>CM060904.1:922285595-924785595 GCA_030737815.1 Allium fistulosum
ATAATATTAACATTTCAATATTTAAAATCAATTAAATATTCCAAATTCAAATGACTGAAATGCAGGGTCATTACATTCTTCCCACATTAAAATAATTTCGTCCCTAAAATTTCCAAAGTAAGAAAAATGCCCTCAACCATTAACATTTCAAAACCAATTAGTTGTAATAGGTTTTCAAATTCTTTTAAGTCTTTAACTTCATCAACCGATGCCAACTAATTTACATCCATTCAATCATTTCAGGTTATAACTCAAAATCAAAATTTAGTTATCAAAAATTTCTTTGAAATTTTTTCAAAATTTTCTAATTGTTAAATTTTCGGAAAATTTCGTCAGCATCTCCTTTGCGCGGCTTGATTGGAAAAACTACTAATCGCCACTACTGGCCCAAACCAACAAAAAAAAGCAAAGTGGCTCAATCATAAAACCATCAAACCAAATAATAATATAAACACGTACCTATTTATTGGACAACCAAATTCTACTCGTGAAACCAAAGGCTTCAAACTAGGTTTTGCTTCTATATGCCTGAAACTTATTTACCAATGATATCCAATCATATAATTCATAATCGTATTATTTTTTATTTTCAATTGTCAACATTTAGTTTACTAAAGCCCGTATGATGTACATATACCATCCATACACAATACCAAATATGGTCGCTCAACCACACAATTTCACTTCCGAATTAGTATCGTTCACACGACCACTCTAGTGCGGACTCAGATCTGGTTTCTTGATTAGAAACCGACATTCTCCTTGCATAGCCATATACTATGATAGAGAATCCCAAAATCAATCAAAAATCCATATTCAACGTTCGCCGTCGAGAATAGAGTGAAAAATCCTAACTCGGACCGATGTAAATCATCTGGAATTCGTATATTCGAATCTGGATCAGATAGTTATACGGATAAAATAATCTATGTACAACCTACCTATTTATTTCAACTGGTTTCTTATTATATTCGATTCATTTTTCTTCAGATTGTTTCATTTACAATCATTTATTCATAACCATTATTCAATTGCTTTATTCACAGTCATTTATTTACTTAGTATATTTCTTTCAATACTAATATCACTTAAAAACCATCCCATCAATTTTTACTTAAGTTTATTATAAATATTTCCTACAACACTTCTCATATTTATTTTCAATTCAAAACTTAAGTTCATATTCAATTCTATCAAATGACACTCCTAAACCACATTCAATTCATTTACAACTTAAGTTGAATTTCATCTTGTAACTCAAGCTCATATCCATTTCATTAGTTCATTACAAATCACATTCAATTTCATTTAACTCATTTCATTAATTCAGTTCATTTTCCTTTACTTGAGTCAAATTTCTTTCCAAAATTCACTGTATTTAACTTAGGTTAAATTTCATTTAAAATTTGCATATCTTAACATATATATTCAATTTAAAAATTCATTTTAACTTATTATTCCTCAACTTATAAGTTACAAAAAACTAATTTCTTATAATTTCAACAAAATACTTAGATAAATTTTTTTAGAATTTAAACACTCTATTTTATTTCAACTCTATTTTGAAATAGTACATAATATAATATATATATATATATATCTCTTTTTTATAACAACTTTTATTGGGATTTAAATCAAAACTTGTTTTACCAAAACAAAACTCCAATGGTAGCAATTCCTCTCTTGGAAACCCGAAAATGAATGTCGATGATGCTAAAGTCATCATCGAAATTATTTTCTAGCAACCATAGTGAGTTCAGTGCTCCTTAACACTTTTAAATTCCATTTTAAAATATCTCCATTCAAAAATATATTCCAAATAAGATTAAAATTTTAAAACAAGTTTCATATTCATCATGTATAACTTTATATTAAAATATCCAATAAACATTTTAATTTATAACCAAAGCATTATTGAATCTAGAATACATCATTTCAACAATAAAACATAACTATATTTAAATTCATAAATTTAAAATAATATAATGGCACTGCCTCTCCATTGGTTTATAGAGAATGACCATATCCATTGGCTGTAGAGTTGACCAAATGATCAAAACTGCCTCGCCACTTATCTAATAATCACTATGGTTCAATGGCTGCATATGTCATTCAAATTAAAAGAAATAAATTCTCAATCCAATAATATATAAATTCCAATCTTCATCTCATTAAAACTCAATTTACCGTGTCTGATTGCCTCATCGCAGCGTTTAGGAAATTCCTATCGATAACGTTGATCAGGCGCATCTACCAGAATTCTTAAAGCAGTCGATGGACAACCCAACACTAAAATCATTTTCTATAAAAAGAAATACCTCATATATAATACACAAAATATTCTTTTTTTACCTCAATAAAAAAAATCAATTTCACTTAAAAAAATATTTCTTCAATTTGAAAGATTTGAAAATTCAAATTGTTGCACACACTCAAAATCAAAGAACACAAAGAGAACTCATCGAGATATTCCCAGAATACTCGATTCACAAGATTGATGGAATAAATTGGAGTGTTCGTCAATCTGAATGGTATAACGAGCCACTCACAAGAACCATATGAGTGCGGAATGCGGTAAGAGGAACGTTATCCTCCGCAACTCGTAGCTGATGAAAATCGGTGTAAGGTCAAGTTGAGAAAAGACCCTAGCACCATTTAATAGATCGAATAAGAGATCATTAAGATATAAGGGTAAGGGTAAGATATCTTCTCAAATGAGAAGAAATAACACTAAAAACATATCATTACTTCGAGTGAAGTAATATCACAAAGTACATCAACAACTGAGTATCCTAAAAGGACATCTCGAAAGAGGCAAGAACGACAATATCAATTACATTCAATTAATTGCCTCATTTCCTTAGTGGACATCCTCGTGGGAGGGTAACCGAAAGGCTAAGGACTAGGAATGAGGTCAACACAATATTCAATTGCCTGATTGGGTGACAAACCCGAAACGGACTCATAGAAATCAACAAAATCACAAAAACTAGAAATCGAGATGCATCATCGTCATCTCGAAACTCAAGAACAATTAAAGATACTTCGGAATCATCATCAACATTTCAAAGAACAAGAGACAACAAGTTAGCTGAATTAGGATGCCTAAATTATAGGATCCTTCTAGAATATAGGATTTGACCTGATAACAAGCAAGCCAATCCATCCCCAAAATCAAACTAAACCCAAAATAGTGAATAATATGTGAATTCGCACGAAAGGAAAGACTACAAAGAATAATCTCAACATTCTGCACACATTATACTAAGGGTGGCAGATCCCTCGATAGGATTTGCAATTCTCAAGAAGTGACAAGGCAAGAAACATTCAAAGGTACAACATTAACAAGCTTCTTCGATATGAGTGAATGTGAAGCACCCGTACCAAAGAGAATTTGAATGGAATGGTCATAAAATAATATAAAACTCTAGAGAAAAGAAGAAAGAGTACCTCTGGGTTGAGAGGAACCACCTGAAGCATCCATCACATTATGCTTCCCCGAATAAGGACCCTTAGAAGAATTGGGGAACTTGGAAGGCCAATGTCCCTCTTGTTTGCAATTGCGGCAAATGATAGGTTTAAGACACTCTCGAATAAAATGATCATGAGAACCACAGTTGAAACATGACTTGTGAGAATGAGGGTTAGCACCAGAATGTGAACTGGAGGCAAGTGGCTTCTTCTTTTTCTGAGGAAATGACTTAGATTTCTGGAAGGGAAACTTCTTCTTAATGGGGTTCTTATGAAACTCAGCTTCATCACTACTCTCCTTTTCTTTCTCGACTACTTCAAGGTGAAGCGCCGAGTCAACTAACTCCTCAAATGATAGCTTAAGCTGGATCATAAGAGACTTCTTCAAATACTTCTTCAAGCCAGAAACGAACCTAAGATTTTTCTTACTAGGAGTGATGATAAATCCAAGCCCATATTTGGATAGGGACTCGAAAGAAGAAAAATGCTCTGAAACTAATGATTTCCCCTACTTCAACTCAAGGAAGCGACGGGCTAGAAAAGCTTTCTCATACTCAGTCACAAACTTAAGCTCAAACCGCTCTCTAAACTGCTGCCAAGTAAGGGTGGACTCGTCTATCTCGGCAATAAGAAGCTCATACCAATCGAGAGCATGCTCTTGCATCATACTCGATGATACAAGAACTTATGATGCAAGAACGCGGTGATGATCAGATAAATCCATGCGAGAGAAGATGCGCTCGCATGTCTGAAGCCAAGCCTAGACCTCAAGAACGGTCTCGGAACCATTGAAAGACTTACCTCCTAAGTGAGAAAACTCACTGCACATGCGCGCAAATACGGATTTGCACGAAGGAGAAGAATGAGATGGAATTGGAGGCTGGATGCTCCGGATAA
The DNA here is from genome assembly GCA_030737815.1 of Allium fistulosum. Taxonomy (NCBI): domain Eukaryota; kingdom Viridiplantae; phylum Streptophyta; class Magnoliopsida; order Asparagales; family Amaryllidaceae; genus Allium; species Allium fistulosum. The sequence continues at coordinate 922,289,964 of CM060904.1, forward strand.
GCTCTAGAATCTGATTGGTCAACATGTACACACCTTCGGGGCATGAGTCACTGGGCTACTCAGCCTTCGAAGTGTGACCTCTTTCTCTTCCAGCCATGAGCTGAAAGTTAAGACAGTTTTGAATTATTCGTAGGGGTAGATATTATCAATTAAATTCACTAATTAAGGAATACAACGAAATTTTAAAATTTTCATCCCTAGATGTATTGCCACTTATCTACCCTCAAAGGACACGAATAAATTAAGGACACGATGATTAGGGGATTTGTAACACTTGTACTATACTTGGATTTACTGTAATATATGTTTTTGTTCTGTGTTTATCATATTTTGTTCTGAACTCAGCTCTGATACCAAGTTGTGACGCCCCACCCCGAGACCCACAGTAACAAAGAGTATTAGTAGGTAATAATGTCGGCTAATGCGGATAATAGGGCAGGTTAGGAGCAACCATCTATAGCTTTGTCTTAAACATCTATTAAATACGTCGATTAAGTGCTCTATTTTTCTTTTCTTTCACAAGTCGATCGACATATTCAATAAATGCCTAATACAAAACTATAGCGGCTAACGGATCTATTAGAACAAAATACAACAACTAAATGTACATCACATTATAGAAGAGCAAACAGCGTATATATACATATACATATATACCGATACATCCTGGTATAATACAAAATGATACATCATAAGTGGTTCAAAGACCACAATATATACAACGAGTCAAAACAATATACATATCAGAGTCAAGCGAAAATACTACAAAACTACACAAAGGAGATAAGCTGATATCCAGGCGGAAGCATCAAAGAAAAGTCCAAAAGCAGGTATCTAACATGAAACAACTCGGTCTGACCCGAGTATAAAATACATGGGTCGCTCTAGCTAAAACAATCAGATTAGCAATAGATAAGTGATATATGAAGCATAAGGTAAAGGGTGATAATTCTTCTCGAATGAGAAGAAGCAATAGCAAGAACATGTCCATACTCAAGTGAACTAATATCACTTCGGAATATAAAACCTCGAAAGAGGTAAACTTAATGATAATAATAAACTAAGAGTAATAAATGCCTCATATCATCGGCTTTACCCAATAGCTATATAATATCTAAGTTAAATAACAACAACATCATTTATCCATAAAGATACACCTCATCTCATCGACGTATACAAATCTCAAAAATATAGAACTCGATAAGAGTTCGAAACTTCGAATGTAATCACCATATAGTCAATACTATAGCACTCGGGCAAAATAAATAACTCGACAAAGGCGACTAAGGTGAAAACATATATAAATCATCAAAATTATAGAAATCATCTCAAAGAAATCTAGAAAGCCTTGATATAAGAAATAGGACCCAAAAGCCCAATAAAAGCCCAACAACCCAATAATAGCCCAACAGCTATAAATGAAGAAAGGACCCAACAGCCCAATAATAGCCCAGCAGCTATAAATACAGAAAGGATGCAACAGTCGAATTAAAAGTCCAACAGCTATGAAATATAAAAGGACCCAACAGCCCAATCTATGGCCCAACAGCCTGCCAAGTACTGTGTACTAGTGTAACGACCCAGAAATTTTCGAACCCGAAAATTCCAGATAGTTATGAAAAAGAAGAAAGAGGTAGAAGAAGAAGAACAGAAACATCAACATCTCACATTCGCAGCGGATAAAATATAATAGTAAATAATAACAGTTTACAAAAGATTACTATATCTGTCGATTACATTTTAATACATCAGAGATTTATTTCAATACACAACAATGGTCATATATAAATCAAATATGTGTCAGAAAATCAAAAATAATAGTCACAGCGGAATCACTCCATACGTCCTGCCATCCAGCACTCCTCCTGAGCTCCAGAACGTCCTTACCTGAAAATCTGTAATACTCGGTCTGACCCGAGCATTACATCAAAGTAACACCCGGGTCAGGCTGGAAACCAGCGTGAGTAAACCCATCTAACATGGAATACAACAGCATAAAACTTATATAAAACCCGGGGTAACTCGTCTCAAATTACAAATTCACAGTTTGTTATAGACATCACTTATTCCACACATCAATTTCTAAGTACCAAAACTTAGATCAAATGGCCCAATTCACTTAAATCATTTCATTTCAGTTTATTGATTTCATATATCAATTTATAAAGAATCGAAGTGGTTTCAGATATTAACTAATACCCGACTCCGGACTCTTCGAATCCAATGTCATCCTAACCCAAGTTATTCAAGTGAAACACAATTCATCCTTTAAATATAAGATGTCACCCTTTTTACATTGGTTCATCATCGACAGGTAACTATATAATCACTGTTCAAGCCAAACATCATATCACACACACTTCATATCAGAAATATCAATCCATCATTCATAAGCAAGATTTCTTAATCACACATTCCTAATTACATCAAATTAATTACTTCAATCATTTTTAATCTTGATTACTTAACAAAATTAATTACAAACCATTAATTAATCATTCCCTAATTATCCTCTCTAATTACATTCAGTAATAGGCCTTTAATTAATTTACCACATTCTTTTATCGACCTTGATTAATCCCATTCAGTAATTAATTATTCTTATTTACTTACATTAATTAACTAACCTCTTAATTAATTAATTATGCTGAATAATTATCACTCAATTACTTCCACTAAGTAATTATTCTTTAACTACTTTCCCTCACGTAGTTACCCATTGATAAAATACAGCCTGTAATTGTCCATTAATTACTTCATTAAGTAATTACACTTCATAAATTACCCTAAGTAATTATACTAAACCCTAACTAATTCTTAATTAACAATTAATTAATCCTTAAACCTTTATAAATTAATTAACCCCAAATTATTAATTAGTTTAACTTTAATTACCTTATTAATTAAAGTAATCATTAACCAGAAAAACCTTAACTAACTTCCAAAATAAAACATTTACGTTAATTACTTAGTTTTTAATTAATACATGTTTAAAAACATTTTATCTTAATTTATACTTAATTAAATTAAGTTCAAAATACTCAACATTTCTCAATAATATAAATTTTAGGTTCATAGCATTTTAACCTTAAATATAAATTTGCTTTGAAATGGGTTTAAGAAAATTTGAGTTTTATTTCAAAATTTACAAACGAGCCCACCGGCCCACGTTCAAAACCCAGTCCCAATCTCTTCTCTTCTTCTTCCTATCTCCTTTCTATTTCCTACAGCACCAAAACTGATACTCCTGACATCCCGTGCACCGTGCACACGCCCAGCCAACGCTCCGGCGAGCCACACACCCTCCAGCGAGTCTCGCATCACTACCACATACGAAAGCAACTGTCGATTCGACTCAAACGGCCTCAAGGCGAAATCGAGCTCCTGTTCGAACACTCGAACTTCTACTCTCGTCAAAATCACCTCGCCCAAGCAATCTCGACCACCAGAAAACGTCGTGCCTTCGTCCCCGCCTTCGTTCATGCCTCAGGTACAACCACGTCTCACCTGGCCACGCTCGATGCAGTCTCGAGTGTATACGAACCCAAAACCCAAACACATATTCTCGCGACCTTAAACCCTAGTTTCACCTCCCCTGGTCAATCCAACAAACAAAAAAAATCAGCAGCATTTTTTTCCCGAGCAACCCACCCTTGCAGCTACCCTCTGGCCGAAAATCAACCTTCACCATTGATTGGTTCGCCCGAGTTTGGTGGAAACAAGTTTTCCGTTCAACTCGTAATATCTCGACAACCACAAGCTTAAAAATCCTGATTCCTTTATCTAAATTCATTATTTTCAAACACGAATTTGTTTACATAATCAAAACTTGAAATCGAGATACTCGAATTTCCTGATTTTAAATGATTTTTACTGTAATTATCTTCTTCCCGCAATCCTACTCGTTATTCATGCTTAAACATATTTTTGAAAATTGAATTAGGTAAATACAACCAACTTTCACTTAAAGATTATCACATGAATTTGTTTATATAGGGAGATATGATTTCCTTTCTGAATTTATTGAATTTGTTTAACCTGTTAATATCAACAGAGAGATTTATATGGATATAGAACATCATTCATCTACATGTGCAAGCATATTTACATTCATGTGAATCTTTTCCACAACTTAACATCCAGTATTTACCACGAACACCAAGAATTCAAACAGATTTAAATTATTAAAAGATAGTTTACTCACTGGCATATATAAAAAAAAACAGAGGATATTGGGTTTAGATTACTCCCAGAAAAAAATGCTTGAACAGAGAACAAATTTTAGCTATAAAAAGGTGTAGTTTGCTCACATGTTTTAAAGAAGATGAACAGAGCAACCTCCTGATGTTGAAAAGCTGTAAGCTTGATTTTTTTCCAATTCTTGTTTTGATGATGATACTATATTTAGTTGCTGAATTTTGTTTTCCAGGTTGCCATACTATTTTTATTTATATGATCTTAGTTTCCTTTTGATACTCGAAATGAAAATATGAGAGGATGTATAAAAGAGAAGTGTACAGGCTGTGATACTAATACCAGACACTTCTTTGTACTGGAAATATATTTGTTTATCTTCTGGCCAGAGATTTTTTTCTCCAAATTGTTGGCTGAAATGAAAAAATGTGTGCTGCATTTATTACCTTTGGCTTGCACTACAAGCTTATACTTATCTCGGCTAAACATTTTCTGTGCAAAGATATTTTGCATATATGTTGTGAATACTCTATCTTCTTAGCATACGTATATGTATAGTTTGTTCTTGTTTCATTTCGTACTTAACATTATTTCTTCGTTTGTACCACCTGATTTGTTTTCGTGAGCGTATATGTATAACCTGTCTTCTTCTTTTTTTTTTTTTCTTAAGTACATTAATATGTTACTTGACTAAGATATGTATTTCCCATCAATGTTTATTCCACCATATATTTGTTTATACTAGCGTTATCTTATATTTTGTATTGATAAGATTTACTCCATTTTAAGCATTATTATTTACATTACCTTGATTTGCATATATTATATCAAGTGTCAATAATATAGAGCCCTTTGATTTCATTAAGTAAAGTAAATTAAATTTTAAATATCTTTGAAAGATCCTATTTAAATTTTCAAATCAACATTTCCTTTACAATACACATATAACCGGTAAATGCCCAAAATCTTATTTATGAAAGCTTGTATTTTATTCAAATGGATTAAATACTTATCAAAATAATATTGCTAAAATTCCGGGTCATCACATTCCTCCCCCCTTAGAACTTTTCGTCCTCGAAAAGGAACGAAGCCAGAATTATTTAAATGTTTAAAATCAAATAAATATTCCTTGATCATTTTTAAAAAAAATCTATATAATATTTCTAAAATAGTTTTTATAAAAATACTTTTATAACTCGATGTTTCGACAAGTCCATCCTTGTTCTCACAGAAATTCGGTCATACGTTGATCAGGCGTAGGACTGAAAATCTATAAGTACTCGGTAAACCAGCTCTCAACACCCAGTGAAAATACTTGTGAAAATAATTTTATTGAAAATGTAGAAAACAATTTTTGAAAATAGAGAAAATATCTTTGGTGAGAATGCTCTGGAAATCATCACACCCATCCATGGTCACAGTTACATCCTGGGTTACGTTGCCGTCGCAGCAAAAGTCCATGTAACTGATTACACCATAGAACCCACAACAGATCGCAGTTACATCCAGGGTTACGTTGCCGTCACAGCAAAAGTCCATGTAACTGTTGGCTCTCAGCGGCACACACGATTTCGCTGTCAAAATGAAACTTCTCCACTTCTACATAGGTCTCAGTCTACCGATATAAAATCAAACGCAGACTGTTGGCTCTCAGCGGCACACAAGACTTTCGCTATATTACCATAGTGTCGCAGTCTACCGATATAAAATCAAACATAGACTGTTGGCTCTCAGCGGCACACACGACTTTCGCTATGGTCTGCAGTAGATCGCAGTGACATCGAGTTACACTGTCGTCACAGCATAACCCAAATGCCTCTGTGGGCACCAGCCCCTCGACTTTCGCTACACAAATAATCCTCAGGAACTAGTTTTGTCCGGACTCCTCACAGGATCAACTTTAGAACCTCCCCCTTTGAGGCTCAAGGCAGTACCACCCTGTGGCACTCCTGAGAAGTTCATTTTAAGGGAGCGCCTTTTTCCCCAGAGCCAATCTCAAAACACTTTATACTATACACATATAGTATTTTCCAAATCATACACCTAGTATGATTTCCATATAAGCTCCTTTACACAAAATCGATTCCCAAAATCGAAAATTCTCAAATTAGGCTTTTTCCAAATCCCAATATTGATTTTACCCAAAAATCAAAAGCCTTTCCAAATGCCATAGGTTTCCAAAACCTTTCCTCAAATCATTTTCGAAATCATTTTCACAAAAATCCTTTCTATATAAACATATATAATAAAAATCTTGAAACTTTTTGAATCTAATTTTATACTTGTATAAATTTACTTTTATACTTCAAATATTTTCAAAATCTTTTCTTTTGGCTATAGATTCAACCAAGGTAGTTTTTATCTTATTTAACAAAGATAAAAAAATTTAATTTTCTTTTCCTTCCAAAATAATATTCAATGTTAAATTTACTTACAAAGTCACTTGCCAAGTTCCTTACTTACTATAAAGAAAAATTTTAATTAGTAAAATACCCAATTTCCACTTTACTTCCATAAAGTTAAGTTCTACCATAGAAATATCAAATTTTAATTTATTTTATTTAAGGCCATCATATATTCACAAAATATATTTTCCATTTCAAAAATCATCTTGTAACCTTTTAACTATAACTTCAAAATCAAATTTTCACCTTTATTCATTGTCAATTTCTCAAAATATACTTTCAATTTCAAAAATCTTTTCAGTTTTTATCCACGAATTTTCAATGCCAATTTCATTCAAACTCGTACGATGTCCCCATATCATTCGTACGCAATATCAAATCTGATCGGTCACTCGATCACACAATTTCACTTCCGAACTAGTATCGTCCACCCGACTTCCTAGTGCGGACTCAGATCTGGTTTCTTGATCAGAAACCGTCATTCTCCTTGCATAGTCACACCTATGATAGAGAATATCCAGAACCAATCAAAAATCCATATCCAGGTTCACCGTCGAAAATCGAGCGAAAAATCCCAACTCGGATTGATAATACTATCTCGAAATTATGTGCTCGAATCTGGATCAAATCACTATGCGAATAGAATAAGATACGTACATCCTACGTATTTATCTTCATTGATTATCAGTTAAATCAATTTCCTTTCTATTCACCTTCACTTTAATTTTATTCACTTATTCACATTTGGCTAAATCCCTACTTGGATTATCACTTCAATTCTTATTTCAGTTGGGTATTTACTCAATAACAGTTTGATCTCCGACCAGTTTATATTTACAAAATAGCTTGAAAATTTTAAAAATAGATAAATAGTTGAAAGATAATTATTAATTTGTAAAATAGCTGTAAAATAGTTAAGTAACTGTAAAATAATTGGAAAATAGTAATTACTTATAAAATAGTTGAAAAACAGTAATCAGTTTATAAAGTAGTAGAAAAATAGTAATTAGTTTATAAAACAGCTGTAAAATAGTTAAATAGTTCCAAAGTAATTGTAAAACAGGTTTAAGATAGTTTTAGGTTTAAAAAGAATAGTTGTGTAGTAAATAGTTTGGAAAAATAGGTTTATATTAAAAAATTTATTTTGAAAATAGTCCAGAGTCAAACTGTTTAATACCCCATCTTCATTTCCATAAATTCAATTTAAATTTCCACTTACATTTAAATTGACTCAATTCCAATTTGAATAACTTCAATTTTATTACAAATTAATCCAATTCAAATTTCTCATTTGAATTTTATACTTATCCAACATAAATCACAATTCCCATTAGGTCAAATCAAATTCAGTTTGAACTAATTCAATTTAAATCTCAATTTCAAACCATCTCGAATTATATAAATGCGAGTTAAATTTTCAAATGTTGATTTAATCCCATTAATCAAATTTTACCTTTACTTTTAATTTAACAGCCTAACCATTTAATTCTGAGTTCAAATTTCAAAATTCCATTTTAATTTACCTTTACTTCTACATAAACTTATTCCTAGGTTCAAATAATTCAAACCCCTTTTAAACAATTTAATCTTTGGAAATCAAATTTATTACCCAAATTCAATCTCGGAACCAATCCTTAACCATCTCAGTTTACATGTTCATTTTAAACATTCAAATCTTAATGTTCAAAGCGATCTCATTTCCTCAAGTTTAAATTTTTATCTTTAAAATCAAAATTACTTAAGTAATTTCAAATTAAAGTTTAATTCCCTTTAATCCCAATATTGGGATAGATATTACCCCAATCTATCATCCAATTTATTTAAAACATTCATCATCTACTATCCATTCCAGATCTCAATCCTATCTGAGACCACATATAGTTCCCTACCAAATCAACCCATTTAACTTTCCTAAGTTAAACCTCAATTTCATCTTGAAATTTCCAATTCAGGTTGTTTATTCCAACTTATTTAACTTCCATTAAGTTAAATTCAATTTAATCTCGCCAAACTACTCAAATTTGAATTCCCACTTCAAATTTTAAACTCCACATTAATAAATCTTATAAGTTCAAAAACTTATCACCTCAGGTTTTCACATTACATTCCAAATTTAAAACTCATTATTTAGAGTTTATTTTCAAACCATCTTTAATATCATGTATATTCCTCATATATACATATTATTTCCTTTGCACACCATGTTATCCTCAAATTTTAATCCACCTTTGGTTTTTTTTTTTTTTCCAAAACAAATTCCTTTATCACTTTGAAACAAATTTCCAAATTCTGAACCCAGATTTAAAACCTCACAATTTAGATCATCTTCAGTTCAATTGTATAAGTCATATTTACCTAGACGTTTTACTTTCCTAAAACATTTCATTATTACCCACAACAACCATTTATGATTATTACCAAGGTTATCATATCTGGAAACCAATTCTAATTCATCTTATTAATCATCCTGATAGTAATCAAGATTATTGTATCTGAAAACTAATTCATTATAGTCTTATTCTTAAATTCTTCTTAAATTCAAAATTTAAATTTCAGTTTGGATTCATTTCAAATTTATCTTTCTTTGTTTTCAATTTGGTTGTATTTTCTTACCACTTTATTTAATACCAATACTTTAACAACCAATTATCTTAATATTTATTAGAAAGAAATGTTACTTTATATATCAAAATATATTCTTATATAAAATCATTTAAAATCTTCCTATAAGAAAATAACAAGTACGCTCTCATATATAATACTCTCAACTCATTTTAGGGTACTACTGACCCTATCCTTAATGAGTAAATCCCACTAGAGCCAAGGTTCTCGCTTAACCTTACAGCTCTGATACCAACTGTAACGACCCGGAAATTTTCGAACCCGAAAATTCCAGATAGTTATGAAAAAGAAGAAAGAGGTAGAAGAAGAAGAATAGAAACATCAACATCTCACATTCGCAGCGGATAAAATATAATAGTAAATAATAACAGTTTACAAAAGATTACTATATCTGTCGATTACATTTTAATACATCAGAGATTTATTTCAATACACAACAATGGTCATATATAAATCAAATATGTGTCAGAAAATCAAAAATAATAGTCACAGCGGAATCACTCCATACGTCCTGCCATCCAGCACTCCTCCTGAGCTCCAGAACGTCCTTACCTGAAAATCTGTAATACTCGGTCTGACCCGAGCATTACATCAAAGTAACACCCGGGTCAGGCTGGAAACCAGCGTGAGTAAACCCATCTAACATGGAATACAACAGCATAAAACTTATATAAAACCCGGGGTAACTCGTCTCAAATTACAAATTCACAGTTTGTTATAGACATCACTTATTCCACACATCAATTTCTAAGTACCAAAACTTAGATCAAATGGCCCAATTCACTTAAATCATTTCATTTCAGTTTATTGATTTCATATATCAATTTATAAAGAATCGAAGTGGTTTCAGATATTAACTAATACCCGACTCCGGACTCTTCGAATCCAATGTCATCCTAACCCAAGTTATTCAAGTGAAACACAATTCATCCTTTAAATATAAGATGTCACCCTTTTTACATTGGTTCATCATCGACAGGTAACTATATAATCACTGTTCAAGCCAAACATCATATCACACACACTTCATATCAGAAATATCAATCCATCATTCATAAGCAAGATTTCTTAATCACACATTCCTAATTACATCAAATTAATTACTTCAATCATTTTTAATCTTGATTACTTAACAAAATTAATTACAAACCATTAATTAATCATTCCCTAATTATCCTCTCTAATTACATTCAGTAATAGGCCTTTAATTAATTTACCACATTCTTTTATCGACCTTGATTAATCCCATTCAGTAATTAATTATTCTTATTTACTTACATTAATTAACTAACCTCTTAATTAATTAATTATGCTGAATAATTATCACTCAATTACTTCCACTAAGTAATTATTCTTTAACTACTTTCCCTCACGTAGTTACCCATTGATAAAATACAGCCTGTAATTGTCCATTAATTACTTCATTAAGTAATTACACTTCATAAATTACCCTAAGTAATTATACTAAACCCTAACTAATTCTTAATTAACAATTAATTAATCCTTAAACCTTTATAAATTAATTAACCCCAAATTATTAATTAGTTTAACTTTAATTACCTTATTAATTAAAGTAATCATTAACCAGAAAAACCTTAACTAACTTCCAAAATAAAACATTTACGTTAATTACTTAGTTTTTAATTAATACATGTTTAAAAACATTTTATCTTAATTTATACTTAATTAAATTAAGTTCAAAATACTCAACATTTCTCAATAATATAAATTTTAGGTTCATAGCATTTTAACCTTAAATATAAATTTGCTTTGAAATGGGTTTAAGAAAATTTGAGTTTTATTTCAAAATTTACAAACGAGCCCACCGGCCCACGTTCAAAACCCAGTCCCAATCTCTTCTCTTCTTCTTCCTATCTCCTTTCTATTTCCTACAGCACCAAAACTGATACTCCTGACATCCCGTGCACCGTGCACACGCCCAGCCAACGCTCCGGCGAGCCACACACCCTCCAGCGAGTCTCGCATCACTACCACATACGAAAGCAACTGTCGATTCGACTCAAACGGCCTCAAGGCGAAATCGAGCTCCTGTTCGAACACTCGAACTTCTACTCTCGTCAAAATCACCTCGCCCAAGCAATCTCGACCACCAGAAAACGTCGTGCCTTCGTCCCCGCCTTCGTTCATGCCTCAGGTACAACCACGTCTCACCTGGCCACGCTCGATGCAGTCTCGAGTGTATACGAACCCAAAACCCAAACACATATTCTCGCGACCTTAAACCCTAGTTTCACCTCCCCTGGTTAATCCAACAAACAAAAAAAATCAGCAGCATTTTTTCCCGAGCAACCCACCCTTGCAGCTACCCTCTGGCCGAAAATCAACCTTCACCATTGATTGGTTCGCCCGAGTTTGGTGGAAACAAGTTTTCCGTTCAACTCGTAATATCTCGACAACCACAAGCTTAAAAATCCTGATTCCTTTATCTAAATTCATTATTTTCAAACACGAATTTGTTTACATAATCAAAACTTGAAATCGAGATACTCGAATTTCCTGATTTTAAATGATTTTTACTGTAATTATCTTCTTCCCGCAATCCTACTCGTTATTCATGCTTAAACATATTTTTGAAAATTGAATTAGGTAAATACAACCAACTTTCACTTAAAGATTATCACATGAATTTGTTTATATAGGGAGATATGATTTCCTTTCTGAATTTATTGAATTTGTTTAACCTGTTAATATCAACAGAGAGATTTATATGGATATAGAACATCATTCATCTACATGTGCAAGCATATTTACATTCATGTGAATCTTTTCCACAACTTAACATCCAGTATTTACCACGAACACCAAGAATTCAAACAGATTTAAATTATTAAAAGATAGTTTACTCACTGGCATATATAAAAAAAAACAGAGGATATTGGGTTTAGATTACTCCCAGAAAAAAATGCTTGAACAGAGAACAAATTTTAGCTATAAAAAGGTGTAGTTTGCTCACATGTTTTAAAGAAGATGAACAGAGCAACCTCCTGATGTTGAAAAGCTGTAAGCTTGATTTTTTTCCAATTCTTGTTTTGATGATGATACTATATTTAGTTGCTGAATTTTGTTTTCCAGGTTGCCATACTATTTTTATTTATATGATCTTAGTTTCCTTTTGATACTCGAAATGAAAATATGAGAGGATGTATAAAAGAGAAGTGTACAGGCTGTGATACTAATACCAGACACTTCTTTGTACTGGAAATATATTTGTTTATCTTCTGGCCAGAGATTTTTTTCTCCAAATTGTTGGCTGAAATGAAAAAATGTGTGCTGCATTTATTACCTTTGGCTTGCACTACAAGCTTATACTTATCTCGGCTAAACATTTTCTGTGCAAAGATATTTTGCATATATGTTGTGAATACTCTATCTTCTTAGCATACGTATATGTATAGTTTGTTCTTGTTTCATTTCGTACTTAACATTATTTCTTCGTTTGTACCACCTGATTTGTTTTCGTGAGCGTATATGTATAACCTGTCTTCTTCTTCTTCTTTTTTTTCTTAAGTACATTAATATGTTACTTGACTAAGATATGTATTTCCCATCAATGTTTATTCCACCATATATTTGTTTATACTAGCGTTATCTTATATTTTGTATTGATAAGATTTACTCCATTTTAAGCATTATTATTTACATTACCTTGATTTGCATATATTATATCAAGTGTCAATAATATAGAGCCCTTTGATTTCATTAAGTAAAGTAAATTAAATTTTAAATATCTTTGAAAGATCCTATTTAAATTTTCAAATCAACATTTCCTTTACAATACACATATAACCGGTAAATGCCCAAAATCTTATTTATGAAAGCTTGTATTTTATTCAAATGGATTAAATACTTATCAAAATAATATTGCTAAAATTCCGGGTCATCACAACTAGAGACCCCCGGCCTCTTTTAGGACCCAATCGTCCATGTTTAGCCCAACAGCTATACAAGTACATGTAGAACCCAACAGCTCAAGTAATAGCAATACCTCGTGAATGTGTCACAAACTCTCAGCTAGGAACCCGAAAAGTGGTAATAGTGTGTCCCATACCACACGTTTTCACTTAACGGTTTACTAACCGCTAGTCAATGCCACATTAGAAAACATCATCAAAATCATAAACACAGAAAGCTCATAACTTGCCTCGTATCATTGGCAAGTATAAAAGACATCGTGATGGTCCTCATCGACCATAACTCCTAAAATAGGAGATCTCAAACCTCAAAGCTTGCCATAGAATGGCAATCACAAATACTAACCCGAAGGTCTAGAACTTTAATAGTTTCGAATGTACAAGTCTGGAATTAACCAAAAAATTAAACGCATGTGTCCCATACCACGTGTTTTACTAAATCATTTAATTCTCTTTCTCATACGCTCGAATAGTGCGAAAACGTGTATTTTATATAGAAAATAATTTGTTGGAGAAAACAAGCTTTTAAAACCATTTTTCGAAAACGTTTTTAGAAAACAAGCTTTGAAATTCTCTTATTATAGAAAATATGTAGTTTTTATAGCTTGAAAGTAATTTAAAAATATTATACAATAATTATTTCAAAAGCCAATTTATTTTAAAAATTATTTCAAAATGATTTGTAAAAACCCGTGCTCGAAATCAAAGATAAGCATTGAAAAATACTCAAAACCGATACTCGAATTCATCTCAAATCGATTCATATTGAATCCCAAATTCACCAAAATCTTAGCTAGCCTATTAATAGGCATCGTAGCATTCAAAACAACACAAATTTTTTTACCCAAAGTCAAGTAGGAATAAAGGCAAAAGGGCTGGAAATAAGGCAGAAAACAAAACAAAAGAGGGCAAAACAAAATGCTCCCCAAGTCGACCTAGGTGTTGACCTAACCAACCCATAGGTCGACCCTAGGGTCGACCTATGAGGCATCTAGGTCGACCAATAGGTCGACCTAGGGAAGCTTGTGGTCGACCTCTATGTCGCGATCTTATGCAGGTGATTTCTAGTGTTCGTATTGATTTTCCAGGACAGGTTTCAGGTATCAAACGAATGAATTCAGCTAAGAAATTTTGCATGCATATACTACAACATATAGATTATCAACTGAAGAAAATCCGGCAGTGTTACCGAAATTGGAAGTTATTAACATGCAAAGACGCAACAGAAAAAGTTTTTCACAGATAACAAACTGACTGCAGAAAATAGTTTTACAGAGCCTAAATTTGCACAGATTTGGCATTTTGAAGCTTTTCTTCAGCTAGAATTTTGTGAGCAGTTAACTCACCTTGCGTTTGTAGAGCAAAACTTGGATTTATAGCTGAAAGATGGAAGCTTGGAGCCAGATTTGGCTTTAAATACCTGTAGAAACTCAAAACAGACACATGCAAGAAGAAGAAAGAACATTACACACAATTCCATATCACAAAATTAGATTTTGATGAAAAGATTTAGTTTTGGGACCAATTACCTGTAGTAAATTAGCTTAAAGTTAATTAAAACAGCAAATTATTGGAGAAATTTGAGATTTAAAGCCTTAGATTTGAGAAGAGGAGTGATTTTCTTTTTCTGTTTTCTTTTTACTATAACCAAATGAACGCACAGTATGGAGAAGAAGAGAAAATGTTTCACTTTACTTTGTCTGCTTAAGTGATAATGGGCTTGGACCCAATATCAAAAGTTTTAATTTGCCTAAGTAAACAAATTATCACTAAACATAAATATAACTTATGTAATTAATCAAAAAACATGTTTTCACAAGTTTTCTTCAAAATAAATTTAGACAAACACATTTTCATGTTAAATAAAATATTTTGCAACTAATAAAAAGATAATTTTGTTATAAAAATATTTTTATTATCAAAAACTTTTATTTTTAAATAAATAACCAATTTACCCTAATATATACATAAAACACCAGTTTTAATATCAAAAATTATACAAAAATTATTTTCTTACATAATAAAATACAACAAACCATTTTAACACCAATTTCATAACCAAAACTTAGTTTTAAATCAAATTTCTTCTTTTTATTTATAATAAACACATTTTAAAATCAAATACTTCCTTTAAAAATTATTAAAAGAAGCATTTGGTAATAAGTACTAGACTTATTGCATTTTCACTAAATAAAAAAATCATATTTCATGCATTTCCATCTCAAACAACCAAGATAAAGTTTTAAAAGTTTATTTTCACATTTTATTTCCAAAATCCATTGTTTATTTAAAATAAACAATTTAAATCTCTAATTTATTTATTTTTATTTCACAATATTAAATTGTAACCGCCGTTATAATTTAATATTTACAGGTAATCACCAAAACCAGGGTTGTTACAGACTCCCCCCTATAAAAATTGCATCCTTGCAATTTCTAGAGAAGAGTTGTATTCAACGCAATTATTTCATCAAGCCAAAAGAAAGTAGATAAGCTCGAGTTTGAAATTTCTCACTCTCAACACAGAATGATAGAAAACTAAGATAAGATTGCTCGATAAATTCTTATAGTTTCCCGAGTGTGATTACTGGGATTGGCGGACCATTGAATTTCTTCGAGCAATACATCACGATTTCGAAGGCGTCTCACCTTCGGAACAAGGACATAGACAGGATGCACACAAAAGATCAATCGAGTGAGATTAATTTCTCGAAAGCTTTTCGAATAGAGTCGGGATTTAGCACAACTTTATCCTGGACTCCAATCAACAAGATAATTATCGATATGACCTTCCTTATGTTACTATGGAAAGAGCCACAACGACCTAAGATTGACAACAATAGAGGTAAGAAAATTCAACAAGAGGTGGTTTCTTCAAAGGCCACCAAACTTAAACTACCACACAAATGCACGTCGTTAGACAATTGCACTAGGGCAAGATAAACACAAGGAGCAATATATATATATATATATATATATATATATATATATATATTAATTTACAATCAAAAGTTCTTAGAGTTTCAAAACTCATTATCTTCATAATTGTAATCTCAATTTTCAACACTTGAAAATATTCAAAACTCTTTATTATAGCACTTAATAAATAATATAAAAATTCAAACTCGTATTCCCTCTTGTTACAAAATTAAATTTCCAAAAAAAATTTATAAATCCATACTAATAAATCCTTCAAATAAAATTTAAAATCTTATCGCTCTTTATTTTCAAACAACCAAAATTTTTTAAAACAAGTTTCATATTCATCATGTATAACTTTATATTAAAATATCCAATAAACATTTTAAATTTATAACCAAAGCATTATTTAATCTAGAATACATCATTTCAACAATAAAACATAACTATATTTAAATTCATAAATTTAAAATAATATAATGGCACTGCCTCGCCATTGGTTTATGGAGAATGACCCTATCCATTGGCTGCAGAGTTGACCAAATGATCAAAACTTCCTCGCCACTTATCCAACAATCACTATGGTTCAATGGCTGCATATGTCATTCAAAATAAAAATAAAAAATTCTCAATCCCATAATAATTAAATTCCAAACTTAATCTCATTATAATTCAATTTACCATGTTTGATTGCCTCATCGCAGCGTTTAGGAAATTCCTATCGATAACGTTGATCAGGCTCATCGACCAAAATTCTTAAAGCACTCGATGGACAACCCAATACAAAAATCATTTTCTGTAAAACAAAATACCTCATATATAATACATAAAATATTCTTTGTTTACCTCAATAAACAAAATTCAATTTCACTTAAAAAAACATTTCTTCAATTTGAAAGATTTGAAAATTCAAATTGTTGCACCCACTCAAAATCAAAGAACACAAAGAGAACTCATCGAGATATTCCCAAAATACTCGATTCATAAGATTGACGGAATAAATTGGAGTGTTCGTCAATCTGAACGGTATAACAAGCCACTCACAAGAACCATACGAGTGCGGAATGCAGTAAGAGGAACGCTATCCTCCGCAACTCGTAGCTGATGAAAATCGGTGTAAGGTCAAGCTGAGAAAAGACCCTAGCACCACTTAATAGATCGAATAAGAGATCATTAAGATATAAGGGTAAGAGTAAGATATCTTCTCGAATGAGAAGAAATAACACTAACAACATATCATTACTTCGAGTGAAATAATATCACAAAGTACATCAATAACTGAGTATCCTAAAAGGACATCTCGAAAGAGGCAAGAACGATATTATCAATTACATTCAATTGATTGCCTCATTTCCTTAGTGGACATCCTTGTGGGAGGGTAACCGAAAGGCTAAGGACTAGGAATGAGGTCAATACAATATTCAATTGCCCGATTGGGTGACAAACCCGAAACGGACTCACAGAAATCATCTAAATCATAACAACTGGAAATCGAGATACATCATCATCATCTCGAAAATCAAGAACAATTAAAGATACTTCAGAATCATCATCAACATTCTGAAGAACAAGAGACAACAAGTCAGCTGAATTAGGATGCCTAAAATATAGGATCCTTCCAGAATATAGGATTGGACCTGATAACAAGCAAGCCAATCCATCCCCAAAATCAAACTAAACCCAAAATAGTGAATAATATGCGGATTCGCACGAAAGGAAAGACTACAAAGAATAATCTCAACATTCTGCACACAATATACTAAGGGTGGCGGATCCCTCGATAGGATTCGCAATTCTCAAGAAGTGACAAGGCAAGAAACATTCAAAGGTATAACATTAACAAGCTTCTTCGATACGAGTGAATGTGAAGCACCCATACCGAAGAGAACTTGAATAGAATGGTCATAAAATAATATAAAACTCTAGAGAAAAGAAGAAGGAGTACCTTCGGGTTGAGAGGAACCACTTGAAGCATCCATCACATTAAGCTTTCCCGAATATGGAGCCTTAGAAGAATTGGGGCACTTGGAAGACCAATGTCCCTCTTGTTTGCAATTACGACAAACGATAGGCTTAGGACACTCTCGAATAAAATGATCATGAGAACTATAGTTGAAACATGACTTGTGAGAATGAGGGTTTGCACTAGAATATGAGCTAGAGGCAAGTGGCTTCTTCTTTTTCTGAGGAAATGACTTAGATTTCTGGAAGGGAAACTTCTTCTTAATGGGATTCTTACGAACCTCAGCTTCATCACTGCTCTCCTTTTCTTTCTCGACTGCTTTAAGGTGATGCGCCGAGTCAACTAACTCCGCAAATGATAGCTTAAGCTAGAGCATAAGAGACTTCTTCAAATACTTCTTCAAGCCAGAAACAAACCTAAGATTCTTCTTATAAGGAGTGCTGTTAAATTCGATCCCATATTTGGATAGGGACTCGAAAAAAGAAACATACCCTAAAACGGATGATTTCCCCTACTTCAACTCAAGGAAGCGACGGGCTAGAAAAGCTTTCTCAGACTCAGTCATAAACTTAAGCTCAAACTAATCTCTAAACTTCTGCCAAGTAAGGGTGGACTCGTCTATCTCGGCAATAAGAAGCTCATACCAACCGAGTGCACGCTCTTGCATCATACTCGATGATACAAGAACGCGGTGATGATCAGATAAAACCATGCGAGAGAAGATGCGCTCGCATGTCCGAAGCCAAGCTTGGACCTCAAGAACGGTCTCGGAACCTTTGAAAGGCTTGCTTCCTAAGTGAGAAAAGTCACTGCACGTGCGCGTAAATACGGATTTGCATGGAGGAGAAGAATGAGCTGGAATTGGAGGCTGGATGCTCCGGATAAGCTCTAGAATCTAATCGGTCGACATGTACACACCTTCGGGGCATGAGTCAGTGGGCTGCTCAGCCTTCGAAGTGTGACCTCTTTCTCTTCCAGCTATGAGCTGAAAGTTAAGACAGGTTTGAATTATTCATAGGGGTAGATATTATTAATTAAATT
Source organism: Allium fistulosum (assembly GCA_030737815.1). Classification (NCBI taxonomy): domain Eukaryota; kingdom Viridiplantae; phylum Streptophyta; class Magnoliopsida; order Asparagales; family Amaryllidaceae; genus Allium; species Allium fistulosum. The sequence goes on from CM060904.1 coordinate 922,309,040, forward strand.
CACAAATTAAGAAATACTACGGAATTTTAAAGAATTTCTTTCCTAGACATATTCCCACTTATCTACCCCCAAAGGACACGAATAAATTAAGGACACGATGATCAGGGGATTTGTAACACTTGTACTATACTTGGATGTACCGTAATATATGTTTATGTTCTGTGTTTATCATATTTTATTCTGAACACAGCTCTGATACCAAGCTGTGACGCCCCACCCCGAGACCCACAGTAACAAAGAGTATTAGTGGGTAATAATGCCGACTAATGCGGATAATAGGGCTAGTTAGGAGAAACCATCTATAGCTTTGTCTTAAACATCTATTAAATACGTCGATTAAGTGCTCTATTTTTCTTTTCTTTCACAATTGGATCGATATATTCAATAAATGCCTAATACAAAACTATAGTGACTAACGGATCTATAGAACAAAATACAACGACTAAATGTACATCACATCATAGAACAACAAACAACGTATATATACATATACATATACATATATACTAATAAATCCCAGTACAATACAAAATGATACATCATAAGTGGTTCAAGGACCATACTATATACAACGAGTCAAAACAATATACATATCAGAGTTAAGCAAAAAGACTACAAAACTACACAAAGGAGATAAGCTGGTATACAGGCGGAAGCATCAAAGCAAAGTCCAAAAGCAGGTATCTAACCTATAACAACTCGGTCTGACCCGAGTATAAAATACACGGGTCAGTCTAGCTAAAACAATCAGATTAGCAATAGATAAGTGATATATGAAGCATAAGGTAAAGGGTGATAATTCTTCTCGAATGAGAAGAAGCAATAACAAGAACATGTCCATACTCAAGTGAACTAATATCACTTAGGAATATAAAACCTCGAAAGAGGTAAACTCAATGATAATAATCAACTAAGAGTAATAAATGCCTCATATCATCGGCTTTACCCAATAGCTTTATAATATCTAAGTTAAATAACAACAACATTATTTATCCACAAAGATATGCCTCATCTCATCGGCGTATACAAATCTCAAAATTATAGAACTCGATAAAAGTTCGAAAATCCGAATGTAATCACTATATAGTCAATACTATAGCACTCAGGCTAAATAAATAACTCGACAAAGGCGACTAAGGTGAAAACATATATAAATCATCAAAATTCTAGAAATCATCTCAAAGAATTTTAAAAAGCCTCAATATAAGAAATAGGAACCAACAGCCCAATAAAAACCCAACAGCTTTAAATAAAGAAAGGACCCAACAGCCAAATAATAACCCGACAACTATAAATGAAGAAAGGACCCAACAGCCCAATAATAGCCCAACAGCTATAAACACAAAAAGGACCCAACAGTCCAGTTAAAAGTCCAACAGCTATGAAATAAGAAAGGACCCAACAGCCCAATCTATGGCCCAACAGCCTGCCAAGTACTGTGTACTAGAGACCCCCAGCCTCTTTTAGGTCCCAACAGTCCATGTTTAGCCCAACAGCTATATAAGTACATGTAGAACCCAACAGCTCAAGTACTGGAAATACCTCGTGAATGTGTCACAAACTCTCAGCTAGGAACCCGAAAAGTGGTAACAGTGTGTCCCATACCACACATTCTCACTTAACGGTTTACTAACAGCTAGTCAATGCCACATTAGAAAACATCAACAAAATCATAAACCATAGAAAGCTCATAACTTGCCTCATATCATTGGCAAGTATAAAAGACATCGTGATGGTCCTCATCGACCATAACTCCTAAATTAGGAGATCTCAAACCTCAAAGCTCGCAATAGAATGGCAATCACAAATACTAACCCGAAGGTCTAGAACTTCAATAGTTTCGAACAAACAAGTCCAGAATTAACCAAAAAAGTAAACGCATGTCTCATACCACGTGTTTTACTAAATTGTTTAATTCACTTTCTCATACGCTCGAATAGTGCAAAAATGTGTATTTTATATAGAAAATAATTTGTTGGAGAAAACAAGCTTTTAAAACCATTTTTCGAAATCGTTTTTAGAAAACAAGCTTTGATATTCTCTTCTTATATAAAATATATAGTTTTTATAGCTTGAAAGTAATTTAAAAATATTATATAATAATTATTTCAAAAGCCAATTTATTTTAAAAATTATTTCAAAATGATTTGTAAAAATCCGTGCTCGAAATCAAAGATAAGCATTGAAAAATACTCAAAACCGGTACTCGAATTCATCTCAAAACAATTCATTTTGAATCCCAAATTCACCAAAATCTAGGCTAGCCTATTGATAGGCATCTTAGCCTTCAACACAACACAAAAGTTTTCACAAAAAGTCAAGTAGGAATGAAGGCAAACGGGTTGGAAATAAGGCAGAAAACAAAACAAAAGAGGGCAGAACAAAATGCTCCCTAGGTCGACCTGGGTGTCGACCTAACCAACCCATAGGTCGACCCTAGGGTCGACCTATGAGGCATCTGGGTCGACCTATAGGTCAACCCAGGTAAGCTTGTGGTTGATCTCTATGTCGCGATCTTATGCAGGTGATTTCTAGTGTTCGTATTGATTTTCCAGGACAGGTTTCAGGTATCAAACGAATGAATTCAGCTAAGAAATTTTGCACGCATATACTACAACATATAGATTATCAACTGAAGAAAATCCGGCAGCATTTCGTTACCGGAATTGGAAGTTATTAACGTGCAAAGACGCAACAGAAATAGTTTTTCACGGATAACAAACTGACTGCAGAAAATAGTTTTACAGAGGTTAAATTTGCACAGATTTGGCATTTGAAGCTTTGCTTCAGCTAGAATTTTGTGAGCAGTTAACTCACTTTGCGATTATAGAGCAAAACTTGGATTTATAGCTGAAAGATGGAAGCTTGGTGCTAGGTTTGGCTTTAAATACCTGTAGAAACTCAAAACAGACACATGCAAGAAGAAGAAAGAACATTACACACAATTCCATATCACAAAATTAGATTTTGATGAAAAGATTTAGTTTTGGAACCGATTACCTGTAGCAAATTAGCTTTAAGTTGATTAAAACAGCAAATTGTTGGAGAAATTTGAGATTAAAAGCATTAGATTTGAGAAGAGGAGTGATTTTATTTTTCTATTTTCTTTTGCTGTGACAAAATGAACGTACAGTATGGAGGAGAAGAGAAAATGTTTCTCTTTTCTTTGTCTGGTTAAGTGATAATGGGCTTGGACCCAATATCAAAAGATTTAATTTTCCTAAGTAAACAAATTATCACTAAACACAAATATAACTTATGTAATTAATCAAAACAACATGTTTTCACAAGTTTTCTTCAAAATAAATTTAGACAAACACATTTTCATGTTAAATAAAATATTTTTCAACTAATAAAAAGATAATTTTGTTATAAAATATTTTTATTATCAAAAACTTTTATTTTTAAATAAATAACCAATTTACACTAATATATACATAAAACACCATTTTTAATACCAAAAATTATACAAAAATTATTTTCTTACATAATAAAATACAACAAACCATTTTAACACCAATTTCATAACCAAAACTTATTTTTAAATCAAATTTCTTCTTTTTATTTATAATAAACACATTTTAAAATCAAATACTTCCTCTAAAAATTATTAAAAGTAGCATTTGGCAATAATTACTGGAATTATTGCATTTTCACTGAATAAAAAATCATATTTCACTAATTTCCATCTCAAACAACAAAGATAAAGTTTTAAAACTTTATTTTCGCATTTTATTTCCAAAATATATTGTTTATTTAAAATAAACAATTTAAATCTCCTTTATTTATTTCACAATATTAAATTATAACCACCGTTATAATTTAATATTTACAGGTAATCACCAAAACTAGGGTTGTTACAATGCACTTATATATTTAAACACTCAAACTCATTCTAGGGTGCTACTGACCCTATCTCTGATGAGTACCCTACCAAAGCCAAGGTTCTTGCTTAACCTGGCTCAATACCAAGTGTAACAACTCGGGATTTTCAACCCTCGAAAATCGACACTAATACGTCAACTGTATTACGTGCGAAGCAATTGAATATCGAAAAAAAAGGAAGAAGGAAGCAGAGAGAAAGAAAACAAACAACATAGAATCTCACAGCGGAACGAATAATCTATAATATATAATAAATCTTTACACAAAGAAGAAATGTAATATACATACATCAATCAGAGTATACTAACCTATTTCAGCCCGGACAGTTATAACAACATGTGATCACAATTGCTAATAAATACAACAACGAATGCGGTGGAAAAATAACCATATACACGAATACGTCTCTAAGCCTCCAACTCATCTCCTGAAGCTCCAAAGCATCCAAACTGAATCTGTATTATACTCGGTCTGACCCGAGCAATATAATAAAATAACACCTGAGTCATTCTGGCAAACCAGCATGAGATAAACACACCTCAACTGAATTTTAAAGTTATAAAAACCTTTGAAAATAAAGGTATCTCGTAAGACTACGCTGCACATAAATACGGATGGGTTTTTACCTTACGATAACCAAACCATTTCATATGAATTTTCTGATATTATAATAGTGTCTAAGATACAAATACTTGTTGTTCATAGCCGAAATTATTACATTAATTAAATTCCAGCATAATAGGTATATAATTAAAACCGTAAAGGATTGTACTGGAGAATGGATTCCATACAATGACTGGGCTACTGGGGTACCGTCTGTCACGGTGCATTTCTAGATAAAATAACACAGAGGTCGAAACTATCAACCCCTGCCAACAAAGAACCAGCCTACACTTTACTGGATAGTACCAAATATGATTACCCCTCAGCTAATGGGCCTTGAGGCATACGAATGAGAGATAATATCGACTCTAAATAGGAATGATCATATTCTACTTGGGAGCGACCCACTTAGCCCTGCCGCATCTCCCCTATTTTAGTCATTCCCGGTTGATGAGGCCTGAAGCTACGTCTTACCTTTCATATAGCACTTCCCACTTGGAATGCTAACATTGCCCTCTAGGCAACAATGCAATACTAGCATTCATCCATACAAGTTCGTTCTGGGGCTGAACGAAACCGTAGGCACCACTTCTACAACATCCATTTTGGAATCTTCCTCGGGATTAGTAGCAAACATCCATTTTAGCATTTCAAAGAGCTCCATCTTCTATTCCATCATCTTCAAGATGTCTTCACTTCGAAATGCCCGAGTTAGATCGAAATGGTTTTTGAACAACATATCTGCTCCCAGTATCTTCGAAACAACATTCAATAGTTTTCGGTAAACTCAATCCTGGTTCTTCAGGAAACAAACAGTAAAAGATAAGAGCGGGGATCACCTCCTAAACGTTAGTGGATGGATTTCCTTATCATTTGTCCTAGGAGAATGAAACGAGATTTATGCGCACAGTATAATATCATCGGAGATGACTATGCCATATAACCCACGTGTTTCTTTTAGATATTTCCAAAGTTATGTTTTTGGGTCCAAATTTTGATAGTCGGTTATTTAACTATCAACAAACACACATCCAAATCAGGGATTTATTTCAAAAGGAAAAAACCAACATTGATTAAGCATATAAGTAATCACTAGCCTCTTAAATTAATCTTCTCATTTATTAAAATCACTTTGTAAATTTCTTGTATAAAAAAACCTTTACAAAGATATACCCACAAATCCCTATATTTTCAACACTTGGAAAATATCTGTATGCTTATCTCAACGGTATAAGTATATTCACACCTTACACTTCATAACTCAGAAAATGTACTCATATGTTTATCCCAATGGTATAGTATATTTACAAAATTGAGAAAGATTTTCTTTTTATTCAATTCGAAAAATCATTTATAAACTCCTTATAAATCTCTAAACCATTTATAACCAATTTCATAAATCTCTGAAAATCATTTATATTCTCTTTAATAAATTTCAATCTCATATATATTCTTTTTATACATTTCTAAAATTATCTATAAACCATTTACAAATCCATAAAACCATTTATAAAATCATTTAATAAATCTATAAACTTATTTCTAAGGTTCTTTTATAAATATCTAAAACATTTAGAAAACTCTCTTACCATTTAACTAATCTTCCTTTAAGTTCCCAAGCCATGTTATAATATTCCTCTTATAAAACCTAAATCTGTTTATAAAACTCTATTTATAAATTTCTACATTTTTGAATAAAATCCAATCGTTTACTTTAAACACTATTATATAATAATAATTATTAACAATAAACATTATAAAAAAATAATTATTATTAACTTCAAAATATCTAAAAAATAATAGTTAACAATTTTAAAACATTATTAAATAAACAATAATAATTAATCTTTACTATTATTATAATAGTAATAATTTATTTCCAAAACATTATTGATAAATCCATATTATAAAAATTAAAGCCATATTTATTTTTAAAATAATTAACTTTTCAAAATATTAAAATATTGATGAATAACTTTAAAACAACATTAATATAAATAAATAATCCTTAAAACAATATTAAATAAAAAATAATCTTAAAAGTATACAACTCTTAAAACAATATTAAATATAAATAATCTAAAAGTATAAAATACTTAAAACAATATTTAATATAAATAATCTTAAAACAGTATAAATAATCTCAAATAATATTAAAATAAATAACTTAGAAAAGACAAATAAAAGGTTGGAGTAAAATAGAAGTTAAATCCAATTAAACAAAATATTTCTGAAACCCAAATTCAGATTATAAAATCATTTCCTGTCTCAAAATTCAACTCCTACACTCCAATGATAATTTACAATATTTTTAAGATACTAATTTGAGGCCAATGGCTAATAAACGCTTGACCAATACCGATATTGATTTTCTATTACCACTGGTTTCAGTTTTGAACATAAACAATGTCATGACCAATAGTGTCCATAAATCGGGTTTCATATCCAATAATGCGTATAACAGGAATTTTATTGGAAATAAATCAACATTAGCGAGGAATCCTGTTGGATCCTTTCAACCTGGCCCTCCTGCATCATAACTCATAAATATCAGCGCACACGCACGCGCGCACACACACACATATATATAATCAACAACGGTGGGAATCCTATTGGATCCCTCCAACCTATCCCCTGCATCACAAAAATATATAATTATATAATATGGGTCATCTGCTGCTAAGCGGGTATATATAAAAGGTCATCCGCTCTTGGTGCGGGAATAAATCCAAACCAACTGAAAAAAATAGTAAGTCATCCAAACATCCAATCAACAATTTTTATCGACTATAAAACATTATTTTTTAGCCAAAAAGGTGAGTTTAACTCACCAAAACTCCAGTTGTTGCTGAGGCGTTCTGATTTCGTCAAAATTTGAACGACGTTAGGATTCAGCGAAAATTCCACTAGATCCAAATTATTCCAAATCCAACTCCATAACATAGTATTCATCAATACGAACCCAACATGACTGACCGCGTTTAATTTGGACATCGTATGAAAGAGTTATACATTTTATAAGATTTGAGATTTTAAATAATATAAATTTAATTTTTAATCACAATCCTTAGACTAATTACCATCATTAGTTTTTAATCCTCTCTTCCCCATTTGAAATCACGATACCCAGGCACATCCAAATTTTCAAATCGTGGCACCTTGCCTCGCCACCACACTGTGCCACCGTTCGCCACGACCCCACCCTAGCATGCGCAAACCTCGCCGCCACTAATGCGACCCACGCGCGGCCCTAAATTGACGAAAACTAAACCCAAAACTGCCACGACAGTAATCCTTCAAATTGCCACTACCACGCTCTTCCATTCGCTACAAAACTTCGGTCGCGCCTCGCCCCGACAATCGCCTACACTTCTCCTATAGGTTGCATCGCTTGAAAGTTCACCAATTCGTCGGAATCGATGAAAAATCCAACCACGTTCATCTCGAAACTGCGGCCACCACGCAATGATTTACGATGATCCAACTGTTGATTTGATTCGTCTTGACGTCGCCCATAAGTTACCAGTTGGACTCGAGGCCTAGAAATGCATGGATTGGTCCTGATCACCTTGGATCGTTGAATTTGGTTGTTGAATTTGATTTGAAATTTTTTTAAACATATTTTCTGGTTTTGGACGTGAATTTAAAAGGGAGGATGGTATGGTCTAAACAGTTAAAGCATGGCCGAATAGTAGGGAGTATGGTTAGGATATGGTTTAAGCATGGAGAATATATATATATATATATATATATATATATATATGTGTGTGTGTGTGTGTGTGTGTGTGTGTGTGTCTGTGTGTGTGTGTATTCAAAGATACCTATCTCGATGCACTCAAAAATCTCGAACTTCAAACAAGGCGTGCCACTTGGCATTCTATACTAAGTATCCGCATTCTAAACACAATAAAACTAGTTTCGGGACCTAATTCGATCATATGCAAAAGATAGCTTTTCAATCTCAATTATATTATATAAATTCCTAAAATTAATTTCTAAGCGTTTCAAGCTCGCATTACCAAATGATACGTTCAATCGCCACGAAATTCGATGACATACAATAATTCACTATTACGGATCCAATGAAACTGGTTTCGTCGAAATCCGAGACCGTGCCCCGAAAGGTTATTTTTACACGTTAATTAAAACGATTTATTATAAAAACCAAATTAATCACTTTTAAATCTAAATTAAAAGTTTACTATCTTCATAATTATTTAAATAGGATTTAAATAACCTTTCGAAATCATTTTTATTCATATTAAAATTCAAGATTTAATTATTTAGACAAATCCCAAATATTCACATAACCATTATATTTAAAATTCAAGTTATTCAACTTATAAAAATAACTTTTCAATATTTTATTAAGTTTATAAAATAGTTAAGGTATAAATTAAATTATTTGTTATAAAAACAAGTTTTAAAAATTACGGGTCCTATAGCGATAGTCGCTATAAACGTAGTTTACGAAAACAAACTCTTTCCACAAATTTAAAATTGTTTTTACTTAAGAATCCTTTTGAAAAATGTTTTCAAATCTTATATTAAGTATCTAAAAATAATAATTATTTATTTATTATTAAATTTATTTATTTAATGATTATTTTATTGATTAATTAAGTAAGATAATTTGCACTTAATCATTTGTTAATAAAGGTAATTAGTACTTAAGTGTAATCAAGTAAACAAATTATAATTAGTTAAATAATTACAAGGTTAATTATTATTTAAATAATTGTTTAAGGATTAATTATTGTTTTACTTAATTTTTGAAAAGTTAATTATTGATTAGTTAATTATTTATAAAAAGGTTTAATTATTTATTAATTACAAATCAAGTTCAATTTGAGTTAAGATTTAATTATTTTTAAATAAAGGTTTAATTTATTATTTAATTTTTAATAAATGACTATTTAATTAATTAATTGAGATTAATTAATATTTAATTATTATTTAAAAGTTTAAATTATTATTTAATAATTAATTAAAGATTAATTATGGTTTAATTACTTATTTAAAAGCTAATTATTATTTAATTATTATGTAAGGATAATTATTATTGAATTATTTATTTATTTTTTAATTGTTAATTGAAGGTTTAATCATTATTAAATAGAGAGTTTAAATGTAATTTAATTATTAAATAAAAGTTTTAAAGTTTTAAGTCATTTTATTTCTAAAGATCGGTTTTGTTTCAAAGCAACCCTCTTTTAAAAGGATATTTCAAACTAAGAGATTTCTTTGTCGATTACCTTTAAGTGGCCTCAACTGAATATGAAATCCAATGATATCTGTTTAGCAGAATAAAACACCATTCTACTAATTTAATTATATTTTACATCTGTTGGTAGAATAAATTACCATTTTACCATAGTTCTCCAAATAGATTATGTTGACATTTATTGGGCAGAATAAAAACCCATTCTATCATTATATTAGCTTGAACATGTGTTTAGCAAAACAAATCCTCATCTGCTATATTGGTAACTTGGAAGTTTACCCATATGTTGATTGATTATTATTAGCTGATTCCCTTTATATATCTGCTTGTTATGTAATACTCGTGTCATAACTTGGATAAGTTAAACCCCATTAAATGAACCATTGTGGTCACTAAGCCTCCTTCTGATTTTACAAAGTCCAATATTCCATTTTATCCTTTTTGAAATGGTTTAAAGTTTATCATTATTTTAAATATGATATTTAAAAGATAGTTAAACAATTATTTTATTAAATGTTTGAAGTTAATTTAATCTTTTTAAATAATTGTTTAAAATCAGTGTTTTGTTAATATGGTTTAAAAATAATGAAATAAAAAATGTTTTAAATAATAACTTGTTTATTTAAAAGTGTTTTAAATAAGTGATTTTACCAAGGGAACTATATGGATTAAGTTTTATTAAAGAAGTTTTATTTTAAATGAAGAAGTTTTATAAATGATTTTGGAGATTTATAAAGAGTGTTATAAATGGTTTTGTACATTTATAAAAGAAGTTTTACAAAATGATTTGGAGTTTTGGGTAAAGGAAATATTATATACAAAAGAGATTTGTTAAAAGAATTTATCGAAGGAAATTTATAAAAGGATTTGAGATTTGATTTCCTTTAACCGACCTTCTTAATTCTAGTGGTATCACTACAAGAAAAAATACCATCAACAGCACCTAATGTCAGCGTTTGTGACTTAAGTGCGGTCATTAAAAATTTTGGGGGGAAAATTTTCCGTGTGAACGCTGATAAAAGCTAAATTATACAATTTTTGCGCCATTTTTTTCACTTCCCCTAATTCCTCTTTTCATCCTTCCCTACCTTGAAACATTTTCACCACGTAAAAAGAAGAAAACCTCTCTTCCAATCATCAAAATTCGCCTACATCACCGTCGCTTCATTAAACTTCTCCATTCATCATTCAGAGATCTCGTTCATCGTTCAGATATCGTCTACAGGTACAACGCCATTAATTTTTTAGGTTTAAATGGGTTGTTTGATTCTATATAGGTTTAAAATGGGTTCTTTCAATTTTGAACGTATTTTCAACACGTTCAAACATCATTCATCAATCGCGATTTAGAATTGAAGTATTTCCGTATTTCCTTTTCTTTGTGTCCAATTTTAGTTCTTCGATTTTCTAATATTAGTATTTTCAACATCGTTCAGACCGTCTATATGTAGATTGCATTATTTTAAACATTCTAGCATGATTATTTAGAGCGGACCGCTAAATTATGTGTTTTGTTTAGATCTTTGGTATAAGTGTAAACTGTCTAACTGTAATTGAATATGTTAACTTCAATTTTTAAATAGTTATTTTTATGTTAGAGAAAAATAATGTTTGTTCCTATTCCTGGACATTTACATTTACAATTATGTTTAACTTTGTGTCAGTTGTTTGTATAATCTTGTGGATTTCTTATGGCAATTAAATCATTAACACCAATGCCTGTACATGGCTACAAAAAGTCCCTTGCTGTTTGTATCCAAATTCCTGAGCAGCCATATCTAGCAGTAGCAAAATATTTGTATGATGCAAGAGTTTTGCGTACAAATAGACTCTCCTCTACTCTTTTCCTTTCCCTACCATGATGGGCACATAACCTTTTGGTGCTTCTTTTTCTTTCCTGCCCATTGCCTTTTATTTTTATGTTCCGTTTTGTATGCTTTCTCATGATTCTGCAATCTTTTTATTGGAAACTTTTGTTGATTATTTTGGCTTTTTGAATAACCAGAATGTCTATGGTGATTGATTGTCTTTATTTGTTTAGTAACAGCAACTTGAATTTTATTTGCATTAGCCTTTAACACGTTTTTTGCTTGTTAAACTACAATGTTTTGGATTTTGGCTGACTTAGCTCGGTTTTATTGTGAGCTCTTGAGAAAAATGTCCTATTTCTAATGATTCATCAGTAGAATTATTTGAAAATTTAGAATTATTTGAAAATTGTAGTCAGTGTTATTCTTTTGCCAATAAGAGACTTCATTACAATGAGTTTGGTATATATTTTGATATTAAATCTTGTATGTTCGAATATCCGTTTGATTGAGTTAGTTTGTGAGAGAATTGACTTGCATATCTTGTTTTAAAAAGTTGGTCTTTAATGGTCTTTCCAAAAAGAAGTTTTTGATTAGTTTAGATATCAAGTTGGTTTTATAATCAACAAAAACATGTGTTATGAACAAAGCTAAACGGTCAAGAATGAAATTTGAGTAGTGGTTATGTTACATCAAACCAGTATTCAAATTTTAATGATTTACCATACCTATCTGAACAATAAGTTGTTTTGCCATTGTAAAAAGAGTTCAAGGTGGAATTGAACGCAAACACATCCATTGTTTAGGGTGGTGTAGGAATAGAGATATATAAAGTTATGTATTTCCTTGAAAATAAATATTGTTTAAGAGGATAAATTTTATAGTGTTTAATTTCAGTTTAACCATAGTGTTAAAATTTGGGTTCCTTGAGTTATTTTGAATTATTCTCTAAAACTACTACTGAAAAAATATATAGTATTTTAAAGCTTAAACAACCAAATCTAAAGCAAATAGGTGAGTAAACACGTGCAGTTCTAGTTTTGATTTTGCATGTTGTTGTTTAATGGATGGTGAGTGGTTGAATAATTTCTGGTTGTTGATCTTTGTTGTTGTGCACTATAACATGCATTTGCTTTATTTTGTTTACTATAGCTCATTACCATCATCTCAACAGGGATTGTTGATATATATCATTGTTTGATATGCATGTAATTTAGTCAGTTCCCAAGCTATGCATGTTTGCCTTATTTTGTTTTTTTACAAGCAGTTAATATTTGCTTTATCATGAAAATATTCCCAATGCTGCAATGGTTTCAATTTTGCCCAGTCGTTCCCAAGCTATGCCTGTTTGCTTTATTTTGTTTATTAAGTCTGAGTGATTAAACACATTTTTTTTATGAAGTGAAATCCTTTAAATTATCTTTATTCTGGATTAAAAATCCTAAGCATCATGAACATATGGATGCCCTGAGTTTGATCTTTGCATTGTGCATTGGGTAAAGGGGATCAGATTGTTTTAGCCCTTAAGAGTTTCAAAAAAGTTTGTTTTTCCTAAATAAAGTGGCATACTGTATATTAACATGGTTGCATGGTTTCAAACTTTTAGGGTATTCATGGCTTTCTTTCGCAATTGGTTTTGAAACACATGGATTTGGGCATAGTTAAGACTTTATAAGGGATCATAGGGACTTTTGAATATCTACTTTTTTCTAGCAAAAGCTATGGTTTTATGAATTTGAAGTCTACATAATATTAAGATAATTACATTCATTATTTCTAATTGGGCATTAGCAGTTTAAAAGACACAAGGTTATCATAATGGTTAAAACTTTGCAGGAAAAGAAAAACTTTTCGTTTATTTATTTTATTTTATTTCGTTTTATTTTATTCTATCTTATTTTATCACAATGTCAAAATTTGGTGCTAATGTTGTATATGATTCTGACATTGTTGTATAAGTGGATAAAATTGTTGTTAATGGCGCAAGCCAAGTATCAGGAGAGGGGTAATGCATAGACATTACTCTGGTGCTACAAAATGGCGCCGTTGTAATGGCAAATTTTTTGAAAACAATTTGGTGCTAATAACAAAATGACTAATTTGTAGAGTTATGTCATTTTCAGTCTAATGTGGCCATGAAGTAGCTAATAACAAATTTATTTTATGCGTGCAGGCTTTGAACAGTTGATATTTGTAGAGTTCTGTCATTTTCAGTCTAGTGTGCTTAAACAACAAGGTATGAAACAGATGCTAAATGATTATATGTTTTTCTTCTTTTACTTTAAACTTGGAAAGCATATTTTTAATTCTCTAACCTGTCAATTTTAAAAGCATATCCTAGTTTTTCATATCTTTTTGGTTTGTGCGCACATGCCCTCTTGTAGCTAAAATAACACATATAACAGACTATATGTTCTTCGCATATACACATAAACACTTACGTTAAATAATTGAGAACTCTTAATATTTATTTACTTCCTACTATAATCACAGCTTGAACTTGTGTTGGTTACAGAGAAACTGCAGGAGCTTCATTCAATTAGAATTCAAAAGCTGAAGAAACAAGGCATGTACCTTTTCCTTCCTCTTTTTTCTTTTTGTTTCTTTTTTTGCAATCATTGAATAGCTAGCATCATGTGCATCTTAGTGAAACTTTAGCATCTGTTTAAATAACATCAGTTTAAATAACATGTTTGCCAAATATGGGATGTAGTTTAATTAGATATGATTGTTTTTTCTTTTATTTTTTAAAATTCTTTCAGTTTCTATTTGTACAACTTTAGCATCTATATCACTTTTAGTTCTGATGCAATAACAAGCAACAATCATCAATGTTTAAATTGAAATACTCTCCCAACTAAAGGCCCGGATTCAGTTTTGAAACACAAACAAAGCATGATATTTGCTGCCAAAAGAGTTAATCAATTAAAAGTTTGCTTATACTATCAACTCCTGGGCTATAAAAATGAATGTTTGGTTATTACAACTGGAAGCAGAAAGTCTGTGATATTTTACTATGTTGTGTTCTTGCATTTTGACAATATATTTTTCTCTTTGGATTTGTTTGTTTTGAGCATTTGTTTTGTTGTCTTTTATACATAAAAAAATTATTTGTCCATTTCTACTAAGAACTGTTTGGTCGTTATTATCATATATATATATATATATATATATTGTTCATAATCAATAATTAATTTCTATTTAAATTTTAGATTCTTTGTTGCATACATATATTGTATATGGTGATGGAGAGAGATTGGTTGCGTCTACATAGGTAATCATGTAGCAGCTAATTTAGACTTAAATTTAGAATTGATATTTTGATAATAAAAGCTAATATTTTTGTTGTTTTCAAATTTTAATCATAGGACTAGTAGAGAGTATGGCCAAGGAGCTCGGAATTTTGTGTGTGTTGCGAAGAAAAATTTAGGAGATGTGGAAAAAATATTTTGTCCTTGTTTAGATTGTCGAAATCTTAGTCGTCATTATGGTGAAACCGTTGTTGAGCACCTGATTATAAAGGGAATGGATCCTAAGTATAAAGATGATATATGGTATAATCATGGCGAGAAAGTGAATGATGAAAAAAAATGGGTGAGATGTACGACTTGCTCAAAGCGATTCACTATGAATATGAAGATTATTTCAATCATACTTTTTTTGATGACGACATAGATAAGGACGATGCACAAAGACGCCATGATGATTTACTTAAAAATTTGGAAGATGCAGAAACCCCACTGTATCCTGGTTGCATAGATCATACAAAGTTATCTGCCATTACTATTTTGTATAATCTTAAATGTGAAACTGGATTATCTGATACTGGTTTTGATAAACTTCTTACCGTCCAACATTTGTTTTTACCAAAGAATAACGTATTTCCCAAGACTTTATATGAAGTAAAGAAATTCCTCAAACTATTTGATATGGGTTTTGAAAAAATTCATGCTTGTGAGAATGATTGTTGTCTTTTCTGTAAAGAGTAAAAAAATTTAAATAATTGTCCGAAATGTGGTTCATCACGATGGAAGATAAATCAAGATACAAAAGAGATTATGCAGGGTATCCCAATTAAGGTGTTGCGATATTTTCCAATAATTCCAAGATTTAGAAGAATGTTTAGATCCGAAAAAATGGAAGAAGAGTTAAGATGGCATTTTAAAAATAAAAGTAATGATGGAAAGATGCGGCACCCCGTAGATTCCGTGACATGGAGCATGGTTGATGAAAATTGGAAAACATTTTCAGCCGATCCACGTAATCTTAGACTTGGTCTAGCTACAGATGGGTTCAATCCATTTTCTATGTTAAGCTCCAAGTATAGTTGCTGGCCAGTAATGCTTGTTACATATAATTTGTCGCCTTTGTTGTGCATGAAGAAAGAGAATATCATGTTAACACTTCTAATTCCAGGTCCAAAGCAACCAGGAAATGATATTGATGTATATCTAGAGCCATTAGTAGAAGACTTGCATTACTTGTGGAGTACTGGAGTTGAGACATATGATGCATTAAGTAAGACAGTTTTTAACATGAAGGCTATTTTACTATGGACGATAAATGATTTTCCAGCTTATGGTAATCTTGCTGGATGCTGTGTAAAGGGTAAAAAAGCTTGTCCATTATGTGGTATCAATACCCACCGTCGATGGTTGAAATATAGTCGGAAAAATGTTTATATGGGCCATAGAAGATTTCTACCCCATTCAAATCCATTGAGAAAAAGAAAGGCTTGGTTTGATAACACTGTGGAGGATGGGAAGATGCCTAGAGTTCTAACCGGCAAAAACATTTTTCTTATTTTGAAAAACTTTCTGAATAATTTCGGAAAAGGCGCTGAAAGCGAAAAGAAGAGTGCGAAGGGGAAAGGTAAAAAAAGGAAGATTGACGACAATAGTGAAGATGATGATAATGGAGATAATGATCCTATTAAAAAAGAGCTATCAAGGTGGAAAAAAAAAATCAATCTTTTTTGACTTGCCATATTGGGAGGTTAGCATTTATTTAGATTTCAGTTTTTATTATCGATGCGGGCTGGCCACGCGAACAAATTTTTTTGTTATTTTTTTAATCCATGGCCCATGGATTAAAAAAATTTAATAAAAAAATTTGTTAAAATAAATTATAGAACACTTTATCATTTAACTAATATTTTTTAAAGGAACTTCCAGTACGTCATAATTTAGACGTAATGCACGTTGAGAAAAATGTTTGTGAAAGCACATTGGGTACAATGTTGCATGACAACAAATCAAAGGATGAGATTAATTGTAGACATGATTTAGAGGATTGGGGAATTCGTTATGGTCTATATGCACAACCTCGTGGGACCAAAACGTATCTTCCACCGGCTCCATATACATTGTCAAGATTGGAAAAAAAATATTTTGCAAAAGGCTGTACGATTAGTTAATAAGGCATATCTCAATGATTAGATTACGAGGGCATATCTTCATGGATATGAATCATGGATCTTGTATTAACAATGTTTTAGTTAATTAGTTTTAAAAATGAAATATGTATAGTCTTCATCATTAATTGTACCAATGATGAATGGAAAAGTGTTGCCGCTCTTTGTTAACATGAGTATTGTTAAGTGAACGTAAATGATCCAAAAAATTATACATAAAACTTCTCAAATGTGGTAAACTTTAAAATATAACACTTTATTTGCTTGTAAATATGATAAATAATTGAATTGATCAAATGTATAAAAATATCATGATTTTTTTAGTAATTAAATAATAAATTTTATTCTGGTTGTTGATGTCAATTTGGAGAAGGATGTGATTAGGAAACCTGAAACCATTCTCGACAATAACACACCAACACCTACGTGCAAGGTCGGCTCAACCAATAGTCAAATTAGGCAAAAGGACTAGGGTAGGGGTCCTAAAATGTTAGGGCCCTTTGCAATCTACTTCTATGATCCATTGAATGGATTATTAATGTGCAGCTAGTTTAGGTTGGAATATTTAGCCACCAAATGGTTTTATAAATGAACAATATTTATTTCTCAAGTCGTTGTACTTCTTCCCAGACTCCACAGGGCACTTCTCCCAGCTTAAACCCAAGAGTTTGTGTTTTACATTTTCCCATGCTCCATAGAGAAATTCTTCCAATTTAAACTTGAATAATCTCTAAACATTTGATTAAATTCTGTTCTTTATGCCAGTTATTCAGTTGGATAAGTTGAAAACAAATTTAAACAAATGTGATAATGAAGTCAGTATCCCCTAATTTACAAATTTGGAATTGTTAATACAGTTCATGAAGTCAGTATCCCCTAATTTACAGTAAATGCCTTGATTTATTCTTTCTTGACTAGATAGGATAGTATTGAAGTCACCAAGAATAATCCAGGGTAGATTAAAAAGACTAGCTTGATGAATGAGATAGTGCCAGGGATTTACTCTTTGTTCTCGGATATTAAATGCGTACATCACTGTACATATTATGCACAGCCCAGTTGCATTGTGAAGACTGCAAGTTATACACTGTTTATTTGTGTGCATGACAATAGTTGACCAAACTGATGTGTCCCAAACTAGGAGAATTCGATTCTTTTGATTTTCATTGCAATTGTGTTTCACATATCCATTTGCCGTTTGGTTTATACATGAATTGTTCAATACTATAATTACTTAACTTATTTTCCAATATTCCCATAAAAGAGAACTTGTTACTAGTAATGAGATTCAGGATTCCAAACTGTTTAGAAGGGGAGTTCATACCCCTAAAGTTCTATACAAGGAACTCCACTAATCTGATGAGGTCGACACACTGCTTTTAGCCACTCTATAACTCAATTAAAACTATAACTTTATGACTCGAGTACCTCTTCGATATCTAATCTATTCAATGGCATGAAATTAATACACTTAAATGATATGCCAGCATATTCAGGAACTGACATTTATGTGGATTCCATATTCAAGAAGAATTTGAATGATTATCATTTTGATAAATGTTACAGGCTAGATTTAAATTGGATGAGGAATGGCAAAAGGCTCCCGTTTTTCAGCAAATGGGATGCATTTTGAGAGGTTCGAAAAGCAAATTCGTAAAACAGATATTACAAACAAAAACCAAGGAGGAACAACTTCAACTAAAACCAGAAAACGTTGGAAATATGAAGGAATGGAAGAAGTTTATCGAGTCAAAAATGAGCAAAGAGTTTAAGGTAATTGTAATGTAATTTTTATTATTTCTTGTGTGTATATGTGTATATATATATATATGAAATTTAAGCGTACGTAAAATGCAAATTAACTAATCAATGTGATAAATCTTGTAATCTAGCTACGAAGTGATAAATTTAAATCCATGAAGGACAAACAAATACCACACACGTGTAGTCGTCGAGGAATGGCTCGACTAACTAAAGATTTGGTGAGAAATATATTTGATTTATTACCTATGGTTAATAGTTTTGTTAATGTTATGTTTCCTTTAATGCAGAAAGAGAAAAGTAGCAGTCCTTCTTCCATTTGTAGATCTGATGTTTGGATTAAATCTCACACTCGAAAAAATGGTGAACCAGTGAACCCGCATGTTGCAGATACTATCGTAAGTGCTATGTTGTTTTTGTTTAAGCGTAATTTTTGGAAAATATATAATTTTGAACTCTTCTACAAAATATAATTTGTGTTCACTTTGTAGGAGAAAATAAAGAATGCTGAAAAGGAATCACCGTCTAGCTTAACTTGTAAGATCAAAGAAGATGCCCTCTCATTGGTGTTGGGAAAAGATAGACCGGGACGACTACGAGGAATGGGAAGGGGTGTAACCATGACCACTGCAGTTTTGTCACAAATCAAAGATAAACAAGTAGCTCAATGTTAGCATAGGATTTCAGAGCTAGAGCAGTTGATTCACACCGTAATGAAACGTCAGGTATGTCGATAATCACTTTGTGTAAATATGAAAGCTTAGTTAGCATGTATGTGATCCTTGCATTGTATGATTTTTGACTTAATTTGTGTAATCATTCTCTTATTAAAAGCTACATGCTAAATAAGAAGTTAAAATTTAATTCCACCTCTTATTTTCCTCAAAACATGTTTTAAATTAAACTTTTATTTTTAGTTTTCTAAAAATTAATTGTGAAAATTTGTTTATAAAAATTACTGAGTTGTGTAGCTTCATATTTTAAATTTATTATATGTATTTGCTGTCTTTGGTTGCTGGCCTAACTTTGAATTTTTATCCTTATGAGAGTACAAATGCGATTTTGCAATATATTTTTATCCTTATGAGATTTTAAAGCATTCACTTTTAAATTAAAGCATAATATGTACTAAACCAATATTGTCTTTTCAACACTTATAAAGTAATGTATTTTCAACACTAAACTAATATTGTCTTTTCAACACTAAACCAATATTGTCTTTTCAACACTTTTAAATTAAAGCATAATATATTTTTATCCTTATGAGATTTTAAACCATCCGCTACAATTCGACCAATCTGCAAAACAAAAATACCTTTTACTTACGATTAAATTGCTGACTCCACATCCATCTGCAAAATAAAAATATCCTTATTTGGTTACTCTACAAATAATGTATCATTTCCATACATAAGTTTGTCAATTGTTATATCAAAATTCATTCTGAAAATGTATTCTCTTTGAAATTTGTACTTGTTTTCATCATAAGTGGAATAAATATACAAGTTCACTACAGGTTCACTACAATTTCACTGCAGGTTCAAATTCTCTAATATTTTTGTAATATTATTGATTTGAAGGATAAAGAAAATTGTGGAGGAGAGAACGTATCTCAAACGGTAAAAATATACGATAGTAAGGTTAAAACATCATACATAATTTGATATCTAAATCAGAAGTTATGTATTTTATTTTTTATTAATTGCAGAGTAAGCATAATGAAATAGGTGACAGTTGTAGTTTGCTGAATTGGCACGGGAATGATGATGAGGTAATTGTCGAAGGAAAAATCGTGCCAAGTGATCCAAACGATCTTCTCAATGGAGTACCTTTAGATCTGAATGCCAAGAAAATTTTGGTAGTCCATCCTAAAAAATCCGATGTTTTTTTGTGGAGGCCTTCACCTGGTATGGTATACATAGGAGACGCCAAGAATGAGAAGATAGCATGGCCAGCTGATAGAGTTGTTATCCGCATAAAAGAAAACTCCGAAAAAGAAAACGAGGTATGAAAAACTCTCTACAAATATAGCATTGATATGTGTCTCTGCATCCACCCTTTTGAACTGGAGGTGGTAGATTCCTAGTCATGTTTTTGCCACTATTCAGAGCTTTGTTATCGTCATCTAGGAAACGATGTGGTAAATAATAAGATTTGTTTAGCATCTGCACATTAAAAATCTGTATAATGCAACGGTAAAAATATATTTATAAGAGAACCGTGGAATTAACATTGATATTATCCAAACTAGTCCATGTTCCCATTAGATTAGTACATTCTTTTACATATTAAAACTAAAATATGTGAAAATCCAACTACCAGAAGCATCAGTTCCATAGAGTCGAATACTAATTTATTACACATTTCTAGCTATGTTAGTATTATTATTTTTAATAACATTTGGTGGGTGAAATCAAGTTTAAAGTTTGACAAATGATTATTGAAAATTTAACAATGTTGATTTGCTTTGTATTGAATTGGTTGACACATGATAAAATGTTGAATGCAGTAAGACTATAGAAACAAGACTTTTATTAGATGACTATAATTTTTTTCTTTGATAGAGCAAAACCAATAGCACAGAAAACAAATGCAAGTTGTTCGATTGGGGTGGAACTGAAGTATTGGTTGCCGAAGGACGTGTGCACTCGAGTGATTCAAATCAGATTATTAATGGTGTTCCTCTTGGACCAGAAGCCGCAATAGTTTGGGTGGACAATCCGATAAAAGAAGATGCCTTTTTGTGGAGGCCCATAGCAGGTGTGACATGTATCGGAGAAGCCGTCGGTAAGACAATAGCATGGCCATCATCAAAATTGGTTTTTGAAAACACAATACCATCCACTCCTATGAGCAACGTTCCAACATCTCGTACGGTAATATATTATATTGCTAATATTTATATATACGATTTGTTGATAATGTATCAATACTTTTTTTAATATCATACAGTGCAAATTACGCGATGAATAACAAGTGCAAGTTATTTGTTGTGGAGGGCATAGGAAAAATTGTAGCTGAAGGCACCATATCTTCAACTAATCCAAATGATTTGGTTCATTCTATTCCACTAGGACCAAATGCAATAAGAGTTTGGGTGGATATTGTCAAAGACCCGAATGCGTCTTTATGGAGACCTACGTCATTCATGGAATGCTTATCAGATGCTATTGGTTCGACGGTAGCATGGCCTACTGCGAATGTTAGTGTGGACTCAACTTCAGCAATTTGAAATATTTGTATAGTTTGGCAGTTTTCAGGTAACTACCCTTGAACTTCAAGTTATTTAATATGCTCGGGAGGGTACATCAAGTCTTAAAAACTTTTATTAGATAAAAAAAATGCATCATAGCCCGTCAAAGAGATCTGAATATTAAAATGCAGATGAGGAATTTTATAAAATTAAGAAGATTTGTGACAAACAACTATGTGGGTAATATATATAAATGTAATCAAGAGAAGTAGAATTTTTATCAAATTTTATCTAATTTAATGTTTTTCTGAATAAAATAATTTATCAAGACAGTACTTACAATATATATATATATAGGATATAGCGTATTAGCTTTTTGTAATTTAGAAAATGCTCTATACTCAGTATATATATATAGAGCTTTGGCCGCTGACTAAGGTTACGCAATGAATCGATAACGGGCGTGGGCCACATGACTCGCTTTATGTTAAGGCTAGGGCCAAAGGGTTTGAGTTGGGGGAGGTTCTTTCCCCCGAGTTGAAGTAGTTTCCAAGTCTGTTAGGTGATTCAAAAATTAGGTTTTGTTCTACTGCAGTTGTTTGGAGCTGCGTCCACTAGTGAATGAAACTTTTTTTTTGTTCTCCACAAAGGTCCGAGAGGACCTGATTGACCTTGTCAGCTCATTGGCTCGTTAGGGACCAAGGGGATATAAGAAACTAAGGTCCTCAATCATGTTGCAAGTTAGTCATATAGTAGTTCATGCTAAATTGTATTGCTCGCAGTTTGAATTATATACAGTTCATGCTCACAGTTTAAGAACTTGCCTTCTTACTTATGTCTCAGAGCTACTGCAAGCCTGCAAATTGCTTGGTTGGATCATGAATAACTGCTGCAACTTGCGGACGCGTTGTGATTCTATGACAGTTGACTTAGAGTTTTCATGCAACTTAGGGTCTATGACCATATTATATTTCATTTTCTTGCCGATATTTTAGGTTATGAACTATGTACAAGATTGTATTGTTGCTGCCTGCCTTGTTGAACTTTGTACTATATGTATTATTGTTGAACTGGGGAGTGAGTATTATCTGAATTGGATTGCATATGGTATTATGTATCATTGTTGAACTGGGGAGTGAGTACTATCTAAATTGAATTGTACTATATGTATTATTGTTGAACTGGGGAGTGAGTACTATCTGAACTGAATTGCACGAAGTATTGTAATTGTAATGTACTGAGTATAGAGCATTTTCTGAATTCTTTGGAAAAAAATGCATATCCCTACGACAGCGTTTATACATTGCTGTCAATTCATTGGAAAAAAAATGCATATCCCTACGACAGCGTTTATACATTGCTGTCAATTCATTGGGAAAAAAAATGCATATCCCTACGACAGCGTTTATACATTGCTGTCAATTCATTGGGAAAAAAATGCATATCCCTACGACAGTGTTTATACCTTGCAGTAGAAAACTATTAACAGCGTTTATACCTTGCAATAGAAAAATTATTAACAGCGTTTAAAAAACACTGTAGAAAGTGGGTTTTTGACAGCGTTTATATTTTGCAGTTAAAACTTTAGGGTCAACGACCGCATGTCGTTATACAGCGTTTTTAAAAACGCTGTGAAAACTTTTAACAGCGTTTTTCAAACGCTGTGAAAAGTCTTTTTTGTTGTAGTGTATGGACATTCGTTCCATACTTTACATCGAACGAATATTGTTTGAGATTATCTTTATCTCCAATTTAAATAATATTTTGTTTTGATCCTTTGATATGATTTGTAAATGATAAATTTTCATAAATGTTTTCTGAATATACTTATGTCAGTGAGATAAGTATATGGATGTTTCTAATAAACACTTTTGAAAGGAGATTTTAATAAATGAAAAAAATTATTTTGAGGCTTAGTAGTTGCTATGGGTAATTAAATCTCTGGATTGTTGTTGTTTGTTTATTCGATAGTTAAATAATCGACTATCAAATCTGGACCAACTCAGGAAGTATGTTGGGTATATTCGAGTTCCCTGGCGAGGACCCGGATACTTATTTCATACTTCTAAAAAACCAAAACCGAGTTAGCCAAAAATTATCGCTTGGTTTGGAGACACCGATTTTCTGAACTTATCTGAACCACTCCAAACTAATAACATTCGTAATGAAGTATGATATGGAGCTATACTATCCTTCCTGAGGGTGATTCCAAAATGAAAGATAGTAAAATTTTGAATGCTTGCTCGATCCCAAAACAAATTGTATGAATGAATGCTAGCATTGCATCTCTACTTGGAGGGCAATGTTAGCATTCCAAGATATTATGCCAGTAGAAGAGGTAAATGCGTAGCCTCAAGCCTCACAATCCGGAGAATGGCTAAAACAAGGTATGTGGCAGAGTCATGTGGTTAGCTACCATTAGGAGTTGTCATCCCAGTCTAGACTGTCCCTTAGACTTGTTTTGCGTGCAGGCATCGAGGGGCAAAGTAAAGCAGCCTCGACGTCAAAGGGGTCAGGTAACCTGACTTGTCATGTTAAAAGGGCAGGCCAGCTCAGTGTAGCAGAGTGGCAGATGCGTCTGTAGCCCTTAGTTACATTTGTACCATCGAAAGGTAGTCCCTTACCTAGCTATTGTTGGAACCCATTCTCCAATACGAACCTTTACGGACTTAGACGAGCCCACCTATGTTGAAATGTGAGATGCGGGCATTTTAACTATATTCTATATTTACTTTAAATCTAGACATTATTATAATATCACTGGATTTTTTATAATAAAATGTTTTGGTTATCATAAGATAAAAAACCATCCGTGTTTATGTGCAGCATGGTCTTACGAGATACTTTTTATTTTGAAAGATTTTTAAAATATAGTAATCCATATGATTTGTTTCGAGCTTTTCTCACGTTGGTTTTACCAGACTAAGCCGGGCGTTGTTTTCCTATAATGCTTGGGTCAGCCCGAGCATATTTTTCAGATTTAGCTGGATCCTTTGGAGCTTCTAGGAGATGAGCTGGATTCTCCAAGACGTATTCACGTATCTTATATTCTTTCGCTATCGTCTTTTGTTATCTGTTTGTATTTATCAGAAATTGTAAGGACATGCTATTATAACTGTCTAAACTGATAATAGGCTAGTGTATTCTGATGTTGTGTATAATAAAGTTCTTCTCTTTTTGTAAAGATCTTGTGTATATTATATATTTCTCGTCATGATGTGAGATTATGTTCTGTCTTTTTCTTTCTTAACCCTAAATGACATGTCTTTTAGACACTTAAATGATCGGCACACGAGTACCGAGGATGTATTAAGTGTCGTCTTTAGGTGTGAGAAAGGCATATCATTACATTAGCTATGATAATCATAAACACTTTGTATATGGTAGCTAGACATATTTTGTTATGATTGAGATTTTATGTGGTTTTTTATATGAGACGGTAGTCATGGATGTGAATGGTACTGTTTTTTGTATGGGATATTAACAGTAGTCGAATATTTTTGTATTTTAGAATTCAACTAAGTGAGTATATGAATTTATGGTGTATAATTGTGTGAGGAATTATATCCTAAAGTAAAGGAAAGTATACATTAAGATCTGAAAAGTATAAATTAAGATCTTCTAATTATATCACAGAGTTAAGGAAAGTATAAATGAAGATCTAAAAAATATAAATTAAGATCTTCTAATTATATCCTAGAGTTAAGGAAGGTATAAATTAAGATCTGAAAAGTATAAATTAAGATATTCTAATATTGGTAAAGTATTATTTTATAGCTGTCAACTCTTGTATTATAAATAGATGTGTATATGCAATACAAATGATATATTTTTCTTCCGAATATTTGTGAATTTATGATGGTATCAGAGCATCTCTAAAGTAGAGATTTTTTTCTTTTCCAAACAAAACCCTATTTCATAATGCTTGGAGATGAAAATAAAACTCCAATGAAGGAATCTCGCTATGAGTCCTTTTTTGTGTATTACCTTCATCCAAGTGAAGGTACCGGTGTTGGAGGTCGTAATTTTGCTGACAATATGGAAGCTCTCGTCAAGGAGGTGTGCAAGACATTGGGGAGCAGATCGTTCTAGTGCTTCGACTTTGACCGATGATCAATGGGCACGATTTATGTCTATAGTCAAGGGTTTAAAACCCTCTTCTTCCTCAACTGAAAAATTATTTGGTACGTATGATTCGAATGATTGGATTGTCGATAAGGGTGCATTGAATCACATGTCTGGTAATCTTGTATTATTTTACTAATTTATATGACATATCATCTCTTGTTGGTTTATCTAACAGGAAAACTATCACTGCTATGAAAGAAGGAAAAATTATGTTAAGTGAT
Source organism: Allium fistulosum (assembly GCA_030737815.1). NCBI lineage: Eukaryota > Viridiplantae > Streptophyta > Magnoliopsida > Asparagales > Amaryllidaceae > Allium > Allium fistulosum. The sequence goes on from CM060904.1 coordinate 922,335,276, forward strand.
GGTTTAATTTTGGAGGATGTACTTTATGTTCCCGCTCTATCCTGTAATTTGATGTCTATGTCTCAGTTATTAGAAAAATAAAAATATACCATTCTTTTCATTGACAAACTATGTACTATATAGGTCACAGTTGAGAAACTTGATTGGAGTTGGGGTGCCATTTAATGGGGTCTATATCTTCAGACCAGTTCATGCTCGTAGTTGTCAAGCAAATAAAGTCATTGTTATAGATGCAAGTATGTTATGGCATAGGCGTTTAGGCCATCCTTCGATTACAGCAGTATCTTCTTTACCTGGAATGGTCAGTGGTAGTAGTTCAAATAAAAGTTATGACATTGACTATCAAGTGTGTTTTATGGGTAAACAACCTCATAACTCTTTTCCTTTAAGTATGAATACAACATTTGGTATGTTTGGTTTGATTCATTGTGATATTTGGGGTCCAAATAAAGTTTTTTCAAGTTGCAATGCTCTTTTTTTTCCCTACTATTATTGATGTTACTCTTGTGCAACGTGGGTATATTTAATGATTGGCAAGTATGAAGTTGGGAAATTGATTCAGGAATTCTATGCTATGGTGAAAACTCAAGTTAATAAAAAGATTAAAATTTTGAGAAGTGATAATGGGCAAGAATTTTGGGTTTAAAGTCATTTTTTGCAAAAAAAAAGGAATATTGCATCAAACATCTTGTGTTGATACTGCAAAGCAAAATGGTCGTGTTGAATGCAAACATTGGCATATTCTTAATGTTGCACGTGCATTACAAATTTATGCTAAATTACCTAAGTTTTTTTAAGGAGAATGTGTTCTAACTGTTGTGCTCCTTATGAATTTGACTCCTACTGTGTGTTGAATGGAAAAACACCATATGAATGCTTGTTTGGTCAGCTTCCTTCATCTATTAATGCACATGTTTTTGGTCGTTTATGTTATGCTACAAATAGGTTTCGTTTAAAGGATAAGTTTGATTTAAGGTCTAGAAAATGTATATTTGTTGGTTATCCCTTTGGAGAAAAGGTTAGCGTTTGTATGATCTTGATACTCACGATTTGTTTGTGAGTTTGATGTGCAATTTTTTGAGAATAAATTCTCATATATTGAGTCTCGTTCTGAAATGAAAGAATGCAATGGGAAAAATATTTTACTCAACCACCATTGTGGGATGATGATGGGTATGTTGCGGAGAAAATGGTAGAGGAAATAGATGATGTAGGCGCTAATGGTGATAATGGTGAAGGCTGTTCTGTGGTGCGAGGAGGTAGTAGTGCGTCTAGTAGTGGCGAGGTTCTAGGTGGCGATCATCGTACAAAAATTCCATCAACAAAGCTTCGAGGTTATGTTACTAATACAGTTGTTCGACAAAATATAGACCTTGCTACATCAACTACTATTCCTCTTCGATCGAGTTCCTCGGGTAAACCTTTTGATGTAACTTGTTATGTTGATTATATTAAATTTTCTATGAGATACAAATGGTTTCTAACAGCAATTACAAAAGGTAAAGAGCCAGCTTCCTTTCAGGAAGCTTTTAAACATCCAGGTTGGCGTAAAGCAATGCAGGAAGAGATTAATGCTCTTGAACATAGTGGTATGTGGACATTGAAGGATTTGCCTCCTATTAAGAAAGTAATTGGTAGTGGTTGGGTTTACAAGATCAAACACACGTCAAAGGGTGAAGTATAATATCTTAATGGACGTTTTGTTGTTTACGGTAATTAATCCACAAGTTGTAGGGGTAGATTATAATGAAACTTTTGCCCCAGTTGCTAAAATGGGGATTGTTCGTGTTTTCTATATGTTGCAGTAGCTCAAAACTAGTAATTGCATCAAATGGATATTCATAATGCTTTCCTATATGGTGATTTGGAGGATGAAGTATATATGCAGCTTCCTCGAGGGTACAATGGTACTACTCCAGAAAAGGATTGCAAGTTGTGTAAGTCTTTTTATGATTTGAACTCCCAAGCAGTGGTTTGCTAAGTTGTCTAATGATTTGAAGGCATTTGGTTTTAAGAAGTTTTATGCTGAGCACTCATTGTTCAGTTATATTCAGGGTAGTGTGTCTCTGCATGTTCTTGTATATGTCGATGACTTGGTAATTGCAAGTTTCTGGCATGATGCTATTGTGCGATTTAAAGGATATTTGAGTTCCTATTTTTATATGAAAGACTTAGGCACATTAAAATAATTTTTGGGTATTGAAGTTGCTCGTGATTCGAATTGTATTTTTCTTTCCCAACAAAAGTATGCCTTGGACATTTTGAATGAAGTAGGAATGTTGGGCTATAAGGCTATTGATACGCCTATGGAGCATAATCATCATCTTGCATATGCCAATGGGGAGCCATTTGCTCAACCGGATCAATATCGTCGTTTAGTGGGGGGGCTCGTTTACTTGTTTGTTACTCGTCCTGAGTTGAGTTATCCAGTGCATACCCATGCACAATTCTTGAGTGCCCCCTAAGTATAACATTGAGATGCGGCTCTGTGGGTTTTGCCTTACTTAAAAGGTAGTCCTAACCAACGAATTTTGTTGTGTCCTATGGCTAAAATGTGTTTGATCGCATTTTTTGATAGTGATTGGGAGGCGTGCTCTTTGACATGACGTTCGGTGTCTAGTTATTTTGGTGTTTCTTGGTCGTTCTCCTATTTCCTGGAATACTAAGAAACAACCTACTGTATCCCGTTCGTCTGCTGAAGTTGAGTATCGTGCTATTGTTGTTACTACTTGTGAGTTAAAATGGATGAAGTTGTTGTTGTCCTCCCTTGGTGTTCTGCATCCTAAGCCAATGAAGTTATTTTGTGATTGTCAATATGTGCTCCATATTGCAAGAAATCCCGTGTTTCATGATCATACCAAGCATATAGAGGTAGATTGTCATTTTGTTCGTGATGTTGTTCGTGATGAGTTGTTGTCTGGAAATCTAGTCACTGCGTATGTTCCTACTAGACATTAGTTAGCATATATTTTGACAAAGGCTCCTAGGAAGCAGCAGTTTGGTTTTCTTAAGTTGGACATTCATGATTTACATGCTCCAATTTGAGGGGGAGTACGAGGAATTATATCCTAGAGTTAAGGAAAGTATAAATTAAGATATTCTAATTATATCCTAGAGTTAAGGAAAGTATAAATTAAGGTTTTATAATTATATCTTAAAGTTAAGAAAAATATAAATTAAGATCTGGAAAGTATAAATTAAAATCTTCTAATTATATCCTAGAATTAAGGAAAGTATAAATTTAAGGTCTTCTAATTATATCCTAGAATTAAGGAAAGTATAAATTTAAGGTCTTCTAATTATATCTTAAATTTATGGAAAATATAAATTAAGATATTCCAATATTGATAAAGTATTATTTTATGGTTGTCAACTCTTCTATTATAAATCGACGTATATATGCAATACAAACGATATCTTCTTCTTGTGAGAAATGCGGATTAAGGATCTTAAGGCTAAAATTAACACTAGAGGGGGGGTGAATAGTGTTTTAAGAAATTTGTTAATCTTTTTGAGTTTATCTTAATTTGTTAACAATGTATACACTAATCAAACACAGATATGAACACAGAATCAAACACAGATGCAAATATAAAGTAAAAGCAGTAAAGGAAAGAACACACCGGATTTTATACTGGTTCGGAGTTACCCTACATCCAGTCCCGCACAACTAAGTACGGATTTCCTTTCAAAAACAATTCAACGATTACAACCCTCGGTTTCAAGGCTACGAGGTACACCCTCCAGAATCACAATCCTCTCAGTAGAGATACTTGGTTTCCGGGGCAACAAGTTCACCCAATTGATTTCCAGGGCTACAATCACACCTTCTCCGCTCAATTGATTACAAAAAGTCTATAACTCAGATTAGCACTTGGATCTTGTAGAGATAGTGGAGAGAATCAAAACCAGAAATTATCTAGTTAGATTCGATATTGATTTCGGCAAAGTAATGGTGTAATTTGTAAATAAGAAAGTGGAGAAGAAGAAGAGAAGTTAAATAAGAGAAAAAAGTGTTTTTAAAATTCGTTGAAAACACCCTTTATTTATAGTAGATCAATAGCCATGTCCATTGGTAAAGGGATGTGGCGAATAGACACTTCTTTTTAAAAAACAATTTAACTGTCACCATGTCGACAGGGGTACATGTGACCATGTCGACATGCCCTTGTAATTTTTGGTGATTTGTTTTTCTTTGAAAATAATTTCTATATTATATTATACTTATATTTAAACTTTAAAATATACTTATATATAGTTATAATACATAAATAGCTATAGAGAACAATATTAAAATATATATAATAATTTTCTATACTTTTATATTTAAATCTTAAGTATAAATATATAAAATAGCTAAATATATTAATATCAGAATTATAGTTTAAAATCTTAGGATAATAATTTAAAATCAAAGATATTTAAAATTAAGGATATTTAAAACTAAGGATATTTTTTAGGCTAAAATATATTGAAAAACCAGGACAGATGATTTTGGTTTTTAAACAAGAATATTTAAAATCATTTTGAAAAACAAGCTATATATATTTTGAAAATCATTTTGAAATAAAAGTAAGTGGATACAAAAAGATGTTCCACTAGATTTTTCGTAGGTAGGTTCCATCCTACTTAGGGTTCCATCCCTTTAACGAGCACGAAGTGGATTCCATTCCACGAATAAAATAGATTTTAAGATGTCAGTGCCTTTCTATGAGTTTTAACAATATTCCTAACTATATAACTTATCTTGGAAACTTGAACTCTTGAAATTCTTGATACTCATGAGTCTTGAATCTTGATATCTTCAATATTTTGATCCTGAATCTTTATACTGTACAGTTCTTCATTCTTTAGTACCTGCAAACATATCTATATATATCTACACAATAATGTTAGTATTATATATTTTATAATCTAATTCTAAGTAAGGTTGTTGTCATCAAAACCAACTCCTCAGGGACTAACAATCTCCCCCTTTTTGATGATGACAACCTTTGTTTATAAAATATCACTTCTATCCTAATACTTCTAATAACTCCCCCTTAATCTATGCCTAACTATCCTATTTTATACTTCTCCCCCTTTGTCATCAACAAAAACCATATAACTCCCTAATACTATATAACTCTATATAACTCCCCCTGAAACTAAGACTACATTACTTGTGATTATAATGATAGTGTTATCATACATAATCAATACTTAACTTTAAGCTAAACTCTTAATAACTACTTTTCCTAACTACTAAACTATTTATTTAAAAGATAAGAAAATATACGAATAAGAGACCACAATTTATTTATTCATAATGGAGTTATTTTTTTAATATAAAAATAGATAATTAAACTGATAATCATGATAACTTAAAAGATCATATATCATTAATACTAATCATATGTATGTTATATTTTACACACATAATATCAATCCATACTAAGTCAAATTCAAGCAAATCAAACCAAATCCTAATTAAGCAAGCAAACAAACAAAGTTAATCAAATATTACGAGGAACATCAACCCATCCTTCTTCTCCAAAGATAGGGTCTTGTTTGATGGCATCCCAATTCTCATTATCAACAGATAGAGAAACGGGAGGATGTGCTTCATTATCATCCTTGTGTAGGGAGGAAATCATCCATCGAATTGCTTCGAAATGCCTTTCTTGCTCCTTGATCATCTGCATTTGACTCAATTCTAAGTGACATTGATTACGGAGAATGATAGAGAGAATATTCTTGAAGGATTTAAGAGTTTCTTCAAGATTTTCAGATAAATTGTGAATAGGATCGGCCATTTTTGTGAAAAAGAGAAGAAATATAGATAGAATAGATAGGTAATGATTTTGATTAAAGATTTCTGGAAGAGAACAGGTATTTATAGGTGTAAATTTCGTTTGAAATGAATAGATACAAGTTAGTTATTTAAAATTCAAAAATTAAAATGAAAAGACACTTCAGATTTTAAGCATGTCGACAGGGTGCCTTTGGGGGTTGTCGACAGGGTCATCTGTGTTTTGATGACTTGTTTTTGATTTTGAATAAATGTATATATATATTTATTTATATATATCATATTAACAGTTATTCTAGAGATGAAATAAGCTAGATAACAGAAAGAACTTCAACAATAATTCAAACTGGAATGATACATGGATTAAACAACATGAAATACAATAACATTCAAACTTAAAACAAACTTAAACAACTACGACAAGGTATGAAAAGATAGATCTAATTGGAGGATGATGAGGATGATGAAAGATTAAACTTCTTGCTGACTTTTGAGAAGAACTTGTTCATCTTAGAAGACATTTTATCCAACTTTTTACTAACGGATCTCTTAAGTGTCCGTTGATTTTCCACAATTACCTTTTGGTTTTGGATAATCATCTTGTTGGTTGGTTTGGAGGTGTAATCAATACTTTCAAGAGATGTTTCACCTTCCTCTTCTTCTTCTTGAATATCCATTTCATCCCCTTCTTCTTCTTCTTCCTCTCCTTCTTCCATTTCTTCGTGAGCTAAACGCTCTTCCTTTTCCACAAGGGATTCATAAAGTTGAAAGATGTATGGAATTTTCATAAGTGAGATAATGGAATGATTGAAAACTTTTCTAGAAATGAATTCCTCTCCTTTAAAATTCACTCCAAAATAGTTGAAAATTCTAGTAAGGTAAATTCCATGATATAAAATCTTTTCTCCCATTTCCAAGTTTTTAGGCCGAAATTCATCCAAAATAACTTGAGCCCAATTAATATCATAGTTTCCAAAAAGAGCGAAAAGAGCTTTACAACTTTTGAAGTATGATTATTAAAACTTCCCAATCTCGGGGTTAAAGTGTGTTGCAAAAGAAGGCTCACAATTTTTGCTTTTGGACGAAAATTGCGGTTTATAAAATCAAAGTTTTCGTTACTTTCAAAAATATGGTGGAAAGTCTCACGATCACTTTCATTAAAATTGAAATTTGAAATATCCATACCCGTACACTTACAATTTAGAATCGCTCCCAAAATATCACAATTTAAAACAATTTGAGTGCCTTTTACACTACTCCAAATTTCATCATCGTTTCCTTGATAAAAGCCACGATTAAGATTTGCATAAAACATTTTCACAAGATTTGGGTAGCATACAAAATCATTTTGAGAATCGTCGACAAGACTTAAAATGTTGTTGCTAACACAAAGAGAATCGATTTCATAAGAAGCAAAATCGCCGAAAATTGCAAACTTTCCGGGATGAACATTTCCATAATTAGCATAGCCAATATAGGCTTTGATTGCTTCCAGATCATAAAAGAGGTGTTCTTTTAAGGTTTTGGAGAGTCTCATAGTTGATGGAGTACTTTAGGAGGCCATTGATGTAGAGAGAAGAGAGCTTGAGTTATGAAGAAAGAGTTTGAATTTGAAAAGTTAAGTGAAAAGATGAGATAAATGATAGTAAATAAATAGAAATTAAATGGACAGTTTCTCTGGTCAAAAGGTGTCCTTTCAGAGTCTCGAATGGTGTGAAAGATTGAAGGAAAATACAAGCATTTGAATTCAAAATTTGAATTTCAAATTTTCTATACCATGTCGACAGGTATCCGTAAATTTTGATGACTAGATACTTTTATATAATGTAATATTTATATATATATATATATCTATTATTTTAATGTCTATATAATATCTGGAATATTACTAAAACTCATAAAATATTATATAAAATTATTAAAAATAAAAATAAAAAAAATTAAAATAAAAAAATTAAAACGACACATCAATTCAAAAACAACCAATCAATCAATTCAAGCAAGCAATTTCAGCCAATGTATTGTAAACGTGTACCTTTTTCAAAGTCTGTGTCTTTGGTATCGACTAAATCGAGAATTGCTGTGAAACATAGATTTGAATTATCTTTCTTTTGTTCATCGTCGCTAGAGGATGAGTCAGAGTCATATAGAGTAGCAGTGAATGCACGTTTCCGTTTCTTTGTAGAATCATTGTTTGTAGGAGGGTTTTGCTTATTTGGATGCGGACAGTCTCTTTTGATATGACCTGGTTCGTCACAATTGAAGCATTTGATAAAGTTTGGTACTGTAGTCTGATTACCGGAATTCTTAAAGTTGTTTCTCTTGGAACTATTCAATTTTCTGTACTTCAAGAATTTCCGAAAATTCCTGGTCATAAATGCTATCTCTTCATCATTATCACTGTTTGAGTCTGATCCATCGATTAATGCATTGAATGCCATTGATTTCATTTCAGATGCTTTGCTTTCTCTTCTCCCGATCATTTGAACTTCAAACGACATTAGATTTCCAATCAATTCTTCTATCTTTAAAGTACTGATGTCATTTGCCTCTTCAATTGCAAGTGTCTTTTGATCCCATTCTGGAGTGAGAGAATTTAACATTTTTCTGACTTGATCTTCTTCCGAAAATTCCTTTCCCAAAGATATTAAAGAATGCACAATATCTTGAAATCGACTATACATATCTGAAATAGACTCATTAGTATTAATTTTAAATAACTAAAACTGATTTGTGAGCATGGAAATTTTGGTCTGTTTAACTTTGCTTGTTCCTTCGTGAGTTACTTGCAAAGTTTCCAGATTTCATATGCAAACTTACAAACTGACACTCTATTAAATTCATTTCTTTCAAGTGAACAAAACAGAATAATCATTGCTTTAGAATTATTTTGTGCAACAGTCTTTTGCTCAGTGGTCCACTGTGCAAAATTAGTTGTGGGTTCAGAATATTCAATTTGTGTGATATTCCAAGTATCTAATCCTACAAATTGTAAATATATTTTCATCCTACATGCCCAATATCCATAGTTACTGCCATTAAAAAGTGGTGGTCTGGCAGTAGACTGACCTTCTACAAATGAACTAGTGTTGGTGGTAATAGCAGTACTAGTGTTAGTAGCCATTTTGAAATTTTTCAAAATTCAGATAATGAAACTTTTGAAAACAAAGCTCTGATACCAAATGTGAAAAATGCGGAATAAGGATCTTAAGGCTAGAATTAACACTATAAGGGGGTGAATAGTGTTTTAAGAAATTTGTTAATCTTTTTGAGTTTATCTTAATTTGTTAACAATGTATACACTAATCAGACACAGATATGAACACAGAATCAAACACAGATGCAAATATAAAGTAAAAGTAGTAAAGGAAATAACACACCGGATTTTATACTGGTTCGGAGTTACCCTACATCCAGTCCCGCACAACTAAGTACGGATTTCCTTTCAAAAACAATTCAACGATTACAACCCTCGGTTTCAAGGCTACGAGGTACACCCTCCAGAATCACAATCCTTTGGATAGACACTACAACAAAACTTATTTTTGGTTGCATTAGTTGGTTGCGTTTCTAGGTATATGCCGCCGTTGGTCATTTTAGAATATAAAATGAAACGATGAAACGCTGCTAATTGGTCCCGCCAATTATTTATCTATATTTTGCTAAAATTTTCCGTGGCCGCTCAAAATTTCTTTCACACCACTTTTTCCCCCTCTCAAAATTGCGATGGGAAAAAAAAGTCTCTGTCTTCCAATCCCTAACCCTCGTCTTCGTCCCCAAAATCCCTCATCTTCCTCATCTGATATCCCCAAAATCCTCTTCCAATCCGGCACCGTCTCCCTCTTTTTACCTTTGAAAAGTAGAGAATGGCGAAACGTTTAGTTCCCGCGTTCAACCGAATTTTAGTTGAAAAAATCGTTCCTCCTTCTCAAACTTCGTCTGGTATCTTACTACCTGAGAAAACTACTAAGGTAATTCGTTTTAGTTTGACCATTTGTTTTATCATATTTTAGTTAGATCTGGTTTTCGTGTCCTTGGATTTTACTGGCAAAAAGAAGTTTAGCGATCCTATTTTTAATTCATTTTTGTTTGCTCTTATCTGGATGCTCCTGAACTAGAAAACTTCATTGGTCAGATTAAGTCAAAAGGTAATAGGTATTTATAATATATTACCATTGTTTGGACCTCTACTTGATATATTATTTCCTAGCCAGTGTATGTATCCCAATCATTTATTTGGTTTATTTACTGAAAATGATGATATTCAGACGATGCAGATAATACAATCAGATAAGTTATTTGTTTTGTTTGCCACTTTTCCCACAATGAAATTGATATGGTTAATTTATATACTCGATGATTCTTTTGATTCACGTTAATTTTATTTTCTTAGAACATGCGCATGAATTATACTGCAAACTAGGATTAACTGTAAGTAATTTGCTTTAAAATAAGTATATATTAAATAATTTCAAACTACCTTTGATTTTCATTGAATTAATTATAGGCATTGAGCATGAGTACCTTATTATTGATTGTTTAAGTCTGTTTAGTAGGTAGAAAATGATATAATTAATCAAAAAAGGTTTTATGCTTAGCTAAAGCTACCATAATTTCTTTATTCTAATCCATTTTAGAATCTGGGCAAATTAACGGTTTGATTCATGCAAGAACGCGTTGGATTTGCCATCAAGGCAATGCAAGATGCCGATATTCGCTATAAGAAAACAAAATATTATGCATGTGGTTAATCTAGATTTAGTATTAAAAAAAGTACGATGGTAAGGATTTCGTTAGCATGATTGCTAGCTATATAACTTGGTAGCAATAACTGTCGACATTCAAGTCAAATTTTTAGATAATATAACTTGGGTGCTGAAACATTCTGTTGCTAACGAATTCCATACCAACTTCCAAGTTAAGTTAGAAAGATTGCGCAAGCATTCAAAGTAAACTCCATTTTAGCTATCTGTTTTTGAGAAAACTATCATTTTAATTGCAATATATGTACAGCAGAAAAAACTTGTGTTTATTAAAGAGGATTTTCACTCAAGAGCTTCTTTATTCAGAAGCGTTGTTTTTAAAATATGTTCTAAGCTTTAGCCTTTTAAATTGATGATAGAGACGACAACTTTAAGCTAGGCAAGGGAAGCCGCATCAACTTCTTCTTTTCTAGCTTTTGCTTTCATTGACAGTTTTCTGAGAAACACTTGGCATCAGCTATCAGTTTCTTGTGAAGATTGGTCATATTTTTGTTTATGAGGCATTCATTTTTTTTTACCAAAAACTGAATTAACATGTAAATCTTAGATGGCCTTCCATTGATATGGTATGCACAAGATAGTTTTTTTTTTCATTCCATGTAAATCTTAGATGAATGGTGAATTAACATGATGGTCACTACTGATTCCAATGTCGCTAATGATTCCATTGATTTTATGGTCTTCTTTTTTGTTCCATGTGTTCATTCCGATACCGCATCTCTACATGTCGGTATTTACTTTATACTTTCCCTTTGTTTTCGATATTTTGTTTTTTATACTTTGAAGACATACTCTCTTTTTCTGAAATAGGTCAGCAATTTGATAGGTTTCGATTAGTTTGTTCCCAGTTTGAACTGTGCAATACTTTAATTAAATGTTTGTTGTTCATGTTGGTACTCTTAATGGAAAAGAGGGTTGAGATGACCAATACCATTTAATTTATTGGCATGTTATAGTTTAAGGTCCTCACAATTTATCCAAATTTTTTGAGATTGTCAGTGGTATCATCTATTCTTTCACCTGTCTACTATAAGATGACATCTTAATAAACAAAATTACCACATATAGGATTTATTCCATTAAAAATGGGTAGACAATTTCATTTCATACCATAAAGGATTAATTGTTAACGTACTCTAAAATTTTGCTCTTCAACCGGATTTTTTTTCTCTCTTTGTGTTTCCATCGTTACCATTCCTTTTTTTCTTCATTATTGCCATACAGTTTACATATTGTTGTTTGATCACTACACCATTTTGTAACCATGTCCAAAGTTTTGAGCATGTTCAACGGCCAAAATGACAATGAAAGATTTTGACATGAACAAGCCAGCTGCTGAGGTAGAAGAAGCAGGCTTTTCATCTGGCAGTAATGAAGATGGAGACATCATCAGTGAAGATGAAGCAAGCACACAAAGCAGGAAGAAAAAGCTTCAGCTCTCCAAAGAACAGAGCAGTTTACTTGAAGGAAGCTTCAAACTGAACCCAGTTCCTAGCCATGTAAGATTTTACATTTATCACTTATCAGTTTAGAGTTTGACAAGAGGAGTATGAACCAAGATTAAGTAACTGCATGTTTATTTATTTTTATTTTTGGTTATAATATTGAGACCGGGCCTATATCATATCTTTGTAGGCATGATTACTCTGGTTATGGATAATAAACTCGAAAGGTATATTTACCTGTCAAATTTTATTTCTATTGTATTGGTTCTATTGTTTTATTTATTCAAATATTTTATTTCTGCCTATTTTTTAATAATATGTCGATGACTTCAATGTATCTCTATAATATGGCAGATGTTTTGAGTTAACTTGATCTCCCGTTACAATATGAAAATATTCAGCTCTGTATAAAATGTTTTGTATGAAAGTTTTTGGCTTATTGCATGCCGACTACTAACTGTCGTCCGACATTACAAATTTGTAATTTTTTTAGTATGTCTGGTGTCGACAGACTATTTACGGAATGTATTTAACTATTATTTTTGGGTACAACTGTAAGAGTTACATAATCAGTGGTTAGAATTCAGAAAACTGGTCACTGATATGACTACTGGGATCATTTTGTGGATTATGCAAGTTTATTTACCATTATAAGCATTATTTGATAAATTTAGTTCGCCTTTTATCGGTATCTGAAAGTTGTTTGTTTCATGTAACTTATAACATGACATCCCTCTCATTTGAAACGTTCAGCACTGAGTAAAGAGGCTGATAAGACTATCTTAGTTTTACAGACATAAATTTTTTTGTTTTGTACAACGGGTTTGATGCTTTGGTAGAAGTAGTACTATCAAAGTTATCTAATTGCCAAAGGACAGTATGCAAATTTGATATCACTTGAGTTACTTCTTAAAGGTACATTTAAAGTACATGATTTAGACCTATACATTTATTTCAGTTTATATTTTCTGTACGGTTGACCATATTTAATCCAAATACCGGTAAATTGTGAGATCAAAACCATGTAAATGTTAATGTTGATAATTGGGGATAAAAAGGTTCAAGGTATAAATAAGGGAAAAGGTAAGAAGAAATTGCTCAAATTTTTTCCTACAACCCTGTTAACACTTTTAAAATAAGCTTGTATAAATTTTATTCATGCAGGAGGCTAAGCTAAAGGCATCAAGAATGAATATTTTTGTTCGAAGAGGGGGTCCAAATTATCAAACTGGTCTAGCAAAAATGAGGGCTTTGGGTGAGGAACTTGGCGTTCCTCTTGAGGTGAGTAATTAATTGTGTTAAATATTTGAATCTTATATGTAACATGCTTAAATTCCTTATAACCAACCTGTATATTTTTGTATTACATGGTGGAATGGATGATGGGTCTCTCATATGGTTGTGTAACCTGTGTTACTAAAAACATGGGGGGAGCAAATTTATCTAATCATTTTTTCATTGTGCTTAAATTCCTTATACTTTAATTGATCCTTGAGTACTGAACCTATCCTGATATTGTCTTCCATTGTGCAATACTTGATCAAATTGATATATTTCTTTTTATTCTACTAGTGTAAGTAATGACATTCCCTGCTATATTTGCTAATGCTGTTTAATCTATGATTGTTATTATGAACTCAGAGTTAATTATTATTTTTCTTATTAAATTGCGCGGTTTAAAGTCTACGGTACAATTAACCTATCAAAATTTTGATACGTAGAACCATGTAATATTGAGTTATGTGCAACTTTCTTCATATTAATTTCGAAATATACCAACCCTACTCTGCTTACGTTTTTGTCAAACATTACCTTGTTAACAAAGTAATTGATATAAGATACAGTATGACATGCAGTGGCATATGTATCATGCACATGTTAGCAGCTTGATATGTATCCTGATAAGATATACTCAGTATTTTATTTGACAACTACTCTTTATCCTTCTTATTCTCGTTTTATGTCAATTTTAAAGGATCTGTTTTTGATTGCAGGTATATGGACCTGAGGCCACGATGAAATGACCCTAATTCTTAACCAAAAAAAAAAAAAAAAAAAAATTTATTTATCATACTTAGCTAAGACTACCTAGGGTCATCCTTCCCTATTCTCATATTATCCAGGATCTTTCACAATATAAAAATATTGTTTTAAATCTAAATCATTCCTAACATACATATATGAAGATATCTATGTTATAGTCTACTAGAATCAGAGCATGATAATATGTAAGTAGAAATCCTTTTAAATCTATTAAAATGTGATAATTCCCTGATAAAAGATTAATTATTGTATCCTGATTTTTGACCATAGAATCCACTGGAAACATGTACTTTAGTCTGTTATTCTAATTAAGAAATGATCAAGTAATAATCAGGTGGAAGAAAGCTTTTAATATGGATGATTGTGTTAAAGTCTGTATAGTATCAAACTCAGGCTAAAAGAAAGTGGATCATAAGTGAACACAAGCAACATCTAGGCGTAATGGAAACGCGCCTAACTTACACATGAGAGGTCACGAGTTCGAGTGCTATGCTGGTCGGTTCAAACCCAATTTTTGTTTTTCTTTTTATTTTTCTCCTGTATGGTTTAAAATCTGATATCTACCTATATCTACACATATATACTTAATTTTTGCCTATAATCTAACATACAAAACAATATTTCTTGCTTTATTATTTTTGAAACCCATTCCTACAACTGTTCTAGGAATTTATGTTTATATTTTTTCCCAAATATCAACATGTACACAGATATACATGTACATGTCAATGTCTTTGCTCATTTTCCAGAAAACTGGGTTCAAATGGTTCCTTGCTTCATTGATTTGAAGTGAACATTTGGCCTGACCTATGGTCTAACCATGTGGTTAATCTGACCATTCTTTTATTTGCATTTTACAAACCAAAATCTACCCAAAACATTGATACTCCTTCTTTTCAAAAGCATGTTTATATATGTATGAATCAGACACCTTGTGATCAGATTTATATCATCCTTCCTAACCATAATTCTCTTTTAAAAATGCATATTCAGGGTATATACACTTTTACTTGCATTTGGACATATATCAATATCATGACTTGAAAATATAACAGTTATAATTCTTTCTGGATTTTCCCAATATAATTTCCTATATATCTATCTTTTGAAAGGACTTAGGATGAACTATAATCATCATAAAATGATTATGCTTATAAAATCCAGGTTTTTCCTCTAAATCAAAAACAACTTTAGCAAATAGATTTTCAAATTAGTTTAACATCAATATCCTTAATACATACCAAACCAGAAATAACCAGAAACAACATAACACGTATTTATTACAAGTTCTTCCTACTTAATACATTTAGATAGCCATATCAATCAGGAAATACATGCTTGAATTAACACATTCTAGCTCTTATTTCTAATTATCTTAGCATTCTCTATTCCATATCTTTTTAATCTTGCTTACTTAGCTCCATCACAACCTGCAAAAGCATTAGTGGCTGCCCCATTATGAATGAGACACCCCCATGTGCCATGAGCAATAAGGGTCAGATCTATGATCTGGTGTGAGCATTTCTAACATATCCATGATATTAAGCTAAGGATACAGCATAAATGTACCTTGCATAACTTGACAGGTATTATCATGAATGATTAATGTATAAATTGATCAGGTATTCCCATATACATACACAAGAGCAAACATATGCATTAAAACAATTTTTATCTGGAACTACTAAGGTTCCTCATACCAACCCTAATCCCGGAAAGACCCAAGTTTCCTATATCATCATTTAAGGTTGCCTTTTCTTCTTATAAATTCCTGGCCTCATCTGCTATAAGGAATCAAAGGGACACATTGCCATGAACTAATTAACATCATGGCACAAAGATCTCAGGACTTAAACAAGCCATGTGTCAACTTGTCTACTTCAAATAGGACAAGCATTCCAGCAGCCTTCTTGGCACAAAATCCTTAGTTATATTACTAAGTGTATTCATGTTCATTTTATCAATGATAGCTAGGTGTACAGACCACTTATATACATGAAACATACTAGTTACCTTGCAGACATAATATTGCAAGCAAGTTAAAGGTTACTTTCTAGAGGTATAACACCCAGTCATTCCATCTCACATTATTTAGCATATAAACACCCTATTCAAACATATACCAGAATGTTTGCAACTGAGAATAAATGCATGGCTCTATTGGGTTTATTTTGATTTTGCAAGCAACTATGTTTAGCCAGATTTTTAATCTTGTTTAAACATAATTTTTAGGCTTGTAAATTTTCTGTTTGGTTTAGGGCTCAGCACTTATAGAGAAAGACTCCATTGCACCCTTAACCAATTATTTCAAGCCTCAGCACTATACCATTGTATATGCAGCTCATAGTTTTTTTTTTCTTCATTCTTTGTCTTAAGTCATGATTCAGACTAGTTACAAATACTCTCTTACATGTTCTTTAAGGTTTTGGTATAACATACAGGGATGAAAATAGAACAACAAAGTTATACATCCATCATAGCAGATCATATCTCATCAAGCATTCATGAAACCATCAGTAGTCAACATGGTTTGTAAATCAAAACATGCAAAATATAGCATATAAAAGCTTGGCTGCCTAATCTCAGGTCTTAATGCCATGTATATGAGTGAGGATACTCACCTAAATGCTTGCACAAGCTTAATCCAGAAAACCCCTCAAATCTTTAGCCTTTTCTTCCTCTTCTTCCTTAGGTTAATTAATTCAGTGAGAGAGTAGTTTTCTGGTTAGGCTCTTGATTTATATAAGGGTTCTACCTAGGGTTTTGGGTGATGCAAAATCCCTATTTTAGCCCAAACCAGAATCATGCATTTGGCATTGCATATTCTCTCCCTCCTAACCCTTAATGTCCCGGCCAATATTTTAAAACAAGGCTAAGTTGTGCCCATTTTCTTTTCTTTTCAGAAAGTGATTACTTTTATTATACTTACCTCAAACATGATAATGGTGTGACTTTCTATTTTCTGCCTTTATACATTTGCTTTCTTGCACTTTGGTTCTTACTATTTTAGTGCTTCTTTTACTTATTTTTCCTTTATTAATTTTCTGCTCAAATAATATCTGTATATATACATTTATACAACTATGGGTGTTAGTTTAACTTTAACCTTCTTTTATTTGCAGAAAACATGTGCATTCTTATATGCATTTCTACACTCCTATTATTCAAATAAAATTTCACTTATTCATTATAAATCAATGTTCTCTTCTGTCTTAATTTCCAGACAAGTCATACATATGCATATATATATAGATATATATATATATATACATATCCTCAGGAATTTTAATATTCATGTCTAGGCCTATATTTCCTTTATTTAAAACATTTTATCTAAATGTTTTCCTTCTTTGTTTTATTATTCAGGAATTCTGGATTTTCTCTTAGTGCCATAACTAGTGTGCACGTGCACACATGCACACAACCTTGCACCACTGAAAATCCCACCTATATAATAATTCTGATTTTTCCCCCAGAATTTTAATCATTTATTTAAAAGGATTTTCCTCAAAATCTTGGGGTATTACAATCACCCCTTCTTTTAGGAATTGTGTCCTCACAATTTGCAACATAATCTTTGAGTACTTCTAATTTCTTAGGGAAAATTATTCAGCATATGCATGAGCAAATCAATTAGTCACTGTCTATCATACATATTAAACTTTCTTAGTAATCTAAGAATTTACCTTTTAATTTTGCAAAGAGCCTAGGGTAATCCATCCTGATTTTATCCTCTAGCTCCCAAGTACAATCACTAGGATCTATACTCCATTGAATCTTTACATGCTTCAATGTCTTGTTTCTTAATTTCTTTTCTTCCCTTGCCACAATTCCCACTGGCTCTTTCTCATAGATTAGATCTGGATTAATCTGAACTTCAGTAGGCTTTTCTAAGATTTCCTCCTTGTCATGTACCCATCTCCTTAGTTGTGACACATGAAACACATTGTGCATTGCACTCATCTCCTCTGGAAGCTCCAGCTTATAGGCTAGTGAGCCTATCCTCTCCAAAATCTTGTATGGTCCAACGTATCTGGGTCTGAGTTTCCCTTGCTTGCCAAATCTCAAGACTTTCTTCATTGGTGAAACCTTAATGAAGACATAATCACCTACTTTGAATTCCACTGACTTCCTCTTTGCATCAGCATATTTCTTTTGCCTATCTTGAGCTGCTGCCATCCTCTTTCTCACCAGTCCTATTTTCTCTGTGATGTCCTTGACATATTCTGGCCCTAGGATAGCTTTCTCTCCTGCCTCAGCCCAACACATAGGTGATAGACATGGCTTTCCATATAGGGCTTCAAAGGGTGCCATTCCAATTGTGCTTTGGTGGCTATTATTGTATGTGAACTCAGCCAAATGGAGATGGTCCTCCCAATTTCCTCCAAAGTCTAACACACATGCTCTAAGCAAATCCTCTAAAATCTTGTTTACCACTTCTGTTTGCCCATCTGATTGGGGGTGATAAGCAGTGCTTAGGCACAATTCACTCCCCATAGCTTCTTGGAAGCTCTTCCAGAATCTTGAAGTGAAGATTGTATCCCTATCACTCACTATAGTTTTAGGAACACCATGCAACTTTACCACTTCTCTCATAAAAGTTTGGGCTAGCCTAGGTGCATTTCTGTCTGCTTTTACTGGTATGAAGTGGGCTACTTTAGTCAGCCTATCTACAATTACCCAAATACTTGTATTTCCCCTCTTGGATCTAGGAAGACCGTCTATAAAATCCATAGATATGTTTTCCCACTTCCACTGTGGTATGCTAAGTGGCTGCAACAACCCTGAAGGTCTTTGGGTCTCAGCTTTTATTTGTTGACAAACCATGCACTTAGCAACATGTCTAGCTACATTAGACTTCATTCCCTTCCACCAATAGTCCCTTTTTAAGTTTTGGTACATCTTGGTGCTGCCTGGATGTATGGAATATTTGCTCCTATGGTACTCATTAAGGATTTCTTCTTTCAATTCTATGATGTTTGGGACACATATCCTACCCTTGTACCTTAGGTATCCTTTTTCATCAATGTGATAATCCTTCACTTCCTCCTTCTTTAATAGGAGAGACCTTTTTTCTGCTAAGTCTTGATCTTCTTCTTGCATCTTTGCCACCTTCAAGACCAAATTTGATTGTAAAGTAATTAAACTTAACCTTCCTTTACTCCTTTCTTCCTCAACTATCTCCATACTTATCCCACTGCTCTCATCTATTTCCAAATCAGTGAGCATGGTCAAGTCTCTAAACTCCTCCATCATCAACATGGCCACTTTTGCATGCTGCCTACTCAATGCATCTGCCACTTTATTAGCCTTGCCTGGTGTATAAAGTATATCTAAGTCATAAGCAGCAAGAAATTCAACCCATCTGTGTTGTCTCATATTCAAATCTTTCTGTGAAAAGAGATACTTTAAGGCCTTGTGATCAGTGTATAAAATGAACTTTGCACCTAATAAGTAATGCCTCCAGAGCTTCAAGGCATATACTACTGCTGCCAACTCAAGATCATGAGTTGCATATCTAGTTTCATGGGGTTTTAGTTGTCTAGATGCATAGGCTATGACCTGATCTTGCTGCATCAACACAGCCCCTAGCCCTGACCCACATGCATCTGTATATACAACTAATCCCTCATTGCCTTCTGGTACTCTCAACACTGGTGATTTTACCAAAGCCTCCTTGATCTGGGTGAAAGCTTGTTCACACTTATCAGTCCATATAAACTTTTGGTTCTTCCTAGTCAGGTTAGTGAGTGGCATTGCTATTTTAGAAAATCCTTGTATAAACCTCCTATAGTATCCTGCCATCCCCATGAATGACCTAACTTCACTAACATTGTTAGGCTTCTTCCATGCTTGGATTGCTACTATCTTATTGGGGTTTACAGAAATCCCTCTAGCAGAGACAACATGTCCAAGAAAATGTACTTCCTCTTGCCAGAACACACACTTAGAGAACTTTGCTTTCAAATCTTTTTCTCTTAATCTAGATAAGACCAAATGTAAGTGGTTCTCATGTTCCTCTATTGTTTTAGAATAGATTAGAATGTCATCTATAAAAATCAGAACAAACTTGTCTAAGTAATCTCTGAATATCCTATTCATTAGGTCTACAAAGTAAGAAGGGGCATTTGTTAGCCCAAATGGCATAACCAGAAACTCATACAAACCATATCTTGTGTTAAATGTTGTATATTTAACACTTGAATCCTCAACCTTCATCTGATGAAACCCAGATGCCAAGTCTAGCCTAGAAAACACTTTAGCTCCACTGAGTTGATCAAAGAGATCATCTATCCTGGGTAATGGGTATTTGTTTTTGATGGTTACTTTGTTTAATTCTCTATAATCTATACACATTCTTAAGGTACCATCATGCTTTTTAACAAATACTACAGGAGCACCCCAGCATGAATTACTTGGCCTTATAAACCCCTTGGCTTCTAATTCTTCCAGCTGGTTCTTTAGCTCCTTTAATTCACTTGGCCCCATCCTTGTAGGCTTTTTGATAATTGGGCTAGCCCCAGGCATAAGGTTAATCTGGAATTCAACAGGTCTATGGTGTGAGACACCTTTTACTTCCCCAAATACATCCAAGTATTCTTTAACTATGGGGATTTCATTAATAGCTATTTCCTTGGGATTATTTTCTAATTCAATTAAATGATTTAGCCTGTTTTCTTTGATAGGTTCACACAGAATTGTAACCCTTTGGCCTTTAGAATTTTGTAGTAAAATGGTGGATGCATCTAGGTCAATTATGGCTTTGAATTGTCTTAGCCAATCTGCCCCTAATATAACTCCTATATTTGGGAAATTTAGAACATATAAATTGGAAACAAATGTGTTTCCCCCTATGTTCAAATTCACATCCACACAAATCATATCTAATACACTAGAACTTCCTAAAGGGCTTTGTATTAACAGAGGTATTTTAGCCAAATTGCAGTTCATTTTCAACCTTTTAACTATTTCATGGGAAATGAGTGAGTGGGTTGCCCCGGTATCATATATTACAGCTAAAGGTATGGTACAAATAAATAGTGTACCTTCCACTTGACCATGGTTTTCAGCATTAGCCTCAATTATGGCCTTGCCCCTACCTTCCAGGTTTGCCACTTTCCCTTGTTGCTTGTATTCTGGGCAATTTCTTTTCATATGCCCTTCCTTCCCACATAGAAAGCATTTGAAAGCTCCCCCTTTAAGCTCTGGGCATCTTGGCTTAATATGGCCTTCTTTCCCACAATGGTTGCAAACTATTTTTCTTTTGGCTTCATTGGGTTTTGCATCTACTGCCTTCTTACCATCTGCCTCTCCTTTCTTCTTATCATAAGGATGGTACTTCCCTTTGTTCTTCTTGTTGCTATTGTTTTTGAAGCTCCTAAACTTATCTCTTTCCTTGTCATGCTGCTCAATCTTCAGAGCCAAATCTATCACTTGATCAAAAGTTCTGTCAGCATAAGGTAATATAGCCCTGCTAAGCCCTGGGTTCAATCCCTTGATGTATCTATCATTTTTGGATGCTTCATCAGCCACTAACATTGCCCCATAGGTTGACAATCCCTCAAACTTCTGGGTGTATTCTTTGACATTCATAGTCCCCTGTCTAAGTTTGATGAACTCCTCAAGTAAAGTGGTTTTTGCTGAGGCTGGAACAAACCTTGCCTCTAACATCTCCTTAAATTGATTCCAATTAATATCATTTTCATTCCGGCCAGCTATGATCACCTCCCACCAACTCAAAGCTGCACCTTTTAATTGCCTTGAGGCCACTTGCCTCTTCCTTTGGTCATCTAGTTGCATATCAGTGAAGATCCTCTCTAATGTCCTCAGCCATGCTTGAATCTCCATTACACTTTCAGTTCCTTCAAAGCTCTTGCCTCCCAAATTGGTATAAGTCTTCACTAACTTGGAGAGCTCCTCATATGGGTTCTCAGGTCTGTGCCCAATTCCATCTCTCAAAACTCTCACAAATTCCTGCATGTCAAGCATTTGTGGTGTGCTAGATCCTCCTTGATGATGAGACCCTCTTCCTACCATATTTCTAAAAGTATATGTATTTCATTATATTAGTTTATAATACTTCGCTTTAATTTTAAATTGGTTGTATCTTTCCTATTTAATCATTGTGTATGTCACATGCACACACATACATTCAGGGAATACTTATAAACAGTCAAATATATCACAAACAAACCTAGTATAAACATAAGCATACAAATATTTTGCTATGTTAATTAAAACATAGCTCTGATACCAAATGAAATGACCCTAATTCTTAACCAAAAAAAAAAATTATTTATCATACTTAGCTAAGACTACCTAGGGTCATCCTTCCCTATTCTCATATTATCCAGGATCTTTCACAATATAAAAATATTGTTTTAAATCTAAATCATTCCTAACATACATATATGAAGATATCTATGTTATAGTCTACTAGAATCAGAGCATGATAATATGTAAGTAGAAATCCTTTTAAATCTATTAAAATGTGATAATTCCCTGATAAAAGATTAATTATTGTATCCTGATTTTTGACCATAGAATCCACTGGAAACATGTACTTTAGTCTGTTATTCTAATTAAGAAATGATCAAGTAATAATCAGGTGGAAGAAAGCTTTTAATATGGATGATTGTGTTAAAGTCTGTATAGTATCAAACTCAGGCTAAAAGAAAGTGGATCATAAGTGAACACAAGCAACATCTAGGCGTAATGGAAACGCGCCTAACTTACACATGAGAGGTCACGAGTTCGAGTGCTATGCTGGTCGGTTCAAACCCAATTTTTGTTTTTCTTTTTATTTTTCTCCTGTATGGTTTAAAATCTGATATCTACCTATATCTACACATATATACTTAATTTTTGCCTATAATCTAACATACAAAACAATATTTCTTGCTTTATTATTTTTGAAACCCATTCCTACAACTGTTCTAGGAATTTATGTTTATATTTTTGCCCAAATATCAACATGTACACAGATATACATGTACATGTCAATGTCTTTGCTCATTTTCCAGAAAACTGGGTTCAAATGGTTCCTTGCTTCATTGATTTGAAGTGAACATTTGGCCTGACCTATGGTCTAACCATGTGGTTAATCTGACCATTCTTTTATTTGCATTTTACAAACCAGAATCTACCCAAAACATTGATACTCCTTCTTTTCAAAAGCATGTTTATATATGTATGAATCAGACACCTTGTGATCAGATTTATATCATCCTTCCTAACCATAATTCTCTTTTAAAATGCATATTCAGGGTATATACACTTTTACTTGCATTTGGACATATATCAATATCATGACTTGAAAATATAACAGTTATAATTCTTTCTGGATTTTCCCAATATAATTTCCTATATATCTATCTTTTGAAAGGACTTAGGATGAACTATAATCATCATAAAATGATTATGCTTATAAAATCCAGGTTTTTCCTCTAAATCAAAAACAACTTTAGCAAATAGATTTTCAAATCAGTTTACCATCAATATCCTTAATACATACCAAACCAGAAATAACCAGAAACAACATAACACGTATTTCTTACAAGTTCTTCCTACTTAATACATTTAGATAGCCATATCAATCAGGAAATACATGCATGAATTAACACATTCTAGCTCTTATTTCTAATTATCTTAGCATTCTCTATTCCATATCTTTTTAATCTTGCTTACTTAGCTCCATCACAACCTGCAAAAGCATTAGTGGCTGCCCCATTATGAATGAGACACCCCCATGTGCCATGAGAAATAAGGGTCAGATCTATGATCTGGTGTGAGCATTTCTAACATATCCATGATATTAAGCTAAGGATACAGCATAAATGTACCTTGCATAACTTGACAGGTATTATCATGAATGATTAATGTATAAATTGATCAGGTATTCCCATATACATACACAAGAGCAAACATATGCATTAAAACAATTTTTATCTGGAACTACTAAGGTTCCTCATACCAACCCTAATCCCGGAAAGACCCAAGTTTCCTATATCATCATTTAAGGTTGCCTTTTCTTCTTATAAATTCCTGGCCTCATCTGCTATAAGGAATCAAAGGGACACATTGCCATGAACTAATTAACATCATGGCACAAAGATCTCAGGACTTAAACAAGCCATGTGTCAACTTGTCTACTTCAAATAGGACAAGCATTCCAGCAGCCTTCTTGGCACAAAATCCTTAGTTATATTACTAAGTGTATTCATGTTCATTTTATCAATGATAGCTAGGTGTACAGACCACTTATATACATGAAACATACTAGTTACCTTGCAGACATAATATTGCAAGCAAGTTAAAGGTTACTTTCTAGAGGTATAACACCCAGTCATTCCATCTCACATTATTTAGCATATAAACACCCTATTCAAACATATACCAGAATGTTTGCAACTGAGAATAAATGCATGGCTC
Organism: Allium fistulosum; assembly: GCA_030737815.1. Taxonomy (NCBI): domain Eukaryota; kingdom Viridiplantae; phylum Streptophyta; class Magnoliopsida; order Asparagales; family Amaryllidaceae; genus Allium; species Allium fistulosum. Next base: position 922,359,749 of record CM060904.1, read on the forward strand.
TATTGGGTTTATTTTGATTTTGCAAGCAACTATGTTTAGCCAGATTTTTAATCTTGTTTAAACATAATTTTTAGGCTTGTAAATTTTCTGTTTGGTTTAGGGCTCAGCACTTATAGAGAAAGACTCCATTGCACCCTTAACCAATTATTTCAAGCCTCAGCACTATACCATTGTATATGCAGCTCATAGTTTTTTTTTTCTTCATTCTTTGTCTTAAGCCATGATTCAGACTAGTTACAAATACTCTCTTACATGTTCTTTAAGGTTTTGGTATAACATACAGGGATGAAAATAGAACAACAAAGTTATACATCCATCATAGCAGATCATATCTCATCAAGCATTCATGAAACCATTAGTAGTCAACATGGTTTGTAAATCAAAACATGCAAAATATAGCATATAAAAGCTTGGCTGCCTAATCTCAGGTCTTAATGCCATGTATATGAGTGAGGATACTCACCTAAATGCTTGCACAAGCTTAATCCAGAAAACCCCTCAAATCTTTAGCCTTTTCTTCCTCTTCTTCCTTAGGTTAATTAATTCAGTGAGAGAGTAGTTTTCTGGTTAGGCTCTTGATTTATATAAGGGTTCTACCTAGGGTTTTGGGTGATGCAAAATCCCTATTTTAGCCCAAACCAGAATCATGCATTTGGCATTGCATATTCTCTCCCTCCTAACCCTTAATGTCCCGGCCAATATTTTAAAACAAGGCTAAGTTGTGCCCATTTTCTTTTCTTTTCAGAAAGTGATTACTTTTATTATACTTACCTCAAACATGCTAATGGTGTGACTTTCTATTTTCTGCCTTTATACATTTGCTTTCTTGCACTTTGGTTCTTACTATTTTAGTGCTTCTTTTACTTATTTTTCCTTTATTAATTTTCTGCTCAAATAATATCTGTATATATACATTTATACAACTATGGGTGTTAGTTTAACTTTAACCTTCTTTTATTTGCAGAAAACATGTGCATTCTTATATGCATTTCTACACTCCTATTATTCAAATAAAATTTCACTTATTCATTATAAATCAATGTTCTCTTCTGTCTTAATTTCCAGACAAGTCATACATATGCATATATATATAGATATATATATATATATATATACATATCCTCAGGAATTTTAATATTCATGTCTAGGCCTATATTTCCTTTATTTAAAACATTTTATCTAAATGTTTTCCTTCTTTGTTTTATTATTCAGGAATTCTGGATTTTCTCTTAGTGCCATAACTAGTGTGCACGTGCACACATGCACACAACCTTGCACCACTGAAAATCCCACCTATATAATAATTCTGATTTTTCCCCCAGAATTTTAATCATTTATTTAAAAGGATTTTCCTCAAAATCTTGGGGTATTACACACGATGACTGGAATCTGCAAGCAAGCTATTGATTTTATCATGTCAGCTGCATGATCCAAGTAATTTGTTTCTTTTTTGTATATCAAGTGTGAGAATGTAAACTTATAATTATCTGTACAACAGGAATAAGAATCTCAATTCAATAACAATAAGAATTAAGAATCATGTGTTACATTTATCTCGAAAGGAATAAGAATGTATTGAAATGGTTATGGATATTTTATTTGATTATATGGTTAATGTGTTTTTTAACTTATTTGAATATGATGATTATGTGAGTGATTGTTGATTGATATAATAGAATCAAAATAGATCATTAACAGGAAATAATAGCATGAAAAAATGGTGTAAAATAATAAACAATTTTTAGTAGCGTTTCAAAAACGCTACCGAAATATATATAGTGGCGTTGAGTAAATGCAACCGTAAAACAGGGGTAAAGTTGGAAATTCTATTAGTAGCGTCAAAAAATCTTTTGGTGGCGTTTTTTAAACGCTACAGAAAGATTTATGGTGGCGTTTTAAAAACGCTGCCAAAAATGCATTTATAGTGGCGTTAAAATAAATGCAACAAAAAATCGTGGATTTTTAGTGGCATGTTTTCTCGTAACGATTATCAAAACGCCACCAAAAGTTTTTGTAGTGTTTTTTGAGTGCTACAAAAAATAAAATTTCTTGTAGTGAGAGATACTTGGTTTCCGGGGCAACAAGGTCACCCAATTGATTTCCAGGGCTACAATCACACCTTCTCTCGCTCAATTGATTACAAAAAGTCTATAACTCAGATTAGCACTTGGATCTTGTAGAGATAGTGGAGAGAATCAAAACCAGAAATTATCTAGTTAGATTCGATATTGATTTCGGCAGAGTAATGGTGTAATTTGTAAATAAGAAAGTGGAGAAGAAGAAGAGAAGTTAAATCAAAGAAAAAAGTGTTTTTAAAATTCGTTGAAAACACCCTTTATTTATAGTAGATCAATAGCCATGTCCATTGGTGAAGGGATGTGGCGAATAGACACTTCTTTTTAAAAAACAATTTAACTATCACCATGTCGACAGGGGTACATGTGACCATGTCGACATGCCCTTGTAATTTTTGGTGATTTGTTTTTCTTTGAAAATAATTTCTATATTATATTATACTTATATTTAAACTTTAAAATATACTTATATATAGTTATAATACATAAATAGCTATAGATAACAATATTAAAATATATATAATAATTTTCTATACTTTTATATTTAAATCTTAAGTATAAATATATAAAACAGCTAAATATATTAATATCAGAATTATAGTTTAAAAACTTAGGATAATAATTTAAAATCAAAGATATTTAAAATTAAGGATATTTAAAACTAAGGATATTTTTTAGGCTAAAATATATTGAAAACCAGGACAGATGATTTTGGTTTTTAAATAGGAATATTTAAAATCATTTTGAAAAACAAGCTATATATAATTTGAAAATCATTTTGAAATAAAAGTAAGTGGATACAAAAAGATGTTCCACTAGATTTTTCGTATGTTCCATCCTACTTAGGGTTCCATCCCTTTAACGAGCACGAAGTGGATTCCATTCCACGAATAAAATAGATTTTAAGATGTCAGTGCCTTTCTATGAGTTTTAACAATATTCCTAACTATATAACTTATCTTGGAAACTTGAACTCTTGAAATTCTTGATACTCATGAGTCTTGAATCTTGATATCTTCAATCTTTTGATCTTGAATCTTTATAGTGTACAATTCTTCATTCTTTAGTACCTGCAAACATATCTATATCTATCTACACAATAATGTTAGTATTATATATTTTATAATCTAATTCTAAGTAAGGTTGTTGTCATCAAAACCAACTCCTTAGGGACTAATACTTCTTATGAATATTTGTGAGTATATCAAATTGCAATTCATTTTTCTTTATGCTACACACACATACATAAAAGTAGTTTTAGATGATTTTGTTATCGACTGTCTAAATTTTGACAGTTACTATACAGAGAAATCTGTCAATTAAAATAAAATTTTAGCACATGAAATTACAATTACGGACGGAAGGAAAGAGAATGCCAGCGGAAATTATAAACAAAATTGTCACTAATACGTCATAGATAATGATGAGTGATCACACAAAAATCATAAAATCCACCGCTAAACTTCTGCAAATCAGGATGGGATTAGCGACAAAAGTTTGTTACATCCGTCGCTAATCCCACCTTATATAGTTAGGGTTTATCGACGACTATTTATTACAAATATTTTATACAAAATATTATTTTTTATACGGAGGTTGTAAAATCGTTTGTGATTCCGTGTTAAATTTCATCGTTTAATTGACATTGGTTTACCGACCTAGGCCAACCGTAGTAAATCCATTGATAAATACAATTTAACGACGGATAAAATCAATGTTTTTTTTGGTAATGTATGTTGGCAAAGTAGAGTAGTGTATCAACACAGCGCCCCTTTTACATCCTCTCCTAGTCGACACGTGTGGAGTATGGGGATAATATATTTGTATTCAAACTATGGTTGACCACATCCTGATCACAAAGCAGTTTTATTAGATGATACATTTTATTTAATATAAAATCATATACTTTATTGTGCAAGATATTACCTCAACGGTAATAATTTTTCTTTTTGAAGCTTTAGTAGCTAGGCTGGTCTGAGATGTGGCATTCCGAATGGTTGTACCATGCTTGGGGTAGACTGCAATTTAACGTTACAATTTAAAGAGCGGGAGAAAAAAATTATACTGTATTTATAGCAACCAGCGATAGGGCACGCGCTTCGTGAGTGATGATGAAATGTGCTTCGTGCGTAAATTGTTTTTCTGTAAATTATATATGTTTAGCATATTCAAGAGAAAATGATTTATAGAAATATTTAACCATATTTTTGCATTGAAATCATTTTTGTTAGTTTAAATTTTATTTCTAAGTTGCACCAGCTATTTTTTTTAATTTGAATTTTTATTTACATTATTAATTAATAATTTATTTGTTAGATCCTATTTTTATGTGATATCCAAATTCGATAATGTTTGTAGATGGATGATTTAAATTTGTAAAAGAATTTTACTTGGTAGATTATATTTTTAGGTGATATTAAGATTAAATAACATTTGTAGATGGACGTTTTGAATTTGTAAATGAAATTTAATTGTTAGATTTTATTTTCAAATATTAGGATTTGATATTAGGGACATTTTTGGTAGTTTACGCTGACACCAAAAAAATGTGACATCAAACGTATTACAACTATTATTAAAGATAATACCTTGACAAACGGCTCGGACAAATTTTGTTACCTCTTACAGAATAGTACCGGACTTTGTATGACTAAGTATTTTGGTGATTCTAACTTTGCTTCTCTTTCTTCCTGAAAATATTTATTTAAAAAACGGGGAACTTATCACGTAATAATGATGGTAGTTATGTTTGAGTACATTGCAGTACGTTTAATTGACTGCTGGTTATTTTACCTAGACATGTGTACAAGAAAAATCATATAGGATACAATGAGTGTTATATTATAAAATCACTTATGTTAGCAACCCTATTTGTTAATCATGCACTTGATGCTTTTTCAACATCCATTGCATTAATTAAAATAAAAATATAATAATAGCAATAATACAAATATAGAAACTTTAGTTATGGTATACATTTCAATTTTAAGTGTTCTATTCAAATTACAGAATCTTTAATGGTGACGAAGATAAGTTCAAAGACATCTCCTAAAGAAAAAGAGTAGATTATTGTTAGCGTCAAAATTGGTCACTAACACCCAAATGTAAATGAAAGCACCAACTAACAGTCACCGATAATAGATAGAATGTATGTAGAGAGTAACAATATGAAGAACAGTAAAAATTAAAATGAAAGCAGTAAAGAACAATAGATTTTATAGTGGTTCGGCTTGTAAGGAAATTTGACCGTTTTGTAAGTAAATTAATACGAAAACATTAATGGATTTCCTTCCTTATTTTGTAAGGAAATTTGACTGTTTCCTTCCTCAAACGTTTCCTTCCTCATTTTGTGGTCAATAGAATCTAAAGAGTTTTCCTATTAATATGCTAATCAATAAAACGGTTATAATCTAGAGCGTTAATTTCCTTCATCTTGATCTTGATGAACGATCAAGACTAAATCTACAAATCTGGAAATTTGGTCCTCTCTCTACCTATAAATATTAACCATTGCCCATCACAAAGGATATAGAAAAACACATAAAGAAAGATATAGGAAAAGAGAGAGAAACCATTTCCTTTCTCCATTGAAATAACTTTCGACAACAACTATTGCTGATTCATATACAAGATGTCTGAAGGTATGTTTCATTGATTCATTACATATGTGATAATCATGTAATTCTAGATCTTAGGGTTTATGTTATTTGCAAGATAAAGATTACATGTGGTATCAGAGTAAGGTTTTAAAATTCATGATTATCCATCAATATATATAAAACGAAACTAGCATAGATCTATGATATGATGTTTGTAATTTTACTATAATAATGTTGATGATTATTACTGTTAATATGATTCAAGTTTAATATTCATATTATTTAAATTGCTATAGTAATCATGATCATCAATATTATTCTATTTACTGTATGCTTAGATTTGGATCTGGAAAGTTTATATTTCCGTAAAAGTTAATTTTTCTACCTTAATGTTTGACCTACTGTATAATATGGAACAACTTATTGTATGCGAATACTTTTCAGAAAGTATACATATTGAAAACAATTGTTTCCTAGTTTGACATTAAATTCATGATCTGGAACTTACAAAATAATTGTTTATATGTTAAATTCATGTATGAAATTTACTTGGAGTTACTAGACATTTATTATCCTTGCTGTGGATTACTTGAAAGAATGGAAAATGTTTATGCGGAAAAAAAAACAAAGGAGGTGACCACCTGGTTCGATCCGGTTTCCCACTTTTCTCTCTTGTTTTAGTTTTCGCTTCCGTGCTTAATTTCCTTGTTTTCTCTGGTCTGATGCATGCAGTCCCGTCCACAGACGGCTGCTGCTTGCACAATAACGCATGAAACATTAATGTTTATCATTCTTCCATGAGTATGGTTCTACTACCTACCCACAAGAGGCGCTAAACATAACCTCTTATTATGACATGTGTTTTATTCTAATAAAGAAGCCTACATTTCTTTTATATCTGCAGTTGCAATACCCTCAAACCTTAATACGCACGCTACGTCTATCATCAGACTCAATGGAACCAACTACTCAGAATGGAGAGAGCAAGTTGAGTTTTCTTTGGACGTACTTGAACTGGACATGGCTCTCCTTAAGGAAAAGCCAGCCCCACTTACTGACACAAGTACGCCTGAGGAAAACAAACTCCATGATGATTGGGAACGATCTAATAGGCTCAGCATGATGTTTATGCGAATGGTGATTGATACCAATATCAAAACCTCCCTACCCAAAACTGAAAGCGCAAAAGAATATTTGCAATCCATTGAAAATTGGTTCAAGACTGCAGACAAATCCTTTGCTGGGAAACTTATAGCAGACCTTGTAACCATGAAGTTTGATGGTTCTCGCTCAATGAGCGCTCATGTCATTGAAATGATTAACCTTGCTGCCAAACTTAAGAACTTGGGATTTGTTATGGACGATGCTTTTCTCGTCCATTTCATTCTCACTAGCTTACCTTCTCAGTATGAACCATTCAAAATTCATTACAACACTACTACGAAAAAATGGAGTCTAAATGAATTGACTAACAAACTGGTTCAAGAGGAGTCTAGGCAGGGCTCGCAAGGCATTAAAGTTGCTTATTTCACTCAAGGAGTTGGAAAACAAGCTGGCAAAAGGAACAACTCACAGCATAAAAGAGTACCACCCAAGTCTGATGACGCCACTCAACCATCCAAGAAGAAAAAGAAGGATGATGTCTGCAAATTCTGCAAGAAACCTGGACACTTCCAAGCAGATTGCATTAAGCGCAAAGCATGGTTCGAAAAGAAAGGTAACCCAATGAGTTTCGTAAGTCATTTCGAATCAAATCTTACTAATGTACCTTCTTCTACTTGGTGGATTGATACTGCTGCTAATGTTCATGTTTCGAATTCTATGCAGGGATTCATTACGATCCAAACCACAAACCCAAGTGAGAATTTCATTTTCATGGGGAATAAAGATAAAGCTCCAGTTGAAGCTATTGGAACTTTTCATCTCATTTTAGATAGCGGTTATCAGTTAGATTTGTCAAACTCTTTATGTTCCGTCTATTTCCCATAATTTGATTTCTGTAAGTGTACTTGATAAATTTGGATATTCTTTTGAAGTTGCAAAAGGAAATTTTAGTTTATTTAAAATTCTAGTCTTATTGGTTCTGGAATATTAATTGATGGACTTTATAAACTTCATCTTAAACAAAATGCTGAAATCCAACTCACCCTGCATGGAAAAGAAACTAAAGGAAAGTCATCCAAGAATGATTCTTACTTCTTGTGGCATAAAAAACTGGGTCATATATCCGGTGAAAGAATCAAGAGGTTAGTGAAAAATGGTGTCCTACCGGACCTAGACTTCGCTAACATTACAGCATGTGTTGATTGTATTAAAGGAAAAACAACAAAAAACACAAAGAAAGGAGCCACAAGAAGTACACAACTTCTTGAAATAATACATATAGATATTTGTGGACCTTTTGATGTTCCAACTTTTGGAGGAGAGAAATATTTCATCACTTTTATCGATGATTGTTCACATTATTACTATCTTTAGCTGTTGCATGAAAAATCTCAGTCAGTGGATGATGCACAAGTGTTCATTACTGAAGTCGAAAGGCAATTAGAAAGAAAAATGAAAATCATTAGGTCGGATAGGGGTGGTGAATTCTATGGAAGGTATGATGAAACGGGACAAAATCCTGGACCTTTTGCTAGACTTTTTCAAAAACTTGGAATTGTTGCACAATACACAATGTCTGGATCTCCATGGCAGAATGGTGTAGCTGAAAGGCGAAATCGTACATACATGGAAATGGTTAGATCCATGATGAGTTATGCAAGTTTACCTATATCATTATGGATGGATGCATTACGAACAGCTATCTACATCTTAAATAGAGTTCCAAGTAAGGCCGTTCCAAAGACTCCTTTTGAACTTTGGAAAGGATGGAAACCTAGTTTAAGACATCTCAAAATTTGGGGTTGCCCAGCTATAGATAGACTGTACAATCCAAATGAAAAGAAATTGGATTTTCAGACAGTCAGTGGTTACTTTATAGATTACCCAAAAAAATCTAAAGGATATAGATTTTATTGTCCTAACCATAGTACAAGAATTGTTGAAACCGGCAATGCCAAATTCTATGAAAATGGTGAAATCAGTGGGAGTATAAAACAACAAGAAGTGGTCATTCATGAAATAACGGTACATATTATCTTACCCTCTATTTCGAAAGATATTGGGAATCATCCCATTGTTGAACCTGTTCACAATGAGGGAAACCCAATAAATGATCAACAACTCCATAATGAAATTATCACCAATCATAATGTTGATGAAGTACCACAGGAACTAGTATTAAGAAGATCTCAAAGACAAAGAAGATCAGCTATTCCTGATGATTATATGCTTTATCTAATAGAATCTGAAGCAACTACGGACCCAATTCCTTATTCACAAGCCATTAAGGATGTTAACTCTCTTAAATGGATTGATGCCATGAAAGATGAACTGAAATCTATGGATAATAATCAAGTTTGGGAAATCGTTCAATTACCGCAATGACATAAAGCAGTCGGTCGTAAGTGGGTCTTCAAGACCAAACGTGACTGCAATGGTAAAATTGAACGATATAAAGCCAGACTTGTTTTCAAAGGTTTTAATCAGAAAGAAGGCATTGACTATAATGAAACTTTTGCTCCTGTTTTCAGGAAAGATTCTCTTAGAATTATCATGGCATTAGTAGCTCATTATGATCTCGAGTTACATCAAATGGATGTGAAAACAACCTTTCTAAATGGAGACTTGGAAGAAGAAGTCTACATGCGTCAACCTGAAGGCTTCATAATTGAGGGACGGAAAGACATGGTCTGCAAACTTAAGAAATCAATATATGGACTGAAACAAGATTCTAGACAATGGTATCTAAAGTTTCATGAAATCATTACCACTTTCGATTTCATAGAAAACATAGTTGACCCTTGTATATACCTCAAGTTCAGTGGGAGCAAGTTCATATTTTTGATTTTGTATGTTGATGACATATTATTAGCTAGCAGCGACCTTGGTTTATTACGTGAAACTAAGGATTATCTCTCAGCGAATTTTGAAATGAAAGATATGGATGAGGCTTCCTATGTGATAGGAATAGAAATATTCCATGATAGATCACAAGGAATTCTAGGATTGTCTCAAAAAGCATATATTGACAAAATTCTTGAGAGATTTGGCATGACGAATTGTTCCTCTAGTCCTGTCCCACTGCAGAAAGGAGACAAACTTGTTTTTGAGCAGTGCCCAAAGACTCCTATGGAACGAGAAGAAATGACCAAATATCCTTATGCATCTCTTGGAGGGAGTTTGATGTATTCGCAGGTCTGTACAAGACCTGATATCAGTCATGCAGTTGGTATGCTGGGTAGATTTCAAAGTAACCCAGGAATCGCTTATTGGAAAGCTGCAAAGAAGGTACTGAGAGACCTAAAGGGAACAAGGAATTACATGCTCACCTATAGAAAATCAAGTTACCTATAGGTAACTGGTTATTCTGATTCAGACCTTGCTGGATGTCCTGACACTAGGATCTGCACTCTTGGCTATGTGTGCCTCTTATGTGGAGGTGCAATATCATGGAGAAGCCAGAAATCTAAGATGCTTTTCGGATCCACCATGATGGCTAAATACGTAGCATGTTATGAGGCTTCAATTCAGGGAACATGGCTGCGTAATTTTGTCTCACAATTTGGCACTTTAAGTTTTATCTCTAAGCTACTAACTGTCTACTGCGACAATGAAGCTGCAACTTTTTTCTCCAAGCATGATAGGATAACCAAAGATTCCAAACACATGGACCTGAAATACCTACTACTGAAGCAAGATGTTACACTAAAGAAAATTGTTGTTGAATCGATAAGTACAGACTTACAAGTGGCAGACATATTCACGAAAGAACTACCTCCAAAGACCTTTCAGAGACATACTGATAGCATGGGTCTTGCAGATAGTTCCTAATTATCTCCTTATTATGTCATTTATTTTGTACTTAGCCAGACATAACAATAATTGAGCTCTTAATCATTTGGACATCTTTTATTTCTGTTTTATAATGTGTACACATTTATATTAGATAAATGATAACAGAAACAGTCTTTTTCTTCAAGACATTATGTGACCATTAAGTTATGCTCATCTACGGTCTAATTATGAAAGTTGTCAATGTCATAGTACATGAAAGTAAGCATGTTGCAAAATAACATGTACACGTCATGACTTCCATTGACCACTGGATTAGCCAAGACACTTATGATAACCGATTAAAGAAAAGTTTAGCATATCATGCGCGCCTTATGACCTTAATACGAAAACATTAATGGATTTTACTATTGACCAAGTGGGAGACTGTAAGGAAATTTGACCGTTTTGTAAGGAAATTAATACGAAAACATTAATGGATTTCCTTCCTTATTTTGTAAGGAAATTTGACCGTTTCCTTCCTCAAACGTTTCCTTACTCATTTTGTGGTCAATATAATCTAAAGGGTTTTTCTATTAATATGCTAATTAATAAAACGGTTATAATCTAGAGCGTTAATTTCCCTCATCTTGATCTTGATGGACGATCAAGACTAAGTCTACAAATCTGAAAATTTGGTCCTCTCTCTACCTATAAATATTAACCTTTGTCCATCATAAAGGATATAGAAAAACACATAAAGAAAGATATAGGAAAAGAGAGAGAAACCATTTCCTTTCTCTATTGAAATAACTTTCGACAACAACCATTGCAGATTCATATACAAGATGTTTGGAGGTATGTTTCATTGATTCGTTACATATGTGATAATCATGTAATTCTAGATCTTAGGGTTTATGTTATTTGCAAGATAAAGATTACACGGCTAACTCCGACCTACGTCCACTCCAGAAGTTTTCTTTTTATTGCTGTAATAATCAATTATAGTTACAACACTGCAGAGTAGTCCTAGCCTTAGAAAATAAAAACCAGAGAGCCGAAGGAATCTCCCTTTCTGAACCCTCTCATGTTGTATTTATATGCAAATCCCGAGTTACTGGGTTTCCTTAGCAGTCCGGGCCCATTAGGGCCATAGCCGAGCCAACATCCTTCATCATGGTACAAGCGACTTCCTATAGCGACTTCCTATTAAGCGACTTCCTGTAGCGACTTCCATGTCGAGCGACTTCCATGCCGAACGGCATGACTTCTTGTAGCGACTTCCATGCCGAACGACTTCCATGCCGAGCGACTTCCATGCTGAACGGCATGACTTCCTGTAGCGACTTCCTGTAGCGACTTCCTGTTAAGCCGACTTCCTATAGCAACTTCCATGCCGAACGGCATGACTTTCTGTAACGACTTCCAAACGTGCTGTGTTACTTATACATCCAGTCGACTCAAACCTACCACTCTCCATCCTTGATAATTGAGAAATCGACTTTGTTAAATCCGCATGCCTACAGCCTTGCCAAAAGGCGGGTTAACAATTATATAGATAAATAAACAAAAATAGGTAATAACGAAACATAATGTGCATCACCTATCGATTCGTAGAGTATTGATACTATTGTATCAAACCCAAACCCAAAACCTTCCTTTCCTTATTTGATACTTATTATATAAATGTCCTAATATTAATAAATGAAAAAAATAGAATATAACGTATGATTTGCCTTTGGCAGAGCATAAATAAACTAAACCGACCCATCCTTGTACAAAAGTTAATTCCAAAATGTATAATTGAGGTGGGGTGTCTCTCATTAAAATCATCGATTATCAAAATATTGTCGTTCAAATGGCAGCTCAGAGCAAATCAGATGGTGAATCAGATATATTTAATAAAGGGGCATTTCACCAGAAGGACAAACTTTGCAGTCCAATTAGTTTCTAGGACACACATCCATAGAAATTAATTTCAAGGCCAAAGTCAACAGAATAATTACTTTTAAGGACAAAGTCAGCAGTCCAATTACTTTCAAGGACATAATTTCATAGGTTTTTAGGCCTTAAAAACTAATTATTTTGCATTTTGTCCTTAAAAGTAATTATTTCAGTTATGTGTCCTAGAAACTAATTATGTTTGCTAAAGAGGCCCTTATAGCTAATTTCCACTTTAATAAATGGATAAAAAGTAGGAAAATAAAATATAGCATTAACTGTAAGTCAACTAACTCTGATCCATCTTGAAATTAAAATATCGCAAGAGTCAAAAGTGATAAATAGGAAAATACAACATGATATCTATTAAATAATAGTAAAGCAGAAGAATTTCAAGCTCTCATATTGATTCTAGGAGTTTTTTGTGTTCTCCTTAATTCTCTCTAAGTGGATATTTTATTTTCAAAATCCTATCATTTACTACTTTGCAATTATCCTATTAAACTTTTCACACTATTTTACATTTGAATATCTATTATTAAAAAAATCTACAATTATTTCCAAATTTTTCATGGTTCTTTCTCAAAATTTTACATTATAGTCCACACATTTAAATTAATTACATAATGCAAAATTTAAACTAATTGATAAACTTAATCAACTAATATTTATTAATAAATCCTAAAAGATGAAATTTTCAATATGTGTATTATAGGCTCATAACAAATTGGTAAAAAAAAATTCATTTGGATGCAAATATATAAAAATTACATAATAAAAATCATACACATCAATAACAATAACAAATATATTCTATAATTTATTTACTAAATGAATTTATCATACATTTCACTGTAAAATTCTATTAACTTCAAATACCTAAAAATTTAATTTTTTTTACAATTACTCAGAAACCTTTCTCGATTATCTTTTAATATTTTACATTTAAGTCTATATGTTTAACTAATTGTGTAATCTAAAATTTAAAGTATTGAAATAAATATGATTAACTAATATTTATTAATCTATCTAATAAATCCTAAAAATAAGATGATTTCAATACATACAATATTCATGTATATGAGAAAAATAATAAAATTATTTCTTCTTTATTCAGATATATAAATCACATAACATAGACGTATATACATAAATAATAGTAACTCTTTTATTCTAATTCATTTATCCTAAAAAATATCATACATTACATGATATAATTTCATTTTTAACAAGCTTTAAATGATAAATTTATATTTTACAATATTATGATATAAACGCACAGATTAAACCGATAAAGATTAGATTATACAAACGTTCTCATCTTCAACATGTTACCAAATCATACCCAACTCATAAGTCAACTAAATGTTACATAACATTTTTTTACAACTATTAAAATTGTAAGCATGACCTTTCTATAAGAACATGAAATCTATGTTTAACTACAAGGATAAAATTGTTTAAAAATGAAAACTTAAAAATGAATAAAAGTTCACGTCCGATTCAAAAAAAATTCACATGCAGATAACCTAACTATAAGATCTATGCTCTTCAATTACAAATTTGTAAAAAGGTCTTCCCAATTTTAATTTTTTTTACATTTATCTCCTTATTTAATTATTTATGTCGATCATTGATTCAAATTATTCAAATAAATTCAATTTGTTTAATGTTCATTAATTTGTTTATAAATCCTTCAAGAAAGATGATAATTCAATATATATACAACAATCATATTAACAAAATAGTGAAACTACATATTTGCTTATATATATACATATAATATATAGCATTTCACATAACAAAAATTATTTATATACAGTATGAACAATTTTAACTATAATTTTTTTGAGTTGAGACATTAATTTTTATAAAGATATATGTAGTTAGCGGGTATTGAACCCTCAACCTTATATTTGAACCTCACAAATCACTTTAATTTATGATTAATATATCGCAATAAATTTATCATATATTGCATAATAAAAATATATTTTAGCAATAATTAAAATATAAATAATACTTTTTAACAACATTACCGTGTGCAACGCACGGGTTACGTACGCACGGATTATAAATTTCAAGCTCTCATATTGATTCTAGGAGTTTTCTCTACTCTCCTTAATTCTCTCTCTAGATATTTTACTTTTAATTTTTTTATAATTTATCACTTTTATTCTACTAAACTTCTAATGCCAATTTATAATCAAATACATACTTTTAAAATTTTCTATAATTATTCACAATTGTCTTCTTAGTTCTCCTATAATATTTTACATTTTAGTACATACATTTAAATTAATTACGTAATTCAAAATTTAAACCATTTGATTAACTCAGTTAACTAATATTCTATACGTCATGTAAATCCTAAAATATGAACAAGTTCAATATATACCATAGTAGCATCAACAAAATGGTGAACAAAATTTCCATTTGCATACAAAGATATGTAAATCACATAGCATAAATTATATACAACAACAGTAATAAAAAATTTATTTTATAATTCGTTTATCTCAATGAAGGTATCATGCATTACGCTGAAAATTATATTTTTAACATTAAATGCCTATATTTTAAATTTCCATAGTTACTTACAAACTCTTCTTAATTCTCTTTTGAATTTTTTTTATTCATATCACTGTATTTAACTAATTATGTCATCTTTATTTTAAATCATTCAAATAAATTCAATTAATATTTATTAATTTATTTAATAAATCTTAAAATATATCGATTAAGTATGTATACAACACTCATATATATCAGCGAAGATGATAAATTTTTATTTTTATTCATATATAAAGATATGTGAATCGCATAACATAAAATGTAAACATAAACAATATTATTTTTTTAATTTATAATTCATTTATCTCAAAAAAATATCATATATTGCATTACAAAATTTCGTTTTTTGTAACTTTTAAAGGATAAATTTATATTTTACAACATTAGGATGTGGAAGCACGGAATACTGTAATAAAAATTAGGTTAAGTAGACATTTTCATTTTCAACGTGATATAAAACTTACCCAACGTATAACTTAAATTAATGCTATAGATTTTCTTTTTTTTTCTTTTTTTTGCAAATATTGAAGTTATAAACATGACACTCCTACAATAACGTGAAATTTATGATTAACTACAAAGTTAAAAAAAAGGTTTGCTAATTGAAATCTCAGATAATGAATAAAAATTCATAGACAGATAAGTTGATCGTAAGATGTTCTTCTCAACTACAATTACATACAAAGCTCTTCTCATTTTTTTTCTATTTTCTAACATTTAACTCCATATATTTAATTAGTTAGGTTGATCATTGATTTAAAATATTTATATATATTCAATTACATAATATTCGTTATTTCATTATAAATCCTTTAAAATATATATACAATATTCATATTAATAGAAATGGAAAATTCATTTTTTTTCATCCATATATATAAAAAACACACGTATCACATAGCATCAACTATTTACATACATAGTAATAGCAATATATATATATATATATATATATATATATATATATATATATATATATATATATATATGCCAAGTTAGGGCAATAATTCCGACAATAATATGTGGTTAGCGATCCACTACCTTACATCTGAGTCTTGCATGTCATTTTAAATTATAAATTTCTTTATTTCAATACATTTATTATATAGTGGTTAAAAAATTTCAATTTTTAACAATTATTAAATTTTAAATATTTTTTTAACAATATTACCGTGCGCAACGCACGGGTTACACACTAGTTATTTATGAAGTTGCGAACAAATTTGGAGATCCGAAGATGCATGCTTTTAAGAACACATTTCTCAACCATCTGCTTTATGAAAATATTATAAGGCTTATAGTATGCATCTCATTCCACGATCATATAGCATACTTACAATATGTATTTTCATATTTTTAACATTTAATCCTGATTAACCATAAAACATGCAGAATGAAAAGTATTGAAAGTAGAGCGTCAATTATGGCAAAAGTAGTAAGACATCATCAAGGCGCTTAACAACCTAATAGAATCACTTGAACGGTCAAATCCACGAGATGGAAAATAGACGATAATATTAATCTTATAAAGTGCGGTAGGTGGTCAAAATCAATACAAAAATAAGCATGGCAACTTAGTCAAATGCATTAAAATGGATTAACATAAATATTTAGTAATTTCTGTAAGATTCCAAAATCATTGAGTTGAAAATCTAAACTGCCATGGTATATTGATTAGAGGAGGAAAAATAATATCCATATGTGAACCGTCAAACTTAAGATGAAAAGTTTATTATAGCAGTCGGGGTAGAAAATAAGATCCATATGTGAAATTATAGTTCAAAAACCAACTCAGCATATTAAACATAGGCACATCATAGATACAAGGTTTCAAATGGAGTACGTCTAATATGCAACTACTAAATACCACAGAGGGTATTGTTTCACATGAGCATCACAACATGGATATATGTTCAGTTCGTACTGAACATGGTGGTAAGATATTTTTAAAATGCAAAAATGAATTTACATTAAAAATTGAAACATCAAACTTTAGGTCAAAAGATTACTGCAGCTGTCATGGTAGAAACTAATATCCATATGTGAAAACTATTGTTCGATGAACAACTCAGCACATTAAACATGGATATGAGGTTTCAAATGGATTACAACAAATATGCAACTACTAAATACCAGAGGGTATCAAAAATGTCCAGCTTCCATAGCGTTTGTGTATTGTTCCCAAAGTACTTAGAACAGATTTAGAAAAACTCTTGTCTATGTCTTTTGAACACACTAACCGTTCTCTATCACGAGTTTCTCCATTGATTTTAAATATAATAATTTGGTGAAAATCTTCTAGAGCTTTCATCTTTTGAAAAACTGATATTAGTTTTTCCATTTAGTTCTATTTTCAGTAAGTAGGTTTCTATGTTTTTTCTTGAATATCATCCTAAATTCTAGGATTATAAATGTTCAAATTCAATTTTTTATCAAATCATTTTCCAAACTCTTAGAGTTAGAATTATACAGTCATTTTCTAGAAAATTGTTAATATCATTATAATCCATTTCTTCAATTTTTTTTTTTTTTTTTTTTTTTTTTTTGTTGCTTCAATAGAAAACACAATTGGAAATTCAAACAATAGAGGATCACAAGCATCTACAAAGATAAGAACTCAATAGTAGCACGTGAAGCTCTCGAAATGAAAAATCCTTAGTTGTCATGATCGTAAGTCGAAACGTAACTCACAGTTTAAGGTTTTGATGGTTCAAAAAGTTAAACCATTGGAGCCGTGTATTTTTTATTTTTCAAAAATTTACACATTTAATACAAGTTATATGCAAAATTATTAAAAGAAAAATTCTAAACAACGATTCGTAGAGGGTTTTCACTACAATGCATGTTGCACAACTGTCCAAACACAACTACCGTTGTGCATACAGTAGCAACGCATAACGACAAAAGCTAAATAGCGACAACCTGACGAAACTTGTAGTGGTCTTGAAGGTGCTTTCAACATCAAAAAACGAATTGGTAGAATTTGTTGTTTAGATTTTAAAATGATGATTATTTTTTAAATGTAAATTTTATTTTTCTTCTTCGAAACAGTTGAAACAATGAGAATGACATATGATGAAAAAACAAGAAAAAAATAAAAATATCATGGTTTAGCTAAGTAAAATTGACAATTGAACTACTAGTTTCAAGGTCCGACATTCGATTCGTGCATAATTGAAATCTAATTGAGTTCCGGACCACAAAGGTCCGTTGTTTGGAGTTTTTCAAGGTCGGACCGCGGTCGGATCCAGTCATGATAACATGTGAAAAATCACAGAAACTCTGAAGCATTTTTATGTTTCATGTATTTGAACATCTACAACGAAGGCTAACGGTTTACTGAGGCGCATGAATCAACATCATAAATGTACATATACACGGATAGAACATAGAAAATTTTGTCTTAAATTTCAGCTTGCTGAAAACATTCCAAGATCCATGAATTTCAGCTCTGAGCCTTATGGGTTCCAGCTCTCAAACTTCAGGAAAAGCAAATCTTCTATTAGAGCAGTAGCTATCTGCACCTTCAAACGAGCCAAGTTTCAGTTCAAGAACCTAAACATTCATAGAGGTCTACTGCTCCAGAATTTGAAATCAGAGTAGTGTTGAGGATAGGTAACTGAAAACTTGGTTGGATATTCGGGTTGATCATCGAATCTCACTGACAACATCAATGTTTGCTTCCACACAGATTCTTCATCAGTGCTTCTCTGTTATGGAGAAAAAAGTAGAGTTCGTTAGTTTATTATATGCTTTATTTATTGATACTGGTTCTAACACGTACTTATTCAAAAATAATTTGATTATACCATAGTTTCATACTTTGTGGCAAATACGCATAAACATTTTGAAACCATTTTCATTATAAAAATGTAACAGAATGTCACAAAGGAGTTTGATACCCCTATTACACACCTAAGCCAACATTGAACAGCTGCAATGGTAACATGCTGAATCCAAGCTATTGCCACTTGACTAAGCTTAGAGTCAAAACTTGATATAATGAATCCTTTTAACATAGCAGCAATAACATGTCAAGTTTAACAAAATCAGCATCCCAACCCTTGAATGCATCATTTGATGTAGAGATGGCAATGGAACAGGTCTAGGGTCTAAACCCAGTACATCTGCCACTGTTTTGGTCCGTCAAGTCCCACCTCATTGGTTCATCGAGATAGACAGACCCACAACCCGTTCTTGAGAGATCCGGGTCAAGGGTTGGTTCGGGGCTCGGCTGATCCGCCCTAACCCGACCCGCACTATCAAGATATCGTAAAATCGCTTTATTACTATAACGATGATTTGTTAATCTTTTTGGACATAAGTGAAAATCGCATGGATAGTATAATGTTTCATTCAATAAGTTATAGAATTTTTATAATATTAAGTTGCATTAGTAACAATTATACAATAACATATGTATATTTTTTTTGAACTATTGTACATTTCTATTATCTTCCTTCATCGTTGTATATAGAGCTGTCAATGGATATTCAAAAAATCTGAAATCCGTCCGCATCCGTATCCAAAAAACAGATAAATATCTAACATTCGAAAACAGGGATGCGGCTACGAAGACATCCGCATTCAAAAATCATCCGTCCAGTTTTTTTCAATATTATAGTTTAAATTATGTATGTATCAGTACAATAAAAGATATTTATTTGTTGTTTTATTAAGTTAGAAGTTCATATTATACACACTAAATGCATATTAATGCTCAAAACTATTTATTATAATTATATTTGTTTATTTTTAACACTTTAATAATCAATGAGATTGAAAAATGTTTATGTTAAAATAAAATTTTCCATTTGAGTTTTCTAATTTATCGGTCACTAGCGGATATGATAATTATCCAATATCCATTCGTATCTGTGGATGCAGATATCCGATATTCGAAAATGATTTCGGATACAGATACAAATATGGTATTATCCATATCTAAAAGTATCGGTTGACAGACCTGGTTGTAAACACATTGTTATTTACATTCAATGTATCATTTAGTGACAATCCCTCTTACAAATAAAAAAAAAAATGTACTTCATAATATAATTTTGAATGAATATGTAAAGCCTCATCGGGTCTGGCATGTCTATCCTAACCCATTCAGGTCCCAGGTCTGGGGCGAAAATTCAAACCCGCACCAATTCTACGGAACGGGTCTGGGGCATGGTATATAACCCCGGAACAGGTCTGGGGCAGCCCACCCCATTGGCATCCCTACTGATGTTCTCGCATCTTCATTGGCCTCGCAAAAAAAAAAAGGCTGCAGCTTTGACGTGCTTTTGGCAATACAGCTTTGATGTGCTGTATTGTCTTTGATTCCATTACTACCAGCTCCTTTAACCTCAAATTCAACTCCATTTACATCTGCAACTGACTGTACTATCATCAAGATTACCGTGTTGATTGCTTGATCATTCATCAAATAAACTCAATCAAAAGTTCAAATCCAAGCATGTCTCCCTGAGATCGTGCACAAAGAAAATATCAAAACAAAAATGATGAAAAAATTACCTACGAATATCAAAGGCAGGTGGAGATGGTGGAAGTGTGGTGATTGAAAGTGTGGATGATAGCAAATCCGTAAAAACTTGTATGTTTTATGAAACAAGTTAGAACCCGTATGTTTTATGAAACAACACAACTTGTATTCTTCAGTGAAGAAAGATGAACCGACCATTTGATAAATGAAATAACAATGGGGTTGACATGAGCAAAAGTGGCCAGAAGTATTTAAAAGGGAAAAAAATGAAAAACAGAATTCTGGTTAATCCTACCCCTCATTAAGTCTTTGATATTTTGTGTAGCATCTGCATGCATCATGAGCATTTTGGCACATAATTATACGAATACATTTTTGCAAAGCAATGAAATTTGCAATTTCCAACATATGCATATTATTATATAACCTCCCTCCCTCCCTATTCTGAATTGACAATTGACTGCTTAGTGAATCTGATTCCAAATGCTATAGATTAACACCAAAGATTTATTACTTCAATATTGTTCTATATCATGTTTTTCGCATATATCAGAGAAATTTGTTTTCCAAACAAGCCCATACAACCGACTAAATTAAGGTATGCTATATTTTTATTTGACGGCATTCTCTGTGTAATTCTTTAACATTGGTTACTTAGAAAACGTAGCTAAATTAAGTAATTATGCACCAATGGGGATATAAACCTTTATCCGTTTCTTTTCTTCTTCTTCTTTTCCTTTTTTGAAAATCTCGAAGAGACCATCAGATAATATATAACTCAATATCTTACTGATTGTCTAGATCATTATTGTCATAACCTATCATAATTTGCAAACCGACAAAACAAACTAATCAAACATGTAAAAGGAACAATCAAAAACACTCACCTTGTAGGAGCTCCAGACACGTGATACAACCTATCTTGTACCTCTTCCTTCCCTTCGACATCAAACTCTAAGTAGGAGCTCCAGTCTCCCTCGGCTTCTTCTTCCATGTCTCAACACCCTCAATTTTCTCCAAAACAACATCAGATTCATTAAAGCTCTCATCTTTCATCACCAGTCTCTTCTGATTCAACAAATCGCCATGTGAGTTGGGAGACAGTGGCAACGCTGACCCCAAACATGACCAACACCCCCCCCCCCTCCCAAACCCAAAAAAAAAACCCTCGCCCCACCACCACACGTTCTCAGCTGTCTTAGAGCCATGGCTACTTGATCTTCCACGGATAGTGCTTTTCTATTGGTTAAAGTACACCTTGATGACTTTGCTGCCAAATCATCATGTACCAGTGAAGATATATATGCAGTTGAATGTCTTCTTTGAACACTGACTGGAAGCCATCCAAACCCCTCGAATTCGAAGGACCTGATACACATTAATATGTTTAAACTCTAAATATACCACTTTCTATTAATAACAGGCTTCATGTGATAGCATGACTTACTATAACCGTTTTCAAGACTCCTTCAACTTAGTACTGCAATACTTATACACACACTTGCAAGATAATTTTATATTTAAGGTTGAAAAACTGAATGTCACTTAATCCCATCAAGGTAGTAAATAAACTTACTTCATTTATCTTAAAGTAACACAGCAAATATAGAAATATTTCTACCTAAGTAGAATATTATAATGACCAAAATGCAAGTTTAATGCTACATTTAATCTACAATAGCTATCATACTTGACGTGAATGAGTTTTAACTTATATATTGACCATTTTCCAGCAATATGGTAATATTATAATATTAAGCATCAAAAATCTTAAAATGACACATAACAATATACAAAAACCATTTATGGCTCACACTGTACAGAAAATAAATTGCTGTGCATTTTCATGAACTTTCTTAGGGAAAAAAAAGCTATTGCACTATTCTTAGTAACTAGTATTAGCTTACATAAAGAACTACACTATATACCAAATAAACATTACTTCAACAATTGTTATGAATATTTAAAGGGGCGAGGACAAGGGATACTTGGTTATTCGGGCTGAACATTGAATCCCAACATTTTCATCATCTTCAACATTATAATTGTTATCGTCGTCATCGTCGTCATCGATATCAAACATGAGTAATATCCATTTTGAATTTATTAAAGTAATCATGACAATGTGATAGTTTTTGTTTCTCCAAAAGACTCTACCTGCACAGAGTTCAAGGTAAAAAATTACTAAATATAAAAGAAAATAATAATCGGCTACTCAAGGTAATAAGAAGTGAATGATTTAAGCAAATAGAGAATCATGTGCAAGATAGAACTTACAATCCAACATTTACAAATCCCAAATACACAAGTGGAAGATAAAATTCAAAAACACCGAACTTTTGTCCGTTTTAAGAGATGGTGTTAATTAAAATCACACATGAATTTCTTGAGAATTAATAAACAAATTATATAAAGAACTCAATCCACTATGAGGGTTTTTCAAACAGATACCGTGAAAGAGTGTCATTTGAAGATATACTAACATAATAGCTGAAATTAAGAGAATCGCTGGTTTAATAAAAGTGACAACTAAATTCTGCTGTTCTGTTGTCAAAATGTTTACATGTGAAACTTTTTTTATTTATATTACACTTAATGAGCATTACAAGAAAACGTAATTTAATTTGGCATGCATTCAAATTTTAGTCGTCTAAATAATAGTTTAAGAAAAACATATCTACGAAGATGGAAGATATTTATCTTTTGGATCATCACATAAAAACTTATAAATAATGGTAATCAATATATGATTCTTATCGATGAACCATCAATTATACAAATGAATGCAACGAAGTAATTTACAACAAAACCTAAACAGATAAATTTTAACCACCCTTGTGAAGTAGCTTAGATATGCCAAAATGATACGAATAAAATAATAGAAACTAGTGTTCTTAAGCGGATCAACCTCCTCATTAATCACATGAATGCTATGTATGTTTTCTATATATTAAATCTTAAAAGTAACAAATCCACCATATTTTATTTCATTATATGCCAAAATTGGTAAAATAAGATAAAAATAGTGTCACAGGAGTGGTGGAGCATAAAAATAAATATTAGATTTTGCTCCCACTGAGAAATATGGCTAAAGCATGGTGGACATGTATGAATTGGCATTTATTCATTTTATAGTCATTGACTAGTTATTACGTTAACTTGTTACATATAGTTTATAAATGACTCATTATGCAAGTATAATACTTGTGCATTAATAAGTGCTGATTATATTACAATATTTACATTGAATATAAGAAGTTGCTATATGGCCAACTAGGACATTACACTTAATAAGAATGGTTGTAGCATTGCCAAGTTGAACTACATCGTCAAACAACACTGAGACTTATATAAAAATTAACCCGCACTCTAACTTGTATGTGTGGTCCGACTTAAGAAACAACATCTGTGTTGTGTGAAGTATTATAGTTTTCTGCAGGACAATATATTTTCAACTAACTTTATATCTCATTCTGATTTTATTAAATATGAATATATCTATGATGCTAATGTTTATATACTTAATTTGTATATGAAAAAAAGAATTGGATATGCAGGCAAGGATTTTCAATCCGATTTGACCATTATTACAACCATTATTACAACCGTCTTATGTATACATACATACATACAACCGTCTTATGATTTGCAGTGTCACCAATTTCCGTTAATTAGTTTGCACTTATGTTGTAATAATAAACTCATACTGCCTTTGAAAAAAAACCATTGTAATGTTAATGAAACTATTGTAATGTTTTTACTCAGTAAAGATTAAATAATTTTCAAAACTCAAAATTCATATCAGTCTCTTCATTTTTTTAAAATACAAGTTTTTCTGTATTAAAACTATGATTGTTTTTTAAAATTAATTTTATGTTTCAATTTTGTATTTATAGGAAAAATTGTTTTGTAACTTCCAGGTTCTTTATATTTTTTAATATCGAATTGATTTATTTATAACACTTGACTCTTAATAAAATATTATTTTAAATTTTTATTATATATTAAAGGTACATTTATATTTAATTGTCTTCAAAGTCACAATAACCTACTTTTTTATGTATCATAATTCCACAAAATTAAAATAATTATGTTTCATGCATATTTAAAATTTAATATTTTGGTTCATACATTTCAAAAGATTTTCCTATGTATATGTATTAAACTGCTAATACTGGTAACTTGTTACAATTTTAAAAAGGTTGTATCGATTACATTTAAACTCAAACAGATTGTAAGTTCAAAGTTTTTACAAATAAAACAATATGACATTCCAAATGCTAGAGCAAAGAACAATCGCGAGATACATCCAACTAAATAATATGAATAATATTTAGTTTTACGAAAAAGATGAAATCATTCGTGGGTAACATAAAAAGTCTGATGTGTGTGTTTGTGTATATGGGTGTGTGTACATATATTGATTGACCTATGAATATTATCGCACATGAAACATTAAGAAAATGTGGTTCAAGTAATATAAGATCTGCAAAAGAACAATTTCTCATTCAGAATGAGATAAAGATAGATTGTAAATCATCTTACATTGATATTATGTCATCTAGTAGACTAGTAATGCACCCAAGTGTGCAAGATTCAGATGTGAACGGCTTTGAGCATTAGCATACGCTTTCCATCTTTCAATGATCCATTAGTTGAAACAGTATTCAAGATCGGTACAACAAAGATAGATAAGATTGATTATTCGTACATAAATATTCGATTCAAACAAGCAACGTCTTAATTTGATTTTCATCCATGTTATTTCATAGAAATAGTTGGTACCATTGATAAAATATAATTTATATTCAAAACATCATGACAAATAGTTGTACTTCGCACATTTTTAGTAGATCGATGGAGTTACATGAAATCAATTATTCGTTATTTGTGTAATCTTTTATTCCTTCTTTTTTTGGCAACAGTAACAAACACAAATCTAGTCTTACTGTTTTAGCACTTACTAACATAATATATCAATTTTTTAATATCATTTCATTTTTGGTACTAATGAATTATGCACCATTTTTTACTTTGTTCTAATAATATACGACCAAAATGTTAGCAAAACTATACAATTACAAATAATAGATTGACATCCAAATATGTATTTCAATATGTCTATTATGATTATGAAAAAATATTTATTTTTATGCTTTTATCTATATTTTATGGATATTTATATTAATAAGAAAAGTGTGAGTATTTAAATGTACTTTTGAATAACTTTACATATTTGAAATATATTTTAAAGGTACATGTTAACATATTTTTAAGCAAATTAAAAAAGTTAGTACACTCAAAATAAGTTGATAATGCTAATAATGCATATAACCCCTATCTACAGACTAGAAACAATCTTAACACGTTTATTATATACAAACGGCATTCTTTTTCTAACTAAAGCATGTATCAATAGTGTTGATTCAGTTAAAGATATAATGAAAAAAATTCACCAAACTTCTGGTTTAAAAATGAATGATAAAAAATTCACTATCTTTTTCGGCATAGGTGTAAGAAACAAAGATCAAATTAAGTGACGTCTTGAATGTACAGAGGGGAACTTTGCTTATCATTTACCTAGGCATTCCACTATCTGTACATAAATTAAAATCCAGGGAATTTGGTCCACTCTTGGACAAAATAAACAAAAAATTCAATAACTGAAATAACAGACTATTAAATATAGGGGGAAGGTTAAAATTAATCAAGTCTGATATATATATATATATATATATATGTGTGTGTGTGTGTGTGTGTGTGTGTGTGTGTGTGTGTGTGTGTGTGTGTGTGTGTGTGTATCCAATTATTGAGTTTTGGGTTTATTTTTGTCAATTACCATCAACCGTCATACAGTGGATCAACTCATTATGTGCTAACTTTTTATGGCATAACAAATCCAACAATTTGAGCTGGTCTGATGTATGTAAATCAAAAACAGAAGGGAGATGGGCCTCAGAAAGTCAGAAGATCCATATCAAGCCAACACTACCAAATTATTGTGGAAGTTTCTAAGTTCAGATAGTTTGTGGCTATCTGAATGAAAAACAAATATTGTAAAAGTAAGAATTTTTGGTCACTTCAAATTGACAACAATGCCTCATCAACTTGGAAAACAATACTTCAAGCAAAACAATATAGTAAGGGGTTCATTGGAAACAAATTGTTAATGAAAACGATACAAACTTATAAATGGACCCTTGGATGCACGGTCGCTCGCTGGTTGAAATACTAGGCTGGAATACCATGGCTATTCTGGAGGCCCAACAAGAAAGTTTCTTTTTTCTACACCAAAGAAGAGTGGAGAACGATTTGCTGTCCCACATTTGTTTTGAAATTTAGAAAATTGAAGTGGAGAAGTAAGGTTTTAAAAACTACTGGAAATGGTCACCAGACCCCTCAAGTAAATTCTCACTTAAATCAACATGGAACACTTTACGAACAAAAAATAGTGAACTCAAGTGGACAAGACCGATATGGAGTCCTCACAACACACCAAAAATGGAAATCTCTGCATTGCTAGCCAAATTCAACAAATTAAACACAAAGGAAAGACTATTAAGGTGGAACAACAAAATCGATCCCACATGCAAGCTATGCGAACAACAAATAGAGAACAGGGACCACCTAATTTTCGAGTGCATGTATTCTTAAAACATCTGGAACACCATCAGTAGGAAAGTTTTGTTATCATGACCAACATGCAACATACATGAAATTTTCGAACTAGCCACACCAACAATCACTAGCAACACAACAAAAGCAAATATTTTTGGAATAGCTATCATGGCAGCAATTTGGCACGTATGGAACGAAAGAAACAACCGAGTTTTCAAAGGGATTAGTACACCATACTAGATTCACATTGTACAGATCATACAAGATGCCTCAGATCTGATGAAATATGCCAAGTTCACACCAGCAGACATTGAAAACAATGAAGCTCTCTTTGCGAGCTTCTGGTCTACCACCAGCTATCGGCGACTTACAAATGACGAGGATGATAGAAGCATTCGGTCAGGACTTAACTTGTGTTTTTTGCAAAGCTCCCGCCATTTAAGATCACAGTGGATTCCAAGACGAGATAATTTGGGACAGCTAGTTTACTTTATCAATTAAAGTATTGAATGTAAAATAGTAGTAGGGATAGCTAGCAGAGTATTTGCTTATTTGCTGCGTGGAGACAGTTGCATTGTCTATTTTGTTTTGTTTTGTGTTTCCGTATGGGTGTTTTTGAGTGGTGAACTGGTTGTACTGTTACACCTATTTGGCACACATATAACTTCTGTAAACTTCTTTTAGTAAATAAAGTGCCATGTTTTCAAAAAAAATGCATATAAATTTTATGGATGTTTATATTATCAATGAATGTACATCCACTATACATGCATAAAATAAAGGAGGAGTGTCTTTTTCGTTAGAAGAATTAGGGCATTTTCAACCCAGGTAAACACCGGTTTTTCTTTTATAGGAAAAACAAACTCAAGTAGTCAAACTACTTTAATGGTTCAAAACATTTTTTGGGTTGAAAGATAGCATAAGGAATGAATGTCAGCAAATATTATATCAGGTATAACCTCAAGGTTATCAAAACGGGATTCAAATCGTAGATTGTAAAGTTCAAAATTTAAATAAGAATTGAATTTAAATCGTAAATCGTAGATTCAAAAGGTCTATGTTAAAGTTTGTACATACTTTAAAATTGATTGTAATGTTCGAACTTTTACATCTAACTTAAAAATTAGTTTTTTTTCTTGTCTCATTTTTATTTTGTTTAGAAAACACTAGAACTGGAGAATTGGGATTGTGGGTACAAATAACCATAATGAATATATATATAGGTATCAATAGTTTTCTCAACTGTGGTTTTAAATGAGTTTGAATCAAAATGTAAATCGAACCGGAACGGAGGAGATCTTATCCGAAACGGGATTTAAATTGTATGATTTTAAGATTTTTGATAACAAAGAGCATCATGTAAACTTTAGAATAAAATTAGTAACCACCAATGATTGACAATTGTATTTGTCATTTAATATCAATGGAAAAAAGAAAATTATTATAAAAGTAAACATAAGGTCGCTAAAAAAGTTATATATAACCTGAAATCACCTGCTTGACATTAAAACTTTCAACTATAGAGAAAAAGAACAAACAACAATATAAATAGTGGAAAAATCATATAAAAGTAATCAAAGAACAACACGATCCAAAGAACATAATTAGGATAGAGCAAATTGAATCAAATGTTATAAATAAAAGACACCGCTTTGATAATGAACTGCATGAACTAAATAACGAATCACCAAAATTGCTTCAAATGAAAAATAATATAATACGTATTTCAGTAAAAAACACACAATTATCCATAGAATAGAATGGCTTGATTTTCTAAAATTATCAATCCTTCGGCATCTTAAGTTACAATATAATCCCAACAAGTTTTGACTTATTTGTTTCTTCCATAATCAGAAGTCTTGAATAACACATGTAGTCGACAAAAAAAAATTATATGCACAACCCTCCCCAATATGAAGAAATAAAATATTTTATACAACCCAATCAAGCAGAAATATGTGCACCAAAATCAAAGCCATCCATCAATCTACTTCGGTTCTTCCTCAATTTCTCAAATATTTTCACTGCCATTAACAGAAAAGTTAACCATTTTCTCTACTTCGTAGACAATAATGGAGGAGATTAATTCACGAGGCAGATGCAAAAAATTGAATAAATTATTGATGTCGTTCATCAATTACTTGCTAAAAATTGCATTCCTCTCAAAACATAAACAAACAACTTTTTCTTAACAAGCTTGGTTCCTCGGAGTTTACAAGCAAAGTTTGGTGCTCTATATCATTAAAAAAATGCGAAATTTCTTTACAAGTATTATAAATATTTAGCTTACAAATAAGGCAACCGATCTGTTCGATTGAGCTTGATGTAACTTAGAGATAAATGGCTAAACATGCTCGTGGTATAATAAACATGTAATTAAAGAACATATGCATATAACTAAGCAAACTTTATTTAATGATGGAACATGAAGAAGATTTTATTTCAATATTACAATAGGCAATACGAACTACCAAAAATGTTAGAATCTCTTACTTACAATGCAAACTAAGAAAATAGAAAGCATGTGTCTTTCTTTTTTGGTCGATAGATCAAATTGTGACTTGATTAATCAATCTGTAATATATACGGGTAATATTCATAGTTTCCACATGTTAGTGGCAATTAAAAAAAAAATCCTTCGCAGCTGAATCAATGAACCAAGCGTGAAAAGTACGGTACCTAAAGATCAAATCAGCAGGTAAATCCATATTCAAGACAATATTTCGAAGAAGGCCGATATTTTCCAAATGTTCCCATCAAAAATTACTAATTCAATGATCCTCCAAAATTTTCAAAGCCTAAGTAGATGAACTTTATAATTATACTAGATCCAGACAAAGAACACGCATTTAACCCAAAAAAGCCAAAAATAAAAGCAGAGAAATAAGCATACCTAAAAGATCGAAAATCTTAATCTAGAAGCAGACGAAATCGCAGCGCAAGTCTTTCAGTTGCTCAACTTTGGTTCAAAAGAGAAGCATAAGGAATTTACATCTGTTGATGCGGGGAAAGAAAAGAATACATATTTGCCAGAGAGTGGGGGTTTACTATTCAGATTCGTGAACAGTGGAAAGAGTGGGGTTGGATTTAAATGACTATCCCCAGTTTGATTTTATGAAGAAAAAAAAAAGATGGACCATTATAGATCATTTGGATTGTATTTAATCCCACTTTAACATTAAGCTCGAAACTATAATCAATGCATTTTTCAATATTTATGCATCGATGATGCATACTTCACTTTGATTCTCTGAATGCTAATAAAATAGGATGGACAACAACTCGAAGAAGTAAAATTATATTATCTTTCTTTTCAGTTTCCATATGCACATAAAAAAATTGAAATTTCACCGCACGTCCAAAATCCAACGTAGGGTTTCATATATTATTATTTTCAGTACAACATGCAACATGATTACATCGGATCCCAAAAGTTTATCCGCTTACATAATTATACATATAAGTATACATAAAAAGGACAATGCACAAAATACAAAGTCTTTGCTCCAACTGTCCATGCTTCCAACTAAGATTAAGATATTAACCATCTATACCTAAAAGGTTTAAGTGTGACATCATAAGCAACACATACCCATTGAGATAGCTATCTAATCTACAGTCTCATGTCATGTCATAACATGTTGTCTTATAAGAATTTTTAAATTCATCTCATCATTGAATACTTTAAGAAAGCCTTATGATGCCAAAATATCATATCAAATTCTATGAACATAATATGTAAATAAATCTTCCAACTGTATTTTTTTCAAAACTATAGGGTATGAAATTTCTTTCTTTATACATACCAGGTTCATTTTCAAATTCGAAAATCCACGTCGATGCTCTTCCAACTACACGAGCCTAAACTAAACACTTAACAAGGAACTAGACCCTAGGAAATTTTATCTTATAGTGGTTGGCGTCTGAACACCGGTAAGGACGTACTTTACTTAACACTCGGTACCATAGAATAGTAGTGCACTGCTCAAAATCTATTGTCTTATAGCGCATACCTCAAAAGCAACCATCATTAACGGCTAATGTCCGAACACCAAATAAGAACGTACTCTACTTAACACTCGGTGCCAGAGTGTCATAATGCATTACCCAAGATCTATTATCATATACCGCATATCTTAAAAGAAAATATCATTAATGATATTGTCAAAACCTCAATTTAAAATATAAAAGAGTATTTTTCATGATACTTCATATTATAAAATCATATTTGCAAATATTGATTATTCTTTCTTTTAGAAAACCCAACTTTCTTCATAACTAGCAAGATATTTTCAAAAGTATCTAAATATTACTTTTCCCAAAATAGTTCATACAATCCATAAAAAAAAGTTTTGTACATAAATCTACTTCCTAGTGATTTATAAATCATCGAAACGTTTAAATTCAAAAGTTAAAACTAAAATTTCATTTGAAATTTGAACTAAGTTTTCATTAAACATACTCGAAAATACACTTTAGTTTAATCCAATTTTATTATGGTAAACGTTTGAATTTTGAAAAAATTATATCAGAAAAAGTTGTAGCCTTTTGAATTATCTTTCCAAAGAGCTAAATTTCAAAAAAATCAATGAGAAAATCAAAAGTTATGCTTAAAATACTGAAAGATATTTTTGTGTGAAATTCTTATCTCTTCGGCCTTAAAATTTAACCAACTTTGTAACCAAATTTTTCATCGATAATCTATCGAATTATAAGTAATAATTTTATATCATTTAGTTAACATAGCAAAAAACATGGCCGACTTTGTAACAAAATTTTCAATCTAAAAATGACCGAATTAGGGAACATCACCTGGTTGAAAGTTATATATTTTTGAATCAGCTTTCTAGAACATTAAAAAAAAGTAAATCACATTAGTTTATCAAAAGTTCTAATCAAAATACTAAGGGATGTTGGGTCAACTCTGAGCTACTTAAATAACTATGCAAAAATTCATATACCATAACATAATACAACATGAAATTTTAGAATCTAGTACTTTTTCTCACTCCAAAATTATGTGATCTTGATCTTAGTCCAATATTAAAACTCTTACTTTCCTTTAGTTTACTTGCCTTACTAAGTCTATTCTTCTTCTTCTTTTCTTAAGTGCTAGAATGTAGGGATGGAGCTCTATTTATAAGGTTTTCAATTTTCCATTTAAGTCCTCATTTTTTTCACAAAATTCTCATAGTAGCCAAGTATATTATGTTTTTACCAAATGTCTCAAGCTTTGTGATATGTTACTTCTCCTGCCTTCATAAAGAACATGTATGTGTGTATTTGTGATGAGATGAACCTATATTGATTTTATATTTATAACTGTGTATATGGGTCCATTCATGTATTCGTTCAGTGCACAAGACGCTTGCTTTTGTTTGTCCGTTTATCAAAATAAAATTACACGTTTTCTCAACTCAGTGCACCAATTATAATTCTGCACAATTTATTTAAATTCATCAAGTTTTAAATTTTACGTTAAATTCTTTGAAACTTTGAATGCAAATCACCATCCTTTATTAAAAAAATATTGATAAAAACACCGATAAAATATGTCATAAAGAAGGGTGGTTACTTTCCACCCATCTTAGTCAAAGGTTTCATCCTTGAGATATAAACTTCAAATGATTTTGGATAATCCTTACGTATTTCTGACTCAACTTCCCATGACGTATGATGATTCCATTGTACATTCACTAAGGGAGTTTCCTTCGTCCATTGCTTCTTGACTTTCCTATCAAGAATTTGAACCTGTCGTTTAACATATTTTATACCCTTCTTGTTGAATATGCTAGTATATGATTTTTGTTTGCTGATAATAAACATATATATATATTCATTTAAATGTATTTGTTATTGTACTATTTTATTTTCACATAATTAAATAAATATTTATTGAATAAAATAAATAACACAGAATTTAAATTCAAACAGATATTTTATTCAAATAAATATTTTATTACAATTTTTGAATAGTACAGAATTTGAGCTCTCACTATATATACAACATTTCAAATTACAACATAATTTGTCACTATACAATTATCATTTACATTAGCACCTCACTACATATCACTTATTCACTCGTATTTTATCTTCGACTCTACTCCAGCCTGAATCCAGCATCTGAGCGATCTGCAAAATAAACACTGAAGTAGTAAAATTGAAAAAGAAATACTTTTGTAGTATAAAATAAAATGTGTTTTTGAAAATATTATTTTCCTCGGTTATTTGGGTTGTTCGTCATCATATTCATTTTGAACTCATCATACACGAACAACTTGTGACATGCACAGTGTATCACTGTACATGCCACAAAGCCGTGCACACCGATATACACTTGATAAAACTGTAGGGACAGGTGAGCACAAGGTCGAACCCGAGCCGAGGCTGTATTCAACTCAGGTGCATGCAATACAAAACAACGGGTCAAGACAAAACTGAAGTGGCTACAGTTCAAGTCCACAATAGCAACATGAAATCACTTGAATAACAAACCAATGGGTCAAGACAACTAAAACAACTCGACAGTCCAAAATCAACAATGAACCAATACAAAAAGTGGTGAACAACACATAAAGGAGGCAAACAAGTATACTTAATGTAAAGATAGCAAGTGAAAGCCACACAAGCTCAACTGTATACAAGTGCAAACTGCAATAGTCAATAGTTCAAATGCCAAACAACAAAATGCAGTTAGGAGCAACACTATATACATATGGAACCAGACCTGGCAACAAGTGAAACAAGTCCAGCTACCACATGAGACAAGACTACAAGTGCAAAGCACAAATGTAACCAGAGCACTTGAAGTTCAGTAGCAACCAAACATGAATGAAGACTGCAATATGTTCATGAGCCCAGTAAAACAGTTTCGAGCAAGGGAGCAGCTAGCTCAATGAACCAGCTCAAAAAGACAAGTCGGTGGAACTAGAATCAAACTAGTGCAAACCTCACCAGCACACATATGTACAAAAGACCAAACCACAAATGGAACAATGGTCAGAACATGAAGCCATGAACACACAAACAAATGTATATATGAAGCTTTAAACATATAACAAACATCAACATCAAGGAAATGTGCAAACAGTTTTGAACACATCCAGGCTCACAAACACATGACAGCATACATGAAATAAATCCAGGCATCAAGTACACATGACTCGAAGCAATGCAAACACACATGTACACATATATATAGGCAGCGCACATGTAACCAGAACCAAAGCCAACCACAGAACAGTTTTGAAGACATGAAACCACCAATGTAACGACCCGTAATTTTCGATGATTAAAAATAAATAATTTAATAAGATTTTGTGACTTAATAATGGGAGAAATAAAAAAATTTGTGAATTATTAATGAAATAATAACTAGAATGGAAGGTAATAATGTCAATTTAAGTCAATTATTAACAATTTTAATGAAAGTTCAATTAATTGAAATGATTTAAATGTTATACTTGGTTATAAATTGAATATAAGAAAACAAATATAAATATTGAATCAATTAATGAAATAATATATAATTTATGGTAATTGAATAAAATCAGTGTTATGTAAGTAATTATGACATTTGTTGTAAATGATAAACTTACAAATGTTACTAAATGTAGAAATGGTGACAATTGTTATTTGTTTCCAATTTATCCAATCGATTACAAATAAATGTAAATAAATGTTGCATTAATATGAGTTAAGACAATAACTGCAAATTGCGAATGCAATAAAGGTATAAAAATGTTAATTATATTTACAATGCAATAATTGATGTAATAAAAAGAGTGAAACAAAAACAAATTAAATTATTGAGATTTTTTAATTATAATAAAATTGACAAAAATTTAATCTAATGGAAATATAGTAGTTAATACAAATAAGAAATGAGAAAATATTATTTAGTAAGAAATGTGTAATTACCGTTTGTGATGCAGCCCAGCTTGAGCCTGATTTTTCAATCCAAGATTTGAAGCTTGAAGCAGCGCAAGCTGACGTTATCTTAGGTCGCGAGCGACCTAACGAACTCATAAGTCGCCAGCGACCTAATGAATTACGGCCTAGCGAGATACGAGAGATGGATGATGAAGAGCACCATGAAAAGTCGCTTGAGTGACCTAACGTGCTATGCCTTGAGTCACTTGAGCGACCTAGCGAGGTATGCGAGTTAAGTTACGAGTTCGAGAGCAACGACCTAGCAAGTTTATGCCACATTTCCTTAAGTCGTTTGAAGCTTAGATCGTTCCAGAACCATAGGTCGCGAAGTCCTAGGTCGCGTGCAGAATCCCTATGCCGCTTTCCAGTTAGGTCGCTAAAGTTCATATGTCGCTCATTCTTAAGTCGCATGAGATGCTCAAGTCTTAGGTCACTCCAGATGTTCTTTCTTATGCCGCTTCTTCTCGAGACGTTCAAGTGGTTAACTCGTAAATTCCTTATGTCGTGAGGTTCTTCATAAAGCTTAAGCCGCTGTTTTCTTAGGTCGCATGAAGCTGGGCTAACTGTTAGGTCGCATGGTGTTAGGTTGTTATGTGTAATTTGTTGAGTCGCTTATGTGTTGTATATACTAAGTCGTTTACTGTTATGTCGTAGGTCGTGTACTCTGTTAAGTCGTGATGGCCTTGTAATGTGTTGTGATGTAATGTGTTGTATTGTATTTGTTTGTTTTTAGGTCGCAGGGTGTTAGGTCGTTCACGACCTATGTGTGGTCAGGTGTTGAGTCGTGTGAGTTGTAACCCTATAAATAAGGATGTTGTGTCATTTGTAAAAGTTAATTGATTTTGAATAAAACTTTGTTTGAGAGCTTTGTGCCTCTTCTTAAATTGGTACTTAGTGTAATCTCCTATCTCCACTTTCGGCATTCGAGTGCGCTCGAATCAACGATTGCTGAAGCCGATTCACGGAATCTAGTGCGCTAGATCAACGTTCGAAGAATTGTAGATCTTCTTTCATGGCATCGTGCGCGATCAACGTGACGAAGATAGCTAGAATCCGGTATCTTTGAGATCAACGGATTTGGGCGTTTGGTATTTTCAATCCACCGATTGCTACTTTCATCGTTTCATCATTTTTGTTATCCGCCGCTGCATCATTTGGTATCAAAGCTAGACTTAGCCAATCATAGCTAAGCCGAGTCTTTGGAGCCAATTCTTATTAAAGAATTCAAGCCGAGCCAGTTGAAGAGTTAAAGCCGAGGGCTATAAGTTGAAGCCGTGCATTGTTTGTTCATTTGTAAGTCAAGGCCGAGAGTTAAAGTTTGTGAAGATTCAATCATGCCTTCGAGAAGAGCTAATCGCCATCAGAATGTTGAAGCGTTGTATAGAAGAGAAGAAGCCGAGCAAATGGAACAACACATCAATGAAAAGTTTGATGTAGGCATTGGGAAGTTAGAGAAGCTGATGAATGACATGAATCAAAGTCAAAGGAGAAGGTCACCAGTCTCGAACCATGGAGGAAACAGAGTTTCACCATCGGTTACGGAAGCGAGAAGGGTGTCGCCACAATCATTCCGAGATAGAAGAGAATCATTAGTTTCAACGAGAAGAGATCACCATGAATATAGACATGAAGAGAGAAGAACTCCACGTGAGTTTGGAGATGAGCCATATCATGATGAAGAAAGACATAGTAGAAGAGACATGCGTGATCGAAGAGATGTTGATGGTCGAGATCGATACCGAAGTACATGTGATTATGATGAAGAGAGTGATAGAAGTAATATTCATTATCGAGATCGAGACCAAGTACGAAATGCATATCGGGATGTAGAAGATGATCGTCGATGGGAGACGGGGATGAAAACTGAAATTCCAGAATTCAAGGGTGGAATGGTAGCGGAGGAATTTTTGGATTGGGTTTCAAATGTGGAGGAAATTTTTGACTTCAAAGAAATTCCCGAGGATCGAAGAGTGAAGTTGGTTGATACGAGATTAAGAGGGAGAGCTATGGCTTGGTGACAACAAACTAAGCTAACATGGGAGAGAATGGGAAAATCTAAAATTGTCACTTGGGAGAAAATGAGAAAGATGATGAAAGCAACTTTCTTCCCACACAATTATCAATCTCTTATGTATCAACGTTTGCAGAACCTAAGACAAGGGGCGAGATCAGTGAATGATTATGCAGATGAATTTTATCAATTGATTGCCCAGAATGATATTATGGAAACAGAGGAACAGCTAACAGCTAGGTATGTTGGAGGGTTGCGAACGCAGATTCAAGACATGGTGAATATGTTCAATCCAATGTCTGTGGCTGAAGTGCACCAGAAAGCGTTGGCTTGGGAAAAACAAGGGAGACGAGGAGGTGGTGTGTTTACGAATTCCAACAACCAGAGCAAGGATGTTAGTAGCAGTGCGGATGTTTCCAAAGTCGTCAGTAAGCCGATTGTTAATGAAGCCAACAAAGCAAAGGTCAATAGTAGTCTCAAATGCTTTAATTGTCAAGAGTTGGGCCATAAAAGCAATGAATGTACAAGGCCAAAGAAGCGATCAATGATTGCAGAGATTGAGAATGAAGATGCAGAGGTAGAGTGTATCAATTCATTACAAGTTGAAGAAGAAGAATTATTGACAGGAGATGAGGGTTGTAGTTTAATGATGAGGAGGTCTTGTTTAACACCAAAACAAGAGGATGATTCTAGCTGGTTGAGAAGCAACATTTTTCAGTCAACATGCACTATTCTGGGGAAGATTTGCAAGTTTGTTATTGATGCGGGCAGCTGTGATAATATCATTTCTTCAGAAGCTGTAAAGAAGTTGTCATTGAAAACAGAGAAGCATCCAAACCCCTACAAATTAGCTTGGTTGAGGAAAGGAGGGGAAGTGAAGGTTAATTGAAGAACTTGTGTTAATTTTTCCATTGGGAAGAAATATAAAGACGAAATTTGGTGTGATGTGGTTGATATGGATGTCTGCCATTTGTTGGGGAGACCATGGCAATATAATAGAGTTGTGCAGCATGATGGTCGCACCAACAGCTACAGTTTTATGTTCGAGGATACACAAATCATTTTGGTTCCTAAAAGGCGTCAACAGAGTGAAAACAAATTGGAGGAAATCGAGGAGCTAAAGACTTTGTTGTCTTTAAAGGAGTTTGTTGATATGGAAGATGAAGTCGATTGTTTTCAACCACCAAAGTTTGATAAAGATGAAGTTGATAATTTTCAACCAACGAAATCGGATGAACATGAGGTTGGAAATACACAACCAGCAAAGTTTGATGAGGTTGAAGAAAGTAAGTCAGGAGGTTAAGAGGTTAAACCAGTGGTGAATGAATGTGAAGATGTAGTTCCTGCAGAGTTGTCCAAGGAATTACTGCCACTGAGGAACGTACATCATGTTAATCAAGTGCCAGGTGCTATTGTACCGCATATGCCACGTAACCATATGTGTCCGACAGAGCAGGTAGAGTTGAGAAGACTGGTTATTGGGTTTCTATTTGAAGGAAGACAGTGGTATACTCCTGATCGCAGTTGGCAAATAAAAGTTATCAAAGATGTACGTGTAGAAAGACACGTGGGCCGTGATCATACCATGCAGTTGATTACAACGTTTTATTTTGGGCCGTCAATAAGGAAAGGGGTTGAAAGGTTTGTTCAGAGGAGTCAGAGTTATCAAATTTCAAAAAAACCGCGACGAAGTCAGGATTATGTATGTCATTACCTATACATACTAGATTATGGGTGAAGGTAAGTATGGACTCTGTATTGGGTTTGATGAAGACGCAAAGTGGCAATGAATCTTTCTATTCGATGGTTGAACAATTTTTTGTTGGTGCTTACAATAAGCTAGATGCTGGAGGGATGAGTCGTTTGGAAACTGTGAAGGAAATTTATGAGAATGATTGTAAGTTGAGCTTGCCGGATCATCGTCCTATTACTAACGTTGACAATATCAAACACTTGGTTCTGTTTCACGAGGATGAGAGTGTCGAAGACAAAGAAACTGTAAATTCGAGGACGAATTTTTGTCAACCGGGGGAGGATGATGCAGCCCAGCCTGAGCCTGATTTTTCAATCCAAGATTTGAAGCTTGAAGCAGCGCAAGCTGACGTTATCTTAGGTCACGAGCGACCTAACGAACTCATAAGTCGCCAGCGACCTAATGAATTACGGCCTAGCGAGATACGAGAGATGGATGATGAAGAGCACCATGAAAAGTCGCCTGAGCGACCCAACGTGCTATGCCTTGAGTCGCTTGAGCGACCTAGCGAGGTATGCGAGTTAAGTTACGAGTTCGAGAGCAACGACCTAACAAGTTTATGCCACATTTCCTTAAGTCGTTTGAAGCTTAGATCGTTCCAGAATGATAGGTCGCGAAGTCCTAGGTCGCGTGCAGAATCCCTATGTCGCTTTCCAGTTAGGTCGCTAAAGTTCATATGTCGCTCATTCTTAAGTCGCATGAGATGCTCAAGTCTTAGGTCGCTCCAGATGTTCTTTCTTATGCCACTTCTTCTCGAGACGTTCAAGTGGTTAACTCGTAAATTCCTTATGTCGTGAGGTTCTTCATAAAGCTTAAGCCGCTGTTTTCTTAGGTCGCATGAAGCTGGGCTAACTGTTAGGTCGCATGGTGTTAGGTCGTTATGTGTAATTTGTTGAGTCGCTTATGTGTTGTATATACTAAGTCGTTTACTGTTATGTCGTAGGTCGTGTACTCTGTTAAGTCGTGATGGCCTTGTAATGTGTTGTGATGTAATGTGTTGTATTGTGTTTGTTTGTTTTTAGGTCGCAGGGTGTTAGGTCGTTCACGACCTATGTGTGGTCAGGTGTTGAGTCGTGTGAGTTGTAACCCTATAAATAGAGATTTTGTGTCATTTGTAAAAGTTAGTTGATTTTGAATAAAACTTTGTTTGAGAGCTTTGTGCCTCTTCTTAAATTGGTAGTTGAGTGTAATCTCCTATCTCCACTTTCGGCATTCGAGTGCACTCGAATCAACGATTGCTGAAGCCGATTCACGGAATCTAGTGCGCTAGATCAACGTTCGAAGAATCGTAGATCTTCTTTCACAGCATCGTGCGCGATCAACGTGACGAAGATAACTAGAATCTGGTATCTTTGAGATCAACGGATTTGGGCGTTTGGTATTTTCAATCCACCGATTGCTACTTTCATCGTTTCATCATTTTTGTTATCCGCCGCTGCATCAGTTTGTATCCAATAGTGTATAAATATGTTTAAATTAGTATTAGATAGGAAATAATTGTTCTACTTCTCATTACATTCATTTAGTCCATTTTGAAACTTAATCAACTGAAATTAATGTAATTGAAAATTTTAAATTAATAGGAGAGAGAATGCTAAATTGTAAATTAATTGGTGTAATTAAAAGTAGCTTATGTTTTGTGAAAATATAAGGAAAGTTTGATTTAATGAAAAGAACATTTACATCAAATAAAATGAATGTTTCATTTGTGAATGTAGTTTTAATTTCATTAAAATAAAGAATAAAATGATTGATTTTAAAGGAAGAAATATATGTTTATTGAACTGTGTTTTAGCTTACAGATTGATTACAAGAATAGGAAAATAATATATTTCAAAGTTATTTATTACTCTTGTGTATAAACAACAAATTTATAAACGTGTTTAAATAAACAATTGTTTCTATTTTTCATCCATTTTAGTTGTCTGTTTTGAAGTTTAACTTTGTAAGTAATTGCAATTAATGTAACTCAAATATTTCAATTAAAAGGAAAGAAAACGTTGATTGCAATTAATAAATTAAATAAAAGAAACGCACGTTTTGTGTTAAAAAAAGGGTGTTTTAATGGAAATAAAAGATTATTTTGGGAAAACCAAATTGAACGTTTTCATTTTTAAGGTAAGTTTAATTTTTTTTATTATGCGTAGATATAAACCTAAATGCGTACAAATTTGAATAGTATTTGAGTTAATGAAGTTAATTTGGTTACGTTTCAAAAAAATTGAATTTCAAAAGGTTGTGCGATGTACATGGTCTCTTCATTTCTTTTGTTCTTAATTGTTGCATGAACGTTTTAAAATAGTTACCTTATTATTAATACTTAATATATTCATTTCTCCTTCTGTGTAATACCTGAGCCTAGACTTTTAGGTTGTATTTAATTCTTGCCACCTCATTTTCACGTATACAAAATTTTACTTTCCTTTGGTTTGCAAACTTTTCCATTCTTACGTACATTTCCTTATGCATTATTAATGCCTGAAGCTTTCAAAATAAATTGTGACATTTATTGTTGTCCCTCTACCTTCATTTACTAATTATAAATAACATGCAGCTTATTTTATTTTTTTGGCATAGCCAGCGGGGTTAACTGGGCCCCTACCAGTTTATTGCACGAACAATAAATGTTACAACAGAAACACAGAGAAAACAAAGAAAGGAAACAACAAGAATCTAAAAAAAATAAAAAGAGAAGCATTAGGCTCATTCCCAGATAAGCAACTGGTCAGGAGTGAACACAGTTTGACAACACTGCAGATGACTTGAAATACCCAACCCGACTTCTTGCCAAAGCTCCTCCCATTCCTTTCTTTTATTTTCAAAATAAATTGCATTTCTTTCTCCCCATATGACAGTCATATATATTTTCATACAGACAGTTAGCAATCTACCCACCATGTTACTCTTCTTGGCAACAATGTGGAAAACATCCCAAACACCTCCAGAGTTAGCAGTTAGAAGGTTAATTCCAGTTTTAATCCCTATTCGAAGAAGAAGAAAAATAAGAGCCGGGCACTCGAAGAAAATATGTTCAGGAGTCTCCTTAAAACAGTCACAAAACAGGCATTTCAGAGTGCAACTCATACCATATTTACTCAGCACATTTCTAGTTAGCGTGGCTTTGTTAATTACTTTCCATAGCATCAAGTTATGTTTAGGTTGAGAGTCAGTAGACCAGATAACAGAGTTCCAATTAGAAGCAGGCAGTGGGGCTATGGCAGTGACATATTTGTAAACTCCTTTGATGGAATGTGGCTTCATATCCCAAACCACAAAGTCATATTTCAATGTAGGGGAGAAGAGTTGCTG
Organism: Allium fistulosum; assembly: GCA_030737815.1. Classification (NCBI taxonomy): domain Eukaryota; kingdom Viridiplantae; phylum Streptophyta; class Magnoliopsida; order Asparagales; family Amaryllidaceae; genus Allium; species Allium fistulosum. Next base: position 922,401,930 of record CM060904.1, read on the forward strand.
CATTTGACTCCACAGTTGCCTTAAATATTGATTACTATTGTATGGTAGAACAACCTTTCCATCATGTATGTAATCACTGGCCTTAGCATCAGTGTGTATTCCAGACTGCATCATTTGATTATAGTTACACAGTGAAGACAAGATGAGGCCTTTACTGACCCAAGGATCATGCCAAAAACTAACAGAAGAATTTGGCTTGACAGGATATAGAATCATAGGTAGGAAAACAGCTCTATATTTCAAAATATTTCTCCATATCCAACTACTAGTCATGGGAATAGTCATGCACCAAAAATACTTATTCTTAATTTTGTGATACCAAGCCCAGTCAACCCATAAACTATCTCTCTTGTTGATAAGATCATCAATGTGTTTACTTATAGCTGCTATGTTCCACTTCCTAACATTAAATACCCCAAGTCCACCCAGTTCCTTAGAGGCTTCAAACATGGAAAAGGAGCATGGCAACAGTTTTCTATTATGCATGCTTCCAGTCCAAAAGTATCTGTTCATAGCAGACCTAACTTGAAGCACAAGCCTGACAGGAAGAATCATTGTTCGAGCCCAGTAAACAAGGGAGGAGAAAACAGTAGTTTTGATCAACACTAATCTACCACTCTGAGACAGTTGCATGTTTTCCCATGCATTCATAACAGAGGTGATTTTGCTGAAAAGAGGAATACAATCAACTTTGGAAATTTTTTTTGTAATTAGAGGTAGACCAAGGTACTTCATATTAGAATCTATGGATGTGAATCCAATGAGCCTCTGTAAAGCAATAGCTTGAGCATCACTGACACCAGAAACTAACAGTGAAGATTTGTCTTGATTAATTTTAAGGCCAGTCATTTTGTAAAATTCCTGCAAGGCCTCAGTAATAGCAGTTAAGGAAGCAACTTCAGGCTTAGAAAACACCATAACATCATCAGCAAACATGATAGATGTAATTTGTTGTTGAGCACACTTTGGATGATACTTAATTTTCTTCTGGGAATACCTATTTTGAAGAATAATACGATGAAATTGGATCTCCTTGCCTAATTCCTTTGCTACTTCTAAAGTTTCCCACTGGTCTTCCATTAATAACAACAGAGAAATATGGTGTTGAGATGCACACATATATCCATGAGACAAATTTTTTTGGAAATCCCATCTCAGCCATAATCCTAACTATAGATGACCAGTGAATGGTATCATAAGCCTTGGATATGTCTATTTTAATTGCAGCAGCAGTGGGAACCTTGTTTTTTCCATATCCTTTCAGTAATTCATGGGCTAGAAGAAGGTTATCAAGAATACTCCTCGTAGGAATAAAAGCAGCCTGGTTTCTAGATACAACAGAGGGGAGTACTTTAACGAGACGAGAGGCAAGAATTTTTGATATACATTTGTACAAAACATTACAACAGGAGATAGGTCTGTATAAGGAGACACTAGTTGGATGATTGACTTTTGGAATGAGAGCTATATTAGTACTATTAATTTCACCTAACATCTTACAGCTCTTGAAAAAATTGTGAATGGCTCTACAGAAATCACTTCCCAACACACTCCAAGTTGAGATAAAGAAAATAACATTTAAACCATCAGGCCCCCCTGATGATTGCTTATTCATTGAGAAGAGAGTAGCTTTTATTTCTTCATCAGAGACTGGGCAAATAAGGGAAGCAGCTTCAAGGGAAGAAATACAAGGTAAAACTTGAGAAGTTATGAAATCTAGATCAGGAATAAAACCTTCAGAGTTACCAAGCATATTTGTGAAATAGTCAATGAATACCTTATCAACTGAATCAGGAGTAGTAAAAAAAACACCATGTTCATTAAAGATGCTATGAATGTTTTCTCTCGCATGCTTTACCTTTAAAGAGTCATGAAAAAACTTGGTGTTTTTATCTCCTTCAGCCATCCATTTATTATGCAGTTGTTGTCTCTTCATATTTTCTTCCATGTACAAAGCTTTATTAACCTCAGAGAATAGTTTGCTTTCTTCTTCAGCAGCTTGGACATCAAGAGGGTGATCCATCATGTAATCCTGTTGTTTCTTCAGCTTTTCCTTTAAGTTAGTAGACAACATGCAGCCAGTGCCAAAAGTAGTGGAAACCCACAATTTCATCTCCTGCTTAATACATTTAAGCTTCCTGCAAAACTTATACATAGGGTTACCAAAACAAGAAAATTCAGCATTGACTTTAAAAACTAATACAAGGAAATGTTCATGTTTGGCCGAAGCATTAAAAAATTTAAAACTTCTTTTTTCCTTTTCGAGATGGTGACCAAGAGATAAGATTAAAGGGGAGTGATCAGACAAAATAGGTTGAGGGAGGTAAACAGAAAGGGAAGGCCAGTGAGAGATAGCTTAAAGGTTGCAAAAAGTATGGTCAATTGTAGTGAAGGTACGTGTACCACTTCGACTTCTATTATTCCACGAGTACCTAGCTCCCGATTTGTTAACCATGATCAAGTCAGATTCATAGACAGCATGATTGAGAGGGTCAAGATCAGAAGAAGAAAGGGGAGTTCCACCAGATTTGTCTGTATAATCATAGCAGGAGTTGAAGTCACCCATTACAATCCAGGGGTGAGTGGATTGTCGAAGAGGAGGCAAAGCATTTAAGAACACTTTCCTGGAGTTGAGAGAATTATCAGCATAAACAAAGGTAGAGTAGAAGGAGGAAGTGGTTCTGATATCATGAACATGGAAGTGAATGTATTGCCTTGTTGAAAGAAGGGGAGTGAGAGTTAACACAGCAGGATCATAGATAACTAGGATCCTACCATAAGATGCACTATCAAGATTATGATGAAAGGTACATGTAGGATTGATATATGTAATAGCTTTAGTTGACAATGGAAAGTTAAGTTTAGTTTCAAGAATACCAAAGAGGCAAATGTTGTACTCAGTGATAATTCTTTTCACCTGATCAAGTTTCAAGTTACTGTGAGCTCCTATGATATTCCAAGATGCAATTTTTTGTAACATAAAATTATTGGGGAAAGGGAGAGGTATTTCTTCTCTTTGCAGAAAGAGATCTAGTTTGTATTTTCCTGCGAGTCTGAGATGGAGGGGAAGGAGTTTGGGTACATAATTGGGTACTGGACTGAACAGTAGGAGTTACTGTTGATGATTTGAATTTGGGACTACATGTTGGCCATCCAGGCAACTCAATAGTAAAGTTGTAGGGTGTTGCTTCAGAAGTTTGCACTTCTGTAGGGTTAACAGTCATGGATGTTATTAATTGTGTTATTTGTTGCTCAAAGGAGTTGCACCAGTCTTTGTCCAATTCGAGAACATGAGTATCAGTTTGGTCTTGCACAACATGTTTTTGTATCCCATTAACATTTCAAATATCTGAGTTGTTATCTACTCTAGATGGCAAGTTTTGTTCTTCATCAGTTGATATCAGTTCTTTATTTACCTGCTCATTACCAACAGTAAAAGGTGATACGATTTTATGTTCACCATTGCTTAGCTCTCTAGTTAGGTCTTCACTTGCTATTTCACCTTCCTCTACATCAGTAATTTCCAGAATGTCATCCTCATTCACTTCAGCCTCATTCTCTTCAGAGTCCAACAGGTGGTACTTATTTTGTAAGGATACAGAACAAGCAGGGTCACCAGTACTAGATTTATGCACTTCAACCTGCTCAAATTTAGCATTTCTACTTCCATCATTGTCAGAACCTACATTTCCTCCTTGCAACTTCAGAACATTTACTCCCATATCTTCATTCATTTTTCTTGCTTTAACCTTGCTCTTATTTACCTTCTGCCATACTTGTTTTACTCTTTCCTGCTTCTCATTTGTTTTCCCCTTTTTCATCTTTTCCTTTTTATCATCACTGGATCTCTGCCACTCATTATTTTCACACTGTTCAACAATTTCTTCACTTTCATTCTTCTTGCAATTTTTCGTCAAGTGTCCAAACTCTTTACAAAGAGTGCAGATTTCCGGTTTCCACAGGTATTCAACTTTAACAATTTGTTCAGTTCCATCAAGTAACAACACTGAGAAACTATCCAGAAGTTCATTGTGTGGAGATACTTCAACTAAACATTTAGCAAAGGAAATACGCTCAAATTTTTCAGTTGAGGTATCCATACAAAGAAGCTTACTAACTTTGGCAGTTAACCAATTTATACCCAGAGATGACCATGCATACAATGGGATATTAGTTAGTTTTATCCACACTGGTACTGCTTTTATACTACTACAACTATTTCCTATGTTTTCATCCCAAGGCTTCACTATAAATAACTTGTTTCTCATCACAACTGGATCGGACTTAGAGATTCTTTTCCTATCTTCATCATTACTAAATTTGAACAAAAACAGGAAACCATCTGATTTTACAGAAATGGACCCAGAAAGCCTCCAAGCACGCTTGAGATAGTACAGTACAGTTGAGTATGGGAGTGGGTTATCAAGGAAAAACCCAACAAGGTAATCACACCACAAAGAACTACCTGCCTTAACAACTTCAGCAGGTGGCACAATTGCTTTTCCTTGAAATTCGAGTTGAAAGTTACATGGCACATAGGAGCCAGCATTAGAAGGTCTAGCTTTGAAAAGAGAGTTCCATGCTTGAGCTTGTTTAGGATAAGAAGAAGATGACGCGGCAGGTTTTGTTAGTTGAGGAGAAATATTAGTAGAGGCAAGAACTGTAAGAGGGTGAGAAAGGTCAACACAGGCAGATGGAAAAGCAGCAGGAGAAGTGGAAGTCAGAGGAAGAATGGATGATGTGATGGGTGTTACAGAGGGCGGTACAAGAATAGGAGAGGAAGGACAAGGCTGGAGAGAAGATGGAGGATGTGATGGGTTAGCGGGAATTGAAAGGAAGATTGGAGCGGTCCCCATTTTTAAAAAGGAAAAAAAGAAAAAGATGCTTGAGCATGAACTAAACTTTGGGGCCATGGATACTTTGTATTCCATTGCCTTCGGTTAGCCGGTTTTATAAGTGGCCGTGCACTATGTCTCATTATTGTGGCCGCTGGGTATCGAACTGGTGCCACTACAACACAATGTAGCAACTCCACTATGTCTTAACCACTGGACCACTAGAACTTGACAAAAACTTTGGGGCCATGGATACTTTGTATTCCATAGCCTTCGGTTAAGCCGGTTTTATAAGTGGTCGTGCACTATGTCTCATTATTGTGGCCGCTGGGTATCGAACCGGTGCCACTACAACACAATGTAGCAACTCCACTATGTCTTAACCACTGGACCACTAGAACTTGACGAAAAACTTTGGGGCCATGGATACTTTGTATTCCATAGCCTTTGGTTAAGCCGGTTTTATAAGTGGTCGTGCACTATGTCTCATTATTGTGGCCGCTGGGTATCGAACCGGTGCCACTACAACACAATGTAGCAACTCCACTATGTCTTAACCAGTGGACCTTTATAAGCTTATTTCTTCATTTGCGTTTTGTTTCTCCTGACACCTCATATTTAAAAGCTCTTATTATTACAAATCCAAAAGCTTTCTCGGAAATCGGAAATCGAGGCCACCAAAAGAGCCGACGAAGCGAAGGAGGCAATGGAGAGGTTGGGGCAGACACACATTGCCCTGGTGGAGGAGATGGGCCAACGGAACACCAAAGTTATCGCCGAGCGGGACGCGGCAGTCAAGGAGCTAAATGAACTCAAGGCCAAATTCGCCGACATGGCCAAGGAGAAAGATGACACAAACAGTGCAGCCCAGGAGGCGTGTGACCAAGCTGTTCTACTTATGGGTGAACGGGATGCGGCAGTGGCTAAAGTCCGCAGGGTGGAGGCTGAGGTTGAGGAGAAAGTAAAGTCGGCGGAGTCCAGGCTAGAGGCTGGCATCGAGGACTTGCTCGTTATTTATAATGCTAATGTGTTGAGGCACAGGGGTCTAGCCTGGCTCGACGATTACCCTACACACCTTTATAATGCCTGGGGCCGGCTGGTTGAGGAAGAGAAGGAGGCGCATCAAGGCGAGTCCGTAGATGAATTTGAGCTTGAGAATCACATTTTGAATGATGATGAAAAGAAGATTCTGCATGAGTCAATGATTCTACATGAGAAGGAAAGACTTGGCGCTCAACACTTTGAAGTTGGAGAGGGTTCAGGGGTTGACCACCATGAAGAAAGTCTTGAAGTTCCCGTGTCAACCCAGCCCGAATCCTCGTCTGCGGTCGATACCCAAGCTGTTCCTGCTTACAATCCGGATCAGCCGCAGATGTCTCCGGCTGCTGCGCAAGTTGCTGATGCCGCCCTGCCGCCTACAAGTCGAATTGAGGAAGGTATTCTGAACATTCCACTTTTCTTTCTTAAGTCGAAGCCTTCGTTCGAGTTAAGTTCTAACAGTTCCTTTATTCTTTGTCCAGTGATTGATGCTGCACCGGCCGTGCCTCCTGCTACTCAAGAATCATATCAAGCGTAGGAGGCTATCGTGACCGAAGCAATCACCGTGAGCACAGCTGCCCCCGCTCGATGACATGCAGGGGAGTACGATCGTGTTCGACGAGCAGCTGATGGATGAACTCTTTCGCCGCCACGGCGATCCTCGTGCTGACTTGTCATCTGTCGTGAACGGAACTGATCCTGCTACAAGCTCTTCAATGCCGACTGCTGATGCCCCCAGCGGGGCTCGAGCAGTAACCGAAGAGGAGATGTTTGCTCAGATTGATGCTGAACTGGCACCAGCGGCTTACGGTGGCGGCTTTGGAGGTGGGATGGCAGCATCGGGACCTGCCCCGCTCGGAATGATGTCTCCTGATGGTACTGTCTTTCTCACCAGCCTGCCCATTCCACCTTCTGTAATTGATCCCGTTCCTCCGACTCTGCCCGTAGGGAGCATTCTTATTCACACGAGTTCGGAGGAGAATGTCGACATAATGCCCTCACCTGAAGACCAACCGCCGAAAAGCAAAGGCTCGAAGAGGAAGATTGGCGATGGCTCCAGCGGGTCCACACCGAGGAGGAAGCCAAGGAAAAAGAAAGATTTGGTATGCTCTCCCGGTGTATTTTGATTTGCATTTTGTTAGCCGTGTATAGATGCGGGTTCGGCCCCTGCTAGTAGGAATTTTTTGGAAACTTGTACACGAACTTCTTCTATAATCAATAGAAATGAAACTTTTCTTTTTTGACTTCTTTTTTGTCATTGCGTATTTGTCTAAGTGTTTCAGTGTCTGAAATGCACTTGTGAAGTTTCGGTTTCCGAACGAAGTTGGTTTCCGTTCGCCAAGTTCGGGTATTGTGGACATGGTTTGTGACCGGGAAACGAGTCGAATTTTGACGTCACATTGCTTCAGTTGATGGTTGACGCTTAGGTCTTGCCCCCAATCTTGGTGGTATGTTGTAAAACATCAGTCAGCGATTGCCATTTTCTTATAGCATGCCGAGTCTAGTGCCGCTGGATGGGCGTTTGAGACAAACGGGGATTGAGCGGTTTATTCACGCTTGTACGATCGTCTATGATCATATTCACACTCCGGGGATCCTCATTTGTTTATTGGCGGTTGGTCACGCTGGCTTGAGTTTCGATCATATGTCTGCTATCTGGGGACTTGGAATTGGCATTTGTACTCCGACTCGCGCTTCGGGAGCTTGGAGTTGATAATTATACTTCGATCCATGCTTCGGGAATTTGAAGTTGGTGTTTACGCTCCGTTTCGCATTCTGGGGATACGGAGTTGATGTTTATACTCCGACTCGCACTCTGGGAGTTCGGAGTTGATGTTTATACTCCGGTTCGCGCTCTGGGAACTCGGAGTTGATGTTTGTACTCCGCTTCTCGCTCTGGGAATACGGAGTTGGATGTTTATACTCCGCTTCGCACTCTGGGAATACGGAGTTGATGTTTATACTCCGGTTCGCGCTCTGGGAACTCGGAGTTGGATGTTTATACTCCGCTTCGCACTCTGGGAATACGGAGTTGATGTTTATACTCCGGTTCGTGCTCTGGGAACTCGGAGTTGGATGTTTATACTCCGCTTCGCACTCTGGGAATACGGAGTTGATGTTTATACTCCGGTTCGCGCTCTGGGAACTCGGAGTTGGATGTTTATACTCCGCTTCGCACTCTGGAAATACAGAGTTGATGTTTATACTCCGACTCACGCTCTGGGAGTTCGGAGTTGATGTTTATACTCCACTTCGCACTCTGGGAATACGGAGTTGATGTTTATACTCCGGTTCGCGCTCTGGGAACTCGGAGTTGGATGTTTATACTCCGCTTCGCACTCTGGGAATACGGAGTTGATGTTTATACTCCAACTCGCGCTCTGGGAGTTCGGAGTTGATGTTTATACTCCGCTTCGCACTCTGGGAATACGGAGTTGATGTTTATACTCTGCTTCGCACTTTGGGAACTCAGAGTTGATGTTTATACTCCGCTTCGCACTCTGGGAACTCGGAGTTGATGTTTATACTCCGCTTCGCACTCTGGGAATACGGAGTTGATGAAGGATTGTCGTGTGTCAATCCTTTTTTGACTTTGATGTGATGACTTGCCCCCGAGCTCGGGTGTCACTTAGCGAGTGATTGGTTGCATCGTAGTCACTCTCTATTTGAATAAATCCCACCGTATGGTGAAACTTAGCTCTCCGTGCATAGTGATGGTCATATGAAGTATTTCAAGTAAATCACAGCTCTGGCTCGAAGAGGTTGCATTTTATTGCTGAAATAAGAAAGTATGGCAAAGTCAGTTGCCTTATTACAAGTTCTAATTTCGAAATGCATAAACAAATTGCAGAAAAGGAAAGTAAACTAAATGGATAAAAATAGCCTGTCAGGTGTAATAGCGGCGAAGGCTCTCGCTATTCCAAGCTCTTGGCAGGGTAAGACCGTCGACGGTCGATAACTTGAATGTGCCATCTCCGAGACTCCGTTCAATAACATACGGTCCTTCCCATGTCGGCTTCATATGCGAAGGAACCAGATAGATTCTTTTTAAGATGAGATCGCCTAGTTCGTAGGTTTGCGGACGGACCTTGGTGTTGTACAATCGGGCGACTCGACTTCGATGCGCAGCTGCCCTCAAATCAGCTTCTTCACGCTTCTCATCTAGTAGATCGAGAGATTCAGCAAGTAATATAGCATTTGTCTTTGGATCATAGTATGTCACATGATGAGAAGGTACTTCTAGCTCGATTGGAATAACGGCCTCTGAGCCGTAAGAAAGAGAGAATGGAGTGTGGCCGGTCGCGGTCTTATGGGTTGTTCGGTAAGCCCATAGAGCCATAGGAAGTTCATCGACCCACTTGCCCCCGACCTTCTCCAGTCGTTTTTTCAAGATGGATTTTATAACTTTATTAACTGCTTCGACCTGCCCGTTGGCCCGAGGGTGTGCAACTACGGAGAATTTCTTTTGGATGTGAAATCGTTTGCAGAAATCTTTGAATTCAGCACTGTCGAATTGGGTTCCGTTGTCCGTAATAATGGTGTGTGGGAGACCGAATCGACAGATGATGTTACGAACCACAAAGTTGATTACTTTCTTCGTTGTAATGGTAGTGAGAGCTTCGGCTTCAGCCCACTTTGTAAAGTAATCAACTGCGACGATGGCGTACTTCGCACCACCTTTTGCCAGAGGTAGAGCACCGATGATGTCGATGCCCCACATTGTGAACGGCCACGTGCTGACCATTTGCGTTATCTCGGTAGGAGGAGCTCTAGGAATTCAGGCATATTTCTGGCACCTATCACATTTCTTTGCATAGTCCAACGCATCATGATTCACGGTAGGCCAGTAGTATCCGTAGCGAAGTATTTTCTTGGCAAGTGCTTGTCTTCCGGTGTGATCGCCACACTCTCCTTCGTGCACATCACGCAATACTTGTTTAATTTCATCGTGAGCAATACACCGGAGTAGGGGAACTGAGTACCCTCTTCTGTACATGAGTCCATTCTAGATGGTAAATCATGAGGCCTTCCGAAGGACTTGTCTTTTTTCACTCCTGCGCTCCGGCAGGGATCCATGCTCAATGTAATTTCTGAGTGGAGTCATCCATGAATCCTTTTCGGGAACGGTTTCGCATACCAGTTTATTTCTGTCCGGTCGATGCTTGGGGAAGATAGTGTTTCTACGGGAACGAGTCCCATTTGTTGAGCCTCACCTGCGCTGGCTAGCTTTGCCAATGAATCGGCCTTTTGGTTGTGCTCCCGAGGTATATAATAGATGGCGTAGTAATCGAACTGATTTAGTGTTTCCTGGACTCAGGCTAAGTAAGCAGCCAACCTTTGATCTCTTGCCTGATATTCCCCCCGTACTTGACACACAACCAATTGTGAATCACAATAAACTTCCACAGCGATGATTTTCAGATCTCTGGCGAGTTTCAAGCCAGCTAAGAGGGCTTCGTATTCAGCTTCATTATTGGTTGCATGAAAGTCAAACTTCAAAGCGTAGCATATAGATCGACCTTCGGGGGTTTCGAGCACAACCCCAGTGCCCGAACACCGGTCGTTCGATGCACCATCGGTATACAGCTTCCAGACATATTCGGGGGATTTACTAGTTTCGGGCAAGTCCTCTGGAACGGTGAACTCAGCTATGAAATCAGCAAGGACTTGTCCTTGGATTGCTCGTCTTGGAGTGTACGTAATATCGAACTGACTCAGTTCGATGTTCCACTTGAGTAACCTACCAGACGTCTCAGGCCGCGAAAGGACCTATCGTAACGGCTGGTCGGTGTAAACAACAATGGGATGCGCTTGGAAATACAGTCAGAGTTTTCTTGATACGATTACAAGGCAATAAGCCAATTTTTCTAGCTTTGGATAGTTCCTTTCAGCTCCAGTCAATCGTTTGCTGACGTAGTACACTGGCTTCTGTATCCCGTCTTCTTCTCGAACCAAGGCAGCGCTGAAAGCGTTTTCTGATATCGCCAGGTATGTATACAACTTCTCATGATCAATAGTGTTATCCCGCCTTTTGGCAAGGCCGTGACACCAAGGAATTGACTAGTAATCAATGACAGCCCGTCCTAGAGATCAATTATACACAGACTCACTATGGATATCGACGAATTTTGTCCGAGTCCGAATCAAGCCAAAATTGGTAGGACATGACAAGCTAAGCCATGAGAGCCAACGTTACAAATCTCAAGTCAATCCGAGTTCGTATGCTCGAGTTATGAATGATACAAAATTGGACGAAAATCAATCGTCGTTCGACTCGCTTCCTTCGACTCGCTCCACATCCCTCAGATGCCAACTTCGACTCACTTCGCAACACTCAGAAGCAACCACTTCGACTCGCTTTTTTCGACTTGCTTCGCAACCATCAGCAGTAATTACTTTGACTCGCTACAAGTGCCTACTTCGACTCGCTCCGAGTGCCTACTTCGACTCGCTCCGAGTGCCTACTTCGACTCGCTCCGTTTGCCTACTTCGACTCGCTCTGTTTGCCTACCTCGACTCGCTTCGCCTTCTCCGCTTCGACTCCAACACAGAATCACTCTTCGACTCGCTCCTCCACGTACCACGCTCCGACTCAATCTACTTCACATCCACATAACAGAGCATGGCAATCGAGGCGAACAAAATCATAGCCATCGATATGAACGAAGGGACTCGCATCGATACGAACTGGGCTGATTCGTAACCGAGTCGAACAGAGCGAGACGAACCAAACAGCCACCGAGAATCGCATTTCGTATCGACCACATCTCCTAATCTACAAGTCCAAATGCAATGAAATTTTCACAGAAGACTACGTGCATGCTAAAGAATGTCCACGCCAAATTTCGACTCCATTGGATGAAATCTTGATCGAGTCGAAATCTGTACGTGTCGATCACGAATCGGACCGAAACTTCACGGGCTTGGGCGTACGGGCCTGGTCACGTGCCAGAGAGGGCCTCCCGAGATCTGAGCGAAATATCAGCCTCCTACACCTATAAATAGACCCCCAAAGCCAATAGAAAAGGGGTTCTTCTTCCTCTTTGAGATCTCCAACGCCTGGACTCCACCAGATCCAGATCTGCACTCCATTGCCGCTGCTACCAACGAATTTCATTGCTGCAAATCATAATTACCTACTGTAATTCATTGAATTCACTTGTAATCATCAAAGATAGATCAATAAAGCAAATTACTTCAAAGTGGACGTAGGCAAGATCGCCGAACCACTATAAATTCTGTGTCCCTGTCTATTTCTTTCCGTTTTAAGTTTATTATTCTTCACTTTTGATCCTCTACATTACTTAGATCTAAGATCTATGATTACATACCACTAATTTGTGTTCATACACTGGTGCTTTCATGACATTTGGGGTTTGTGACCATTTTTGGCGCAAACACTTTGGTGCTTTCACTGAGAATTGAACTCAGGATTCTATCATTTGGGAATTGAGTTTGAAGGCTTAGAGAATTTAGATCTGAAAAGCTATGGCAAGACAATCAAATCAAAGACAAAGGCCAAAGAGAGGTCAGCATGAAGGGAGTCAAGAGGCTTCCTCGGGTGCAAATCAGACATCAATCTTCATCACCAGGGATGAGATAGAGACAATGATGAAAAGACAAGAGGAAATGATCCAGAACTTGCTTCTTCAGATTGGGCAACTTGGAGCGCAAAATCAAGGAGCAACCAGAGTTCAGAACGGAGCAGGACCATCTAGCACAGCCCCAGAACTAGGGGGCACTTACCCAGAGCATGTTGACCCGATCCCAGGAGCAACACCAGGAGGGGCCGTGCAGCGTGGCGTCAATAGAGAAGCAAATTCTCATTTAGGAGAGCAGACTCCAGGAATCCCTCGTGAACTCGGGGGGCAAATCGAAAACACCGGACAAGGACTACAACTTGGAGATAGTGACAGATTGGCGGAGATGGTCAGACGAGCCATGAGAGGCGGACTAGTGAATAGAGATCTGGAAGATGTTAATAGGAGTCCCTTTGCTCCTACGACCAGGCAAGCCAGGAATCCACCAGAATTCAAGCTACCAACCTTAGAGACGTACGATGGAAGGACGGATCCTACAGTACATCTGACACGATACATGAGGCATATGGCGGTGTTGGGGGCATCGGAGGAGGTCATGGCCCGGTGCTTCCCATTATATTTGGCAGACATCGTAGCGCTATGGTTTAGACAGCTGGAGAGTGGCTCCATAGGAACATGGACCGATCTGACTGAAAGGTTCATGAGGCAGTTCAGGGTCCATATTTCTAGACCCAAAAATGTGATGAGTTTGGCAGCGCTGAAACAAAGAACCGGGGAATCTTTAAGGAACTTTCTGACACGATTCAATGCGGCGGCAGCATTGGTGGATCGACCCGATCCATCCATGGTTTTAATGGCAGCTGTATCTGGCATAGCTGATGGCACAGAGTTCAAGAATTCATTAACAAGGGATCCCCCTATGGATCTAGGAGAGTTTTATCACGAGGCTGAAGGATTTTTACGATTAGAGGATGCAAATGCTGAGAGAGAGGAAGGAGAAGGAACTGAGGTTTACACGATCAAGGGTGAAAACCCTCCTAAAACAGATTCAGTAACTGACAGAGGGAAACGAAAAGCTGAAGATAATGGCGATGGACCGGTGCGACCATGGAAGGAATCAAGATTCACCTCTTACACGAAGGGTAATGAGACTTTGGAGCGAATCTACCAAGATACTAGGGGGCAGATTCCCTATCGAAGGCCGATGAGAAGATATCCAACCAACAATGAAAGAAGATCCGACAAGTATTGCTTATTCCACGAGCTGAATGGTCATAACACGAACGACTGCAGACACTTGAAGGATGAGGTTGAGGGACATATCCGGGATGGTATGCTATCACAGTATGTAAGAAGGGGAACGACAATGGTGGAACGGGAGCGACCACCACCTGCACCTACTGGGGACAGCTCAGGATCGAGGCGTCAGCTTGTCATCAATTGATTGGGGTAATGACGAATAAGTAGCAAACTCCACACAAACGCGATTAAGTCATTTACACATGTACATGACCGCGAACGATCCTCAGGCATGCTCTGATACGACTACTAATCGCAACGGTGTCGGTGTTTGCACTTTGACGTCCTTGTTTTCCTTTTATTTTCCATTTCTAATATTTGAACCTGATTTTGTTGAACATTTCTGTTGAAAAACTCGTTTTGAATAAAAGCATGCCATTTGTGATACCATGACGGCTAAGCCACTTACACAAGTAAGGGATCGCGAACGGTCCTCAGGTATGCTCTGAGACGGCGATAAACCACCACCACAAACAACTCAGAAACTCACTCGAACGTGAAATCTGACATTGTTAACACTAAGTCCCCCCCCGGGCACACAAAATTCGCCTCGAACGGCACCCGACCGCGAACGGTCACAAATCGCCTCTAACGGCACCCGACCGCGAACGGTCACAAATCGCCTCGAACGGCACCCGACCGCGAACGGTCACAAATTGCCTCGAGCGGCACCCGACTGCGAACGGTCATAATTCGCCTCGAACGGCACCTAATCGCGAACGATCACAAATCGCCTCGAACGGCACCCCGACTGCGAACGGTCACCATTCTCCGCGAACGGCATCCGACCACGAACGGTCACATATCACCCCGAATGACATACGATCCCGAACGATCGTCATTCGCGGTCATATAAAACTATCAATTTCTTTGCAGGTCATCAATAGGATATGAACATCCAGCTCATGGCATTACAAAGCAACAACTTTCATCGAAAAGACGATAACTATTCAGAGTAAAGATTGCAGCATTTCAAAGCACATCATGTTTCCAAAAGACGTACTTTGGGGGGAAAATGTTATCCTGCCTTTTGGCAAGGCCGTGACACCAAGGAATTGACTAGTAATCAATGACGGCCCGTCCTAGAGATCAGTTATACACAGACTCACTATGGATATCGACGAATTTTGTCCAAGTCCGGATCAAGCCAAAATTGGTAGGACATGACAAGCTAAGCCATGAGAGCCAACGTTCCAAATCTCAAGTCAATCCGAGTTCGTATGCTCGAGTTATGAACGATACAAAATTGGACGAAAATCAATCGCCGTTCGACTCGCTTCCTTCGACTCGCTCCACATCCCTCAGATGCCAACTTCGACTCGCTTCGCAACACTCAGAAACAACCACTTCGACTCGCTTCCTTCGACTCGCTTGGCAACACTCAGAAGCAACCACTTTGACTCGCTTCCTTCGACTCGCTTCGCAACCATCAGCAGTAATTACTTCGACTCGCTCCAAGTGCCTACTTTGACTCGCTCCGAGTGCCTACTTCGACTCGCTCCGAGTGCCTACTTCGACTCGCTCCGTTTGCCTACTTCGTCTCGCTCCGTTTGCCTACCTCGACTCGCTTCGCCTTCTCCGCTTCGACTCCAACACAGAATCACTCTTCGACTCGCTCCTCCACGTACCACGCTCCGACTCGATCTACTTCACATCCATATAACAGAGCATGGCAATCGAGGCGAACAAAAGCATAGCCCTCGATACGAACGAAGGGACTCGCATCGATACGAACTGGGCTGATTTGTAACCGAGTCGAACAGAGCAAGACGAACCAAACAGCCACCGAGAATCGCATTTTGTATCGACCATATCTCCTAATCTACAAGTCCAAATGCAATGAAATTTTCACAGAAGACTACGTGCATGCTAAAGAATGTCCACGCCAAATTTTGACTCCATTGGATGAAATCTTGATCGAGTCGAAATCTGTACGTGTCGATCACGGATCGGACCGAAACTTCACGGGCTTGGGCGTGCGGGCCTAGTCACGTGCCAGAGAGGGCCTCCCGAGATCTGAGCGAAATATCAGCCTCCTACACCTATAAATAGACCCCCAAAGCCAATAGAAATGGGGTTCTTCTTCCTCTTTGAGATCTCCAACGCCCGGACTCCGCCAGATCCAGATCTGCACTCCATTGCCGCTGCTACCAACGAATTTCATTGCTGCAAATCATAATTACCTGCTGTAATTCATTGAATTCACTTGTAATCATCAAAGATAGATCAATAAAGCAAATTACTTCAAAGTGGACGTAGGCAAGA
This sequence comes from Allium fistulosum, assembly GCA_030737815.1. Classification (NCBI taxonomy): domain Eukaryota; kingdom Viridiplantae; phylum Streptophyta; class Magnoliopsida; order Asparagales; family Amaryllidaceae; genus Allium; species Allium fistulosum. The sequence continues at coordinate 922,417,909 of CM060904.1, forward strand.
TCGCCAAACCACTATAAATTCTGTGTCCCTGTCTATTTCTTTCCGTTTTAAGTTTATTATTCTTCACTTTTGATCCTCTACATTACTTAGATCTAAGATCTGTGATTACATACTGCTAATTTGTGTTCATACACTGGTGCTTTCACGACATTTGGGGTTTGTGACCATTTTTGGCGTACACAAATAGGCTTTGACAGTATTGGTGGTGTGGATAGATGTTGAACTAGTGCTTGGAAAGCGCCTTCACACTCCGTGGTCCATTCAAAGTTTCGTTTCCCTTTTCGGATCAGATCAAAGAAGGTAATGCATTTGTCAGTGGACTTTGAAATGAACCTGCTCAATGCCGCCACCTTCCCATTGAGACTCTGGACTTGCTTTATAGTTTTGGGAGTTTCAAGATTTTTGATTGCCCAAATCTTTTCGGGATTGGCTTCGATTCCCCAGGCGTTAACAATGAAACCAAGGAACTTTCCGGATGCAACTCCAAAGTGACATTTTAGTGGGTTGAGCTTCATCCTGTATTCCCGAAGTATGTTGAACATAGTTTCCAGGTCCTTTACATGGTTGGTGAAGAGTCGTGACTTCACAAGCATGTTGTCTACATATACTTCCATTGTTTTCCCGATTTGATTAGCAAACATCTGATTGACCAATCGTTGGTAAGTAGCCCCGGCGTTCTTGAGTCCGAACGGCATAACCTTGTAATAGTAAAGTCCCAGATTAGTTATGAAGCTGGTATGTTCTTGATCGGGTAAATGCATCGGTATCTGATTGTAGCCTGAATACGCATCCATGAAGGATAAGAGTTCATGTCCAGCTGTCGAATCCACGAGCTGATCAATTCTAGGAAGCGGGAAACTGTCTTTGGGGCATGCTTTATTCAGATCGGAATAATCGACACATGTTCTCCAATTCCCGTTTGGCTTTCGGACGAGCACGGGATTTGACACCCATTCTGGATATAGCGCATCTCGAATGAATCCGTTAGCTTCAAGCTTTTCTACTTCTTCTTTAAGGGCGGCAGATCTCTCTGGATCCATACCGCGCCTTTTTTGTTTGACCGGGACATGCCGCGGGTCAATGTTCAGAGTGTGACTCGCGATGTCCGACGAGATCCCACACATATCAGATTGTGTCCAGGCAAATACGTCAAGATTTGCCTGCAGAAACTCAACCAATTCCTTATGAGTTTGCTGGCTTAGCTGAGATCCAATCTTTATCATTCTTGAATCATCGTTACTGTCAGTTGGGACATCAATCGTCAGTTTGGCCGGGGATGCTTGACTTTCTTTAGATTCTCCTTCGTCTTCAGTTTCTCTTGGGTCAAGATCCTTGAGGAATTGGCTGGGGTGCCCGGGCCTAGGCCCGGGCGTTAATTGTCAATTATCGGTTGAACGGACGCAGAGAGATTCCTCCACGCCCTTTCCTTTTTCCTTTCGCTGCGCCTCCCGCAGCTCAGCAACATAGCAGGCTCTTGCAGCCGCCTGATCTCCATGAATGATTCCTATTCCATGATCAGTGGGAAACTTTAAAGTCAAACACCACGGGGCGATGGCTACCCTGAATTCAGCGAGGGCCGGTCGGCCCAAGAAAGCATTGTAAGGGGAGTCTATGTCCAAAACAATGAACTGCAACATCCGTACCCTCCGACGTTCTCCAACTCCCAACTCTACTGGCAGTTTCACCATTACGGTGGGTATAGTTGCACTTCCGTTGAAACCATGGACTCGGGATTGACAAAGCTTCAAGTCTGTGGCTTCCATTTTCATTTGATCATAAGCTCGTTTGAACAAAATATTCACAGAGCTCCCACTGTCAACTAAGATCCTCTTCATCCAAGCGGGACCTACTTGTGCCGAGATGACCAGTGGATCAACAGTGGGGGCTTCGACTTTATCAGCGTCTCTATTCCTGAACACGATGTCATCCGTCATCGTCTTTTGTTGCTTGGCCGGGGTTCCTTCATCAAAGTTACTGCAACACTCGAAGTCCGCATGCCTGATAGAACTGGCGTACGACTCCATTTCCTTCCAGCTTCGATCTGCTGGGTGAGGACCACCACTTATCGTATTGATAACTAACCTCCCGCTTGCACGAGCGGGTTCCTCCTGTCTTTCCTGATTCGGCGCACGATTCTGATTTGATGGACCCGCACCACCAGATTGCGGCGCCCGCACATATTGATCCAGCTTCCGCTCACGTATCATTTTTTCAATGAGGTCCTGTTGGTGACGACACTCATTGGTGTTGTGGCCATAACTCTCATGGAATCTACAGAATTTTCCTGTTTGGATTTGTCTCTCAGTTGGTGGTTTTGGGGCAGGTTTCTTGTACTGCATGGTATTGCAGGGTTGCAAATACACATTTTCCAATGACGTGTTCAATGGAGTGTAATTATCGTACATGGAAGCTCTACGCCGTGGACCACGATTCTGATTGCGTTTTTTATTCTGATTTCCATTGTCTCTCTGCTGATTCTGTTTATTTTGTACGTTCAACTGAATTTTCCCAGAATTATCTCCGGATTGTTTAACAGCGATGTTACTTTGTATTCCTTCGATGTTGGGCCCTGCGTCATCCTACTTCCTAGACTATTTCGCATCCTCCCTTCTCAGGAATTGGACTGCCTTGGAATAGAAACGGTCCAATGACGCAGGTGGTTTTCCAGCTAACCAATTTCCGAACTAGGAATCAGCATCAATCCCTTTAGTCAGTGCCATTAGGATAGAGTTATCATTGGGATTGCTTATTTCTGCACATGCAGCATGGAATCGCTCCAAGTAACGTCTAAGTGTTTCTCCAGGAGCTTGCGTAACACTAGACAGAGTGTTAACGTCCTTAGGCGTCGCCACATGCATACAGAATTGTTCGACAAACTTGGTGGCCATCTGGTCAAAGTTAGAGATGGATCACGGTGGCAAATGAGTGAACCACATGGTAGCGATGCCCCCTAGGGAAATGAGGAAGCTACGGCACTTTACTGCATCATCAGCTCTAGCAGCATTCATCAGCCATTCGTATTTTAGGACGTGTTGATTGGGATCAGAACTCCCTTCATAAACTGGCAAAGCTGGCATCCTGAAGTGTCGAGGTGGTTCAGCATATAACACGTCATCGGTGAAAGGGGTATGACTTCGGGAGATTCCCGAATCGTCATTAGAGAGACCCTGACTTTCACGGATCATTTGGCGGATCATTGCTGGTATATCCGGCGTTCGGATACTTAGAGCATGTTGTGCCAAGGTGTGGTCGGGTTCCACAGCGCGAGTCTGGATCGGACGCGGTCGACGGTCCGTGCCCTGCCTCCTTGGTTCAACATCCTCAGGGACATAAGGCTCAGGAGTCTGCTCTCGTTGTCTACGTTGAGGATCAGCTTGGTTTCTAGCATCACCTCCCCGTTCGGCAGTGGTGGTAGCAACAATGTTGTCGGTAACATGATAAGGAGCAGCTCCTCCTCGAGTTGAAGGTTCCGTGCGGAGACTAGTGGATGGTCCAGCTCTAGGTTGCCCAAGGTTCGAAGCAGGTTGGTGTCCCGTGGCTTGGGTGTAGCTTACACCTAGCCGTGGACGTGTGGATCTGGTTTGGCCATCGGAGGAGGCTGAACTTTCTGTGGAAGAGTGAGAACCTTGGTCTCTCCTGGATCTTCTTCGCCTTTGGCGATTTAGCTGGTTAGTCAACTCCGTGTTGGTGCGTAGTTGTTCAGTTAGCTGCTGTCGACTTTGGGTCAACTCCTGGAGCAATATCTGGAATTCTTGTCTAGTGATTGGACCTGATGGATCTGAAGGTCCTGCAGCATTTTGGTTGGATGGAGGTGATTGCACGGGATTTCGTCGGTCCCGTGCTCCTTGTTCAACAGCTACAGAAGTGGTACGTGTGCTTACCATAATGAATTGATGAAGTCCTTTCCTAGATCTGATTGCAAATCTGAATAGAATAGAAGGGCTTCAAAGTTCTAGATCTGGATCTTCTTCTTAGATTTATGCAATCCAATATAGATAGGAGATCCAAAGAGCAGGAGAAAATTTGGGTTTTTTCTCAGTGAAAGCACCAAAGTGTTTGTACCAAAATTGGGCACAACACTCTTCGGAAGTCTATGAAGAGATAAAGTGAAGAAATTAAATGGAAAAGGAAGAATTATCTAACAAAAACTCCAAATTTCAGAAATGAGAATAATTAAAGTGCAAGGAGACACAAGAATTTAGAGTGGTTCGGCGTATCGCCTACGTCCACTATGAAGTAGTTTGCTTTATTGATATTTCTTTTGTGTTTACAAGTGAATTCAATGATTTACAGCAGGCAATTATGATTTGTAGCAATGAATTTCGTTGGTAGCAGCAGCCATTGAGTTCAGATCTGGATCTGGCGGAGTCCGGGCGTTGGAGATCTCAAAGAGGAAGAAGAAGCCCTTTTCTGTTGGCTTTGGGGGTCTATTTATAGGTGTAGGAGGCTGATATTTCGCTCAAATCTTGGGAGACCCTCTCTGGCACGTGACCAGGCCTGCACGCCCAAGCCCGTGAAGTTTTGGTCCGATCTGTGATTGACACGAATAGATTTCGACTCTGTCAAGATTTCATCCAATGGAGTCGAAATTTGGCGTGGACATTCTTTAGCATGCACGTAGTCTTCTATGAAAATTTCATAGCATTTGGACTTATAGATTAGGAGATATGATCGATACGAAATGGGGTTTTCGGTAGGCTATTTCCTTCAACTCGCTTCTGTTTCGACTCGCTTCCATTCGACTCGGTGACATGGCGCTTGACTTTTGGGATCACTCTGCCTTTGACGCTGTTCTGAGCGAGTCGAAGCGTGCACTGATTGAGCGAGTCGAAGTGAGCATGATTGATCGAGTCGAAGTGCATGGTTTGATCGATTCGAACAGTGACTTTGCCAATCAGATTCGAATTCAATGGAGTCGAACAGTTGTTTGAGCGGAGCGAGTCGAAGAGTGTACTATCGATGGTTTCAAACTGGAGCGAGTCGAAGAGGGCGCTTCTGGGTGTTGCGAAGCGAGTCGAAGTGGTCGCTTCTAGGTGTTGCGAAGCGAGTCGAAGTTGGCATCTGAGGGATGTGGAGCGAGTCGAAGGGAGCGTGTCGAACGGTGACTGATTTTCATCCAATTTTGTATCGTTCATAACTTGAGCATACAAACTCGGATTGACTTGAGATTTGGAACGTTGGCTCTCATGGCTTAGCTTGTCATGTCCTACCAATTTTGGCTCGATCCGGACTCGGACAAAATTCGTCGATATCCCTAGTGAGTCTGTGTATAACTGATCTCTAGGACGGGCCGTCATTGATTACCAGTCAATTCCTTGGTGTCATGGCCTTGCCAAAAGGCGGGATAACATATAGCAATCATCTAAAAAAACCATGCTATATCAAACCATGCAACAAGCATCTTAAATAAATATCACAACTAACTATGCAACAAACACATCTAATGCAACAAGCATCTCCATTGCAACAAACATAGAAATAAACATGTTATAACAAACTATGCAACAAGCACATCTAATATAACCAACATCTCCAATAAACATGTTACTATCGAAAACAACAACTACCTTTGTAAAATATAAGCAACAACGAAGTAAACTCCACACTATGCTTTCTTGCATTTTAACAAAACAAAAGGAAAAAAATTGCTTCACTAATTGGAAGCATACCAATACAAAGCTTCATTGAACACAGACAAGATTAACCCTATCGGTTTGAAGCCATTTAGCCCTATCCTCAAAAATGAATAGACCCGCAAGGTTTACAGCTACATCACATCCACTTCCTCTTTCTCTAGCCAGCTCATCATGATGACATCACTAGAATTATACTCTTATACAAATAGATTTCATAAATTACATCATGGACTCCTTTTGCGGAAAAGGAAAATTAACACAATATGTTATTAATAACAATTAACAAAAATAAATAATCAAACAATAATCAAGCAACAACAAGCAATCAAGAAGCAACAAAATCAATCAACAAATATAAACAGTCAATCAACAATCAAGCAATAGGAAGCAATCAAGAAGCACCAATAATCAATCAAAAAATAAACAATCAACTAATAAACAAGAAACAACAAGCAATCAAGAAGCAAAAAAATCAATTAATAAAATAAACTATCACTCAATAATCAACCAATAGCAAGCAATAAAGAAGCAATAAAAATCAATAATGATTACCATCCAAACAACCAATTATTCTAAAGGAGTATAACAGCACGCGCAGTAGCCAATAATAGTCATAGCGTGCATGCCAAGCTGTAAATTCCCATGAGTCCATTCGACATCTATGATGATCCAAATGCTTAAATGATGCACTTTCTTTCATAAATACAATACATGAAAGACTATCACACCCCCCTCTCCAAAAAGGAAAACTTATATGATAGGCTAGATCATCGATCCTCAAAACTCTTAAATAAACCCAACAATCTAAGTCTCAAATTTCCTTTCCCTTCCAAACAAAACTTTTTCTCCAATGGAGAAAACTTTACTGATCAAATCATTATCAAATGGCAATCTACAAATTCTTGGGCACATTCAGGTTCAAACCCACCTCAACCGTACAATAATAATAAGGATAATATACTAAGTGCACTATGATGCTCGCCCAAGCAAGTATTATATCATCACTTAGAAGATTATCTGAATCATCACAAAACTAGTCGAGAAGTCCTTTCCGAAACTATCACAAGCTATTTTAACTATACAATACGTACCTAATTTTTTAGTGAATAAAGATCATCCGAAATAATATACGTTGTTCGATCCAAGCCTTTGTTTGCTTGCAAGATTTCATAGTTAAACTAAGGTCGGCCACCTAATTCCTCTTATGTGAATTCTGATCTAGTTTTTTGGTCTAATCGTTGAAATTTCCTTGCATGACTAAACATTGAAATCATCAAAATTTCCTTCCTTCAAAGATTTCTAAGTCACCTAAAGAATCCGACTCAAGTGATCGCCTAAGAATCAAGTGAAAAACCATTGCCTAACTGGTGCAAATCACCTAGAAACCCCGCGCTCAAACTAGGGATTAAGAACTAGTATGTGAATGGACCGATCTTTAAAAATACCTATGTAGTTCATGGGATTAATCACACCACATAAGGTGTGCCAACATGAAATTAAACATTTCTAAGTACAAACGACTCAACGCAAAACGTTGAAGTCATATGTTCGGTCCTTGCACATGTCTAAGCAACTGCTAGATCCTACTTGGATACAAAACCCAAGTCATACTTCACCGACAGCACTACTCTACTCATAAGCTCATAAATCGAGTTCAAATGGTGGTACTCGTAGCCATTATACCTTATCTTAATAGCCAAGGTTCCCATACAAGACTAATGAAGGAATTAACCTGCACTACGAACGGTCAAGTTTGGGATATGACTAAGTAATAAATCCCAAATCCATGTATTAAGACCCTAGGAAAGCTTCCTTGCCTACTTCAAAGGAGCAATAACCATCTCCACTCCAGATTTAGCCAAAATGTTAAATTGGATAACTTACTCTTTCACTGACAAGCTACCCTATTGAAAATGGGTGAAATGCTTAAGTTGTGCATCCTTTTCGATCTCAGAAATTAATCGAAACTCAAAGTGACATCTAGGATCAATCCAAGCCATGGCCTCTCTCAACCTCCTCTACTTTCATGCCCTAATAGCTAAACCACCTCTATTACCTAATGCAACCATCAGAATGTTTGTGGATGGTGAAACATACCATGTAATATCAAATAGTCTCTGAACCAATCTGGCATCTCAGATCGCATGTCCGTAGTTGCTCATGCACCTTGTCAGCTTGTACAAATAGCCTTAAATGAAGAATACATAACAAGGGACATCGATACCACAAAAGATAGCCCATCAGGGTAAGAATTTAAACAAAACACCATACCAAGGGACATCGATACAATCTCATAGTAGGAAGATAACATATAATATATTGAATATACATGAACAAAATATGATAAACAATATATAGGAGACTACACTAGTGGAAGCAACTGATAAATAAATATCAATATAGAAAGTCAAAATATATTAACTCCATTCATATGGAGTTCTAAATATAGTATCTAGTACCACAAGTCTCATATACAAAATAGTATGTCTGCCATGTACAACATCACCAACAAGTATACATATCCAATATATCGACTTTACGCCTCCAGAATGCTCCAGCCATCCTATAAGCTTGCCCCAAAAGCATCCGACTCCCAAACTACTCAATCAAGTACCTGAGAGTTGTCATGACATAAATAGACAAAGGCAAAAACAAATGTCAGACAAAAATAAATTCCAATAAATCCATTTATTTGCCTCTTCATCTTGTTATTCAATCAATTGCCACTTCATGGCTATAATTAACATTTGTTTATATCTTATTACACTAATAATCTACAGTTATCATCTTAATCTTCATTAACGTAATATTTAATTGCATTTAATTGCAATAAATCTAATTATTATAATTTAAATTCCAATAATTTGGTCAAACTTGATTTCAATCTTTATATCCACTCATTTATTGCTCTATGTATACATTTAACATTGGTTTCTATTCTATTATATTTATATTCTACAGTCATTATCTTAATTCATTTTAACGCTATATTAAATTTCATTTATTGCAATTTATTTCAAATTTGATTTCAACAAGTTAAACAAATAGGTAACAAATAACAACTGTCACCGTTTCTACATTTAATAACATTTGTAAGTTTATTATTTAGAATAAATGTTATAACAACTTACACTGTACTAATTCTATCCAATTACAATTTATTACATATTATTTTATTAATTAATCAACATTTAAATTATCAATTGCTCTTTTAATCCAATTATCAATTAACGCACACATTATTACAATCGATTTACAATCTATAACCAATTATGACTTTTTAATCATTCAATTAATTGGAATTACATTTAAAGCAGTTATAAATTACCTTAAGATAATACTATTACCTTTCATTTCAGTTATATTCTTATTATTAAATCACAAATTTTATCATTTCTTCCAACATTAAATCACAAACCTTATTAAATTAACTGTTTTTAATTATCGAAAAATTACGGGTCGTTACATATTTTAATTCATTAGAATAAAGCATGTTGTAATATAAATTTCTGTAAATTATCTAGTTTTATAAATAAGTAAATGTGTAACATTTGAAATAACAAAGAATATGTCTAAAAGAAATAGATTCATAAAATAGGAATGTTTACCGTATTTTGTATTGTCTATTTCAATAATAACAGAAAAGATAATTCCTCATAATTTCAAACGTAACACAAGTCCTCTTTTGGTAAGTTATGGAAATTTATAGAGTCAACATTTCCTTTTGGAGAATGTAATTCCAACACATTAAAACATAGAAATCCCTAAGTATAACCAATGCATTGTAAGTAGACATAATAACAATAATTGTAACAACCCGTACCTGATGGCCAAATGCTAAGCGCTATGGATACTGCAGTCATTCATAGTATTAGTTTCTGGTGAAGAAATACGGTAATGTTAATAGTATCCATAATATCAGAAACACTAGAATATGAACAAAATCACAGATTTTCAAAAATAATAATTTCGGTGATTACATTTCATTTCCAAATTACAAAAATCCCCAATCGTATTCCCAAGCAATGATCAAACATAATTTACAACAATACGCCAAGAGCGACATATGAAGATGCCCCATTGGATGATCAAAGAAATATAGACATAACTGTCTTAATACACAGCGGAAATTCATAAAACAAAATTCCTAATTTAGCTATCCGTCAGCCACCTGCTCGTCTTCGGAAGCTTAATCGCCAAAATCTACTAAAACCTGAAAACCTAAACCCTCAGCCTACTCAAATCAATTTTGAGCACCCGAGAGTTTAAGGGGAGAACAAAAGCTTCGAGTCAGACATAAAGCCTGGTATGAATAATTTCTATTACATCTCTGTTTGCTAATATTTAGTGAGCCTACGCCGCTTAGCGGAACGGGTTTGTCCTCACTAATATCTCTTTTCAAAACATATATTTTACAAATCCTTTCCCGCAACCAAACTGGTTAACCAACCGATTATAATAATAATAATAATATAGCCAAATCATTATGCTAAAACAGGAAATAAATGGGCTAACAGTACGAAATCTAAGCTAACTGCTCTTTACTGGACTAACTGTCCTAAATCTGTTTATACCAAAATAACAATATCCTTTATGCTAATTAATGGACTATTTGTCCATAAAACCGGTAAAAAAGGTGGACTAACTATCCTTAAGAAGTAGCAAGGTCCGTTATGCTAACAAATGAACTAACTGTTCATATCTGGTTCAACTTCCCTTAACTGGACTAACTGTCCTCTGGGCAGACTGCCCTCAAAATGGACTGGCTGTCCGAATTTAAATGAGCTAACTGCCTGAATTTTCTTAGGGTTGACTTCCCTTCATAATTTCCTTGAAACCTTTTCAAAATTATTTAGTCCGTCAAATCATATATATATACAAGAAAAATATATCTTTTAGCTTTACTCTAAGCTATTTTGGCATGTTATATGTATATACTTTACTCAAAATAATGTTGATGATGTTCAATAAGGATTTTCTATCCCTTTAAAATAAGTTAAAGTTCTTTATAACTTAAAACACTTAGGCTATCTACCTATTCATTATATTCGAAACCTTTGTTTAAAACCTTTAAACAACCCTTTCGAAAACATTGAAGGTAACCCCTTCGAAACCAATAAAAGCCTTTCCACAAAAAGCCTTAAAATATATGACATCCATCTTTAAAACCATTTAAATCTTGCCTTCCGAAAACATTGGAAAAACCTTACCTTTCGACCTTGTCGAAAGCTTTCTTTTCGACCTTGTCAAAAGCTTGGGGAACCACCCCTTTTGAAACCATTGATAAAACCTTTTGAAAGCATCAAACTAAACTCTTTCAAAAGCACTTTGGGCTCAATTTAAAACAAGTGGAAACCTTTCAAAACTATTCGAAGTTGACTACTTTGAAACCATTTAAACATTAGATTTAAAACATTTGGATTATGCCTTCAAGTAGAGCAAAAGGATCCAAAAAACATTGGAGTCAAAAGCATCTGCTTCGAAACCCTTTGAAAGAAACTCTTTCAAAACCATTTCATAAATAATGAAGTGATGGTGTCGAAACCATCCCTTCAAAAGCAATGGAGAGGCGGAAAATTTAGAAAACAAAAGGTTCACTTCGAAAGCATCTGGATCGAAAGGTAGGAAGCGGCAGCTATGGTTTCGACCTTGTCGAAAGCCTTCCTTTCGACCTTGTCGAAAGCTTTAAATTTTAAAACAAGAAAGCAACCCAATTGAAAACTTTTCTATTTAACCATTTGACTTTTGGAAAGCATTTTGGTCGAAAGCAACTTTGTTGAAAGCTGGCAGGCGTATTTTCCTTAAAACCAAAACAAAGCTTCATCTCTTTCGGAACCCCTTGGTTTCAACCCTATACCTTTCGACCTCTTCCAATTCACTACATACCAGTTGCCTAATACCATGTGCATTGGTTTCGACCTTGTTGAAAGCTAAGCTTCTGACCTTGTCGAAAGCTTTCTTTTCGACCTGATCGAAAGGTGAGGAATAGAGGCGGAACCTAGTTGCCGAAGGAGTCGAAACAGTAAAAAGCCTATTTATTTGTACCTTAAGGTTGTCCTTTTGTACCCAACCTGCCTTATTTGTCTAAATTTTATTGGTTGCCAGATTTTTATATTCAAAAGTACTGCCCTCTTTCCATTTTTAGAAATTTAAACAATTTAGAAAAAGCCCCTTCTCCTTTATAATTATATAAAACATTTAAGTCCCATTCCTTAAATAATTTTATATAACTATTAAAACGTCTTGGAAAAATCCGGAAAAATTCCATAAAATTATTTTATATATCTTTTCCAACATATAAAATTTTTGGACCCTAATAATAAATTATTTTCCTATAAATAATTTTATGATCCAAAATTTCATTTTCTTCCTTAGAAAATTCATAATAAATCCACGAAAATTCAGAAAAGTCTGCAAATTAAAACCCATCTCAAAAATATCATTTTAGATCTTCATAAAAATTCGCAAGGCAATTGGATGTCATTTAATAGAGTTTTCGTCTTAAAACATGTCATAAAATCTATATTAACATTCATAAATCATCAACAATCATTCATTCAAAAACATGGCACATTATTGTAAAAATATTTGGATTTATCCCTAAAACTGAAAACATAAAAATTAAAGATGTAAACATTATTCATCTTTGCTTTAGAGATTAAAGGAGCTTGAGATTTGAATGGATTTGATTTGAATTTGCTTTTCCTTTAGATTTTCTTAATTTCCTCTTCCCCTTTCCTTGTTAATGGTGGCTGACCTTTCTTACATAATTTTTTGAAATGAAATGAACGTGTATATGATACACAGCCAAGTTGGAGATATAGGAATGGCCTCTTTCCCATATTAACCCTCCTCTAATTCATCTTAAAACCCTTATTTTAATTTGTTTATTTGAAAAAGTCACAGCTACCTTAAATAAAATCAAATCTCAATTCCCTAATCAACATATTATTTTATTTAGTTTAACTAACTAAATCTCCTAAATAATGTTACCAAAAATCCGGAGTGTTACAGACTCCCTTCCTTAAAGAATTTTGTCCTCGAAATCACGATAAGGCACACAATAAATCAAACAAGAAGGTAAGACATACCATCAAACAAATTAGGATAAGTATCTCTAATCCTGCTCTCAACCTCCCAAGTACAGTCCCTGTCATCGTCACTCCACTGGACTTTGACTAATCCGACCGTCTTGGTTCTAAGCCTCTTCTCATTTCGCAACAATGCGAACTGACTTCCTCACTATGGTCAAGTCCGGTTCTACCACTAAATCATCTAGCACTCTCGGTGCAATAGCAGTCTCCGGGTCTCTAACACACTTTTTGAGATGAGAAACATGAAGAAAATCATGGACACCTGCCAAATTGCTAGGTAACTCAAATCTATATGCGAGTTTCCCAATCTTCTCAAGAATAGGAAAATGTCCAACGAACCTAGGAGATAACTTCCCCGATTTCCCAAATCTAAGCACACCTTTCATCGGTGATACTTTGACGAAAACCCGGTCTCCAACTGAGAACTCCAAATCTTTCCACCTCTTATCTGCATGAATTTTCTGCCTAGACTAAGCCTCCTTCATTCTAGCCCGAATGACCTCAATCTTTTCTACAGCCTCTCTAACCAGATCTGGACCAAGAATCAACCTATCCCCGATTTCCAACCAACATACGAGAGATTTGCATGGCCCTCCATACAAAGCTTCAAACGGTGCCATCCCAATACTAGTTTGATAACTATTGTTATATGAAAATTCTACTAGATGTAGATGGTCCTCCCATGATCCCCCAAAATCTAGAACACAAGCTCTTAACAAATCTTCCAAGTTCTTGTTAACTCTTTCCGTTTGCCCATCTGTCTGCGAATGGTAAGCGGTATTCATCTTAAGCTTGGTTCCCAAAACTTCCTGCAGACTCTTCCAACTCGCTAGTGAACAAGGAATCTCTGTCACTAATGATACTACTAGGAACTTCATGCGGACTAACCACATTCTTCATGAACAACTTCGCTAAAACAGGATCATTCTTGGTTGACCTAACTGGAATGAAATAGGCACTCTTGGTCAATCTGTCCACTATGACCCATATACTTTCATTACCTCTGTTTAACCTTGGCAACCCATCTATGAAGTCCATAGAAGTATAATCCCAGCTCCACACTGGAATATCTAACGGGTGAAGCAAACCACTTGGCTTTTGGTATTTGGCCTTTGCCTGTTGGCAATTTAAGCACTGCCTTACACACAAACCAATGTTCCGCTTCATTCCTTCCCAAAAGAAACTCAACTTCATTTCCTGATACCTCTTGGTACCTCCGGAATGTATAGTGAACTTTGAACAATGGCATTCCTCTAAGACTTCCTTCTTTATGTTTCCTACACTCGGAACACATAATCTCCCTTTCTTTATCAACCACCCATTCTGGTCAAGACTGAAATATTTCAAGTCGTCGCACTGTGTCCCTTCCTTAAGCTTTCTGATCCGTTCAGCTAACACTGGATTCTCCATCTACGTATAAGCAATCCCTTCGATCAACACTAGTCAAACTTCCAAACAAGGCAATACATCAGTATTTCCACTAGACCTGGCCTTGGATCTCCACTGCACTCTGCAATATGCTAAAGCTTCTAAATCTTTCCACTCAGCCATCATCGCTAACACTACATTCTGATGTTTCCTGCTAAATGCATCAGCAACCTTGTTGTCTTTCCCTGGTGTGTAGTCAATCCTCGCTTTCTGCTAAATGCATCAGCAACCTTATACAGATCATAACTTCGCTTTCTGCCGATGCTGCCTCAGCGTCTCAAGCACCACTCTAAGTTGGACTTCATGCTCTCCTTCATCCTTAGAGTATATCAAGATATCATCTATGAAAACCAGCACGAAGCTATCCGTGTGCTCTCGGAAAATCCGATTCATCAAATCCACAAAGAAAGCTGGCGCATTCGTCAGTCCGAACGGCATAACCGACCATTCGTACGACCCATATTTGGTCCTAAACGCAGTCAAAGGTATACTATCTTCTGCTACTCTTAGCTGATGGAAACCTGTTGCCAAATCCAACTGGGAAAATACCTTTGCTCCACTCAACTGGTCGAACAATCGTCAATCCTGGGCAATGGATATCGATTCTTTATCGTCCTCTCATTCAACTTACGATAATTGATACATAGCCTCAACGATCCATCCAGCTTCTTAGCAAACACCACCGCTGCACCCACGGCGAACTGCTTGGCCTGATAAAACTCTTGCCCTCTAAATCCACCAACCGCTCCTTCAACTCCCTCATTTCTGAAAGGGTCATCCTGCTTGGGGGCCTACTCGCTGGTTCTGCTCCCGGAACCAAATCTATTCGAAACTCGATGGCTCACTTGGTGGAAATCCAACTACAGGCTCAAATGCATCTGCGAACTCTCTAACCACGAAAACTAGGATTAATTCATCATTTGAATCCAAAGAACCCAACAAAGTAAACAATGCAATGCTAGAATCTTCTATGGTAAGAACAATCCGGTCGCTACAATCAGTGTGTCTAAGAGATATCTTCCTACCCTGGCAAAATAACTTAGCATCGTACTCACTTAACCAATCCATCCCAAGGATAATCCCGAACCCCATAAAATCAAACACATCCAAACCGCACACAAAAGTATGACCTAACAGGTCAAACTCAAACTGGTTACACCTCAACCTTAGAGTTGTATATCCTCCTGTTGGATTCGCAACCTGTAAGGAAGTAACTAAATATGTGGGTTCAAGGTTAAACTTATCTATCAAACATCTAGATATAAAAGAATGCGATGCACCGATATCGAATAAAACGCTAACAGACATACCATGAATCTAAAGCGTCCCTCCAAGAACTGCCTATCCTTTCTCCTAGACTGTTGGCTTAGGAGCAGCAGGCTCCAATGCATACACCTTGCCCTTACCATCTCTAACGGGCTCCTTGCACTGGTTCTTGTAATGGCCTATCCGGTCACAGTTGAAGCACCTAACATTCTTCCCCTTAGCCACATCCTTTGCCTTCCCTGAGTGACACTCATTAGCAAAGTGCACTTTCTTGTCGCACTTATAGCAGACAATTTCAGACTTCCCTTTCTTGGCTGCTCTGCCCTTCTGAGCACCTTTCTTGAGAAAGAACTTCCTCTTTTGGCCCTATCCAACCTGGGCCCCTTTGGCCTTGCTCTTCTCCAGAGACTCTAGGACTTCCTCCTGCCTCATAGCCATCTCCATAACAATATCAGAAGGATCCCTAAGGTGGGACAAAGTAGCACTAGCTAATTCCGGCTTCAATCCCCTGATGAACTTCTCATTCCGCTTCAACACTGTATCCACTGAAGCATACCCATATCTGGCCAACTCTTCAAAATTCCTAGCATACTCAGCAAAAGACATCTCACCCTACACCAGCTCAGCAAACTGTCTAATCAAAGCTGACTGTGCCATAACAGACATGAACCTCTCCTAGAATATCCTCTTGAAATCTTCCCAGGTTATCGCCTCCTCATCCACCGTCATAGTCATACTATTCTACCAGAACAATGCGGATCCCTGAAGCCGCCTAGACGCCAACCTCTTCTTCTGCTCATCATTGAGCCCTAGGTCTGCAAAAATCCTTTTGTAGTGCAACAACCTATTCTCCACTTCAATGGCATCCTTCGTTCCCATAAACGGATTCCCTCCAAGCTTTACAAAATCACCACTCATCTTAGCGAAATGATTAACCACTGGAACCTCCGAAACCCCTACTCCTGCAGCATTTCCTCCTAACACTACGGCTGCAACTCTCGCCTGCATCATATTCCTAAAAAAATGATACATGGCTTCCATTCCGACCTGCGGGCCTTCTGCACCTACATTCTCTGCCCGACCTTGGTTTCTCCCAGCACTAGGTCCGACATTCCTTTCAGTGCTTCCTCCTCCTTGGTTAACTCTGCTTCTTCTACCATTCATATCTGTATTCAAACCTCATGAGATACAGAAAGATAGCCTAATCAAAGATACGAGAATGGAGATAAAGCACCTTCTTATATATAGCAAATACAAGTACGTTACTATAGCGTTATCCCAACTCCAACTTTACTCTAATTCCTTCGGATTTTTGTTTTCAAAACCATTTTTAATTAAATTTTTCATAAACCTATGCTCTGATACCATGTTGTAACATCCCGTATCTAGAGGTCAAAAGCTAAGCGACATGGATGCTACAGTCTTCCACAATATTAGCTTCTGGTGATGAAATATGGTAATGTTAATAGTATCCATAATATCAAAAACACTAGAATATGAACAAAATCATAGATTTTCAAAAACAATAATTTCAGTGATTACATTTCATATCCAAATTACAAAAATCCCCAATCGTATTCCTAGGCCATGATCAAATATAATTTACAACAATACGCTAAGAGCGACATATGAAGATGTCCCCTTGGATGATCAAAGAAATATAGACATAACTGTCTTAATACATAGCGAAAACTCATAAAAACAAAATTCCTAATTTAGCTATCAGTTAGCCACTTGCTTGTCTTCGGAAGCTTAATCGCCAAAATCTGCTAAAACCTGAAAACCTAAACCTTCAGCCTACTCAAATCAATTTTGAGCACCTGAGAGTTTGAGAAGAAAACAAAAACTTCGAGTCCGACATAAAGCCTAGTATGAATAATTTCTGTTACATCTCTATTTACTGATATTTAGTGAGACCACGCCGCTTAGCGGAACGGGTTTCCCCTCACTAATATCTCTTTTCAAAACATATATTTTACAAATCCTTTCGTGCAACCAAACTGGTTAACCAAATGATTATAATAATAATATAGCAGAATCCATTATGCTAAAATAGGAAATAACTGGGCTAACTGTACAAAATCTGAGCTAACTGCTCTTTACTAGACTAACTGTCCTAAATATGATTATACCATAATAGCAATATCCTTTAAGATAAATAATGTACCATCTGTCCATAAATCTGGTAAAAAAGGTGGACTAACAATCCTTAAGAAGTAGCAAGGTCCGTTATGCTAACAAATGAACCAACTGTTCATATCTGGGCTAACTGCCCTTAACTAGACTAACTGTCCTCTAGACTGACTGCCCTCAAAATGGACCGAATCTCCGAATTTAAATGAGCTAACTGCCCAAATTTGAAAGTGTGCTATGGATCGTGTAATATGGATATATGATAATATAGAGTGTAGTGATGATACCTATATGGTAAATAGTGCGGAATATAAAAGCAATATAGTAAAACTGACACCAGAGATTTTTATACTGGTTCGGAGCATCGTCCTACGTCCAGTCCCAAACTCCTTTTGGAATTTCACTAAAAACAATAACCCTCACTTAACCCGAAGGAACAGGTCTATAGAACCCTTGAGCAGCCGAACAAGGACCTGAGCAGCGGAACAGGATTTCGCCTCAGCAGCCGAAGGGGACTTCACACGCCTGAGCAGCAGAACAGGACTTCAACAAATACAAAAGATTGTTTTGACTTTTTGTGTTCTAAAAACATGGATTTGTCACTTGTAGTACACCCTTCCTATAATCTTCTCCTAGAGTATAAATATATATATATTTGAAGTTTATGAAGAATAGAAAGGTATAGTATTGCTTTAATGAAGAATAATTGAAAGTATGATAGCAAATAGATTCCAGAGAGTTAGATTAGAGAGATAAGAAAATTCAGTTGTAATTTGGTGTTTTTGAATCAAGTTGGAATATATATTTATAGATGTTAAAGAGCAGCGATCATTGGCGAAGAGTTATGGTTGAAGCATTGCATTCAAATCTCTTCGTAGAGATTTGTAACTCTTCACGAATGATTGTGTCTTTTCAAAAATATAGCAGTTGTAGAAATTCAGTCGACTGAACCTCTGGGTCAGTCGACTGATTATTCAAATGAAAATTTAAAATTTAAATAAATATATATATATTTGTATATTCGTGCAACTATGCATGTTGTACAAATTTTCCAGTGTCAGTCGACTGAGCCTCTGGGTCAGTCGACTGACCTGGTAAAATCTGTGCAATATGCACAGTTTACACAGGTATAGAAATATATAACTTTAAACACTTTTATAATTTAATATATGCTTATATATGTATAAAATATTTGGAACTAGAATGATGAAATATATAAGCTAATATATACGTAATCGAGGAGAGATTTTAACAATATTGACTTAAGACTCAAAAACAAAATAATATAATTGATGCACCAGTTTTGAAGTCTTGTCTCCTTGTAGTATATATTCTCTTTTTTTCATAGCAGTCATCAAATCTGTATGTCATAGTGATAGCTTTGTGTCATGAATCAAAACCAAGTCTCAACATTCTTCCTCTTTTTGATTGATGACAACCTGTAAATAGATATAGATTTCGACTGCATATATATAATATAAATACTTACTTCCCCTGAATCATTGATGCTCTATATCCTGGATTCTTAATGTTAGCAATAATATTTATCCCCTTTTGTCATCGACAAAAAGGAATAAGGAATATAAAAGTATAAAGCCATATAATACCATAGATATTATGAAGGAAACAATCATTCATACATTAAACATCCATTAACAAGAGTCTTTGAAATAATATGAATAGGGTGGCTATTTAGTACAAGCCATACGAATTAAATACTAATGTTTTTATAAGAAGAAAACATCTTATGTCATTAGTTGCTTATCCCTACCACTATGTGATGTCTGACCACCACTATCCCCTCCATCTCCACCATCGTCACTACTACTTGCTTGATCATCGGAGGAAGAAGACCAAGTGAAGACGGGTTGCTTACCTGGATCGCCTATTGTAGCCGTGGAAGTACCAGATGAACATGAGATAGCTTGCTATAACTTCGTAAAAAATCCCTTAACCTTATCAAGCTTCTTGTCTACTGTAGTGATATGGGATTGAAGAATTTGTTGGTTATGGCATATCATAGAAATTGACTCAAGTGGAGGAAGGCCCGGATTCGGAATCAAAATTTCGTCTTGTTGACGACGAGTTGATCTATGATGAGATGGGCCTTGAGATGGCTCGCCATGTTGTTGTTTTGAGCTTATTATCGTCAATATTGAATAAAGATTCCAAATTGCTCCTACGAGCTAATTCTTGGATACAGTATGGAGAGAAATTGAAAAACTTAACAAATGAACCTTCGAAGATATGTTAATCTTGCATTCTCCCCCACCTCCTAATTGCGGTGTCATCGAATAGCCATCTTTGGATTTGCTCGTTTGAAGGAGGTTGAGAGGATGAAGAAGCTTGCCCTTTCCTCTTAGGAGCCATTAATTTGAATGTTTGGAGAAATAAAAATTGAGTTTTTGATAAACTAGGGTTTGGGAAAACTTTGAAATCTGAGATGAGAATGGTGAAAGAGGGTAAAGTAGACGTTAAAAAGTGGAAAGTGAGTGGGTGGGAGTAATAAATTTACTCAGATTTACGATTCAGTCGACTGAATCAGTGCTTCAGTTGACTGAAGCTGAAAATCGAAAATTTTCATCTTTCTGGTCCAGTCGACTGAGGCATTGAGACAGTCGACTAACCAATGTTTTTAAAAAATCTAACTTCTGTGTCAGTCGACCGACCCCTTGATTCAGTCGACTGACCTGGGTGAATTTTTATAGTGAATTTTTCTGGAGTTAAATTATATAATATTTTCATACATATGAACGTTGTAAGTTTAATTTTGAATATTATAATTAGTTTACATATTGATGATATGAAAAAGAAATAAATTATTAAAAAACAAAGCGTACATATTTTAGTAGAATTATTCGAAAAAAAATAACAACAACTATGCTTATTTTGAGGGGCTAGGCGTCTCGTAGCCCTTTAGTTGCTTGCGACGAGCATTCGATTCTTCACTCAGATCCCATGAATTTGGTGAGAACGGTGGTCGCAGTTGGAACGAAGTCGAAGGTCGTCTAATAGGTGAAACAACATGTTCGTCTATTGGATGTGAAGAGGCCCTGTAG
Organism: Allium fistulosum; assembly: GCA_030737815.1. Classification (NCBI taxonomy): domain Eukaryota; kingdom Viridiplantae; phylum Streptophyta; class Magnoliopsida; order Asparagales; family Amaryllidaceae; genus Allium; species Allium fistulosum. The sequence goes on from CM060904.1 coordinate 922,438,525, forward strand.
ATCTTCGTAGCAATATGCTCGATAATTCCTAATCGTCTGGAGTTAATCTTTTGTTCATAGTACATTTCACGTTGAAGCATTAACGATTCTTGTTGATAATGATGTAAATCATCTATCTTTTGCTTAGTGTTTGGAGATATGTCAATCGTCTTCTTCCCTTTCTTTTTATCCGGAGTATATCCGGTATGATATGTTGAAGATGGTGAAGTTTAATGAACCGGAGTCTTTGGTGAATTGTTCGAGGCAAGAATTTCAATTGAATCAGTGGATGAAGAAGTTGACATTATGAAAATTAATTTTTGAAAAGACACGAATGAAGGTTTTGTTTGTATTTCAGTTTGATTGTATGGAAAAAACTGGAGTAGGCATATCTACTTATAGCCAAAGTTTAGAGCAAAAGTAGGTAGAAATAAGTGGCTTGTCTTGAATTTAGGCAAGTAATAGGGTAGTTCATTGGTTTTTCTGTTGTTTGTTTTATCTTATGTAATATAATGTTCATAAAAAAGTAAAGTATATTTGAAATGTTACACACAATTTTAGTATATTGATGTCTCCATATAATAAAGTCCCCATACTAGACTGTAACAGAAATAATCAATAGCTCAGGTGGTTAAGACACTTGGGCTATTCACAGCAGGTTCGAGTCTCAACATGGTCAGAATTATTAATTTTTGTAAAAATTTTATTTTTGAGTTTTTAGTAAAAAAATTGTATTTTATTTATATATCTTTAATTGACATTATACCGAGTTCACGACGTAATTTTATAAAAGTATTTTCTAATAATGGTTTAGTAAAAATATCAGCTAATTGATTTTCTGATGGAACGAAGTCTAAATTTATCACTTCTTTTTCTATACAATCGCGTAGAAAGTGATGTCTAATATCTATATGTTTAGTTCTTGAGTGGTTTACTAGATTTTTGGATAGATTTATTGCACTAGAATTATCGCAGTAAATTGTTGATTTTGATAGATTGACTCCAAAATCTTTAGTGTCTGTTGCATATAAATTACTTATGCGCAAGCTAGTGCCGTAGAAATATATTCTGCTTCACAAGTTGATAGTGAGACACAGTTTTGTTTCTTGCTAAACCATGATATTAATGATTTACCAATGAAGTGACACGTACCGCTTGCACTTTTTCTATCTGTTCGTGATCTGCCGAAATCAGCATCGCTGTATGATACTAACTCGAACGAGCACTCTTTCGGATAGAAAAGACTGAAATTTGTAGTTTTACTAAGATAGCGTAGTATTCGTTTTACGGCTCGTAAATGTGATTCTTTCGGGTCAGCTTGAAATCGTGCATATAGACACACACTCATCATAATATCTGGTCTACTTGCTGTTAGATAAAGTAGTGATTCTATCATACTACGATATAGTTTTTGGTCTACACTTTTGCCATTTTCATCTTTATTAAGATGTGCTGTTGTGCTCATAGGTGTTGGTTTGGCAGAAGTGTTTTCCATTCCAAAACATTTGATAAGATTATTACAGTATTTTTCTTGATTAATAAATATTCCATTTGAAACTTGTTTTATTTGAAGACCTAAAAAATATGATAATTCTCCCATATGGGACATTTCAAATTCTCTAGTCATTATTTCAGAAAATTCATTACATAATTCATTATTAGTTGATCTAAATATAATGTCGTCGACATATATTTGAACTATCAAAATATCATTTTTAGAATGCTTTATAAATAGAGTTTGATCTACTTTTCCTATTTCGAATCCTGAGTCAATTAGATAGCTTTTAAGGCATTCATACCAAGCACGTGGTGCTTGTTTTAAACCATATAAAGCTTTCTTAAGTTTATAGACATGATCTGGGTATTTTTCATGAATAAATAAAGGAGGTTGTTCAACATAAACGTTTTCTTTAATATAGCCATTTGAAAATGCACTTTTAACATCCATTTGATAGAGTTTAAAGTTATTAAAACATGCTTACGCCAATAAGATTCGTATTGCTTCTAGTCTAGCGACTGGAGCAAACGTTTCTTCGTAGTCTATTCCTTCTTCCTGGTTATATCCTTGTGCTACTAGTCTTGCTTTATTTCTAGTTATATTTCCTAATTCGTCTGCTTTATTTTTATAAACCCATTTAGTTCCTATAACAGTCTGATCGGTCGGTCTGGGTACTAGTTCCCAAACTTCATTTCGTTCAAATTGATTGAGTTCTTCTTGCATAGCAATAATCCAATTTTCATCGGATGATGCTTCCTTAGTATTTTTAGGTTCTATAGTAGAGAGAAAGGCTACATTACCCATTAAATTTAGTTGATTTCTAGTTCGAACATTTGAATTTATTTCTCCAATTATATTTTCTGTAGGATGATTTCGTAAGATTCTTCGAGGAGCACTACAACAAAAAAGACTTTTCACAGCGTTTGAAAAACGCTGTTAAAAGTTTTCACGGCGTTTTTAAAAACGCTGTATAACGACATGCGGTCGTTGACCCTAAATTTTTAACTGCAAAATATAAACGCTGTCAAAAACCCACTTTCTACAGCGTTTTTTAAACGCTGTTAATAATTTTTCTACTGCAAGGCATAAACGCTGTTAATAGTTTTCTACTGCAAGGTATAAACGCTGTCGTAGGGATATGCATTTTTTTTCCCAATGAATTGACAGCAATGTATAAACGCTGTCGTAGGGATATGCATTTTTTTTCCAAAGAATTGACAGCAATGTATAAACGCTGTCGTAGGGATATGCATTTTTTTTCCAAAGAATTGACAGCAATGTTGTGCCATTGCAATATTCACACATATCATTAATATAAACTACATTTAATTATATTTTAATCAGTTAATGTACATAACATAAACAAATCAAACTAAAAATTGTAAAATAAAAGCATAACTATTAATCACTTCCATAAAATAAGTTGAACACAATATCCATGAACAAAGTTTACATAAACCCGTAAACACTATTGCACTACAACAACAACATCACCTACCCTTTCATCAACAACACAGCTGCTTCACCACATCCACACTCAAACTGTTTCATTGACTCACTGCCTTGCTTCTGCCAGAACTGTTTTCTACCAACCTCTCCATCACAGTTCACTATTTCAGCGTGCCACTATCATTAACATCAAATCCTCTGCATTTCTCCATTGCCTCCACCAAATCATCCACCACAAACTCATCATATCACTTCACAACCCCTACAAGCTGTACCATCCAAACCAACCCCTGTAGTACTTCACCTTCATACAACCAATAACCCACTCCAAAATCAATTACTGCTAAACAATCATCCTACAAAACTTCAGTTCAAAACATACCACACCAGCAAACAAGCCTCACAGTTCAACACCCCAGCCTCAACATTCAACCAAAGACCAATCACCATTCTCTGACATCTTTCTTCCACCATCCTCTCACAGTTCCACAAAGCACCATTCAATCTCCAACCGCCAGCAATTCACAACCAGACTCAACTCAACTCCAATTCATTACACGACCAGCGCAACTTCCTTCCGCAACTTTCCACAGCAATAACTTCACAGCAGCAGCACCTTCAATCGAACCGCCAACAGCCATCTAAACCACTTTCTACATCTACATTAACTTCTAAAACTGTGCTACGACCTCTGTCAACAGATCATCCACACAATCCCCTGCACTGTGCCCCTAAATGTTGCATAACTACATCACAGAACTGATAGACAAAGATAATCATACTGCTAAGACTGCTAAGACGTAACTCACATCCTCAAGCGTAGTATTGAATTTTTGCAGTTTCTTTGTTCTGCTTCTTCAGTTTTCCCTTTTTCCTTTTTTTTCTTCTTGAATTTTTTAATATCTATTTTTTCAGATATTACAAATATTTTATCCATAAATGACAACTAATTCGTAGCTTTAAAGTAAATAATGATATTACAAATCTTTTATCCATAAATGACAGCTAATTCGCAGTTTTAAAGTAAATATTAGCTAAAGCTAAATGCCTATATAGAACTAAACATTATCTTATAATCACAGTTCTGTTTTTTCTTTAGTGAAAGTGTTTAGGAACTTTTTTTGAAATGTTATTGTTTAGTCAACCCACTAAATATTACCACGTCATTAAGTTGTATGATTTCTGAGTAAATAGGTATAGCCAAATCATTAAATGTTGTATCGGATATATATATATATATATATATATATATATATATAACTTTTTTGAGCAGTATGAAAGTGACGTACACTAAGTTTTAGGTTAGCATGGAAACAATGATCCATTAGAGCAAATTAATTAAGCCTAAGCTCTTGCAAATAATTAAGGTATATTTTCTTGGTTGATTCTTAATATCTCATAACTATTTTGAAGTTTAGCCACTAAGTTGACACTACTTACTTTATTAAATTCACTCAAGTAAACCCAACAAAATAAAAACACACGTATTTGATTTATTTTTAAGGTTTCTGCATAATTTGAAACTGATTTTGATGTTTTAACATTAAACTAAATTTAGAAATTAATTTTTCTCTTATTTCATTTTTATTTCATAGTTTGCTTTATACACCATAATGTGAGATGATAAATTGGACTCATCATACAAACACTAAACTAAATCGTGTATACCATCTTGAATGCCAGTGGTCATTATCCTCAGTTCCTCACTAATTTTAAAATTAAACAATGAACTTTTAGCAAGAAAAATTTAATGACACTTGGCTATTACCGAGACAATACATGATTTATGTAATATATTCTATAATAAGCAAATCTCAATCCATCAAAACCATTTCATTTTCTCAAAATCTATACTTTATGCTTTTATAGATTAGCAGTAGTGGCAGGTATAGTTCATGTGCTTGCAATATTATTTGAAATGTCAGTAGGAAGCATGTTCACATAATTCAATATTGAAATAAAAATCTCAGTTGATTCATAAATTGTTGTACCTCATTATTCAATGGTGCTCATATGGATCAACTACTCCAGTAAAACATTCGATTTTTCCAGCCCGAGCAATCTTGTACAAGCACTTTTGAATCCATTGATCTCCAAATTTCTATTGGAAAAAAAGAAATTTTACTTTATTTAGCTCAGAATATTTATCGAGTATTTAAAATTTTAACATTTCTAGTCTTCATAATAGATGAGTTATGGAGATGTTCATATTTTATAAATCAATTTGAAGTTTGTTTGTGGTAAGATAAAAATGTCAGAAGAAGTGCAGTACTATCCTTTCTATACGAGTTGCATACACTGACCACTTTCTATAGTGCTAATAATTGATGTATTCCTAAATTATATGCATGAAAATTCCTAATCTCTATTTGGGACTCCATATTTACTATGTTTATGGCATTAACATGTCATGAAAAACAATCAGAACACAGGTGCCAACATCACTCATATAGAACATTTAGTAAGAAGGGTAAGCTATCTGGTTTCAGGAGCAAAATTTTGGTAAGAAGTATAACTTAAGTAAAGTACATAACTGGGGTTTCAAGTGAAATTTATCGGCTTATGAGCACATCTAGTATGTATAAATTTTACGGTCATCACAAAAACATGCAAAATAATTTAAGAATTAAGATGCTGGTAGAGGGTGTATAAAAAATAGCATTTGCTTAAGCATAATTCTATACCTTCTAAACAGCCTCTACATTTTTACGTCATTTTCTCCCTTTAACACCATTTTATTCATCCTGGTGAAGTGCTTCAATGACTTTCTTAAGTTCTCTAGATTTCTTTCCAAGTTAAGTTGCTTCCTACAAAATTCAGAGTAAACAATCAAAGTTACCACACCTTGCTTATGTTAAGTAATGATTTATTCATAGACAATACCCAAGAAAAAAAATTATATATTGTGAATGAGTGATGATTACCTTAGGCATCGTACGAATGAAAATCTAAATCCATTGGAAAGCATGCAATCCCAACACCTCCATATATCTCAAAATGGAACACCAAGAATATTACCTATCATATAATGTAGATGAATTATTATTGCAATAAATTAAGTCACAACAAAACGAGCAAAAAACAAAAAAAAATGGAAGAGAAAATTAAAGATGCATACCAGCAGAAACAACAAGTTACAAACCAGCAACTAGAGATAAGCTAATAACATACGGTGCCTTCAGCTACTATTTTTCCCGTGCCCTCCACGTCAAACATCTTGCACTTGGTATTCACCGTGAAATTTGCACTTTAATCATATTAAAAAAATGTTGATACATTATCAAAAAATCTTATAGATAGATATTAGCAATATAAACATATACCGTAAGAGATGCGAACTTCGGGATTGGGATTGGATTCATGGAGTCTGTTTCTTCGTTTCAACGTGCGAACTTTGGGTTTTGGTTAAAGGTACTTTATTGGTCTATTATTATATAATAATGTTTATATATTCATTGTTTCATATGTTGCTAGTTAGAAACATCACGAATCGGTATATTGATAGATTTTCACATGTTGATGGTTGTATACATAAGCGCATATATACATATAATTATTATTATAAGCGCATAGTTAACTTTTGAATTATAAATTTTTTAGTTGATTGAAATAGTTAAATTTAAGTTTTACTAAATAAAGTAGTTAAATAAATTTTTTTAATAGTTATATAAATTATAAAACATGATTTAAAATTTAACTAATAAAATATTTAAGTAGTTGAATGAATTATAAATAGTTAAAATTAGAATTTTAATTAATAAAATATTTAAATATTTATAAATAGTTGAATGGATTATAATGTAGTTATTAAATAGTTAAATAAAATATTTAAATGGTTGAATGGCTTATAAAGAGTTAAAATTAGAATTATAATTAAATGGTTGAATTTAGAAGGTCAAGAAGATTAGATCAACAACATCCACTATGTATTCTCATATATAATGTGACAAGGGTTCACAAACCAGTAATCATTTCATGTCGATGACAATATGTTTCAGACATTAAATTGAAGAGATAAGCATATGATTGTAGTAATTGAAGCAAGATGTAAGAATGCACTGTACTATTTTCGATTCTATTCTAACTAGTTTTAAAAATGTAGTCGGTAGTTATACAAAATAGATAGAGGGCATGATATATTTTGTTATAACCCATTATTTTTCTAAGAAAGGACAATCATAGATCCTAATGGGTGACAGAAATGCATAATTGCAAATTAAGGACATTGTTAACTTGTATATTATGATACAAACATTATATTATTGATCAGGTGAAATAATATAGTCTGGAACTATAAGTATAAATTATAAAATGCTTCGACAAACCTGTAAGTTCTTATCTCTAGCTGCATCTTGGCTATGCATCATGAGTATTTCAGCATCACGCTTATCTCTAGCTGCAACAAGCCTCACTTTTGCTACACATCGTCTTCACTTTCAGTTTTTAGTATTAGTTCAGTCGATTTTATATTTTTCCAGCTTTCTTGTTGTTTATTCCACTTACTTATTGACCTTATGCTGCCAGAACTATGCATTATATTTCATACAAGTTTTCTCGTTAAAGAGACTGAAACCACTACAAAGATAAATGAAGTTCAGATACTTACTAGACCTAAAATACAAGCACATAGGAAAAGTTACCTTGAACCCTACATTCGTGATTCAAGAGCTCTGCTTTTGCATAAATCTGAATGAAATCAACAAAAGGTGAACAAATATCTCACCATTACCACAGCCTTAGCACTTCCTCTTGTTGTTCTCGTGTTGCAGCTCAATCTACTCTCATGCCACTCCTGTATTGCACTTCTCATACCTAACTTAATTTGCTTGCATCTTCTGTTTCAATGTTGCAACCTTAAGTCTCATGTAGTTGTTCTTCTCTCGGTATGTAGCTATGTAAACGTGCATGTCCCCATATTCCAGTGTGCTCCCCCAAACTCCTTAATGCACTTCTGTTTACTCGCAGTATACAGTTGTTCTTGCAGCCTGTGCATGTCCCCGTATCTTATTTTTACCATGTTAGGTTGGATGTGTTTCTGCTTAGCTTCAGTAGAGTTAACTGCATCTTGGTGCTTCAGTCTACATTTTGGTTGCCTTTGTTGCCTAGATTTCGGATGCGCTTTAAAGCCAGTGACTATTTGGATAGCTTTGTTCTTGCACGTCTCAGTTTTTAAGTTTTAACTTGCACTCAGCTCCAATTCAACAGCTGCACCAGTTCACATGTTACTTCAGTCCATCCTCTTTTGCCGTTCCGACCATGTTTGTAGCTGAAGTTCGTCCACTTTCAAGTTTCAATTGTTGTTCCGCTACCAGATGCATTTGGTTCAACTATATTGTGTTATACCACCAACCACTATCTTCATCTTTGTACTGTCAACTAAGTTAATAAAAAATCGAGTACTATCAATGGTCAAGGGTACAAAAGGTACCTTTCCTCTAATTCGAAAATGTTCAGCAAGATCATGGAACTATCCATGAATGTCACCACAAATTGTAAACAGGCCGCAACATAGATAGGAATTCAATTCCAAGGCAGGTAACGATACAAGTATAGATGAAAATAATATTAACAAACTGAACTTTAAATCAAGTCACTGGAGGATAATCATCTCCATTATATATAGCTATAATATATCCAAATTATGCAATAATTAATTAGTTCCATGTTTGAGTAGTTCAGAAATAAGCTCAGAAGCAACTAAACTACATTGTGAAGGTAAGCATTGGTATATCCACCTATGATGGTTCATCATGCACATCAAATAGCAATGGCACAAAAATATTGGTTTTAATTTATTGGGGATTAAAGGTTCAAGTGAGCTTTTCATATTTAAATATTGACAATGGAAAATGGGCTTCAGTCACTCTTCCAGTTTGATGTTAGCCAAAAAAACTGTACATATATGTCCTGCTTGAGGGTATGCTAGTTATTATGTGACCCCTAAGCATCCATGAATAAATTCGCACATACAAACTTGGTTAAATTTTTGTAAAAAAAATTCTCACTAGGATGATACATTTGGAAGAAAAATGTACAAATTGAAATAAAAATGGCAAACATTTAGTTCTGCCAAATCACAAAATTAATAGCCTAGAAAATAATAATAATGTGACTTGAATTTGAGCCTAAATTTATGGAATGTATTCTTTACCAATTTATATTTCACAATGCTAAAATATAAAAGGAAATTCCATGGCCATTTTGGAATATGAATAAGATAATGATACCTTATACTTGATTAAAGCAACCTTTTTTATATTCCTTCTATTGTTACAAGTTGATTACATCATATAATGAAGTTGAAAGATGAAAATATCAATCCAAAAATAGAAAATATCAAAATTTAGTAACATATTAATCTTACATGGAAACCTAGAATATCATTCAAGTTAACTTGTTTACACATATTTCTAATGTCATAACACGAGCAACTCTTTACAAATCAATATTAGCCAATTAAATTCAATATGTACCATTTCCATGAAGAGCAAAAAATTGTTAACCTGGCAAAAATTAATTAGGAAATAATTAAAAGCTTAGTTATAAATAAATATATTCTTTTCACACAAATATAATGTATAAACTATGAATCTACTTCTAGTGTCATAACATGAGCAACCATTTACAAATTAGTATTAACTAATTAAATTTAATACTACCAAATCCATGAGCAACAAAAAATTATATCCTAGCAGCAGTAGATTAGAAAATAAGTCAAGCCTTAGTTATGAAGAAATATATTATTTTCGCACTAATAAACTTCAATGAATTTTTTTTATAAATAACATTGACAACATCAAACCTTCATGTCACTATCATTTCTATGCAATAACAACAAAATAATAAAGTGTATCCATAGTTTATAGAATCACCTGGTATTAAGCATGCTATTTTACGCTATTTATGCAAGCTCATCGATTGCAAATTATATTCATGTGTTGTACACTTATTTTCATTATTGTATGTTAATAACAAAATACAAACAATCATCGTACCTTGCTGTACTCGATAGAATATACCGCTAAACCAAAGCCGACTCAAGAGTTTTTAGTACTTAGAGTTATCTAAATATGATAGATTCAAGAGCTATCATAAAGTCTGTTGGCGCTTGATTTCTTGGTGAAGAAGAGGAATTTTTAATAGAGTTTAAGGTGTATCCACATGTTCTATCTTTTATCTATAGCCTTCTAAATATTGTGATTTATAGAGTTAGAAACAAAAGGAATTGATTTAGAGCAAAATAAACCGTGACTAGCTAATTTTGCAATATTAATGTATGTACTCGATTTCAGTCATTCTTTCAAAGCCGAGTCATTTAGAATTTCATTTAGAACAAGACAATACACCCAATAGTGAGTAGATACTCAAATATAGAAGTTGATGCAATTGAACATGCATTTAGTACATAGACATCAACACATAGATTATACATTCCATTGGAGCTGAGATATTGATACTGTGATACAGTAAGCAGAACAATGTGATCCGGTAAACAAATGTATGCATTGTCATAGTAACTATATTGTTAGAATTGTAGAAAAGCCTACAGCACTTCAGATCATATGGTCATCAAGTATTTACATTTATTGAAAACTAATTATAGTATCAGTTATTCACTTTCAGTATCATCACTTTCAAAATCATTAAATGGTCATCAAGTATTTACATTTGTGAAAACTAATTTTGGTAGGTTTTTTTAATCATACATGACTAAGGTTTGATATATTATTAAATATATAACATCTTAAGAATTTTAAATAAACATCAATAAAGTAATTAAATTTAGATGCAACTAGAATGAGGAAATTATACTTTAAGACGCTGCTTTATGATTCCATACCAATTCTTTCTCTTTAAACTCATTAAGCATGCATAAGTTGTAAAGAAAAATAAAAAAAAGAATACACACACATGTGTATGTATGTGTGTGTGTACGAACACTCATAGACATACGTGTGTGTGTAAATTGTAATGGTTCCTCATGTGTTGATCAGTTTGGGCATCTTCTAGTTTGTTCAAACCTACTCTAGAATGTATGAAAATAATCGCAGTAGATTAAATCAAGAAGGCCCAACACTGAAACTACAGACCTAATAGTTTTGATCAAAAAATAATAAAAGAGAATTTTACACATCATAGGTTATGTAATGTGAATAAAAGTACCTCTAGGGACTTCCCCCAAGCTACCCCTTTTGATAAACAAACTGCAGCATCATAACCATAAGACTAAAAATGTTTGACAATCAATTCCAATATAAAGCCGACATTGCATTAGACTTCATTTTTTATGTTAAGAAGCTCATCCTCAATCACTAAAAGTAAAATTCATTGAGCAATTGCTGATAACTCGATCTAGTGCTGATTGGTAGCTTGCAAACTATAAAATTAAAAAAGAGAGAAAATGATAATTAAACACAAATAGAAGGAAGTATGTGCAAGATTGAAGAAAAAACATACATCACTAAACAAAGTTAAAACTAGATAATAAGTGAATGCATTGTATTAAGGAGTGACCATTAAGAGTTGAGACACAAGTAAAGTATTTCAGCATGTGGATCTTCATTGGATTTTAATTCATGAATAAAAAAACGATGATATTTAGTAGGTAAAAACTATTTTATTGCCAATCATGTCGATTTCGAAATGCTTTATAATCAAATTATTTGTACTTTTTGTAATTAAAACAATGATAAAAATTAAAACTTTCTATGGTGAGCAACGATGAAATCTTGACTAACCATTTGTAAACAAACTGTTATTGACTAACCCTACCATACAAAGGCCTGTCTTTTTTCTCTAGAACTTGCAAACATAACCGCAGTATTATGCATGATAATATAAAAAAGCAATTTCACATGTTGCATCTAAAGATTAAATAAATTATCTCAAATCGGATTTCTAAAGCGAATCAACCAAGAATTCTTGAGTGAGGCCTCTTATTTATTGAGTGGACTTAGAATCAGATTCATGTTCTCGTGTTTGCCAATGAAGGATTCACGGTGCTTTAGGGCTCAAGTGATTGCCAATGATGGATTCAAAGGGAATTAGGGCTCGAGTTTATCGGATATTGCAGGAGAGGTCAGGGGAGAAACAATTTTTCATGGGAGAATTCATGTTTAATTAGGTTTAAATTTCGCAGGAGGATTTAGGATTTTACTTTTATGCGGAGTGAAATTGAAAAGGAAGAAAGGAAGGCGGCCAAGTAACCGCGTAATGAAAAAAATTCTCAAAATGAATTGGGCTAGTTTAAACAGCGTTCAGGGTTCTAATTTTTATTTTGCAAAATTCTTTTATCAGCAGTTATTGTAAAAACGCTGTCTACTATTGCAGTTGAAAACACATTTTCTTGTAGTGAGATCTTATTATATTAGTAATATCTCTATTAACAATGTTTTCATCTTCTCTAGGATTATAAACAATATCGTCATCATCTCTTGAATTGTTTATTATTATATTTGTTTTATTATTATTAAGTAAATCATTGTCATTATTTGTTTTTGAAATAAGTTTAGAGTTCTCATCAAGAGATACATGGAGTGACTCTTCGATAGTATTAGTTCGTTTGTTAAAAATTCGATAAGCTTTGCTTCGATTCAAATATCCAAGAAATATATCTTCGTCACATTTTGAATCAAATTTTCCAAGCTGATCTTTGGTATTTAATATAAAACATTTTGATCCAAATATTTTAAAATAAGATATGTTTGGTTTTCTACCGTTAAAAAGTTCGTAAGGAGTATTCTTGGTGAGATGTCTAATAGAAACACGATTCAAAACATAACAGGCAGTTGCAACAGCTTCAGCCCAAAAATGTTTTGGTAACGTGCTTTCATTTAGTAAAGTTCTTGCACATTCTCGTAGAGTTCGATTCTTTCGTTCTACAACTCCATTTTGTTGTGGAGTTCTAGGAAACGAAAAGTTATGAAATATCCTTTTCTTCTTACAATAGTTATCAAACTGTATGTTTTCAAATTCACCTCCGTGATCACTTCTAATATTTTTAATTCTAATACCTTTTAAATTTTGAATTTGTTTAACAAAAGTTTTCAAATTTTCAAAGGTATCACTTTTATTTTTCATAAAGATAGTCCATGTATATCTAGAAAAATCATCAACTATTACAAATATGTATTTATTGTGATTTATGAATTGAATTTGGGTAGGTCCAAATAAATCCATATGAAGTAACTCAAGCGGTTGTAATGTCGAAATAACTTTCTTAGATTTAAACGATGATTTAGTTAATTTACCTAATTGACATGAGTCACATATATTATTAACTTTAAAATTCATTTTTGGTAATCCTTTTACAAGACTATTTTTATAAATTTTATTTATATTCTTGAAATTGATATGACAGAATCGTTTGTGCCATATCCAGGGATCATTTTCTTTAGCTATTAAACACATATCTGAGCTATGATTAACTTTCATATTCAAGATGTAAATGTTTTTATCTCTATTTCCTTCGAAAATAAGATTTTGATTTTGATCAAGAATACTACATTTATTTTCAGAAAATGATATTTTAAAACCTTTATCGCATAATTGACTTATACTTAATAGATTATGTTTTAGATTCTTAACTAATAAAACATTTGTAATAAGAGGTAAATTAGATGTAACGTAATTGCTCACATCGCCTTTGCCGATAATATAGCCCTTGGAATTATCTCCAAAAGTGACAGAACCTCCATCTGAGTATGTAATATTTATCAGCATATCTTTGTCTCCTGTCATGTGTTTTGAGCAACCACTGTCGAGTATCCATTTTCCTCTTTTCTTTAGGGGATCTGCAAAAAATATGAGATAACGTTGGTACCCACCTTTTTAATAGGGTCCTAAGAGTTAGGTCTTAGGAAACCAAACCCAGGTGGGTTTAGTATCCCTTTTATAAATATAATTTTTATTATTATGAACATCTTCTATAAATGAACTAATATACTTTTTCCTTATTAACTTGTTATTAGTTTTAGGTACCCATATATTTATAGTTTTAGAAACTAGTCTTTTTGAAGATGTGGGTGTTTTATCATAGTTAACTTTGTTTAAATTATTAGATTATGAATTCTTGACTTTCTTCTTATATCCTAAACCATTTTAATTGTTATCAGGTTGTGAATTCTCAATAAGTCTAGATAAATTTTCTCTTCCTTTATTAAAATTTGAAACGTTTTTAGTGATTCCTTCTAGTTTGGTCTTTAGACTTGAATTTTCTAGCTCAACCATTTTAATATTAGTTTTTAAAACATGATTTTCAGAAACAAGACCGTCATTCTTTTCTTTTTGAGTTTCAATTTCTTGACTCAATAATATAAGTTGAGAATTAACATTTGAAAGTGATTCTTGAGTTTTCTCAAGTTCTTCTTCCAATATTTTCTTCTCATCTTTAAGCATATCTCTTTCAAATTCTGCCTTGTTCTGATTTTCTATGGCCTCTTTATATTTTCTTTTGAGACTTTTTAAAGTATCTAATAATTCAGAATTTATTTCTATCATATCATCGAAACTTAAATCACTAACCTCATTATCTTTGGCCATAAAGCATACATTGGCTTGTTCAATATCGCTGTTACTCTCGCTTTCTGATGAGGAAGAGGAGTCTGAATCTTCCCATGTAACTGAAAAAGCTTTTCTTCTGAATTTATCCTTTCTTTATTGTGATATTCTTTCTTTTGATCTGGACAATCCTTCTGTATATGCCCCTTTTTATGACAGTTAAAACACTCCATTATTGATGAAAACAGTGGTTTATGGTTGTTTGAGCTTCTTTTGCCATTATTTCTATTTCTTTTTCTATATTTCAAGAATTTCTTGAAATTTTTGGCAATAAAGGCTAGGTCGTCTTTGTCTGAATCTGATTCTTCTTGTTTTGCATGGAATGCTATATTCTTTTTATCTTGAACTTGAATTCGTTTAGCCTGCAAATTCACTTCATAGGACATTAGATTTCCTATTAACTCTTCCGGAGTTATTTGGGAAATATCGTTTGCTTCTTCAACTGCGAGAACTTTTCTTTCCCATTCATCCGTTAAAGATTTAAGAATTTTGGATACAATATCAAAGTCTGAATATTTTTCTCCTAGTCCTACTAATGAATGGTAGATATCCTGGAATCTTGAATACATATCATTTATAGATTCATTTTCTTTCATTCTAAAGTTTTGAAACTGACTTTTGAGCATGGATATTTTGCTTTGTTTGACCTTGTTGGTTCCTTCGTGTGTAACTTTGAGTGTACGCCATATTTCATATGCAGTGTTACACATGCTAACACGGTTAAACTCATTTTTATCTAAGACACAAAACAACATATTCATGGCTTTTGCATTAGCTGTGGCATCTAGTTTCTGTGTATTTGACCAAGTAGAATACTCCTCAGTAGGAATAGTGTATTCTTTCTGAGTAATATTCCATGTATCAAAACCATTTGCTTGCATATATATTCTCATTCGTATGGCCCAATAGTTATAATTCATGCCATTAAATAGTGGTGGACGTGCAGTGGATTGTCCTTCAATGAAGCTAGTGTTAATGCTAGTGCTAGTGCTAGTATTAGTGTCCATATTATTAGATTATCAGATAACTGTGTTACGGTTATATGATGACCTTGCACTGATACCTAATGAAAGTGTGCTATGGATCGTGTAATATGGATATATGATAATACAGAGTGTAGTGATGATATCTATACGGTAAATAGTGCGGAATATAAAAGCAATATAGTAAAAATGACACCAGAGATTTTTATACTGTTTCGGAGCACCGTCCTACGTCCACTCCCAGACTCCTTCTGGAATTTCACTAAAAATAATAACCCTCACTTAACCCGGAGGAACAGGTCTATACAACCCTTGAGCAGCCGAACAAGGACCTGAGCAGCGGAATAGGATTTTGCCTCAGCAGCCGAAGAGGACTTCACACGCCTGAGCAGTAGAACATGACTTCAACAAATACAAATGATTGTTTTGACTTTGTGTGTTCTAATAACACGGATTTGTCACTTGTAGTACACCCTTCCTATAATCTTCTCCTCGAGTATAAATATATATATTTGAAGTTTATGAAGAATAGAAAGGTATAGTATTGCTTTAATGCAGAATAATTGAAAGTATGATAACAATTAGATTCCAGAGAGTTAGATTAAAGAGATAAGAAAATTCAGTTGTAATTTGGTGTTTTTGAATCAAGTTGGAATATATATTTATAGATGTTAAAGAGCAGCGATCATTGGCGAAGAGTTGTGGTTGAAGCGTTGCATTCAAATCTCTTTTCAGAGTTTTGTAACTCTTCACGAATAATTGTGTCTTTTCAAAAATATAGCTGTAACGACCCAGAATTTTGAACAAATTAAATTGAAAATATTTAATTAATTTTAAATATTTGAACGATGATTTAATTTGAATGCCGAATATAACTTTGAAACTGACGATTAAATTTTATAATTTAATCTATTGAAACTGGATAAAAATTTGTATCTTCAGTTTTAAACTGAAGAAAAATATTTCAAAAGCTTGTAAAATTTATATTGATAACACCGAAGATAATCGAAGCTTCAGAAATTGATTTGGAAACAATCTGTTCAGTTTTGAAATTTATATCGTTCAATCGATATTTAAAAATAGCGTTCCGAGGCACAGTCTCGGAATTCGACGAAACCAGTTCCATTGGGTCCGTAATATTGTATTATTACCGAATTTCAAATTTCGTATTTTTTGGAGCTAATACGTAACCATACGAAGAGTAAACGCGTTGAAATTAAATTGAATTCAAATTTAAATTAATATTTTATTTGGTCAAATACCAGCACGTTATCCTCCTTGAAGCACGCTTAGTATCACGCAGAAGATCATGGAACGAAATCGTGATAACCATACCCCTCTCTGATAAATCTCGTTTTCCCTCTCCCTCATTCCTCTCAGATTCAAATCAGACGAAAAATAAACAAATCAAAACGAAAACGATTTTCTTCGTTCAAATCAAAGAACAATGGCCGCACTTTCTTTTTCGAAGTCAAAACCAAAAAGAAAAAAAAAACGAACGAATTGATTTTCGTTCGAGATCATCTTCGTGATTGAAGCAGGGAGACGCGACGACTTAGGGTGGAATCGGCGTTGAACTCGAGCGCGATGGCGAGGTCGCGGCATGGTGGCACTCGAGTGGGAGCGGGGGTCAGGCGCGGAGGCGCGTCGAGATGGGTGTGGCGAGTCGAGGCTCGCGATCTCGATCTGGACTAGGGTTCACGCGAGGCGGCGAAGTTGGGGGAGAAGCAGGCGATTGAAGTTTGTGGAGTTCGATCGATACCAGGTGATGGTCAGTGTTGTTGAACTTCGGCTGAAGGAGGTGCGTTCGAATTAGGGGATGGCAGACCTAGGCGACTTCGACGAGTAAGGAGGGAGGCTCGTGTTGTCTTCAATCTAGTATGACATTAAGGTATATTGCTTTATCACTTAATTTAATGAATGTACAACTTATCTATTTGAAATTAATATTGTATGTATATATATATATACAGTAAAACAGATAGGAATATTAGAGATTATTCCCTTAATTTGAATCTTGATATCCATACAAAAATATATATATATATAAATATATATATATATAGGGATTTTAGAGATGTTGAAATTTTATATGTAAAAAGAAAAGGGAATTTTAAGTGCTAATTTAAGTTAAGAAAAAATCTGTTTTAATTTAAAAGTAATAGATAGGTATATCATATATGAGTAAATGATTTCAAAGAGGAAAGTAAATATACATATTTTCACTTGACCAGTTATTCTAAATAATGTATTAAAGGGGAAATTTAGTTTTAAATTTGCTTGTTAGTGAAATTTATAGGATTAAGAGAAAAATTTGTTAAAATCAAATTTATCAGTAAAACTAAATTATTAGTTAATTTAATTAATAAATGGAAAATTTATTTGATGGATTAGTCTAAATATTAATAAATTATCTAAATTGTTATACAAGGGCTATAAAGTCAAGAAAATCGAGTCAAGATGGAAATTGGATGGCAAATAAAAAGCCAAGGTGAGATTTTTCTCACTCAAAATATGTTTGGTATTACAGTTATTGATTTGAACTGATTGATTGCTATTGGATGTGATATTAGATATAGTAGGATATATCTATATATATATAGAAATATATACATATTGGCATATGTATATATTGGATTGATGATTTCCCGCCTCGTATAGCGGATGAGACCCTATTGCGCCGTTAGTAAGCGGATTATTTTTATAAAACTCATATACCGCGATATTCCACCTCGAAGTGGAATTGGTATTGTGCTAACGTCTTTGGATGCAGGGAACAGGTTGGAGGGATCCAACTGGATTCCTCAACTGTATTTATTTATTTACAGATATTGATATATATTCTGTTATCATATGATGACATATGATGTTTGATGTTGTGATGGACTAATTGGTGCGTTGCATCATTGGATTCAAACTTTTGAAGTTTAAAAATAACGATTTTTACTTTAAAAAGGATTTTTAAAGTGATTTTTGAAAATAGACGTTTTATTGAATTTTTGAATTGATTTATTTCAAATAAATAAGCGTCTAAAATTTTAAAGTTATAAAAGTTAAGATTTTTGGTGAAATTTAACCAAAGTGTGATGTTTGAAATAAATAGTTGATTTATTTATAAAATGGTTTAAGTTAGGATTTTTGAATAACTATAAACGATTTGTATAAAAAGATTTATAAAATTGATATTTTATAAATCAAAATATTGGACTTATAAAACGAATTTTTATAAGTGTTAAAAAGAAGTATAAATGGATTTCATAAGTGAATGAAATTAATAGATTTATATTGTGAAGTTAAAAATGAATGAAGTTGTAGAATAAAGGATTTATAAGTAATTTACTTATAAATTGGATTTTTTTTGCCTTTAAGTGGAATATTGATCGAATTTGTTAATAAAGGAGATTTACAAATCGAAGTTGTAAAAAAAATAGAAATAGAATTATAAACGTTGTTTTATAAATTCGAAACCAATTAAATTTGATAAATTAAATATAGAAGGTTATTAAAGGAAATATATTCGCGATTTTGGATAGCGAATTATCCTTAAATTGAATGTGTAGAAAAGACTGAAATTTGGTTAGTGAAGTATATTCACGATTTTGGGACGGTGAATATATTGTTAAGTAAAATGGACTTATTTTCGAAGAAGGGATATTAAAAATAAAGTTAAACGTTTTAAAGATGTTTTAAAATGTATTATGAATCGAAATCATAGATTTCAACATTCATTGTTGAAATAGACGTTTTCGAGAAATAAGGAAATGGTGGACTATAACACTGTTGTTATAGTAAATGATTTCCGAAAGGAAATGTTTTATATAGTATTGGGATTTATATATCTATCTAAATTTCGAATCCCTATACTAGTGATTTTGAGTCGTCGTAATGATGTTTTACGTAACATTCGTTTTGACTCAAATAAATGTTGTTATAGTAAATGATTTCCTTAAAGAATGAATTTATACTTAAATTTGATTTAAGTATATTGAATATTTTCCAAGTGTTGAAAATAAATAGATTTGTGAATTTCTTATTACTAATAAGAATGGAAATGCCTTTCCAAAATAAAATGAAACGTTTTAGGATTTATCTTTGTAAAGATAAATCGAAAGTGAATATCTGAAAACGATGTGAAAATCGAATATCAGTAGATATTCGAAAAACATAAATTCAATATGGAATTTATAAAAGAAAAGGGAAACTGTTTAGAAAAATAAACGTCGATTTATTTTTGAAGTGTGGAAATTATATATCTAGTAAAGATATTTTGGAAGATAAAATATTTGGGAAAATTATTTGGAATCTGATGATGTTACGCATCTTTATTGATAGTTAAATAACCGACTATCAATAATTACCTTGAACGATATTTGTTGTGAATTGGATGAATTGGAATGCCACACTTATTTTTGAATAATCGCTCACTATTCGGGTTAGCCGGGAAAGGACCATGGGGTCGTATAACCCATTCCGAATATGTGATACGTCGTTATGAATTGCATTCGAAGACCGGTGTTGAAGACCGGATATTTTTGAAAACGGAAGGATTACCGTCGAGTTACTCTACATCGGCTGATCTCCGATTTAGAGGTTTTATCACCCTTAGTGACGGGAAGTCCGGACGTGATTAGAAATTTATCCGGATATGCAAGGGCTTCGTGAGAAGTGCCTTCGGTTCTGTTCGATCCCGGAACAGACTTGTATGGATTGTGTGTCCGACGTTACAATTTGAGATATAAAGCTGATTTCTTTCAAATACATTTCTGTTGGTGGCGGAGAATTTATTCTCTTAGCTTAACACCCTTCTCTGAGACGTACGAGCTCAGAGGTTATGTAGTTGAAATTTATCAGCGATATATCCCAATTTGGTAACGTGGCATACTGAGTGTTGCTGTGAAATGATCAGTGTTTGATCATTTGCGATATGATCATTTGTTTGATCTTATATCTTTGTGATCATAGGTTGATCATTTGTTTGACCCGAAGCATGGCTTTGTAGAAAGCGTAGCTTTGTGGACGAGACTTCATCGAGCCTCACACCCCGGAAATGGTTGAAACAGGAAGGATGCGGCAAGGTTCTAGGGAGTAGCGCCCCTTAGTGTATGTCATTCCTTCTGGATAAAGGTGGTATCATGGTATGGAGCCCAGATACTTAACCTCTGTGGTTGCTGCAAATTTATTACTTTGTGGTTGTTGCGAATCGGGGATCCTCGGGAAGATCGGTGACGATCGGGGGATGGCATACGCGTGTCAGTAGTTACCTATTTTTGCAGAGGTAACCTAGCCTTGTGTTGGCAGAGATCTAACCATAACGTTAGGTTCTCGGGTCGTCTATTCCAGGGATGTACCCATCGTGGAAAAAGAAGTTCCTTAGCCTGACCATTTGTTGGAAATCCAAAGAAACAATACGATCTTGTACGGTTTTAGTTGTAGAACCTATCATTCACTTATGGTGGTCACCACTGTTTGGATGGTAGCTATAGTAGGCATAAGTGCGGAATGCTTATGCTGGCTAAGATTTATATTATACTTTCGAAATGTTTTCTACACTATGCACTAATAATAATATCAAAAATGATTTGATTTTGCGTAGTAAGCATCTTTGACTATCATAAGAAGAAATCTCCTCCAATTCTGCGTTTGCATTGTGTGTGTGGTGGGAGGTCTTATGGTAGTTTCATTTTCCAAAAGCATTGCGAATTTGTTTTATTTTCTTTGTGAAAAATAACTGTTTTACGATCTCACACCAGTCACCATGACTGACTCGGAGTTTATTGTTCCCTTCTAAACTCTGGGTGCCCACAAATTTCCACACGGGCAGTCTAGAGTTAGGTTATCAGGATATTCTGGATATTCTGGAGCTTTGGAAGCAAGCTGGATGGCGTGATGTAGTATTTGTATCTGAAATTATTTATTCCGCTGTGTATTCTGTATGAGGACAAGTTATATAACTGTCCATTGTTGTATATGACTCTGATTGATGTATGTATAAAATGATATAGTTCTTTGTTTAAAGATTATTCATTTATCTATTATATATTGTTCCGCTGCGAATGTGAGATTCTGATATTGTTTTCTGTTTCTGTTCTGATGTGTTGTTCTTCTTTTCTTTTTCTACTCTCTTTCTTCTGCTTTCTTCTTCTTCTACCTTTTTCTTCTTTTTAAAACCATAACTTTTCGGGTTTGCGGCACTCGATGGCTCGGCAGTCGATAAAGTGAGTATCGATGTCGAATTTTCGAAAGTCGGAAATTTCGGGATGTTACAAGTGGTATCAGAGCATATGGTTAAGCGACAACCCTGCTCTGTTGGGTCTTACTCATTAGAGATAGAGTCAGTAGTACTCTAGAATGAGTTGAGTGTAATAATAGATATGAGCGCGTATTTGTTAGTGAATATGAAATTGTTTTGTATTGTGTTGACTTATCGGTTGATTGTTTATGGATTCTGGTCGGTGCAGTCTAGCTAACTGTAATCGATAGGGGTTTCTAAACTCTAAACAAGATAAACCGACACAGTATTGATTTTAAAATAGGGTAAATGAAATAATTTTGCCCAAAACTATTTTTGTATAGAAAAGAAATGATTTTCTATGAATTATCATAGTATATGGATGCTTGTTTGTTAGGAAAGTGATGATATTGAAATGTTATCATTAAATTTGAAATTGAATAAGAAATTGAAATCGTAACTCCAAAGTTAAGAAATAAATTCACATACAAATGAAATTAAAGAATGTAAATTATAAATGTGAATTGTAATTTAAAACGGAATTCCAGAGAAGTTTTTGGAAATGTTTTGAAAAGAATTTGAAGATTTTGGTGATTTGGAAAGTTTAAATCCTTTTTGGAGTTGGAAATGAATTTCAAAGGTTTTGAAAAATGTTCTGAAGGGATGAAAAGCTCTAAACTCTTTTCGGTCGCCGGAAAATAACTTCGATGATGACCGCGGCATCATTGGTGTTCATTTTCGGGTTTCCAAAAGAGGAATTGCTGCCAAATTGTTTTAAATGAAAGTTGTTTGGAAAATTTGGATTTTGTTTTGGAAATTCAAAAGATAAATTTGAATTGTTTTCAAAAATGGTTTTGAAAAGGTTGAAAAGACTCTGGAATTGAGTATTGAATTATGAAAATAAAATTGTGAATGAATGGAATCAATTGCAAATGAAGTGAACTAAAGATAATCGATAAAAAAAAAATTCAATATTCAGAATAGAAGACAAAATTGAATTCCAATAGAATTAAAATTGTGAATTGAATTCAAATGAGATTAGAAATGTAAAATTGAATGGATATGAATATGTATAACTTCAACAGTGAAGTAAAAATGATATAAGTAGTTTATATTGAAAATTTTGTAATTGAATGTGCAAAATAGTTTGAATATATGTAACTAGATATTATGGCTAGCAGGATATACAAGTGTATAAAGGAATTGGGAATTTTGATTTCAAAGATAAGTTTGAATTGCTCGACAAAAGGTAAGTATTTAAATTTCGATATGAGATTTGCTGATTTCTTGTCTAGCCGCTTGGCTTTTTCTTTTCTTTTTGAAATCTGAGAGTCCGTAGGGACGTTTTATAGTCGTACCGTATTAGCCGCGCAAAGGAGACGCTGGCGAAATTTTTCGAAAATTTCGGGTGTTAGAAAATTTTTGAGAAATTTTGAAAGTTAAAATTTGAATTGAAACTCGAATTTGAATTGTTAAGTAAACAAAGTTGTTTGAAACTTATAATTGAAGTTAGAACTTTAGTTGAATAAATAACGAATCTTTAGTAGAAAGATTTGTTTTGAAAATTTGATAAAACTATTGATTGTGAAAAATGATAGACGAGTTAAGGACCATTTTTTTCCTAACTTGTAATTTCGGGACAAAATTCTTTTAAGGAGGGAAGTCTGTAACGACCCAGAATTTTGAACAAATTAAATTGAAAATATTTAATTAATTTTAAATATTTGAACGATGATTTAATTTGAATCCCGAATATAACTTTGAAACTGACGATTAAATTTTATAATTTAATCTATTGAAACTGGATAAAAATTTGTATCTTCAGTTTTAAACTGAAGAAAAATATTTCAAAAGCTTGTAAAATTTATATTGATAACACCGAAGATAATCGAAGCTTCCGAAATTGATTTGGAAACAATCTGTTCAGTTTTGAAATTTATATCGTTCAATCGATATTTAAAAATAGCGTTCCGAGGCACAGTCTCGGAATTCGACGAAACAAGTTCCATTGGGTCCGTAATATTGTATTATTACCGGATTTCAAATTTCGTATTTTTTGGAGCTAATACGTAACCATACGAAGAGTAAACGCGTTGAAATTAAATTGAATTCAAATTTAAATTAATATTTTATTTGGTCAAATACCAGCACGTTATCCTCCTTGAAGCACGCCTAGTATCACGCAGAAGATCATGGAACGAAATCGTGATAACCATACCCCTCTCTGATAAATCTCATTTTCCCTCTCCCTCATTCCTCTCAGATTCAAATCAGACGAAAAATAAACAAATCAAAACGAAAACGATTTTCTTCGTTCAAATCAAAGAACAATGGCCGCACTTTCTTTTTCGAAGTCAAAACCAAAAAGAAAAAAAACGAACGAATTGATTTTCGTTCGAGATCATCTTCGTGATTGAAGCAGGGAGACTCGACGACTTAGGGTGGAATCGGCGTTGAACTCGAGCGCGATGGCGAGGTCGCGGCATGGTGGCACTCGAGTGGGAGCGGGGGTCAGGCGTGGAGGCGCGTCGAGATGGGTGTGGCGAGTCGAGGCTCGCGATCTCGATCTGGACTAGGGTTCACGCGAGGCGGCGAAGTTGGGGGAGAAGCAGGCGATTGAAGTTTGTGGAGTTCGATCGATACCAGGTGATGGTCAGTGTTGTTGAACTTCGGCTGAAGGAGGTGCGTTCGAATTAGGGGATGGCAGACCTAGGCGACTTCGACGAGTAAGGAGGGAGGCTCGTGTTGTCTTCAATCTAGTATGACATTAAGGTATATTGCTTTATCACTTAATTTAATGAATGTACAACTTATCTATTTGAAATTAATATTGTATGTATATATATATATACAGTAAAACAGATAGGAATATTTGAGATTATTCCCTTAATTTGAATCTTGATATCCATACAAAAATATATATATATATATAAATATATATATATGGATTTTAGAGATGTTGAAATTTTATATGTAAAAAGAAAAGGGAATTTTAAGTGCTAATTTAAGTTAAGAAAAAATCTGTTTTAATTTAAAAGTAATAGATAGGTATATCATATATGAGTAAATGATTTCAAAGAGGAAAGTAAATATACATATTTTCACTTGACCAGTTATTCTAAATAATGTATTAAAGGGGAAATTTAGTTTTAAATTTGCTTGTTAGTGAAATTTATAGGATTAAGAGAAAAATTTGTTAAAATCAAATTTATCAGTAAAACTAAATTATTAGTTAATTTAATTAATAAATGGAAAATTTATTTGATGGATTAGTCTAAATATTAATAAATTATCTAAATTGTTATACAAGGGCTATAAAGTCAAGAAAATCGAGTCAAGATGGAAATTGGATGGCAAATAAAAAGCCAAGGTGAGATTTTTCTCACTCAAAATATGTTTGGTATTACAGTTATTGATTTGAACTGATTGATTGCTATTGGATGTGATATTAGATATAGTAGGATATATCTATATATATATAGCAATATATACATATTGGCATATGTATATATTGGATTGATGATTTCCCGCCTCGTATAACGGATGAGACCCTATTGCGCCGTTAGTAAGCGGATTATTTTTATAAAACCCATATACCGCGATATTCCACCTCGAAGTGGAATTGGTATTGTGCTAACGTCTTTGGATGCAGGGAACAGGTTGGAGGGATCCAACTGGATTCCTCAACTGTATTTATTTATTTACAGATATTGATATATATTCTGTTATCATATGATGACATATGATGTTTGATGTTGTGATGGACTAATTGGTGCGTTGCATCATTGGATTCAAACTTTTGAAGTTTAAAAATAACGATTTTTACTTTAAAAGGGATTTTTAAAGTGATTTTTGAAAATAGACGTTTTATTGAATTTTTGAATTGATTTATTTCAAATAAATAAGCATCTAAAATTTTAAAGTTATAAAAGTTAAGATTTTTGGTGAAATTTAACCAAAGTGTGATGTTTGAAATAAATAGTTGATTTATTTATAAAATGGTTTAAGTTGGGATTTTTGAATAACTATAAACGATTTGTATAAAAAGATTTATAAAATTGATATTTTATAAACCAAAATATTGGACTTATAAAACGAATTTTTATAAGTGTTAAAAAGAAGTATAAATGGATTTCATAAGTGAATGAAATTAATAGATTTATATTGTGAAGTTAAAAATGAATGAAGTTGTAGAATAAAGGATTTATAAGTAATTTACTTATAAATTGGATTTTTTTGCCTTTAAGTGGAATATTGATCGAATTTGTTAATAAAGGAGATTTACAAATCGAAGTTGTAAAAAAAATAGAAATAGAATTTATAAACGTTGTTTTATAAATTCGAAACCAATTAAATTTGATAAATTAAATATAGAAGGTTATTAAAGGAAATATATTCGCGATTTTGGATAGCGAATTATCCTTAAATTGAATGTGTAGAAAAGACTGAAATTTGGTTAGTGAAGTATATTCACGATTTTGGGACAGTGAATATATTGTTAAGTAAAATGGGCTTATTTTCGAAGAAGGGATATTAAAAATAAAGTTAAACGTTTTAAAGATGTTTTAAAATGTATTATGAATCGAAATCATAGATTTCAACATTCATTGTTGAAATAGACGTTTTCGAGAAATAAGGAAATGGTGGACTATAACACTGTTGTTATAGTAAATGATTTCCGAAAGGAAATGTTTTATATAGTATTGGGATTTATATATCTATCTAAATTTCGAATCCCTATACTAGTGATTTTGAGTCGTCGTAACGATGTTTTACGTAACATTCGTTTTGACTCAAATAAATGTTGTTATAGTAAATGATTTCCTTAAAGAATGAATTTATACTTAAATTTGATTTAAGTATATTGAATATTTTCCAAGTGTTGAAAATAAATAGATTTGTGAATTTCTTATTACTAATAAGAATGGAAATGCCTTTCCAAAATAAAATGAAACGTTTTAGGATTTATCTTTGTAAAGATAAATCGAAAGTGAATATCTGAAAACGATGTGAAAATCGAATATCAGTAGATATTCGAAAAACATAAATTCAATATGGAATTTATAAAAGAAAAGGGAAACTGTTTAGAAAAATAAACGTCGATTTATTTTTGAAGTGTGGAAATTATATATCTAGTAAAGATATTTTGGAAGATAAAATATTTGGGAAAATTATTTGGAATCTGATGATGTTACGCATCTTTATTGATAGTTAAATAACCGACTATCAATAATTACCTTGAACGATATTTGTTGTGAATTGGATGAATTGGAATGCCACACTTATTTTTGAATAATCGCTCACTATTCGGGTTAGCCGGGAAAGGACCATGAGGTCGTATAACCCATTCCGAATATGTGATACGTCGTTATGAATTGCATTCGAAGACCGGTGTTGAAGACCGGATATTTTTGAAAACGGAAGGATTACCGTCGTGTTACTCTACATCGGCTGATCTCCGATTTAGAGGTTTTATCACCCTTAGTGACGGGAAGTCCGGACGTGATTAGAAATTTATCCGGATATGCAAGGGCTTCGTGAGAAGTGCCTTCGGTTCTGTTCGATCCCGGAACAGACTTGTATGGATTGTGTGTCCGACGTTACAATTTGAGATATAAAGCTGATTTCTTTCAAATACATTTCTGTTGGTGGCGGAGAATTTATTCTCTTAGCTTAACACCCTTCTCTGAGACGTACGAGCTCAGAGGTTATGTAGTTGAAATTTATTAGCGATATATCCCAATTTGGTAACGTGGCATACTGAGTGTTGCTGTGAAATGATCAGTGTTTGATCATTTGCGATATGATCATTTGTTTGATCTTATATCTTTGTGATCATAGGTTGATCATTTGTTTGACCCGAAGCATGGCTTTGTAGAAAGCGTAGCTTTGTGGACGAGACTTCGTCGAGCCTCACACCCCGGAAATGGTCGAAACAGGAAGGATGCGGCAAGGTTCTAAGGAGTAGCGCCCCTTAGTGTATGTCATTCCTTCTGGATAAAGGTGGTATCATGGTATGGAGCCCAAATACTTAACCTCTGTGGTTGCTGCAAATTTATTACTTTGTGGTTGTTGCGAATCGGGGATCCTCGGGAAGATCGGTGACGATCGGGGGATGGCATACGCGTGTCAGTAGTTACCTATTTTTGCAGAGGTAACCCAGCCTTGTGTTGGCAGAGATCTAACCGTAACGTTAGGTTCTCGGGTCGTCTATTCCAGGGACGTACCCATCGTGGAAAAGGAAGTTCCTTAGCCTGACCATTTGTTGGAAATCTAAAGAAACAATACGATCTTGTACGGTTTTAGTTGTAGAACCTATCATTCACTTATGGTGGTCACCACTGTTTGGATGGTAGCTATAGTAGGCATAAGTGCGGAATGCCTATGCTGGCTAAGATTTATATTATACTTTCGAAATGTTTTCTACACTATGCACTAATAATAATATCAAAAATGATTTGATTTTGCATAGTAAGCATCTTTGACTATCATAAGAAGAAATCTCCTCCAATTCTGCGTTTGCATTGTGTGTGTGGTGGGAGGTCTTATGGTAGTTTCATTTTCCAAAAGCATTGCGAATTTGTTTTATTTTCTTTGTGAAAAATAACTGTTTTACGATCTCACACCAGTCACCATGACTGACTCGGAGTTTATTGTTCCCTTCTAAACTCTGGGTGCCCACAAATTTCCACACGGGCAGTCTAGAGTTAGGTTATCAGGATATTCTGGATATTCTGGAGCTTTGGAAGCAAGCTGGATGGCGAGACGTAGTATTTGTATCTGAAATTATTTATTCCGCTGTGTATTCTGTATGAGGACAAGTTATATAACTATCCATTGTTGTATATGACTCTGATTGATGTATGTATAAAATGATATAGTTCTTTGTTTAAAGATTATTCATTTATCTATTATATATTGTTCCGCTGCGAATGTGAGATTCTGATATTGTTTTCTGTTTCTGTTCTGATGTGTTGTTCTTCTTTTCTTTTTCTACTCTCTTTCTTCTGCTTTCTTCTTCTTCTACCTTTTTCTTCTTTTTAAAACCATAACTTTTCGGGTTTCCGGCACTCGATGGCTCGGCAGTCGATAAAGTGAGTATCGATGTCGAATTTTCGAAAGTCGAAAATTTCGGGATGTTACAATAGCAGTTATAGAAATTCAATCGACTGAACCTCTGGGTCAGTCGACTGATTATTCAAACGAAAATTTAAAATTTAAATATATATATTTGTATATTCGTGCAACTGTGCATGTTGTACAGATTTTCCAGTGTCAGTCTACTGAGCCTCTGGGTCAGTTGACTGACCTGGTAAAATTTGTGCAATATGCACAGTTTACACAGGTATAGAAATATATATCTTTAAACACTTTTATAATTTAATATATGCTTATATATGTATAAAATATTTGGAACTAGAATGATTAAATATATAAACTAATATATACGTAATCGTGGAGAGATTTTAACAATATTGACCTAAGACTCAAAAACAAAATAATATAATTGATGCACCAGTTTTGAAGTCTGGTCTCCTTGTAGTATATATTCTCTTTTTGTCATAGTAGTCGTCAAATCTGTATGTCATAGTGATAGCTTTGTGTCATGAATCAAAACCAAGTCTTAACAAAATTTTCTTAGGGTTGACCACCCTTCAAATTTTCCTTGAAAACCTTTTAAAGATGATTTAGTCCATCAAATCATATATATATACAAGGAAAATATATCTTTTAGCTTTACTCTAAGCTATTTTGCCATGTTATATATATATACTTTACTCAAAATAATGTTGATGATGTTCAATAAGGATTTTCTATCCCTTCAAAATAAGTTAAAGTTCTTTATAACTTAAAACACTTAGGCTATCTACCTAGTCATTATATTCGAAACCTTTGTTTAAAACCTTTAAACAACCCATTTAAATACATTGAAGGTAACCCCTTCGAAACCAGTAAAAGTCTTTCCTCAAAAAGCATTGAAATATATGACATCCGTTATTAAAACCATTTAAATCTTGCCTTCCGAAAACATTGGAAAAACCTTACCTTTCGACCTTATCGAAAGCTTTCTTTACGACCTTGTCGAAAGCTTGGGGAACCACCCCTTTTTGAAACCATTGATAAAACCTTTCGAAAGCATCAAACTAAACTCTTTTGAAAGCACTTTGGGCTCAATTTAAAACAAGTGGAAACCTTTCAAAACCATTCGAAGTTGACTACTTAGAAACCATTTAAACGTTTCGATTTAAAACATTTGGATTATGCCTTCAAGTACAGCAAAAGGATCAGAAAAACATTGGAGTCGAAAGCATCTGCTTCAAAACCCTTTGAAAGCAACTCTTTCAAAACCATTTCATAAACAATGAAGTGATGGTGTCGAAACCATCCCTTCAAAAGAAATGGAGAGGCGACAAATTTAGAAAACAAAAGGTTCCCTTTGAAAGCATCTGGAAGGTAGGAAGCAGCAGCTATGGTTTCGACCTTGTCGAATGCTGTGCTTTTGACCTTGTCAAAAGCCTTCCTTTCGACCTTGTTGAAGGCTGTGTTTTGATCTTGTCAAAAGCCTTCCTTTCGACCTTGTCGAAAGCCTTTAATTTTAAAACAAGAAAGCAACCCAATCGATACCTTTTCTTTTAAAATATTTGACTTTGTTGAAAGCATTTAGGTCGAAAGCAACCTTGTCGAAAGCTTGCAGGCGTATTTTCCTTAAAACCTAAACATAGCTTCATCTCTTTCGGAACCCCTTGGTTTCGCCCTATACCTTTCAACCTCTTCCAATCCACTACGTACCAGTTACCTGATACCATGTGCATAGGTTTTGACCTTGTCGAAAGGTGAGGAACAGAGGCAGAACCTAGTTGCCGAAGCAGTCGAAACAATAAAAAGCCTATTTATTTGTACTTTAATGTTGTCCTTTTGTACCTAACCTGTCTTATTTGTCTAAATTTGATTGGTTTCCAGATTTTTATATTCAAAAGTACTGCCCTCTTTCCATTTTTAGAAATTTAAACAATTTAGAAAAAGCCCCTTCTCCTTTATAATTATATAAAACATTTAAGTCCCATTCCTTAAATAATTTTATATAACTATTAAAACATTTTGGAAAAATCTGGAAAATTTTCAGAAAATTGTTTTATATATGTTTTCCAACATATAAAATTTTTGGACCCAAATAATAAATTATTTTATCGTAAATAATTTTATAATCTAAAATACCATTTTCTTCCTTAGAAAATTCATAATAAATCCACGAAAATTCAAAAAAAATCTACAAATTGAAACCCATCTCAAAAATATCATTTTAGATCTTATCAAAAATTTGCAAGGCAATTGAATGTCATTTAATAGGATTTTCATCTTAAAACAGGTCATAAAATCTATATGAACATTCATAAATCATCAATAAGCATATATAGTCATTCTATCATTAAAAAACATGGCACATTATTGTAAATATATTCGAATTTATCCTTAAAGCCGAAACCATAAATATTAGAGATGTAAACATTATTCACCTTTGCTTTAGAGATTAAAGGAGCTTGAGATTTGAATGGATTTGATTTGAATTTGCTTTTCCTTTAGCTTTTCTTAATTTCCTCTTCCTCTTTCCTTGTTAATGGTGGCCGGCCTTGCTTATAAATTTTTTTGAAATGAAATGAATGTGTACATGATACATGACCTAGGTTTGGAGATATAGGACTGGCCTCTTTCCCATATTACCCCTCCTCTAATTCATCTTAAAACCCTTCTTTTAATTTGTTTATTTTAAAAGGCACGACTACCTTAATTAAAATCAAATCTAAGTTCCTTAATCAACACATTATTTTATTTAGTTTAACTAACTAAATCTCCTAAATAAAGTTACCAAAAATCTAAGGTGTTACAATAATTCAATTACTAATCTCACATTTGTGATAAATTAGAAAATAAACCAAAGACGATGAAGTATATGCAAGATAACAAAATGATTAAGTAAGAAGAGAATCAAAGAATGGTAGTAACGGTTAAAAAAAAGGAGTAGCAGAATATGCTTAATAGTAGTAAATACAAGTTAAGAAATAATAGGTGATTAATCTATTGAATTAGAAGTAAGCGGTAAACAACATTAAAATGACATTAATAAAACAAGAAGTTAGTTATGCAAAATATTTAAATATTAACTAACTAAATATTAATAGTTGAACATTAGAGGAGAAGTAAATAAACAAGTATTAATATATACATAGCCTTAAGTATGCATTTATGATGGGTGTGAATTAATGAATGTAGCTAATAGCTTAAATTAAATAAGAATGACAGTCGTTGAAATGGGCTAGAATGCAAGGTCAGTAGTGTTACACAACAGAACTCATTTCACCTCAAGGGGCTACCAACAATTATGTGTGCATTATACTAATGCGGGACATATCCAACTGTAGGACCCATGGAATTATACGTTTGCGTGTAGGTAAAGGGAATACCTATATTAGGATGGTTTGCCCCAGTTGAAGTGTCAAAGGACAAGTAGAATCTGCTTCAACCTTTTAGAAGGTACATTTTAAGTAACTGAATGGCATTTCCTAGATTGCATTAGATAATCTAAATGGGATGGTGAGCTAGGCTCGATGCTACGATAGTGAGATTGGTACCAAATATGAGGAGTAAGACCTATTTACATAGGTCGAAATCATCATCAGTCCTGAGCGGTCAGAAGAAAGATGGAGCTTACGCCTAGATGGATTACATCTCCTACTAGTATAGATCACGTTTAAGACATGCACTACCTCATAGTTATTTGCTAGTTGGTTGTTAGAAGGTAAGGCTAGATAACACTTTTGTGGAGGTCTTCAAAAACTGAATAGAATACGGCTAAAAAGTTGTAATGCCATTATTAGGTACTACGGGAGTTCCTTAATATGCACCATGATGAGGACGTGACAGTACGTTGATGATGGATCCTGACGAGGTGCTTGATTGCGGATACTAGCTGGGAAAGTATCCTGGTCCAAAGGGGGACTATGGTAATTACACACACATACATACATACATTTATGTGCACGCACACATGTATGTAGTTATTTTTATTTTTTGAGGAGATGGCGTGTATCATACGCATATATGGAGTCAAGACGACTAAAAAAATAGACATAACATTTAATGGAAGGCAATCGGTATAAACTAGTGTTAGGTATAAGGTGTGTAATTTACCAGTCACTAGAACATTGTTCTGACTCCTTTCTCATTACAGCCCACATGATAGATTTAGTGGGGCATGTATTGGTACAAGGTAGGAATGGTGGAAGGACAGATTTCCTTATACATGCCCGACTCTAATAAAGACATTAAAGATAGAAGGTGTCGACCTTGGTCAGTAATCTTATGTTTTATTATACTTTACTATTCCAATATGAGTTTATATCGATGGTGCTCTGATATACTTTTGTTATTTGCATGATATCAAACACTAATGATTCATAATTTGGTGGACTTGGGTTTTTTATTTAGCCAAAATTGAGGCCCGCTGGGATGCGGGTTGTTATAAGCATAATATATCAATATTAAATTCCTATCCAAACCTTATTTAAGGAGCTTTAAGTTGGAAAATGTAACGACCCAGAAATTCTGTCAATTGAATTTAGAATATTTAATTAATTTTTAAATATTGAAAAGTTATTTTTATAAGTTAATAACATGAATTTCAAATATAATGATTTATTTGATCATTCAATTATTGAATTTAATATTTGGAATTGTTAAAATAATTGAATCTTGAATTGATGCTAATTAAAATGATTTCAAAAGTTGATTTAAATTCTAGTTAAATAAGAAGGAAGATAGTGAACTTTTAAATTTAGATTTAAAAGTGATTTAACTAATTTTGGAAATTTGCTCGTTTTAAATAACGTGTAAAAATAGTCTTAGGAGGCACAATCTCGGATTTTGATGAAATTAGTTCCGTTGGATCCATGATAGTGAATTATTGTATGCCGTCAAATTTCGTGACGGTCGAACGTATTGTTTGGTCATGCAAGTTCGAAACGCATAGAAATTATTTGAAGGAATTTAAATTAAAATAATTTGATTTTGAAAGTTAATTCTGTATATGATGGAATTGGCTCCCGATATATATTTCATTGTGTTCAGAATAGGAGTATAACATATAGAATGCCAGGCGGCATGCTTCATTTGAAGTTCGAAATTTTCACGGATGAATAGTACTTTGGAATTTTTTTTATAAATAGCCATCAACTTTCTTCCATTTGCAAACCTAAATTTTCAGCCTCCATTTCCATTAACCAAATCCAACGGCCTTTGTTGATCGGAGCCTCTAGGGACCGAATTAACCTTCGACTTCAACTAGGGAAATGTAGAAAGCATCGACATGAAGCTAATGTGCAGTTGGGTCGTCGAATCGGCGACCAAGGCAGGGGAAAATCACTCTCGTTTGTCTGCAGCAACATGGGGTTCTCAAGGAAAATTTCGCGCAACTCGCACGCGAGCATGGAGGAGGGTGAAGGCGCCGGTGGCATGTGGCATGGCGAGGTTGGCAGTGGCGTCGTTCGTGGTGACGCGCGATCGATTTGATCGTTTAAGCGAAATAAAAAAAAACAAAAATCGTGTTCGGTTGGGAAGAAGGCGCACGCCTAGAAACGAAGATAGGAAAAGCTAGATGGAATTTTGAGTTAAAATTGGACGTTCGTTCTATTTTAGTTCAAAAAAACGTTTTAGAAACTATTCAATCAATGTGAGTTAATATCACCTTTTTGGCTAACCAGAAACTATTTTTGATCGTTATTGACTATTTGGATAATTTACTAATTATTTGTAGTTGGATTGGATATATTCCCACCTATTGGAGTCGATGAAACCCTATTACGTTCCCGTGTAAGAGCGGATGACCCTTGTATACGAATCTCGCCTCAAAGTGGTTGATTTATATTTTTATGATTATATACTGTATGTGATGCAGGGGGACAGATTGGAGGGATCCAACGGGATTCCTCTCACTATTGATTTTGTTTTCATATATATGGTGATATATGATTTGTTGAATGCCATATTGATGACATACATATGATTTTTGCTTAATTAGTGCTTTAGTTGCAACAGCCCCGTTTTTGGTATTTTAAAATACTATAAAATAGTGATTTGATTTAAAAAGGAATTTCAAAGTGATTTTGGGAATTTATATGTTTTAATAATTTTTCTAAATGGAAGTATGATTTTAGATATTATAGACCGACAGTTTTATGACATATTTTAAATAGAGATTTTTGAACTGCAATTAAAGATTTTTAAAATCTTAGAATAAGCTCGCCTTTTATAATAAAGGGATATGTTTTAAAGAAAATATAAATATTTTGATATTAATATTTATTGACCAGTTTATATAGAGAAATATATATA
Organism: Allium fistulosum; assembly: GCA_030737815.1. NCBI lineage: Eukaryota > Viridiplantae > Streptophyta > Magnoliopsida > Asparagales > Amaryllidaceae > Allium > Allium fistulosum. Next base: position 922,473,608 of record CM060904.1, read on the forward strand.
TATATATATATATATATCTTTGTGTTTATTTCAAAAAATATATCTGTGTGTATGTGTGTGTACATATATGAAAGATTAATTACAAATATGGGATTTTGTAAATGTGATAATTTATAAAAATAATATTTTACAAATGAAGTGAAGATTTGTAAAATCGTATTTTGTTAATAAGTATGAATTTATAAATGAGGTTTATAAATTAAAGGAAACTATTATCGTTTAATAAATTGAAGAATAAATCAAACAGTGGATTTATTATAAAATACAGAATGATATTATAGAAATAGTTGACTCTATTTTGGGAAATTGAAGGCGAGGATAAATTTGGAATGTTAAACGATATTTTTTATAAATAGGAAGGAATTTATCCATATGGAAGTAATATTAAAATGGATTGTGATTGATATTTTTAAACGAGATTTACTAATAAGTGAGATTCATAAAGGAAATATATTTATAAATAGAGTTTATAAATAAATGGGTTTTATGAAAGGAAGTTTTAATAAAATGGAAAGAGATTCTTAAATTTAGTTTTATAAATGTGGAAATGACTGGGTTAAAGATTTAAGAATGGTTTTTTATCAAGGAAACATATTATTTTTTAAAGTTGGTTATTCATGTTAATATTGTTTAAAGTTGTTTATAAATATTTAAATAATTTTGGAAAGTTAATTATTTAAATTATTAATATGGTTTGTTAATAATAATGATTATTAAAACTATTTTGGTAATTTATCATCATTATTTGTACGGTAAAGATTAACGATTATTTTATTCATAATATTTTGAATTATTAATTATTATTTTTAAAGAGGTTAAAAGTTAATTATTATTATTTATTTATGATTTTTATTATAAATAAACACTATTACATAATAGTGTTATAAAGAATGTGATTAGGACTTATTTACGAAGTTTTCGAGATTCATAAGAAGAGTTTTGTAATATATGAGGAGCTTATAAAATAGTTTGAAGATTTAAAAGAAGATTTTTATAAGGTAAAGAGGTTTATAAATAGATGGATATTTATAAATGAATTTTAGAAATAGATTTATAAAAAGAGTTTTATAAATAATTGCATGGTTTTATAAAGGGTTTATAAATGACTGGGGAAATTATTTATAAATGGTTTATAAAGGGTTTTAGGAATCTATAATGGAGTTTATAAATGATGTTAGAATTTGGTAAAGAGGAGATCTTCTTCAGTGTTGGAAAATATACTTATACCATTGAGATAAGTATATGAATATTTTCTAAGTATTGAAAATAGAAGGGTTTTTGAATATATCTTTGTAAAAGTATTTTGATACTAACATTTATATGATGGTTTTAATTAACGAAAAGATTAATTAAGGAGGCTTAGTATTGCATGGTGCTAAACCAAATGTTTGTTTTTCCCATGGAATTAAATCCCTGATTGAATGTTTGTTATTCGATGGATAAATAACTGACTATCAGAATTTAGACCCAAAAGTAACTTTGGAAATATCTAGAAAAAACACGTGAGTTATGTGGCATAGTCATCTTGATGATGCTTTACTGTACGTGTAAATCTCCTTTCGTTCTTCTAGGACAATGATAAGGAAATCCATCCACTAACAGTTAGGAGGCGATCTCCGTTCTTATCTTTGACAATTTATTTCCTAAAGAACCGTTGTTGAGTTTATCAGAAACTGTCGAATGTTGTTTCGAAGAGACCGGGATTGAATATGCTATCCAGAAACCACTTCGATCCAACTTAAGCATTCAAAGTAATGACATCTTGAAGATGGAATTGGAGACGGAGTCCTCAAGCGTTTCGTTCAGTCCAAGAACGAACTTATATGGATGAATGTTGGTATTACATTAGTTGCCTGGAGGGTAATATTAGCATTCCAAGATGGTTTGCTAGGAGGAAATGGTAAGAGCGTGGCCTCTTAAAGCCTCACACCTGGGAAATGAATGAAGCAAGGACATGCGGTAGGGCTAAGTGGGTCGCACCCGAGTAGGGTATGGTCATCCCAAATATTGAGTGATATTCATGTATGCTTCGAGATCCCATTGTATGGTTGTTGATTGCAACCAAGGGGTGATCATATTCAGTGCTACTCGAGAAGGGGTAGTGCCGGTCCTGAGTAGCAGAAGTGCAACATGTTGTAGCCTCCCGTACACTTGATTTAGAGGTGTATGGATTCGATGGGTAGACCCTTACCCTTTCATAGTTGGAATTCATTCTCTAATACGAGCCTTCGATTTTGGTTGTAGAACTTAGTATGCTGGAATTTAATTAATGTAACAATTTCGACTATGATTAATAAGTACTTGTATATTAGACACCATTATAATATCAGAGTATTTCATATGAAATGTTATGGTTATCGTAAGGTAAAAAACCGTCCGTGTTTATATATGGTGTAGTCTTACGAGGTTTGATTTTAGAAAGGTATCTATAACTTTAAAAGTCCAATTGGGTGTGTTTTCTCATGCTGGTTTTCCAAACCGACTCAGGTGTTATTTTATTATAATGCTCAGGTTAGATCGAGCATATTTATAGATTGCTTTGGACGCATTGGAGCTCAGGAGACGAGGTTGGAGGTCTTCAAGTCGTATTCTCGTATATGTTTATTTTCCGCTGCTTTATTATTGAAATTATCAGCAATTGTGAGGACATGATGTTATAACTGTATAGGCTAATGATTGTAATTGTTGTTGTACTCTAATGGATGTATGTATATAACAGTTTCTCTTTTGTAAAGATCATTGATATTATATTGTATGTTGTTCCGCTGTGATTGTGAGATTCTATGTTGTTTTTAGTTTTTTTCTCTTCTTCTTCTTCTCTTCTCTTCTTTTTTCTTCTTTCTTTCCCTTAACTATCCGTATTTCCATTTGATTTGGGTTAGACATGTGTGGTTTATTGTCAGTTTGGATTGTACTGAAAAACAGGTTGTTACAACATGGTATCAGAGCTTAGGTTGAGTGAACACCTAGGCTTTGGTGGGAATTTACTCATTTGAGATAGGGTAAGCGAGACCCTAGGATGAGTTTGAGTGTATATATATGAGCACATATTTGTTAGTGATTATAAAAATGTTTTATATTGTGTTAATTTATTTGTTGGGTGACTTATGAATTCTGGTCGGTACGTGGGACCCCACGATATCGATAAGGGTTTATAAACGCTTAAACAAGGAAAACCGACACAGTATTGTTTTAAAGCGGGTAAATGAAATAATTTTACCTAAATTATATTTTATATAAACAAAGGAATAATTTTTCAAAAATTATTATAGTTATATATGGTGTGTTAGGTTGTTAGAGAATGATAATATTTGATTATTATCATTTGTTGTTTTTTGTTTTAATAAAAGTTGTTATAATCTAAATAAAGATAAACATCTGTAAATTAAATTATATATGAAAGTGAATTTATAAATATGAATTATAGAGTATTGATTATAAATAAAATAATCAACATTGTGAAATGAATTACATAAGAAGTGATATTTTATAAATATGATTTATAAAGGTGATTTATAAACGAAAAGTAAAGGCAATTGCCTATGTATATTTATAAATATGATTTGTTAATAAAATTAGATTTAAAACAAGAAGTTTGAGAATTTAAATCTCATTGATTTTAGAAATTGTTTTTCGTAAGGTTTTAGAAAAATAATAATAGTATTATTTCGAAAATATTTTGGAATAAAGAGATCCACTGGAAAATAATTTCGATGATGACTAAAGCATCATCGACATTCATTTTTGAGTTTCTAAGTAGGGGATTGCTACCATTGAAGTTGGTTTGAAAAAATAATTTGTTTTAGATTCCAGAGGTGTAATTTGATATTTTTTTGAGGAAAATGTGCGATCCTCTTGAAATAGAGGAGAGCACACATGTAACTATATATATATATATATCATAAAGCAAGGCGCTGCCAACATGCCTGGCAGGTAGCAAATCAAAGTACAAGTAACAAAGGAAAAAACTCAGCTACCCCTATAATGAGCTCCGGCAAGGCCACCGCCCATTACACCCCAATATCGAGCTCCGACATGACCACCGCCTGATATTAAGGTGTTAAAAGTACCTGAAAAACTAATGTATATCACAAAGACAATGATATAGGAAGCCAGCACCATCTAAGAAGGAAGCTCCATGCTGCTTACTCGGAAGGAATGGAGATGTGACTAATCTGAAGTGGAACCGCTAATGATCTTGAATGGAAAACTCCGCAATGAAGTCTCAGTAAAACTGGAAGTAGCGCCTAGCTGAAGAGTGAATCCTCTTGAAAATAGAATGCCATAATGAAGATGAAGATGTACTGAGAATAATCCCTCACTGCAATCAGCAATCCTACAAACAGCAATCATGAGTACCTGCAAAGAGAAACTAACACCCCATCTGGCCCAGACCTGTATCTGAAAAGTAACTAAGGAAAATAGTTAGAATGAAACGCATATATGTATATAAATGAAATTTATATACATATATATATATATATGTATAAATGAGATATAAGTAAAGATACAAAAGTAAAGCTAATAGGATAGAATAAAGTAAAGATTAGAAAAAAGATTAAAAAACAAACAAAAGGTCTAATAAAGTAAAGCTAATAGGATCCATGATCTATATAACTAAAAGATCTATAAACTAAAACAAACAAAAACTAACATAATAACTAAAACAAATCTAAAATTATCCTTATGGTCCTTTGATCAAAAGTAAATTATGATACACAGTGAAATCATCATTTAAATTTGAAAAAAATATTAATAGTACAATTATTAATGTCAAAAATATTATTTTTACGTTTAAATAGATTAATATTACTACTAATCCTATTAAGATATTCTTTAAATAGATTATTTTTAGCTAATTTATATTTAGGATTAGAGATCCAATTAAAACAAAATGAAGAAATTATAAAAATCAATTTATTAAAGTGACTATTATTATTATTAAAAATTCTCTGATTTCTTTCAAACCATATATACCAACAAGTTATAATGAATAAAGTGTCAAGTAAGAATCTATTATCCTTTTTGAACAAAAATATAAAAGAATTCCAATAGAATTCACAATCAGAAATTTTATTTATTATATTAAAGTTAAAGATTTTAAGGGTATTATTTAGAATGAAATAAGTATCCATGCAACCATAGTATACATGCTTAATATCTTCCAAATGCAGATTACAAAATTAACATTTATTATCAATTTGTATATTTTTTCTTTTCAAAAGTTCTATAGTATTTAGTTTTCCGTGCATAATTAACCCCATGTGAATTTTAGATTTAGGAGGAGCATTTGATTTCCAACTAAATTTAAAAGAGTTATTGGTTACACCCTAAAAGTTAATAAATCTATAAAAGGAATTAGAAGTATATTTCTTACTCTTATCCCATTCCTAACTAATATTATCATTATCATTATCAATATTATATAGATTTAATCTAGCATAAAGCAAAGAAAGCTGCCTAAGGGTTGATCCTACTAAAACTAAAATTCCAAGGAAGGTCATTTTCGGGAGAAAAATCTTCTATAATTAATGCATACTGAAAACTACAGATTTCATAAAGCTCTCTAAATTCAATCCTAAGAGGGATAACGGAAATCCAATGGTCATGCCAAAAAGAAGTACTACTACTTGAATGAACTATTGTATTAGTGCATAAGTTAAAAATCTCATGACATTTTAGAATAGATTTCCAAAAATTAGATAGTTTACAAATGACTGAAAGAGTAATTTGATATAAATTGTTACTACATTATAGTAATATTTAGAAATGATTTTTTACCAATTAGTACTATCATTAATATCCTTAAACTTCCATAACCATTTACCTAATAAGGAAAATTCATATTACGCAAATTAATGACTCCTAAACCACCATTCTTTTTAGATTTACAAACAGTTTCCCAATTTACTAAACATTTAATGCTGCTATTAGTGTTTTCCCCACTCCATAAGAAATCCCTTCTTATTTTGTCTATTTTATCAATTACCTAATCTGGAAAAAGATGCATAGACATCCAATAGATCGGGAGAGCTGATAAAACAGAATGTATTAGAACTAATCTACCCGCTCTCGATAAAAATCTCCCATTCCAACGAGAAATCCTATTTTTGATTTTATCTATGATTATAAACCAGTCATCATGTTTAACTTTAGTAGGTCTAATCACAAAGCCAAGATAGTCAAAAGGAAAATTCATAGTTTTACAATTAAGCGTATTAGGAACTAAATTTTCAACTTTTTCAAAATCATTTAAAACTAAAACAGAACTTTTTTCAAAATTTATTTTTAAACCTGATAGAAGTTCAAAACTATATAAAATAAACTTAAGAGTAATAATGTGTCTAGGTAAATGGGAAGAAAAAAGCAAGGTATCATCTGCAAATTGAAGGACAACTATACCATTACGCGATATATCATTACCTACATTCCCTAGAGATCCATTATCAACCACTTTTTTAATTATCTTAGCAAAAACATATGCGGCTAAGTTAAACAAAAGAGGCGATAAAGGATCACCTTGCCTTAAACCTCGCTTAGATTGAATTTTATTACCTAAAATACCATTAACCATAATACTAGAATTACCGGTTCTAAGAAAATTCATGGTCCAGCTAATACATCTATGACTAAAACCTCTAGCATGAAATATATCTATAAGAAAATCCCAATCTACCGAATCAAAAGCTTTTGCGAAGTCCAATTTTAAAATTGTACAGGTTATATTATTCTTACAACAGTGATTAATGTATTCTTGAATAACAGCCACACCGTCGGTGATATTTCTCCCTTTAATGAAAGCAAATTGTGAACAGTCAATTAAATCGTTCATTCTTAAACAAAGTCTATTAGCTAAAACTTTTGAAATAATTTTAACGGAACAGTTAATCAATGAAATAGGTCTAAAATCTTTTAAGTTATTAGCACCTACTTTTTTGTGTAATAAAATAACATTTGCAAAATTAAATCTTCCTAATTGCAAATTTCCATTATAGAATTCGTTAAACATACTAATTAAATCTAATTTTAAGACATCCCAAAGTGTTTTATAAAAAGGAAAATTGGGAACCCATCCGAACCCGGGGATTTATCACCTGGCATGTCATTAATAGCTTGCCGAATTTCCTCTTCAATAAAAGGATTATCGAACTCAGAAAGATCAACATTAGAATATGATGGATAAAGATCATTCCATCTAGCATTAATTCTGTGTTTTTTTTATTACCAAAAATATCTCTATAATAGTCTGTAAAAGCCTTATTAAGATCTCTTTGGTCAACTAACTCTTCATTATTCACAATAATGGAATTAATAATATTACTACGCTTTCTACCATTAGCCATATTGTGAAAAAATTTGGTATTATTGTCACCTTCATTTATTCACTAGATTCTGGATCCCAGAGGTATAATTTGATATATAAAGGGGTTATGTATATATAAGATTTCAAAATGATTTGAAAATAAAACCAAGCATTAATACCAGTAGTTTTAAATGAATTTATCATCAGATTTCACTTGTTTTCTCTTCTCTTCATCTTCCACATTTATCCTAAAGAATCCCAAACTATACTCTGCCAAAATAAAAAGTGAATCAAACTTGATTATCTCTTGTTTGATTCTCTGCCACTCTCTCCATAAGATCTCAGTGCTATTCAGAGTTATAGGATTATTTGTAAATCAAACTGTTGAGTAAAAGGTGCGGTTGAGCCTTGAAATCAATTGGGTGTGATTGTTGCCCCGGAAATCGATTTGGTGATCTTGTGGCCTGGTAAATCAAGAGAGTTTGCCCCGGACTCGAATACAGGAGGGTGTACCTCGTGGCCTTGAAATCAATGGTGTAATCTGGGAGATTATTTTTGATAAGAAATCCGTACGTTTGTGCGGGACTGGATGTAGGGTAACTCCGAACAAGTATAAAATCCTGGTGTGTTCTTTCCTTTACTGTTTTTATTTATTATTTGCATCTACGTTTGATTCTGTGATTATATCTGTGTTTGTGAATTACATCTGTTGGTGATTAAATTTACATAAGTTTCAAAAAGATTTAGAAAATCCACAAAAAACTATTCACCCCCCTCTAGTGTTATTCCAGCTTTAAGATCCGTAATCCGCATTTCTCACATTTGGTATCAGAGCAAGGTTTTCAAAGTTTTCATAATATGAATTTTGAAAAAGTTTTTAAAATGGCTATTTTTGGGGATTTTGTTAACACTAGTTTAAAACTGTTCAAATCATCATTGTCTCATAAGTCTGCATATAGTTATTATAGAAAACCAAGTTATCTACCAAGTTTTTATTCTCTGCAGAAAGAAAAATGTTATATGGCCTTTGAAGAATTACCACTCAATGGACAAATTGTGCAAATCAAGAAGAATAAGTGAATACTTGATAGTGGGTGTTCAAGACACATGATTGGTAATCTAGATATGCTGAATGATATTATTTATAAAGATGGAGGATTGGCTAATTTTGGAGACAACTTAAAAAGATATGTGATTGGCATCGGCAATGTCAGTAACTATAAAACTCCTATTATTTCTAATGTTTTATTAGTTAAGAATCTAAAACACAATCTGCTTAGCATTAGTCAACTTTGCGATAAAGAATACAAGATTAAATTTGAAAAAGATAAGTGTCACATCGAAGATATAATTCAAATATTATATTTGAAGGAATTAGGAAGAAAAATATTTATATCCTTAGTATGAAAGTTTCAAATGATAACTTATGTCTTTTGGCTAATGCAAATGACCCTTGGATTTGGCATAAAAGATTTGGTCATTTAAATTTCAAGCTGTTATCTAGGTTATCAAAACTTGACTTAGTTAGAGGTCTTCCCAAGTTAAACTTTAAAGTAGATAGTATATGTATTGCTTTCCAATTAGGAAAACTTAGGAAAAGTTATTTCAAATTAAAAGATATGATTTCAACTTCAAAACCTCTTGAGTTACTTCATCTGGATTTATTTGGTCCATCTCAAATTCAATAAATGAATCACAATAAATATGTCTTTGTAATTGTAGTTGATTATTCTAGGTTTACATGGACAATTTTTATGAAACATAAAAGTGATACTTTTGATTCATTTAAATTTTTTACAAAAAGACTTCAAAACCAACTTTCTTTAAAAAATATAGCTATTCATAGTGATCACGGTGGGGAATTTGAAAATGAAAATTTTGAGAGATTCTACAATAAAAAGGGAATAACTCATAATTTCTCTTTTCCAAGAACTCCACAACAAAACGGAGTGGTAGAACATCAGAATATAATGCTTCAAGAGTGTGCTAGAACAATGCTTTCTGATAGTTACTTACCTAAAAACTTTTAGGCTGGAGCGGTCGCTACAGCTTGTTATATATTAAATAGGATTTTAATTAGACCATTAACTAATAAAACACCATATGAATTACTTTACAATAAGAAACCCATAGTAGCTTATTTTAAAGTTTTTGGTAGTAAGTATTTTATTCTTAATACAAAAGATAATTTAGATAAATTTGAACCTAAATCTGACAAATGAACCTAAAAGCATTTAGAGTTTATAATTTAAGAACTAACACTATTGAAGAAACAATGCATGTATCTTTTGATAAATTTTTTAAAGATACTGTTCAAATAGAAGATGAAGAAGACTTTGTAACTTTAAATAATGAACCTAATGAAACTAAATGTGAAATCATTCAACCTAATAAAAGAATTAGGCTATTAAAAGATCATCCTATATAAAACATACTAGGAAATATTGAATCTGTTGTTAGAACTGGAAATCAACTAAATAACATGAGTAATGTAGCTTTTATATTAACTACTGAACCTAAAAATCCAAAGGAAGCATCATCTGATGATTCATGGATTCTTGCTATGCAAGAAGAATTGAATCAGTTCACCAGAAATGATGTTTGGGAACTTGTTCCTAGACCTGAGGATAAAAGTATAATTGGAACAAAATGGGTTTATAAAAATAAAATGAATGAACTTGGTGAGATCATGAGAAATAAAGCTCGATTAGTCGCACAAGGTTATTGTCAAGAAGAAGGAATAGATTTTGACGAAACCTTTGCACCCGTAGCAAGATTAGAAGCCATTAGAATTCTACTTGCTTTCGCAAATTATAATAATTTCAAATTATTTCAAATGGATGTTAAAAGTGCTTTTCTAAATGGATTTGTTAAAGAGGAAGTTTATGTTGAACAACCTCCACTCTTTGAAGATGAAATATTTCCAAACCATGTTTTCAAACTTAAGAAAGGTCTATATGGTCTGAAACAAGCTCCTAGAGCATGGTATGACAAACTAAGATCTTTTTTATTACAATCAAATTTTGAAATTGGTAAAGTAGATAATACTCTTTTCATTAAAAGAAATAAAAATGATATTCAACTAGTACAAGTTTATGTAGATGATATTATTTTTTGTTCAACTAATCATGAAATCGATAAAGAATTTTTTGAAATAATGACAAAAGAGTTTGAGATGAGTCATATGGGTGAACTTACTTTCTTCTTAGGTTTACAAATAAAACAATTAGATAATGGTACCTTTATTAGTCAAGAAAAATATGCTAGGGATCTAGTGAGTAAATTTGGTATGACTACTGCGAGTGGAAAACCCACTCCCATGGCAACCAATGAAGCTTTAAATAAAGAAGATCTTTCAAAAGATGTTAATCAAAAACTATATAGAGGAATGATTGGATCACTACTCTATATCACTGCGAGTAGAACTGATATCATGCATAGTGTCTATCTCTGTGCAAGATACCAATCTCAACCCAAAGAGACTCACTTAAAAGCTGTGAAATGTAACATAAGATATGTTAAACATACTTTTGACTATGGTTTATTTTACCCTAAAAATGATTCATTTGATTTAATTTCTTATTGTGATGCTGACCATGCTTATTGCAAATCTGACCGAAAAAGTACAAGTGGAACTTGTCACTTTTTGGGGCATTCTCTGGTTTCATGGTATAGCAAAAATCAAAATACTTTTTCTTTATCAACAACTGAAGCAGAATATATCTCTGCTGCTTTGGCTTGCTCCCAAGTCATTTATATGCAACAAACTTTAAAAGATTTTGGATTAACAATTTCAAAATCACCAATTTATTGTGATAATTCTAGTGCAATAAATTTGTCTAAAAATACTACTCATCATGCTAGGACTAAACATATTGATATCAGACATCATTTTCTCAAAGATAATATAAGTAAAGAGATTATTTCTCTTGAATATATCAATTCCGAGAATCAAATTGCTGATATTTTCACCAAACCCTTAAATCAACCTATATTTACTAAATTAAGAAGAGAACTAGGCATTTGTTCAATAACTGAGACATAGAATATAGATATAGTAACATATATATACAAGAAAATCAATTTTTTCATAAGGATGTCGACATACCCCTACCACCCATGTCGACATACAACGACAAAAATTTAAAATTTGATTTTCCCACTAAAATCAGTTTGGTAGTTATATAAACCTATGTATTTTGAATTTTTCTATCTTCTCACTTTTTTTTTCTCTGAAATAAAACCTCTGTAAATTAAAATTAATGGCCTCCTCCACTAAATAAAAACAAATTGACACCATTTCTTTCCCTTCTCCTCATTCTGGTCTATTCCAACGCACTACACTGGCACGTGTGATAAAGATTGAGGAATCTATAAAGGATGCCATGCAAATGTTGACTGAATTTCAAGTTGTGCAACTAAGGATGGAAAAAGAACAAGAAAAGCAAGGCAAAATTCTTCGGAATTTACAAAAATTCCTAATGGATAATCATGCAAATCCTATCGTAATTGAAGAAGATTCTCCCAACATTCACGTGCATAATCCTTTAGAGCACAACGAAGAGGAAGAAGAAGAAAAGGAAGAAGAAGAAGAAGAAGAGGAAGAAGCACCTATGGAAGAAGATGACAACGTGGTCTGTGTAGGCGAAGTTTGTTTTGACAAAGATGGGAATTTGGTTGAACAACGTGGAAACTTTTGTTATCATTATCCAAATTGTTCGATTCACAGATCTCCGATTGTCAAAAACTCTCGTTAGTATTGTTATTCTATAGTTTATGAACTTAAATATATTTGTATGTTTATGTTTCATATATACTTGTAAATATAACATCATATATAATAATATATTTGTTTTACTTGTTATACTTTCTTATTAGTATTTAATTTAAATAGTATTAGATTAAGGGGGAGTTTAGGATTAGTTTTTGTTGATGACAATGGGGAAGAAATATAAAATAGAGTAGTTAGACTTAGATTAAGGGGGAGTTATTAGTTTTAGGGGGAGTTATTGTGAAGGAGAAATACATTTTATAAACATAGGTTGTCATCATAAAAAAAGGGGAGATTGTTAGTCCTTAAGAAGGATGGTTTTGATGACAACAACCTTAGGACTTGTTATAAAATATAAATACTAACATTATAGTTTAGATATATATATATATATATGTATATGCATGATATAAACATGCAGGTACCAAGAATGAAGACTGTATAGTATAAAGATACAAGACCGATGAATTTAAAGATCAAAGATATCAAGATTGAAGACTCATGAGTATCAAGAAATCAAGTTATCAAGAGTTCAAGATTTTTTTAGTACAAGATAAATATTGAGTCTAGAATTATGTTAAAACTTCATAATAGCACGGAAATATTCATTCCCTATTTCATTTGGGATGGAACCCATTTCTACCTTCTTAGTAGCTTACAAACCCACGACAAGTAGCTTACAAACCAACGACAAGTGGCTTACAAACCCACAAACATCCTGGTTTTGTACAAGTTCTCGAGTCCTGATGTGATGAGATATTTTGTTGGAAGAAGCTTGCAAAACTACTTCAAAATGGTTTTTCAAAACTGCTTTTCAAAATGTTTTATCCTTAAAATATTCTTTGTTTTTGTTTTTAAATAAACTCTTGTTTTAAACTTCGTCTGTTTTTAAAAACTATCTTCTGATTTTTAAATATTCTTTATAATATATATACTTGAGATTTAAAATCAAATTTATATATACATTCTAAAAATATATTTTTCTACTCTTCTTTATTTTAAAACATAGGGAAATTAGTTTATTTTACTCCAGAATCATTTCATCTTGTTTTCCTTCAATATCATTTTCAAAACAAATTTTACATTATTTTTAACTAGGGTATGTCGACATCATGGGATACCCTATGTCGACATGGTGTCCGTTAAATTCAAAATTCAAATTTTCAAAAGAAGTGTCTATTCGTCGTATCCTTTCACGAATAGATATGGCTGTTGATTTCCTATAAATACCAGTAGTTTTAAAAGAATTTATCATCAGATTTCACTTGTTTTCTCTTCTCTTCATCTTCCACATTTATCCTAAAGAATTCCAAACTATACTCTGCCAAAATACCAAGTGAATCAAACTTGATTATCTCTTGTTTGATTCTCTGCCACTCTCTCCATAAGATCTCAGTGCTATTCAGAGTTATAGGATTATTTGTAAATCAAACTGTTGAGTAAAAGGTGCGGTTGAGCCTTGAAATCAATTGGGTGTGACTGTTGCCCCGGAAATCGATTAGGTGATCTTGTGGGCTGGTAAATCAAGAGAGTTTGCCCCAGACTCGAATACAGGAGGGTGTACTTCGTGGTCTTGAAATCGAGGGTATAATCTAGGAGATTATTTTTGATAAGAAATCCGTACGTTTGTGCGGGACTATATGAAGGGTAACTCCGAACCAGTATAAAATCCTGGTGTGTTCTTTCCTTTACTGCTTTTATTTATTATTTGCATCTGCGTTTGATTCTGTGATTATATCTGTGTCTGTGAATTGCATCTGTTGGTGATTAAATTTACATAAGTTTCAAAAAGATTTAGAAAATCCACAAAACACTATTCACCCCCTATACTGTTATTCCAGCCTTAAGATCCGTAATCCGCATTTCTTACAGAGAAAACCTAAGATAATAAGTTTTTGAACTTATAATTTAAAAATAGTATAGATAAGAAAAGAAATTTGGAATTTAGATATGAAATTAAAGATTTAACTTAAGTGAAGTTAAATAAAAGGGATAAATGAAATGGGATTTGAAATGAATTGGATAAGATAACGAAATGAATATTCACTTAAGTCATAAAGTAATTATATAAACCTGAAGTGTAAATATAGTTTGTGAATAAACTTAAGTCGAATAAATTTCATGAAATTTTAAGCAAATAAGTTTGTTTAACTTATAGATTTGAAGAATATTAAGCTAAAACATATTTCTAAATTTGTTACATGTGAATGTTAAAGAATGAAAATCATAAATTGAGATAGGTAATTAAATTTAACTTAAGTTAAGTTAAATGAGATGATTTTTGAAATGGAATTTAACTCAAGTGAGGTAACCGAATGAATTAAATGAAATTGAATCCGATTTGCAATGAATTAATGAAATATGGACTTGAGTTGTAAAATAAAATACGACCTAGGTTGTGGAATGGATATGTATTTGAGTTGCAAAATGAATTGAATATGGTTGGAATGTTGTTAAATAAAATTGAATAGAACTTAAGTTATGAAGTGAAAATAAACAATATAAGTGTTATATAAAAATGTTTATAATAAAACTTAAGTAAATTATTGTACGGAATGGCTTTTAAGGGATATTAGTATTGAAAGAAAATATACTAAATGATAATGAAAAAGGATTTAACTTAGGAAAGTTAAAATGAAATGATTTTATGAAATGATCCATAAATGAATTAAAAATGGAATGGAATGTTGTTAAACATAATGTGATTGGATGCGAACCAATGAATGTAAATGGATCAAGCATGAATAAAGTGAATGTAAATTAATTGAATGGAAGTAAATTGAAATAAAAATGTAAGTTGTACGTATATTATTTTATTCGCATAACTCTTTGATCCAGATTCGAGTATATGATTTCGAGGTGATTTATACCGATCCGAGTTATGGTTTTTCACTCGATTCTTGATGGCGAACCCTGGATATGGATTTTTGATTGACTCTGATATTCTCTATCATAGTATGGCTATGCAAGGAGAATAGCGGTTTCCAATCAAGGAACCGAATCTAAGTCCACATTAGAGTGGTGGTGTGAACGATACTGGTTCAGAAGTGAAAATTATATGATCGAGCGAGCGATCAGGTATGGTTTGGTTTTGCGTATGGATGATATATGTACATTGTACAGGCTTTAATAAATTGAATGTTGGCATTAAAAAATGCAAATTTATATAATTATGAATTGATTGAATGAATATTGATTGTTTGATGGTTTCTCTTGTTGCATTTACTCTATTTGCATATAGTTATTGTATAGTCTATGCTATATATTGATATTACTTTCTTATACACGTTCTCATTGTTTGTTGAGTGATTAGTAGGTGCAGATGGCGTATGCTTCGCATTTGGAGCTCGCTGTCGCATTATATTCATTGTATATGCTTGTTAATATAATAAAAGGTACATATCTCAGATTACATATTGTACTATTAATTTTTTTCCCTACGGGATGCCTCATCCTCGAAGATAAGATGTATATTTGTGATTATATATATATATATATTGTGATTTTCTATGATCGAACCGTGTAAAGGAGACGCTGGCGAAATTTTCCAAAAATTTAAGGCGTTAGAAAATTTTGAGATTTTGGGAAATTTTTTTTGTAACTTAAAATTTTGATTTTGGTTTTATAACTTGGAATGGTATTAGTTAGTAATTATGAATTGAGTTGAAAGACTTAGAAATTTGGTAATCCACTTTAACTAATTGTTTTAGAAAATTAATGGGTTTATGACATCTTTCTTACTTGGTAATTTCGGGGACGAAATTCTTTTTAAGGGGGAGGGGGGAAGAGTGTAATGACCTAGAATTTCAGTCATTTGAATTCAGAATATTTAATTGATTTTAAATATTGAAAAGTTATTTTTATAAGTTAATTATCCTGAATTTCAAATATAACGATTTATTTGATCATTCAATTGTTGAATTTAATATTTGGAACTGTTAAAATAATTGAATTTTGAATTGATGTGAATAAACTGATTTCAAAAGTTGATTTAAATTATATTTAAATAAGAAGGAAGATAGTGAACTTTAAAATTTAGATTTAAAAGTGATTTAACTAATTTTGGAAATTTGCTGGTTTTGAATAACGTGTAAAAATAGCCTTCCAAGGTGCAGTCTCGGATTTTGATGAAACCATTTTCATTGGATATGTAATAGTGAATCATTGTATGCCATCAAGTGTCATGGCGATCGGACATATCGTTTGGTCGTGCAAGTTCGAAAACGCATATAAATTATTTAAAGGAATTTAAATTAAAATAATTTGGTTTTGGAAGTTAACTTCTGTATATGATGGAATTGGCTCCCGATATATATTGCATTATGTTCGGAATAAGGATATAATATATAGAAAGTAAGGCGGTACGCTTCGTTTGGAGTTCGAAATTTTCACGGATGATGTAACGACCTGTAAATTTTAATTGTTTTAATAACGTAATTAGTTAAAATTTTATGAAAGTTTAAACGATAAAATTTTGAAATATAAATTTGATATTTGGAATGGGTCTAATTAAACATAGCAACTGGTAAATTTTCGTCCGAAAATATGAAAGTTTAGTTCGCGCGTAAATTTACTTCAATTTAATCAGTTAAAAAGCGATGAAAATAAAATATTTTCGAAACCTAAAAATTTTTACATAGAAAAATTGTAAACCATCTTCTGTGCAAGACGTCATTTTTCGTTTTTCCAAATTTGGACTTCTTTAGCTCCGTCGATCTTATTTTTTTGCGTTTTACTACATTTTCCGCTAGTAGAAAAATCAAATTTCTATAATTCAATTCTGCAGCTGATATCGGTATACAGTTTTGATCGTTTCGTCGTGCTGATCTCAATGGTGTATTCAATTCTGTGTTCCGACTTTCGATACCGAGCGAAATCAATAAATCGATAACCGCACCGGTACCTAATTTTCCACTTTAAGATTCCTTATCGTTTCATCCATCTGCCGATTGAATTCAAACAGCCATGAGTTATAAATATTTTTTTTGAATTCAATTTGAAGGCTTTTGGTATCACCTATGTGTCGTTATAATTGTTGCTCGGTTAAATTTCTTTTGTCTGTTCAAAACCATGCATTTCATTTATCAATTTCAATTCGTTTCAAAAAAAAAACGATCCATATTTACCTTCTTCCTCTATCATGCGAACAGCTACTAACCCAAACCTTTCCACCTTTCGTCTTCGCGACAGCCAAATCCTGCAAGTGCCACCGCTAACTGCCACCTCTGCATGCTACCCATCACCCGCCACTTCGGCTCAAGTTTGTCAACCACCACCTTCCTCCATCACGACCTTGCCCAGCCACGCAACCCAAAGCAATTGCCAAACCCCTCTGCGTTTTCCCCTCTCACTTTCCACCACCGGTCAAGGCCGAGCAAGTTGCCACAGCCGCCTCATCAAACTCCATGTCAAACCCGACCAAGCCTCCTCCTCCTCCTCCCTTCCCTTCACCAAAGCTAGCCTCATCACCAACGTTACTCCCTCCTCCGCCTCGAATCTCGTGGTCGAACTCTCTCATCTCCGGCCAATCACCTTCTTAGCTCGACCAAGACATGCTCCTATTTATATAACTGTAAGTGACATATTATATTGATATATGAGTTTATGCTATATATATTATTATTAGTATGATACGTTAGTTATATAGTATATGGGTTAGTTTTAAAATTTATAAAGTTACACCGTTTTCATACAATGGTGCATGCTGCACTGTACTAATGACTATGTATTTATTTATAACAGTTGCGTGTATATATGCAATATATATATATTTGTTTATATAAAGCTGTTTGCTTTGATTGTATATTAGTTTTATAATACTTATAATAGGAGTACTTAGATTAGCAAGCATATAATATAACAGTTTAAGAAGTAATTTCATGTTCTGGAATTTATAATACAATTCATGGGTATATATATTAGTCTATTTTCCATGTACAAGATTGTTTTTATTGGGTACTGTATGTAGTCGATATGGGTTTCAAAATATGTTTATATATATTTTAGCCTATAAACTTTTAAAACAACTTTTGCTATACTTTTTGTAATCTAAGTAATTGTTGTTTGCATGTTTATTTTTTTTCTGAACAGCAGTTAGACTTCATGTTCACGATATCATATCTCACTCATGTTTTATTGGAATGGGTTGATTCTATTTTTAAAAAAGAGTCGAAGTTACCTAGTTTATGCCTGTCAAATTTCAGCAAAATCCGACATCGTTTGATTAGTGGTCGAGGATCTGGAAGTTAGACCCAGGCAGCTGTTCTTTTGTACTTGAAATTATTTTACACTGCTGCAAACACGGCCTGAGTTCATGTTTGACGCATCGTATCTCTTCTGTCTTACGTCAGAATTCAGTGATTCCCTTTTTGTTTGAAAGATAAAGCTTTCTACTTGCTGTATATAAAATTTTAGCTTCATACGAGGTGGTTCGGTCCTCTGTTTCTTACCTGAAAGTCAGACCCAGAGGGGTTTTCAGACCTGAACATTTGACAGTCGCAACATGGCCTGAGTCTATGTTCGTGACATCGTAACTTTTCTCGTCTCTTGTCCAAATCAAGTGATTCTTTTGCAGTTTGAAATACAAGTTTTGATCTTTATTCATACCAAATTTCAGACCATTTCGATCTCGTTAGCACATAGAATTATATTGTTAAACTTTGACACAGGACATGTTTTGTAATTGTTGCTATGTTGAATGTTTTGATTTGATTTCGGCAATTTCTATTTAACAGCTTTGTTCGTCGATTCGTGCCAATCTAGTTTATTTCGAAAGTCGTGCTTGCAATGCGTAACTGTAACGACCCGTAAAATTTAATGGTTTTAAAAGTATATTTAACTGGAAATTTGTAAAATTTTAAACAATAAAATTTGAAATTAAAAAAAATTTGATATTTGGAATACGTCTATTTAAATATAGCAACTGGTAAATTTTCATCTGATAATATTGAAGTTTATTTTCTGTGAAATTTTATTGCAATTTAAACCGGTTAATAACAGTGAATTTAAAAGTTTTCCGAAACCAAAATATGTCAATAGGAGAAAATTTATTCAGGTCATTCTGAATCAGACTGCGAATTTCGTTTTTCCAAATTTGGACTTCTACTGCTCTGTTAATCTTAATTCTGACAGAATAGCAGCATTTTCGGTACCGATTATCGACTTTTGGTCGGATGATCGTACCACTAATATCTGTATACCGTTTTGATCCTCTCGTCGTGCTGATCTCAACGGTATATTTATTTCTGTATTTTGAGTAGCGGTATGCAAGGAAAACAATAAGTTGTTCGTTGTAGCGGTACCGTGAATTGCGACTTTACCCCTTTCCTTCAGTTTCAAATTGAAACGTGCAGCCCACGAAAGCAATAAATTACCTTGATTATTCAGCTAAAAAGATGGTGACCGTTGACATTTCTTTCCCTCAAAATTCGTTCCTTACGTTTTGAAAAGTATGTAAAAATAATCGGTCCATCTTTTGGAAATATTGTGATCTGCATTTGTGGAAACCACTTCCACCTCATTTCATTCGTTTCCTCTCCCCTGAGTTTCTTTTCTTCCTCTCCCTTCTTCTTTTATTTTCTTTCTTTCCTCGTCATTCTGGCTTACAGGAAACTGTCGTGGCCTCTAACCTTTTACCTTCCGCCTTCACGTAAGCCTACCACGTTCGTCCCACCACCGCCAAGCCCAGTCAGAGAACCACCCCACCGCGAACAGCACTCAACCAACCACTTCGGCCTTCCCATGTGACAGCCTACTCACGTCCTTCACCCTCCATCCACAGCAGCCATCCGTGCCGCCTCCCCTCTCAGCTGCCGCCACCACCCCTGGCCACATCCGTTCATTTCACCCCTTCGCTTTTTCTCTACCGAGATTCTCTTTAGCCTCTGCCCCTTCCCAAGCTTGGTCGAGCACTCTTTCTTTTCCTCTCTTTTGTTCGGCTCCACATCTCCATGTTCACGCTGCAGCCTCTTTTACTACTAAGGTATATATATATTTCTGTTATACTAGTTTTATTATATATTGGTTATAAAGTATGTATATATATAATTTAAGGTATATTTTAATAGGTCCACATATATTTGTTTAGTTTCTGTTTTGTTTGCAATGATTTTTATTATATATACGTAGTGCTACATTTTGTTTATATTGTGAGTTTACATACATAGTTACAGGATTGCATATGTTATAGGCTACGTATAGGTGGGTAGGTGGCTGCATGTACAATCATTTTCATATGCATAGTGACTACATATACAAATCTTTTCATTTACATCTTGGCTTTATTATTTTCTTTACTGTCACCGCTTTATTTTATACATATTAGTACATATAGAAGTAAAGAAACTTTTATGAGCTTGTCTAGTGCATATGTAGTTATTTATAAGGTATATATATAAATATATTTTTTTTTGTTAAAGGATATGTTATACGTTTCCAGGATATATATGCGTGCGGAAGCTTAGTATATATATATATTTGAAGTTGTCTATATGTTTACATATAAGTATATATATATAGGTATAGTATATAAGTATACTGTGTTTAAATAGATATATGTGTATATTTTATTTTATATAGTATTATATATGTATGATAGTTTAAGATTTCGCATATCACATGCACTGTAAGAGAATTTTTTTTACAAGTTTAAAACTATCTGTTAGCTATAATATAGTTCTTAAATATAATATTCTTCCAAACTTTTCGTCGACCTGACAATGTTCCTTCGACCTGAAAATGTTTAAATAGTTGCTAATTTGTACAGAGAGCATTATTACAATTTAAGATATAAATTTCTGGTTTATTTTATGTGTTATGTATATATATAAAGTCAGTTTATAAGAGGATATATATGCATATATTCATTTGTCATATATAGAGTTGTTTGTAATATATAATATTTACATGTTGGTTTATATGTATTAAATAAAGCAAGTTTATATAAATTACTTTTTATTTTATTTTATTAATTTTAAAGGGTATAGCATGTATGCGAGTATTTTGCACTTCAATAGGTATATATATGTATTTATTTTATATGTAAGTAGTTATATATAGTATATATATTTTTACTTATACCAATTATCATCATCAATCCAGTTTGACTTGATTTCGCAAATCCCTATTTATCAGTTTCGTTCGTCGATTCGAGTTCAATCGGGCCTTGTGTTGAGACTTCATGCCTGGATTTCGTAACCACTTCATTGTCTATCTCTCTAGCCTCGAAAGGTGAGCAATCACTCACGATTAACGTTCTTTTATTATTTAAATTTGATTTCATTTGAAATAGCAATTGAAATATGCTGCTGTAGTTATTTACATTGTTATATATGCTATTATCCATAACTGTTCACCTGTGACATCTGACACCAGTATCTAGTATTATATGCCTGTTATTACTATTATTTATATCTGTTCACCTGTGACATCTGACACCCGTATCTGTTATTTATACTGATGATATATGCCTGCTGTTATTATTTTTAGTATCTGTTATCACTCTGCAAGTTCCCTGTAGTTTAGAATTCACTATGGGTTGAAATGATACATACCCGAACGGACTTTAGAATAGGAGAAAATCGTTATGGGTTGAAATGATAAACCCAAGCGATTTTCATTTGAATTGAAATTGGGATTACGGGTTGAAATGATATCTACCCGTATATATTTAAATTTCGGATTGAATGATAAATATCCGTATCACTTGACCATATGATAAATATATATACAAACACCGTTGGTCCATATATATATAAATATTTTAAAATTGAATTCTATGGTTTGGAAAGAAATATTTGGTTTTAACAAATGTTGATTTTTTTTAAAAAAAAAATTATATATAAATGGTAATGATATATATAGATTTAATAATGATATTTAATTTAATTAAGATGGATTTAATACATATATTATGTTAAGTATAAAATTTATCTTTCAAAATAGATTTTGGTAAAAATTTTGAATAAGTTAAGGTTGGGAAGATAATTTGAATTTAGTAAAGAATTTTATTTAATTAAACCAATTCAAAACTTATTGGAATTGGGATTTAAGATATGATTTATAACTTGGGTTTGATTTATAAGTAATTTAATGAGTATTTCTTGTTTAAATAAAGTTTAAGGAAATATTTAGTAAAATGTGATTAAGGCTAGTAAATGATATCGAATCTATTAAGTGAATATCCCCTGATTTAAATAATAATGAAGTTAAATCAAGAGCTATATGAAACTGTTAAATCTAACTTTGAAAATGTTGAATACTAAAGCTTTGAAAAATATTGAAAATAAAGGGTATATTTAGAACTGAATTAAATTGAAGAATTGAGCTTTGAATAAATTTGAATTTGAAATTTGAAGTTGATTTGAATCGATTTGCGAGACTTGAGGAAATTATAAATACTTTACTTTTTAAATCATTTAATATATATATATATATACTATTTTGGAAAATAGATATATTTGAAATGAAATGATATTTGGGTTTTGAAGTATAAATTTAATTGAAATGACCACGGTGTTAAAATGTATATTTCCACCTTGTAGACAGTTCTGAAGATCCTTAGGGGATGGTTATCCCAAACATCCTTTAAGTTACTCGTATTTCAGTTGATATTTCACTTGAGTTGGATTTATTTATATAAGAATGTTAATCCTGACTCGAGTGTTTTGTGTTTTGCTTTACGCTCGGGTCAGACCGAGTGATACAGCATTTGAGACTCACCCTTGGAGTTTGGAGCTTCCTTTGGAGATCCAACTATTGCCTCAGCTTTCAGCTCTTCTAGTTGATTTGTCCAGAGAAGTCATCTGTTGTACTGGAGACTTCACTACATTTGAGATATTCTGTTGTATTTTATTTCTAACTCTGATGTTTATATAGTAGCTTCATGAACTACTATTTTATCTATTCCGCTGCGTATTATTGTATTACTCTGTGTCTGTGATTCTGTGATTGATTTATTTACTGTATATGCTGAGTTTTGCCAAATTTAAATTAACAATCTATAGTTTTGAATTATTCAAGTCCGACATATGTGGATTTATTGTCGATTTGAATGGTCCAAAATATCGGGTCGTTACAGTTGGTATCAGAGCTTTGGCTCTAGGCGAAACTTATCATATATTGTAAATTTATTTACAGAATCACTTTCGTTTGAGTTTAATCTCTTCCTTTGGACTCGATTTCCTTTGAACTTTGGAACGTTCCCTACGGTTCCAAAATTCATTCTTGTCTCTCTCTATTAGTATTCTTTTGATTCTGGAGTATCCCATAACTCCACTTCGAATGATCTCTATAAGAATAGGCGATCCCGCCAATCTTTGGATGATTAGTAAAGGGGTGGAACTCCTTTACAATTGGCATTGATTCACCGGAGATTTATATATCTTTGGTTTAGATACCGCTATCTCTTGCGATCGAATGTTGGTTTTTCTTGGAATTCTGCATCGATCTTGTTCCTGAAGTCATGGTTGACCCGGTTAAGGTCGCCCGCGACTTGTATAAGTATATCCATCTCCTATTTTGTAAGTTAATTGTCTCATCTTCGTTCAAGCCTATCTTCGAATCAGAAATTTTATTTGATTAGAGTTCCTCTAATTTGAATCTCTATCTTTGTTGAAATCCATTCTCAAATCATCCTTTGAAAATCGGGTTTTGTATTCTAGAAATTGTTTTCTAAACCGAAATTATTATTTTGATAAGTATGATTTTATTCTATATATAAAATTGAAATGTTTTCGATAAGGATTATATACCCTTTTAAAATAAGAATTTGAGGTTTTCTAAAGGATTTTGAAAAAAAAAAATATAAGAAATTTGATCTATCTAAAAATGATTTATAACTAAAGGATTTTAAATTTGAAATTCGAGAATTGAACTCCGGTATTTTGTAACTGGTTTTAAGATTTTGAAATATATAATAATAATATGATTTAAAAGTATTTTCCAAATAAGAAATGTTTCAAATGATTTTAATGAGTTTCGAATGATTTCGAAGAAATTTCAAAAATAAGTTTGAGAAAATAGAAGTCCAGAACTCACCTATGTCGCTGGAAAATAATTTCGGTGATGAGTGCACGCATCATCGACATTGATTTTCGAGTTTCAGAGTGAGGGATAGGCCACTTTAGTAGCATCGCTACGCGAGTGATTTTGCGAAACCAATTTTTATTTCAAAATTTTGAAGTATGATTTGATATTCGAAAGATATATGTAAATGTATTTGAAACGATTTAAAATGAGCCGGTGTTCAGCCCTCGAGTTTTGGATTTGATATAACCCTATCTATTAAAATTGATTTACTAATTTGTTGTTGATTTCCAACTCTTGAATTTGAAAATGATTTCTTCAACTATTTTGAAGGTTCGAGCACTTCCAAATCAAGGTTAACTTTTCAAAAGCTAAGAATTTTGAAAAGTATAAAGTATATAAGTTGGTATGAATGTTAAAGTATGTAGTAATATGATTTAAATAAGTTGAAACTGGTTGTTAAGAAAATGAATAAGGCAATTTTAAATTTTTCTAATATGAAATTTAGATTTGAAATGTTTTGAAAATAATTTAGTCTTCAAAATATTTTGAATAAAATTTAGTTTAAATGTTTTAACTTAGTAACATCTTTATGGAACTATATATTTAACAAGTTGGAATAAATATATAAGTTGTACGTATGCTGTTTTATTCGCATAATTAATCTGATCCAAGTTTGAGTACACAAGTTCGAGGTGAATTACACCATTTCGTGTTAGGATTTTTCATTCGATTCTTGATGGCGAATATTTGATATGGATTTTGGGCTAAATTCTAGAATTCTCTATCATAGTATATGGCTATGCAAGGAGACTGATGGCTTCTAGTTGAGAAACCATATCGAAGTCCGCATTAGGGAAGTCGAATGGACAATACTAGTTCGAAAGCGAACTTGTGTGATCGAGCGAGCGATCAAATGTGATTTTGCGAAATGATGATGTATGTACATCGTATATTCTAAAACATTGATATATTTTGACGCTGAAATTGAAAGCTGTCGGGTTAGAATATCTTTGCTTACTAAAAGAAAACTTTAAATTTAAATTACAAAGATATATAACCCATAAAAGCAAAGATATTCAATCCCATATGGCTCTTCATACAGCGAAATTTATTTTGTAAATTTGAACCTTATATAAAATGGATCTTATGTAAGTATAAGATGATTTTGAAACATTTGATTTTGGAAATGAATTGGTTGACTTAAATTATATTGATTTGGAAATTTGGTTTTATTTTCTAAATTTATTATTTTGGAAACTTTGAAACTAAAGATATTTAATTCGAGAAGAAATAATTTGGTGAAATTGTATATGATTTTGAAATCGAACTGATATTGAAACAAATTGAAATTTGAGAACCTTGTGTTACTAAATACTTGATTTGGGAGTTGTCGAACATATATAAAATTGATTTGTATGAGTATGAAATTGATTCGAAAACTATAGATTTGAAAAGGTACTTAATTTGAAGTGAAATCTTATATAATTGAAGTCTATATAAGTATGATTTGATATACTATTGATTTTGGAAAGTATTTGATTTGAAAATTAAATCTTATATATAATGGATTTTATATAAGTACGATATTTGAAAGTGATTTGAAAAGGTACTATATGATACATATTTTCGAAGTAAAGATATGGAAAGTGCCTTCCGCTTGATATCCGATTTGTGGCCACATCTTGGATTCATTCTATCGATATTATTCTCTCTGATTTTGGTTTTCCGGATATGATACTCGAGTGTCCTTCGAATTCCATGGCGTTACCCATGGTCTTATTGTTCTCTCGTGACTGCATAGCGCAACTGCCTGGCTGAGTCTTGCCTAGGGGTACGGATTGTTTCCTGGGGGATCCAGGCGTAACCATTGTGTATCCTACAATCTGTGTAGGTCGCGAATAGTAGCGCAAATGCTTGGCTGAGTCTTGCCTGGGGGTACGGATTGTTTCCTGGGGGATCCAGGCGTAACCATTGTGTATCCTGCATTCTACTAGTCATCATGGCGTAACTCGCAGGGCTGAGAAAGCTTACGGATATGGATTGTTTCCTGGGGGACCCAGGCGTAACCATTGTGTATCTGCGAACCATGGTTAGACAAAGGTTTTGTTCGTTTTGTTGTTTGGATTGTACTTTCCATATCTATTTTTAAAAGTTTTTCCAGTATTTTCACTGGGTGTTGAAACAGGTCTACTAAGTACCTGGAGAATTCTAGTTTTGCGCCTGATCAACGCACTACCAGAGTCTACAGGAACAAGGATAAACTTGTCGAAACATCGAGTTATAAAAGTATTTTCGAAAGAAAATTTGTTTCGTTATAAAGGTATTTTATAATAAAAGTATTTCCAACAAAGAAAATTTTGTATCGATATTTGGAATCAAAACCCTTATGGTTCTAAATTAACTATTCATGCCCGATACTATTCCTTGAATCTACCTTATCTGCTCAGCTTGATTTATTCACCTATATTCTGTCTTTCCAAATCCTCCTTTTCCTTGTTGACTATACCCTTTTTAAATATGGTTAATTATAGACTACATGGTTTTATAGAAAATTCTTAGTGTTATAAATATTTTAGGAGTTTTAATTAAATAAAACATATTTAAAGTAAATGATTATTGATAATATTTGAAAGGTATCTTGAAATGAAATTAATAAATTTATGAATTATGGATTTAATGTTTTCGAATAGCTTCTTTATAAATATAAGTAATAATGTAAATAATTGTTTTCAAATAGTTTTCATACCTTTATAAAGGTGTTATTTAAAACATAAATGGTATGTATAAAGGAAGCAAGAAAATTTTACAAATGGGTTTTGAAAAGTATTAAATTATTAAAGACAATTGAATTGCAAATGAAGTTTTCAAATTTAAGTAAAATTTATATAGTTGAAATTAATCGTTTAATTTTGACTTTCAATCTACTTTTATTTCTGGTTGTTCTATTCTCCTACCTCCTTCCTTTTCGGGGACGAAAAGTTTTGAGTGGGGGAGAGTGTAACGACCCGTAAAATTTAATGGTTTTAAAAGTATATTTAACTGGAAATTTGTAAAATTTTAAACAATAAAATTTGAAATTAAAAAAATTTTGATATTTGGAATACGTCTATTTAAATATAGCAACTGGTAAATTTTCATCTGATAATATTGAAGTTTATTTTCTGTGAAATTTTATTGCAATTTAAACCGGTTAATAACAGTGAATTTAAAAGTTTTTCGAAACCAAAATATGTCAACAGGAGAAAATTTATTCAGGTCATTCTGAATCAGACTGCGAATTTCGTTTTTCCAAATTTGGACTTCTACTGCTCTGTTAATCTTAATTCTGACAGAATAGCAGCATTTTCGGTACCGATTATCGACTTTTGGTCGGATGATCGTACCACTAATATCTGTATACCGTTTTGATCCTCTCGTCGTGCTGATCTCAACGGTATATTTATTTCTGTATTTTGAGTAGCGGTATGCAAGGAAAACAATAAGTTGTTCGTTGTAGCGGTACCGTGAATTGCGACTTTACCCCTTTCCTTCAGTTTCAAATTGAAACGTGCAGCCCACGAAAGCAATAAATTACCTTGATTATTCAGCTAAAAAGATGGTGACCGTTGACATTTCTTTCCCTCAAAATTCGTTCCTTACGTTTTGAAAAGTATGTAAAAATAATCGGTCCATCTTTTGGAAATATTGTGATCTGCATTTGTGGAAACCACTTCCACCTCATTTCATTCGTTTCCTCTCCCCTGAGTTTCTTTTCTTCCTCTCCCTTCTTCTTTTATTTTCTTTCTTTCCTCGTCATTCTGGCTTACAGGAAACTGTCGTGGCCTCTAACCTTTTACCTTCCGCCTTCACGTAAGCCTACCACGTTCGTCCCACCACCGCCAAGCCCAGTCAGAGAACCACCCCACCGCGAACAGCACTCAACCAACCACTTCGGCCTTCCCATGTGACAGCCTACTCACGTCCTTCACCCTCCATCCACAGCAGCCATCCGTGCCGCCTCCCCTCTCAGCTGCCGCCACCACCCCTGGCCACATCCGTTCATTTCACCCCTTCGCTTTTTCTCTACCGAGATTCTCTTTAGCCTCTGCCCCTTCCCAAGCTTGGTCGAGCACTCTTTCTTTTCCTCTCTTTTGTTCGGCTCCACATCTCCATGTTCACGCTGCAGCCTCTTTTACTACTAAGGTATATATATATTTCTGTTATACTAGTTTTATTATATATTGGTTATAAAGTATGTATATATATAATTTAAGGTATATTTTAATAGGTCCACATATATTTGTTTAGTTTCTGTTTTGTTTGCAATGATTTTTATTATATATACGTAGTGCTACATTTTGTTTATATTGTGAGTTTACATACATAGTTACAGGATTGCATATGTTATAGGCTACGTATAGGTGGGTAGGTGGCTGCATGTACAATCATTTTCATATGCATAGTGACTACATATACAAATCTTTTCATTTACATCTTGGCTTTATTATTTTCTTTACTGTCACCGCTTTATTTTATACATATTAGTACATATAGAAGTAAAGCAACTTTTATGAGCTTGTCTAGTGCATATGTAGTTATTTATAAGGTATATATATAAATATTTTTTTTTGTTAAAGGATATGTTATACGTTTCCAGGATATATATGCGTGCGGAAGCTTAGTATATATATATATTTGAAGTTGTCTATATGTTTACATATAAGTATATATATATAGGTATAGTATATAAGTATACTGTGTTTAAATAGATATATGTGTATATTTTATTTTATATAGTATTATATATGTATGATAGTTTAAGATTTCGCATATCACATGCACTGTAAGAGAATTTTTTTTACAAGTTTAAACCTATCTGTTAGCTATAATATAGTTCTTAAATATAATATTCTTCCAAACTTTTCGTCGACCTGACAATGTTCCTTCGACCTGAAAATGTTTAAATAGTTGCTAATTTGTACAGAGAGCATTATTACAATTTAAGATATAAATTTCTGGTTTATTTTATGTGTTATGTATATATATAAAGTCAGTTTATAGGAGGATATATATGCATATATTCATTTGTCATATATAGAGTTGTTTGTAATATATAATATTTACATGTTGGTTTATATGTATTAAATAAAGCAAGTTTATATAAATTACTTTTTATTTTATTTTATTAATTTTAAAGGGTATAGCATGTATGCGAGTATTTTGCACTTCAATAGGTATATATATGTATTTATTTTATATGTAAGTAGTTATATATAGTATATATATTTTTACTTATACCAATTATCATCATCAATCCAGTTTGACTTGATTTCGCAAATCCCTATTTATCAGTTTCGTTCGTCGATTCGAGTTCAATCGGGCCTTGTGTTGAGACTTCATGCCTGGATTTCGTAACCACTTCATTGTCTATCTCTCTAGCCTCGAAAGGTGAGCAATCACTCACGATTAACGTTCTTTTATTATTTAAATTTGATTTCATTTGAAATAGCAATTGAAATATGCTGCTGTAGTTATTTACATTGTTATATATGCTATTATCCATAACTGTTCACCTGTGACATCTGACACCAGTATCTAGTATTATATGCCTGTTATTACTATTATTTATATCTGTTCACCTGTGACATCTGACACCCGTATCTGTTATTTATACTGATGATATATGCCTGCTGTTATTTTTTTTTAGTATCTGTTATCACTCTGCAAGTTCCCTGTAGTTTAGAATTCACTATGGGTTGAAATGATACATACCCGAACGGACTTTAGAATAGGAGAAAATCGTTATGGGTTGAAATGATAAACCCAAGCGATTTTCATTTGAATTGAAATTGGGATTACGGGTTGAAATGATATCTACCCGTATATATTTAAATTTCGGATTGAATGATAAATATCCGTATCACTTGACCATATGATAAATATATATACAAACACCGTTGGTCCATATATATATAAATATTTTGAAATTGAATTCTATGGTTTGGAAAGAAATATTTGGTTTTAACAAATGTTGATTTTTTTAAAAAAAAAATTATATATAAATGGTAATGATATATATAGATTTAATAATGATATTTAATTTAATTAAGATGGATTTAATACATATATTATGTTAAGTATAAAATTTATCTTTCAAAATAGATTTTGGTAAAAATTTTGAATAAGTTAAGGTTGGGAAGATAATTTGAATTTAGTAAAGAATTTTATTTAATTAAACCAATTCAAAACTTATTGGAATTGGGATTTAAGATATGATTTATAACTTGGGTTTGATTTATAAGTAATTTAATGAGTATTTCTTGTTTAAATAAAGTTTAAGGAAATATTTAGTAAAATGTGATTAAGGCTAGTAAATGATATCGAATCTATTAAGTGAATATCCCCTGATTTAAATAATAATGAAGTTAAATCAAGAGCTATATGAAACTGTTAAATCTAACTTTGAAAATGTTGAATACTAAAGCTTTGAAAAATATTGAAAATAAAGGGTATATTTAGAACTGAATTAAATTGAAGAATTGAGCTTTGAATAAATTTGAATTTGAAATTTGAAGTTGATTTGAATCGATTTGCGAGACTTGAGGAAATTATAAATACTTTACTTTTTAAATCATTTAATATATATATATACTATTTTGGAAAATAGATATATTTGAAATGAAATGATATTTGGGTTTTGAAGTATAAATTTAATTGAAATGACCACGGTGTTAAAATGTATATTTCCACCTTGTAGACAGTTCTGAAGATCCTTAGGGGATGGTTATCCCAAACATCCTTTAAGTTACTCGTATTTCAGTTGATATTTCACTTGAGTTGGATTTATTTATATAAGAATGTTAATCCTGACTCGAGTGTTTTGTGTTTTGCTTTACGCTCGGGTCAGACCGAGTGATACAGCATTTGAGACTCACCCTTGGAGTTTGGAGCTTCCTTTGGAGATCCAACTATTGCCTCAGCTTTCAGCTCTTCTAGTTGATTTGTCCAGAGAAGTCATCTGTTGTACTGGAGACTTCAATACATTTGAGATATTCTGTTGTATTTTATTTCTAACTCTGATGTTTATATAGTAGCTTCATGAACTACTATTTTATCTATTCTGTTGCGTATTATTGTATTACTCTGTGTCTGTGATTCTGTGATTGATTTATTTACTGTATATGCTGAGTTTTGCCAAATTTAAATTAACAATCTATAGTTTTGAATTATTCAAGTCCGACATATGTGGATTTATTGTCGATTTGAATGGTCCAAAATATCGGGTCGTTACAGTAACTCAACTTCGTTGTCTATTCTCGCTCCCTAGCCTCAAAAGGTGAGTAATCACTCACGATTAATGTTCTTTTATTTATTAAATTTGATTTCAATTGAAACGACAATTGAGATATGCTATTGTAGCTATTTACACTATTATATATGCTATTACCTGTATCAGTTCACCTGTGACATCTGACACCATTATCTGTTATTTATGAAATGTTAATCCAGTTTGGTTGATAAATGATTGATTGTTGATATTGACATTGGACGTTAAATTGTTAATATAGTAAACAAATGTCATCTAATAAAATTCAACATATATCAAATCTAACTATTTTACGTCAATTTCAATTTCAAATTTTTTATCAATAATATGACCCTTTTAACGTTGAATTAATTGACACGTAGAAATTTGGTAAAATACACCTTGAACCATATAAATGTTTGTTGCTTAAATTGATGTTGTATGAAATTGAATAATAGATATAAAGTGAAGAACCGTATAAATATTAGTGTAATAATCTTTAATCTACATGAAATGATAGTGTAGATTCTAGAAATAATTATATTAATTCGCACAAACAACAATGTGAATTAATACGGTTATTTCAGGATTATTTGAATTGATTATTGGATTGATATTGATTGTTGTTATTGCTTGTTTATTTACTTTGATACCATTCCAGTTATCACATTTCAAGTTCCCTTTGCTATGCTTTGATTTTGAATTGAATTGGAATCGGGTTGAAATGATAAATACCCAAATTAAACTTTGACCTAGGATAGAGAATTAAATAAAATCCGATTGGTCAATAATTTGATTTAAAAATAAAATAAAGATTTTATTTGAATAAATGATAAGGTTTTGAAATGAAGTTGGAATTTGAATTTTTATGAAAGGAAAATGTTAATATTTGATAATATGAAACAAAATATTAACAATGTAGTTGATGAAAGAACGTTGTTTAATTTGAGAACGATTGAATTAAGTTTTGAAATTATTTTATAATTAAGTTTGAAATTATTTAATAATTAAATAAGATTGAATTATTTAATAATTAAATAAAATTGAATTCTTTATCAAGTAAAATTGAACTTCTTGAATTAGTGAAATTAAGTTTCTTTATTAATTGAGTTTTGAAATTGTAACTAAGTAAATTAATAAGTGAAATTGAATTTCTCTAATAAGAAATAATGTGTTTTGTTGAAATTAATGTAAAACTTGAAATGTAAAGAATTTTATTTGATGAATTTTATTTAATGCAATTTGTAAGTTTTGATATAATGAAGTTGAACTTAAGTAATTGATTTAATAAATTGGAAATTAAATAAAAATTGTTTTGAATGATAAATTTACTTAATGAATATTGAATAAAATCGATCAATGAATTTAAATTGATTTGAATGTTAAATTAATTTAAATGATTTCGGAATGAAACTTATATATGAACTTGAATCAATATTTGAATTGTTTAAATAGAAATTGAAATTGGATTATAAGATTTTGAAATTATGAATTTGGAAGTTTTGAAACGTAAATTATGGAAATTGATTTAGAAAGACAAATAAAAGTTGGTTTACAAATTCTATTTGAAATTGAAATTGATTTGGTTTTGAAATTTATTAAACGACCAATCGGTATAATAATGACGAAAGTTATTAAAGAGACCAGAATCGGTTAGGGACATACTCACTGTCTAAACCGAATACCACTTTAATAACTATGCGCGGAGTGTGATCCAGAATGAAGTGGTTGGAATGATGTACGTGATGACTGAAGAAAGAGAACGATAATGGATAGCCTTGACACTTATGTCAAATTGGAAATGGCTAAAACAGGAGCCGTGCCGGGCCAAATGGGGGCTAGCTACCTCGAGCGAACACACTTCTTCGAAACTACTCATTACTTGTTGTCGATTGGTGCACCCTTGATTTGGGAGTGTTGTTTTGCGGTGTTGCGGTCGCTGCGGCAATGCGTTCTCATTAGTCCAGATCAGGCAAACGGTAGTTTCACTACCTTGGGTATTGCCTCATATGCCTTGTCATACTTGTATCCCTGTATACGCGACCACTACGACTTGTTTTGTGTTATACCTATGGAGTACTCCCTGATATCCCACTAGTTTACGGTGGAGTTTACAGTGCTGTATAGACTATAACACTTATATAAAAATGTGTTAAGGGGGATAATGGTAACGCCTTAACACTATTTTGATATCTTATATTACTGATAGGCATTATCTACTTATCGTACACTACTACATAGTAGATAGTTTAACGGATCTATAAAAGATGGTTATTCCAAACATCCTTTAAGTTACTTGTATTTCAATTGCTATTTCACTTGAGTTGGATTTATTGATATAAGAATGTTAATCCTGACTCGAGTGTTTTGTGTTTTCTTTACGCTCGAGTCAGACTGAGTGTACCAGTATGCGAGACTCACCTTTGGAGTTGGAGCTTCGCTTGGAGATCCAGCTATCTATCCAGCTTTCAGATATTCAGTTGATTCCAGTGATGTATTCTGATATTGTATTTGATTATGTATTCGAGACATCTGTTGTACCTTATTTAACTCTGATATGTATCTAGTAGCTTCATGAACTACTATCTTTTCCTTCCGCTGCATTTATTACTCTGTGTCTGTGATTATTTATTTACTGTATATGTTCAGTTTTGCCAAATTTAAATTAACAATTCGGTATTTTGAATTATTCAAGTCTGACATGTGCGGATGCGAATGGTGCAAAATAGCGGGTCGTTACAGTTGGTATCAGAGCTTTGGTAGCTCTAGGCAAAACTTAGCATATAGGGTAAATGTATTTACAGAATCACTCTCATTCGAGTTTCAATCTCTTCCTTTTGACTCGATTCCTTCGAATTTTGGAACGTTCCCTACGGTTCCAAAATTCATTCGTGTCCCTCACTATTCGTCTTCTTTCGATTCTGGAGCATCCCATAACTCCACTTCGAATGATCTTTATAATGAGTCGGCGATCTCGCCAATCTCAAATTTATTTGTAAAGGAGTGAAACTCCTTTACAGTAGCGTCGATTTACCGGAGATTTCTGTATCCTCGGTTTACGATGCTATCTATCTCCTGCTATACCTGAATTCTATTTCTTGAGATCAAATGTAGATTTGCCTCGAAATTCTACATCGATCTTATTCTTGAAGTCACGGTCGACCTGGTTAAGGTTGCCCGAAATTTATATAAACTTATCAATCTTCCTACTTTGTTATTTAATCGTCATATCTTTGTTTCAAACTTATCTTCGAATCAAATTTCTCTTTGATTTGAGTCCATCAAATTTGAAACCCTATCCTTATTTTGAATATTCATTCCTGTATCGTCGAGCAAAGAAATGTATTTGTAAACAAATATATATAAATGTTTTAATATATGCTATGTTGTTTGAGTTGTTGATGTTGATTTGGGTTTCTGATCGATTCGTCTGATCAACGCTATCGATAGGATTTCCAAAACACTTGAGCAGAGCAAGCTGACACAATATTGCTTTCAAATTTTGAAAATAAAATAAAGTTTGTATGATTTTACTATATATATAAGTATAAATTTTCTGAAATTGAATTGTTAACTGAATTGGTTGTCAGAAAGGTAATATTTGATTTTTCA
Source organism: Allium fistulosum (assembly GCA_030737815.1). NCBI lineage: Eukaryota > Viridiplantae > Streptophyta > Magnoliopsida > Asparagales > Amaryllidaceae > Allium > Allium fistulosum. The sequence continues at coordinate 922,508,606 of CM060904.1, forward strand.
CTATTTGTTTTGTAAATCATTGATTATTCCAACATAAAAATAAATGGAATTATAAAAGTTGGGTTATAGATTTATTTAGAAATTTAAATTAATTTAAAGTAAGAATTTGAGAATTTAATTTCTTAAAATTTCAAGCTTTGGTTTTAAATTTTTAAAAATGTATATTATTGAAGGTATTTTCAAATAGAAACCATTTTCAAAGAATTTTAAAATGTTGAAATCAGTGCTCTTCTCTTTGTCGCTGGAAAATAATTTCGGTGATGGCGGCCGCATCATCGACATTCATTTTCGAGTTTCAAAGTGGAGATACTATTCTGTAGCTTAGCTACGGTTTTATTTTGAAAAATATTTTGATTTAAATTTCTTCAGTATAATTTGATTTATATATATATATATATATATATAGGTATCTTATTTTAAAAAATTTGATTGATATAAATATATTATATATATCTCTAAATTGTTTAAAGTTAATCGGAAATCTAATTCTTAAATTTTGTTAAAAGATGATTTTAATTATAAATAAAACCAAAATTTGGAATAAATATTTAAACTTGAATAATTGAATTGGGAAAATTTTATTTGTATATTGTTCAAATGCATTCTAATATAACTTACCTAAATTATTCAGAAGTTAAAATGTAATTGGATAATGTACAATAAAAAAATGTCTTTATAAATAAAATTTGAGTGTTTATAATAAATGTTATACACTAAATTTTGATTATAAAGATGTTAATAGAGTTTGATAGGATAATAAGTAATTGAATAATAGATGAGACAAATAAATTTTTTTTGAAAGAATTAACAAATTGAAATTTGATCAACTTATGAAAATACCTTGAATTTAAAAGCAATTAGTAAATATAAATTAATTTAAATCGGAACTTTTATGGTTTAAATTAATATGGGTTAAATATATGTGATTAGATATATTAAGTAGAATAAATTTAACAATAATTTGGAATAAAGAAGAATTTAAATTGCTGAAAAAAAATATGATTATAATAAAAGACTATTCAAATTTATGGTTTTAGAAATTGTAAATTTAAGATAATTGAATAATAAGATAATGAATTTAGAAATAGTTGAGATTGATTTTAGTGAAATCAAATGGATTAAATCAATTATTGAATATCAATTAATTTAAATTTGAATTTATATGGTTTAAATTAATTGTTATTTTGTATTTCAAATCTATTTTCTTTCTGGTTGTTTCTATTCTCCAACCTCGTTCCTTTTCGGGGACGAAAAGTTTTGAGTGGGGGAGAGTGTAACGACCCGTAAATTTTAACTGTTTTAATAACGTAATTAGTTAAAATTTTATGAAAGTTTAAACGATAAAATTTTGAAATATAAATTTGATATTTGGAATGCGTCTAGTTAGACATAGCAACTGGTAAATTTTCGTCCAAAAATATGAAAGTTTATTTCGCGCGTAAATTTACTTCAATTTAATCAGTTAAAAAGCGATGAAAATAAAATGTTTTCGAAACCTAAATATTTTTACATAGAAAAATTGTAAACCATCTTCTGTGCAAGACGTCATTTTTCGTTTTTCCAAATTTGGACTTCTTTAGCTCCGTCGATCTTATTTTATTTGCGTTTTACTGCATTTTCCGCTAGAAGAAAATTCAAATTTCTATAATTCAATTCTGCCGCTGATATCGGTATACCGTTTTGATCGTTTCGTTGTGCTGATCTCAATGGTGTATTCAATTCTGTGTTCCGACTTTTGGTACCGAGCGAAATCAATAAATCGATAACCGCACCGGTACCCAATTTTCCACTTTAAGATTCCTTATCGTTTCATCCATCTGCCGATTGAATTCAAACAGCCATGAGTTATAAATATTTTTTTTGAATTCAATTTGAAGGCTTTTGGTATCACCTATGTGTCGTTATAATTGTTGCTCGATTAAATTTCTTTTGTCTATTCAAAACCATGCATTTCATTTATCAATTTCAATTCGTTTAAAAAAAACGATCCATATTTACCTTCTTCCTCTATCATGCGAACAGCTACTAACCCAAACCTTTCCACCTTTCGTCTTCGCAACAGCCAAATCCTGCAAGTGCCACCGCTAACTACCACCTCTGCATGCTACCCATCACCTGCCACTTCGGCTCAAGTTTGTCAACCACCACCTTCCTCCATCACGACCTTGCCCGTCCATGCAACCCAAAGCAATTGCCAAACCCCTCTGCATTTTCCCCTCTCACTTTCCACCACCGGTCAAGGCCGAGCAAGTTGCCACAGCCGCCTCATCAAAATCCATGTCAAACCCGACCAAGTCTCCTCCTCCTCCCTTCCCTTCACCAAAGCTAGCCTCATCACCAACGTTACTCCCTCCTCCGCCTCGAATCTCGTGGTCGAACTCTCTCATCTCCGGCCAATCACCTTCTTAGCTCGACCAAGACATGCTCCTCTTTATATAACTGTAAGTGACATATTATATTGATATATGAGTTTATGCTATATATATTATTATTAGTATGATACGTTAGTTATATAGTATATGGGTTAGTTTTAAAATTTATAAAGTTACACCGTTTTCATACAATGGTGCATGCTGCACTGTACTAATGACTATGTATATATTTATAACAGTTGTGTGTATATATGGAATATATATATATTTGTTTATATAAAGCTGTTTGCTTTGATTGTATATTAGTTTTATAATACTTATAATAGGGGTACTTAGATTAGCAAGCATATAATATAACAGTTTAAGAAGTAATTTCATGTTCTGGAATTTATAATACAATTCATGGGTATATATATTAGTCTATTTGCCGTGTACAAGATTGTTTTTATTGGGTACTGTATGTAGTCGATATGGGTTTCAAAATATGTTTATATATATTTTAGCCTATAAACTTTTAAAACAACTTTTGCTATACGTTTTGTAATCTAAGTAATTGTTGTTTGCATGTTTATTTTTTTTTCTGAACAACAGTTAGACTTCATGTTCACGATATCATATCTCACTCACGTTTTATTGGAATGGGTTGATTCTATTTTTAAAAAAGAGTCGAAGTTAGCTAGTTTATGCCTGTCAAATTTCAGCAAAATCCGACATCGTTTGATTAGTGGTCGAGGATCTGGAAGTTAGACCCAGGCAGCTGTTCTTTTGTACTTGAAATTATTTTACACTGCTGCAAACACGACCTGAGTTCATGTTTGACGCATCGTATCTCTTTTGCCTTACGTCGGAATTCAGTGATTCCCTTTTTGTTTAAAAGATAAAGCTTTCTACTTGCTGTATATAAAATTTTAGCTTCATACGAGGTGGTTCGGTCCTCTGTTTCTTACTTGAAAGTCAGACCCAGAGGGGTTTTCAGACCTGAACATTTGACAGTCGCAACATGGCCTGAGTCTATGTTCGTGACATCGTAACTTTTTTCGTCTCTTGTCCAAATCAAGTGATTCTTTTGTAGTTTGAAATACAAGTTTTGATCTTTATTGATACCAAATTTCAGACCATTTCGATCTCGGTAGCACATAGAATTATATTGTTAAACTTTGACGCATGACATGTTTTGTAATTGTTGCTATGTTGAATGTTTTGATTTGATTTCGGCAATTTCTATTTAACAGCTTTGCTCGTCGATTCGTGCCAATCTAGTTTATTTCGGAAGCCGTGCTTGCAATGCGTAACTCAACTTTGTTGTCTATTCTCGCTCCCTAGCCTCAAAAGGTGAGTAATCACTCATGATTAATGTTCTTTTATTTATTAAATTTGATTTCAATTGAAATGACAATCGAGATATGCTGCTGTAGCTATTTACACTATTATATATGCTATTACCTGTATCAGTTCACCTGTGACATCTGACACCATTATCTGTTATTTATGAAATGTTAATCCAGTTTGGTTGATAAATGATTGATTGTTGATATTGACATTGGACGTTAAATTGTTAATATAGTAAATGATAAATAATTTGAAATTGACGTAAAATAGTTAAATTTGATATATGTTGAATTTGATTAGATGAAATTTGAATAATATGACCCTTTTAACGTTGAATTAATTGACACGTAGAAATTTGGTAAAATACACCTTGAACCATATAAATGTTTGTTGCTTAAATTGATGTTGTATGAAATTGAATAATAGATATCAAGTGAAGAACCGTATAAATATTAGTGTAATAATCTTTAATCTACATGAAATGATAGTGTAGATTCTAGAAATAATTATATTAATTCGCACAAACAACAATGTGAATTAATACGGTTATTTCGAGATTATTTGAATTGATTATTGGATTGATATTGATTGTTGTTATTGCTTGTTTATTTACTTTGACACCATCCCAGTTATCACATTTCAAGTTTCCTTTGCTATGCTTTGATTTTGAATTGAATTGGAATCGGGTTGAAATGATAAATACCCAAATTAAACTTTGACCTAGGATAGAGAATGAAATAAAATCCGATTGGTCAATAATTTGATTTAAAAATAAAATAAAGATTTTATTTGAATAGATGATAAGGTTTTGAAATGAAGTTGGAATTTGAATTTTTATGAAAGTAAAATGTTAATATTTGATAATATGAAACAAAATATTAACAATGTAGTTGATGAAAGAACGTTGTTTAATTTGAGAACGATTGAATTAAGTTTTGAAATTATTTTATAATTAAGTTTGAAATTATTTAATAATTAAATAAGATTGAATTATTTAATAATTAAATAAAATTGAATTCTTTATCAAGTAAAATTGAACTTCTTGAATTAGTGAAATTAAGTTTCTTTATTAATTGAGTTTTGAAATTGTAACTAAGTAAATTAATAAGTGAAATTGAATTTCTCTAATAAGAAATAATGTGTTTTGTTGAAATTAATGTAAAACTTGAAATGTAAAGAATTTTATTTGATGAATTTAATTTAATGCAATTTGTAAGTTTTGATATAATGAAGTTGAACTTAAGTAATTGATTTAATAAATTGGAAATTAAATAAAAATTGTTTTGAATGATAAATTTACTTAATGAATATTGAATAAAATCGATCAATGAATTTAAATTGATTTGAATGTTAAATTAATTTAAATGATTTCGGAATGAAACTTATATATGAACTTGAATCAATATTTGAATTGTTTAAATAGAAATTGAAATTGAATTATAAGATTTTGAAATTATGAATTTGGAAGTTTTGAAACGTAAATTATGGAAATTGATTTAGAAAGACAAATAAAAGTTGGGTTACAAATTATATTTGAAATTGATTTGGTTTTGAAATTTATTAAACGACCAATCGGTGTAATAATGACGAAAGTTATTAAAGAGACCGGAATCGGTTAGGGACATACTCTCAGTCTAAACCGAATACCACTTTAATAACTATGCGCGGAGTGTGATCCAGAATGAAGTGGTTGGAATGATGTACGTGATGACTGAAGAAAGAGAACGATAATGGATAGCCTTGACACTTATGTCAAATTGGAAATGACTAAAACAGGAGCCGTGCCGGGCCAAATGGGGGCTAGCTACCTCGAGCGAACACACTTCTTCGAAACTACTCATTACTTGTTGTCGATTGGTGCACCCTTGATTTGGGAGTGTTGTTTCACGGTGTTGCGGTCGCTGCGGCGATGCGTTCTCACCAGTCCGGATCAGGCAAACGGTAGTTTCACTACCTTGGGTATTGCATCATGTGCCTTGTCATACTTGTATCCCTGTATATGCGACCACTACGACTTGTTTTTTGTTATACCTATGGAGTACTCCCTGATATCCCACTAGTTTACGGTGGAGTTTACAGTGCTGTATAGACTATAATGCTTATATAAAAATGTGTTAAGGGGGATAATGGTAACGCCTTAACACTATTTTGATATCTTATATTACTGATAGGCATTATCTACTTATCGTACACTACTACATAGTAGATAGTTTAACGGATCCTTAAAAGATGGTTATTCCAAACATCCTTTAAGTTACTTGTATTTCAATTGCTATTTCACTTGAGTTGGATTTATTGATATAAGAATGTTAATCCTGACTCGAGTGTTTTGTGTTTTCTTTACGCTCGCGTCAGATTGAGTGTACCAGTATGCGAGACTCACCTTTGGAGTTGGAGCTTCGCTTGGAGATCCAGCTATCTATCTAGCTTTCGGATATTCAGTTGATTCCAGTGATGTATTCTGATATTGTATTTGATTATGTATTTGAGACATCTGTTGTACCTTATTTAACTCTGATATGTATCTAGTAGCTTCATGAACTACTATCTTTTGCTTCCGCTGCATTTATTACTCTGTGTCTGTGATCTGTGATTATTTATTTACTGTATATGTTCAGTTTTGCTAAATTTAAATTAACAATTCGGTATTTTGAATTATTCAAGTCCGACATGTGCGGATGCGAATGGTGCAAAATAGCGGGTCGTTACAGATGAATAGTACTTTGGAAAAGTTTCTATAATTACTCCTCAACTTTCTTCCATTCGCAAACCATAAATTTCAGCCTCCATTTCCATTAACCAAATCCAATGGCCTTTGTCGATCATAGCCTCTAGAGGCCGAATTAGCCTTCGACTTCAACTAAGGAAATGTAGAGAGCATCGATACGAAGCTAATCTACAGTTGGATCATCGAGTCGACGACCGAGGCAGCAGCAAATCACTCACATTCATCTGCAGCAACATGGGTTTCTCGAGGCAAATTTCATGCAGCATGCATGTGCGAGCATGAAGGAGGGTGCAGGAGGTGGTGCCGCGCGGCATGGTGAGGTCGGCAGTGGCATCGTTCGTGGTGGCGCGCGATCGATTCGATCGTTTGAGCGATATAAAAAAACAAAAATCGTGTTCGGTTGGGAAGCAGGCACACACCTGGAAACAAAGATAGGAAGAAAAAAGGTTTTGTTAAGTTTTAAATTATATGAATTAAGTTAATTATAATTAACTATCTTGAATGTTAAATAATTCATAACTTTCTCGTATGAGGTCTGTTTCAAGTGCGATAAGTTGCGATCGTATTAGCGAGCACTACGCTATGGAGATGGATTGGACGAATTCGGAGCTAGTTGAAATTTTTGGTTAAAATTGGATGTTTGTTCAATTTTAATTCAAAAAAAACATTTTAGCAACTATTAAAATCTATGTGAGTTAATCTCACCTTTTTGGTTAACTAGAAATTTATATAGTCAATAAAAAAATTATCTATTGGATGTTTGGATATTTATTTTTGATAGTTATTGACTATTTGGATAATTTACTAATTATTTGGATTGGATATATTCTCGCCTATTGGAATGGATGAGACCCTATCACATTCCTGTGTAAGAGCGGATGACCATTTTATACGAATCCCGCCTCGAAGCGGTTGATTTATATTTTTATGAATATATACTGTATGTGATGTAGGGGGACAAGTTGGAGGGATCAAATGGGATTCCTCACATTGTTGATTTTGTTTTCATATATATGGTGATATATGATTTTTGAATGCCATATTGATGACATGGATATGATTTTTGCTTAGTTAGTGCTACCGGGCCCCATTTTTTGTTTTTGAAAATGCTATAAAATCAATTTGATTTAAAATGGGATTTCAAAGTGATTTTGGGAATTTTATATATTTTATTAATTTTTCTAAAATGGAAGTATGATTTTAGATACTATAGATTGATAGTTTTATGAAATATTTTAAATAGAGATTTTCGAACTGCAATTAAAGATTTTTAAAACCTTAGAATAAGCCTGTCTTTTATAATAATGGGATATGATTTAAAGTAAATATAAATATTTTGATATTAATATTTATTGACCAGTTTATATATATATATATATATATGAAAGATTAATTACAAATGTGAGATTTTGTAAATGTGATAATTTATAAAAATAATATTTTACAAATGAAGTGAAGATTTGTAAAATCGTATTTTGTTAATATGAATTTATAAATAGGGTTTATAAATTAAAGGAAATTATTATCATTTAATAAATTGGAGAATAAATTAAACGGTGGATTTATTATAAAATACGGAATGATATTTTAGAAATAGTTGACTCTATTTGGGAAAATTGAAGGCGAGGATAAATTTGGAATGTTAAACAATATTTTTATAAATAGGAAGGAATTTATAAAAGGAAATTATCCATATGGAAGTAACATTAAAATGGATGGTGATTGATGTTTTTAAATGAGATTTATGAATATGTGAGATTATAAAGGAAATAGATTTATAAATAGAGTTCATAAATAAATGGGTTTTATGAAAGGAAGTTTTTATAAAATGGAAAGAGATTCTTAAATATAGTTTTATAAGTGTGGAAATGACTAGGTTAAAGATTTAAGATTGGATTTTTATCAAGGAAATATATTATGTTTTAAAGTTGGTTATCCATGTTAATATTGTTTAAAGTTGTTTATAAATATTTAAATAATTTTGGAAAGTTAATTATTTAAATTATTAATATGATTTGAAATTAATAATAATGATTATTAAATCTATTTTGGTAATTTATCATTATTATTTGTATGGTATAGATCAACGATTGTTTTATTCATAATGTTTTGAATTATTAATTATTATTTTTAAAGAGGTTGAAAGTTAATAATTATTATTTATTTATGATGTTTATTATGAATAAACACTATTACATAATAGTGTTACAAAGAAAGTGATTAGGACTTATTTATGTTGTTTTCGAGATTCATAAGTAGAGTTTTATAAATGGACTTGGATTTTTATAAGAGGAGCTTATAAAATGGTTTGAATATCTAAAGGAAGATTTTTACAAGGTAAAGAGGTTTATAAATAGATGAATATTTATAAATAAATTTTAGAAATAGATTTATAAAAAGAGTTTTTATAATAATTGCATGGTATTATAAAGGGTTTATAAATGAATGGGGAAATAATTTATAAATGGTTTATAAAGGGTTTTAGGAATTTATAATGGAGTTTATAAATGATTTTAGAATTTGGTAAAGCGAAATCTTCCTCAGTGTTGGCAAATATACTTATACCATTGAGATAAGTATATGGATATTTTCTAAGTATTGAAAATAGAAGGGTTTGTGAATATATCTTTGTAAAAGTATTTTGATACAAGCATTTACAAGATGGTTTTAATTAACGAAAAGATTAATTAAAGAGGCTTAGTGTTGCTTAGTGGTTAACTGAATGTTTGTTTTTCCTATGGAATCAAATCCTTGATTGAATGTTTGTTATTCAATAGTGAAATAACCGACTGTCAAAATTTGGACCCATAAGTAACTTTGGAAATATCTACAAGAAACACGTGAGTTATGTGGCATAGTCATATCTGATGATGTTGTACCGTGTGTGTAAATCTTGTTTCGTTCTTCTAGGACAATGATAATGGAATCCATCCACTAACAATTAGGAGGTGATCTCCATTCTTATCTTTGACTGCTTATTTCCTAAAGAACCGGTGTTGAGTTTACCAAAAACTGTCGAATGTTGTTTTGAAGAGACCGAGATCGAATATGCTAACCAGAGACCACATCGATTCAACTCAACCGTTCGAAGTAAAGATATTTTGAAGATGATGGAATTGGAGACGGAGTTCTCAAGCATTTCATTCAGTCCTAGAATGAACTTGTATGGATGAATGCTGGTATTGCATTGGTTTCCTAGAGAGCAATATTAGCATTCCAAGAGGGTTTGCTAGGAGGAAATGGTAAGAGCGTGGCCTCTTCGAGCCTCACACCCAGGAAATGAATAAAGCAGGGACATGCAGCAGGGCTAAGTGGGTCGCACCCAAGTAGGGTATGGTCATCCCAAATCTAGAGCGATATTCATGTATGCTTCGGGATCCCATTGTGTGGTTGTTGATTGCAACCAATGGGTGATTATATTCGGTGCTACTCGAAAAGGGGATAGTGCCGGTTCTGATTAGCAGAGGTGCAACGTGTTGTAGCCTCTCGTACACTTGATCTAGAGGTGTACGGATTCAGTGGGTAGACCCTTACCCTTTCATAGTTGGAATCCATTCTCTAGTATGAGCGTTCGGTTTTGGTTATAGAACCTAATATGCTGGAATTTAATTAGTGTAACAATTTCGGCTATGATTAATAAGTACTTGTATATTAGACACTATTATAATATCAGAGGATTTCATATGAAATGTTTTGGTTATCGTAAGGTAAAAACCTGTCTGTGTTTATGTACGGCGTGGTCTTACGAGATACTTTTGATTTTAGAAAGGTTTTTATAACTTTAAAAGTCCAATTGGGTGTGTTTTCTCACGCTGGTTTTCCAGACTGACTCAGATGTTATTTTATTATATTGCTCGGGTCAAATCGAGCATATTTATAGATTACTTTAGATGCATTGGAGCTTAGGAGACGAGATTGGAGGTCTTCAAGTCGTTTTCTCGTATATGTTTATTTTCCGCTACTTTGCTATTGAAATTATCAGCAATTGTGAGGACAAGATGTTATAACTGTCCAGGCTGAAGATTGTAATTGTTGTTGTACTTTGATGGATGTATGTATATAACAATTTCTCTTTTGTAAAGATCATTGATATTATATTATATGTTGTTCCGCTGCGATTATGAGATTTTGTGTTATTTTTAGTTTCTTTTCTCTTCTTCTTCTATTCTATTCTCTTTCTTCTTTCTTTCCCTTAACTATCCGTCTTTTCATTCTATTTGGGTTGGATATGTGTTGTTTATTGTTAGCTTGGATTGTATAGAAAGGCGGATCGTTACAGAAATGTTCCAACCAAAAAGTTGTGGTTAATTCAACCAAAAGGCTAAGTTCATCACCTTGAATAGAGCCATGATAAAAGCAATGAATATATATATATATATATATATATATTTGTGTGTGTTAATGCATAAATTTATAACTAAGCTAGGAATAAATCCATATATTAAGAATCCCATATCATTGTTATATGATAGTAATATCGTGATACAGATCACGAAAGAGCCTAGTAGTCAAGAAACATACTCTAAAAGGTTGCACATGATAAATGCAGTTTATCAGTGTTGGAGAGAGTTGATTGATAGATTAGATTATTAAGACAACATAGCAGATCCATTCTTAAAAGACCTAGCATGGTCAATTCTCAGCAAACTAATCGAAGGGATGGGATTGAGGGTTTATAGTTGGCTCCAAGTGCAAGTGTGAGATTGATAGAACTAGGGGTATGCCCTAGAGGCAATTCTATAATTTATTATAAAATATTAAATCGGTAATAAAATCTTGTTCGAAACAAAAGGTGTTTTTCTTTCTATTATATACTTATCGTAATGTGTTATGTTATTTATTTAATTCAAATATGTTTAATACAAAATCCCTAAATTATATTTCATGTGATAGTAATTACAATGTGTTGTAATCTGTAACGACCCGGAATTTCAGTCAATTGAATTTTGAATATTTAGTTGATTTTAAATCGTGAAAAGTTAGTTTTATAACTTAAATAGTTTAAATTTCAAATTTAAGTGTTATTGGAATATGGAATTGGTTATATAATTGAATATTGAATTTAATGGGAATGAAAATGAATTCAAAGTTGATTTAAATTCTATTTGAATTAGAATGAAGTTAGTAAACTTTTAAATTTGAATTAAAAGTGGATAAACAGAAATTAGAAATTTTATATTAACTAGCGAGTGAAAAAGCCATTTGGGACATTATCTCAGAATTGGACGAAAATAGTTTCATTGGATCTATAATAGTATATTACTATAGGATTTCAAATTTTGTGGCGATCGGACTTATCGTTTGATCATGCGACGGTGAAATGCGTAGAAATTAATTTAAGTAATTTAAATTAATATAATTTGATTTTTCAGAGATATTTTCTGAATACGATTGAATTGGCTTCCGATAATAGTTCCATTATTTTGGAATAGGGGTATAACATATAGAACGCTAGGCGGTACGCCTCGATTGGAGTTCGTTCATTTTGAGTGTGAATAGTAATCTTTATTTGCCTATAAATAGATAACCACGGCCCTCGTTTTTCTCCAAACCCTACCCTAATCTAGTCGCTCTCTCTCTCTCTCTCTCGCTTCAATCTCATGGCCAGCATTCATCGCGGCCTCTAGAGGTGAAATCAGGCGACAACTTCAACTGAAAATCGTAGAGTACGACAGATGGATCATTTCAACGGTTGTGATGGACTACGGCGAGGTGAGGTGGCCGGAATCGCCCTCCATTCATGGCAGCTTTGGGTTCAATTTTCTAATGATCGCCGGAGTTGTAGGGCACATGACGACCATCGTTGGTGAGCTCGAGGTGTGGGACTCCTTCTTTAGTGATGCGGTGGTGCTCCAACGAGGCCTGGCAACGTGACGATGAAGTAGAGGTCACGTGTTGTTCAACCTGGGTATCATGATGAAGACACGATTAGGGTTTCATAATTATGGGATTAAATGTTAATGACGGTAATTAACTGTTTAAATTGTAATTAAAGGAATTATTTTCATATTTAAATTATGTAATCTTATAAATGCAATTTAATTCATACGAGATCCAATTCGAACGAAACATGTTGTATGATGTTCGTATCCTTGAGATCTAGGATATGGAACTGAATTGTTCGAGATTCGAGCTATTGGAATTTTGCGCTAAAATCAAACACCTGTTTGATTTTAGATGAAGAAGAATGTGGAAGCAACAACTAGAATCAAAGTGAGTTAAACTCACTCTCTCTGGCCACTTATATTTTTATATAAGTGGAAATAATTTTATTTATGTTGTTTGTTGCCTGTGATTGCTATTTTGGTTGTTTACTATATTATTAGTAGTTGGATATATATACCTGCATATTGGAGCAGATGAAACCCTATATGTTCCCATGTATGAGTGAATGACCCTTTGTACGCATGTCTGCCTCGAAGTAGACATTGTACATTTTATTCTCATATGCTGTATTTGATGCAGGTGAACAGGTTGGAAGGATCCAACTGGATTCCTCACATTGTTAATTTTATTTTTCATATATAGTGATATATGATGTGTTGGATGCCATATTTGATGACATGAATATAATTTCCCTTATTTAGAGCTATGGTAGGACTGTGTCTCTTTTTAGTATTTTTGAAATGCTATTAGGTGGAAATTTTTATTTTTAAATGGTTTTCAAAATTAAATATGTTTATAAATTATTTTTGAGTTATTTAAATAAGGAATTTATTTTACATAAAAAGTGTAATTTTTGGATATTAAATGAATAGTTTTACGAAATATTTTAATAAAGATTTTCTAGACTATATTATATAGATTTTTAAAATATTAAATATTAAGTCGGTTTTATAATCAAGGAATACTATTTTAAAAGAAGATAGAAATATTTTTGTATGAATATTATTTAGCAGTTTATTTTAAAGGTGATATAATTTTATATATTAAAGAATGAATTTAAAAGGTGATATTTTATAAATAAGTAAAAGTTTAAATGAAATGATAGATTTATAAAACGATGTTTTATAAATTAAGGGAAATATTTTCTTTGGGCAAAATTGGAGAGATAAACTACATTTGTGGACTTATAAAAATATAGGGAATGGTTATTTCAGGAAAGAGGTTGTTCCTATTTTTGGGAAAAATAGAAAGTGGAAATAAACTTGGGAATGTTAAATGGTGTTTTATGAAGTAGAAATGAGAATTTTAAATGCTGTTTTATAAATATGAAAATGGATTGATAATCGATATTTATAACTGGATATGGATAATAAATGGGATTTATAAAGAAATAGATTTATGAACGAAAATTTTATAAATAAAGAGATTTTATATAAAGGAAGTTATTAAATGGAAAAGGATTTATAAATTTAATTTTATCAATTTGGAAATGATTTATATTAAGAATTAAATATGGACTTTTATAAAGGAAATATATTCACATTTTAAATTGAATAATCTTTTGAGAGAAAAGGTTTTAAAAGAGATGTTTTTAAAATGGAGCTAAATGATTTTAAAGGTGATTTTAAAATGTGTTAAGTGACGGAAATAGAGATTTCAACATTTATTGTTGTAAAAGACGTTTTCGTGAAAAGAAGAAAGGCATTGACTATAATACTATTGTTATAGTAGGTGATTCCAAAAAGGAAAGGTTTTGTATAGTATACGGGATTTATGTATATATTCTATATTTAATGTTAATATTTGAAATGGGTAGCTTCTATCTATTTTGAAGTTAAGAACATTGTTTAGTCAAGGTCTGAGAGGTAATGATACCCTAACTTAATTGGCTTCATTGTTAACTAATAAACAGTTGAAGTTCAATTACGAAAATTGATATTCAGTATAGTTAGTTGAATCCTTGTACTAGTGTTTTGGGTTGTCGTAATGATGTTTTACGCAACATTCGTTTTAATCCAATAAAGTGTGTTTTGGGAAACAAAGAGTTTTCTCTAAAAGAGGATTGCAAATATACTTAATGTGATTTAAGTATATTGAGATATTTTCTAAGGGTAGAAAATGAGATGGTTTGTGAATATACTTAACCGTTGAGATATGTATATGGAAATATTTCCTAAATATCATAAGTGATAAAGTGATTAGAGAATATATCTTAATAAAGATATTGTGTGATAAATGTTGGGAAAGTGATTTAATTAATACAAGATTAATTTAAGAGGCTCAATGTTGCTTGGTTCTTAACCAGTAGTATTTCCATTTGGAAATAAGTCTTTGGATGAATGTTTGTTCCTTTGATAGTTAAATAACCGACTATCAATGTATTGGCCAATTTTAAACTATCGTTGTTAGTTCGAAGAGACCGGGATCAGGTTTATTATCCGAAACCACTTCGAATTGACATAAGCGTTGCGAATTGGAATATGTTGAAGATAGCCAAATACGAAGTTAAATGCAAGGGCTAATTCTCTATTTTCCTAGGGAGGGATTCCCCGTAATGGATGAAATAGAGAATAGTGCCTTCGGTTTCGTTTAGTCCTAGAATGAACTTGTATGGACGAATGCTAGCATTGCATTTATGCCTGGAGGGACTGAGTTAGCATTCCAAGTTGGTTTGCTACATATAAGGTAAAATATAGCCTCAAGCCTCATCAACTGGGAAATAACTAAAATAGGACATGTAGTAGGCCTAAGTGGGTCGCTCCCATCAGGGTATGTCATCATCTTTCTAGATTACCATATTATTATGGATTGGTATGTGCACGAGAGATCTCGATTAAGGTTGGAAGACCGGGGTGATGACATATTCGGCACTACTAGTCAAGTGGTAGGTCGGTCCTTTGTGGCAGGGTACAAGATGTTCTTGTCAGACCCGGGTGCATTTTTCTAGAAATGTACCCATCAGAGGTAGTTCCTTACCTAGTCATAGTATGGAATCCATTCTCCAATACGTGCCTTTACGGTTTTGATTGTAGAATCTAGTATGCTAGAATTTAACTAATGTAACAATTTTGGCTATGATTAATAAGTAAATAAGTATATGTATATAGAAACTATTATAATATCAAATGAGTTGATAGAAAATGTTTTGGTTATCGTAAGGTAAATACCCGTTCGTTTTTATATGTGGCGTGGTCTTGCGAGATACTTTTTATTTGAAAGGTTTTGATAACTTAAAATCCATTTGGGTGTGTTTTTCTCACGCTGGTTCGCCAAACTGACTCGGTGTTATTTCTTATAATGCTTAGGTCAAATCGAGCATATTTACAGGTTCAGATTTGGTGCTTAGGAACTTCAGCAGGCGAGCTGGAGGCCCTTTGACGTATTCCCGTACTTGTTTTATATTCCGCTGCATTGTTTATTTTAGATTATCAGCGATTGTGAGGACAGATTATTATAACTATCCAGGCTGATAATTAGGATTGTGTACTTTGATCGATGTATATATATATTGTAGCTTTTCTTTTTGTAATGATTATTGATATTTCATTATATGTTGTTTCGCTACAGTGTGTGATTCTGTGTTGTTTGTTTCTTCTTCTTCTCTTCTCTTTTCTTTCTTCTTCTCACCTTCTCACTTCTTTCCCTTAACTATCCGTTATTTCGTACAATTTGGGTTGGACATGTGTGTTCTATTGTCGATTCAAAGGGTACGGATTTACGGGTCGTCACATAATCATTAGAAATTTATTGCAACAAAAATAGCATATCATTTTAAATATTCCTAGCCAAAATGTTTCGAGAAAGGATATCGATTCATCCGTTGAGACTAGATTATGTAACAATCTACAAATGTTTGACAATATATCACTCATAGTCGTTGGGGGCACCAAAGGGTTACATACTAATAGTTATTAGATAACTATGGAATGACTCACATCCGATAGTTTTCTGTTGGTTAATATAAATAAGGTCAAAAAGAGAATATCAAAGTGATAATATTACATTGTTCTATTAACTTAAGAATGCTATTACACTTCAATGTGGACACTGTACTTTGATTATAATTGAATTGTGACATAACATCCATCAAATTAATATAGTTAGGTCTGAGTTAAAGAATTAGAAGTGATACACTATTCAATAGAGAATTTTTCTCCTTAGTTATATAAGGTTAGCATCATAATCGATTGTAGTCAACTTATAGTCAAAGTCTCTGGCCAGAGCGGTTTAGTTACTAAAAGTCATTATTATTGAACCAAGGACACTATGTTTGGATTATGCAAGTTCAATGTGAACGATATTAGAATTTTGACCAAAACCAAATTTCATAAGTCCTAATGTGATATAGTTTTGACAAAGAGAATCAGTGTAAATATTCATCACTACAAGGACCACTTAAAATAGTAAATTTGGATTTTACTAAAATTGCGTAAGCGATAGATTCGGCTAAACTATCACACCACTAGCTAAGACGATGTATGAACATTAATATTCGAATTGTTTAATATCAATTGCTGATTGAATTTACAGTAATAAGTTGCACAACCGCAATGTTGAATACCCCGAAATACAACACGATTTATTTAAATTATAATTGTTATAAATTAATTAATATTTTTGAAATATTAAGTATAAAATTTTATTTTATTTATTTGAGTCAGTATTTAATATAGTACAATTGCAAAAGTTATATACGTACGTATTGATATATGATATTGGAAAACATTTAAATTGGATTTAAAATGTGCAAATATGGATCGAGTTTGGAAATGTGTGTGGGCCCATTAGCCCTTAAGTATGACCGGCTATGATATGATGGAGGGGTGTGATATTTTGCTTGAAAATATGAGTTTGAATTAGTAGAAAAGAAGAGGTAAAATAGGAGATCTAGATCCCTTATTTTCTCTCTATTCTTTTCTTATATAAACTCACCATCCCTTTCATTTTCTATTTTCCTTTTAGCCTCCATCTCCCTAGTCTTATCTGCAAGGAATAACCTCCTTATACTCTTCATTTCCAATCCAAAATTAAATCAAATCGAATAGAATACAAAGGTATGGTGACCTCTTTGGTTAGTAGCTTTTCCGGAAGAGAACGAATCCGACTTGAGGAGTTTACCGATTCAACATTCAAGGTGCAATATCAAGACCATAATATGGGCATTATCAATTTTTACTTATTTGTGTTCACTTATGTCATTGTATACGTATCGATCAGAATTATATATTACCAAAAACTTATATATTATTTCTACTGTCAAATCTGCATATATATATATATATATATATTCATACAAATAAATAAACTTTTGTATATGTGTATTTTTTATTTTTTGTCATTCAAATAAATAAAAATTATTTTTCGAAAGAAAAACTTACTTTAAAATATTTTTAAAATAAAATATGAATTTTTAAATTGTTCTTACATGCATACTTTATATAAATTTGTTTATTAAATTTTATACATATATATTTTTGTATTTATATGTATATTTAAAAAATTTATTTATATATATATATCTATTAAAAATTGAAATGAAAAACATTATAATATATATATATATATATATTATAATGCATTAATACATATATATAT
This sequence comes from Allium fistulosum, assembly GCA_030737815.1. Classification (NCBI taxonomy): domain Eukaryota; kingdom Viridiplantae; phylum Streptophyta; class Magnoliopsida; order Asparagales; family Amaryllidaceae; genus Allium; species Allium fistulosum. The sequence goes on from CM060904.1 coordinate 922,526,516, forward strand.
TATAATGCATTAATACATATATATATATATATTATAAAAAAAACTATATTCGAAACTTATAGTTAAAAATTATGTTTTAATTTGAAATCGTATGGAATTTATAAGAAATGAATTTTTAATCTGCACAGATTTAATAAACAGATTTAATAAAAAAATTGATTTTGTCAAAAGGTATTTCGACCGAAAATTAAAAAATTTATGTTAAAATATATATTATTGTTTATATATTTACAAATTAATATTTTATGAATTTTATAATATACATTTATATGGTTTTATATATTTCGATCAAAAAAATCAAACATGCATATATTAATAAATAATTATTTTTGAATTTGAATTTTAAGATATTATTTTGGTTCAAGATTTGTTTTCAAATTTGATTTGAATTTTAAATAAGATATTATTTTAGATCCATAAATGCTTTCAAATTTGAGTTTATCCTAGCCATTTTAAATATTAAATTTTGAATCACTTTTCATATGTATAAATTAAATTCATACATAACCGTTTTATATATTTATGTGTGTGTAAGTATACTTTATACTATATTAGTATTATTATAATAATAGACCATAAATACGTATATAATGGGGGAAATGTATCCGTCGTAGTATAAATCTTAGCACTTATATACGAGAACATTAAACCATGCACACATCTATATGTTGCATGTGGACTTATAGTATGTGTGTGTTTGATACACATATACACATGATATAATGCATATATATACAAAATCCAATCTTTATCTCTACTGCTAATAAAATTCGTTGAATACATTTCAACGGCGACTTTTTGAAATACCAAATATGCCCTTCCTCTTTACTCCCGCATATCTCATTCCTTCATTACCCACCGCTAATCCTGAAACTAAAAAACCCTAATTTCCCTTCCCTCTTTCCTATCAACGAACACTAGACATACCAATCGACTTGCAATTAACTCTGGTAAGCAATTAACGTCGACTAGCACTTACTGACGGCTGCGCTTACCCATTACTGAACCGAGGTCCATCAGCCTTCGACTACAAATACTTTTCGATTGATTTCCATTGACTCCAATGGTTTTGGCCATTTTCCTTCCTCTGTTACCCTCGCAGCAGCAACGATGACTGGCAGCTAACGGTGGTTACCGGCTTACGAGCCAGTGGATTTATCGCCGACCACGCTCAACCATCATTGTGCCGTTATCCATTAGTCGTCCATCAAAGGTAATTTTTCGCTGATTCTCATTAACCTGGATGGATTTTACATACTATCTTCTAGATTTAAATTCATTGTTAATTCTTAATTTATTCCTTGGCTTTTTGGGCATTTATACTACATTAACGGTGTATTTACATACTATGATGGTTGATTCATCAATTCACAGTTAATGAAATTTAACATCATACTGATTTGAATTGCATTGGATGCATTTCGCATACGTGCCTTCATTAATTTATTTCAATTGCGTTGATGGTATTGAGCTGAGTCGTATATCAAATGAGCTAATACATATATCAATTTATAAATGCCTATATTCATCAATTTATTTATGGTGTCCTAGACACTAAATTTGTTCATAACAGTATATTTATTTTTCTATCAAAATTATAGCATTTTATATAACTTGCAAATCATTTTTGTGCAATTAGAAACCTTATAATTTGAGTTATGTTGCATCAAAGTCTAAAATTTTGTGTCCGCTCATAAAATTGACGGTTTTGATAACTGATCCACATACAGCACCCGAACAACTTGAATTGCTTGAGCTATACTTTAACCATTCTAATCATTAGATATTTTAGTTTACATGACTTTGAATTCGTTGGTTTCTTTATTCTATATATATATATATATATATATATATATATATATATTATTTGTATCCTGAGTTATGGCTTTATTAAATAGATTGTTTAACATTTTGAATATGTTAGTTATAGTCCGCATGAAGAAAAGGTGATTTAGTTCTTTATATAGCACAATGCATCCAAATTTTAATGTAAATAAACAACTTGATAATGATTTTTAAAAAAATATGAAAGCAAGCGTCAATGTTTCATGCACGTGTGTTGTACATAGCATAAAAATGTAATAAAATTTGGTACTGTCTTTATTTATCATAATTTTACCATATTGCAATGATCATGTTTCTGTTACTTCCAAATATATATTGGTCATGTTTAAACTAAACGAGATTACAAATCATAATCAAACAATATACTTGGTACTCTTTTATGATTTCATTTTATTTTAAAAGAACATACATTGTTCGCTTTTATGAAACCTCTAAAAATAAAACCACTGCATTCTTCCAATCTCATACTCTTCATCATTGATTTTGACAGCCTAATCAAAGCTTTATCCATTAAAGAGTCACATCTCTGACGGTCTCATTCAATCCTTCATAACCCTTAAGACACACATGCGCAGCTTCATGCATGAATATGAAATTTAGTTATATGTTTGCTTCTATCAACTGTTAGCGTATGTCTTAAGTAGCTAAAAATTCATCAGGTTATACTGTTTCTTCTTCTTAAATGTTCAAGACTTCAGTCAGTAAATACAAATAATAGATTTATGCATTTCTATTTAGATGCATAAGGTTTGACTATACATGTTCTGCTGTTATCTTGATGTAGATGTTATTTTTATTTTTTTCTTGGAATTTATGGTTATATTAGGAAAACTACTGCTAGGAATTTAACTGTAGAGCATGAATTTTAAACACCTATACTATAATAACCATAGAACCCACGGCTAAGATTATTGAATTTGGAATATATTTACTTTTTGGTTCATCATACTTAGGATAAAATGTAGCCGATAGACTAAAAAACGTATATATAGTTATATATTCACAATAGTACAAACTGTGTAAATTATTCTGTCATTGCGTTTCTGTCTTCTGTGGATATGGATTTGAGGGAGAAATTAAACAAAATAGTTTCTATTTGAGGTTTTATCGTAGCATTCTATGTGAGGTTATTAAAGACAATTATTTTTGCTAATTAATAGGCTTATTTATTTTGGAAACAATTGCTTAACATTTGTATTTTCCTAAACATGTCTCTAAGTTAACGAGTCATTAATTTGTTTGCATTAATGTGTTATGATCTATGTGTTCATGGTCAATTGCACTTTATATTAAGTTATATCATATTAATGTAACTAGCTATTCAATGGTTTATTTTTGTTTTTTGTTTTTTTATCAGGAACGGAGAAAAATAATTAGTAACAGAATAAGCAAGCTTTGGTTAACTTAGAAAAGGTACAATTAGATTTTAATCAATGAAGTGCATAGAATTCTTAAATACCATATTTTGCAATTAAATTTAAAATATTTTCTTAGTAAATGGTGATAACATCTTTATTACTACATGACCTTTAAATTTAGCGTCGAAGGCCATCGCAAAATTTTATGCTCTAATGAAACACTTGATTTATTGCTTCAAAATGATGTATTTTAAATTAATCTAGAACTGAATGATTTTGATTTACATATACAAATCAAAGGCATATATTTTAATGCTTCATTAATAATTTAATTATTTAGTAATCCAAAATGATGTATTTTAATGCTTCATTAATAATTCAAACAAAGATATATATTATGGTATAGTTTGTTAGAGCAAATTAAGATTAAGATACATATGACCAAAATGCAATTATTTAATAGGAGTGCCAACTGTCATACTTCCATAGGATCATGCATAGAAAGTGTGAAGCTTAAATTTCTTTCATTAAGAAAAATGAAATTTGACAGTAATTTCCTGCTGGTTTCATCTTCAATAGTTCCCTCCAATATATGAAACCTGAGCGCTTTGTGAGACGTTGTATTGTGCAGCTGTCTAATAACATTGGTGCAAACAAGCCAATTTCCTTTCTTCATAGTTATGGAGTAAGAAGAATTTCAGACAAGAAAGTCTCAAACTATGTTAGAAAACTTCCGTTTCAGGTCTAGCATTATCCTTTCAACGATTTAATGAGATGAAATGATAGGCTTTTGACATAGCTTCTTAACGAATGCATCTCACATAGTGGTACAAATCTATGCTTACTTGAAAAATAAACTAAGAGTTATTCACTTCAAAAACAAACCCAAGTTAACTACTTGTTTACTGCACAATATGACACTTATGTTATGGTCACAAAATATGATATTTATTCTTATATGACACCGATGTTATTGATGTCAAAAACTCCGTAGTTAACTATATCATTTTTTTACTAAAAACTTTAACTTTTTTTACTACAGTAGGGACTCCAAGTGATGACCATGATTTTACATCAAAGGAAGGTTCAATCAACCTTATGAATTCAGTTAATGTAAGCCAAATCGAAAACAATTATTGGTGAATAAAATAGGTTGAGTTTTTTTTGAGCTAGAAGTTATTTTAATGTGATGGTAGAAGAATTTTTTTGCAAGTTCAATGAGTAGCAAAAAAAGCTGGATAGCTTATAGCTTATGGTATTCGTGGAATTTATGTCCCTTTACCTGTATCATTGTTAACTACTTTTATTTTTGTATACTTTTGATGTCCATTATTATATATAATATACATGGGATTATGCACAACTGAGCAACATTTTTGTGTTGCCTATTCAATTTGAAATATAATGGAATTGTTCATTATTAGCTTTATTTCATTTTGTTTCCAACCAAGATGTGTATTACTTTTTAAGCTGCTCGGAAGATTAAATTCAATGGATTTAAGCAAAAGTTGTTTCGATTTAATTTACAGTCAGATCTTGGAATTATCCGTATTTCATTTGCTTGAGCTTTAAATATGATTTGATCCAATATAAAAATTACTGGATTTAGGTAGATTAGATATCGGTATTATTTACAGTAACTTTTACTAAATTTATATATATTTAAGGGTCATTTGTATGGAAAACATTAGTTAGATGTATGCATGTATATTTAGAGATGTTTGTTTTTGCACTAGATATTCATACAATGTTTATTTTATAGTTCAAGTATATTTTATTTGGGGTCATACTGTTATTACAGTAGTTGTTTATCTAGATTGCTCATTAGATGATGTTTTTAGTTGAGGGATAGATGTGTCATGACATCATGAAAGCAAACAGTAGTATTATATAGTTGCAGTAAGCAACTATCGAAAACAAACAAAAGAGGATACCATTTTGTATGGTCACTGTGATAAGTATATCAAATTAGAATTTGCATCCACTTTAAATGAGAAATAAATAGTTTTTTAGTAGCAGCGTCAACGCTTTAAATAATGTTACATTGAAATGTTGAAAAAATTCGATTTTAAAGGAAACCAGATATAATTCACCTGTCTAAATTTTATACATATATTGAGAGTGATAGATGTTGGATAATTACAACAAAAATAAAAGTCTTTTTATTATTTGACCTCTTACATTCTTTATTAATGAGAAAACTTTTTTATTTATGGGATGCTTATTTATTGTGAATAGGCATAAGAGAAAGGAAAATACGTTTATTGGATTCTCTCTCTTTTCTCTTTTCTCAAGAAGACAAAATCTACAGGAAAAAAATATCTTCTTTACTCTTTTCGTTCTTTATAATTTTCTCCAAAATTAAACATATCTTTTGAAATATCTAAATCTTAGGAAGTGACTTCTAAAATATCCAAATCCTTCAACATCGAATGCATAAGTTTGAAGGATGGTTGTGTTAATCTTGGGGAGTGGACCGCAATTATTCGTTCAAGTTACCCAAGCATGCACATTGTGATTAGAGCAGGCCTACCTAGGCGTGCATATACACTAATAATTTATAGCCAGTTACCCCACGTACACTTAGCCGGCTAAATTAAAGCCGGCTAAGTGTACATAGTGGAAATCCACAACCTCTCCCTTAGTCGGCTATAATTTAGCCAGCCAAGGAGAAGCACTTTATCCTTCTTCCCCTACACGTTGGAGGTGGGTTTTCATTCGACCCGCTCAAATCGACGCGACCCACCACCATGCGTTGGGAATGCTCTAAGGATTATGGTGATATTTTCAGGACAGCATTATGTAACACAAATTAAAATTAAACAATCCTCCATGATTCAAAACTTAAACCCATTAAGGCACTCATTCAAGTCTAGAATGTTTTATGTTGCTATTTGGTTTATTGTGCTTGAATATGACACAATAAAATTGGAAAGAAACAAATTTGCCTGAATGTACCATGGAAAAGCTTATTAATGGAACCGAGTTAATTGTTAAACCTGAATGGGAGAGAACATATTTGTTTACTTAATGGATGACAGCTCGAACAGTATCAGCTTTGAAACATGGCATGATTTTTATTTTGGATTTTTAACAGTATTTAACTCAATGATCATATACTTAAAGCTGGTTTTAGTGGACATTAAACAAAAATTACCTTTTGCTTCAACTCACTCAAAGTCGGTCCTGCTTTTAGCGCTCTATTTTTTGCCCATTTTAACATATACTGCTACAGTCAAAGCTATATCATGTTTCTTAGCTCACAGAGTTATTGATTATGTAGCTTCACATCATGTATTTGTGTTCATATGGGATGCATATACTTGAAAGATTACAAATTTGTGTTGAGAGACTTGTAGATTCTTATGCTTATATACATGTTATAACTGTACAGTTACTACTTAATAGTTAACACCACAACTTTTTGCTGAGCTTATTTTAACTATGTTGCATATTATTAATGCTTAAGATGCTATATAATAGTACATATATGCTATGAAACTTACATTTAAAACTAAAAAGGAAAATACTTGAAAATGAATAAAACCGAATATGAGATGTTTATTTTATGATTGATGTTTTTGTAATTTAGCGATTATACATAATTTTATATCTTAACTACTAAATGTAATCTAATACAGAACATACTATTTTTAATATGACGATGTTTAGATCACTTTTACTAATTACGAGCTTGAGATCTTTGTTAAATTTTTGATCATTTCTTTTAATTAAGAACAACAACCTCACTAGCTGACCCTTTGAAGAAAATGGAAAAGCACGTGCATATAGACGATGCTATTATTCATGCTCTTGAACTTGAACAACAACCCAAAATCCTAGGAATTCGGTTTCTCATACACATGAGTAAAACAATTTATCTTTATATATTCACAATCCCTTAAATGATCCTTCAGCTCCTATGAGACGATTGCTTGAGTTTGGGACCCACTAATGTAGATGCATGTAATTCTGAAAGTAGCATGCATATACAAAATCAAATCTTTATTATATTAATAAATAAAATAAACTAATGATTTTATCTAAAAATTATTGAGATTGGATCTAAATTAATTTAGACTCATATGCCTGATAAGATCTAAAATGGTAAAACAATTTAAAATTCACCATTTAACCCACTGTTGGCTGGCCTAGTTCCAACAGAGCACTACTGTGTCAACTATTGCCATATTGGTTATCCCTCTTTATGCATTCATTTTAGCCAAGGTCTCTAGAACTTGCTATTTTTTTTCATTAGATTGGATATAATTCCTAAGGATTTTCGACTTAATGCATCTATGACTACATCTACTTTTCATGGGTGATAATATAATGTGAAGTCATAATCCTTTAGAAATTATAACCATCTTCGTTCTCATATTTAATTCTTTTTTGAGAGAAAAAATATCTTAAACTCTTATGGTTCGAGTAAACATGAAATTGTTCCCTATGTAGATAATGTATCCAAAATTTTAAGCAAATACACTTGCGGTTAATTCCAAGTCATGAGTTGGATAATTATGCTTATGTGGCTATAGTTAACAAAGGCCATAAGCGATAAATTTTCCTTCTGCATAAGTACACATCCTAGTCCTTGATCACAAGCATCGCGATATATTTTATACTGAACTCCATAATATGGCAAGGCCAACATTGGTGCTTCTGTCAACTTTTTCTTTAATGTTTGGAATGCCGTCTCATAATTTTCATTTTGTATAAACTTGGTCTCCTTATGAGTTAACTTGGTTAGTGGAGTTGGCAAGGCCAACATTGATGCTTCTGCCAACATGACACCTGCTTTTGTTAGTCCATTTATCAAAACAAAATTATGTGTTTGCTTAACTCAATGCATTGACTATAATTCTACACCATTTATTAAAATTAATCTACTTCTAAATTTTATGTCAAATGCATTGAAATTTAAATGGAAATTAGCATATTTTATTAAAAGAATATATTGATAAAAGCAAAGATAAAATTTATCAAAAAGACGAGTTGTTATAGTTTGTTTATTTAAATAATATCATAAAACATTTAATAGAATAGGTATTATTAAGGGTATGTTCTGAGTTCATTTATACAAACTCGTAGTGTAACATATATTAGGTAAGATATTTGAATGTTAAGCATTATAAAACCGATTTAAAGTGTCCCTTTCAAACTACGTTACCTGGACATAATAGTTGTTTGAATGCAAAGATTAAAAAGACATAAGGAAAGTATAAATATGTTTAATTTGGAGTTATGAGTAAGAAGTTATGAATAAAATAAGTAAATTGATTAGGCATACTAAATAGGTTTTTATCCAAAACTTAATAAACCAGGAGTAATTATAGATGCCATTAATAGCTAATTAGGGTTATTTTAACTATCACTTTAATTTGTATCCTATAATACCCTGTGAATTTTACGATTTGTTTTAATTAGTTGATTAGTTAATTAGGCTCCAAAAATGAAATTGGTGCAAACGATGGAATTTAACCTTGAGACTTGCAACATTGCATTCGTGGTGAAATTCTGAGCAACTTTTATATTTGAATTTTTGTGATCGGAGTTAAAATGAAGAAGTTACGGATGAAAAATGTATTCGAAACGGAAAGAATTAAACTAGAAAAATTAACGTTTATATAATAAATACCGGGACCCACCAATCGACCCTCTGATTGGCCAGGTTGACCAATAGTTGTCGACCCTTGATGATGGAGCGGTCGACCGGTCCTAGCATTAGCGGCTAGGGTTTGCCTTGACCAAACGGCCTGGATTTTATATAATTAAATCTAATGACTGTGATTGATTCGAGTGCCTATAAATTCAGGCCTAACCTTCTCTTCTCTTTTCGTATTTTTCTGGAACAGTAGCGAAGCTCTATCATCTTCTCTTCTCCACTATTTTCTAAATTATAAAATATAATATTTATATTTGTATATATACAAATTAGGGAAGAATAGAAATCAAATAATATGAGAAGAGAAGCAAATCAATTCTACACGATATCGAGGTTATATATATATATATTCCTTCGACCCCAAATTTCTTCTTAGATCTATAATTCTAATATATGTATGTAACATCCCCCTACTTGGAGGCCCAAAACTAATGGCTATGGATGATGCAGTCATCCATGGTTATTAATCCTTGGCGACCAAATATGGCGGTGTTAGATTCATTGATACACGAAAACACGTGAATATGGAAAAAATTTAAAATAGCAAACAAAGTCCACATTCCATTTCCAAATATTTCAAATTCATTACATAATCCCAGTATGCAGACCACGTTCAGATAACATATGATTAATACAAAATACGCCAAGAGCGACATATGAAGATGCCCCCTTGGATGATCAAAGTATATAATAAGGTACTAAAACAATTTGCCTTTACAATCAAACACACATCGGAAAATAAAAGAACTCTAATAATAAGCTTACCTCCTGCACATCCTTGGAAGCTTTATTCGTCTAAGAGAACACCTGGAAACCTTAACTCTCAACCTACTCAAAGTCAATTGAGTACTCGAGAGTTTAAGAGGAAAACAAAAACTTCGAGTCAGACATAAAGCCTGGTATGAATAATAATTTACCATCTCAAACAATTTAGATATCTAGTGAGACCACGCCGCTTAGAGGAATGAGTTTTCCCCTCACTAGTATCCACATACATTTATAAAACCATATAATGTGCTCCTGCATCCACAATGGTTAAAACATAGTATTTCAAAACATTATGATGATATGCAAAACAAGTAAATCAAATATGGATTACCCATCCCCATTCATTCTGATTATCTGTCTCAATTATTGTTTCTAGGATTACAATTAACCTGTTAAATGTTTATAGACTATCTGTCCAATTTTATAGTTTTCATGGGATCACTAAGAACCTATTGGTAACTCCAATATTTTTTTTTCTGTTATCCTAGTTTTCATGGGCTAACTAGGAACTTATTGACTAACCGTCAATATCTTAATCCGAATATAGTTTTCATGGGCTAACTACAAACCTATTGGTCCTTGCCAATATCAAATCATAGTTTTCATAGGCTAACTATGAATCTACTGGCCCTTGCCAATATCTTTCCCTTTACACAGTTTTCATGGGCTTACTGTGAACCTATTGGCCCCTACCAATATCTTTAATTAAGCTTTTATCATTTCATAAGTTATATTCACTACTGGGTCAACCTAGCTGGTTATTCTGCCCTTTCCCAAAGTACCATTATGGATTAATTACAATGTGAATAAATACAAGAAGAAGTAATACTCTCAATAATCTTTATTTATGCCATGGTATTTCCTTTAAAAATGAGAATGAGTTATTTGTTTTGAAACCTTAAAACGTCACTTTCGAAACCACTGGATAACCTCCTTCGAAAGCATAGAAAACCTCTTTTCAAAACTTTAAGTATATAACTTCCGAAGCTCTATAAATCAATCCTTTCGAAACCAAATCATACGTTTTGAATGTACCAGAACCTTGCTTAATAATCTTTAGGAAAATAGCTTCGAAATTAATGAAAGTACCCATTTCGAAAGTATTGATTTACTCTTTAAAACAACATTTGGGTCAAAATGGTTATATACAAAAGTATCTATTTCGAAACCAATTATAAAATTGTTGGGGAAAAATCGATGGTGTCGGAACCATCTAGTCGAAAGCAACAACTTTTGAAAAGTAGAACTTCGAAGGATAGAGTCAAAACCCCCCTTCGACTCCATTACCTTCGGAACCTTCAACCCCTTTCGAAAGCATTTAGGAAGTGGCTTGGCTTAGGTAAAACAAAGATAACCCATCGAAAACATTGATGGCTTTAATACAATCGAAAGGAAAATAGCAGCTGGGTTTCGACTAGGTCAAAACCAATCCTTTTGAAAGCTCTTATTTGAAGAAAAAGGTACCTCTTCGAAAGCTAACACCTTTACATAGTATAACAATCTTCTTTGAAGGCTATTTATAAAAACCCCTTTCGAAAGCATATATTTCGACTTTGTCGAAAACTTTAAGTAAAACAAGGCAGAAATTTAACTTTAGAAAAAAACCTAAGGGACTCTATAGGGTATTGACTCAGTCGAAAGCCCTTAAAAACTAGGCAGGCGCTTATCTTTTAAAAGTGAACCTTGGTTTCGACCCCGACAAAGGCATTGCTTTTGACACCTTACCTTTCGCTACTTACCAATTCACTTCATACCAATTCCATTAATACCATGTGCATTGGTTTCGACTCTAATGGTTTCGACGGGATTGATGCGGGGTAAAGGAGTTCAAAGGTGCCTCTGAAATAGGGGGAACTACCTTTTTCTGAAAATCGCTAGATTATAGCTAAATATGACAATCACTTTATAATTAACTTGCCTGTTGTAATTCCTTGATTGGTTACTTTAAAACTTTTCATATACTTTACAATTAAAAACTGCTGCCTTTAATTAGATCTAAATCAAAGAAATATAACTTTTAGGCCCTTCCATTTACCAAACCAACATTTACGGTAAAGTCCCTCTTTTAAAATAATTTATTTTCCCTCATAAATCATCTAGGAAAAATCCCCAAAAATTGCAGAAAATTACTTTTATCATGTAATCAAACATATTAAAATTTCAGACCCAATTTCTTCCTGAAATACTTGAATTTAAATTTTAAACCCAATTATATCATATTTTCCTGTATAAATTCATAACAAATTTTCTATAACTTAGAAAACTCGGAAAATCAAAACCCATCTCCAAAATCATGTTTTACTTAACATAAAAATTTTCCATGGCATTCTAAAATCATAAACTCTTGGTTTTACCCTAAAACCATGCTAATTCATATTTAATTGAATTAAAATAAATCAACATAATATAGTTCTAGCATATCATCATCCATATCAACATAAATACAAATTAAATGATAAATCCGAAACATATAATCATAGAATAAAATAGAGATGGTATAAAATTATTACTCACCTTAAATAAGATAAGGAATTTGAGATTTGTTGTTGATTAATCCTTCCTATCTTTTATCCTTAGCTTTATATTGAATTCTTCCCCCTTGATAATGGCTGGCTCCTTAGGGTTATTTTCTTTTATTTCTGTTTTGAGAAAAATGAACGTGAATAGACAAGAATGAGAAGTGTATAGCCGTGTATAATGAAGTGGCTATTTTACTAATATTCCCATATGTAATTTAATTAGCCAATAACCCAATTAAAGCCCATTTACTTTGTTAATAAGCACGACCTTATATATATAATTTATTCAAATCTCAATCCCCTTATCATCATTATTCTATTTAATTTATCTAATTAAAATTTTAGAATAATGTACTCAAAAATTAGGGATGTTACAATGTATATACCCTTTTTATACATTTTTCTTGGAATAAGAAGGAAATGGAGTTGAATCTATGACGACCCACATTTTGGAAGGTTCAAGTCGACAATAAATTATACATGTCCAACTCAAAATAATTCGAAACACACATAATCAATGGGGTTAAGTAAGAAAAATAAGAAAAGAAGAAAACAAATACAAAATCTCGTAGCAGAATGACAAAAAATAATAATCAAATAAATAGTTCATGAAGCTGTTTATACTAGACATTTGATTTAAAATTTACAACATCTATGAGAGTTATATATACAACATAATAATAGAATAGTGCAATTTGACAAACAATGTGGTGGAATAATACTAGCAATGATAATATACCAATCTTCGTCTTCTTCCTCCAGAATAATAATCTTCAATGCACTGAAATACTCAGGGCTGGCCCGAGCATAAAGTAAAACAATACACTCGAGTCAGAACTAAAATATCCTTATATAAGTCAAATCAATATCATATATAAAGGAGTGTAATAGCGTCAAAGATATTTACCGGTTTTTACATCTCCTATCCAGTGTATAACATGCGTGCAATAACTCAAGAGATGTTACGGGATTTTCCATCTCATAAGGATCGGTTAATATATATATATATATAGTAGAATACGCTGTATGTGTAATGTCTAATCAATAAAATAAATATTTTTCCCACCATTAAGGCTTTACATTATTCCTTCTTAATGCATTTTTAAGCATTGTTGTACAGTTTGCATATAACACAACCAATAATACGTCGGTAGATAGGGATGCGCCATGATACGATAACACTAAACCAAACTCTTAGTTGTCTCGTATAAGGATAAAAGTATGACAAGACACGGGAGGCAATGCCCAAGGTAGTATGCTACCAGTTCGAGTCACCAGGCCGGTGGTAATGCATCGCCGCAACGACTGCCCACCGCGTCCACCCATCCATATCGAGTCAAAGGGAGGTTATCCCAATCAAGGTGCACCAATCAAAAACAACAACGAAGGTAATATTATGGACCGAGTCCATAAGAAAAATTGAAGAACTGGTGTCCGCTAGGAGTAACTAGCCCACTTGGCCTCTTTCAAGCCATCCTGTTTTAGTCATTTCAAATTGACACAAGTGTTGGGGCTATCCATCATCGTTCTCTTTCTTCAAATCCAGCAACGTACACCAAATCCAACCACTTCATTCTAGAGTCACCTCCACGTACACAGTTGTTAAAGTGGTTCTAGCATTGACAGAGAGTACGCCAATAATCGGCCCCAGTCTCTTTAACAACCAAACATCGTTTTACACATCGGTTGATTCTTTTACATTTCAAAATGATTCATACTTGATATCGAAGTATCATATTCACTTCAAAATATCATTCATTTCAAAATTATCATATTCACTTCGAAATTAATTTCATTTCAAAATCATTTTATTCACTTCAAAATCATTTCCATTTCAAAATCATTTTTATTCACTTCGAAATCAATTTCATTTCAAAATCATTTTTATTCACCTCGAAATCAATTTCATTTCAAAATCATTTCGAATTTTGACTTAGGTTATAACTTCATTTTAACCACATTCATATTTAAATCGACGATTTTAATATAAACAGTTCCCAACTTGAACAGTTTGAAAATTTGAAATTGTTTGAATAATTAAAATAGTTAAAATAGTTTAATAATAAAATAGTTAGAAACAATAAAATAGTTTAGATATTAAAATAGTTTGAAATAATAAAATAGTTTGAATAATTAAAATAGTTAGAATAGTTTAGATATTAAAATAGGTTATATATTAAATGATTTGAAAATTTAAATAATTTGAAAATTAAAAAAATGAATTTTAAAACAGTTGATCGTAAAATAGTTTATAGTGAAAAATAATTTCAAAATTTAAAACTATTTCTTTCCATTTTAAATAAATCTAGACTCAATTCCAAATTTCAATCAAATTGATTTAATTTCATATCTTCCAATTCAAATCGTCTTCAATCTCAAATCAATTTAAATCATTTCAATTGAAATCAACTTCAATTTCGATTTCGATTTTAATTCAAATTAACTCTAATTTTGATTTCAATTAGAATTAACTTCAATTTTGAAATGTTCATTTTCACTTCAAATCCGATTCAACATTCAATTAAATGGCTTAAGTTTCAATTCTAATTTTAAACCATTTCCATTTATATAAATTTCAAGTCCAATTTCAATTTACCGATTTAAATCAGCTAAATCAAATTAAACTTCAATATTCAATTTAAGGTTCAAATTTTTAAAATAATTCAATTCCGAGCTCAATTTTGAAATATCCATTTGTATCACTTTTACTTACATAAATTTGAAGTTCAAGTAAAAGTTCAAACCTTTAAAACAATTTCAATTTCCATAATTCAAGTCATACGTCGATTATAACTTCATATTTCAAAATAAATTCTTTAAACAATTTCTTTTACAAATTTTAAATTCAACATTTCAAAACTCGAATTTGAAATTAATTCAATTCTCATAAATTCAAATTTTCTTATTTCTCTAAAACAAAATCATTTAGATAGATTCAAGTTTAAGGATTCAAACCATTTAATTTAGCCAATCCATTGTTCGTATATAAATTTCTATCCTATGGCCTAGTGAATAGTTATTTCCATTTTTAATTCCAAGGATGGATATAAATCATTTCAATCCAAATCTTAGTGTCAGGTATATAACATTTCAACCCATTTCTTAATTTATTCAAAATAATTCAATTTACAGTTTTATATATTATCAATAATATACAGAGTGATAACAGGGATATATAAGATAAATAAACACCCAAATCATCCAATGCATCAACCTATAGACATCCATCATAAACAACATCCAAATCATCCAATAAATCATGACAGTTAACTAGTTATCAATATCGGGTGTTTAACTAGCAATTCAATTTCTAATTTAACAGTTAATTTAAATTTCTATCAGTTCAATTCATATGTCAATTTAAATGTCAGTTAAATTATCAAACAACAGTCAATAAAAATAAATCACTTCATGATTTCGATTTAATTAACATAAGAAACATTTTAGTATTCGTGAGTGGCTTTAATCACTCACCTTTATTTGAAACGGAAAATTTTTCAGAGTCAAACAAATTCCAATCCAACTCCATGTCATAGCCTTTGTCAATACGATCACAACACGACTTGTTTCACTAGAATCCGACTGTAACAACCCGTAATTTTAACAAATATTTTAAATAAGAATTTATTGAAAACTTTGATTTTTAAATCATTAAAAAATTGGAATTTTGGAATTTTACAATGTATTTTTGGATTTTGTTGAGAATTATTTTTCCAAATATATTAAAATAAAGATTTTTCTGAAATTTGAATTTTTGGTCAACTTTGGTCAAAGTTCGACTTTCGATTGAAAATTTTAAATTTGAATTTTAAATTTTTTCCTTTTTCTTTGAAGCTGAATTTGATTCTAACATACTCTCTGCTTTTCGTTTTGTTAAATTTTGATTTATATTTTTCAAAACTGTAAAGTTTCAGCGTTTTACACGCAATTATTTTCTGTATTTTTACTTTCCTATTTTTATTTTGGGTTTTGGGCTTGATTTGATTTATGATCTGGTTTGGTTTGCTTGATGGGCTTGGCTAATGGGCTAATATTCCTAATAGACACCTTGTTGTCTATTCATTTTGAAAAGCCACCTCTTGAGAAAAAATACGTACAAAACTTTTCATTTCTTCTTCTTTCTCATTTCTTTCTGCTTCACAAAATTTTTACAATAAGTTTTCTCTTTTTCCCATTTTTTATTATTTTTGTTTCTTCCTTATTTCGGCCATAACCCTTGCAATAGTCGACCTCCTCCTTGCCTCCATCACCATGATGATCCACCACCCTCTCCTCTAGCCGATGCCTCACCATCACCATCTCCTTAGGCCGTGACCTACCATAGGCCAAACCACCACAATCCTTGCCAAAACCCTAGGCCGGACCTTCACATCATCATCCCTTCTCCATAGCCGACCATCACCCCTTGCCTTAACCAAGAACTCCATAAGACCGAACCCAAAACTTGCATTGCCGTGGCCTTTGACTTGCCTTCCTTTGTGTTACATCATGGCCAAGCCTTTGTAGCTGTAACAACCCTGTATTTTGTAATTATTTTAAATTGAATTTCCTGATTTAAAAACTTTATTTTATTTATTAAAATGGAAAATTTTGTTATTTTAAATATTAATTATGTTTTGTATGTGAATTATAATCCCAAACATGAACAAATATAATATTTTCAAGAAATATGAATTTTGGTCAATATGTTCAAACTTTGACTTTTAATTTAAAATTTTAAAAAGTTTGAATTTTTGAATTTTATCTATTATTATGAAAGTAAATAAAATTTTAATAATACTGCTTTTCGTTTCGTTGAAATCTGGTTTATAATGTGAAAGTTATGCCCTTTTGAATATTGTGTATAATTTGCTGTATTTAACTAAATTGTTTATTTTAAATTACACAAATAATATTTTATTTGGTCATGTAATGTTCTAATTTATGTTTATATATATGGGTAAAATAACTTGTTATGTATATATTTTGGTTTTAAAACATTTTTCAAAGTGTAATTGACATTTTCCAATGTCAGTTGTATTTTGTTTATAATTTCTAATTTCCAGTTTCAATTAATTAAAGAAAATCTTTATTTATTTTTCTATTTCCTTAAGAACTTATTTTATTTAATCTCCACTTTATTTTGTTCATCATTTATTTTACTTATTTGACTTTTATTTGTTTTAAAGTGAAATAGAAATTTTATAAAGCTAGTGATGTTTTATTTGTAATTTTAAGCCTTGTTTTAATTAAATAGACTATTTCTTTATTCTTTTTCTATTTTCTCTAAATTTAATTATTTATTTCACTTTATAAATGATAAATGAATTATTTATTTCAAATTTTTTTCTTTAGAACATATTTTTAAATGAAGTAGATATTTTCCAAAGCCAATGGTGATTTATTTGTAATTTCTGGACCCTGTTTTCAATATTTAAGCAATTTCTTTAATTCTTTTCCTATTTTCCTAAATTTATTTATTTATTTATTATTTTATTTTGTTTTGTTTTCATTTCTGTAATTCATTTACTTATTTTTATTTGTTTTATTTGATTTAAAAGAAAAGGAAATTTGAAAGGACTTAAGCTTTAACTTGTGTGACTTTTCATTGCCTAAACTCTTCATTTGCCTTGGCCTTTTCATTTTCTTTTGTAGCCGTGTGTTTTATCTTTGTTTTTCACGTAAAAGACTTCTCATTCCATCAAAAATTTCGGCCTAACTCATTTCTGAAATTTTGGTAATGGCTTCTCCAAATTTTTCTACTTTTTCTCTTCTTTTTCCATTGTTTTTGCTTGATTTTTGCCTTGATTTTTCATGCCTTGCTTGGCCTTAGCCACCACCATCTCCTCCGACCACCACCACCACTTCCTTCCCCACCTAATCCACAACCAATAAACCTTCTCCTCTGACCTAGAAGTTCCATGACCATTCCTTGAACAAAGCACCACAAAAACATTGCAAAACTCCACAAAACAATGCCTAGCTGACCTATATGCCACCATCACCTTCATAGCTTGCCTTGGCCACCTTCCCTAGCTCCACCACCATCATGACCTGACCCCTAACCATCAGCCTCTCCTCTGACCTGCCCTGAACCATGCATGACCGAGCCCCTATAGGCCATAGGCCGAGCCTAGTGTGCACCAAAACCACTCCTTTTGGCCTTGACTCTTTATCTCCTTCATGTGTAACTCCTACCATCATCATTCCATTGTTTTGCCTTCCTTTTGCTGACCATTGGATGAGTATTTCAGGTCTAGACCTGATCATGGCTGAGCCAAATGATGTCATGGCCAAGCACTTGAATGGTTGAGGCAAGGTCAAGTCATCTATTTCTTTGTTGCTCCTTATTTAAATTGTTTCAACATTTTTTTGTGTTGAATATTTATGTGTATATTGTCTTGTTTTGGTTATTGTTTACAAGATAAATATCAAGGCTCTCTATCCATTAAAATCAGAATTGTGTCTAGTCGTGCTTTCGTGCTTTTCGGATTTTTGTTTGTGTGTTTGCCTTGCAAACTTCAGCGTAAAAAGGTGAGCAATCACTCACGATTAATGTTCTTTTATTTATTAAATCTAATTTCAATAGAAACGACAATTGAAATATGCTGCTGTTAGTTAATTACACTGTTATAAATGCTATTGCCTGTATCAGTTCACCTATGACATCTGACACCATTATCTATTAATTATTTATGCAATAATAATACAGTTTGGTTGATAATTGATTGATTGTTGATGTTTATATTGGACGTTAAATTGTTAATGTTAAAATGTTAAATAGTGTGAAATTGAAGTTGATATAGGATAATTAATTGTTAAATTTGATTAACTGACATTTTTATAATATGATCCCTTTAACTGTTGAACTTATTGACACGTAGGATTTGTTTAATTACATTTTGAACCACTGAATGTATGTTGTTAAATTGATGATGTATGAAATTGTAAATAGATGACAAGTGAGGAACCGTAAAATAATAATCTTTAATCTACATGAAATGATAGTGTAGATTCTAGAAGTAATTATATTAATTCGTACAAATAACAATGCGAATTAATACGGTTATTTCGGGATTATTTGAATTGATTATTGGATTGATATTGATTGTTGTTATTGCTTGTTTATTTACTTTGACACCATCCCAGTTATCACACTACAAGTTCCCTTTGCTATGTTTTGATTTTAAATTGAATTGGAATCGGATTGAAATGATAAATACCCAAATTGAACTTTGACCTAGGATAGAAAATTAAATAAAACCCGATTGGTCAATAATTTGATTTGAAAATTAAAACGAAGATTTTATTTGAATAAATAATATTGTTTTGAAATGAAGTTGAAATTGGAATTTTTATGAAAAGAAAATGTTAATATATAAAAATCTGAAACAAAATATCAACAATGTAATTGATGAAAGAATGTTGTTTAATTTGAGAAATTATTGAATTAAGTTTGAAATTATTAAACTTTGAAATGATTTAATAATTAAGTTTGAAATTATAACTAAGTTTGAAATTATTAAACTTTGAAATGATTTAATAATTAAGTTTGAAATTATAATTAAGTTGAAATTATTAAACTTTGAAATGATTTAATAATTAAGTTTTGAATTATTTAATAATTAAATAAGGTTGAATCATTTAATGATTAAATTGAACTGAATTCTTTGATAAGAGAAATTGAACTTTTGAATAAGTGAATTTTACTTCGTAAATAATTGAAATTGAATTTCTTATTTAAGTAAGTTTTGGAAAATTATTTATGAATGTAAATAACTGAAATTGAATTTCTTTAACAAGAAATAAAATGTGATTTATTGAAATTAATGTAAGACTTGAAATTTAAAGAATTGGATTTGATGAATTTAATTTAATTCAATTTATAAGTTGAATTTAAATAATGGATTTAATGAATTGGAAATTCAATAGAAATTGTTTGAATGATAAAGTAACTTAACGAAAATTGAATGGAATCGATAATGAGTTTAAATTGATTTGAATGTTAAATTAAATTTATTTAAATGATTTCGGAATGAAACTTATATACGAACTTGAATCAATATTTGAATTGTTTAAATAGAAATTGGAATTGTATTATAAGATTTTGAAATGGTAATTTGGAAGTTTTGAAACGTAAATTATTGGAAATTGGTTTTGAAAGACAAATGAATTGTTGGTTTACGAATTCTATTTGAAATTGAATTGTTTTGGTTTTGAAATAAATAAACGACCAATCGGTGTAATAATTACGAAAGTTATTAAAGAGACCGGAATCGGTAATGGATATACTCTCTATCTGAACCGAAACCACTTTAATAACTATACGCGGAGTGATGATCCAGAATGAAGTGGTTGGAATGGTGATCGTGTTGACTGAAGAAAGAGAACGATAATGGATAGCCTTGACACTTGTGTCAAATTGGAAATGACTAAAACAGGAGCTGTGCCGGGCCAATGGAGGATTAGCTACCTTAAGTGGACACACTTCTTCGAACTACTTATTACTTGTTGTCGATTGGTGCACCCTTGATTTTGGGAGTGTTGTTTCACAGTATTGCGGGCGCTGCGGCGTTGCGTTCTCACCAGTCCGGATCAGGCGAACGGTAGTATCACTACCTTGGGTATTGCCTCATGTGCCTTGTCATACTTGTATTCCATTTATGCGCGACCACTACGATTTTGATTTGTACCTTTAGTATATGGATTGCCCTCTGGTGACTTCCGGTTTTGGGGAAACTACGGTCTTGTATATGCTTTTGGGAATAAAAATGTGTTAAGGGTGGAATGGGCCATGACTTAACGCTATTTTGATATCTTATTATTACTGATAGACATTATCTACTTAGCGTACATTACTACCTAGTAGATAGTTTGACGGATCCTTAAAGGATGGTTATTCCAAACATCCTTTGAGTTACTTGTATTTCAATTGCTATTTCACTTGAGTTGGTTTTATTAATATAAGAATGTTAATCCTGACTCGAGTGTTTTGTGTTTGCTTTACGCTCGGGTCAGACTGAGTGTACCAGTATTCGAGACTCACCTTTGGAGTTGGAGCTTTGCTTGAAGATCCAGTCATCTATTCTGCTTTCAGTATTCGATGATTCCAGTGATGTATTCTGATTTGTATCTGATGTATCGTATTATTCTCTGTTGTAAACTCTGATGTATTTTATATATATTCATATAGTAGTTTCATGAACTACTATCTCTTTTAATTCCGCTGCACTTATTACTCTGTGTCTGTGATCTGTGATTATTTATTTACTGTATATGCTCAGTTTTGCCAAATTTAAATTAACAACACGGTATTTTGAGAAATTCAACTCCGGCATGAGTGTCTTCCTATACACTTATAATGGATGCGAATGGTCCAAAATATTGGGTCGTTACAGTTGGTATCAGAGCTTTGGTAGCTCTAGGCAAAACTTAACATATAGGGTAAATGTATTTACGGAATCACTCTCATTCGAGTTCAATCTCTTCCTTTGACTCAATTCCCTTGAATTTTGGAACGTTCCCCTCGGTTCCGAAATTTCATTCGTGTCCCTCACTATTCGTCTTCTTTCTAATTCCGGAGTATCCCATAGCTCCACCTTGAATGACCCTTATAATGAATTGGCGGTCTCGCCAAACTTCGAATGATTTTGTAAATGGGTGAAACACCTTTACAATAGGCATTGATTTACCGGAGATTTCTGTATCCTCGGTTTACGATGCTATCTATCTCCTGCTATACCTGAATTCTATTTCTTGAGATTGAATGTCGATTTACCTCGGAATTCCACATCGATCTTATGCTTGTAGTCACGGTCGACCCGGTTAAGGTTGCCCGCGATTTATATAAACTTATCAATCTTCCTACTTTGCTATTAATCATCATATCTTGTTTCGAACTTATCCTCGAATCAAATTTCTCTTTGATTTGAGTCCATCAATTTGATTCCCTATCCTTATTTTGAAAAATTAATCTTGTATTTGAAATTTTTATATTTTAAAGATGTTTTATATATTGTGTTGATTGAGTTGTTGATGTTGATTTGGGTTTCCGATCGGTTTGTCTGATCAACGCTATTGATAGGATCTCCAAAACACTTGAACAAAGCAAACTGACACAATATGGTTTTAAATTTAGTAGATGGATAAATTTTGTATAATTATAATATGTATAAGGTTAATTTTCTAAATTTTTGATAATTAATGGAATTGGGTGTTAAGAAATAATATTTAACTTTGCATGTATTTTATAATCATTGGCTTTAGTTCCATATATAAATAATTAAACATGGTTATAAATTAATTTGGAAATTTAAATGGATTTAAATCAAGAATGTGAGAATTTAATTTCCGATGATTTCGAACTTTGTTTTGAAAGTTTTAAAAAGGATATATTATTTAAAAGTATTTCTAGTAGTAATTATTTCAAAGGATTTTTTTTAATTTGTAAATCAGTGCGCTTTTCTTTGTCGCTGGAAAATAATTTCGGTGATGACTGCAGCATCATCGACGTTCATTTTCGAGTTTCGAAGCGAATAGACCATCTTGTAGCCTTGCTATAGTTTTGTTTTGGAAAATTAAATTGATTTGGCTTTCTAATTATGACTTGATTTATAATATATGTGATTTAAGAGTTGATTTGATATATATTGTGTATATTTAATTATCTCTAAAATAGTTTGAAGTTAATCAGAAATCTAATTCTTAAATTTTATCTTAAAGGATAATTTAAATTATAAAAGGAAATCAAAATTTGAATAAATATTGAAGATTAGATAATTGAGTTAAGAAATTTTTATTTGTGTAATATTCTCTTGCATTCCAATATAACTTACCTAAATTATTAAAAGTTAAATATGTAATTGGAGAACACACAATATAAAGGAGATTTTATAAATAAAATTTGAGTGGTCATAATAAATGTTATACACTTAAATTTTAGTTATAAAGGATTAATAAAGGTAAATAGAATAAAAAGTTAATTGAATAATATACAGTATAAAGTGATGTTAAAGGAACTTATGAATAAATTGGAGTAAGTCCTAATAAGTGTAAGTATACTTAATATATGTGACTAGACATATATTAAGTGGAATAAATGTAATAACCATCTGGAATAAAGAAGCATGAAACTTATTGAATAAAATTTTGAGTATAATGAATGATCTCAAATTCACGATTTTAGAAATTGTTAATTGGGTGATAAGATAATGAAATTATAAATAGATAAGATTTAATTAACTTAGGAAAAATCAAATGGATGAAATCAATTATTAATTTAAGTTGAAACTTTTATGGTTTTAAAATTTATCATCTTATTTTGTTTTCCAATCTCTTATCCTTCGGTTGTTCCTATTCCCCTGCATCCTAAGCGGGGAATTGAATTCCAAATTGATCTTATCTCCTAAAGTTCGATTTGTAGTTCTTCCTCCCAAAATACATTTACCAGTCTGTTTTGGAAAACTTTTCAAGAATCTTCTTCGTGCTTGTGTCCTTGATTTAAAAGGATCTTGGGAAGATCATCTCCGTCTTGTTGAATTTACCTATAACGACTGTTACCAGGTATAATTTCAATCTTCTTCTTTTTTATGGTCTTAGTTCTATCTCATTCTATCTTTTTCTGTGTCTTCCCGTACCTCATTCCTTTTCGGGGACGAAAAGTTTTGAGTGGGGGAGAGTGTAACAACCCTGTATTTTGTAATTATTTTAAATTGAATTTCCTGATTTAAAAACTTTATTTTATTTATTAAAATGGAAAATTTTGTTATTTTAAATATTAATTATGTTTTGTATGTGAATTATAATCCCAAACATGAACAAATATAATATTTTCAAGAAATATGAATTTTGGTCAATATGTTCAAACTTTGACTTTTAATTTAAAATTTTAAAAAGTTTGAATTTTTGAATTTTATCTATTATTATGAAAGTAAATAAAATTTTAATAATACTGCTTTTCGTTTCGTTGAAATCTGGTTTATAATGTGAAAGTTATGCCCTTTTGAATATTGTGTATAATTTGCTGTATTTAACTAAATTGTTTATTTTAAATTACACAAATAATATTTTATTTGGTCATGTAATGTTCTAATTTATGTTTATATATATGGGTAAAATAACTTGTTATGTATATATTTTGGTTTTAAAACATTTTTCAAAGTGTAATTGACATTTTCCAATGTCAGTTGTATTTTGTTTATAATTTCTAATTTCCAGTTTCAATTAATTAAAGAAAATCTTTATTTATTTTTCTATTTCCTTAAGAACTTACTTTATTTAATCTCCACTTTATTTTGTTCATCATTTATTTTACTTATTTGACTTTTATTTGTTTTAAAGTGAAATGGAAATTTTATAAAGCTAGTGATGTTTTATTTGTAATTTTAAGCCTTGTTTTAATTAAATAGACTATTTCTTTATTCTTTTTCTATTTTCTCTAAATTTAATTATTTATTTCACTTTATAAATGATAAATGAATTATTTATTTCAAATTTTTTTCTTTAGAACATATTTTTAAATGAAGTAGATATTTTCCAAAGCCAATGGTGATTTATTTGTAATTTCTGGACCCTGTTTTCAATATTTAAGCAATTTCTTTAATTCTTTTCCTATTTTCCTAAATTTATTTATTTATTTATTATTTTATTTTGTTTTGTTTTCATTTCTGTAATTCATTTACTTATTTTTATTTGTTTTATTTGATTTAAAAGAAAAGGAAATTTGAAAGGACTTAAGCTTTAACTTGTGTGACTTTTCATTGCCTAAACTCTTCATTTGCCTTGGCCTTTTCATTTTCTTTTGTAGCCGTGTGTTTTATCTTTGTTTTTCACGTAAAAGACTTCTCATTCCATCAAAAATTTCGGCCTAACTCATTTCTGAAATTTTGGTAATGGCTTCTCCAAATTTTTCTACTTTTTCTCTTCTTTTTCCATTGTTTTTGCTTGATTTTTGCCTTGATTCTTCATGCCTTGCTTGGCCTTAGCCACCACCATCTCCTCCGACCACCACCACCACTTCCTTCCCCACCTAATCCACAACCAATAAACCTTCTCCTCTGACCTAGAAGTTCCATGACCATTCCTTGAACAAAGCACCACAAAAA
This sequence comes from Allium fistulosum, assembly GCA_030737815.1. Lineage (NCBI taxonomy): Eukaryota > Viridiplantae > Streptophyta > Magnoliopsida > Asparagales > Amaryllidaceae > Allium > Allium fistulosum. Next base: position 922,551,753 of record CM060904.1, read on the forward strand.
CATTGCAAAACTCCACAAAACAATGCCTAGCTGACCTATATGCCACCATCACCTTCATAGCTTGCCTTGGCCACCTTCCCTAGCTCCACCACCATCATGACCTGACCCCTAACCATCAGCCTCTCCTCTGACCTGCCCTGAACCATGCATGACCGAGCCCCTATAGGCCATAGGCCGAGCCTAGTGTGCACCAAAACCACTCCTTTTGGCCTTGACTCTTTATCTCCTTCATGTGTAACTCCTACCATCATCATTCCATTGTTTTGCCTTCCTTTTGCTGACCATTGGATGAGTATTTCAGGTCTAGACCTGATCATGGCTGAGCCAAATGATGTCATGGCCAAGCACTTGAATGGTTGAGGCAAGGTCAAGTCATCTATTTCTTTGTTGCTCCTTATTTAAAATTGTTTCAACATTGTTTTGTGTTGAATATTTATGTGTATATTGTCTTGTTTTGGTTATTGTTTACAAGATAAATATCAAGGCTCTCTATCCATTCAAATCAGAATTGTGTCTAGTCGTGCTTTCGTGCTTTCTGGATTTTTGTTTGTGTGTTTGCCTTGCAAACTTCAGCGTAAAAAGGTGAGCAATCACTCACGATTAATGTTCTTTTATTTATTAAATCTAATTTCAATAGAAACGACAATTGAAATATGCTGCTGTTAGTTAATTACACTGTTATATATGCTATTGCCTGTATCAGTTCACCTGTGACATCTGACACCATTATCTATTAATTATTTATGCAATAATAATACAGTTTGGCTGATAATTGATTGATTGTTGATGTTTATATTGGACGTTAAATTGTTAATGTTAAAATGTTAAATAGTGTGAAATTGAAGTTGATATAGGATAATTAATTGTTAAATTTGATTAACTGACATTTTTATAATATGATCCCTTTAACTGTTGAACTTATTGACACGTAGGATTTGTTTAAGTACATTTTGAACCACTGAATGTATGTTGTTAAATTGATGATGTATGAAATTGTAAATAGATGACAAGTGAGGAACCGTAAAATAATAATCTTTAATCTACATGAAATGATAGTGTAGATTCTGGAAGTAATTATATTAATTCGTACAAATAACAATGCGAATTAATACGGTTATTTCGGGATTATTTGAATTGATTATTGGATTGATATTGATTGTTGTTATTGCTTGTTTATTTACTTTGACACCATCCCAGTTATCACACTACAAGTTCCCTTTGCTATGTTTTGATTTTAAATTGAATTGGAATCGGGTTGAAATGATAAATACCCAAATTGAACTTTGACCTAGGATAGAAAATTAAATAAAACCCGATTGGTCAATAATTTGATTTGAAAATTAAAACGAAGATTTTATTTGAATAAATAATATTGTTTTGAAATGAAGTTGAAATTGGAATTTTTATGAAAAGAAAATGTTAATATATAAAAATCTGAAACAAAATATCAACAATGTAATTGATGAAAGAATGTTGTTTAATTTGAGAAATTATTGAATTAAGTTTGAAATTATTAAACTTTGAAATGATTTAATAATTAAGTTTGAAATTATAACTAAGTTTGAAATTATTAAACTTTGAAATGATTTAATAATTAAGTTTGAAATTATAATTAAGTTGAAATTATTAAACTTTGAAATGATTTAATAATTAAGTTTTGAATTATTTAATAATTAAATAAGGTTGAATCATTTAATGATTAAATTGAACTGAATTCTTTGATAAGAGAAATTGAACTTTTGAATAAGTGAATTTTACTTCGTAAATAATTGAAATTGAATTTCTTATTTAAGTAAGTTTTGGAAAATTATTTATGAATGTAAATAACTGAAATTGAATTTCTTTAACAAGAAATAAAATGTGATTTATTGAAATTAATGTAAGACTTGAAATTTAAAGAATTGGATTTGATGAATTTAATTTAATTCAATTTATAAGTTGAATTTAAATAATGGATTTAATGAATTGGAAATTCAATAGAAATTGTTTGAATGATAAAGTAACTTAACGAAAATTGAATGAAATCGATAATGAGTTTAAATTGATTTGAATGTTAAATTAAATTTATTTAAATGATTTCGGAATGAAACTTATATACGAACTTGAATCAATATTTGAATTGTTTAAATAGAAATTGGAATTGTATTATAAGATTTTGAAATGGTAATTTGGAAGTTTTGAAACGTAAATAATTGGAAATTGGTTTTGAAAGACAAATGAATTGTTGGTTTACGAATTCTATTTGAAATTGAATTGTTTTGGTTTTGAAATAAATAAACGACCAATCGGTGTAATAATTACGAAAGTTATTAAAGAGATCGGGATCGGTAATGGATATACTCTCTATCTGAACCGAAACCACTTTAATAACTATACGCGGAGTGATGATCCAGAATGAAGTGGTTGGAATGGTGATCGTGTTGACTGAAGAAAGAGAACGATAATGGATAGCCTTGACACTTGTGTCAAATTGGAAATGACTAAAACAGGAGCTGTGCCGGGCCAATGGAGGATTAGCTACCTCAAGTGGACACACTTCTTCGAACTACTTATTACTTGTTGTCGATTGGTGCACCCTTGATTTTGGGAGTGTTGTTTCACGGTGTTGCGGGCGCTGCGGCGTTGCGTTCTCACCAGTCCGGATCAGGCGAACGGTAGTATCACTACCTTGGGTATTGCCTCATGTGCCTTGTCATACTTGTATTCCATTTATGCACGACCACTACGATTTTGATTTGTACCTTTAGTATATGGATTGCCCTCTGGTGACTTCCGGTTTTGGGGAAACTACGGTCTTGTATATGCTTTTGGGAATAAAAATGTGTTAAGGGTGGAATGGGCCATGACTTAACGCTATTTTGATATCTTATTATTACTGATAGACATTATCTACTTAGCGTACATTACTACCTAGTAGATAGTTTGACGGATCCTTAAAGGATGGTTATTCCAAACATCCTTTGAGTTACTTGTATTTCAATTGCTATTTCACTTGAGTTGGTTTTATTAATATAAGAATGTTAATCCTGACTCGAGTGTTTTGTGTTTGCTTTACGCTCGGGTCAGACTGAGTGTACCAGTATTCGAGACTCACCTTTGGAGTTGGAGCTTTGCTTGAAGATCCAATCATCTATTCTGCTTTCAGTATTCGATGATTCCAGTGATGTATTCTGATTTGTATCTGATGTATCGTATTATTCTCTGTTGTAAACTCTGATGTATTTTATATATATTCATATAGTAACTTCATGAACTACTATCTCTTTTAATTCCGCTGCACTTATTACTCTGTGTTTGTGATCTGTGATTATGTATTTACTGTATATGCTCAGTTTTGCCAAATTTAAATTAACAACGCGGTATTTTGAGAAATTCAACTCCGGCATGAGTGTCTTCCTATACACTTATAATGGATGCGAATGGTCCAAAATATTGGGTCGTTACAGTAGCCATTTCCTAAGCCTAGTGGTCGAACCTATTGACCATAGGCCGAACTCAAAAGGCATTTTCCTTGTCCTTTTGCCTTCCATTGCCTTGCTTTCATTTGTCTTGACCATGGCCGAGCCTAGTAGCACTTCATCACATCCTAGCCGAGCCTATAAAGCCACCAAACCATCATAGCCGAGCCCACTTGCTTGTGGCCGAGCCTATTTCTATGATGGCCGAGCCCACTAGCATATAGACTAGCTCATTTGCTTTGTCTTTTAATTATATTTCATGTATAATTAATTTACTTATATATTTTATTTTGTTTGCTTCTAAGATTTGGATCTTGGCTCTACTTCCACTCAAGTTTGATTCGTACTTTTCGGTGTTGTCTTGTGTTTGAATTTTTATCTCTAGCCAAAGAAGGTGAGTTTATCACTCTCGACTTTGTACTTATATTCTAGTGAATCAATGACTTGTGAATTGTAATAGTGATATGCCATGATGATAGTAGTCTCATATATGCCTGTGATATGATATTATATGATGTTATAACCTGATGCTATACCTGTTTTATCACATGACATGATATGCTATATTACTCTGTTCATTTTATATTTCTGTTTCTCACACTGCAAGTTCCCTCACTAGGGTTGAAATGATACATACCCGAACGGACTTTAAAATAGGGAAAAAACGTTATGAGCTGGAATGATAGGCTCGAGCGATTTTTATTTGTCTTGGGATTGCGGGTTTGAAATGATAAAACCCAGAATTTTATATTTTGGATTGAAATGATACATATCCGTATCACTTGACCTAGGTTAGAAAATATTATACAGACCCGTGGTTAATTTTTAAATAGTAGTTTTCTAAAAATTATTAAGTATTTTTGAATTTTAAATTATGAAATATTAACTTAAATTTTGATTTAAATGATTTAAAAATATATATACTGATTTTTTTATAAGTTAAAATTTTATAATTCAATAAATGGTTTAAATGTATTTTACCTAATATAAGAAAATACAGTTTTAATTGGATATTTTAGTAATAAATTTCATTTAACTAAAATCATAGTTTAATTAATATCCAAATAAATAAGTTTGTAAAGTAAAATAGATTTTTATATAATAACTATGATAAGAATATAAGATATGATGTTTTAAATATGTTATAGTAGAAAATATAATAGAAATTGCAGCATTTCCAAAATGCTATGGATTTAAGGTTATGTTCTTAAATTGCTACTATTTCTAAAAATGTAACATTTTCGAAATGCTACTATATAAATATTACATTTTAAAAAAAAGTGTTACGGTTTCTAAATATTACATTTTTGAAGTGTTATAACTAAGTGTATAGATTTTGAAGTGTTACTACTTTGGAAAATAAATAATATTTTGAAAGAATAATGACATTGGATTTTTATGGTTTTAAAATAAATATGTTTTGATTTGAAATGTTAACCATTTGAAATAAATAACCATGGGTTATAATAACGGTTGGTTGTTAAAGAGACCGGGATCGGATATTGTCATACTCTCTGTCAATATCGAAAACCACTTTAACAACTGTGTACGTGGTGGAGATTCCAGAATGAAGTAGGATGGTGGCGACGATCCTAAAGGTATATTTACGTGGACCCAACTCCCGTGAGTTGGCATAAGGTGGCTAAAACATGAGCGATTCTCGGGCCAAGTGAGGTAGCACCTCCTATCGGACACACTTCTTCGTATGCCATTCTATTACTTTGTGATTGATTTGGTGCGCACCTTTGGTTTGGGAGTGTAGCTCGAGGTGGGCGGTAGTGGCTGCTATGCGTTACCACCAGCCCGGATGCGTAATTGGTATATCTACCCTGGCATTGTCTTGTTGTGCCGTGTCACCTACCCTAGCGCGCCTTCTACGAGTTTTTTTTGTACCATACCTATGGAGTGCCCTCTGATAAGCCCATTTTATGGGAAGTTACGGTACTGTATAGACTATGGGAATATATATAAAAATGTGTTAAGGTGGAAAATGTAAAGCCTTAACGCTATTTTAATAGTTTATCTTACTTTAGACATTATTATAATAGCATACATTACTACATAGTAGATAGTTTAACGGATCCTTAAAGGATGGGCGATCCCAAGCATCCTTTAAGTTATTGATGCATTTCTATTGCAGTTCACTTGAGTTGATTTACATTTTATAAGTATGTATGTCCTAACTCGAGTGTTTTGTGTTTTGCTTTACGCTCGGGTCAGCCTGAGTATCATAGCTTTGGATTCATCTTTGGAGCTAGAGATTTGCTGGAGATTTATCTATCTATCTAGTTGTCTATCCGTTTCTATTTCAGTTATTTCCATTTAGCCTTTGCTTATGTATTAGTGAACTTATGTATTTGGATTTCAGTTATATTTCCTTTCAGACTCTGGTGTATTGTAGTAGCTTCATGAACTACTATGTTATTTTTATTCCGCTGCGAGTTATTCTGATATTCTGTGTCTGTGATTCTGTGATTAATTTTATTTGCTCCAATATTTATTAACAATCTGTTGGTTTGAATTATTCAAGTCCGACATATGTGGTTTTATTATCAATTTGAATGGTCCAAAATAGTGGGATGTTACACCGACCTCGTATGAGAAAGTTACGAATTAATTAGCATAACGATATAATTAAAATATAATTAACAAAATAATAACTTAACCTATTCTTAATCACGTGCACTTCTCTCTCCATCTTCAGGCCGAACGTGCTCTGTTCTTTTTTTTTTACAAATTGTTCATGCCCTTCTGCCAAAACGCCCAGCCACCACTGCCATGACCGCCGCCGACGCCGCCTCGCTAGCTCCCCTCGCCTCCTGCGGCCGCTCCCCTCGCTGCACGCGTGTACAAACCTAAGAAACTGCCGTGCCCAAATGCATCGATTTTGGCGAATTTGAGCGACATCGACTCTATCCAACCGTACATTGCGTAGAGGAGATCGAGCTCTCCATTTTTCCTTTTGGTGTCATTTGACTTCATTGAGTAGATTGCAAGAAAATGAGGAGAAATGCTCGTGAGATTCCGACCATTAAAAATTTAAAAGGGTGGCTGAAGAACTTTAGCTTTTGAATTGCATAAAAATAAAGTTAAGGGCTATTTATAGGAAATTTTCTCGGCATTATTCATCCATTAAGATTTCAAACTCCAAACGAAGCATACCGCATGACGTTCTATATGTTATACCCCTGTTCTGAATACAATGGAATATGTATCGAGAGCCAATTCCATTATATTCAGAAGATAGCTTTTCAAAATCAAATTACTTTAATTAAAGTACTTAAAATAAATTTCATGTATTTCTAGCTCGCACGACCAAACGATAAGTCCGATCGCTATGAAACTTGAAATCCTACAATAATTCACAATTACAAGTCCGATGAAACTGGTTTCGTTGAAATACGAGATAGTGACCAAAAAGACTATTTTTACACGTTAATTAAAAACAAGCTATTTTTCAAAATAAATTTATTCACCCTAAATTCAATTCTAAAAGTTAACAATCTTCATTCTTATTTAAATAAAATTTAAATAGGCTTTCAAAATCATTTTCATTCATATTGAATTCAAGATTAAATTATTTAAATAATTTCAAATATTAAATATAACAATTAAATTATCAAATAAATCGCTATATTCGAAATCCAAGTTGTTTAACTTATACAATTTGCTTTTAAAACGAATTCAAATAATAAAACAACTACTTCCATTTTACAGTAATTCAACATCTTTGTGATTATTTGTACAGTAAAAGTTATTCATTTCTTACCAAATAAATGTTTTCTTATTCCTAAAATTTATACTAATAAAAAATACAATTTCATATAAATAAACTTATGCTTTTACTTTTAATAAACATTCATTTGATTCTTTATTAACTTAATATTAATCACTTCAATTTCTGTTATCAATTACTTACAGTTCAATATCATTTAATTAAGTGGGAATTAGCCATAAGGGCCTCTTTAGCAAGTGTAATTTCTAGGACACAACTAAAATAATCACTTTTAAGGACAATACGCAAAATAATTAGTTTCTAGGGCCTAAAAATCTATGAAATTATGTCCTTGAAAGTAATTGGACAGCTGACTTTGTCCTTGAATGTAATTATTCTACTGACTTTGGCCTTGAAAGTAATTATTTCAGATATGTGTCATAGAAATTAATTGGACTGCAAAGTTTGTCCTTCTAGTGAAATGCCCCTTTAATTATCTTTCTAATATAAGTTATAATTTTTTTATCTTATTGAATTTTGTTATTTAATTTTTTTATCTAAGTTCATATCCAATAAATTACATTAATAAATCATTAAATTTTTATTTCTAACCATTTTTCTTCAATAATTATATTGAATTTAATAATTTAAAATAGTTAAAAATACAGGTCGTTACAATCTCCCCCACTCAAAACTTTTCATCCTCGAAAAGGAATTAAGTAAGGAACCGAACATTTGTTATATTTTACTCAAAATAATCAACATACAAAACATAAAATCTTATTTGCAAAACCTTTACCACGCTTCCGCTACGCCACTCTGATATCGGCTTATTTGTTTTTTAGTTATAAAATTTTAAATTCTCAAAAATTTTCTAACGCACGAATTTACAGAAAATTTTGGCAGCATCTCCTTTTCACGGCTCGGTCGTAAAAATTTACTACATACATATATATATATATAACAAATATACATCTCATCTCATTGATGAGGCATCCCGTGGGAAATAATATAAAAGTATGATATGTAATCTTAGATATGTATCTTATGTTTTTTTGAAATGGTACTTTATATATAACATGTCACTGGGATAACATATCACATGTCAATAAACATTTGAATCACGCAACGTAAGTTTCGAACTTGTGACCTCTCGCACCAAAGCCGAATCACTTAACCACTTGGACAATGGTGCTTCTCGATATGTATCTTATTATTATTAATATGAGCGAGTTTGCTCATATTAAAGCGAGCAAAAGCGTGTCGAATCGCATATACATCCAAACGGTCTTCATATGGACCTACCTCAACTCAATTTGAATATTAGTTACTTATAATAAGATATAGAAACATGCATGAGTTTAATAGACCTATATAACATGTATTCTTAATCCGAATCATAAGCACTAATACACAATATAATAATCATATGTAACCAAAACAGTTATAACAATGATTCGCAATAAAAGAAATCGTTCAACAATTTAATATTCAACTAATTAATTCAAACTATATAAATTTACATTATCCAATGTCAACAGTTTATTTATACATTATCGCCTCTTATTAACATCCATTCTTTATTAACATCCAATTGGTTTTCTTCCAATTTATGTACATCTATTTCATTTACATTTAATTTATTAGAATTTCAATTATTTCACTTTATGTTTAAAACATTTCATATCAAATCATTCATGAAACATTTTATAAAATCATTTTATTAATTCATTTCATTTTAATAAGTAAAGATTATTAATTTATAGAGAATGTAAGAACTAAATACCGGGTTTCTTTCCAAATCATCTTGAAATAATATATACACTCATATCTTTATATATATCAAATAATATTTAGATATTTTAAATCAAAATCTGTTTATTAAATCAAATGCATAGCAAAGCTACTAAGTGGCCTCCCTCACTTTGAGACTTGAAAATTAATGTCGAAGATTCGGCCGTCATCACCGAAATTATTTTCCAGCGATAGAAGAGGGAGGTACAGGACTTACTTCCTTTTAAAAATCCCTTTTTGAAAACAACTTCTATTTGTAAATATTTTAAATAATACTAATATTATTTTCAAAATCTTAGAATTTTTTTTCAAAAGCACCCAAATTCTCAAGTTAGATTCATTCTTTTAACTTAAACTATAGTTAGATTTCTATTTCGTAACTCGTTACTTAAGTTTATAAATATCATTAAAATCAAATTAGTTATTCAAACTTAGTTTTATAACCTATTCACTTCATATTCAACTTATTTTATAAATCCATTCATTTCATAATTTAAACTTAAAATTTAAATTATTTCTTACCACTTTTACTTAAGTGAATAAACATTTCTTGATTCAAGTTCAAATTAATATAATACTCTTCTATCCAAAAGAGTATATATATCAATTCCGATTTATTTTACATATCCAGATTTATTAACAAACTTACAGACCCTATTTATTCACCATTTTAACAGTTCAAAATAATATAATTTACGAACTAACAAAATGTGACGGTTTTGAAAATTTGATTTGGACATAACTTGAGTTTTATTAAACGAAATCTTGATTTTCCACTTTCATATGAAAACTATGATTTTAATTGTGATGACCACCCTTTTGGATGGTTTAAATCGACAATAAAGCACACATATCTAACTCAAACCATTCAAAAGGGAGGATTTTCAATGGGGTTTAATAAGAAAATAAGAGAAAAGAAGGAAAGCAAAACATAGAATCTCGCAGCGGAATGACAAAATATAATAATCAAATAAACAGTTCATGAAGCTGTTTTACAATATACATTTGATTTCAATTTTTACAACAAAATTAGAGTACAATCAACAAACATACCAAAATAATACAGCAGAATAATAATATTAAATACGGTCTAGCAAACTCCATCTTCATCTTCAAGGAATAATGTCTTCAAACACTGAAATACTCAGGTTGACCCGAGCGTAATGAAAAGACAAAGCACTCGAGTCAGAACTAAAAGTTCTTATTCTAAGTTAAATCAATAACAAGTAAATATGAGTGTAATAGCTTTAGAGATGTTTACGAGATTTTCCATCTCCTATCAAGTATACAACGTGGGTGTGATAGCTTAAGAGATGTTACGGGATTTTCCATCTTCTAAGGATCCGTTAAACTATCTATATGTAGTAAAATACGCTATATATGTAGTGTCTTTCAGTAATGTAAAGTATTAAAATAGCGTTAAGGCTTTACATTGATCCCCCTTAACGCGTTTTTAAGCAGGTAGTCTATGTAGGTCCTATAATACAACCAGTAACGTCGGTAGCTAGTGAGTCCCCTATAGGTACCATACTAAATTAAAATCGTTGTGGGTGCATATAAGGATACAAGTATGACAAGGCACGTGAGGCAATGCCCAAGGTAGGTATCTACAAGTTTACCCTTTCTGGCTGGTTGTAACCCCTAACGACCGACCGAGTCCACCACCCCCAAAATCAAATTAAGGTGCACCGATCGAGTCAAAATCAATATAGCAATACGAAGGGGCGATGGCGCCTAAAGGTAGGTAACACCTTGGCCAAACATAGGTTTGTAACGACCCAGATTTTTCCATTGCTTGATTTTGAATATTTAAATGGTTTTAAATATTGGATTTGGAATATAAATTGATTTTTGAATGTGAAGATTTTGGTTGAAATTATAGAATGAATTTAAATTTTAAATATAACGATTTATCGTAATACAGAAATGGTGAATAATTGAAATTTGAGTTGAATATGAATCGAAATGATTTCTAACGTTGATATAAATTCTATTTGAATTAGAACCGAGTTAGTAAGTTTTTAAACTGAAATTTCAAGTGATTTCGCAAAATTTTGAAATCGTCGATTTAATCGACTAGTTAAAATAGCGATTCGGGAAACAGTCTTGGATTTTGACGAAACAAGTGTCATTAGGTCCGTAATAATGAATTATAATACGCCGTCAAATTTCATAGCGATCAGACGTATTGTTTGGCCATATGGGATAGAAACGCGTTGGAATTAATATCGGAAATTTAATATAATAATTGGGTTCAAAAAGCTATCTTCTGCATACGATCGAATTAAGGCTCGGAACTTATCCCATTGCATTCATAATAGGTGAATAACATTAGGAACGCTAGGAGGCATGCCTCGATAGGATTTCGGGAATTTAAGTTAATATATATGAGATATTTTAGAATTAAAAAAATATATATAATTTCAGAAGTCAAACCCAACATTTCGTACATCTCAGCACATGAATTCGTTTTATTGTCTCCCCTCCATTTTCTTAAAATTAAAACCAGAGAAAAGAAAATTCAAAAATCCTTCTCTTCTCATAAAATTCAAACCAGAGAAATAAAAATCGAAGTAATATAAAACTAAAAAATTTTAGTGTGTTAAGGTGAAATCTATGCATACATATGAATTGGAGAGGTTGCATTCATCGGATTCTATATTTAGGAGCGAGCTAGGGTTCCAGTTTGTGAGCAGCGCGGTCAAGGTTAGGGAATTTGGGAAGAAGGATGAGCTTCTCATGGCAAGGCGAGGCTGCAGTAGAGATTTTGAGGCTGGCAGTGATAATTTGGTTATCGCGATTAGAGCCTCGTCGATCTTCTATTGGTTGCAGTTGCGATTTTCAAATGAGGCTCGGGCGTACCATTTTTGGGATAAAGGTGGAGCTCTCAGAAGGAGGAAGTGATTGGCATTGGTTGTGTGGCTTATCGTAGAGGGAAGGAGGAAGTCGGGGCGGTCAAAGCAACGGGATTGGTGAAGTGGGTTACTGTGGGAAGAGCGGCTTTTGTTTTGAAATGGAAGAAGGATTAATAATTAAGAATGTGGTTAGTTTATATTAATTAACTAATTAGTGTATTAAATATAAAATTAAAATCAAAATCTTATATTAGCAATATCTTGTTCGTTTTAGGTCGAAATCAAATGCGATCAGTCGCGTTGCACATGTATCATCGAGATGTACGATTTGGAACTGAATTCGGGAAGATTCGAACTAGTTGAATTTTGAGCTATAGTCGAACGTCATTCGACTGTAGACTAACCAAAACGTGAAAGCAACAGTTGGAATTCTGGTAAGTAAATCTCACTCATTTGGATTACTGGTTTAATATTAAATGTTAAAAATTATTTGTGGATTGATTGGATGGATTGATAATAATTTATCAATTGGATGTTATATTATTATATATATAGTAGTATAGGTTAGTAGTTGGGTATGTAACGACCCGTAAATTTCAACCGTTTTAATAATATAATTAGTTGAAATTTTGGGAAATTTTAAACGATAAAATTTTGAAATATAAATTTGATATTTGGAATGCCCCTAGTTAAACATAGCAACTGGTAAATTTTCGTCCGAAAATACGAAAGTTTATTTCGCGCGTAAATTCACTTCAATTTAATCAGTTAAAAAGTAATGAAAATAAAATATTTCCAAAACCTAAATATTTTTACATGGAAAAATTCTAAACCATCTTCTGAGCAAAATATCAGTTCGTCATTTTTCCAAATTCGGACATCTATTGCTCCGTCGTTCTTATTTTCTGGAAAATAGCAGTATTCTGGTACCGATATCGATTGTTATCGGATGATCGTACCGCTGATATCTGTATACCGTTTTGATAGTCTCGGCGTGCTGATTTATGCTGTGTATTCAGTTCTGTATTTTGAAATCTGTTTCACTACGAAATCGATAGAACGATTTCGTATCGATGCCGGGTTTAAAATCTTTTGCTCTCCATCTACCTACCGGTACAAAAGTGAACGGCCATAACTTTTGAAATTTCTAGAATTTAACAATCTGATCTTTACTTTTCCAATGTTCAATATTATTTACTAGCTTTTGCAATTCCACCCATTCAAATTTCCAATACAAATGTTGCTTAGGTCCTTAAACTTTCGGTCTGTTCATTTTAAAATAGATATTAATATAAATGAACATATAATTTCATTCTTTGGCCTGTAACGTGTCTTCAAACTGAAGCCAACCCTTCTCTTTATGTCCCAAGCAAATGAACTCTTCCTCTTCTCATATTTAAAGCTGCCTTTTCATTCTTGCTTGAGAATAACCCTCAGACCCAAACTTCTTTTCCGGATCCATGGCCTCCGCCTCACCACTCCATCCCACAACCATTCGTGCCTCTGCCTTGAACCTCCTGTCCTTCCACCCTCAACCTCCACACGTGTAGTAGCCCTTCCACCATCTGACACCCCTCAGCCTGACCACCTACCTCCGCCGCTTTCCGAGCAGCACCAAGCATCACCACCGCTTCTCTCTGGTCGCCTCCGAGCCAACTTTTCCCTCATGTGCAGCCTACCCTCCGCCTCCCACGACTTATGTTCCATCGCAATAGGCCACAACCCTCCTTTATCCGCTTCGCCCTATTGTCCACAACGCCCTCCTTCTCTTTGCCTACCAAAGCTCCAAACCCCGGCCTCTCCGACTACTAGCAGCCCATTTTTCCCACTGTCGTCAACCGCTAGCAGGTCCGTCCCTTTTTCCTTTCATTTTTCATCTCGGAAGCTTCTCTATTGTAGATATTATTCTACGTGTATATATATATATTGGATTTTAGGGTTGGTATATATAAAACGTGAGCTATGTTGTATAAACAAAATGTATATAAATTATGAGATTCGATCATATAAAATGTAAACTAAAATGTGGTATATGTTGTATAAGTTGCAATACGTAAGTTATATACTGTTAGCTTATATATATGTTGAAACCTAGGATGCTTGCGTGAGTGTGTTTGTTGGGGTTATATATACAGTGGGTTGTATGGTTATAGTTATAAAGAATATATATATGGGTATGTATATAATAATAGGTATGTTTATACGAGGCGAGGGTTGTCTAGTGCTACTACTGTTTATAAATATAAAGTAAAGAAAACTTTGTATAATAAAGTGTTGTATAAAGAAGGCTATTATAGTTTAACTTTATAACCTTTGAATGTCTAGTTTGCATGTTATAAAGATCTGCCATATAAAACTGTATATATAACTACATTTTTTTTTTATATCTGGAAAGTAAGTTATATTTGAATGTTAGTTTATATATTATGTTTTAAAAGTATTTTTAAGCCATATACGAATGGATTTACTGTGATGTATATGCTATTAGGTTTAGTTTATATATTATATATATTTTGTATATAAAAGTTGTATGAAAATCTGATCACCTATTGGTAGTGTATATATATATATATATGTATGATCCAGATAAATATATGAAGAGTGTAAACGCAACTTACTGTCTACTTTTCAGCCAAAATATATATATAATAATTTTGTGTATAAATTTATAGTAGCTGTACTTCTAAAGTACATATATAAAAGGATGATAGTTTATTTTATTTATAATATAGAGATTTTAGATATGATGTTACGTTAAAATATGTGTTGATTTGAAATTTCCACATAGATTTTTTTTTTTTTTTTTTTTTTAGGCTTAAGTTTCTAAAATTGATTTTTGTAAACATATGTATATAATATGGATATTAGTTTCGGTTATATCAAGGCAGTTGACTGTTCTTATCGATTCCTATTTATCAGCTCTACCCGTCAAACTCGTGCCAATCTAGTTTGCTTCAGAATTCGTGCTTGGATTTGTAACTCGTTTCGTCATCAAAATTTCTCTAGCCTCGAAAGGTGAGCACTCACTCACGATTAACGTTCTTTTATTTATTAGATTTGATGTCAATTGAAACGACAATTGAAATATGCAACTGTTAGTTAATTTCACTGTTATATATGCTATTGCCTGTATCAGTTCACCTGTGACATCTGACACCATTATCTGTTAATTATTTATGCGTTGATAATACAGTTTGGCTGATAATTGATTGATTGTTGATGTTTATATTGGACGTTAAATTGTTAATGTTAAAATGATAAATAGTATGAAATTGAACTTGATATAGGATAATTAAATGTTAAATTTGATTAACTGACATTTGTATAATATGACCCCTTTAACTGTTAAATTTATTGACACGTAGGATTTGTTTAATTACATTTTGAATCACTGAATGTATGTTGTTAAATTGATGATGTATGAAATTGTAAATAGATGACAAGTGAAAAACCGTAATGTAATAATCTTTAATCTACATGAAATGATAGTGTAGATTCTAGAAATAATTATGTTAATTCGCACAAACAACAATGTGAATTAATACGGTTATTTCGGGATTATTTGAATTGATTATTGGATTGATATTGATTGTTGTTATTGCTTGTTTATTTACTTTGACACCATCCCAGTTATCACACTGCAAGTTCCCTTTGATATGTTTTGATTTTGAATTGAATTGGAATCGGGTTGAAATGATAAATACCCAAATTGAATTTTTACCTAGGATAGAAAATTAAATAAAAACCTGATTGGTCAATAATTTGATTTGAAAATAAATAGAAGGTTTTATTTGAATAAATAATATGGTTTTGAAATGAAGTTGAAATTGAATTTTAATGAAAGGAAATTGTTAATATTTAATAAATCTGAAGCAAAATATTAAAATGAAATTGATGAAAGAAGGTTGTTTAATTTGAGAAATTATTGGATTAAGTTTGAAATTATAATTAAGTTTGAAATTATTAAACTTTGAAATTATTTAATAATTAAGTTTTGAATTATTTAATAATTAAATAAGATTGAATTATTTAATGATTAAATTGAATTGAAGTTCTTTAATAAGAAAATTGAACTTTTGGATAAGTGAATTTACTTCGTAAATAATTGAAATTGAGATTTCTTTATTAATTAAGTTTTGGGAAATTATTTAAGTAAGTAAATAAGTGAAATTGAATTTCTTTAACAAGAAATAAAATTTGTTTATTGAAATCAATGTAAGACTTGAAAATTAAAGGATTTGATTTGATGAAATTAATTTAATTCAAATTTGTAAGTTTTGAAATAAGGAAATTGAACTCAAATAATGGTTTTAATGAATTGGAAATTTAATAGAAATTGTTTTGAATGATAAAGTAACTTAACGAATATTGAATGAAATCGATAAATGAATTTGGAATCGATTTGAAGGTTAAATTAAATTAAATGTAAATGATTTCGAAACAAAACTTATATACGAACTTGAATCAATATTTGAATTGTTTTTAAGAGAAATTGAAATTGAATTATAAGGTTTTGAAACGATAATTTGGAAGTTTTGAAACGTAAATTATTGGAAATTGGTTTTGAAAGACAAATGAAATGTTGATTTGCAAATTGAAATTGAATTGAAATTGATTTGGTTTTTGAAATAAACAAACGACCAATCGGTGTAATAATTACGGAAGTTATTAAAGAGACCGGAATTCGGTTATGGATATACTCTCTATCTAAACCGAAAACCACTTTAATAATTATACGCGGAGTGATGATCCAGAATGAAGTGGTTGGAATGATGTACGTGTTGACTGAAGAAAGAGAACGATAATGGATAACCTTGACACTTGTGTCAAATTGGAAATGACTAAAACAGGAGCTGTGCCGGGCCAATGGAGGATTGATACCTCAAGTGGACACACTTCTTCGAACTACTTATACTTGTTGTCGATTGGTGCACCCTTGATTTTTGGGAGTGTTGTCTCACGGTGTTGCGGGCGCTGCGGCGTTGCGTTCTCACCAGCCCGGATCAGGCGAACGGTAGTATCACTACCTTGGGTATAGCCTCATGTGCCTTGTCATACTTGTATTCCATTTATGCGCGACCACTACGAATTTGTTTTGTACCTTGAGTATATGGATTGCCCTCTGGTGACTTCCGGTTTTGGGGAAACTACGGTCTTGTATATGCTTGTGGGAATAAAAATGTGTTAAGGGTGGAATGGGCCATGACTTAACGCTATTTTGATATCTTTATATTACTGATAGACATTATCTACTTAGCGTATATTACTACCTAGTAGATAGTTTGACGGATCCTTAAAGGATGGTTATTCCAAACATCCTTTGAGTTACTTGTATTTCAATTGCTATTTCACTTGAGTTGGATTTATTAATATAAGAATGTTAATCCTGACTCGAGTGTCTTGTGTTCTTTTGCTTTACGCTCGGGTCAGACTGAGTGTACCAGTATTCGAGACTCACCTTTGGAGTTGGAGCTTTGCTTGAAGATCCAGCCATCTATTCTGCTTTCAGTATTCGATGATTCCAGTGATGTATTCTGATTTGTATCTGATGTATCGTATTACTCTTCTGTTGTAAACTCTGATGTATTTTATATATTCATATAGTAGCTTCATGAACTACTATCTCTTTTATTTCCGCTGCATTTATTACTCTGTGTCTGTGATCTGTGATTATATCTATTTACTGTATATGTTCAGTTTTGCCAAATTTAAATTAACAACGCGGTATTTTGAGCAATTCAACTCCGGCATGAGTGTCTACCTATACACTTATAATGGACGCGAATGGTCCAAAAATGGCGGGTCGTTACAGTTGGTATCAGAGCTTTGGTAGCTCTAGGCAAAACTTAACATATAGGGTAAATGTATTTACAGAATCACTCTCATTCGAGTTTCAATCTCTTCCTTTGACTCAATTCCTATGAATTTTGGAACGTTCTCCTCGGTTTCGAAATTCATTCGTGTCCCTCACTATTCGTCTTCTTTCAATTCTGGAGCACCCCATAACTCCATTCTGAATGTTACCTATAATAGATCGGCGGTCTCGCCAATCTTCGAATGATTTGTAAAAGGATTAAACTCCTTTACAATTGGCATTGGTTTACCGTAGATTTCTATATCCTCGGTTTACGATGCTATCTATCTCCTGCTATACCTGGATTCTATTTCTTGAGATTGGATGTTGATTTACCTCGAAATTCAGCATCGATCTTATTCTTGAAGTCACGGTCGACCCGGTTATGGTTGCCCGCGATTTATATAAGATTATCTAATTCCTTATTCGGTTAAATAATCATCTTATCTTTCGTTCCAACTTATTCTCAAATCAAAATTTTCTTTGATTGAATTAATCAAATTTGAATCTCTACCCTTGCTTTGAATCCATTCCTGTATCGTCAAGCAAAGAAGTGTATTTGTAAATTAATTTTAAAATGTTTTAATATATACTGTGTTGTTTGAGTTGTTGATGTTGATTTGGGTTTCCGATCGATTCGTCTGATCAACGCTATCGATAGGATTTCCAAAACACTTGAACAGAGCAAACTGACACAATATTATTTTCAAATTTGGTAAATGAAATAAATTTGTTGATTATATTGTAAAAATATAAGTTAAAATTTTCTGGAATTTAATAAGTTAATTAAATTGTTGTTGAAATGATAATATTTATCATTTATTGTTCTAAATAAATTTATAAATACGGTTCATAAATTGATTTGGAATTTGAAATGAATTTAATTCAGAAATTTGAGAATTTACTAGTTTCCGGTGATTTTGAACTTTGGCTTTTAAAATTTTTACGTATATATTATTGAAAGTATTTTCGAATAGAAATCGTTTGCAAAGAATTTTAAAATGTTGAAATCAGTGCTCTTTTCTTTGTCGCTGGAAAATAATTTCGGTGATGGCGGCCGCATCATCGACGTTCATTTTCGAGTTTCGAAGTGGAGATACTAGTCTGTAGTTTTGCTACGGCTTTGTTTGAAAAATATTTTGATTTGAATTTCTTCAGTAAATTGATTTATATATATATATAGGTATCTTATTTTAAAATTAATTTGATTTGATATAAATATATCGTATATATCTCTAAATTGTTTAAAGTTAATCGGAAATCAAATTCTCAAATTTTGTTAAAGGATTTTAATTATAAATAAAACCAAAATTTGGAATAAATATTTAAACTTGAATAATTGAATTGGGAAAATTTTATTTGTATATTGTTCAACTGCATTCTAATACAACTTACCTAAATCATTCAGAAGTTGAATATGTAATTGGATAATATATAAGATAAATTTAATTTACAAATAAAATTTGAGTGTTTATAATAAATATTATACACTAAATTTTGATGATAAAGAGGTCAATTGAGTTAGATAGGATAATAAATAAAACTCAGTTAATAATGTAATAAATTTGTTGAAAGAATTAATAATTTTGTTTGAAGAATTAATAAATTAAAATTTGATCAACATATGAAAGTACCTTGAATTTAAAAGCAATTAGTGAATATAAATTTATTTAAATTGAAACTTTTATGGTTTAAATTAATGTATATGGGTTAAATATATGTGAGTAGATATATTAAGTAAAATAAAATTTAACAGTAATTTGGAATAAAGAAGAATTTAAAATTGTTGAAGAAAATATGATTATAATAAATAACTATTCAAATTGATAATTTTAGAAATGGTTATTTTAAGATAATTGGATAATAAGATAATTAATTCAGCAATAGTTAAGATTGATTTAACTTTAGTGAAATTAAATGGGTTAAAAAAAATTGTTGAATATAAATTAGTTTAAATTTGAAATTATATGGTTTAAATTAATTGTTTTACTTTGTTTTCAAATCTATTATCTTTCTGGTTGTTTCTATTCTCCTACCTCGTTCCTTTTCGGGGACGAAAAGTTTTGAGTGGGGGAGAGTGTAACGACCCGTAAATTTCAACCGTTTTAATAATATAATTAGTTGAAATTTTGGGAAATTTTAAACGATAAAATTTTGAAATATAAATTTGATATTTGGAATGCCCCTAGTTAAACATAGCAACTGGTAAATTTTCGTCCGAAAATACGAAAGTTTATTTCGCGCGTAAATTCACTTCAATTTAATCAGTTAAAAAGTAATGAAAATAAAATATTTCCAAAACCTAAATATTTTTACATGGAAAAATTCTAAACCATCTTCTGAGCAAAATATCAGTTCGTCATTTTTCCAAATTCGGACATCTATTGCTCCGTCGTTCTTATTTTCTGGAAAATAGCAGTATTCTGGTACCGATATCGATTGTTATCGGATGATCGTACCGCTGATATCTGTATACCGTTTTGATAGTCTCGGCGTGCTGATTTATGCTGTGTATTCAGTTCTGTATTTTGAAATCTGTTTCACTACGAAATCGATAGAACGATTTCGTATCGATGCCGGGTTTAAAATCTTTTGCTCTCCATCTACCTACCGGTACAAAAGTGAACGGCCATAACTTTTGAAATTTCTAGAATTTAACAATCTGATCTTTACTTTTCCAATGTTCAATATTATTTACTAGCTTTTGCAATTCCACCCATTCAAATTTCCAATACAAATGTTGCTTAGGTCCTTAAACTTTCGGTCTGTTCATTTTAAAATAGATATTAATATAAATGAACATATAATTTCATTCTTTGGCCTGTAACGTGTCTTCAAACTGAAGCCAACCCTTCTCTTTATGTCCCAAGCAAATGAACTCTTCCTCTTCTCATATTTAAAGCTGCCTTTTCATTCTTGCTTGAGAATAACCCTCAGACCCAAACTTCTTTTCCGGATCCATGGCCTCCGCCTCACCACTCCATCCCACAACCATTCGTGCCTCTGCCTTGAACCTCCTGTCCTTCCACCCTCAACCTCCACACGTGTAGTAGCCCTTCCACCATCTGACACCCCTCAGCCTGACCACCTACCTCCGCCGCTTTCCGAGCAGCACCAAGCATCACCACCGCTTCTCTCTGGTCGCCTCCGAGCCAACTTTTCCCTCATGTGCAGCCTACCCTCCGCCTCCCACGACTTATGTTCCATCGCAATAGGCCACAACCCTCCTTTATCCGCTTCGCCCTATTGTCCACAACGCCCTCCTTCTCTTTGCCTACCAAAGCTCCAAACCCCGGCCTCTCCGACTACTAGCAGCCCATTTTTCCCACTGTCGTCAACCGCTAGCAGGTCCGTCCCTTTTTCCTTTCATTTTTCATCTCGGAAGCTTCTCTATTGTAGATATTATTCTACGTGTATATATATATATTGGATTTTAGGGTTGGTATATATAAAACGTGAGCTATGTTGTATAAACAAAATGTATATAAATTATGAGATTCGATCATATAAAATGTAAACTAAAATGTGGTATATGTTGTATAAGTTGCAATACGTAAGTTATATACTGTTAGCTTATATATATGTTGAAACCTAGGATGCTTGCGTGAGTGTGTTTGTTGGGGTTATATATACAGTGGGTTGTATGGTTATAGTTATAAAGAATATATATATGGGTATGTATATAATAATAGGTATGTTTATACGAGGCGAGGGTTGTCTAGTGCTACTACTGTTTATAAATATAAAGTAAAGAAAACTTTGTATAATAAAGTGTTGTATAAAGAAGGCTATTATAGTTTAACTTTATAACCTTTGAATGTCTAGTTTGCATGTTATAAAGATCTGCCATATAAAACTGTATATATAACTACATTTTTTTTTTATATCTGGAAAGTAAGTTATATTTGAATGTTAGTTTATATATTATGTTTTAAAAGTATTTTTAAGCCATATACGAATGGATTTACTGTGATGTATATGCTATTAGGTTTAGTTTATATATTATATATATTTTGTATATAAAAGTTGTATGAAAATCTGATCACCTATTGGTAGTGTATATATATATATATGTATGATCCAGATAAATATATGAAGAGTGTAAACGCAACTTACTGTCTACTTTTCAGCCAAAATATATATATAATAATTTTGTGTATAAATTTATAGTAGCTGTACTTCTAAAGTACATATATAAAAGGATGATAGTTTATTTTATTTATAATATAGAGATTTTAGATATGATGTCACGTTAAAATATGTGTTGATTTGAAATTTCCACATAGATTTTTTTTTTTTTTTTTTTTTAGGCTTAAGTTTCTAAAATTGATTTTTGTAAACATATGTATATAATATGGATATTAGTTTTGGTTATATCAAGGCAGTTGACTGTTCTTATCGATTCCTATTTATCAGCTCTACCCGTCAAACTCGTGCCAATCTAGTTTGCTTCAGAATTCGTGCTTGGATTTGTAACTCGTTTCGTCATCAAAATTTCTCTAGCCTCGAAAGGTGAGCACTCACTCACGATTAACGTTCTTTTATTTATTAGATTTGATGTCAATTGAAACGACAATTGAAATATGCAACTGTTAGTTAATTTCACTGTTATATATGCTATTGCCTGTATCAGTTCACCTGTGACATCTGACACCATTATCTGTTAATTATTTATGCGTTGATAATACAGTTTGGCTGATAATTGATTGATTGTTGATGTTTATATTGGACGTTAAATTGTTAATGTTAAAATGATAAATAGTATGAAATTGAACTTGATATAGGATAATTAAATGTTAAATTTGATTAACTGACATTTGTATAATATGACCCCTTTAACTGTTAAATTTATTGACACGTAGGATTTGTTTAATTACATTTTGAATCACTGAATGTATGTTGTTAAATTGATGATGTATGAAATTGTAAATAGATGATAAGTGAAAAACCGTAATGTAATAATCTTTAATCTACATGAAATGATAGTGTAGATTCTAGAAATAATTATGTTAATTCGCACAAACAACAATGTGAATTAATACGGTTATTTCGGGATTATTTGAATTGATTATTGGATTGATATTGATTGTTGTTATTGCTTGTTTATTTACTTTGACACCATCCCAGTTATCACACTGCAAGTTCCCTTTGATATGTTTTGATTTTGAATTGAATTGGAATCGGGTTGAAATGATAAATACCCAAATTGAATTTTTACCTAGGATAGAAAATTAAATAAAAACCTGATTGGTCAATAATTTGATTTGAAAATAAATAGAAGGTTTTATTTGAATAAATAATATGGTTTTGAAATGAAGTTGAAATTGAATTTTAATGAAAGGAAATTGTTAATATTTAATAAATCTGAAGCAAAATATTAAAATGAAATTGATGAAAGAAGGTTGTTTAATTTGAGAAATTATTGGATTAAGTTTGAAATTATTAAACTTTGAAATTATTTAATAATTAAGTTTTGAATTATTTAATAATTAAATAAGATTGAATTATTTAATGATTAAATTGAATTGAAGTTCTTTAATAAGAAAATTGAACTTTTGGATAAGTGAATTTACTTCGTAAATAATTGAAATTGAGATTTCTTTATTAATTAAGTTTTGGGAAATTATTTAAGTAAGTAAATAAGTGAAATTGAATTTCTTTAACAAGAAATAAAATTTGTTTATTGAAATCAATGTAAGACTTGAAAATTAAAGGATTTGATTTGATGAAATTAATTTAATTCAAATTTGTAAGTTTTGAAATAAGGAAATTGAACTCAAATAATGGTTTTAATGAATTGGAAATTTAATAGAAATTGTTTTGAATGATAAAGTAACTTAACGAATATTGAATGAAATCGATAAATGAATTTGGAATCGATTTGAAGGTTAAATTAAATTAAATGTAAATGATTTCGAAACAAAACTTATATACGAACTTGAATCAATATTTGAATTGTTTTTAAGAGAAATTGAAATTGAATTATAAGGTTTTGAAACGATAATTTGGAAGTTTTGAAACGTAAATTATTGGAAATTGGTTTTGAAAGACAAATGAAATGTTGATTTGCAAATTGAAATTGAATTGAAATTGATTTGGTTTTTGAAATAAACAAACGACCAATCGGTGTAATAATTACGGAAGTTATTAAAGAGACCGGAATTCGGTTATGGATATACTCTCTATCTAAACCGAAAACCACTTTAATAATTATACGCGGAGTGATGATCCAGAATGAAGTGGTTGGAATGATGTACGTGTTGACTGAAGAAAGAGAACGATAATGGATAACCTTGACACTTGTGTCAAATTGGAAATGACTAAAACAGGAGCTGTGCCGGGCCAATGGAGGATTGATACCTCAAGTGGACACACTTCTTCGAACTACTTATACTTGTTGTCGATTGGTGCACCCTTGATTTTTGGGAGTGTTGTCTCACGGTGTTGCGGGCGCTGCGGCGTTGCGTTCTCACCAGCCCGGATCAGGCGAACGGTAGTATCACTACCTTGGGTATAGCCTCATGTGCCTTGTCATACTTGTATTCCATTTATGCGCGACCACTACGAATTTGTTTTGTACCTTGAGTATATGGATTGCCCTCTGGTGACTTCCGGTTTTGGGGAAACTACGGTCTTGTATATGCTTGTGGGAATAAAAATGTGTTAAGGGTGGAATGGGCCATGACTTAACGCTATTTTGATATCTTTATATTACTGATAGACATTATCTACTTAGCGTATATTACTACCTAGTAGATAGTTTGACGGATCCTTAAAGGATGGTTATTCCAAACATCCTTTGAGTTACTTGTATTTCAATTGCTATTTCACTTGAGTTGGATTTATTAATATAAGAATGTTAATCCTGACTCGAGTGTCTTGTGTTCTTTTGCTTTACGCTCGGGTCAGACTGAGTGTACCAGTATTCGAGACTCACCTTTGGAGTTGGAGCTTTGCTTGAAGATCCAGCCATCTATTCTGCTTTCAGTATTCGATGATTCCAGTGATGTATTCTGATTTGTATCTGATGTATCGTATTACTCTTCTGTTGTAAACTCTGATGTATTTTATATATTCATATAGTAGCTTCATGAACTACTATCTCTTTTATTTCCGCTGCATTTATTACTCTGTGTCTGTGATCTGTGATTATATCTATTTACTGTATATGTTCAGTTTTGCCAAATTTAAATTAACAACGCGGTATTTTGAGCAATTCAACTCCGGCATGAGTGTCTACCTATACACTTATAATGGACGCGAATGGTCCAAAAATGGCGGGTCGTTACAGGGTATATTCCCACCGATTGGAGGGGATGAGACACTATGCGCCCCCACATAATAGAGAATGACCCTATATTATTGCGATATCCCACCTCGAAGCAAGATTATTATTTTATGTTATATAACATCTGTGGTTGCAGGGAAACAGGTTGGAGGGATCCAACTGGATTCCTCAAATATATTGATTGTTTTTCATATATAGTGATATATGATGTGTTACAGATTGTTGTGTGATTTGATTGATTGGATGCTATAGCAGCACTAACCTTAATTTGGTATTATAAATACCATAAATAATATTTTTGAATTTTAAAAAGGAAATTCAAAAGCGATTTTGGAAATGGAATATTTATATTGAATTTTGGGATTTTTAAGAGGAAATGGATTTGAATAGAATTAATGATTGGATTTTGGATTTTTACTTAACTATTTCCGGAAGAGTTGGAAATAGGGATTTTAAAATAATTGATAAAGAATTTATATAATGAATTTTAAGTAGTATTTCTCAAAAATATGGCAAAGAAGTTGAAATCAGAATTTTAAACGAATTTGAGAAACAATTAGAATTTCTTGGAAAATAGATTTATAAATGGGATTTTAAATAGAAATCAATTTATAAATGGAGTTGTTAGTATAAATCAGTTATAGACTGGAAATGAGTTTATAAAATTTATAAACGATGTTTATAAATAAATTGTAATGATTATCATTTGATAAATTTGGAATGTAAATGCTGGATCTTGAGTTTTGATTGCTGACATGACACAATGATTCATGAATCTGCGACTACTACAACAACTGGACTCAACGGCTCGAAGTATAGTTCATATAGTATATATTTTTAACTAGAGTCATGAATTATGTATGTACAGTCTAGTATAGTTGCTTTGTTAAGATCTTTCCTCAACAAATCACCACTTTGATTCATATATTCACAAACACTTGCATTCGATTTGAAACAACCACTTTCAAATTCAAATGTGCACAGGTTTCACAAACATACACAGTTCAGTCGACTAAACTATACCCCTCAGTCGACTGAACCTGTTTTTAAATTTTTAAAACAATACAAGGATCAGTCGACTTACCTTGATAGTTTAGTCAACTGAATCTTTGCATTTCTTATATACATGCATGTTTTTGAATTCAGTCAACTGAACAACTAAGGTCAGTCGACTGAATCCTGTAACTGTCGTTTTTAAAATGAAAAGACACTTCTTTTTGAATGGTTATCTCCTTCCCCAAGTGTTGCAACCATTAACTTTTAACCAGAGGTTGCAACTTCTGATTCTCTATAAATTCACTCACGTTTCATTGATCAAATCATCTAATTCTCTTATCTCTCTTGATCAAACGTGCATAACATTCTCTAATCTATTGCTTACATAAATTTATACATTCATTACTTACAATCTTACTTCCATATCTTATAAGCAAATCTAATCTTCCTATTATTCATACACACAATTATATACATCATTCTTGAGGAGAAGATCATAGGAAGGGTGTACTTATTGACTTATCCATGCTATTCAAAGAGCATAATCAGTCAGAAAAACTTTTACAATTTGTATTGAAAAGTCCTGTTTGGTTGCTCAGGCGGTAGAATTTCTATTCGGTTGTCTAGGCGGTAGAAGTCCTATTCGGTTGCTCAGACGGTGTAATACCTATTTCTCCGGGTTAAGTGAGGGCTGCTATTTTTAATTCCAGAAGAAGTCTGGGACTGGACGTAAAACGGGAGTTCGAACCAGTATAAAAATTCTTGGTGTCATTTTTACTTTACTGCTATTTTATCTTATAGTTTTTTTCCACACTGGTTATTCAATATATATATATATATTCCATATTGCATGATCCTATAGTACAGCCACTTTCAGTAAATTCACCATGTGAATCTAAAATGAGATATGGGAAATCGGTTTAGAAAGGAATAATGAATCTTGTTTTGGAATTTGGAAATAGTTGTGAAATTGGTAATGAAAATCAATTTGTGATAAATCAAGAGAGATTTATAAATGTAAAATGGTTATGTTAAATTTTGTAGAGAAGTTAAGTTTTGTTTTAAAAAGGGATTTTTGTTTATTAAACTATGTAGTTTAAACTGTTTTAATATTGGAATATTTTGGGAAGTTGGTTATACAAATATTTTATGTTAGTTGATAAATTCTAATTTTTATAATAAGCCGTGTGGATTGATTTTATTTATAGATGAAATGGAAATTAGATATTGTTGTTAGTAAAAAGTGTTTGATATTTTAAATAATTATTTAAAATGTGTTTTGAAAATAAATTACTATTCTTTAAAAATAATTATTTTATATATATAATGTTTTAGAAAGTGATTGAAATTTATTTTTAAATACTCTTGAGATTTGTAAACCAAGTTTTATTTAACGGATGTGATTTTATAAGAGAAATCTTATAATGGAATTCTAGTAACTTAAGAAATTTCCAAAATGGTTAGATACAGGAACTTCGGAAATGAATTTAAATTCATAAAAGAAATTATAAATTGTCAGATGAGATTACAAATAAGTATAAACGAGTTTTTTTGGAAATTGTAAAGAGAATTGGAAATTTATTCCGAAAATTTATAAAATGAGCTATAATGGGTTGAGAAATTGCGAAT
The DNA here is from genome assembly GCA_030737815.1 of Allium fistulosum. Taxonomy (NCBI): domain Eukaryota; kingdom Viridiplantae; phylum Streptophyta; class Magnoliopsida; order Asparagales; family Amaryllidaceae; genus Allium; species Allium fistulosum. The sequence continues at coordinate 922,579,342 of CM060904.1, forward strand.
GAATTTGGAAGTGTCTTATTAAGTGGGTAAAAGGGAAATCTTCCTTTGTTTTGAAATTATACTCGCACAATCGATGTAAGTTATGAAAATTTTAGAAGTATTGATATTATAAATGGGTTTTGGAAATTTTGCTTATATTATTTCCTAAGTATTGAAATGAAAGGTTTTGAAAATATTTTAACAATGAAATGATTATCAATGAATTATAATTTGAATTTGGAATATTTCTAAGCGTTGATATGGTTTGAAAATATCCTATTATGGATATAAGTATTTGGAATTGTTTTCAAAATATTGAATTATTGGAAGAGATTTGAATATATATCTCTGTAAAGATATTTTAAAATAAATGTTTTTGGAAAATTTATAATATGGGCCTAGTGACTGCTTATGTGTGTAATTTGATAGTTAAATAACACACTATCAAATCTGGCCAAATTCGTTGATCATTTCGAAGAAACCGTGATCGGATTAAATTATCCGAAAACCACTTCAATCCGATTTGTGCATTACGAATTATGATATTGTGAAGATAATGAAAACGAGGATTTTAAAGATTCGGTTTGTTTAGTCCCAGAACAACTTGTATGGATGAATGCTATCATTGAATTGTTGCCCGGAAGGCAGTTTTAGCATTCCAAGAATGAATGCTATTCTTAAGGTAATACCTAGCCTCAAGCCTCATCAACCGGGAATGACTAAAACATGGGAGATGCAGCAAGGCTATGTGGGTCGCTCCCATTAGGGTTGATCATCACTCATATAGAGTGGACACATACATCACTTTCATTTGTATGCGTTTCGGGGCCCATTGGTGGTGATTATATTTGGTACTATCTAGTAAGGGGCAGGCCAATCTTTTGTTGGCAAGGATCGATAGGTTCGATCTCGGTACATTTTTCTAGAGGCGTCTGTGGCGGGCGGTACCCCAGTAGCCCTGTCATTGTATGGAATCCAATATCCACTACGAGCATGTACGGTTTTAGTTGTATACCAAATCTGTTGAAACGTGAGATGTAAGCATTTCAGCTATTTTATAGATTATTTTCTATAGACACTATTATAATATCAAATGATTTTGATATAAAATGTTTTGGTTATTGTAAGGTAAAAACCCGTCATGTTTATGTGTGACGTGGTCTTACGAGATACTTTTGTTTTTGAAAGATTTTTGACAACATTATAATTCAAATTGAGTGTGTTTTCTCACGCTGGGTTTCCAGACTGATTCGGGTGTTATTTTATTGTAATGCTCAGGTCAGACCGAGTATTACAAATTCAGGTTAGAATGCTATGAAGCTCAGGGGACGAGCTGGAGGATTTCTGGCGTATTACACGTACGTGGTTATTTTCCGCTGTGTGTGTTAAACTTTATATTCAGTACTTGTGAGGGCAAGTTATTATAACTGTCCAGATTGCTATGTTGACTGTTATACTCTGATGAATGTATGTATATTAAGAGTTATAGTTTCTTTTTGTATAAAGATTTGTATTTATCTATTATATATTGTTACGCTACGATTTGTGAGATTCTATGTGTTGTTTCTTATTTCTCCTTCTTTCTTTCTTTCTTCTCACCCTCTCTCTTCTTTTGCACGACCTTCCGTCATTTTGTACTTTATGGGTCAGACACATGTGGGTTATTGTCGATTCAAAAGGTATGTATTTGCGGGTCGTCACACGTGGTATTAGAGCGTGGTTGAGCGAACACCTAGGTTTTGGTGGCGATTACTCATTAGAGATAGGGTCAATAGTACCCTAGAATGAGTTGAGTGTATTATAGATATGAGCGCGTATTGTAACAACCCGGGATTTGCATTACCAATTAATAAATAAAAGTTAGGATTTTATTTATTTTAATGAAGCATAAAAGAATTTGGAATAACAAAATTTATTTGAAAAAGGCTATTTTAATTAAATGGGAAATATGTGATTTTAAAATGAGGATAAAATGTTATTTTTGAAAAGTTAAATATTTTAGGAGAGGATTTAAAATGGGTTTGAATAAGAAAAGTGAGTTTTATAAACATATATGAACACTTAGAAATTTTTTGAAAACATGGAAATAACTCTCTTCATATTGGGTTATTAAACCTTACCCAATAACCCACCCTAAACTTCCTCTATAAATTATCTCAAACTCTCATAACCTCATTCATTCAACCCTAATCAAAACCCTAATCATTTCCTAAAGCTTTCATAACAAAAATGGCTTCTATTTTCATCTCCTTCTAGTTTTAGCTTATGCAAGTCATTCTATGCAAAGGTAATGCAAATACCCACCTCAAATCCATTTTTATATCTTTCTTATTTCTGAAATTGATTTGGTAACACATGTTTTATGTGTTTTTTTGATCTTATAGCCTCCTAATCATCTTTTGCTAACTTGGGTTGATGCTATAGTAGTCTTTGTTGCTTTCTAGAGAGGTATATTGCTAAAAATCTCTTCTAATATGTGTTTAATCATCTTTTGATTTTGGTAATCAGTTAGTAACACATGTTTTATTATGTAACATGTGAATCATAGCTCTTTGATCATCTTTGCTTTCATTTTGGGGTGTGCACATAAGGTACTTGTAATATATGCTAGCTGAAATTATAATTAGTTTATTGCTGTTAGTAAATTAGGCATATCTCATTCATCTTAAATCGGAATTAAGATTTTCTTGAAGTTCTGGAAAGCTTATTCTGTAGCCTATAACTTTTATGTTTTGAGCTTTGCCTAATTTTGTGGTTTGAATGGTCGAAATCATGTTTGTTTGTCGCTGACCTGACAACAAACTACAGGGTTGATAAAATAAAACCCTGAAATTGATTTGGCCATAAGTTACTCGTTTCTTATCCGAATTAGATAATTTTGGATGTTCCGGAAAGGTTAAAACATATGCTACAATTTTTGTTCATTGAGTTTCTGTAATTTTGCCATTTAGATGACCTGAAATGCATTCAAAGACAGAAGACCAATTCTGTCTTTAACAAGTTATCTTGAGTTTCAATCTGATATTGTTTTGCATGTATCTCTCTCGTTTTTGATCCGAATTAGATAATTTTGGATGTTCTGGAAAGCTTAGATTTAGAGCTAAAACTTTCATGTTTTGAGTTTCATGAAATTTCGAAGTTAATTTGGTCAAAACTGTGCATTCTTACCACTGTCCCGAGAGCACAATGACAGTGATATAAAATTTAGATCTGAGAATTGTTTTAATCATAGAATTTTCATCTCTGGTTGGAATTTGACGATCTTGGTCATTCCTGAAAGCTTAGAAACTAAGCTACAACTTTTATTTTATTCATTTTGCCAAAATTTGAAGTTTACTATGCCAAAATTGTGGTTTTTCATCTCTGGCCAGTTAGTGCATAGCTATAGGCCTTAGTCTCTTTTCTCCCGTTGTTTTCAGCGTAGAACCCCGACTTCGCGACGCCATCCCGGGCTCGTCCTTTGTCGGATTTCATCGTTTTTGGTCTCGTTAAAAAGATGAGATCGAGATATTTAACCATGCAAAGTTTGGTTTAGATCTGGGTGCATTAGGTACTTCGTTTCTATTGCCGAAGTAGCACCCAGAAACTGTTTTACAATAGTGATCATTTTCAGTTATCGTCGGACCAACTTCGAAACATTTTCGTTTCTTCGTTTCAAGTCGAAACTGAACGATTCTGGTTGCATATCAAAGTAGGAGTACTTTTCTACGCTCCTGCAAATTTTCATCAAGATCTGAGTTCATGTGACCCTTCGACCATGTCGTCGAAGTGGGACCTTTACACTGTTTTGACACAGTAAAGTTTTATGATTTTTATCCGACTTTGAGACGACGCCGTTTCTTCCTTTCAAGTCGGAATTTCCCGATTCTTTTTGCATCTTAAAGTAGGGATGTTGGACTACATGCCTGCAAATTTTCATGACATTTGGACACAGTTTGCTGGTCCAAATAAATTGCCAAACTTTGGTTCGCGTCAGTTTTTTTTGAATGTTTACAAACACTTGGAATATTTTTCAGTGATTTTCTGGTTTTATTGATTTCTTTGAGATTTGTCTCTAGATTTCGTACACGGGTTTTATGAATCATTTTCAAAAGATTTTTCACTCCTAAATGGCTTTCGAAATTATTATATAATATTATTTTTAATTATTAAATTAATTACTCCATAATAGGAGATTTTTCAAAAGCCGTTTTAAAGTGATTTCAAAATCAATTATAAATCCGTTTCGCACCATTATTTTCTATAATAAAAACCTCACACTCACTTTTTAGCACGTCGAGCGAAGTGGAAAGGTGCTTAAACGGTTAGGAAATCTCCGGCCTATGAAACCGTGTGTATTTTCTTTCCGGTTAATCCCCGACCTATTCGATTGATCGTTTTGACCTTTGGGTCTAGTTTACCGATGATACGAGGTGGACTTTTTATTGTTTGGAGTGTGAGCTTGCTATTGGTTAGGAAACCGTTTAGTGCGAACGTGGGGTATGGGACTCATTGTTAACACTTTACGGGTTCCTCTCCAAGAAGTTAGTGACACATTAGCCTCTGGGCGGCCAGTACTGGACCTCTGGGTCACCATGCCTCTGGGCAACCATCTTTGGACACCTTCTCTATGGAGCAGTTTATTTTTCGGCATGCGCCTCTGGGCCTTTATCCTTCTGGGAAGGATCTTGCCATCTCGCGCGTTCCGCATCTGTGCGAGTGATCGATCACAACTCTACAGTACTTGGCAACAACGACTCTGGTCGGTGCACGTGCAATATTGGTATTATTTGATGATTTTTATATCCATTCGAGTACCGCCATTCGGTGTTGGTTCTATGGAACCATACGATGTAAGTGCGATTACCTTGTGGATTCACAGTGTCTCTGGACACTTCTTTTCAGTGTTGGATTTCATTGACTTTTCAGTATATCCCCATTGCTCTTTGGAGCATCGATCTTTGCTTGGGCATTGATTACAGACTCTGGTCACTCTTGGGATTATTGCCTATGGGCATCTTTTTATAGCTTTGGCTACGCCGATGATATGAGGCGATTTTATTTATTCTACACTTTGGTGTTGATTTCTCTTTGGAGATTTTTATTGTTTATTGATGATTAGGGATCGTCATTATATTCATGTGGTTCATAATATACTTCTCTTTGGATAAGTACTGTTTTATTTATGTACCGCACTATTATATATCTCAGTTATTACTGATTGTTTAGCTAGCCTGACCCGAGTGTTTTCGCTCGGGTCAGACCGAGTTATTTCAGGTTAGGTCTCTGGACTTAGCTTCTGTGCTTCCGCTTGGACATTATCTGCTATGCTGATAGATAGCGCTTTTATTTGTCCACTATTCCGCTACTCTATGATTATTCAGACTTTGATATGTACATATTTTTGACCCACATGTGTGGGCAGTGGCTTTGTACTCACTTATAGTATTTGGATATGTATTGACGATGTATTGTTCTGGGATTTTATATCCGTTATGTGATTCTGTTCTGTGATGTTTTATCATTTATTATTATGCTTTGTCCTGATAGATCTTTAGCCATTTGTAATTTTGTTATAAGTATTTACAGAATATGTCGAACCACTTGAAAAAAAATATAGATACCATCCTTTCGACGTATTCAGTAGATAGTTATAGCTTGATTACAAATGGTCGCTTCCACTATACTCTATTCTCCGCTTTAACAGATAGTATTACTCCCGTAATACTCTTTGTTACAGTGGGTCTCAGAGTGGGGCGTTACAGCTTGGTATCAGAGCCTGGTTTTAGGAATAAGTATAATAAACACAGAACATATACACTTAGTACAATACATTTTAAATTAGATCCGAATTAAATCAAATCCCTTCCTTATGTTTATTGATAGATAAGTTAGGAATATGTATAGGAATCTGTTATATTCCGTAGTATTCCTTAATTAATTATCTATCATTGAATCATGTCTAACTCTAATTCCCGTTACGACATGTTGAGCGGTGCGAAGGTCTTCTCTCAGCTTGACCTTGCCACCGGATTCCATCAGCTACGAGTCGTGGAAGACATCATTCCTCTTACAACATTTCGCACTCGTTATGGTTCTTTGGAGTGGTTGGTCATGCCGTTCGGCTTGACGAACGCTCCGGATTTCTTTGTCGATCTTATGAATCGAGTATTCCGGGAATACATCGATAGATTCGTTCTGGTTTTCATCGACGATATTCTTATTTATTCTAGATCCGAGGCAGAGCATGTTCATCATTTGCGGATCGTCTTGGATACTCTTCGTCAGCATTAGCTTAAGGCCAAGCTCTCCAAGTGCCATTTTGGGAGAGCAAGGTCAAGTTCTTGGGCCATATTGTATCATCTGAGGGTATTTCCGTCGATCCTGCCAAGATCGAAGCTATTCAGAATTGGAATCAGCCCGAGAACGTTCATGATATTCGCAGCTTCCTTGGGCTAGCGGGTTATTACCGTCGGTTTATCAAGGATTTCTCTCGAGTTGCACTTCCCCTCACGACTCTGACTCGTAAGGGGGTTCGTTTTATTTGGTCTGATAAGTGTGAAGCTTCCTTTCAGCGACTGAAGGAACTTCTCACCCATGCTCCTATTCTTGTGGTTCCTGAGAGTAACCAGGATCTTGTTGTTTACACCGACGCTTGTGGTAGCGGCCTCGATGCTGTGCTTATGCAGAAGGATCGGGTAGTTGCTTACGCTTCTAGGCAGCTACGTGCGAATGAGGTTCGCTATCCTACTTATGATTTTGAGTTAGCTGCTATCGTCTTTGCCTTGAAGACGTGGCGTCATTATCTATTGGGCGAACGTTTCATTCTCTACACCGATCACAAGTCGCTGAAGTATCTTTTCAGCCAGAGAGATCTCTATATAAGGCAGCAGCGATGGCTTGAGTTTCTCGCCTCATATAACTTAGACATTCAGTATACCCCTGGCAAGGGTAATCGTGTGGCTGATGCACTCAGTCGCAAACACTCGGCAGTAGTCTCTATGATGATAGCCGAGTGGGATATTCTTGAGACTCTTTCTATGTGTGATATTCGAAATCGAGCTCCGTCTTCTGATTCTCGGATCTTGTTATTCAGCTTGGAAGCTCGACCTATTCTATTGGATCGCATTGCCCATGCTCAGCGGCAGGATCCAGACTTGTTGCGATACATTCATCTCCTTGAGTTGGGATCCAGTGATGAGACATTGTTGGATTATTCTATTGATTCTCATTGGTGTCTTCGCAGGAAGAACCTTATTTTGGTACCATCTGATTTATCACTTAGGCATGACATTCTAGACGAGTGTCATCACACTAAGTACACTATACATCCCGGGTCGAGTAAGATGTATGCCGACATGTGTCGCCTATTTTATTGGGAGGGCATGAAGAGCGAGGTTGCAAGTTATGTAAGCGGTTGCATGACTTGTCAACAGATCAAAGCTGAGCATCAGCGTCCATCTGGTCTTCTACAGCCGCTAGAGATTCCATTGTGGAAATGGGATCAGATATCCATGGATTTTATTAACGGTCTGCCTCGATCGAGGTCGAGCCATACTTCTATTTGGGTCATAGTCGATCACTTGACCAAATCAGCTCATTTCATTCCTATTAAGTCCACTCGGACTGCTCCTCAGCTTGCAAAGTTATATGTGAAGGAAGTCGTTCGACTTCATGGCATTCCTAGCTCTATCGTCTGTGATCGAGCCACTGTCTTTACTAGTCACTTCTGGAAGTGCCTACAGTCAGCTTTGGGCTCAAAGCTGAATCTCTCGACTGCTTATCATCCTCAGACCGACGGTCAGACGGAGAGGGTGAATCGTGTTTTAGAGGATCTTTTGCGCTGTTGTATTCTGGATTTCGGAGGTAGTTGGGAGGATCACATACCGCTTGTAGAGTTCTCCTACAACAACAGCTTTCAGACTAGTATCGGCATGGCACCTTTCGAGGCTCTCTACGGAAGGCCATGTCGCTCTCCTACTTGTTGGTTAGAATCTGGCGAGAAGCTCCTTCTTGGTCCAGATTCAGTTCGGGAATCTTCTGAGAAGATCATTCTTATTCGTCAAAGAATGAAAGAGGCGCAGAACCGTCAGAAATCCTACGCGGACAGCCGTAGGAAGCCTCTTGAGTTCTCCATTGGTGATCTCTTTATTCGGATATCTCCTATGAAAGGGGTTGTGCGTTTCAGCTCTACAGGGAAGTTGGCTCCTCGCTATGTTGGACGATTTCCTATTATGGAACGCATTGGCCCTGTTGCTTATCGTGTGACTCTACCTACTCACTTCTCTGGAATACACGACGTGTTCCATGTTTCCCAGTTTCGCATGTGTGTCCGCGACCCTGATTCTATCATTGAGCCGCATGATGTGCCTGATTTAGAGATCTTACCCGATTTATCTTTGGAGCAGCAACCTCTTCGTGTGCTTGATTCGGAGGTTAGACGCTTTCGCAACAAAGAGGTTCCACTCGTGAAGATTCAATGGTCACCGAATCCTAAGGACTGCACTTGGGAGACCAGAGAATCTATCGAACGCTCTTATCCTGGCTTTCTCCCATCTTCTTCTACGGGTGAGAATTCTCTATTTTATCTCTATCACTTCTTTTGGGGATGTGACGTTGTAAACGACGTCTATCCTAAGGAATTGCGGGGACGCAATTTTCTTAAGGGGGGAGTCTGTAACAACTCGGGATTTGCATTACCAATTAATAAATAAAAGTTAGGATTTTATTTATTTTAATGAAGCATAAAAGAATTTGGAATAACAAAATTTATTTGAAAAAGGCTATTTTAATTAAATGGGAAATATGGGATTTTAAAATGAGGATAAAATGTTATTTTTGAAAAGTTAAATATTTTAGGAGAGGATTTAAAATGGGTTTGAATAAGAAAAGTGAGTTTTATAAACATATATGAACACTTAGAAAATTTTTGAAAACATGGAAATAACTCTCTTCATATTGGGTTATTAAACCTTACCCAATAACCCACCCTAAACTTCCTCTATAAATTATCTCAAACTCTCATAACCTCATTCATTCAACCCTAATCAAAACCCTAATCATTTCCTAAAGCTTTCATAACAAAAATGGCTTCTATCTTCATCTCCTTCTAGTTTTAGCTTATGCAAGTCATTCTATGCAAAGGTAATGCAAATACCCACCTCAAATCCATTTTTATATCTTTCTTATTTCTGAAATTGATTTGGTAACACATGTTTTATGTGTTTTTTTGATCTTATAGCCTCCTAATCATCTTTTGCTAACTTGGGTTGATGCTATAGTAGTCTTTGTTGCTTTCTAGAGAGGTATATTGCTAAAAACCTCTTCTAATATGTGTTTAATCATCTTTTGATTTTGGTAATCAGTTAGTAACACATGTTTTATTATGTAACATGTGAATCATAGCTCTTTGATCATCTTTGCTTTCATTTTGGGGTGTGCACATAAGAAACTTGTAATATATGCTAGCTGAAATTATAATTAGTTTATTGCTGTTAGTAAATTAGGCATATCTCATTCATCTTAAATCAGAATTAAGATTTTCTTGAAGTTCTGGAAAGCTTATTCTGTAGCCTATAACTTTTATGTTTTGAGATTTGCCTAATTTTGTGGTTTGAATGGTCGAAATCATGTTTGTTTGTCGCTGACCTGACAACAAACTACAGGGTTGATAAAATAAAACCCTGAAATTGATTTGGCCATAAGTTACTCGTTTCTTATCCGAATTAGATAATTTTGGATGTTCCATAAAGGTTAAAACATATGCTACAATTTTTGATCATTGAGTTTTTTGTAATTTTGCCATTTAGATGACCTGAAATGCATTCAAAGACAGAAGACCAATTCTGTCTTTAACAAGTTATCTTGAGTTTCAATCTGATATTGTTTTGCATGTATCTCTCTCGTTTTTGATCCGAATTGGATAATTTTGGATGTTCTGGAAAGCTTAGATTTAGTGCTAAAACTTTCATGTTTTGAGTTTCATGAAATTTCGAAGTTAATTTGGTCAAAACTGTGCATTCTTACCACTGTCCCGAGAGCACAACGACAGTGATATAAAATTTAGATCTGAGAATTGTTTTAATCATAGAATTTTCATCTCTGGTCGGAATTTGACGATCTTGGTCATTCCGGAAAGCTTAGAAACTAAGCTACAACTTTTATTTTATTCATTTTGCCAAAATTTGAAGTTTACTATGCCAAAATTGTGGTTTTTCATCTCTGGCCAGTTAGTGCATAGCTATAGGCCTTAGTCTCTTTTCTCCCGTTGTTTTCAGCGTAGAACCCCGACTTCGCGACGCCATCCCGGGCTCGTCCTTTGTCGGATTTCATCGTTTTTGGTCTCGTTAAAAAGATGAGATCGAGATATTTAACCATGCAAAGTTTGGTTTAGATCTGGGTGCATTAGGTACTTCGTTTCTATTGCCGAAGTAGCACCCAGAAACTGTTTTACAATAGTGATCATTTTCAGTTATCGTCGGACCAACTTCGAAACATTTTCGTTTCTTCGTTTCAAGTCGAAACCAAACGATTCTTGTTGCATATCAAAGTAGGAGTACTTTTTTACGCTCCTGCAAATTTTCATCAAGATCTGAGTTCATGTGACCCTTCGACCATGTCGTCGAAGTGGGACCTTTACACTGTTTTGACACAGTAAAGTTTTATGATTTTTATCCGACTTTGAGACGACGCCGTTTCTTTCTTTCAAGTCGGAATTTCCCGATTCTTTTTGCATCTTAAAGTAGGGATGTTGGACTACATGCCTGCAAATTTTCATGACATTTGGACACAATTTGCTGGTCCAAATAAATTGCCAAACTTTGGTTCGCGTCAGTTTTTTTTGAATGTTTACAAACACTTGGAATATTTTTCAGTGATTTTCTGGTTTTATTGATTTCTTTGAGATTTGTCTCTAGATTTCGTACACGGGTTTTATGAATCATTTTCAAAAGATTTTTCACTCCTAAATGGTTTTCGAAATTATTATATAATATTATTTTTAATTATTAAATTAATTACTCCATAATAGGAGATTTTTCAAAAGCCGATTTAAAGTGATTTCAAAATCAATTATAAATCCGTTTCGCACCATTATTTTCTATAATAAAAATCTCACACTCACTTTTTAGCACGTCGAGCGAAGTGGAAAGGTGCTTAAACGGTTAGGAAATCTCCGGCCTATGGAACCGTGTGTATTTTCTTTCCGGTTAATCCCCGACCTATTCGATTGATCGTTTTGACCTTTGGGTCTAGTTTACCGATGATACGAGGTGGACTTTTTATTGTTTGGAGTGTGAGCTTGCTATTGGTTAGGAAACCGTTTAGTGCGAACGTGGGGTATGGGACTCATTGTTAACACTTTACGGGTTCCTCTCCAAGAAGTTAGTGACACATTAGCCTCTGGGTGGCCAGTACTGGACCTCTGGGTCACCACGCCTCTGGGCAACCGTCTCTGGACACCTTCTCTATGGAGCAGTTTATTTTTTGGCATGCGCCTCTGGGCCTTTATCCTTCTGGGAAGGATCTTGCCATCTCGCGCGTTCCGCATCTGTGCGAGTGATCGATCACAACTCTACAGTACTTGGCAACAACGACTCTGGTCGGTGCACGTGCAATATTGGTATTATTTGATGATTTTTATATCCATTCGAGTACCGCCATTCGGTGTTGGTTCTATGGAACCATACGATGTAAGTGCGATTACCTTGTGGATTCACAGTGTCTCTGGACACTTCTTTTCAGTGTTGGATTTCATTGACTTTTCAGTATATCCCCATTGCTCTTTGGAGCATCGATCTTTGCTTAGGCATTGATTACAGACTCTGGTCACTCTTGGGATTATTGCCTATGGGCATCTTTTTATAGCTTTGGCTACGCCGATGATATGAGGCGATTTTATTTATTCTACACTTTGGTGTTGATTTCTCTTTGGAGATTTTTATTGATGATTAGGGATCGTCATTATATTCATGTGGTTCATAATATACTTCTCTTTGGATAAGTACTGTTTTATTTATGTACCGCACTATTATATATCTCAGTTATTACTGATTGTTTAGCTAGCCTGACCCGAGTGTTTTCGCTCGGGTCAGACCGAGTTATTTCAGGTTAGGTCTCTGGACTTAGCTTCTATGCTTCCGCTTGGACATTATCTGCTATGCTGATAGATAGCGCTTTTATTTGTCCACTATTCCGCTACTCTGTGATTATTCAGACTTTGATATGTACATATTTTTGACCCACATGTGTGGGCAGTGGCTTTGTACTCACTTATAGTATTTGGATATGTATTGACGATGTATTGTTCTGGGATTTTATATCCGTTATGTGATTCTATTCTGTGATGTTTTATCATTTATTATTATGCTTTGTCCTGATAGATCTTTAGCCATTTGTAATTTTGTTATAAGTATTTACCGAATATGTCGAACCACTTGAAAAAAAATATAGATACCATCCTTTCGACGTATTCAGTAGATAGTTATAGCTTGATTACAAATGGTCGCTTCCACTATACTTTATTCTCCGCTTTAATAGATAGTATTACTCCCGTAATACTCTTTGTTACAATGGGTCTCAGAGTGGGGCGTTACACGTATTTGTTAATGAATATAAAATGTTTTATATTGTGTTGATTTATTTATTGAGTGGTTTACGAATTCTGGTCGAATAGGGGGACGCCACGAAATCGATAGGAATTTTTAAACACTTGAATTAGGTAAACCGACACAATATTGTTTTGAAGTGGGTAAATGAAATAATTTTACCTAAACTATATTTTGATATGAAGGGAATAATTTTCTGAAATTATTATGATATATTGGTGTGTTTGGTTGTTATTATTATAATTAAAACAAGATTTTGTGAATAAATTGAATGTGGATTAATAAAAAGTTGATAAATTGATTTGGAATCAATTTAAAATAGCTATAAACTGGACTGGTTATTTTATTAAATGATATCACCAAATAGCATGGGTTGAAATGTTATTCGACATAAACGGAAGTAACGAAAATTATGCGAATAGATGGATAGTGAATAAATTGGTTTAGAATCCATTTTAAATGAATATGAATATATTAAGTGTAATATAAAATGGATGCAAGTAAATTTGGTTGTGAATCATTCGTACTGAATGAAATGGTACATAAATCGATTGATAGTAGCTAAATTATTGTTGGAACCCTGTAATTGCTTTAAAATACATGTAGAACATGTTGGTTTATGCAAATATTGTGTTTAACTACGGAAATGCTTGAAATGTTACTAAATTTCATATTTTTTGGAGTTACGTGTTTAAATTAAGTAAGTACAGGTACAAGAAAACCATTTGGCTATATTTTGGTTGCGCGATTGCATATAAATTGAGCAAGCTCGCTTAATAACGCTAAAATAAGATACGCTTGCGAATTTAGCGCACGAAAAATAAAAATATTGATATATTTTGCGTTTTCCGACCATGAGAGCCGATGTATATCTTTTTATCATATTTGTGAAATTGTAAATGGCTCTCCGTACAAGGGAGACTCTGCTCAAAAATTTCAGAAATTTAGTTTATTAGAAAAATTTTGGAAAATTTTTGTTAGCAAAAAATTTGATTCCGAATTGTAATTGAAATAGGGGATTTTGGTTTAGAAATGGAAACTAATTGTTTTGTATGAAACTAAAGAATTTGGAAAAGTGAAATATCGAGTTTTAACTAAGTGGGTTCTGATAAGTTAACGAGTTTGGAGCATTTTCCTATCTTAGCAATTTCGAGGACGAAATTCTTTTAAGGGGGGAGGAATGTAACGACCCAGATTCTTCCGTTGTTTGATTTTGAATATTTAAATGATTTTAAATATTAGATTTGGAATATAAATTGATTTTTGAATATGAAGATTTTGGTTGAAATTATAGAATGAATTTAAATTTTATATATAACGATTTGTCGTTATACCGAAATGGTGAATAATTGAAATTTGAGTTGAATATGAATCGATATGATTTCTAATGGTTATATAAATTCTATTTGAAATAGAATTGAGTTAGTAAGTTTTTAAAGCTGAAATTTCAAGTGATTTCGTATATTTTTGAAATCGTCGATTTAATCTACGTGTTAAAATAGCGATCCGGGGCATAATCTCGGATTTTGACGAAACAAGTGTCATTAGGTCCGTAATAATGAATTAGTATGCATTCACATTTAGTAGCGATCGGACATATTGTTTGGTTGTGCGAGATAGAAGCGCGTTGAAATTAATATCGAAAATTTGATATAATAATTGGGTTCAAAAAGCTATCTTCTGCATACGATCGAATTAGGGTTCAAAACTTGTCCCATTGCGTTGGAAATAGGGGTGTAACATTAGAAACGCCAGACGGCATGCCTCGATAGTAGTTCGGGATTTTAAGTTAATATAAACGAGATATTTTGGAATTAAAAAAATAATAATATAAAATTTTAGAAATCAAACCCAATATTTCGTACATCTCAGCACACGAATTCGTTATATTGTCTCCCTCCCACTTTCTTAAAATCAAAACCAGAGAAAAGCAAATTCATAAATCCATCTCTTCTCATAAAATTCAAACCAAAGAAATAAAAATCGAAGTGATATAAAACTAAAATTTTGAGTGTGTTAAGGTGAGATCTACGCATACATAAGAATTGGAGAGGTTGCGTTCATCTTCCAGTCGGAGTTTGTATTTAGGAGTGAGCTAGGGTTCCAGTTTGTGAGCAGCGCGGTCAAGGTTAGGGAATTTGGGAAGTATGGATGAGCTTCTCGTGGCAAGGCGAGGCTGCGGTAGAGATTTTAAGGCCGGCGGTGCTCATTTGGGTATCGCGACTAGAGCCTCGTCGATCTGCTATTCGTTGCAGTCGCGATTTTCAGACAAGGCTCGGGCATACCATTTTTTGGATAAAGGTGGAGCTCTCGGAAGGAGGAAGTGATTGGCGTTGGTCGTGTGGCTTATCGTGGAGGGGAGGAGGAAGTCGGGGCGGTTAAACCAGCGGCATTGGTGAAGTGGATTACCGTGGGAAGAGCGACATTTGTTTTGAAATGGAAGAGGGATTAATAATTAAGTATGTGGTTAGTTTATACTAA
The DNA here is from genome assembly GCA_030737815.1 of Allium fistulosum. Classification (NCBI taxonomy): domain Eukaryota; kingdom Viridiplantae; phylum Streptophyta; class Magnoliopsida; order Asparagales; family Amaryllidaceae; genus Allium; species Allium fistulosum. The sequence continues at coordinate 922,594,386 of CM060904.1, forward strand.
TTAAGTAATTAGTGTATTAAATATAAAATCAAAATCAAAATCTTATATTCGCGATATCTTGTTCGTTTTAGGTCAAAATCAAACACGATCAGTCGCGTTGCGCTTGTATCATCGAGATGTACGAATTGGAACTGAATTCGGGAAGATTCGAACTAGTTGAATTTTGAGCTATAGTCGAACGTCGTTCGACTATAGACCAACCAGAATGCGAAAGCAACAGTTGGAATTTTGGTGAGTAAATCTCACTCATTCGGATTACTGGTTTAATATTAAATGTTAAAAATTATTTATGGATTGATTGGATGGATTTGTAATAATTTATCAGTCGGATGTCATATTATTATATATATAGTAGTATATGTTAGTAGTTGGGTATATTCCCGCCGACTGGAGCGGATGAGACACTATGCGCCCCGCATAAAGCGGATGACCCTATATTATCGTGATATCCGGCCTCGAAGCAAGATTAGTATTTTATGTTATATAACATCTGTGGTTGCAGGGAAACAGGTTGGAGGGATCCAAGTGGATTCCTCAAATATATTGATTGTTTTTCATATATAGTGATATATGATGTAATTGAATAATCTGTTATGGATTATTGTGTGATTTTATTGATTGGATGCTATAGCAGCACTGGCCTTAATTTTGGTATTATAAATACCATAAATAATATTTTTGAATTTTAAAAAGGAAATTCAAAAGCGATTTTGGAAATGGAATATTTATATTGAATTTTGGGATTTTTAAGAGGAAATGGATTTGAATAGAATTAATGATTGGATTTTGGATTTTTACCTAACTATTTCTGGAAGAGTTGGAAATAGGGATTTTAAAATAATTGATAAAGAATTTGTATAATGAATTTTAAGTAGTATTTCTCAAAAATATGGCAAAGAAGTTGAAATCGGAACTTTAAACTATTACCCCGCCTTTTGGTCGAAGCCGTAATATCAACAAATTGGCTGAAGAGGATGGATATCAGGTTTGGAAACGAGGCCACGATCGATATCGTCAAAATTTGACCGAGCACCAATCGAGACAGAATCGATTGGGAATGATGAACGAGGCTAGGAGAGGCTACATTTCAAATTTAGAGTCAATTGGAGTTAGTATGCTCGAGATATGGATGGATCAAGATTCAAGGAGATTGGTTCGTATCGATACTGTTTGTATCGATCACGTGGCAGTATGGATAGCACTCAAGTTGGTTTGGACTGGTAGAAGTTCGTATCAATCAGGGATAGACGCAACATCGATGATTTCGCAACGATAAGGATAGAAATAGGCAGCCTACTTCGAATCGATATAGTTCGAATCGATCGGCGTGGAGCACACACGGCTTTAGATCGGTGGTAGTTCGCATCGATCATGGATGGACTCGACAGTTCAATTTGATTCGATGGTTGCGCATCGATACAGCACACATCAAGTTGGTTGGACTCGGCATCGGTATGTCAGGACATTTCGTATCGATCAGGGCCGGGATCGATACGAAATACGAGCAGGAGTTTGGAAGAGCACTTTGTATCGATCAATTATTGTATCGATACGAAGAACACGTGCAGAGGATCGATACGAACAGGGGGGCCAGTCGAAGGATACGAAGGAACAAAGTTCAATCGATACGAAGAGAATGGATACGAACAAAAGGCAAAAGGATGGATACGAAATCCATGGATACGAACGCGACAACCAACTTAAGAGTTACACTTGCATCGATCATAACTGAACATCTGCAAGTCCAAATGAGATGGAATTGGAGAGGAGCTTCCTGATGCACTCGAGAACCTTCATGATCAATTTCAGCTCGATTGAACCACTCTTGGATCGATACGAATTGAATACGCATCGATCCCAAATCGCTCTGAATCGGTCTGGTGGGCCCACTTGTGCAAGAGAAGAGGTATTCTAGGTTTTGAGGTGGATATTTTTGGATCTACATGTATAAATAGCAGTGCTATGGCAACAAAGTGGGGGATCTTCTTCTTCTTTCTTAGGCGAAGCTCTGCCATTTTTGTTATCAACTTTCAAAGGCTTGTAACTATAATTTCAGTATTAAAAAAGAATAAAAAGGATCGATTCAAAGTGGATGTAGGCTGGATTGCCGAACCACTATAAACCCTGTGTTCTTTCCTTCTTTCTTCTATTTTATTTTTACCGTTTCTTCATTTTTATTCTCTACTTTATCTGGATCCGAGATCTGTGTTGAAATATTGGGAATCTGTGTTTATACACTGGTGCTTTCACTACTTCTGGGGTTTGTGACCATTTTTGGCGCAAACACTTTGGTGTTTCCACTGAGAACGACTAGCACCCGCTATACCGAATTTGGAGTTCGATTTGAAAAGCTAAAGGATCAGATCTAAAAGGAACCATGACAAAGAAATCAACAAAGAGACAAAGAGCGGAGAGAAGTCAGCATGAAGGAAGCCATGAGGCATCTTCAGGAGCTAATCAGACTTCGGCCTTCATCACCAGAGACGAGATGGAGATGATGATGGGAGCAATGCATGAAGAGTTTCTAAAGAGACAGGAGGAAATGATGCAAAACCTTCTTAGATAGTTTGGATAGGCAGGAACAGCTGGAGTTCAGATCCACGGAGCTGGAACGGAAGGACCCAACATGCAATCAAACAGAGCAGCTCAACTGGGCGCAGCCCCTAATCAGCACATGACTGTTATTCAGGATGGATCCAGGCATGGGGGCACACCAGCCAGCAACGATAGACCGACCCATGGAAGGACGTTAGGTGACACCACACAACAAGATACTGGAAGGAATGCAGGAGCACGTGATGAAGAGCACGTACCAGAATTCCCTCGGGGACTCGAGGGGGCAACCCTTGATGGAGAATGTTGGGTTGGCTGAGATTATCAGGCGAACTATGTGCGGAGGTTTAACAAATAGAGATCTGGAAGGAGTAAATAGGAGTCCATTTACCCATGACATCAGAATGGCTCGGAACCCACCAAAGTTCAAGCTACCTATGTTGGAGGTATACAATGGCAAGGCTGATCCTACCGATCACTTGATGAGGTACACGAGACACATGGAAGTGCTGGGGGCATCGGAGGAGGTTATAGCCCGATGTTTCCCCCTATGCTTGACGGATATAACTGCTATGTGGTTCAGGCAGTTGGAAGAGAGATCTATCAGGACATGGACAAAATTGGTGGATAAGTTTTTAAAGCAGTTCGGGTTCATATCAAAAGGCCAAAGAACGTAATGACGCTAACATTGGTGAAGCAAAGGACAGGGGAATCGCTCAGAACTTTCTTAACTCGGTTCAATGCAGCGGTTGCTTCGGTGGATCGGTCGGACCCATCAATGGTTTTAATGGCAGCAGTGTCAGGAGTCAGGGATAACTCAGATTTCAAAGTGTCATTGATACGGGACCCACTAATGGATCTCGGGGAATTCTTTCATGAGGTCGAGAGATTCCTTCGACAGGAGGATGCATGTTCGGATATGAAGTTAAAGGAAGTGAACGCGACCGAGGATTGAGAGTCATCCGGCGAAAGCTCGGGCAGGGATAAGGATAAAGGAAAACGGAAGTTGGACTACAACTCTGGCAAGACAAGGAAACGTTGGGGAGAGCCAAAATTCTCCACTTACACAGGATTGAATGAAACGTTGGAGTGGATATTCATGGAAACTCGAGATCGCCTTCCCTACCGAAGGCCCGCAAGGAGAGAACCCTCGGAAAGTGAAAGAGCATCATGAAGGCACTGTCTCTTTCACGATTTGGACGGACATGATACCAACAGCTGTAGGCATCTAAAGGATATAATCGAGGAGCATATAAGGAATGGTCAGTTGTGACAATATGTCAGATCTCGGAATGCCGCAGTGGAACAGGAGCAGCCACCGTCTACCTCAAACAATGATGGCGCGAGGCCCGGGAATGATGGTCGATTAGTTATCAACTGACAAGGATGGTACGGATTAAGTAGAAAACTCTAGGCAAATGACCAAGTCACTCACTCATGTACGAGGATAGAGATAGCCCATAGGCATGCTCTGAGATGATGATAAACCGCGATGTGAGTTTGTGAAATTTATTTTTCCTTTTTTGGTTTGGCATATGCTTTTTCTGGTTTGGTTTTGGTTTGGTTTGAACTCCTAGTTTTGTTTTTTTTCTGATTTGGACTTTAGTTTGGATGCTTGTTTTCTGGTTTGGATATTGGTTTGGATTTCTGGTATGGATTTCTGGTTTTCTAATTTGATTTGGATTGGATTTCAATTGGATATTTTATCTGGTTTTAATAAATGGTCGTCGGGTATGGATTATGCCCGACAAGAGGTAAGTCGCTTCGTCTGAGCATGGCGAATCGACTTATTCAGGTCGTTGAGTATGGACTATGCTCGGCAAGGGTCCAGAGAGACCAATATTTGGCCTAGGACTTAGGCCCTATATTATCGGTTACTATTTCAGGTCGTCGAGTATGGACTATGCTCGGCAAGGTTCCGGAGAGACCAGGATCTGGCTAAGGACTTAAGCCATGGCATTACTTAGAGTCCAGGGACACTGAACCAAGAACCCCAAGGCGTTATTCAATACAGGTCGTCGAGTGTGGACTACGCTTGGCAAGAACCAGGAGAGGTTTTGGATTCGGATGTCAGCTATGAACAGCTAAGGATTTGGATATCGACCCAGAGAGGTCCTGGATTAGATTATTGGTTATTGGATACAGATGGATTAGAGCTCGGTTGTCGGGTTCAAATGGATATGAAATTGGCTAAGGATTTGGTTACTGTATTCAGAATCAGATGTCGACTCGGAGCAGTTGTGGATTTGGATAAGGATACGGCTATGGCACTCGGATAGGATGACTTGGTAATGGATTGGATTATGAATTGGATGGTATGGGTATGGATGGAATATGGACTTCAGATATCGAATTCGGAGCTATTCAAAACACGCCTTCTTACCACCAGGCATGTTTTGGGGGGCAAATGTTACCCCGCATTTTGGTCGAAGCCGGAATATCAACAAATTGGCTGAAGAGGATGGATATCAGGTTTGGAAACGAGGCCACGATCGATATCGTTGAAATTTGACCAAGCACCAATCGAGACAGAATTGATTGGGAATGATGAACGAGGCTAGGAGAGGCTACATTTCAAATTTCGAGTCAATCGGAGTTCGTATGCTCGAGATATGGATGGATCATGATTCATGGAGATTGGTTCGTATCGATACTATTTGTATCGATCACGTGGCAGTATGGATAGCACTCAAGTTGGTTTGGACTGGTAGAAGTTCGTATCGATCAGGGATGGACGCAGCATCGATGATTTCGCAATGATAAGGATAGAAATAGGAAGCCTACTTCGAATCGATATAGTTCGAATCGATCGGCGTGGAGCACACACAGCTTTAGATCGGTGGTAGTTCGCATCGATCAGGGATGGACTCGGCAGTTAAATTTGATTCGATGGTTGTGCATCGATACAGCACGCATCAAGTTGGTTGGACTCGACATCGGTATGTCAGGACATTTCGTATCGATCAGGGCCGGGATCGATATGAAATACGAGCAGGAGTTTGGAAGAGCACTTGGTATCGATCAATTATTGTATCATTACGAAGAACACATGCGGAGGATCGATACGAATAGGGGGTGACCGAAGGATACGAAGGAACGAAGTTCAATTGATACGAAGAGAATGGATACGAACAAAAGGCAAAAGGATGGATACGAAATCCATGGATACGAATGCGACAGCCAACTTAAGAGTTACACTTGCTTTGATCATAACTGAACATCTACAAGTCCAAATGCGATGGAATTTGGAGAGGAGCTTCCTGATGCACTCGAGAACCTTCATGATCGATTTTAGCTCGATTGGACCACTCTTGGATCGATACGAATTGAATACGCATCAATCCCAAATCGCTCTGAATCATTCTGGTGGCCCACTTGCGCAAGAGAAGAGGTATTCCAGGTTTTGAGGCGGATATTTTTGGATCTACACCTATAAATAGCAGTGCTATGGCAACAAAGTGGGGGATCTTCTTCTTCTTTCTTAGGCGAAGCTCTGCCATTTTTGTTATCAACTTTTAAAGGCTTGTAACTGTAATTTCAGTATTAAAAAAAATAAAAAGGATCGATTCAAAGTGGATGTAGGCCGGATTGCCGAACCACTATAAGCCCTATGTTCTTTCCTGCTTTCTTCTATTTGAATTTTACTGTTTCTTCATTTTTATTCTCTACTTTATCTGGATCCGAGATCTGTGTTGAAATATTGGGAATCTGTGCTTATACACTGGTGCTTTCACTACTTCTGGGGTTTGTGACCATTTTTGGTGCAAACATAAACGAATTTGAGAAACAATTGAAATTTATTGGAAAATACATTTGTAAATGGGATTTTAAATAGAAATTGATTTATAAATGGAGTTGTTAATATAAATCTGTTATAGACTGGAAATGAGTTTATAAAATTTATAAACGATGTTTATAAATAAAGTGTAATGATTATCATTTGATAAATTGGGAATGTAAATTCACCGTGTGAATTTAAAATGCGATATGGGAAATCGGTTTAGAAAGGAATAGTGAATCTTGTTTTGGAATTTGGAAATAGTTGTGAAATTGGTAATGAAAATCGATTTGTGATGAATCAAGAAATATTTATGAATGTAAAATGGTTATGTTAAATTTTATAGAGAAGTTAAGTTTTGTTTTATAAAGGGATTTTTATTTATTAAACTATGTAGTTTAAAACTGTTTTAATATTGGAATATTTCAAGAAGTTGGTTATACAGATATTTTATGTTAGTTGATAAATTCTAATTTTTATAATACGCTGTGTGAATTGATTTTATTTATAGATGAAATGGAAATTAGTTATTGTTGTTAGTAAAAAGTGTTTTGATATTTTAAATAATTATTTAAAACGTGTTTTGAAAATAAATTACAATTCTTTAAAAATAATTATTATATATATATATATAGAGTTTTGGAAAGTGATTGAAATTTATTTTTAAATACTCTTGAGATTTGTAAACCAGGTTTTATTTAACGGATGTGATTTTATAAGAGAAATCTTATAATGGAATTTTGGAAACTTAAGAAATTTCCAAAATGGTTAGATACAGGACTTCGGAAATGAATTTAAATTCATAAAAGAAGTTATAAATTGTTAGATGAGATTATAAATAAGTATAAACGAGTTTTTTGGAAATTATAAAGAGAATTGGAAATTTTTTCTGGAAATTTATAAAATGAGCTATAATGGGTTGAGAAATTGCGAATGAATTTGGAAGTGTCTTATTAAGTTGGTAAAAGGGAAATCTTCCTTTGTTTTGAAATTATACTCATACAATCGATGTATGTTATGAAAATTTTAGAAGTATTGATATTATAAATGGGTTTTAGAAATTTTGCTTAATCCTAAGTATTGAAATGAAAGGTTTTGAAAATATTTTAACAATGAAATGATTTATCAATGAATTATAATTTGAATTTGGAATATTTCTAAGTGTTGATATGGTTTGACAATATCCTGTTATAGATATAAGTATTTGGAATTATTTTCAAAATATTGAATTATTGGAAGAGATTTGAATATATATCTCTGTAAAGATATTTTAAAATAAATGCTTTTGGAAAATTTATAATATGGGCCTAGTGACTGCTTATGTGTGTAATTTGATAGTTAAATAACCGACTGTCAAATCTGGCCAGATTTTTTGATCGTTTCGAAGAGACCGGGATCAGATTATATTATCCAAATACCGCTTCGATTTAATTTGTGCGCGATGAATTGTGATATCGTAAAGATAATGAAAACGGGGATTTTGGAGATTCGGTTTGTTCAATCGCAGAACAACTTATATGGATGAATGTTATCATTGTATCGTTGCTTGGAAGGCAGTGTTAGCATTCCAAGAATGAATGCTATTCTTAAGGTAATACGTAGCCTCAAGCCTCATCAAACAGGAGTGACTAAAACATGGGAGATGCAGCAAGGCTATGTGGGTCACTCCCATTAGGGTACGATCATCACTCATCTAGAGTGGACATCTATCATCACTTTCGTTTGTATGCGTTTTGGGGCGCATTGGTGGTGATCATATTCGGTACTGTCCAGTAAGGGGTAAGCCGGTCTTATGTTGGTAGGGATCGATAGGTTCGATCTCGGTACATTTTTCAAGAGGTGTACTGTAGCAGGCGGTAGCCTAGTAGCCTTGTCATTGTATGGAATCCAATATCCACTACGAGCCTATACGGTTTTAGTTGTATACCAAATATGTTGAAACGTGAGATGCAAGCATTTCAGCTATTTTATAGTTTATTTTCTATAGACACTATTATAATATCAGATGATTTTGATATAAAATGTTTTGGTTATCGTATGGTAAAACTCGTCATGTTTATGTGTGACGTAGTCTTACTAGATACTTTTTTTTCGAAAGATTTTTGATAACATTATAATTCAAATTGAGTTTGTTTTATCTCGCTGGGTTTCCAGACTGACTCGGGTGTTATTTTATTATAATGCTCGGATCAGACCGAGTATTATAGATTCAGGTCAAGATGCTATGGAGCTCAGGGGACGACCTGGAGGATTTCAGGCGTATTACACGTACTTGGTTATTTTTCGCCGTGTGTATTAAACTGTATATTCAGTACTTGTGAAGACAAGTTATTATAACTGTCCAGATTGCTATGTTGACTGTTGTACTCTGATGATTGTATTTATATTAACAGTTACAGTTTCTATTTGTATAAAGATCTGTATTTATGTATTATATATTGTTCCGCTGCGAATTGTGAGATTCTATGTGTTGTTTCCTCTTTCTCCTTCTTTCTTTCTTCTCACCCTCTCTCTTCTTTTCCATGACCTTCCGTCATTCTGTAATTTTTGGGTCGAATACATGTGGGTTCTTGTCGATTCAAAAGGTACGGATTTGTGGGTCGTCACACGAGGTATCAGTGCGAGGTTGAGCGAATACTTAGGCTTTGGTGGGGATTACTTATTAGAGATAGGGTCAGTAGAACCCTAGACCGAGTTGAGTGTATTATAGATATGCGCGCGTATTTGTTAATGAATATAAATTGTTTTATATTGTGTTGATTTATCTGTTGAGTGGTTTACGAATTTTGATCAAATAGTGGGATGCCACGAAATCGATAGGAATTTTTAAACACTTGAACCAGGTAAACCGACACAGTATTGCTTTGAAGTGGGTAAATGAAATAATTTTACCCAAACTATATTTTGATATGAAAGAAATAATTTTTTGAAATTATATGGTATATTGGTGTGTTTGGTAGTTATTATTATAATCAAAACAAGATTTTGTGAATAAATTGAATGTGGATTAATAAAAAGTTGATAAATTGATTTGGAATCAATTTAAAATAGCTATAAACTGGACTGGTTATTTTATTAAATGAATATCACCAAATAGCATGGGTTGAACTGTCATTCGACATAAACAGAAGTAACGAAAATTATGCGAACAGATGGATAGTGAATAAATTGGTTTAGAATCCATTTGAAATGAATATGAATATATTAAGTGTATTATAAAATGAATGCAAGTAAATTTGGTTGTGAATCATTCAAATTGAATGAAATGGTATATAAATCGATTGATAGTAACTAAATTAATGTTGGAACCCTGTAATTGCTTTAAAATACATGTAGAACATGTTGGTTTATGCAAATATTGTGTTTAACTAGGGAAATGCTTGAAATGTTACTGTTTCCTGGGAATTTGACCAGGCAACTAGTACTCGGCAATAAGTGCTCGGCATCAGAGAGTGATCGACATCAAGGAGTGTTCGGTGAAGCACTGGCCATCCAGGAGTGTTCGGCATAGTACTCGGCATCCATTAGTGTCCGGCATCGAGACTGTTCGGCGTACCAGAGTACTCGGCGTCAAGGCTGCTCGGCATACAGGAGTACTCGGCATCCCATGGTGTTCGGCGAGGCACTTGACAACCAGGTATCTTCGGCGAGGCACCCAACATCCAACGAGTGCTCGGCGACAAGTGTGCTCGGCATCAAGACTGCTCGGCATACGAGACTGATCGGCATGCAGAAGTACTCGGCGTAGTACCCGGTGGGATTAGAAGTACTCGGCGTAAGGGCACTCGGCATCAAGAATAGCGTTCGGCTTCAACTGACTAACACCCTACACTTCCCAAACATCAACTACCTCGTTCGGCATAGAAGGGATGGTTCGGCGCAGAGCGTTCGGCCTCAACAGACAACCATCCTACACTTCCCACGACACCAACATACCGTTCGGCATAGAAGGGATGGTTCGGCGCAGAGCGTTCGGCGGACCTTGCTCGGCATACGGCGACCACTGTACTCGGACTGGGGCGTTCGGCAATCAGCCCACTTGGGAAGTCCAGCCCATCTTTGCCTATAAATAGAGGGGCAGGGTCACAGTGAAAGGGATCCTTTTTTGGAGAGAAAACACCGGGGAGACTCTGCCATTTTCAAGACTCATCTTCTCTACTTAACAACTTCATTCAAGCATTTGATTCACGAATTGTATTTGTAATCAACTATAAAGGGAATCAATAAAGTTTAACAAAGTGGACGTAGGCAATTACGCCGAACCACTATAAATCTAGTGTTCTTACTTTCTGCAGTTAGATTAGCACTGTCTTCTCTGTTTAATTTGATTTCATCACTTATATCTCTTCACAATCTTCTTCTATGAGGTTAGTGACCAATTTTGGTGCTAACACTTTGGTGCTTTCACTGAGAATCGAATTCTCAGACCTCAAGGATCTGCTTTGAAGCTACTGGATTGAACAAATCCCCCAAAGAAGATCCGACTTACTGATAGGACATCCGTTGATTCTACTCAGAGTTCATACCAATAACTCTACAATGGCGAGACCACGTACCAGGTCAGCTTCTCTTAATGCGGATGCCCGAGAGACTGCTAGCGTGCAACAAGCAGGACCTAGCAATCAACCAGCGATCCCGAGTGCAGGGATTGCCGCTCAAGAACAGACTCCAGTTGTCACCAGAGTAGAGTTTAATGACTTGATGAGAGAACTTAGGGAAAGCAGGAGACAACTGGGAGAACAGATGCAAGCTAATGCCAACCTGATGGCACAACTCACTCAATAGCAGCAACATAATGCTAGGGGCAATCCAGCTGCTTATTCCTCATCTGACAGCTCTACTTCTTCTGATGAACCACCCAGGCGTAGACGCCGTAAGACTGAAGCTTCAAGGGCGGATGCTGCTGTTCGAACAAATGGAGACCGCGACCAAGCCAGAACTGGAAGCTTCCGAACCGGAGCACAGATGGAGGATGGAGCTCCAGATCATCAAAATGCTAACAATGTTGAATCTCACGACGCACGATTGGCAGATCGCCAGGAAAGGAGGCATCAGCATGGACAGGCGCGTAGAACTGACTCCAACCTCCCAGCTTCCATACAGACACCCGATCTGACAGCCATGATCAGGCAACTGATGAAAGAAAATCAGGGCTTATCAAATGACGACTGGGGAGTGTCAAGAAGTCATACTCCGTTCACGGATGTTGTGCTGCAAGCGGCGTACCCCAAGAAGTTTAGCATGCCAACCATTCCTGCATACGAAGGAAAGACTGACCCCAGACAACATGTAATGAGGTATGAATGGATGATGGATTCAGCCAGAGCAAATGATCCCACCAAGTGTAGGTGCTTTCCGATTACTCTATCTGGGATCGCTACTATGTGGTTCACCCGACTTCCTCCGCGATCCGTATCAAGTTTCGAGGAGTTGGCAAAGAAGTTTATTGAGCAATTCAGGATACACACTACACGCCCGAAGGACGTGATGTCTCTGTCAAGTGTAATCCAAAATCCCGGAGAGTCGCTAAAGGAGTACTTACAAAGATTCCACGTTGCGGCAACTGAAGTCAGTAATCCCAACGACCATGCAATCCTAATGGCTGTAATGAGAGGTGTAGATCCGGATTCTGAATTTGGAGACTGGCTGGCAGGAAAACCTCCGGCTACGCTAGAGCGTTTCTAATCCAAGGCACACCAGTTCATAAGAAGAGAGGAAGCTAGGTGGGTACGACGAGATAAGGCACCGGGACCTGCCCAAGAGTCAATCAAGAGCAACATTGCTGTGAAGCAATCTGGAGACAATTCGGGAAAGGTCCAAGTCAATGTCCAGAGTAAGCTTGTGCAGCCCAAAGAGTCCGGAGGAAGAAGTCAAGGAAAGAGGAAAGAAGCGGGAAAGTGGAAGTCGAGAATTCCAAGCTACAGCGAGTACACTCCGCTAAACGCCCCACTTGAGAACATTTACCTATCCACCTGCAATACTTTTCAGTACAGAAAACCACGTCCAAAAGAATCAACTGAAGAACAGAAGCGGACTGGGAAATATTGCCGCTTCCATGAAACTTATGGACACAACACGGAAGAATGCAGACACCTGCATGATGCTATCGAGAAATTGATCAGACAAAAGAAGTTGCAAGAATTTGTAAAGGATCCACAGGAAGAAGGACAGGGAACGTCCAACCCAGGTCGTGCACCAGCTCCACGTCATCCTAAGGAGCCTGCTCGGACTGTTGGAAGACTGGTCATAAATACAATTATCGGCGGACCTCATCCCGCAGATAAGAACTGGCAAGAGATGGAACGCTATGCAAGCTCCTTGAAGCATGCAGATTTTGAGTGCTGTTCGAACGTAGAGGACGGGGCCCCTGCTAAGCAGAAGCGCGTGATGACAGACGATATTGTGTTCAGGAACAGAGACGCTGATCAGGTAGAGGCTCCGTCCATCGATCCCATGGTCATATCTGCAACGATCGGACCAGCATATGTAAAAAGAATTTTGATTGATTGTGGAAGTTCAGTCAACATCATCTTCAAGAAGGCCTATGATCAGATGAAGCTAGAGACAAAAGACTTGAAACCATCCAAAGCTCGTATCCACAGCTTTAACGGCGCTGCGACTAATGCAGTAGGATATGTCGAGTTACCAGTTGAACTGGGACAAGGCGAGCGTCGGAGGGTACGAATTCTACCCTTTGTAGTTTTGGATGTGGACTCTCCGTATAATGTTTTCTTGGGTCGGCCAGCCCTGGCTGAATTTAGGGCGGAAATAGCCCCGTGGTGTTTGACTTTGAAGTTTCCGACTGACAAAGGAGTAGGCATTGTTCACGGTGACCAAGCAGCTGGTCGTTCTTGTTATGTGGCCGAGCTCCGAGAGGCCCACCGGAGGGAGAAAGGAAAGGTTGCGGACAATCCCGTCCGCATCCTCAATACGAATAATTGACAAGTAGTGCCCAAGCCCTGGCTCGGGCATAGTTCTCGGATCTACGGAGATATAGATCCGAGAGACGACGATGAGAAACCCAGGGAAGAGAAGGCGGCACCGGTTGAATTAACAATTGACATTTCAGTTAGCCGCGACGACCCTTCGCGAATACTGAAGATTGGATCACAGTTAGGCCCCGCAATGACTGAAGACCTTAGCGACTTCCTCCGGGCAAACCTTGATGTTTTTGCCTGGACGCATTCTGATATGTGTGGGATTTCTCCCGCCATCACGAGTCATATGTTGAACATAGACCCGAAATACGTCCCAGTCAAGCAAAAAAGGAGAGGAATGGATCCGGAGAGATCCGCCGCTCTTGGAGAGGAGGTGGACAAACTCAAAGCAAATGGGTTCGTCCGCGACGCCCTCTACTCGGAGTGGGTCTCCAACCCCGTGCTAGTAAAGAAGGCGAATGGGAAATGGAGGACTTGCGTAGATTATTCCGACTTGAACAAAGCATGCCCTAAGGACAGTTTCCCGTTGCCTAGGATCGATCAGTTGGTCGATTCCACAGCAGGACACGAATTATTGTCATTCATGGATGCGTACTCAGGATACAACCAAATCCCAATGCATATTCCGGACCAAGAACACACCAGCTTCGTTACAAATGTCGGGCTGTATTGCTATGTAGTGATGCCCTTTGGATTGAAGAATGCTGGAGCAACTTACCAACGTCTGGTGAATCGAATGTTCAAGGACCAGCTGGGCAAAACCATGGAAGTCTATGTGGATGACATGCTCGTGAAGTCACGACGGTCAAACGACCACATTCAAGACTTAGCTGAAATGTTTAACATACTCCGGTTTTATGGAATGAAGATCAACCCGCTGAAGTGTTCTTTCGGCGTTGCATCAGGGAAGTTTTTAGGATTCATCGTCAACGCTAGGGGAATCGAAGCCAACCCAGAAAAGATCCAAGCCATTCGAGATGTACAAGCGCCCAGGACTATAAAGCAGGTACAGAGCTTGAACGGAAAAGTAGCTGCGCTGAGTCAATTTATATCCAAGGCAACTGACAAGTGCATCCCGTTCTTTGACATAATAAAGAAAGGAAAGAGAAATTTTGAATGGACATCTAACTGCGAGGAAGCATTCCGGAATCTGGTAAGGCATCTGGAGAGCCCACCGATGCTATCTAAACCAGTTGACCATGAGATGCTATACGTTTACTTGGCTATATCCCCTCATGCGATAAGCGCAGCTTTGGTTCGTGAGGAGGATCGAGTCCAGAAGCCGGTATATTATGTTAGCAAGCGTTTGACTGGGGCAGAGAAGAATTACCCTAAAATCGAGAAATTGGCTTATTGCTTGGTGATTGCATCACGCAAGCTGCGCCCATACTTTCAAGCGCATTCAATCGGTGTTTATACCGATCAACCCCTGAGGCAAGTACTCCAACGACCGGAAACTTCTGGAAGATTGCTAAAATGGAACATCAAGTTGAGCCAATTCGATATCGCGTACTTACCACAGAGAGCCATCCGAGGGCAAGCGTTAGCAGACTTCATCGCTGAATTTACCATACCCATCAAACCGGACGATCACGACATCATTCCCCCCATTCGATGGAAATTATACACTGACGGTGCATCAAACGACCGTTGCTCCGGCGCGGGCGTAGTCCTTATAACTCCGAAAAACCGATCAATCTGTTATTCCCTGAAGCTCGATTTCCCGGCTACGAACAACGAAGCTGAATATGAAGCACTGATCGCTGGCTTGAAGCTCATCAAAGAACTCGGGATCGAATCAGTCGAAATCTTTTGTGACTCGCAGTTAGTGGTTTACCAAGTACGAGGAGACTACCAAGCAAAAGGACGAAAGCTTGCTCCGTACCTCGTTCAGGTCCAAGAACTACTATCAAATCTTGAGCGTTATGACATTTCACATATCCCGCGAGAACAGAACAAAGAAGCCGACTTGTTGGCTAAGTTCGCAAGTACCGACGATGCTCATCAAATGGGATTGTATCCCGTTGAAGTCTTGCATGCCCCGAGCGTAGACGAGATGAAAATCGATCGCGTGTTGGAAACAGAGATCGAGAAGGACTCGTGGATAACCCCATTCAAACTGTACCTGACAACCGGGGTTTTACCAGAAAAAAGAAGCGAAAGACGACAGGTCCTTCGAAAGGCTGCGCGGTACGTAATGCAGGGTGGATCCATGTACCGAAAAGGATTCTCAGTCCCATTATTACGGTGCATCGCTCATGATGAAACAAAGCGAGTCTTGAGGGAAGTTCACGAAGGGGAATGTGGCGACCATACTGGGAGGCAAACGCTAGCAAAGAAGATCCTCCGCTATGGATATTACTGGCCCACCGTAAACCGGGATGCCGCGGACTACGCAAGAAGATGCGACAAGTGTCAAAGATATGCAAAAATCCCGAGGGCTCCATCAACGGAACTCACACAAATGATCAGTCCTTGGCCATTTGCGATCTGGGGAATCGACATAATCGGCTCTTTGCCTCTATCCAAAGGTGGTGCGAAATACGCAATAGTTGCAGTCGACTATTTCACGAAATGGGCTGAGGCAGAACCTTTGGCCACTATCACCTCTAAGAA
Organism: Allium fistulosum; assembly: GCA_030737815.1. NCBI lineage: Eukaryota > Viridiplantae > Streptophyta > Magnoliopsida > Asparagales > Amaryllidaceae > Allium > Allium fistulosum. The sequence goes on from CM060904.1 coordinate 922,610,271, forward strand.
GGTCATTAACTTCGTTGTACGAAACATTATATGCCGCTTTGGCCTTCCACGCACCATCATTACAGACAACGGAACGCAATTCGAAAGTAGAGAGTTCAAAGAGTTCTGTTTAAAGTACGACATCGAGAAAAAGTTCGCCGCCGTTGCACACCCAAAAGCTAACGGACAAGTCGAGGCCGTTAACAAAATAATCAAGTCCATACTAAAGAAGCGTCTGGAGAAGGTTGGAGGCAAGTGGGTAGATGAACTCCCGACAGCATTATGGGCATATAGAACTACCCACAAGTCCGCGACCGGCCACACTCCATTCGCCTTGGCATACGGCTCTGAAGCCGTTATACCCGTGGAACTTGAAGTTCCATCGCACCGAGTGACATACTATGACCCTAAGACGAACCAAAACCTCTTGCTGGAATCACTGGACTGCATCGACGAAAAGCGTGAAGAAGCTGAGTTAAGGGCGGCAGCGCACAGACATCGAGTCAAGCGTTACTACGACGGCAGAGTCTGCCCAAGAATCTTTGATGTGGGTGATCTCGTTCTGAAACGAGTCTTCCCAGTACCATCACGCATGAATCCCAACTGGGAAGGTCCATACGCCATTGAACGGAAGCTTGGAGAAGGAACATTCAAGCTAGCGACCATTGACGGCGCGACACTCCCCCGAGCATGGAACAGTGAACATCTGCGGCACTATTACATTTAGCATGTTTTCCTTTTTTGTTGTAGGCACTGTTATTTCCTGCATGTTTCCATTCAATAATGACTTAGTTTCCTTTTGAAAGTTGTAATCAAGCAATTTAGTTGATCTTCGTTAATAAAGGCTTGAAGCCATATTTTCTATGAAATTTCTATATCTCTTAATTGGATGATAAATTACGTTATCATTCACAACATGCAGACCCGTACGAACGATTTCCAAATCTCCGAATCCCCAGAGCGCGGATCGGAGTACTCTAAGTCCCCAGAGCGCAGACTAGAGTATAAGCGATTCCAAATCTCCGAATCCCCAGAGCGCGGATCGGAGTACTCTAAGTCCCCAGAGCGCGGACTAGAGTATAAGCGATTCCAAATCTCCGAATCCCCAGAGCGCGGATCGGAGTACTCTAAGTCCCCAGAGCGCGGACTAGAGTATAAGCGATTCCAAATCTCCGAATCCCCAGAGCGCGGATCGGAGTACTCTAAGTCCCCCGAGCGCGGACTAGAGTATAAACGATCCCAAATCTCCGAATCCCCAGAGCGCGGACTAGAGCATAAACTATTTCAAGCCTCCAAGTCCCCGGGACACAGAGTCTGCAAGAAGTCCAAGTACTCGAAAGATGTGGGACGAGAGGTACGCCACGTCCAAAAATGTTTGAACAGCGCAAGAATGGACTGGGAGATAATGCAACTCATAAGAACTTGAGTTATGGCTACAATTAGTCAGCAAACCAAATAACGACAAGAGAAGCATTCAAACAAAAAAGAAACTAAAACTTTATTCAATAAGTCCAAAATGGGGATACATGACCACTCCTACAAAATTCAGACCTCTCTATACAAACTACAAATCATGGGAGATAAAAACAATTACAAAGCTTAGTCAGGAAACTTGTTGAACAAGTACATCGATCATTTCTTCGACTTCTTCTTCTTGTCTGCCTTTGGTGTTTCCGACGACTCCTCTCCCTCACGTTTTTTCTTGGACTTTTTGCTTGCTAGAGAGACGGAGTCAGGAGTAGGAGACGGAACATCTAGTGGTTTGGACCTGCCCGGGAGAATGATTTTCAGAGGTCTGTTCCGCGGGTCAGTGAGTTCCAGGACTTCAGATTCAACTTTGACTTTGACCTTTCTCTTCTCCTCGTCGGCGAGACGGTCCTTCATGCTCATCTCTGAAGTATGTTCAGAGGCGCCAGTGATTTTAACTTCGTCGCTTCCTTCGGCAGGAGACGAAGTGTCAAGTTTGTCATCATCAAGCGCCCCGATCACTTGAGCGTCTGGACCGGGAGTTACCCCTGCGTGAGCAACGTCGCTTGTTTTCCCTGCTTCCTCCTTGGCGTCATCGCTCCTCGGAGTTAGCTCGGCGTCAGAACGACCTGCACGAAAATATAAGAAGTGGGCATTAGAACGAATAACCATTGCTGAAAAATGACGGGATCTCTTCGACTTCTAGAGAAAGAAGAATTTCCTACCAGGATCCGGTTGGCTATCGGTGGCGCGCGGGGTTTCACCCTCCAGGATAGGTGACAGCACATGAACGCCGAGCCCGGGATCTTCGGGATCATAACTGGCATGCTACTCGAATGGATCAAGCGTCGACCGACCGGCCGATTGAGCAGCATAAGGAGCGGCGATGTGAGGAGTAGTAGCGTCGGCCTCTGACGGGCCAGCCTCGTCGTTCTTCTCTTTCAAAGGGGAAGAGCCTTTGCCATAAAGAGCCAATGCTGCGGATAAATCCGATGGCTCATTCCCCCTTAGGAACTCCTTCACCAAAGCATCCTCGTCAATTTCTTCGGAGCCTGACTCGACTTTCTTGATCTTTATCAGAGTTTCCCATGCCTCAGCCAGGGATTCGTGGTAGCCGTCGCCCAAGAATGTTAGGTCGCGGTGCATAAGGACGCGGGCTCCGTACTCGGCGATCAACGGGTCAAACATACTTTTGACCTCTTCCCTGCCGGCCTCTGCGGCCGCCTCAAGGCGAGAATCAAGCTCCTCCACAGCCATTCTTTTGCCCTCCTCACGGGCCTCATCCTTCATTTTCTCGACCCCGGCAAGTTCACCGTCGAGCTTTGTCTTCAGGAGTCGGGTAGCAACAATCTCATCACAATACCGCTGTGATTCTTCCTGAGCAGCTATTTTGTCTTCTTTCTCCTTGGAGAGTTGTTCTTTCAGCTCTTTGACTTGAGTAGCGAGCACGCCCCTTTCTTTTTGGACAGAGTCTTTTTCTAAGGCAAGGGCGCCGCTGCGCTGAACTGCTTCGTCAAGCTCCTTTTTGTGAGCCACCTCTAAGCGAGTAACTGCCTCAGCAGTATCTTTTGCGCCTTGTTCAGCGGCTTCTAGCTTTGACTTATAAGAGGCAAGCTCTTCGTCTTGGAGTTTGATGATTTTCTTATCGCTGTCAGCCTCCAGTTTCAGACGGTCAATCTCATGTTGACGCTCGACAAATACTTCCGAGATCTTCTCCACCAAGTGCACGAATGCGTCATGTTGAACATAGACGTCATTGTTGCAGGCAATGGCACTTTGCTTCACGTGCCCAGGAATGTGATGGATGGCCGGGAGGAATTTCAAGCCGTCAAAATAGATTTTCGGAAACTTGGCCTTAAGGTCGACCATCTTTTCCGCAACAGTTGGGTCCACGGCAGGAGTAGGAGGAGGAGGCTTAGAGAATTCCGTTCTTTTATGCTGCTCTCGAACTTGCCTCATACTCGATGAACTGGAATGTTGTTCTCGAGCAGCGTCAGACTGATAACCCTTCTGCAAAGACTTCTATTTATCCGGCTCAGTTGGAGGAGGAAGATCGCGAGACTGGGAAGATTAAGAGTGTGCTTTCTTGCGGTGAGACGACTCGCGCGGACGATTGTCCCTATCTTTGTAATCACCTCGGTCCCGGCGTCTGCCTGAACCGGAATCCCGTCCGGAGTGATGGAATATAGAAGACCCCTGAAGGCGATCAAGTCCGTGTGAGCGGCCCATATCACCTGCAAAGAAGGGAGATAACAACGAGTTAAGGAGAATTCACGAATTAAAAAGACTTGAAGTATATTATGGAATGCGCATGTGCATGTGTGTCCTAAGTGTTCCCCCCGACGGACCCGTTCGTTTATCTTTGCTAATCGGAGTATTGTCTCTTTGAGCCGGGAGTCGAACTCCTACATTGCCTCTAGCGGGCGAAGAGAATTTGAGAGCTTCAGGATCATCGAACCCGTAATTAAGTATGTCTTCGGGAATAGAAAGGTTCGATAGACCTCTCAAGGAACTTTCCAGATGCTGCGAAGAAGCCTCTTTCTCAGGAGGGGTAGGCGTAACTTTTGAGGTGCCACCAACTTTCTCCTTTTGAACCGTGTATTTCAACTTCTTCTTTCCCTTCGAAGGGGAGGATGAGGTCTCAATATCCTGAACTTCGATTGCCGGATTCCAAGCGGGACCCACGTTCTCGCCCTGAGTTTCGGGGGCATCATCCTCTTTGTGCTCGCCTTCTTCATGCGTGTCGGGAGCGCGACGCGACGACGGTCCGGCAAGTTTTTTCCCTTTACCAGATGAAGGTTTGGGAATTATAACACCTTCTGGAAGGCTGATCCGACGACCAGGGGCTAGCAAGCCGAACCCCGACAGCGATTCATTTGAAATGATAGCTCGGATATCTCGATCCTCGGCCGGAAGAGCTCTAATCGCATCGACAGCATCAGAATATCCTCGGCCTTCCGGGCGTGGGCTGATACCTGAAAAGATGAAACGGAAGGTTAGGAAAGACATGCTCGGGTTAAATACGAATAGTAACTCGGCAGAGAGACTTACTGCCTTCAACCCATCTCCTAGCAAAACCGGAAGGGCAGCGCACATAGAACCATTCCTGTTTGTACAGGGCGAATTTGCTACAGGCCCCTGTCAAGATCTGGCACTTGTGGTATGGCTCGAGGAACATGAAGGAAGGGCTATCTTTCCGTCTCTTGAACATATAAATGTATCGGATATCACCGGGGGTTGGAGGTCTGGAGAAGACGGCCATGAAAAGTAAATAAGTCCCATATAGAAACGCATGGCCATTCGGGTGCAGCTGCGACGGAGCTATGTCTATATACTGCAGCACATCCCGGAGAAATAAATTGAACGGAGGCACGCTGCCCATCCAACACATGAACTTGTTGCAGGCTGTGTACCCAACTTGGGGCAGATGAGGGCGGTCGTGTCTCGAAGGAACTAACACGTCAGCAAAGGGAATCCCGTGAATGGAACATATCCGTCGCAGAGCGGCCTCGTTGATCTTCGAGGCTTGAGAATCGATCGGATTGTCCAGTAAGATGGTTGACTCCAGAGCATCGGGCGCCAAGTTATGAGCGGGAGAGATTGACGGGTTGGAAGCATCTGTGGCTCCTTGCCTTGCTGACGGCCCAGGCCTGTCAGATATGGTGGCAAAACTAGATTTTCTCGACATCCCGAATAAATAATGAACCTGGCTAAATGCTTGAGAGAGCTATACTTAAAAAACGCTGAACGTTAGAATTAGCAACACGATTTTTCCCCCCATGTGGTGTGTGAACTAGTGCAAGCAATTGTGTGCAGGCAATAAGAATCTAAAGGTTCTAAAGATGTAATATTTAGCTTCGAATCATCGCCTTTGAAGACCGTCATCGCTGACCGTCTCAGAAAGCTCGCCTTGAGGAGATTACGGTCCCAGATTCGGAAGACATATGATTTCTAAAGTAACCGGCTTAAGTGTAGTTAGACACTTATTCTGTTCGGCATTTTTAATGTTGTTCGGCATTTGTATTGACCGGCTAAAGACATTATCCGGTCCAAGAATTGTCCGGCAATTGCTTTGTTTGACTAAGGCAATGGTTCGACCTAAGGGTTGTTCGGCTGAAGTCAGTGTTCGGCATGTCAATTATATTGTTCGGCTAAAGCCATCGTTCGGCATGTCAGTTATACTGTTCGGCTAAAGTCATCGTTCGGCATGTCAGTTATACTGTTCGGCTAATGTCATCGTTCGGCTAAAAGTGGTGCTCCGCCACGATTTCAACTCCACCCTACACCTTCTCCATCCACGCCGAACGACAGAGACGGATCGCCCGGCAAAGACTACGCCGTTCAACACCCCATCTACCCTTCTATCGTTCGGCACGGAGGAGCTATCCCCAATTAGACAACTCAAAACGAGCAAACCACTCCTACTAGCCACGCGTTTACAACTAAAGTCCATAAGATGAACCTAAAATGGAAGTAGTGCAATTGTTAGAGGAAGGATACCTAATTCGACGATCGAAGTTGAGAATGGATTATATAGGCTTTATATCTGGTAGGATGGGAAGAGTTGAAAGTCTCTAAGGAATGGCTGAAAAGAAGGCGTAAAGGGAAAAGAGACGGTGAGGACCTGGTTATATAGAGGGAGGTAGAAGTTGAAGAGGCTATACCCGGTAGAACCGGTCAACACCGAAGGGTTCGGCATCGTAGCAGTGTGACGTTCGGCACACGAGGTACGTTCGGCTTCGAGCGTATCGTTCGGCATCTAAATCTCGTTCGTCTTGCACCTCTTTCGCTAGCATTCTCGAGAAGGTACCTCCGAGGTAGATTGTACCAGATTCAAAGCGCATCACGTTCGGCCACGCAATACACTTTGGGGGGCAAGTGTTTCCTGGGAATTTGACCAGGCAACTAGTACTCGGCAATAAGTGCTCGGCATCAGAGAGCGATCGGCATCAAGGAGTGTTCGGCGAAGCACTGGCCATCCAAGAGTGTTCGGCATAGTACTCGGCATCCATTAGTGTCCGGCATCGAGACTGTTCGGCGTACCAGAGTACTCGGCGTCAAGGCTGCTCGGCATACAGGAGTACTCGGCATCCCATGGTGTTCGGCGAGGCACTTGACAGCCAGGTATGTTCGGCGAGGCACCCAACATCCAACGAGTGCTCGGCGACAAGTGTGCTCGGCATCAAGACTGCTCGGCATACGAGACTGATCGGCATGTAGAAGTACTCGGCGTAGTACCCGGTGGGATTAGAAGTACTCGGCGTAAGGGCACTCGGCGTCAAGAAGAGCGTTCGGCTTCAACTGACTAACACCCTACACTTCCCAAACATCAACCACCTCGTTCGGCATAGAAGGGATGGTTCGGCGCAGAGCGTTCGGCCTCAACAGACAACCATCCTACACTTCCCACGACACCAACATACCGTTCGGCATAGAAGGGATGGTTCGGCGCAGAGCGTTCGGCAGACCTTGCTCGGCATACGGCGACCACTGTACTCGGACTGGGACGTTCGGCAATCAGCCCACTTGGGAAGTCCAGCCCATCTTTGCCTATAAATAGAGGGGCAGGGTCACAGTGAAAGGGATCCTTTTTTAGAGAGAAAACACCGGGGAGACTCTGCCATTTTCAAGACTCATCTTCTCTGCTTAACAACTTCATTCAAGCATTTGATTCACGAATTGTATTTGTAATCAACTATAAAGGGAATCAATAAAGTTTAACAAAGTGGACGTAGGCAATTACGCCGAACCACTATAAATCTGGTGTTCTTACTTTCTGCAGTTAGATTAGCACTGTCTTCTCTGTTTAATTTGATTTCATCACTTATATCTCTTCACAATCTTCTTCTACGAGGTTAGTGACCAATTTTGGTGCTAACAGTTACTAAATTTCATATTTTTAGGAGTTACGTGTTTAAATTAAGTACAGGTACAAGAAAACCATTTGGCTATATTTTGGTTGCACGATTGCATATAAATTGAGCAGGCTCGCTTAATAACGCTAAAATAAGGTATGCTTATGGATTTAGCGCGCGAAAAATAAAAATATTGATATATTTTGCGTTTTCCAGCCATGAGAGCCGATGTATATCTTTTTATCATATTTGTGAAATTGTAAATGGCTCTCCGTACAAGGGAGACTGCCAAAAATTTTCGAAAATTTAGGTTGTTAAAAAAATTTTGAAAATTTTTGTTAGTAAAAATTTTGTTTCGAATTGTAATTGAAATAGGGGATTTTGGTTTAGAAATGGAAACTAATTTTTTTGTATGGAACTAAAGGATTTAGAAACGTGAAATATCGAGTCTTAACTAAGTGGGTTTTGATAAGTTAATGGGGTTGGAGCGTTTTCCTACCTTAGCAATTTCGGGGACGAAATCCTTTAAGGGGGGAGGAATGTAACGACCCAGATTCTTCCGTTGTTTGATTTTGAATATTTAAATGATTTTAAATATTTGATTTGGAATATAAATTGATTTTTGAATATGAAGATTTTGGTTGAAATTATAGAATGAATTCAAATTTTAAATATAACGATTTATCGTAATACGAAAATGGTGAATAATTGAAATTTGAGTTGAATATGAATCGAAACGATTTCTAATGTTGATATAAATTCTATTTGAATTAGAATTGAGTTAGTAAGTTTTTAAAGCTGAAATTTCAAGTGATTTCGCAAATTTTGAAATCGTCGATTTAATCGACGCGTTAAAATAGCGATCCGGGGCACAGTCTCGGATTTTGATGACCCAAGTGTTATTAGGTTCGTAATAATGAATTATAATACGCCATCAAATTTTGTAGCGATCAGATGTATTGTTTGGTCGTATGGGATAGAAACGCGTTGAAATTAATATCGAAAATTTAATATAATAATTGGGTTCAAAAAGCTATCTTCTGCATACGATCGAATTAGGGCTCGAAACTTGTCCTATTGCATTCGGAATAGGGGTATAACATTAGGAATGCCAGGCGGCATGCTTGGATAGGAGTTCGGGATTTTCAATTTGTATAAACGAGATATTTTGGAATTAAAAAAATATAAAATTTCAAAAGTCAAATCCAACATTTCGTACATCTCAGCACACGAATTCGTTTTATTGTCTCCCTCCCACTTTCTTAAAATCAAAACCAGAGAAACGCAAATTCATAATCCTTCTCTTTTCATAAAATTCAAACCAGAGAAATAAAAATCGAAGTGATATAAAACTAAAATTTTGAGTGTGTTAAGGTGAGATCTACGCATACATATGAATTGAAGAGGTTGCGTTCATCTTCTAGTTGGAGTTTGTATTTAGGAGCGAGCTAAGGTTCCAGTTTGTGAGCAGCGCTGTCAAGGCTATGGAATTTGGGAAGTACAAATGAGCTTCTTGTGGCAAGGCGAGGCTGCGGTAGAGACTTTAAGGCCGGCGGTGCTCATTTGGGTATTGCGACTATAGCCTCGTCGATATGCTATTCGTTGCAGTTGTGATTTTTAGATGAGGCTCGGGCGTACCAATTTTGGGATAAAGGTGGAGCTCTCGGAAGGAGGAAGTGATTGGCGTTGGTCGTGTGGCTTATCGTGGAGGGGAGGAGGAAGTCGGGGCGGTCAAAGTAGCGGCATTGGTGAAGTGGGTTATTGTGTGAAGAGCGACATTTGTTTTGAAATGGAAGAGGGATTAATAATTAAGTATGTGGTTAGTTTATATTAATTAAGTAATTAGTGTATTAAATATAAAATCAAAATCAAAATCTTATATTCGCGATATCTTGTTCGTTTTAGGTCGAAATCAAACGCGATCAGTCGCGTTGTGCTTGTATCATCGAGATGTACGAATTGGAATTGAATTCGGGAAGATTCGAACTAGTTGAATTTTGAGCTATAGTCGAACGTTGTTCGACTATAGACCAACCAGAATGCGAAAGCAACAGTTGGAATTTTGGTGAGTAAATCTCACTCATTCGGATTACTAATTTAATATTAAATGTTAAAAATTATTTATGGGTTGATTTGGATGGATTGGTAATAATTTATCAGTTGGATGTCATATTATTATATATATAGTAGTATATGTTAGTAGTTGGTATATTCCCGCCGAATGGAGCGGATGAGACATTATGCGCCCCCCATAATAGCGGATGACCCTATATTATCGCGATATCCGGCCTCGAAGCAAGATTATTATTTTATGTTATATAACATCTATGGTTGCAGGGAAACAAGTTGGAGGGATCCAACTGGATTCCTCAAATATATTGATTGTTTTTAATATATAGTGATATATGATGTAATTATATAATCTATTACGGATTGCTGTGTGATTTGATTGATTGGATGCTATAGCAGCACTGGCCTTAATTTTGGTATTATAAATACCATAAATAATATTTTTGAATTTTAAAAAGGAAATTCAAAAGCAATTTTGGAAATGGAATATTTATATTGAATTTTGGGATTTTTAAAAGGAAATGGATTTGAATAAAATTAATGATTGGTTTTTGGATTTTTACTTAACTATTTCCGAAAGAGTTGGAAATAGGGATTTTAAAATAATTGATAAAGAATTTGTATAATGAATTTTAAGTAGTATTTCTCAAAAATATGGCAAAGAAGTTGAAATCGGAACTTTAAACGAATTTGAGAAACAATTGGAATTTATTGGAAAATAGATTTGTAAATGGGATTTTAAATAGAAATTGATTTATAAATGGAGTTGTTAATATAAATCTGTTATAGACTGGAAATGAGTTTATAAAATTTATAAACGATGTTTATAAATAAAGTGTATTGATTATCATTTGATAAATTGGGAATGTAAATTCACCGTGTGAATTTAAAATGCGATATGGGAAATCAGTTTAGAAAGGAATAGTGAATCTTGTTTTGGAATTTGGAAATAGTTGTGAAATTGGTAGTGAAAATTGATTTGTGATGAATCGAGAGAGATTTATGAATGTAAAATGGTATGTTAAATTTTATAGAGAAGTTAAGTTTTGTTTTAAAAAAAGTTTTATTTATTAAACTATGTAGTTTAAAACTGTTTTAATATTGGAATATTTCAGGAAGTTGGTTATACAAATATTTTATGTTAGTTGATGAATTCTAATTTTTATAATAAGCTGTGAATTGATTTTATTTATAGATGAAATGAAAATTAGATATTGTTGTTTGTAAAAAGTGTTTTGATATTTTAAATAATTATTTTAAACGTGTTTTGAAAATAAATTACTATTCTTTAAAAATAATTATTTTATATATAGAGAGTTTTGGAAAGTATTTGAAATTTATTTTTAAATACTCTCGAGATTTGTAAACCAGGTTTTATTTAACAGATGTGATTTTATAAGAGAAATCTTATAATGGAATTCTGGAAACTTAAGAAATTTCCAAAATGGTTAGATACAGGAACTTCGGAAATGAATTTAAATTCATAAAAGAAGTTATAAATTGTTAGATGAGATTATAAATTAGTATAAACGAGTTTTTTTGAAATTGTAAAGAGTATTGGAAATTTATTCCATAAACATATAAAATGAGCTATAATGGGTTGAGAAATTGAGAATGAATTTGGAAGTGTCTTATTAAGTGGGTAAAAGGGAAATCTTCCTTTATTTTGAAATTATACTTGTACAATCGATGTAAGTTATGAAAATTTAGAAGTATTGATATTATAAATGGGTTTTTGAAATTTTGCTTACAATATTTCCTAAGTATTGAAATGAAAGGTTTTGAAAATATTTTAAAAATGAAATGATTTATCTAGAAATGTTTTCTAAGTAATGAATTATAATTTGAATTTGGAATATTTGTAAGTGTTGATATGGTTTGAAAATATCTTGTTATGGATATAAGTATTTGGAATTGTTTTCAAAATATTGAATTACTGGAAGAGACTTGAATATATATCTCTGTAAAGATATTTTAAAATAAATGTTTTTGGAAAATTAATAATATGGGCCTAGTGACTGCTTATGTGTGTAATTTGATAGTTAAATAATCGACTATCAAATCTGGTCAAATTTGTTGATCGTTTCGAAGAGACCGGGATCGAATTAAATTATCTGAAAACCACTTCGATCCGATTTGTGCGTTATGAATTGTGATATCGTGAAGATAATGAAAACGGGGATTTGGGAGATTCGGTTTGTTCAGTCCCAGAACAACTTGTATGGATGAATGCTATGGTTGCATCGTTGTCTAGAAGGTAGTGTTAGCATTCCAAGAATGAATGCTACTCTTAAGGTAATATGTAGCCTCAAGCCTCACCAACCGGGAATGACTAAAACATGGGAGATGCAGCAAGGCTATGTGGGTCGCTCCCAATAGGGTATGATCATCACTCATCTAGAGTGGAAATCTATCATCACTTTCATTTATATGCGTTTCGGGGCCCATTGGTGGTGATCATATTCGGTACTATCCAGTAAGGAGTAGGACGATCTTGTGTTGATAGGAATCGATAGGTTCGATCTCGGTACATTTTTCTAGAGGTGTACTGTGGCTTGTGGTACCCCAATAGCCCTGTCATTGTATGGAATCCAATATCTACTACAAGCCTGCACGGTTTTAGTTGTATACCAAATATGCTGAAATGTGAGATGCAAGCATTTCAGCTATTTTATATTTTATTTTCTATAGACACTATTATAATATCAGATGATTTTGATATAAAATGTTTTGGTTATCGTAAGGTAAAAACCCGTCATGTTTATGTGTGACGTGGTCTTACGAGATACTTTTGTTTCCGAAAGATTTTTGATAAAATTATAATTCAAATTGAGTGTGTTTTCTCACGCTGGTTTTCCAGACTGACTTGGGTGTTATTTTATTATAATGCTCGGGTCAGTCCGAGTATTACAGATTTGGGTTAGGATGCTATGGAGCTCAGGTGACGAGCTGGAGCGTATTACATGTATTTGGTTATTTTCCGCTATGTGAGTTAAACTGTATATTCGGTGCTTGTTAGGACAAGTTATTATAACTGTCCAGATTGCTATGTTGATTGTTGTACTCTGATGATTGTATGTATATTAACAGTTACAGTTTCTTTTTGTATAAAGATCTGTATTTATTTATTATATATTGTTCCGCTGCGATTTATGAGATTCTATGTGTTGTTTCCTATTTCTCCTTCTTTCTTTTTCCTCACCCTCTCTCTTCTTTTCCACAATCTTCCATCATTCTGTACATTTTGGGTCGGACATGTGTGGGTTATTGTCGATTCAAAAGGTACAGATTTGCGGATCGTCACAAGGCTCCTACTTTAGTCATTTCAAATTGACATAAGGGTCGAGGTCATCCATCATCGTTCTCTTTCTTCATTCCAGTAAACATCGCCAATTCAACCTCTACATTCTGGATAACATCCACTACGTACATAGTTGTTAAAGTGGCTCCAGTATTGACAAAAAGTATGCTAATTTTTAAGACCAGTCTCTTTAACAACCAAACGCCATTCTACACACAAGTTGGTTCTTTTAAATTTCAAGAACAAGTCATATTTTATATCAAAATATCAGATTTTCTTCGAAATCATTTCGAATTCAAAATAGGTCATGTTATCCCGCCTTTTGGCAAGGCCGTGACATTGAGAAGTTGACTAAAAACCAAAGGTAGTTCGTCCCGAAGATCGGTTATACACTGCTTCGCTATGGATATCGATGAATTTTGTCCGAGTCCGGATCGAGCTTAAATTGATATAACACGACAAGCAAAGCTATGAGAGTCAACGTTCCAAATTTCAAGTCAATCCGAGTTCGTATGCTCAAGTTACAACCGATGCAAGATTGAATGAAAATAGCCTCGCGTTCGACTCGCTCAGTTCGCGTCCCTCAGAAATGCCAACTTCGACTCGCTCCGCCTCGAGCCCACTTTGACTCGCTCCGCTTCGAGCGATACTTCAACTCGCTCCGTTCGCAACCATCGAAAGCCAACTTCGAATCGCTCAGGTTCGACTCGCTTCACAACCATCAGGGGTGACTATTTCGACTCGCTCCGCTTCGCCTCCATCAGATGCCTTCTTCGACTCACTCCGCTCGAACCACTGTTCGACTCCATCGAGTTTGACTCCATTGGCAAAGCCACTGTTCGAATCCCTCAGGACGCTCCACTTCGACTTTCTCAATCAATACACACTTCGACTCGCTCAAAACAGCACCAAGGACAAAGTGATCCAAAGACTCAAGCGCCACGTCACCGAGTCGAACGGAAGCGAGTCGAACAGAGCGAGTCGAACAAAACAGCCTACCGGGAATCCCATTTTGTATCGATCATATCTCCTAATCTACAAGTCCAAATGCTATGAAATTTTCACAGAAGACTACGTGCATGCTAAAGAATGTCCACGCCAAATTTCGACTCCATTGGATGAAATCTTGATTGATACGAAATCTGTTCGTATCGATCACGGATCGGACCGAAACTTCACGGGCTTGGGCGCGCGGGCCTGGTCACGTGCCAGAGAGGGTCTCCCGAGATCTGAGTGAAATACCAACCTCCTACACCTATAAATAGACCCCCAAAGCCAACAGAAAAGGGGTTCTTCTTCTTCTTCTTTGAGATCTCCAGCGCCCAGACTCTGCCGGATCTAGATCTGAACTCCACTGCTGTTGTACTCGAGTTTCAGAACTATAACTCACTACAATCCATTGTAATCAATTGTAATCAACAAGTGAACATCAATAAAGTAATCAACTTCAAACTGGACGTAGGCAAGATCGCCGAACCACTATAAACCTTGTGTCTCTGTCTATTTCTTCCCTTTTTAAGTTTATTATTCTTCACTTTTTATCCTCTACATTACTTAGATCTGTGATCTGTGATTATATACTACTGATTTGTGTTCATACACCAGTGCTTTCATGAAATTTGGGGTTTGTGACCAATTTTGGCACAAACACTTTGGTGCTTCCACTGAGAGCTGAACTCAGGGATTTTATCATTTGGAAGTTGAATTTGAAGGCTTAAGGATTCAGATCTGAAAAACTATGACAAGGCAATCAAATAGAAGACAAAGGGTGGAGAGAGGTCAACATGAAGGGAGTCAAGAGGCTTCCTCAGGTGCAAACCAGACGTCTATCTTTATCACCAGGGATGAGATAGAGACATTGATGAAAAGACAAGAGGAAATGATCCAGAACTTGCTTCTTCAGATTGGGCAGCTTGGAGCGCAAAATCAAGGAGCAACCAGAGTTCAGAACGGAGTAGGACCATCTAGCACAGCCCCAGAACTAGGGAGCACTTACCCAGAGCATGTTGATCCGATCCCAGGAGCAGTACTAGGAGGAGCTGCGCAGCGCGACGTTGATAGAGAAATGAATGCTCAGCCAGGAGAGTTGATTCCAGGAATCCCCCGTGAACTCGGGGGGCAAATCAGAAACAACGGACAAGGACTACATCTTGGAGATAGTGATAGATTGGCGGAGATGGTCAGACGCGCCATGAGAGGCGGACTAGTGAATAGGGATCTGGAGGATGTGAATAGGAGCCCCTTTTCTCCTACGATCAGGCAAGCCAGGAATCCACCAGAATTCAAGCTACCAACATTAGAGACGTACGATGGAAGGACAGATCCTGTAGTGCATCTGACACGATACATGAGGCATATGGAGGTGTTGGGGGGCATCGGAGGAGGTCATGGCCCGGTGCTTCCCATTGTACATGACGGACATCACAGCGCTATGGTTTAGACAGCTGGAGAGTGGCTCCATAGGAACATGGACCAATCTGACTGAGAGGTTTATGAGGCAATTCAGGGTCCACATTTCAAGACCCAACAATGTGATGAGTTTGGCAGCACTGAAGCAAAGAACCGGGGAGTCTTTGAGGAACTTTCTGACGCGATTCAATGCAGCGGCAGCTTCGGTGGATCGACCCGATCCGTCCATGGTTTTGATGGCAGCCGTATCTGGTGTAGCAGATGGCATAGAGTTCAAGAATTTGTTAACAAGGGATCCCACTATGGATCTAGGAGAATTTTATCATGAGGCTGAAGGTTTTTTACGACTAGAGGATGCAAATGCTGAAAGAGAGGAAGGATAAGAAGTTGATGTTTATGCAATCAAGGGTGAGAGTCCTCCTAAAATAGATTCAGGAACTGGTAGAGGGAAACGAAAAGCTGAGGATAATAGTGACGGACCGACGCGACCACGAAAGAAACCAAGATTCACCTCTTATACGGAACTGAATGAGACTTTGGAGCGAATCTACCAGGACACCCGGGGGCAGATTCCTTATCGAAAGCCAATGAGAAGGGATCTGATAGCAGAATGTAAGAAGGGGAACAACAACGGTGGAACGAGAGCGACCACCACCTGCACCTACTGGGGACGGCTCAGGATCGAGGCGTCAGCTTGTTATCAACTGATTGGGGTAATGACGAATAAGTAGCAAACTCCACACCAACACGATTAAGTCATTTACACATGTACAGGACCGCGAACGATCCTCAGGCATGCTCTGATACGACTACTAATCGCAACGATGTAGGTGTTTGCACTTTGACGTCCCAGTTTTACTTTTATTTTCCATTTCCAATGTTTGAACTTGATTTCGTTGAACATTTCTGTTAAAAAA
Source organism: Allium fistulosum (assembly GCA_030737815.1). Taxonomy (NCBI): domain Eukaryota; kingdom Viridiplantae; phylum Streptophyta; class Magnoliopsida; order Asparagales; family Amaryllidaceae; genus Allium; species Allium fistulosum. The sequence goes on from CM060904.1 coordinate 922,626,269, forward strand.
CTCATTTTGAATGAAAAGTATGCCATTTGTGATGCCATGACGGCTAAGCCACTTACACATGTAATGGATCGCGAACGGTCCTCAGGCATGCTCTGAGATGGCGATAAACCACCACCATAAACAATTCAGAAACTCACTCGAACGTGAAATCTGACATTGATAATACTAAGTCCCTCCCGGGCACACACAAATCGCCTCGAACAGCACCCAACCGCGAACGGTCACAAATCGCCTCGAACGGCACCCGACCACGAACGGTCACAAATCGCCTCGAACGGCACCCGACCGCGAACGGTCACAAATCGCCTCGAACGGCACCCGACCGCGAACGGTCACAAATCGCCTCGAACGGCACCCGACCGCGAACGGTCATAAATCGCCTCGAATGGCACCCGACTGTGAACGATCACAAATCGCCTCGAACGGCACCCCGACCGCGAACGGTCACCATTCGCCGTGAACGGCATCCGACCTCGAACGGTCACATACTACCCCGAATGACATACGATCCCGAACGATCGTCATTCACGGTCATATGAGGCTATCAATTTCTTTGCAGGTCATCAATAGGATATGAACATCCAGCTCATGGCATTACAAAGCAACAACTTTCATCGATGATGGCTATTCAAGATGAAGATGGCAGCATTTCAAAGCACATCATGTTTCCACAAGACGTACTTTGGGGGCAAATGTTATCCCGCCTTTTGGCAAGGCCATGACACCAAGAAGTTGACTAAAAACCAAAGGTAGTTCGTCCCGAAGATCGGTTATACACTGCTTCGCTATGGATATCGATGAATTTTGTCCGAGTCCGGATCGAGCTTGAATTGATATAACATGACAAGCAAAGCTATGAGAGTCAACTTTCCAAATTTCAAGTCAATCCGAGTTCGTATGCTCAAGTTACAACCGATGCAAGATTGAATGAAAATAACCTCGCGTTCGACTCGCTTAGTTCGCGTCCCTCAAAAATGCCAACTTCGACTCGCTCTGCCTCGAGCCCACTTCGACATGCTCCGCTTCGAGCCATACTTCGACTCGCTCCGTTCACAACCATTGGAAGCCAACTTCGAATCGCTCAGGTTCGACTCGCTTCACAACCATCAGGGGTGACTATTTCGACTCGCTCCGCTTTGCCTCCATCAGATGCCTTCTTCGACTCGCTCTGCTCGAACCACTGTTTGACTCCATCGAGTTCGACTCCATTGGCAAAGCCACTGTTCGAATCCCTCAGGACGCTCCACTTCGACTCGCTCAATCAATACACACTTCGACTCGCTCAAAACAGCACCAAGGACAAAGTGATCCAAAGACTCAAGCGCCACGTCACCGAGTCGAACGGAAGCGAGTCGAACAGAGGGAGTCGAACGAAACAGCCTACCGGGAATCCCATTTCGTATCGATCATATCTCCTAATCTACAAGTCCAAATGCTATGAAATTCTCACAGAAGACTACGTGCATGCTAAAGAATGTCCACGCCAAATTTCGACTCCATTGGATGAAATCTTGATCGATACGAAATCTGTTCGTATCGATCACGGATCGGACCGAAACTTCACGGGCTTGGGCGCGCGGGCCTGGTCACGTGCCAGAGAGGGTCTCCCGAGATCTGAGCGAAATACCAGCCTCCTACACCTATAAATAGACCCCCAAAGCCAACAGAAAAGGGATTCTTCTTCTTCTTCTTTGAGATCTCCAGCGCCCAGACTCTGCCGGATCCAGATCTGAACTCCATTGCTGCTGCAAACGAACTCCACTGCTGTTGTACTCGAGTTTCAGAACTATAACTCACTACAATCCATTGTAATCAATTGTAATCGACAAGTGAACATCAATAAAGTAATCAACTTCAAAGTGGACGTAGGCAAGATCGCCGAACCACTATAAACCTTGTGTCTCTGTCTATTTCTTCCCTTTTTAAGTTTATTATTCTTCACTTTTTATCCTCTACATTACTTAGATCTATGATCTGTGATTATATACTGCTGATTTGTGTTCATACACCGGTGCTTTCACGAAATTTGGGGTTTGTGACCAATTTTGGCACAAACAGGTCATACCTTCAAAACATCCGTATTTAAATCCATGATTTAAATCTAAATATTTCCCCCTTTTAAACAGTTTGAATATTGAAAAATGGTTTGAATAATTTAAAATTGTTTTACTATTGAAAAATAGTTTGGAATAATTAAAATAGTTTAAAGATTGAAAATAGTTTAGAATATAAAATAGTTTAACGATTAGAAATAATTTTAAATATAGAATAGTTTTGATATTGAAAATAGTTTGGATAATTAAAATAGGTTATATATTAAAATAATTTGATTATTAAAATAGTTTATATTAAAACTGTTTCTTTTTTCATAACAAGGTTCAAATTCCAAATCATAACGAACTCCATTTTTTGAATTCCAATTCAAATCAAACTTCATATTAAAAATTCTATTTAAATCAACCTCAGTTTAATGATTTTCAACTTTATTTCAAATCCAATTTAAACAGTTCTATTCATAGGCAGAAAGTCCCAATTCACGTTCTCATTTTGAAACAACTTAGTTTAAATCCATTTCACGTCCAACTTGGAAATACCAATTTAAACCATTTTAATTAAAGTAAATTCAGAGTTTAAATTAAAATTTAAACCTTTAAAATAATTCACTTTCGATAGATATAAGTCATTTCTCAAATTCTGACTTAAGATTTCGAATTAAATCGTTTAAACAATTTCATTTTAGCTGTTACAATTTCAACATTTCAAACTCAACTTAGAGATAATTTAATTCATATAAATCGAAAATTTTATTTTATTTAAAATAATATCTTTTAAACAAAACTGAATTTAAGATTTTAAACCATTTAATCAAATCCGGTGTTCATTTATAATTTTCTACCCTATGGCCAAGTGATCATTTATTTCAATTTTAATTATGGAAGGATATATATCATTTCAACCCATAATTGAATGTCATAGGTATATCATTTCAATCTACTTCTTAGTTCATTCGAATAATCCGAATGACAATTTATAGGATGTCAATTAATAAATAGGGTAACAGCTGGATATGTAAAAATAAATAAACAACCATACATCCAACATATCAATCAATAGATATCCACTTGCAATCAATATCCAAATCAACCAATATGTCACAACAGATACTGATTATCGATTGCCGGTGTTTGACTAGCAATTAAATTCAATATTAATTTAAATGTCGATTCATTTCAATATAAAATTCAAATTCAATTTAAATTTCAATTTAAACTACCAAATAGCAACCAATAAAATTTTATCACTTCATAAATTTAATTCAACTAACATAAGAAAATTTAGTATTGCGTGAGTGGGTTTAATCACTCACCTTTGATTTACAGCCCATTAAAAATCCAATAAAAGATCAAAATTTCAACAGTCTCCAAATTCAACCAAATCAGTTTCTTATTTTCTGAAATTTCAATACAAGTCCAATGGAAGAAACCGCGTGCGAATCCGAGTTTGTATGCAAAAGTTATTCACGTTAGAAGTTTTAAAATTTTAAATTAAATTAAAATAAGCAAGGGTAAACATGTAATTATTCAATCACTTCCAAAACCCTACGCTACAGCACGCTCAACCCACCAGCCGCCACGATCAACTCCAGCCACATGCGCCTAGAGGCCGCTTCACCTAGATCAAACCACACCCCTACATCGCCCTCCTCCGGCCACACACCCTGGCCTCGCTCGCAATCACCAGGCTCACCAGAATCTACGACCATCGCCGCCTTCCTCCACGATTTCTGGCGAAATCAAGTGCCTCTATCAAGATCGAACCCCATGATTGAATGCTGCTCCTCGTCCTATACACGCCAGTGCTTTCCGATCATCGGTTGGTTGACGATTCACCGTTGAACGACAAACCCTAGAACGAACGGCCGAGAATGTTTCATAAATTTCTGGACAAACCGAAACTCGATTGCAAAAATGAATTCTAAACACTGACTCCATTCGTTGAAAGCTTCGCGATGATATATTATATAATAGGATTTGAACAGTTTGAATTTTTGGATTTGATTTGAAATTTGAATTTAGGTTTTTGGGATATTCATCATTGAGGAGGAGCAGATGGATTGGAAAGTAGGTACAGAAAAATTAGAATAGAAGGCTGGTTGGGTTTACAACAACATATATATTGGCAAAGATGGACATAAATGGATGGAATAGATATTGATTGGGCCAAAGCGATAACAAAGGCTCGAAAAGCCCATTTCATTCCCGAAACGAAAATAGATCAGCCAAATATATCGAAATGTAGGTTTTCAATATTTTTAAACTCATTGGAACTAATTTCAACCCCTAATTCTATTGTATATAGAAGTTAGCTTTAAAATCAAATTATATTTATTTTTACACGTTAAATAAAGCGAATTACTATTAAACTGATTTAATCACTTTTAAATTCTAAATTAAAAGTTTTCTATCATCATTCTTAGTTAAATGGAAATAATTATAAAATTAAATTTTCCTTGTTAATTCCAAGATTTAAATATTACATTAATTTCAACATCAAATTACAATAGTATTAAAATCCCAGTTCGTTATATTTTAAATTCCAACAAATTCTTTTATTTTAATTTATATGTTCTTTGTATTACATGAAATTCCCTTTTCAATTAAAACATATGATTTCTTTTATTTTCTCAACTTCCTCTTTTATTTTAATTCAAACACATGTTTCTATTATTATGTCCATTAATTATAATTAACATTCTCTTTCCTCTAATTCGAAAGATTTCCATTACATAAATTTCTCATTCGTTACCAAATTTATTTCAAAATGGATTAAATAATCAGGTGAGAAATAAAACAATTGTTACAACTTAGTAATTCAAACACATTTATAAATTTATTGTTTACAATAAGGGTTAATAAATTTACGTACTAAATAATTGATTTCTTATTGTATGCTAACATATTTAGGATATTGTTTATCCATTCTTATTAACATTTATTATAGTCGATGGAATTTACATTCAAACAGCTATTAATTATATTCAAATCAATACCATTAAATTATATTCTGATATGCATTACAATCCTTACACTTCACTGTAGTTGTTGTTTTAGAATCCATTTAAGATCAAGTTATATATTCTAACACTTCTTTTACATTAATAAATCATAAATTTTAATTTTTGACAATATTAAATTCCAAATTCTTATTTAGTTTAATATTTTTAATTGTCAAAAATACGGGTCGTTACAATCTCCCCCACTCAAAACTTTTCGTCCCCTAAAAGGAACAAGAAAAAAAATCAAGAGAATTGATATATCTTATTTAAAATAGTCAATTTATAAATGGTTAAATTTACATACTTAAGTTTAATTCAAAATTTGAAAATAACTCAACTTCTATGAAAATTTTTCTATGTCCTAAATTTACAAAAATTTCGGCAGTGTCTCCTTTGTGCGGATAGGTCCGGAAAAATAACAATATCAATAATTACATGGTATATATCTTATTTCAATAATAAAGCATCACAAACCACAGGAAAAATATAAAATACCACTACAAAAACTATAATCTGAAAACGTACATATCTGTCGGGCAAACAAACTCCATTTATGAAACCGAAAGCAATTTCCATTACTTCAATAAAGCTGTATCTTACTTACATAATCTAGAAGAGTCAAAACTACGTAAAAAGAGCAATATATTAGTTGTCCCAATCAATAGCACAAGCAACACAACATAAATAATAACCATATGCAACCAAAAGGTACAACCATTAATGCAACTAAAGAATCCATCATACATCCATAGCAACCAAAACTAATGGTTTGTCCAAGTTTAGAAACTTTTCTTTGCACAAGGGTGATAAATAAACTACCAAGTGTACCAGCCTTAGATAATTACTTAATAGAATATTTATACAACCTCAACGATTTGAAGTGTCATTTGCCAACTTCCCGTAAGCCAAACAACCTAGAATTTAAATATTATTAAGTTTGTACGATGTACATATATCATATGTATACAATATCAATTCCGATCGCTTGCTTGAATAAATAAATTTCACTTTCGAACTAGTATTGTTAACTCGACTACTTTAGAGCGGACTCTGATCTAATTTCTTGATTAGAAATCTACGTTCTCCTTGCATAGCCATAAACTATGATAGAAAACTTCAAAATCATATTAAAATCCATATCAAATGTTCATCATCAAGAGTCGAGCGAAAAATCCTAATTCGGACTGCCATAAATCATGTATTCGAATCTGGATCAGGACTGTTACGCGAATAGAATGATCTACGCCCAATTTACATATTTTATTCTATTAGTTTCTTTAACACATCATTTAATTTTCATTTATCTTAATTCTCATTCATTCATACAAGATCATCTTTTATTAATTTACATTCATTTACTTACATAAATTATTTCTCATTCAATATTTAAAATAATCAATGAATAAATTCTTAAAGTATTACATAAATTTCTTGCAGTTTAATTCACATTTATTTACTTATATACTTGATTTCCATTTAATATTAATATTCATTAGTGAACCAATTCATACTTAAGTTTTTCTACCATTCTAATTCATATTGCTTCATATATAGTGTCATTAATATTAAATATATTTATTAAACATTTTAACATTTTCATAAGTTTATAATTGTTTACTTAAATAGTATTCTCCTTTTTGCTATTCAATTTAATTATTAAGCATTTCAAACATTAACTTAAGTTTATAATATTTCTCGTAACATCTTAATTCTTTATTTATAGACATAATTTCACTTTGGAAACATTTTTATTGCTAAAGTTTTTACATGTATGATATTCCATTATTTTTTAATTTACAAGTTACAAAACTTCACATTTTTTTCTTCATTAAATGCTTAGCTTTTAATTTCAGATTTCAATTTGAAAGTTTCCAACCATTAAAATAGTCAAAGATTCCATTCTATTACAATAATTGAAAATCACTAATTACCAGAAAACTTAAGAACTAAATACCAGGTTTCATTTCAATTCATTTTGAAAGAATATATACTTATATCTTTTGTATATCAAATCATACTTAGGAAACTTAAATCAAAATTTGTTTCACCAAAACAATTGTGCGACAAAGTTACTATAGTGGTCTTCGCATTTTGAAACTCGAAAATGAAAGTCGATAATGCCACGTTCATCACCAAAATTATTTTCCAACAATGGAAGAGGGGAGTACATAACTTATTTTCTTTAAAATTTCTTTTAAAACATTTCTTTCAAATGCCATTGAAAATATTTCTATCTGAAAATACTTCCAAATAATACTAATATTATTTTTTCAAAATTCTTTGAAAACCAAATTCAAAACACTGAAGATTAGTTCTCAAATTCCCAATTTAAGTTCATTTTTTTTGTAAATCATAATTTATAGACCATGTTTATAAAATTACATTGTCTTACAACATACAATAGTTAATAGTTTTAAGAACCTGACTAACCATTAATAAATGACAATAATCGAATATTATCATTTCCTAACAACCAACACAACAAAAATAAATATATCAATTTATGAAAAATAATCCTTTTAAATACAAAATATAATACTGGGTAAAATTATTTCACTTACCTATTTTGAAAACAATTTTGGGTCGGTTTACCCTGTTCAAGTGTTTAGAAATCTCTACCGATGCCATATCGTCTTATGTACTGACCGGAATTCATAAATACCCAATAGAACAAATTAACACAATACAAATTTTTTTCTATAGCACTAACAAATACGCTATCTCATATATATACACATATAGACTCATTCTAGGGTATATTACTAACCCTATCTCTAATGAGTTTATCCCCAACAGGCTAAGGTATCTCTAAACCAAAGTTCTGATACCAACTGTGACGACCACCCTTTTGGACAGTTTAAATCGACAATAAAGCACACATGTCTAACTCAAACCATTCAAAAGAAAGGATTGTCAATGTGGTTTAATAAGAAAATAAGAGGAAAGAAGGAAAGAAAATACAGAATCTCGTAGTGGAATGACAAAATATAATAATCAAACAAACATTTCCTGAAGCTGTTTTACAATATACATTTGACTTCAATTTTTACAACATAATTAGAGTACAATCAACAAACATACCAAAATAATGCAATAGAATAATAATAGTAAATACGGTCTAGCAAAACTCCATCTTCATCTTTAAGGAATAATGTTTTCAAACACTGAAATACTCAGGCTGACTCGAGCGTAATGAAAAGACAAAACACTCGAGTCAGAACTAAAGTTATTATTGTAAGTTAAATCAATAACAAGTAAATACGAGTGTAATTAATAGCTTCAGAGATGTTTATGGGATTTTCCATCTCCTATCAAGTGTACAACATGAGTGCAATAACTTAAGAGATGTTATGGGATTTTCCATCTCCTAAGGATCCGTTAAACTATCTATATGTAGTAAAAATACGCTATATATGTAGTGTCTATCAGTAATGTAAAGTATTAAAATACCATTAAGGCTTTACATTGATCCCCTTTAACACATTTTTAAGCAGGTAGTCTATGCAGGTCTTATAACACAACCAGTAACGTCGGTAGCCAATAAGTTCCCTATAGGTACCATACTAAAACAAAATCGTAGTGGACGCATTTAAGGATAAAAGTATGACAAGGCACGTGAGACAATGCCCAAGGTAGGATTCTACTAGTTTACCCTTTCTGGCTGGTTGTAACCCCTAACGGCCGACCGAGTCCAGCACCCCCGAAATCAAATCAAGGTGCACCGATCAAGTCAAAATCAATATGGTAATACAAAGGGGTGATGGCCCCTAAATATAGCTAACCCCTTGGCGAGACATAGGCTCATGTTTTAGTCATTTTAAATTGAAACAAGTGTCGGGGTCATCCATCATAATTCTCTTTCTTTATTCAAGTATACGTTGCCAATTCAACCTCTACATTCTGGATAACATCAACCATGTACACAGTTGTTAAAGTGGTTTCGATATTGACAAAGAGTATGCAAATATTCAGCCTCAGTCTCTTTAACAACCAAACATCGTTCTACACACCGGTTGGTTCTTCTAATTTTCAAGAACAAGTCATATTTCATATCAAAATATTAGATTTTATTCAAATCATTTCGAATTCAAAATAGGTCATACCTTCAAAACATTCGTATTTAAATCCATGATTTAAATCTAAATAGTCCCCCCTTTAAATAGTTTGAATATTGAAAAATGGTTTGAAAAATTTAAAATAGTTTGGAATAATTAAAATAGTTTAAAGATTGAAAATAGTTTAGAATATAAAATAGTTTAAAGATTAGAAATAGTTTTAAATATAAAATAGTTTTGATATTGAAAAATAGTTTGGATAATTAAAATAGGTTATATATCAAAATAATTTGATTATTAAAAATAGTTTATATTAAAACTGTTACTTTCTTCCACAACAAGCTTCAAATTCCAAATCATAATGAATTGCATTTTTCGACTTCCAATTAAAAATAACCTTAATTTAACGATTTTCAACTTTATTTCAAATCCAATTTAAACAGTTCTATTCGAAAGCAGAAAGTCCCAATTCACATTCTCATTTAGAAACAATTTATTTTAAATCCATTTCATGTCTAAACTTGGAAATACCGATTTAAACCATTTTAATTAAAGTAAATTCAAAGTTTAAATTAAAATTTAAACCTTTAAAATAATTCACTTTCGATAGATATAAGTAGTTTCTCAAATTCCGACTTATGATTTCAAATTAAATCCTTTAAACAGTTTCATTTTAGCAGTTACAATTTCAACATTTCAAACTCAACGTAGCGATAATTTAACTCATATAAATCAAAGTTTTTATTTTCTTTAAAATAATTTCTTTTAAAAAAATCTGAATTCAAGATTTTAAATCATTTAATTTAACCAAATCCGGTGTCCATATATAATTTTCCACCCTATGGCCAAGTGATCATTTATTTCAATTTTAATTATGGATAGATATATAACATTTCAATCCATAATTGAATGTCATAGGTATATATCATTTCAACCTATTTCTTAGTTCATTTCAAATAATCTAAATGACAATTTATAGGTTGTCAATTAATAAATAGGGTAATAACATGATGTATCAGAATAAGTAAACAACCATACATCCAACATATCAATCAAAGGCATCCAATTTCAATCAGCATCCAATTACAATCAGTGGAATTTACATTCAAACAAATGTTAATTATATTCACTTCAATACCATTAAATTATATTCTAATATGAATTACTATCCTTATATTTTACTATAGTTGTTGTTTTAGAATCCATTTAAGATCAAGTTATATATTCTAACACTTCTTTTATATTAATAAATCATAAATTTTAATTTTTGACAATATTAAATTCCAAAGTCTTATTTAATTTAATATTTTTAGTTGTCAAAAATACGAGTCATTACAATAATGGTCCAAAAAATTCTTGTTTCAATGAATTCCAACTTATATTGAATCCTACACATCCGTTTAAAGTTTCTGGTCGTGAAATCGCTATCTGCCAAAACGCGACACGTTTATTTCAATTTATGTTCCAAACTATTGTAAACATGTTCAAACACCTTTAAAATTTTACCAAACAAGTTCAAATACCTTTAAAATTCACATAATCATATTATAACCTTGCTTAGCTGAAAATCTCAAAATTTAAATACCAAATTCTACATTTCAAATCATTTTGAAATAATATCATACATATTTACTTTATATATCAAATTATATCTTTTAAATATAAAAAATTTGTTTTAACCATATTAAAATTTCTTTTGGTAGCAATTCTCACTCAGAAACTCGAAAATGAATACTGACGATGCTGCAGTCATCACCATAATTATTTTCCAACGACTAAAGCAAGTTCAATGCTTTATTTCTTTCAAAATTATTTCTAAAATATATTTCTAGTCAAAAGCACTTCCAAAATAATCTTATTATTATTTTTGAAAACTTTGAAAACAATTTTTGAAAATCAATGGGATTTTAAATTCTAAAATTCTTAGCTTTTAAATTCTTCTATTTATAAGCTATTTTATAAACATACTTATAAAAATTCATTGTCTTATCATGAAAACATTTCGTTAATTTACATCTTTGTTATTGTGACAATTCTTATTGTAATTAGATTTCAATCTAATGATCGGACGCTTCATGAAATAGAGTTCATAAAGTATTCGTATTTAATTTAATTCAACCAATAATCGATGTTAACTAAATATTATCATCTCTTAACAACAAACATCCATAAATAAATTCGTATTTATTAACCTATTTGGTTATTTATGGAAGGTTATTTCTTTTAATATATATAAATATGATTTAGGTAAAATTATTTCATTTACCCCTTTTCAAACAATATTATGTCGACTTGCCTCGTTTAAGTGTTTAGAAACCCCTATCAATAACATGGCGTCTAATGTACCGACCAGAATTCATAAACAACTCAACAGATAAGTAAACACAATATAAAACATTTTATAACACTAACAAGTATGCGCTCTCATACACACACACACACACAAACACTGCGCTCTCATATATATACACACACACACGCGCGCGCTCAAACAAACTCATTCTAGGGTATTACAACCCTACCTCTAATGAGTCAATCCCCATCAAAGCTAAGGTTATCGCTAAACCAAAGTTCTGATACCAACTGTGATGACCCACATTTCGGAAGGTTTAAGTCGACAATAAACCACACATGCCCAACTCAAAATAATCCAAAACACAGATAATCAATGGGGTTAATTAAGAAAAATAAGAAAAGAAGAAACAAACACAAAATCTCGCAGCGGAATGACAAAATATAATAATAAAAAAAACAGTTCATGAAGCTGTTTATACTATACATTTGATTTAAAATTTTACAACATCTATCAGAGTTATATATACAACAGAACAATAGAATAATGCAACGGAACAAACAATGTGGTGGAATAATACTAGTAATGATAATATACCAATCTTCGTCTTCATCCTCCAGAATAATAATCTTCAATACACTAAAATACTCAGGGCTGATGTAACGACCCAGAATTTCTGTCATTTGAAATTCGTATATTTAATTGATTTTAAACATTAACAAGTAAGATTTGTAAGACGAATAAATAAAAATTTGGATATCGAGATTTAATTGTTTAATTAAATCGACAATTAATATTTGAAATTCCAGAAATAATTGGAAATTGGATTAAATGTGTATGAAAATGATTTATAAAGTTATATTAAATCATATTGAAGTTAGAATGATGTTATAGAACTTTTAAAATCAAATTAAAAGTTAATTTGTGAAAATTGATTATTTTAATATTTAATTGACTAGTGAAAATAGTCATTTTTCAAACAGTCTCGAATTTCGACGAAACCAATTTCATCGGATCCGTAATGTTAAATTATTGTAAGATTTCAAATTTCGTGTCAATCGGATTTACGGTTTGTTCGGGGCAAGTTAAAACGCATCGAAATCGTTTTAAATCGATTTGATTTAAATTTGGTCGTTTAATTCCGTAACTCGCACATACGATCGAATTAGCTCCCGAAACACATGCCATTGTGTCCGGAACGTGGGGTAAACTTTAGAAATGCCAACCGGCATGCTTCGTTTGGAGTTCGGAAAATTTTGGATGAATAGTGTTTGGAGAAATTTCTATAAAAGGACATCACTTTTTTCTATTTTGCAAAACATTAGGGTTTCAGTCCCTACCCGCCTCCTAATTATTCAATGGCCAAAAAGTTCCCGTCTTCTTCCTCAAATCTCCCTCAATCCATGCATTAATACGAAAAATGTTCAACTGCAACTTCGTAGAGCACATCGCGAACTACGAGATCAACGGTGGAGATTCGAATCGGTGTTGTGTGGAGGCCACAAATGGCTCGTGTTCGTCTAGGGTTTCAGCCGAGATATCACGGCCTGGGGACCACTGAGTTTCACGAATTTCAATGTGGAGGTGCATCTGAGGTGGAGCTTCGACAGGGGGGTACTCGATTGTCGTCTCGATCAGTGGTTGGGATGCGAAAATTCGTAATAGTCGGCGGCTTCATTGGGTTATTCGCGTCCGAATGATGCCTGGGGAAGAAAAGCAACACGCGGCCAGATTTGGTTGAGAGGAACGTACGGCTCTGATTGGTTAGGGTTTAAAAAAAATTGTAAATTAATTACCTTTTAAATCGTATTAACTTCTAAATGTCATAACTTTTGCATACGTTGTCGAAATTCGACGAAACAGGAAGCGTTGGAATCGCAGCGACGAGATATACGCTGCAGCGCAGATCTGGGCGTGTTTGGGGCAAGTGAAATTTTTTGATTAAATCGAACGGTTCGATTTAATTTAAAATTTAATCACTCGACAACTCAAGGTGAGAACTCCTCACTCAATCGAATATTTGTTTCGATTTAAATTTTAAATAGTTAGATTTAAAATTGTTGATAGTGATTGATTGTGTGTTTGGATTGATGGTTGTTATCTATTGTGTTGAAATAGACCCTATACGCCGCATATTAAGCGGAGGTTATTTATTAAAAACATATATTGCGATAATTCCACTGTGAAGTGGAATTGGTATTATATATGTATTTGGAGTTGATTTCCTGCATTATATAGCGGATGAGACCCTATTGCGCCGCATAATAGCGGATAATATTTATAAATCCCATATACCGCGATATTCCAACTCAAAGTGGAATTGGTATTGTGCTAACATCTATGGATGCAGGGAAACAGGTTGGAGGGATCCAACTGGATTCCTCAAACATTTGAAATTATTTCATATGTTGTGTGTTGATTATTTATAATCTCCGTGTGATTATATTTGTGAATTGGAATTGTTGAAGGCTATAATTTTGCCGAATATATTTTTGGTATCGTTGGATACCAGAAATGAATAAAAATTGGATTTTTGAAATTCAAGTTGAAAATTTATCGAAAAAATTTATTTTTGATAATTGGATAAGTTTAAAAGGAGTTAAAAGATAAAAGTCTTATTTTTGAACCGTATTGAATTAAATTCCAAATTTTGGGAAAAAGCCTTAATAAATGGATTTCGGGTAATATTATTTATAAGTTAAAGGATTTATTTAAAATTGGTTTTAAATAGATTTGAAGAGATAAAGAAATTTATTTTAAAGAAAAGAAATAACTTTGGAAATTTATCTGACTTTGAATTAGTCAGATAATTAAAGTAATCCTACGTATGGATGTTTGGATTTTATTGGATGTTGAATTGTTTGACATCTCTGATATGTGATATTTTGTGATATATCCTGATTTGTGTTGTGATCTATGATTTATTTATCTATGATATATATATATATATATGTGTGATCTGTGAATGAAAGATAAGCGTTATCGTTTATACCGCTTATCAATTATATTGTTATATTTGATCTGTGATGGTTGAATGTTGTTGCATTATTGTGTTACACCCTTGGACTACACAATACACACACAAATGTGGATTTCACGTGGAAATCGGTTAAGTCACAGATTTTTATCAATTTTGGAAAATTGAGTTTTAAATCCAAAATGGTTTTGGAATTGGAATTGAAAGTTTTTGAATGAGTTTCAGAAATAAAAGTTATTTTAAATAACTTAATAAAATTTAAATTTAAATCATTTGATTTAAATTTTGAATTCAATATTTTGAAATTAGATTCAAGGATTTGGGAATTTTGGTCTAAAAAGATTTTTTAAGTATAAAAGGTGTTTTATATGGGTTTTTAACCATTTAAAAATATGGTTTTGGAAATTTAAATTTAAATTCAAGTTTTATACTTGGATGGCTTTAACCTGTGTAAATGAAACTAGTTTTTCCCGAAACGAAAACTATCTGTTTTCAAATAATAATAACTTTCATAAAGTGAAAAGATTTCCAATTTGTATCGAAACAATTCGAGTAGAAATGAAATTGTAAATAGTTTGGAAAAACTAGGAATTAACCTTTGTGACGATAATGAAACTTTATTTTGAAATAAAAGAGTATTTCAAAAGGTGTATCTTTTATATTATAAAAGACTTGAATTGTGTATAGTTTTGAAAGCTATAAGTAAATCTTGATTTAAAGATTTAATGGGTTAATCCAATGGAAATGGAAATTGATTTGGAAATCTATGAATGAATCTTTGTGAAACTAGGTAAACTTTGTGAAATAAATCTTTTTGTTTAAAGATTTAAAATGGTAATTTGTTTAAACCATTTAAAGGAAAGGATTTGGGTAATAAGTTGTGACTTAATTGAAATCCCCATATCCATATGTTTTAAATATTGTGCTCACTATTCGGGTTAGCCGGGAAAAGACCTTTGTGTCATATAACCCATTCCGAATTAGTGATACGAGGATATGGATAGCATTTGAAGACCGGTGGTGAAGACCGGGTATTTGTGAAAACGATAGGATGACCTATCGATTGTCTTTGCACCGTTAGCTACGGTATAGAGATTTCCTTTGTGATAGGAAGTTCGATCGGGATTGTGAATACCCGGATTGCAAGGGCTTCTTCGGAAGTGCCTTCGGTTCTGTTCGAACCCGGAACAGACTTGTATGGTTACATGTATGACATTACATTTTGAGATATAAAGCTAATTCCTTTTAAATACATTTCTGTTTGTGGTGGAGAATTTATTCTCTTAGCTTAACACCCTTCTCTGAGATATACGAGCTCAGAGGTTATGTAGTTGAAATTTATCAGTGATATACTCCCAATTTGGTAGTGTGGAATGCTGAGTGTTGCTGTGTGATGATCATTTATTGATCATTTTCAATCAAAGCGTGGCTTTGTGAAAAAGCATAGCTTTGTGGACGAGACCTCTTCGGACCTCACAACCCGGAAATAGTCGAAACAGGAAAGATGCGGCAAGGTTTCAGGGGTAGCTTCCCTAGGGTATGACCATTCCTTCTGGAAAAGGGTAGTATCATGGTATGGAGCCCAGATACTTACTCATGTGGACGCACTATATTTACTTCTGTGTGATGTGTTGGTGACGAGCGCTCGGATAAAGGTCCCAAAGGACCGGGGTGTCATATCTCAGGTTTACTACCCGGGAAGGGGGTAACCGGCCTTGTGTTGGCAGAGAGCAGGTTGTCTCTCAGGACGTCCCGCAAGAGGCGTTATCGTTTATACCGTTTATCAATTATATTGTTATATTTGATCTGTGATGGTTGAATGTTGTTGCATTATTGTGTTAAACCCTTGGACTACACAATACACACACAAATGTGGATTTCACGTGGAAATTGGTTAAGTCACAGATTTTTATCAATTTTGGAAAATTGAGTTTTTGAATCCAAAATGGTTTTGGAATTGGAATTGAAAGCTTTTGAAATGAGTTTCAGAAATAAAAGTTATTTTAAATAACTTAATAAAATTGAAATTTAAATCATTTGATTTAAATTTTGAATTCAATATTTTGAAATTGGATTCAAGGATTTGGGAATTTTGGTCGAAAAAGATTTTTTAAGTATAAAAGGTGTTTTATATGGGTTTTTAACCATTTAAAAATATGGTTTTGGAAATTTAAATTTAAATTCAAGTTTTATACTTGGATGGCTTTAACCTGTGTAAATGAAACTAGTTTTTCCCGAAACGAAAACTATCTGTTTTCAAATAATAATAACTTTCATAAAGTGAAAATTTTCCAATTTGTATCGAAACAATTCAAGTTGAAATGAAATTGTAAATAGTTTGGAAAAACTAGGAATTAACCTTTGTGACGATAATGAAACTTTATTTTGAAATAAAAGAGTATTTCAAAAGGTGTATCTTTTATATTATAAAAGACTTGAATTGAGTATAGTTTTGAAAGCTATAAGTAAATCTTGATTTAAAGATTTAATGGGTTAATCGAATGGAAATGGAAATTGATTTGGAAATTTGTGAATGAATCTTTGTGAAACTGGGTAAACTTTGTGAAATAAATCTTTTTGTTTAAAGATTTAAAATGGTAATTTGTTTAAACCATTTAAAGGAAAGGATTTGGGTAATAAGTTGTGACTTAATTGAAATCCCCATATCCATATGTTTTAAATATTGTGCTCACTATTCGGGTTAGCCGGGAAAAGACCTTTGTGTCATATAACCCATTCTGAATTAGTGATACGACGATATTGATAGCATTTGAAGACCGGTGGTGAAGACTGGGTATTTGTGAAAACGATAGGATGACCTATCGATTGTCTCTGCACCATTAGCTACGGTATAGAGATTTCCTTTGTGATGGGAAGTTCGATCGGGATTGTGAATACCCGGATTGCAAGGGCTTCTTCGGAAGTGCCTTCGGTTCTGTTCGAACCCGGAACAGACTTGTATGGTTACATGTCTGACATTACATTTTGAGATATAAAGCTGATTTCTTTTAAATACATTTCTGTTGGTGGCAGAGAATTTATTCTCTTAGCTTAACACCCTTCTCTGAGATGTACGAGCTCAGAGGTTATGTAGTTGAAATTTATCAGTGATATACTCCCAATTTGGTAGTGTAGCATGCCGAGTGTTGCTGTGTGATGATCATTTATTGATCATTTGTAATCAAAGCGTGGCTTTATGAAAAAGCGTAGCTTTGTGGACGAGACCTCTTCGGACCTCACAACCCGGAAATGGTCGAAACAGGAAAGATGCGACAAGGTTTCAGGGGTAGCTTCCCTAGGGTATGACCATTCCTTCTGGAAAAGGGTAGTATCATGGTATGGAGCCCAGATACTTACTCATGTGGACGCACTATATTTACTACTGTGTGATGTGTTGGTGACGTGCGCTCGGATAAAGGTCCCAAAGGACCGGGGGCGGCATATCTCAGGTTTTCTACCCGGGAAGGGGGTAATCGGCCTTGTGTTGGCAGAGAGCAGGTTGTCTCTCAGGGTGTCCGCCAGAGGCGTTCCTACGTGGCATAGGAAGTTCCTTAGCCTGACCATTTGTTGGAAATCCAAAGAAACAATATGAACCTTGTACGGTTTTAGTTGTATAACCTGCTATGGAATGTGGCGGTAACCTGCTATTGAACATAGTAGCTATAGTAGGCATAGTGTGAAATGCCTATGCTGGCTAAGATTAATATTATACTTTCAAAATTTTTTCTACATATGCACTAATAATAATAATATCGAATGATTTTGCATAGTAAGCATGTTTGACTATTATAAGAAGAAATCTCCTCCAATTCTGTGTTTGCATTGTGTGTGTGGCGGGAGATCTTATGGTAGTTTCATTTTCCAAAAGCATTGCGGATGTCTTTTACTTCCTTTGTTGTTGTTTTTTTAAAGATAAACTATTTTAGTTCTCACACCAGTCACCATGACTGACTTGGAGTTTGTTGTTTTCTTCCTAAACTCTGGGTGCCCACCAATTTCCACACGGGCAGTCTAGAGTCAGGTTATCAGGTCTTTCTGGATTCAGGAGATGCCGTGGAGCTCAGTGGCGAGCTGGATGGCGAGACGTATCACTTGCATATGATATTATTTATTCCACTGTGTATTCTGTATGAGGACAAGTTGTATAACTGTCCATTGATGTATAGTGTTGTTGTAAACTCTGATGATGTAATGTATAAAATGATATAGTTCTTTGATTTAAAGATTATTCATTTATCTATTATATGTTGTTCCGCTGCGATATGTGAGATTCTGATATTGTTCTGTGTTTTTCTGTTGTTCTTCTTTCTTTTTCTTCTGTCTTCTTCTACCTCTTCTTTTTCTCCATAACAATTCGGTTTTCCGGCATTCGATTGCTCGGTAGTTGATACAGTGGACGTATTGATGTCGATTTTCGAAAGTCGAAAATCTCGAGATGTTACATTTCGTATCAGAGCATATGGTTAAGCGATAACTTTGGCTCTGTCGGGAATTACTCATTAGAGATAGAGTCAGTAGTACTCTAGAATGAGTGTGAGTGTAATAATAGATATGAGCGCGTATTTGTTAGTGAATATGAAATTGTTTTATATTGTGTTTGCTTATCCGTTGAGTTGTTTATGAATTCTGGTCGGTATGTGGGACGCCATATTATCGATAGGGGTTTTTAAACACTTAAATGAGGCAAGTCGACATAGTATCATTTTAAATTGGGTAAATGAAATAATTTTACCTCGATTATATTTTGTATATAAAGAAATAATTTTTTAGAAATTGTTGAAGTGTATATAAAATTGAATTGTTTGGTTGTTGAAAATGTAAGAGTATATATATGAGTTAATAAAAGTTGTTTGAATAATCTAAATAAAAACAACAATTGTAAAGGAATGAAGTATATGAGAAAATAAATTATAAGTATGGAATTATAATTAATATGATTTGCAGTTGTGAAATAATCTTGTATAAGTAAAAGTAAAATAGTGAAATTATATGAGAAAAAGATTTATAAATGTGATTTATAAATAAAAAGGAAATTTTTGAAAGAATTTAAGCACTGAATTCACTACTGTTGCTGGGAAATAATAAGGGTGATGACTGCAGCATCATCAGTATCATTTTCGAGTTTCTATGTGATTGATTTGCTACCATAATAAATTGGAAATTGAAGTTTTGTTGTGATAAACAAAATTTAAATTAAAATCCAAGTTGTAATTGATAATTATAAGAGAAATGAGTTTTATACTTATAATATGATTTGGAAGTTGAATAATAAGTTGTGTAACTTATAAAATGAGTAAATGTAAGCAAAACCAATTGTAAAAGAAATGGTTAAACAATTTTGTTAAGAAAAACAAAATCTGAATTGGATTTATAAGTGGAAATTTAAGTGAAGCTAAACAAATGATGTTTGAAATGGAATATAAATTAAGTAATGATGAATGAATTTGATTTTTGATATCGAAGTAAAATAATGAAGTGAATTAAATGGATATGAACTTGAGTATATAAATGAAATTCAACTTTATTTGTAAAATGAATTAGCAATTTAATTAATAAATGGATTGAATGTTAATCAATCTAATGTGAATAAATTGATATGGAATAATGGATGTAAGTGTTAATTCATTAAAAGCTAATAAATTGGAATTTGAATGAATCGAATGAAAGCCAATTAGATATTAAACCAATTGAAAATTAAAAGTGTTAAACCAAATTGAATGTAAATTTAATAATTTGGTTATGTTGGTTATGATTTGATTGTTAGATGGTTGTTAGTTAATTGTATATAAATTCATTAAGTGTTAATGAAATGGAATCTGTGAAATTGAAAGCTAAAGTAATTGAATTTAATTTGATTTGAAAGTGAACTAATATGAATGTAAATTAGTGAATGTGAACTAATTGAAAATGAATACATGAATGGTTTGAAAATTTTGTTGAAAGCATTCGAATTCATTTTGGAACAATATAAGTTGCTTATAAACCTTGTTTAGTATGCATTTCTTTTAATATGCATATGTTGTAGTTGTTTAAAAGAGTAAATTGTTGATAACTTTATGTATATGTCACTTACATATTTAAATTAAGTAAGTACAGGTGCCGTGGCTACCGTTTGGCTGATTGGGTTGCGCTAAAATGCTTAATAAATAACTGCTTTGCTTAAAAATGCTAAAAGGTACGCCTACACAATAAAAATAGGAAATATGAACTATTTTTCTGCTTTTCCGACCGTGTGGGTCGATGTATATATATTTATATCTATTGTGATCCTACTACGATCGAACCACACAATGGAGGCTATGGCGAATTTTTCGGGAAAATTTAAGGCGTTAGAAGATTTTCGGGAAATTTTGGAAAATTTTTGTTAATGAAAAGTTGATTTCTAAATTGTAATGAAATATAAGGATTGAACTAGAAAATGGAAACCATTGTTTTGGAAGTTAAAGGTTTTGGGAAAAAGGTGAATATAAAATTTTCACTAAGTGGATTTTTGAAAAGTTAATGGATTTGGGCATTTTTTTTACTTTACAATTTCGAGGACGAAATTCTTTTAAGGGGGGAAGATTGTAACGACCCAGAATTTCTGTCATTTGAAATTCGTATATTTAATTGATTTTAAACATTAACAAGTAAGATTTGTAAGACGAATAAATAAAAATTCGGATATCGAGATTTAATTGTTTAATTAAATCGACAATTAATATTTGAAATTCCATAAATAATTGGAAATTGGATTAAATGTGTATGAAAATGATTTATAAAGTTATATTAAATCATATTGAAGTTAGAATGATGTTATAGAACTTTTAAAATCGAATTAAAAGTTAATTTGTGAAAATTGATTATTTTAATATTTAATTGACTAGTGAAAATAGTCATTTTTCAAACAGTCTCGGATTTCGATGAAACTAGTTTCATCGGATCCGTAATGTTAAATTATTATAAGATTTCAAATTTCGTGTCAATCGGATTTACGGTTTGTCCGGGGCAAGTTAAAACGCATCGAAATCGTTTTAAATCGATTTGATTTAAATTTGATTGTTTAATTCTGTAACTCGCACATACGATCGAATTAGCTCCTGTAACATGTGCCATTGTGTCCGGAACGCGGGGTAAACTTTAGAAACGCCAGCCGGCATGCTTCGTTTGGAGTTCGGAAAATTTTGGATGAATAGTGTTTGGAGAAATTTCTATAAAAGGACATCACTTTTTTCTATTTTGCGAAACATTAGGGTTTCAGTCCCTAGCCGCCTCCTAATTATTCAATGGCCAGAAAGCTCCCGTCTTCTTCCCCAAATCTCCCTCAATCCATGCATTAATACGAAAAATGTTCAACTGCAACTTCGTAGAGCACATCGCGAACTATGAGATCAACGGTGGAGATTCGAATCGGTGTTGTGTGGAGGCCACAAATGGCTCGTGTTCGTCTAGGGTTTCGGCCGAGATATCACGGCCTAGGGACCACCGAGTTTCACGAATTTCAATGTGAAGGTGCGTCTGAGGTGGAGCTTCGACAGGGGGGTACTCGATCGTCGTCTCAATCAGTGGTTGGGATGCGAAAATTCGTAATAGTCGGTGGCTTCATTGGGTTATTCGCGTTCGAATGATGCCTGGAGAAGAAAAGCAACGCGCGGCCAGATTTGGTTGAGAGGAACGTGCGGCTCTGATTGGTTAGGGTGTAAAAAAATAAATAAAATTGTAAATTAATTACCTTTTAAATCGTATTAACTCCTAAATGTCATAACTTTTGCATACGTTGTCGAAATTCGACGAAACAGGAAGCGTTGGAATCGCAGCGACAAGATATACGCTGCAGCGAAGATCTGGGCATGTTTGGGGAAAACAAACTTTTTTTATTAAATCGAACGGTTTGATTTAATTTAAAATTTAATCACTCGACAACTCAAGGTGAGAACTCCTCACTCAATCGAATATTTGTTTCGATTTAAATTTTAAATAGTTAGATTTAAAATTGTTGATAGTGATTGATTGTGTGTTTGGATTGATGGTTGTTATCTATTGTGTTGAAATAGACCCTATACGCCGCATATTAAGCGGAGGTTATTTATTAAAAACATATACTGCGATAATTCCACCGTGAAGTGGAATTGGTATTATATATGTATTTGGAGTTGATTTCCCGCATTATATAGCGGATGAGACCCTATTGCGCCGCATAATAGTGGATAATATTTATAAATCCCATATACCGTGATATTCCACCTCGAAGTGGAATTGGTATTGTGCTAACATCTGTGGATGCAGGGAAACAGGTTGGAGGGATCCAACTGGATTCCTCAAACATTTGAAATTATTTCATATGTTGTGTGTTGATTATTTATAATCTCCGTGTGATTATATTTGTGAATTGGAATTGTTGAAGGCTATAATTTAGCTGAATATATTTTTGGTATCGTTGGATACCAGAAATGAATAAAAATTGGATTTTTGAAATTCAAGTTGAAAATTTATTGAAAAAATTTATTTTTGATAATTGGATAAGTTTAAAAGGAGTTAAAAGATAAAAGTCTTATTTTTGAACCGTATTGAATTAAATTCCAAATTTTGGGAAAAAGCCTTAATAAATGGATTTCGGGTGATATTATTTATAAGTTAAAGGATTTATTTAAAATTTGTTTTAAATAGATTTGAA
This sequence comes from Allium fistulosum, assembly GCA_030737815.1. Classification (NCBI taxonomy): domain Eukaryota; kingdom Viridiplantae; phylum Streptophyta; class Magnoliopsida; order Asparagales; family Amaryllidaceae; genus Allium; species Allium fistulosum. Next base: position 922,649,303 of record CM060904.1, read on the forward strand.
GAGATAAAGAAATTTATTTTAAAGAAAAGAAATAACTTTGAAAATTTATCTGACTTTGAATTAGTCAGATAATTAAAGTAATCCTACGTATGGATGTTTGGATTTTATTGGATGTTGAATTGTTTGACATCTCTGATATGTGATATTTTGTGATATATCCTGATTTGTGTTGTGATCTGTGATTTATTTATCTATGATATATATATCTGTGATCTGTGAATAAAAGATAAGCGTTATCGTTTATACCGCTTATCAATTATATTGTTATATTTGATCTGTGATGGTTGAATGTTGTTGCATTATTGTGTTAAACCCTTGGACTACACAATACACACACAAATGTGGATTTCACGTGGAAATTGGTTAAGTCACAGATTTTTATCAATTTTGGAAAATTGAGTTTTTGAATCCAAAATGGTTTTGGAATTGGAATTGAAAGCTTTTGAAATGAGTTTCAGAAATAAAAGTTATTTTAAATAACTTAATAAAATTGAAATTTAAATCATTTGATTTAAATTTTGAATTCAATATTTTGAAATTGGATTCAAGGATTTGGGAATTTTGGTCGAAAAAGATTTTTTAAGTATAAAAGGTGTTTTATATGGGTTTTTAACCATTTAAAAATATGGTTTTGGAAATTTAAATTTAAATTCAAGTTTTATACTTGGATGGCTTTAACCTGTGTAAATGAAACTAGTTTTTCCCGAAACGAAAACTATCTGTTTTCAAATAATAATAACTTTCATAAAGTGAAAATTTTCCAATTTGTATCGAAACAATTCAAGTTGAAATGAAATTGTAAATAGTTTGGAAAAACTAGGAATTAACCTTTGTGACGATAATGAAACTTTATTTTGAAATAAAAGAGTATTTCAAAAGGTGTATCTTTTATATTATAAAAGACTTGAATTGAGTATAGTTTTGAAAGCTATAAGTAAATCTTGATTTAAAGATTTAATGGGTTAATCGAATGGAAATGGAAATTGATTTGGAAATTTGTGAATGAATCTTTGTGAAACTGGGTAAACTTTGTGAAATAAATCTTTTTGTTTAAAGATTTAAAATGGTAATTTGTTTAAACCATTTAAAGGAAAGGATTTGGGTAATAAGTTGTGACTTAATTGAAATCCCCATATCCATATGTTTTAAATATTGTGCTCACTATTCGGGTTAGCCGGGAAAAGACCTTTGTGTCATATAACCCATTCTGAATTAGTGATACGACGATATTGATAGCATTTGAAGACCGGTGGTGAAGACTGGGTATTTGTGAAAACGATAGGATGACCTATCGATTGTCTCTGCACCATTAGCTACGGTATAGAGATTTCCTTTGTGATGGGAAGTTCGATCGGGATTGTGAATACCCGGATTGCAAGGGCTTCTTCGGAAGTGCCTTCGGTTCTGTTCGAACCCGGAACAGACTTGTATGGTTACATGTCTGACATTACATTTTGAGATATAAAGCTGATTTCTTTTAAATACATTTCTGTTGGTGGCGGAGAATTTATTCTCTTAGCTTAACACCCTTCTCTGAGATGTACGAGCTCAGAGGTTATGTAGTTGAAATTTATCAGTGATATACTCCCAATTTGGTAGTGTGGCATGCCGAGTGTTGCTGTGTGATGATCATTTATTGATCATTTGTAATCAAAGCGTGGCTTTATGAAAAAGCGTAGCTTTGTGGACGAGACCTCTTCGGACCTCACAACCCGGAAATGGTCGAAACAGGAAAGATGCGACAAGGTTTCAGGGGTAGCTTCCCTAGGGTATGACCATTCCTTCTGGAAAAGGGTAGTATCATGGTATGGAGCCCAGATACTTACTCATGTGGACACACTATATTTACTACTGTGTGATGTGTTGGTGACGTGCGCTCGGATAAAGGTCCCAAAGGACCGGGGGCGGCATATCTCAGGTTTTCTACCCGGGAAGGGGGTAATCGGCCTTGTGTTGGCAGAGAGCAGGTTGTCTCTCAGGGTGTCCGCCAGAGGCGTTCCTACGTGGCATAGGAAGTTCCTTAGCCTGACCATTTGTTGGAAATCCAAAGAAACAATATGAACCTTGTACGGTTTTAGTTGTATAACCTGCTATGGAATGTGGCGGTAACCTGCTATTGAACATAGTAGCTATAGTAGGCATAGTGTGAAATGCCTATGCTGGCTAAGATTAATATTATACTTTCAAAAAATTTTCTACATATGCACTAATAATAATAATATCGAATGATTTTGCATAGTAAGCATGTTTGACTATTATAAGAAGAAATCTCCTCCAATTCTGTGTTTGCATTGTGTGTGTGGCGGGAGATCTTATGGTAGTTTCATTTTCCAAAAGCATTGCGGATGTCTTTTACTTCCTTTGTTGTTGTTTTTTTAAAGATAAACTATTTTAGTTCTCACACCAGTCACCATGACTGACTTGGAGTTTGTTGTTTTCTTCCTAAACTCTGGGTGCCCACCAATTTCCACACGGGCAGTCTAGAGTCAGGTTATCAGGTCTTTCTGGATTCAGGAGATGCCGTGGAGCTCAGTGGCGAGCTGGATGGCGAGACGTATCACTTGCATATGATATTATTTATTCCACTGTGTATTCTGTATGAGGACAAGTTGTATAACTGTCCATTGATGTATAGTGTTGTTGTAAACTCTGATGATGTAATGTATAAAATGATATAGTTCTTTGATTTAAAGATTATTCATTTATCTATTATATGTTGTTCCGCTGCGATATGTGAGATTCTGATATTGTTCTGTGTTTTTCTGTTGTTCTTCTTTCTTTTTCTTCTGTCTTCTTCTACCTCTTCTTTTTCTCCATAACAATTCGGTTTTCCGGCATTCGATTGCTCGGTAGTTGATACAGTGGACGTATTGATGTCGATTTTCGAAAGTCGAAAATCTCGAGATGTTACAGCTGACCCAAGCATAAAGTAAAACAATACACTCGAGTCAGAACTAAAATATCCTTATATAAGTCAAATCAATATCACATATAACATGAGTGTAATAGCATCAGAGATGATTACAAGTTTTTACATCTCCTATACAGTGTATAACGTGCGTGTAATAACTCAAGAGATGTTACGAGATTTTCCATCTTATAAGGATCGGTCTATATATATATATATAGTTGAATATGCTATATATGTAATGTCTAATCAATAAAATAAATAATTTTCCTAGCGTTAAGGCTTTACATTAATTCCCTTTAATGCGTTTTTAAGCATTGTCGTACAGTTTGCATATAACATAACTAATAGAACGTCGGTAGATAGGGATGCGCCGTGATATGACAACATTAAACCAAACTCGTAGTTGTCTCATATAAGGATAAAAGTATTACAAGGCACATGAGGCAATGCCAAAGGTAGTATGCTACCGGTTCGAATCGTTGGGCTGGTTGTAATGCATTGTCGCAACGACCGCCCACTGCATCTATCCATCCCATATCGAGTCAAAGGAAGGTTATCCCAATCAAGGTCAACAACAGAGGTAATAATATGGACTGAGTCCACAAGAAAAATCGTAGAATGGGTGTCTGCTAGGGGTAGCTAGCCCACTTGGCCTGGTTAAAGCCGTCATTCTTTAGTCATTTAAAATTGACACAAGTATGGGGCTATCCATGACCATTCTCTTTCTTCAAATCTAGCAACATACACATAATGCAACCACTTCATTCTAGAGTCTCCTCCACGTCATAGTTGTTAAAGTGGTTCCAACATTGACAGAGAGTAAGCCAATAATCGACCCCGATCTCTTTAACAACCAAACAACATTTTACACACCGGTTGGTTCTTTTACATTTCGAAACGATTCATACTTGATATCAAAGTATCTATTCACTTCAAAATATCATTCATTTCAAAATTATCATATTCACTTCGAAATCAATGTCATTTCAAAATCATTTTATTCACTTCGAAATCAATTCCATTTTAATATCATTATTATTCACTTCGAAATCAATTTCATTTCAAAATCATTTTTATTCACTTCGAAATCAATTTCATTTCAAAATCATTTTGAATTTCAACTTAGATTATAACTTCATTTTAACCACATTGGTATTTCAAATTATCAAGCAACAGTCAATAAAAATAAATCACTTCATGATTTCGATTTAATTAACATAAGAAATATTTTAGTATTTGTGGGCGGGTTTAATCACTCACCTTTATTTGAAATTGAAATTTTTTCAAAGTCAAACAAATTCCAATCCAGCTTCATGTCGTAGCCTTCTTCGATACGATCACAACGCGACCTGTTTCACTCGAATCCGACCTCGTACGAGAAAATTACGAATTAATTAGCATAACGATACAATTTAAATATAATTAACTAAATAATTAACTAAAAAATAACTTAACCTATTCTTAATCACGCACGCTGCTCCCTCCATCCTTAGGCCGAACGTGCTCTGTTCTTTTTTATACAAATCGTTCGCGCCCATTCGCCAGAATGCCCAGCCACCGCTGTCGTAACTGCCGCCAACGTTGCCTCACCTGCTCCCCTCGCTACCTACACCTGCTCCCCTCGCCGGGCACGCGTATGCGCATACGAACCTAAGAAACCACCGTGCCCAAATGCCTCAACTCTGGCGAATTCGAGCAACATCGACTCGATTCAACCGTACATTGCGTAGAGGAGATCGAGCTCTCCATTTTTCCTTTTGGTGTCCTTCGATTTCATTAAGTGGATTGAGAGAAAACGAGGAGAAACGATCGTGAAATTTCGGCCATTAAAAATTTAAAAGGGAGGCTAAAGAACCATAGGGTTTTGGATTGCAAAAAAATAAAGTTAAGGGCTATTTATAGGAAATTTTCGCGGCACCATTGGTCCGTGAAAATTTCAAACTCCAAACAAAGCGTGCCGCCTAACGTTCTATATATTATACCCCTATTCCAAACACAATGGAATATGTATCGAGAGTCAATTCCTTCATATTCAAAAAATAGCTTTTCAAAATCAAATTATTTTAATTAAAGTTCTTAAAATAAATTCCACGCATTTCTAGCTTGCATGGCCAAACGATAAGTCCGATCGCTACGAAACTTGAAATACAACAATAATTCACTATTACGGATCCGATGAAATTAGTTTTGTCGAAATCCGAGACAGTTATCAAAAAGACTATTTTTACACGTTAATTAAAAACAAGCTATTTTCCAAAATAAATTTATTCACCCTAAATTCAATTTTAAAAGTTAACAATCTTCATTCTTGTTTACATAGAATTTAAATAGGCTTTCGAAATCATTCTCATTCATACTAAATTAAGGATTCAATTATTTAAATAATTTCAAATATTAAATATAATGATTAAATTATCAAATAAATCGCTATATTCGAGATCCAAGTTGTTTAACTTACACAATTTGCTTTTAAAATGAATTTAAATAATAAAACAACTACTTCTATTTTATAGTAATTCAACATCTTTGTGATTATTGTATACAACAAAAGTTATTCATACCAAATAAATGTTTTCTTATTTCTGAAATTTATGCTTGTCAAAAATACAATTTCATATAAATAAACTTATGTTTTTACTTTTAATAAAGATTCATTCGATTCTTTATTAATTAACATTGATTACTTCAATTTCTTTTATCAATTACTTACAATTCAATATCATTTAATTAACTTTCTAATATAAGTTATCATTTTTTTTATCTTATTGGCTTTTGTTATTTAAATTTTTTATGTAAGTTCATATCCAATAAATTACATTAATAAATCATTAAATTTTTATTTCTAACCATTTTTGTTCAATAATTATATAAAATTTAATAATTTAAAATAGTTAAAAATACGGGTTGTTACAGAATCAAAGGCTTTACTTCAGTTCTAGAGATTTTGAATGCTTTTAAAAGGTGAGTAGGAAATTTATAAATTATTTATGATATTCAATCTATTTCATTGGCATTCGTTTGATTTTTATGCCTGTGAATAAATATATGTGAATTGTAGGTCAAGTTTGAATGTAATAACATCGCCTACATATTCTTAGGAGATCTGATTAGAAATAGTTTTACATCTTGATTTGGAAATCAGTCCCAAAAGCTATAGATATGAATATTGATTATATATAAAATTTATTCCAGACTTGAAATTGGGTTGTAGATTATTAGTAAAGATTATTACCCTAATTACGTTGAATTAGGAATTTTCCATAGTTTAATTTATGGGAAGAACGTCTACTTGCTTTTTATTATTTCTTTATGTTTCTAAATTGCATATAAAATGTAACGTTTGATTTAACAATGAATATATGCAAATGAAAAGGAAGAGATGTGTAAAGTATAGAATTATTCTTCGTAGTTTACACTGTTTATTCTAATAAAAATAAAATAAACATTCCTTGTAATTTTAAACATGCCAAATCTTTCCATTTATTTTTAATCTTTTGTTCAAAACTATTTTATGGAAATTACACGGAGAATCTTTTTAAGAAATTTAATTTCAGCAAATTAAATGTGCAAAGAATATTCTGGTTAAAAATTTACGACTAGAATATATTTGGTAAAAGTAGGTACTTACATATATTTTATACGCGCTAATAAATATGAATTAAACTTAACTAATACGACGACTTATGCATAACGCTTGCTTAGGGTATAAGTTATACGTAGAAATAAGATTGAATAACGGATAGGAGAAATAGGAAGGAAGGTTTAGAAAGGTTGTAGTCTAATTAATAGGTAGTAAATGCGAGATGAAGTTGGGAGTTGCAAATAATTACTAGAGTAAATGGATTAATGGGACTGATAAATATGAAGTTAGGTTAATAACAATGGAATAGTTAGAAAAGGTTTCCTAATTGGGAAATTAGTAAATATACATAAATGTTGTAGGAAATGTCCATTAGGATGATATTCTTTTCTCATGAACAAATTGACATTTTTGGAAGGAGTAAATAAAGGGGATCCATGGGTAATTAAATATTTAAGGTAAGTTATATGACCTTAAATAAATAAAAGGAAGTTAGTAAGCTAAGCCCAATATTTAATTTAGGATAATAAAGCTTAGTAAAAATAAAGCCTATGATAATATGGTTTAAATTAGTAATTAATTGAACTTAATAGGTTGGGATGCGAGGTCAATAGAGTTTCACAATGGAAGTTTGCCCTTCACTTTGAGGCTACCAGCAGTTGCGTACACTTCCTATTGATACGAGACATCTTTTACTGCAGAACCCGTAGAGTGATTAATTGGGTTTAGAAGATTTAGATTCGAGGTCAGTAAACTGACACAACGAAAGTCTACCCTTCACTTAGAGGCTACCAGTATTTGTGTACACTTATTACTGATGTGAGACATCACCAATCATATGACCCATGCAAAATGATTCTGTGAACTATAGGACCTTTAGGGGTTAGAGGTATTAAATGATTGTCTAAGGGCTTGCCTCTTTCCTTATTCAAAAGAATTAAATGGTCCAAAGTAATGGTTAGGAGTAGTGGATATCTTGGGAAGGGTCGGTTTCGGGTTTAAGGTATTAAGTGACTTATGTTGGATCCGCCTAAGTCCTATAAAGAAGTATTAAGTGTCCCAGCGAGATTCCAAGTAATGTCAGCTAGATAGTACTAGTGAGGAGTCTGCCTTTGGGGTTAGGTATTAAAAGACAAAGGCTTACCTAGAATATATATACTAAAAGGTTAGGCATCTGCCTAGTGCTTATTAATGAGGTATTAAGTGGCTTGGGTACTGTCTCTCACATAGCTAAGACTTTAATGATGACAGATGCGTCAGTGGTATGGCTATTATGTATTATAAAGTCATAAGTAGTGGTCAAAGGTCTCTGTAGCTAGAACTAATAGACCAATGATGAAGATGCTAGGTTCTACTTTATATTTGGAAGTATTAAGTGGCTAATAGACTTACGTCAGTATTTTGTATCTTGAGATAAGGGTAGGTAGACAATTTATGTCAAGTAGAAATATCGTGCATGTAATATTAGGTTAAACTAATTAACCTTAAATAGCAGACATAACAATTAAAAGAAAACCAATCGGTATAAAATTATGTTATAGACACTGTATAGATTTTCCAGTCACCAAAACGTTGTTTTTACCCCCTCTTCATTACAACCCACATGATAGACTTAGAGGAACATGTCACTGTAGCTGGACATGATTGGTTGTTGGAGAAGTTTTCTCATCTCTAATGCTCTGCAATGATGTGGCGATTTGATACCCAAGGAATACTCTTTATTCGAAGGTAGTAGCCATAGTTAGTATTTATATCCTATTATTATTTCCACTTTAAGTTTAGATTTTATCAATCTTTGATATGCTCCTGCTTATTTGCAGGTATCAAATACAATGATCCGTGTTCTGATGGACTTGGGTTTCGATTTTGTCAAAAAAAATTGGGCCCATTAAACTGTGGACAGTTGGATTTGGACGATATTGAGATATCCAACTTGGAGATCTTGCAGTGGAACTTTCCTTAGGATGTCAGTGTTTGGAAGATGGAAAATCTACATTCGATTGCCCATCTTGTCGTGTGCATTATTCAGCACAACATTACCCCCAAGACGGGAAGCTATGATCAGATTTATCCTTAAGTGCGGGAGGGTAGTTATGGGTGGTATAGTAGTCAATTGGGCATGCACTATTATGATTCATTTTCCGACCAGTGAGTTGGCACCCCATAGAGTTACTTTCTGTATTGTCACCTATTCATTCTTGTTTTCAGACGATACATAGTGAATCTTAGTGGGGAGACTGCTTAGATTAAGGTCCTTCCTACCATTGACAGAGCCTCCTTAGAAAGAAGGCAATTCCTTTTCCACTTGCAACAGCCAAGCCAGCAGTAGAGCAGCAGCCGTAGTAGGAGGCCGAGCAAGGATAAGGCACAGAGGGATACCAAAATCCCGAGCTAGTCGCCATTCGGCATGAACCAACTGAGCTCCAGGAGGTCCACCCCGGCCAGCGAGAGATGAGGACTAAGCTACAGTGCTAGAGTCATAAGATTGGATGCTTAGCCACTATGCTTCGCCTTTTTCAAGGCTGCAACAACGGCTCGAGTTCCCGTTGAGGATCAGGACCATCCCACAGTATATATGTACCGTTTTAGGTTCTATAATGTGTTGTTGTATCTTTTCCTTCCAGCATTTGTTCTTTCAATTTTAGGTTGATGGGTTGTAACTGTTAGTTTTCTCTTTTCAAGACGCACATGATATTATGAGATATATTTCTATTTTACTTTGTTATTATTTCCAAATACATAACCGCTCTTATGTGTATGTTTAGAAGAAATGGTATAAATATGAAAATCTCATACAGACACTTAAATAACAGTAAAATGCAATATGAGACTAGAAGTTTTAAATAGGTAGAAATTTTAGCAAGCGAAGGACAAGTAAAATTGTTTTGGAATCATGAGTCACTGTTCCAGTTTCTTACAAGCTAAATATTTTGAATAACTGAGTACAATGATATTTTTAAATAAAATTTCAAGTTTTATGGATTAAGGTTAGTTGTAGAACGTTAGAATTGAACTTATGAGTTTAGCGCATAACTGACTTCCGACTGACGCTAAAAATGTGGCTTGAATTATTAATTTTTTAAAAGGAAAATATTTTGAAAAGTTTTCCTTGATTTAAAAAGTTCCGCTTGAAATTTTTTTTGATTTTTTAATTTATTTTTGGTGTTCAAATAATTTTTAGAACTTTTACCTAAATTTTATTTCAAGGGAAAATTTCCTCTAAATATTTTGAAAAATTATTTTTCAAGCGATGTACAAATTTGAAAAGAGAAAAGAGGTTGTTATGAAGTTTTTGATTTTGAATGCCACATGCTAATTATAGGGAAGGAAAATAGGTTAGAAATGTGAATTTAGTGGTGCATTAGAAATGATCATACAGTAAAATCCAAGCTTTAACAAGGGAAAATATGTTTTAACCTTTGAATTTCTATTTCCATACCATGTCGACGACCCGTGCGAGTCTATTTTTGGATTCAATTCGATTTCAAAGCTTGAAAAGAAGCCTCCTTATGCGTTTTGTGTGAGGAAAATTTGAAGTAAATTCGGGACAGTGAGGAAATTTTCACTGTACAATGATAAATAGATAGCTTATAGAATGGTAAGAATGTAAAATTCTCCACCTAAATTACTTTTTCCGGCATAAGAGTAATGTTTAGAAAAAAATATTTCGATGCGTTAGGTTTTTGGTTGGTAGGAATTGGATGCAAATTGGTTGCACCATACGTCTTTTCGTCGTAGTCCAGAGATTTTTGGTGAAAAGACTTTTAAAAATCTGCATGCATATAGAACTGCCAATATATATATATATAAGGTGTTTGCACCATATTTTCAAAACTATGTTCAAAAGAAAAGCATTCATATAGGAGGATCCGATTTAGAATCATTATGCATACATGTTTCTTATATTGTGATATGTTATGCACTTGTGCACGTTGGTTACAAAATTGGTTGTACACTAATTGGTTATGTAGTTTAGTGTAATTACGAGCTATCACCATGACTTAATTATTGGTATAATTTTGGGGATAAAATTCCCTTAAGAGTGAAGAACATCACACCCCGTAAGTTTTACGATTTGTTGTTGAATTAATTAGTTAATTAGGCTCCAAAAATGAAATTTGTGTAAACGATGGAATTAGACTACGAAACTTACACCAATGCATTCATTGTAAAATTCTAAGAAACTTTCGTATTTGGAGTTTTCTGATTGGAGTCCAAACGAAGAAATTACGAACAAAAAATGAATTCGGAATGGACACAATTAAATTAGAAATGTTAACGTTTATATAATAAATACCAGGACCCACGGGTCGACCCCCTTATTGGGAAGATTGACTAGTAGCGGTTGAGCCCTGATGATGGAGCAATTGATCGGTCCTAGTATTTGGCAGCAAGGGTTTGCCTTAGCCAAACGGCCTGGATTTTATATAATTAAATCTAACTTCTATGGTTGATTTGAGTGCCTATAAAATCAGGCCTAACTCTCTCTTCTCTTTTCGTAATTTTTTGGAAACAGTAGCGAAGCTCTATCATCTTCTTTTATCCACTATTTTCTAAATTATCAAAAATAATATTTAAATTTGTGTCTATACAATTGGGGAAGAATAGAAATCAAATAAGAGAAGAAGAGAAGCAAATTAACACTATGCGATAACAAGGTAACACACATAAGTAGATATGTGTGTGTGTGTGTGTATGTATATATTACCCTTTAACCCCAAATCTCTTCTCAGATCTGTAATTCTAATATATGTATATACCATTTTTATACATATTTCTTGAAATTAGAAGGAAATGGAGTTGAATCAAAGGCTTTGCTTCAGATCTAGAAATTTGGAATGCTTTTAGAAGGTGAATGGGAAATTTATAATTTGTTTATGATATTGAATCTATTCCATTGCATTCGTTTGATTTTTATGCCAAATGAATAAATATATGTGATTTGTCGGCTGAATTTGAATGTAATAAACATCTCCTATATATTCTTAGGGGTTCTGATTAGAAATAGTGTAATGTAATACCCTGATCTGGAAATCCATCTCAAAAGTTAAAGATATGAATATTGATTATATATGAAATTTATTCCAGATCTGAAATTGGATTGTAGATTATTACCCTGATTATATTGAATTGGGAATTTTCCATTGTTTAATCTGTCGGAAGAACGTCCATTTAATTTTTATAAATTTGTTTATGTTTCTAAATTGTATAGAATATGTAACGTTTGATTTAACAAGGAATATATGTAAATGAAAAGGAAGAGATGTGTAAAGTACAAATTTATTCTTCGTAGTTTACATTGTTTATTCCAATAAAAAGAAAATAATTATTCCTTGTAATTTTAACAGGGAAAATCTTTCCTTTTATTTCTGATCTTTTATTCAAAACTAATTTATGGAAATATACCATGAAGAATCTTTCTAAGACGTATCATTTCAGCAAATTAAATATGGAAAGAATATTCCAGTTAAAGATTTATGACTAGAATATATTTAGTAGAAGTAAGTATTTACACGTATTTGATACGCGCTAATAAATAAGAATGAAACTAAATTAATATGATGATTTACACGTAAAGCTCGCTTAAGGTATTAGTTATACATAGAAATAAGATTGAATAACGGATAGGAGAAATAGGAAGGAAGGTTTGGAAAGGTTGTATCTCCAATTAATAGGTAATAAATGTGTAACGATCCAGAATTTCATTGCTTTGATTTGCAAATATTTAATTAATTTTAAATATTCAAATAATAGTTTTATAATAAAAATAAAACTTTTTTAAAAATTAAATAATAATGGTGAAATAGTTTTCAAAATGTGTTTACAAAAATTATTAGTTTGAAAAAAATTGAAAAATGTGATCGGAATCCGTTTTCTGAAATTTCGACTTTTAGTTGAGTGAAAGTTATCAAAAACATTATGAACTCTTTAGCATAAGTATTTACACTTGCAGATAAGTTAGTATATGTGTATTAGTGTATGTGTATGTATGTATTTATACCTTAGTATATTAAGTAAAAAATGTCACATCATTAGGAGACATAAGTACATTAGAATACTTATGCATGTTTTATTTGATTTGATTTGATGGAAGGGTGGCTAGGCGTGGGCTGAAATGGGTGAGGTGGAAGAGAGGCTGCGATGTGGCATGCATGTGTGGAGGGTAGAGTACATGAGGGTAAAATGATAATTTGCCATTTATATTTCATATAAAACTAGTTTTCACCTTTTCTTTCTCATTTTATTTTCATTTCCTATTCTCTCATCTTCTTAAAAGCTTCATGAAACCTTTTAATGGCTTCCATTCATAATTCTAAGTTTTTAAAAATCGAAGTTTAAACTTTTAAAATGATTTCAAACTTGTTTAATCAACTTCTTTTCATTTTAAAAAGTCCTCCATTTTTACTCCCACTTCACTCGGCCGTAACTTCCATTAGGCTACTCCAAATCAAGATTTTATTTTTTTAAAACCATATATAATTTCATTGGCTACAACTTTAACTTATACCATTTTTTTAAGTTTTGAATATTTTTGGGTCGAAAATATATTTCTTTCTGACTCATCTTCGAACCCATATTTTCAAGCCGGAAAAATTGCACTCCTTCTTTTGACCATATCTCCCTAAAAACAAATCGGAATTGATTTATTCTTTTTTTGAAATGTAGATAAAATAATTTACTAAATTTTTTTCTGTTTTCCACTTGTTTAAATTCAGAGAGTAAGATGGCCAAAAATCGAGGAGAAAATGACCTATTTTCGGGTGATTTTTGTGTGGTTTTCCAAGCTTTACAAGTTCTAAAAAGTTCCTAAAATATTTGGCGAGTAAAATTTAGTTTTTTTTTTATTTAAGTTTTAGCTTCTATGTGTTATATGAATTGTGTATAATTTGTGACTTGAATTGGTTAGATATGTTGTGGTTGAATATGCTTATAGGTTGTTGTTATGAGTTGAAAAGTTAGACTTGAGATTGAAGTTAAATACGGTGTTGTTTGGAAAGTTGTAAACTTTGGTTATATTTTGTGATCTTGTTTATGTTTTGATTTGTTTTATATGTACATTGTTATGATATGATTATGTGTTAGTTGCTAATAAAAGTTAGACTTGGATTGGTTTATCAATGAAGAATCCGTGTGTGAAACTACGAGCTTTGGTTTTAAAGATAAAAAACTATTTTGTTAAAGTTAGAAACTTTGTTTAGTTTCAAAAACAATTATTTTGTGTTAGAAAGCTTTCAAGTGATAGGTTATCAAAAAAGGAAGTAAGGAAACAATTCTAAGAAATGTTATCCATAACAATAGTCGCATGGATGCAATTTTGATAAAAATCCAACTTTTGAAAGTTTGAGTTATTTTCTCCTCTGAAAGTTTTGTAAATGTTTTATAAACCTAATAATGATGTTTTAAAAAATTAATTGCGACGATCCACTTTTTTGGACGGTTTAAATCAACAATAAACCACATATGTCGAACTCAAACCATTCAAAGAGAGGATTGTCAATGGGGTAAATAAGAAAATAAAAGAAAAGAAGGAAAAGAAAACACAGAATTTCACAGCGGAATGAAAAAATATAATAATCAAATAAACAGTTCATGAAGTTGTTTTACAAATAACATTTGATTACACTTTTACAATACAATCAGAGTTATACATATAGCAGGTATAATAGGATAATGCAGCGGAACAACATGATGCAGTAGAAAAATTACTAATAATATAATATACCAAACTCCATCTTCGTCCTCCAGAAATAAAATCTTCACCATTGAAATGCTCAGGCTGACCCGAGCGTAATGAAAAGACAAAACACTCGAGTCAGAACTAAAAATTCTTATGTAAGTTAAATCAACAACAAGTAAATATCGGTATAATGGCTTCAGAGATGTTTATGCGATTTTACATCTCCTATCAAGTGCATAACGTGCGTGCAATAACTTAAGAGATGTTTTGGAATTTTCCATCTCCTAAGGATCCGTTAAACTATCTATATGTAGTAATATACGCTATATATGTTGTGTCTATCAGTAAAGTATTAAAATAGCGTTAAGGAATTGCCCATATCCCTCTTAACACATTTTATAAATGTCGTAGTCTATACAGTACTGTAAACTCCACCAAACCGGTGGGCTATCAGGGAGTACTCCATAGGTACGACACAAACCAAAATTGTAGTGGGCTCGATAAGGCATATGACAAGGCACGCGAGGCAATGCCCATGGCAGGATTCTACCGTTTTGCACCCCCGGACTGGTAGTAACGCATAGCAGCTATTACCGCCCACCTCGAAACACACTCACAAAATCAAATCGAGGATGGCCACCAACTCAATCACAAAGTAACAGATATGGTATCGAAGAAGTGTGTCCGATCGGAGGAGCGACCTCACTTTGCCCGGTATAGCTCCTGTTTTAGTCATATCAAGCTGACCCAAGGGTCAGGGCTACGTTTTTACCTCATACCAGTAGCGTTCGCCAAACCATCCTACTTTGTTCTGGATTCTCCACCACGTGCACAGTTGTTAAAGTGGTTTCGGAATTAGCAGAGAGTATGACAATATCCGACCCCGGTCTCTTTAACAACCAAATGCTTATTTCACACCATGGTCATTTTATAAATCATTCAAAAATAGTTTATACCTTCATATCAAGATATCCATATACTTATTCCAAAAGTATAAATATATTCATAAATACCGAGGAAGATTTTCTTTCCATCAATTTTGAAAATAATTTATAAATCTCTCTTAAACCATTTATAAACTATTTATACGCTTTAAAACCATTTATAAAGCTATTTATAAATTCAAAAATTGTTTACAACTTTTCTCCTTTTCATAAACTTCTTCGCAAATTCCTTTAAACGCTTCCAAATCCCTTTATACAAGTTATTTTATAAAACCTTTATAAAATCCTTTGAAACCTTTATAACTCCATTATAAAACCATTATAAAATCCTTTATAAAAATCTTTTCTGAAAATCCTTTTATAAAATCCATTATAAAATCTCTTATAAAACTTTTATAAATTCCTTACAAAACCTTGTACCAAATTCTAAAATCTTTTACAAAATCTTTTATCTATTAAAGTCATTATAAAAGTCTATAATAATTATCTTAAATCGAAACTATATTTATTATATTAAATTAAATTTAATATATATATATATATATATATATTAAACTATATTAAATATTTTATTAAATTAAATTTTAAACTTTTTAAAATATATTTTTACTAAATAAAATTATAAGTTAAAAACTCAAAATTTCATTTAAACCATATATTAACTTATAATTTGAAACTTTTAAAACATATAAAATAAATTATTTTCCAAATATAAATTTTAAATAAAATCATTAAATTAAATTTAAAAAACAAATATATAAATCAAACATACTTTAATATTCAGAAAATAATTTAAAACCGACCAACAATGTCCATATATAATTTTCTACCCTATGGTCAAGTGTTTGGGTATGTACCATTTCAACCCAAAATAGTTAAATTTCCCTGGTATATATCATTTCAACCCGTATCTCGAATCAATAATTTCCAAATCAATAAAATCGCTCGGTTTTATCATTTCAATCCATAATGATTTTTCCTAATCTTTAAGATCGTTCGGGTATGTATCATTTCAACCCATAGTGATTAACAGGGATACAAACATCCAATCAACCAAAATGTCAGCAAATAGACATCCTTCACAATCAACATCCAAATCAGTAAATAAATCACAACAATTAATTGGTTATCAATATCAGGTATTTAACTATCAATTTAATTTCAATATTAATTTAAATGGCAATTTAATTCAATATAAATTAAAATTAAATTAAAATTAAATTAAAATTAAATTAAAATGTCAAATTAAAATACCAAACAATAACCAATAATATTCTTATCACATCATAAATTTAATTTAACTAACATAAGACGGTTTAGTATTTGTGAGTTGGTTGAATCACCCACCTTTGATTTTTAGTCGATTAAAAATCCAAATAAAGCCCAATATTTGAATAGTCTCCAAATTCATTCAAAACAGTTCCATGCTATCCGAAATTTCGATACGATCCCACCAGAAGAAACCGCACGTGAATCTGAGTTCATATGCAAAAGTTACGAATATTAGAAGGTTTTAAACTTAAATTAAATAAAATTAAAATAGAAGGGTAAGATTGTAATTATCCTCACCATCTAACCCTAGCAATATCAATCGAACCTTGTACCTAATACCCAACCGCTACCTACACGTCCAAAAACGTCGTGCCTACGGCCATCACCTCCTAGATCCAAGACCACCAACGTCACCGCCGCCTCACGCCGCCCTACCAGGCCACAAGCGCAAACCCCAAGTGCTGCCACTAGCCTTGCCGCCGAACCCAAAATCCGACCATTCCTCCTCCATTTTGGCGAACTCAAGACGCTTTCGACCAGAACCAAACCACTAGATCAACTCCTCTCGATTCCCTCTACGCCACGGTATCCTCCGATCGTCGATTGGTCAACGATCCGCCGTTAAATCCAAAACCCTAGCAACGGACGGCTGAAAAAGATCTCCAAATTCTAGTCAAACCGAGACTCAATTGCAAAAATGAACTACAGATGTAGGTTGCGTTCGTCGAGAGCTTTCCAACGATATATAATTCGATAGGAATTAAGGAGGTTTGATTTTGAAGTTTGATTTAAAATTGAAATTAGGGTTTTGATGTTCTGACATTTGAGAAGGAAGGAAGGAGCAGAATTTTGTACGTACAACAAATGAAATCAAAAAGCTACTAGGGTTTCAGGAAGTATCTATTTATATAGACAGATGGAGAAGAACGAATGGACAGATCGAATTGGGTCGAAACGATAACAACAATCTGAAAAGCCCATTTCGTTCCCGAAACGAAAGTTTGTCATCCCATAAATCGAAATATAGGTTTTCGATTTTTTAAACTCAATGGAACTAGTTTTAAACTCTAATTCATTTGTATATATAAGTTAGCTTTTAAAAATCAAATTATTTTAATTAAATTCATTTAATTGATTTCTACGTGTTTCGAGCCCGCACGATCAAACGATAAGTTTGATCGCTGCGAAACTTGAAATCTTATAATAATTCACTATTACGGATCCGATGAAACTGATTTCATCGAAATCCGAGATAATGGCCAAAATGGCTAATTTTCACGTTAATTAAATAAATTATTATTAAATTGATTTAATCACCTTTAAATTATAAATTATAAATTAAAAGTTAACAATTTTCATCATTCTTGATTACACAGAAATTAATAATCTATTAAAATAATTTTTTCCATGTTAAATCCCCTATTTAAATATTACATTAAATTCAACGTTCAATCATAATGGAAATAAAGCTTATTTTATTATAATTTAGATTTCAACGGTTCTTTTATTTCCATTTAGACTCTTATTATTGAATCAACTATTACCATATGAATATAATTAATGTTACCCGGTACCTTGGCCTGGCTATAAAATGGTAGTTGCAGAAGCTATGATTAAACGTTAATGGGCGTACGGTCAAGAGTTAATCTACTTCGAGTCATGAAGGAGTTTACTACAAGTCGCCTCATCATCGACTTCGAGTCATTATGAATCAACTACTAGGGGTCAGCATACGAACGGATCGGTGTTTCTTTGAGCTTAGGGGCCGCTTGGCACTCGGGTCTGGTTTGCGACCAAGTGCAGGTGCTTCCCAATAACTCTGTCCGGAATCTCTACCATGTAGTTCACAAGACTCCCCCCGTGGTCGATCTCCAGATTTGATGAGCTGGCGACGAAATTCGTGGAGTAGTTCATGATCCATGCTACTTGCCTGAGAGACGTGATGTCATTATCCAGTGTGATTCAGGCTCCGGGTGAGACGCTGAAGGACTATTTGCAGAGATTCCATGTTGCTGCTATCGAAGTTAGTAATTCGAATGACCATGCCATTCTTATGGCTATGATGCGAGGTGTTGATCCGAAATCTGAGTTTGGTGACTGGCTAGCAGGAAAACAGCCAACTACCCTGGAAAGTTTTTATTCAAAGGCAAATCAGTTCATGAGAAAGGAGGAGGCCAGGTTGTCGAGAAGGGGCAGTGCTATAGGACCCAGCAGGGAAGTGGTGCAAAGCAATATTGCAGTGAAGCAATCCGGCAAGAGCTATGGTAAGGTCCAAGTGAACGTTCAAAATAAACCGGAGCAACCAAAAGGAACCAGAGGAGGAAATTCCAGATGGAAGAGGGAAGCAGGAAAGTGGAAGCCGAGGATCCTGACTTATAATGAATATACGCCCCTGAACACATCTTTGGAAAATATTTATCTGTCCACCTGTAATACTTTTCAATACCGAAAGCCACGCTCAAAAGAATCGACTGAAGAACAAAAACAAACCGGGAAGTACTACCGGTTTCATGAGACCTATAGGCACAACATTGATGAGTGTAGTTACCTCCACGACACTATAGAAAAGCTGATTCGCCAGAAAAAGTTGTAGCAGTTTGTTAAAAATCCGCAGGATGGCAGACAAGGGGACGTCCAATCCTGACCATGGACAAGCTCCATGTCGACCTGAAGAGCCCGCTTGGACCAGCGGAAGACTGGTGATAAACACAATAGTTGGTGGGCCTCATCCTGCAAATAAAAGTTGGCAAGAAATGGAACGTTATGCTAGTTCCTTGAGACATGCGGATTTCGAGTGTTGCTCAAACACAGAAGACGAGACTCCGGCAAAGCAGCAGCGAATGATGACAGATGATATAGTGTTCAGGAGTAGGGATGCCGATCAAGTGGAGGCTCCTACTATTGATCTAATGGTTATCTCAGCTTTGATCTGACCAGCACTTGTGAGAAAAATATTAATTGATTGTGGAAGTTCTGTCAATATTACCTTTAAGAAGGCTTATGATTAAATAAAGATGGAGGCTAAGGATCTTAAACCATCTAAGGCCCACATACACGGCTTTAATGGTGCGGCTACTGAAGCAGTAGCCTTTGTTGAGTTGCCAATCGAGTTAGGTGAAGGTGACCGTAGGAGAGTGCGGATCCTACCATTCATTGTTTTAGACGTTGATTCCTCGTATAATGTGTTTCTGGGCCGACCGGCCCTGGCTAATTTTAGGATAGCTCTGGCCCTGTGGTGCATGACTTTGAAATTCACGACAGGAAATGGTGTTGGTGTAGCGCATGGTAACCAAGCTACTGGTCGTGCTTGTTATGTGGCCGAGCTGAGAGAGGAACATTGAAGAGAGAAGGGAAGGGTGTGGTCAAGTCCGTCCGCATTTATATTGCTGAAGATTGACAAGTAGCGCCTGAGCCTTGGCTTGGGCAACATAGTCGGTTCTATAAAGATATAGATCCGAGAGACGACGATGAAGAACCCAAAGAAGCCAAGGCAGCGCTGGCTGAACTGACGATTGACATCACAGTCAGCCACGATGACCCGTCACGGGTATTAAAAATAGGATCATAGCTCAGCCCCTTGATGATGAGGGATCTTACTGATTTTCTCCGAGCGAATCTTGATGTTTTTGCTTGGACCCATTCTGATATGTGTGGGATTTCACCCGCCATCACGAGCCATATGTTGAATATTGATCCAAAGTATGTCTTGGTAAAACAGAAGAGACGAGGCATGGACCCAGAGAGGTCCATTGCTCTCAAGGAAGAGGTGGATAAACTTAAAGCCAACGGGTTTATTCGCGATGCCCTCTATCCCGAATGGATATCTAACCCTGTACTGGTAAGGAAGGCGAAAAAGAAATGGAGGACATGTGTTGATTATTCAGACCTGAATAAAGCGTGCCCAAAGGATAGCTTTCCCTTGCCTAGAATTGATCAGCTGGTTGACTCAACAGCGGGACATGATTTTTTGTCGTTTATGGATGCGTATTCGGGATACAATCAAATTCTGATGCACATCCCGAATTAGGAGCACACTAGTTTTGTCATAGATGTTTGATTGTACTGTTATGTGGTAATGCCATTTGGGTTGAAGAATGCAGGAGCGAATTATCAGCGTCTGGTGAAGCAGATGTTTAAAGACCAGATCGGCAGAACGATGGAAGTCTATGTGGTTGATATGCTCGTGAAATCACGGTAGTCAAATGACCACATTCGAGACTTGGTAGAGATGTTTGATATACTCAGATTCTACCGCATGAAATCAATCCGTTGAAGCGTTCCTTTGGCATTGCATCTGGAAAATTTTTGGGCTTTATTGTCAATTCACGAGGAATTGAAGTGAACCTGGAAAAGGTTCAAGCCATTTGGGATATACAGGCACCCAGAACTATAAAGCAAGTGCAGAGCCTGAACGGGAAGGTCGCTGCATTGAGTCAATTTATATCCAGAGCAACCGACAAATGTATTCCTTTCTTTGATTTGATAAGGAGAGGGAAAAGTAATTTTGAATGGACGTCGGATTGTGAAGACGCATTCCGAGCTCTGGTGAGTCACCTAGAGAGGCCTCCAATTTTGTCGAAGCCCATGAATCATGAGGAGTTGTATATTTACTTAGTCGTATCCCAGCACGCCATAAGTGCAGCCTTGATTCGTGAGGAGGACCGAATCCAAAAGCCGGTGTACTATGTTAGAAAGCGTTTAACGGGGGTAGAAAGAAATTACCCCAAGATAGAGAAACCGGCTTACTACTTGGTGATCACATCGTGCAAACTCCGCCCGTATTTCCAGGCACATACAATCAACATCTATACCAACCAACCTTTACGGCAGGTACTCCAACGATCGGAAACTTCTGAAAGGTTACTTAAATGGAATATCGAGCTCAGTCAGTTCGACATCACCTACCTGCCTAGAAGAGCTATCCAGGGACAAGCATTGGCGGATTTATTGCAGAGTTCACTGTGCGGGACAAACCAAATTGAAGAGATGCAGTGACTATAGTATGATGGAAACTGTATATGATGGAGCATCCAACGACCATTGTTCTGGGGCTGGTGTTGTTCTTGTAACTCCCTAGAATCGGTCGATTTGCTATGCTTTGAAGCTTGATTTCCCCGCTACGAACAACGAAGCCGAGTATGAAGCGTTGATCGCTGGACTGAAGCTTGCTAAAGAACTTGGAGTGAAATCGGTCGAAATCTTTTGCGACTCACAGCTGATGGTATACCAAGTCCGGGGAGACTACCAGGCAAAAGGACAGAGGCTTGCTCCATAACTTACTCGGGTCCAAGAATTGTTGGCGGACCTCAAATACTACGATATTTCGCACATCCCACGCGAGCAAAATGGTGAGGCTGATTTCTTGGAAAAATTTGCAAGCACTGGTGACGCACAGCAGATGGGCTTAGTTCCTATCGAAACTTTACATGCCCCGAGTATAAATGCAATGGAAGTTGATCTTGTGCCAGAGTTGGAAACTGAAAGGGAGTCATGGATGTCCCCATTCAAAGAATACTTGTTGCGCGAGACCTTGCCTGAGAGAAGAAACGAAAGACGACAAGTCCTTCGCAAGGCCTCGCGGTATGTTATGCGAGATGGGATTATGTATCGAAAGGGATTCTCTGTTCCCTTGCTCAGGTGCATCGTCCACAACGAGATAAAATGAGTTTTAAAAGAAGTCCATGAAGGAGAATGTAGCGACCGTACTAGGGGCAAATGCTAGCCAAAAAGATACTCTGTTATGGGTACTACTGGCCGACCGTGAATCGGGACGCCGTAGACTATGTGAGAAGATGTGATAAATGGCAGAAGTACGCAAAAATCCCAAGAGCGCCGCCGAAGGAAATCACGCAAATGGTTAGCCCATGACCGTTTGCGATATGGGGAATCGACATTATCGGCTCGTTGCCAATTTCCAAAGGTGGTGCAAAATACGCAATCGTCGCGGTTGATTACTTCACCAAATGAGCAGAAGCGAAACCATTAGCTACGATCACCACCAAAAGGGTTATTAATTTTGTCATATGGAACATTATATGTCGCTTCAGTCTCCCGCAGACTATCATTACTGACAACGGAACTCAATTTGAGAGTAAGGAATTCAAAGAGTTTTGTTGGAAACATCATATCGAGAAGAGGTTTGCGGCAGTCGCTCACCCTAAGGAAAATGGTCAAGTTGAAGCCGTGAATAAGATAATCATGTCCATCTTGAAAAAGCATTTGGAAAAGGCTAGAGGCAAGTGGGTGGAAGAGCTTCTAACGGTACTCTGGGCATACAGAACCACCCACAAGCCCGCGACTGGCCATACTCCATTCGCCTTGGCATACGGCGCCGAAGCGGTTATACCCATGGAGCTTGAAGTCCCTTCCCACCGGGTAACTTATTATGATCCCAGAAAAAACCAAGATCTTTTGCTAGAGTCATTGGACTTTATTAACGAGAAGCGTGAGGAGGATGATTTAAGGGTGGCCGCACATCGGCACCGATTCGCTCGATATTATAACGTGAAAGTTCGACCAAGAGTTTTTGATGTAGGTGACCTTGTTCTGAAGAGAGTCTTTCCTGTACCATCACACATGAATCCCACATGGGAAGGTCCTTACGTCATTAAACATAGACTTGAAGAAGGAACCTTCAAGCTAGCGACTGTCGATGGCGCAACACTCCCCAGAGCCTGGAATAGCAAGCATTTGCGCCGCTATTTTACTTAGTTTGTTTCTTTAGCATTCCATTCATAGTTGTTTACAGTATTTTCTTTCTTTGTTGTTCTATGTATTCGATATGTAATAAGACAATTCAGTCGGTCCCTATTTTCTACAATCGATAAAAGTTTGAAGCTATTTTTTCTATGAACTATCGATATTTCATGGGATATAATTACATGTCAAGGTTCGTTAGCACTAATACATGTGACGTATGAATGCACACATAAAACTAAAAATCAACTGGCTATTTACAAAAAATCTCTAAATCCCTAGAGTGCGGATCAGAGTACTTTGAGTCCCTAGAGCGCGGACTAGAGTATAAACGATTTCAAAAAAAATCTCGAAATCCCCAGAGTGCAGATTAGAGTACTTGAGTCCCCAGAGCACGAACTAGAGTATAAATGATTTCAAAAAATCTCTAAATCCCCAGAGTGCGGATTAGAGTACTCTGAGTCCCCTGAGCGCGTACTAGAGTATAAACGCTTTCACAAAATCTCTAAGTCCCCAAAGTGTGGATTAGAGTACTCTAAGTCCCCAGAGCACGGACTAGAGTATAAACGATTTCAAAAAACCTCTAAGTCCCCGGAGTGTGGATTAGAGTACTCTGAGTCCCCAAAGCGTGGGTAGAGTATAAACGATTTCAAAAATTCCTAAATCCCCGGAATATGGACAAAAGTTTCTAAGTCCTTGGAATACGGACTAGAATATAAATGAATCACGAACTCTCTGAATCCCAATTGTGGGTTAAACTATAAGTGATGTAAGGAAAATCTATAAATGCAAAGGAACAAAATTTTATTTACTTTTCAAAAAGCTTCCTTACAACTCCTTCGAAAGTTCGAAGGCCAAGTCTATATACATCGACTACTGACAAAAGAAAGAAAAGAGAAAAGGAAAACGACTACACGACTCTAATTTATTCAAGCTAAGCAAAACGTTACAAGACAACAACTATTTCTTCGCATTTTTCTCCTTCTTCGGTTTTTCCAAAGTCTCCTCATCCAAACGCTTCTTTTTAGACCCTTTACTCAGTTGCGACAAGGTACCCAAGGAAGGAGGAGGAACCTATATGGGTGCAGTCCCACCGGGAGGAATGAATTTCAATGGCCTATTAAGAGAATTGTCAATCTCCATCACCTTGGGCTCACTCTTAACTTTTAGTTTCTCCTTTTCCACCTCTTCGATTTGCTCCTTCATACTGAGCTTGGCGGTATGCTCTAAGGCGCCCGTGATGATAACATCATCATGTTCTTTGGCAAGTGGCAGATCCTTGGGCTTATCTTCATCTAGTGCTCCGATTACTTGAGCATCAAGGCTCGGAGTGTCTCCGACGGCTGGTGCCTCAGTCTCTTTTTCTTCTAGCTCTGTGGCGAGATCGCTCCTTGGAGTTAGTTCAGGACCAGAATGACCTACATGATTTCATGAAAAACAAATGTTAGAGTACATCCGTTATTTGCCAAGAACAACAACTTCTTGAACTATAAAAGGTAAAATTAAGTACCAGCATCTAGTTGACTCTCGGTGGTCATTGGAGTATCCCCTTCGATGATTAAAGACAATGTATGAATGCCAAGTCCGGGCTTCTCCAGATCGTAACCAACATGCTGGTCGAGAAGTTCAGGAGATGAAATCTTGGCTGGTTAGACGGAACGGAGGACTTGAGACTTGGTGCCAGATGGACCGGTGATATCTTCTTTCTCCTTCGACGTTGGGGAAGCTTCGCAAAATAGAAGCTTGGCTGCAGATAAATCGGAGGGCTCATTTCCTTGGAGCACTTCTTTCGCGAGTGCCTCCTCGTCGATCTCTTCAACTCCCGACTCCAATTTTTTGATTTTGACAAGAGTGTCCCATGCTTTGGTAAGCGATTTGAGGTAACCATCATCCAAGAAAGATAAGTCGCGGTGCTTGAGGACCCTCGCATTATATTTAGCAATGAGTGAGTCGAATAAGCATTTAATCTCCTCCCTACCGGATTCGGTCACTGCCTCAATTTGGGAATTAGCCTGTATAAGTGCTGCTTTCTTGCCCTCTTCACAAGTAGCCTCTTTCAGCGCCTCAATCTAAGATAGTTCCTCATCGAGCTTCATCTTTAAGTTTCTTGTCTCCACGATTTCCTCGCAATATTTCTGTGATTCCTCCTACGCTGCTACTTTCTCCTCTTTTTCTTTGTTTAGCGGTCTCTCCAACTCCTCAACTCGGCAAGCAAGAATTTCTTTCTCTTTTTGCAATGAATCCTTTTCCAGGGCCAAAACGGCGCTGCGTTGGAGTGAATCGTCTAACTCCTTTTTGTGGCTAGCCTCTAAGCGACTAACCGCCTCGGCTTTCTCCCTAGTGTTCTTTTCTATAGTCTCAAGTTGGGCCTTGTATGAGAGTAGTTCGCCATCCAAGCTCTTTATGATGTCTTTGTCGTGAATGGCTTCTAGCTTGAGATGGTCGATCTCATATTGACGCTCTATAGAGACCTTTGAAACTTTTTCGACTAGGTGTACGAATGCATCGTGTTGGAGATACACGTCATTCATGCATGCGAGCGAGTCTGCTTTAGCACTCCTAGGGATAGGATGTATAGTGGGAAGGAATTTCAACCCGTCAAAACAAATCTTCGGGAACATAGCCTTAAGCTCGGCTAATTTCTCCATCGTGGTTGGGTCATGAATGGGAGCTAGAGGAGTTGATCTTGTCGGAGTCAACAATTTCTTGTGATGCTCACGAGACTGCCAGAATGTTGATCACGGGGAGCGTCTGACTGGGAGCCTCGGTAAGTAGACTTGTCTCCACCATGCACCGGAGGATTTGTGGGTTCGCTTGGATATGAAGTGTGCCTATGGGTTCTCCTTCTTGAGGATGAAGACGATTCTCTAGAGTAGTAATCTCTATCTTCGCTTTCGTCAGTATCCCTCCATTTTCTGGATTCTGAGTCTCGACATGAGCGATGAAAGATAGAAGAGCCACGGATGCGGTCGAAGCCATGAGAGCGAGTCATTGCACCTGTATATAAGATTAAGCGAGAACAAATTAGTGGAAGCCAGATGGAAAATTGAATGCAAGTTGGTGATGAAGTGTAAGTGCTTGTGTGTGTGTGCATCCCTGATTATGGAAGTTTTTGCTTTACTCATGGAAGTTTTTTCTCCCTGATTATGGAGTTGTATGCCTTCATCACTTATCGCGGGCGAGTTAAGCCCCTCGACACAAAGATTAGCAAAGTCATAATTCAATAAGTCATCAGGAATGGACAAGTCAGAGAGTCCCTTTAGCAAGCTTTCGATTTTATGGTAAGATGATCCCTTCTCAATGGGAAGTATCACGTATTTCGAAATCGCCCAGCTTCATTCTTTTTAATTCTATACACTAAACTCTTTTTATTTTTGCGGAAGGCTTGTTAGTGCAGGGAGCGTCGGCTGCTGGCGCCTATCCGGAACTTATGTTCTTATTTATTGGTGCTGGGACCTCCATTTCCTTAATCTCCCCTTCATCGGTGGTATCATGAGCCCCTTTAACAAGGGGCACCGAGGGACCAACTTGTTCTCTCCTCCTCTCAACGATTGCCCTTGAAGTCGTTGTGCTTCTTGGAAGGCCAATCCCACGGCCATCCTCTAGTAATCCGAATAACCAGAGCAGTTCGTCGATAACTAACAGTTTGATGTCTCGATCTTCCACTGGGGTGGCGTGAATAGCCTCGATTGCTTTGGAGTACATAGTACCTTCGGGCCGTGGGCGAACACTTGGAAGGGTTAAAAAGTTTGAACTTTTAGAAAAATGTGATTTAAGTCCTAGTATAAGGGACGAAACAAGAATGAAACTTACGTCCTTCCAACCACCTTCTCGCGGAGCCGGGAGGAGATCGCACGTAGAACCACTCCAGCTTGAATTGAGAGAGCTTGTTCCACGCGCCCATTAGGACTTGACATTTGGGGAACGGCTTAAGGAAAACGTAAAAAGGACTATCAGCTTGTCTCTTGAAATTGTAGATATAGCGGATGTCCTCAGGAGTTGGAGGCCGGAATAGGACGCTCATGAAGAGTAAGAAGGTGCCATGAATGAAAGCGTAGCTGTTAGGATGCAGTTGTGTAGGGGCGATCCCCATGTACTTTAGCACTCCGCTAATGAAAGAGTTGAAGGGTGGTAAACATCCAGCCCAGCACATGAATTTATTGCATGCAGTGTACCCGGCTAGGGGCAGATAGGCCAGTCTTGCCTCGACGGAACTAAAACATCTTCGAAGGGAATTCCGTGAATGGAGCACAATCGACGAAGGGTCGTTTCGTCCATTTTCTAGGCTTGTGAATCGATTGGGTTATCCAAAATGATGGCATCGTCTACGGCATCAGGAGCCGAATCTATAACCTCACCAGGATGAGTTGGGATGTCAGAAAAGAGGTCTAACATCTGGCTCGATGTCTCTACGACCTCTTGCTGCTGACTTGGCCCAGGTTTGTCGGATATAGTGGCAGAACTTGATTTCTTATCTGATTTAGAAGACATTGTAGGAAGGCGCATGATGCGAATGAATACATGTTTAAGCTATACTTGAAAGATAATTGATATTAGAAGTAATAATAATGTATTCCCCTTTGTTGTGTGTGAACTAGTGCGGCGATTCTAACATAAGTACAAAAGGCTGAAGATTGAAGAAACGAAGGTAAAACGATGAGGTTTTTAGTTTATGTCCTGAAGACCGTCATCGCTGACCGTCCCAGGTAGCGTAGAAGTTGGTCGTTGACGAGAGACCTGGGATCAGGCATTGACGTTTTAGATTGTGAAGTCCATTACTTGGAATCGTTGTGCTAGTGTAGCATTTAAGTTGCGCTGTTTGAACTGTGGATTTGTTGGTTCAAGTTAAGTCCATAAGCTTATGTGTAGTAAGGCATGTCATTATTCATCATTCTGTGCTTGGGCGCAAAGATATGTGGTCATAATATACGTATTAGTCAAATTGAAGTGTTTATGGTTGTCAATGTCGATCCCAGTCACTAAATATCGACATTTACTCCTTGACCTTATTACCGAACCCTCCTCTCAAAGACATACCGACCCGAACCTTCCTCAAAAACCTGACCGACCCGACCTCTCGACAAAACATGCCGAACACTCGCTCACGAAACCTACCGACCTTATCCTCCACTCTTCAAACTTACCGACCCACACTTCTGTTAAAAACTCACTAACCTGTTTTACGCTCAAAACCTACCGACCCGCTCTCTCTCAGAAAACCACCGACCACAAAATACTGATTCCTCCTTAAATCCATGAACAGATCTTCTCCCTGGACCAACACACCGACTTCTCACCCTAACTCCCTACCGAACCCACTAACAATGCTCTTATGATAGACTCCCTTGAACTAACTCCCAACCCACACAAAAAACTCTTCGTCCCTCTCTGCTTTTTCTCTCTCACCTGTTCCCCCCTCTTCCTCACAGCGTTAAGGCTACGTATGCCTACATAGCCCTAAATCTAAGTTAAGGCGTGGTTCAGTAGTTCTAAAGGGAGGGCGAATTCATACCTATACTACAGACCTTGGGATAGGAACAGTAATAGAGTTCGAGTGGAGTTCCTTTTGGGTTCGTATTCAGTTGAGAGTTGAAAGCAAGACAAATTGGAAGTGGGGAGGAGAAGTATGTAGGGTATTAAACGGGTTAGACGAGAAGGCTCGGAGAATAATAAGCTAGAAGGTGAAAGTGAGAAGGGAAAGATGAAGGAGCCGAGCTTTTGTACGATGGGTGGAATATAATCGGTCTTCTCCTGGAGACCTGGTCGTATTTTAAGGGGTCGGCTAATCAACAATGCCGACCCTGACCCTAGCCCACATATAGTAATTGAGGGGTCAGCGTTCATATGCCGACCCCCTCCTTTAAATAAAATGTGTGAAAATAAAAAAAATGTATGAAAATCAATAATGACAATAATTATAATAAATAAGTAGATACTAACGATAAAATGAAAAGACGCTTGACTTGGAAAAAGTTATCATTATGGACCAGTCTTGGACGAGTTATATACATTCAACTTTTGAAAAGTTGCAACAGGGGTCCAGAAACTTCCTTAAGACAAAACTAATGCGTTCAAATGATGCAAGGCTTCATCAAAGGTTAATGGGAAGCAACGATCAGTTATCGATTTGAACGAGCTAGCCTTTGGAAATAGGGATTATTCACTGATTCAAAGCACATCATGATATTTACAAGACGCACTTTAGAGGGAAAATGTTACCTGGTACCTTTGCCCGGCTACAAAATGGTAGTTTCAGAAGCTATGATTGGACGTTGATGGGCGTAGGGTCAAGAGTTAATCTACTTCGAGTCACGAAGGAGTTTACTTCGAGTCGTCTCATCATCGACTTCGAGTCAATGTGAATCAACTACCAGGGGTCAGCATACGAATGGATCAGTGTTGCTTTAAGCCTAGGGACCGCTTGGCACTTAGGTCAGTATAATTGTGAGGGTTTGGTGTAGGAAAGGGATCGGTAGTGGAGAATAGCTTTTGGTTGGCAAAGCTCGGATCGACACAAAGTACATGGGATCGGTCATTTGGGGTTGGTCGCATGACGTCGTTCATTTGGGATCGGTGCATTTCAAAGGGGTTGGTATCTTCTTTAGTTCACCATAGTCATTTACTCGGGTCGGCACCGTGTTCTCGAGTCGGTAGCTTATCGGGTCGACAAGAATTGAGCAACTCAGTTTGGCATTTTCAAGGCTTCGTGTCGACAATGTATCTTTCCCGGTTTGGGGCTTCAGTAAACTCGAGTCAGCTATGATGAGTCCAAGATCGGGTCGGCATTGGATGAAGCATGAGCCACTTCGAGTCATTCGAGGATCTGCTTCAGGTCGGCAGCATCTTAGGGGTCGACGTGTTTTCTACTTCGAGTCTCGGCCTTGTGCATTTCGAGTCATAGTCCAATTTACTTTAAGCCAGAGTGGGGGCTACTTCGAGTCAACACCCAGGAAATCCCGGGTCGGCTTTGAGGGATCGACATGCTCAGGTCGGTCTTCCTAGATTATCAATTATGGGCCGAACTCCCTTAGTCGTAGGCTTGAAGGACTGAAAAGAGATGCAAGCTTAGAGAAGCCAGGCTATCTCCATATATAAATAGAGGGGCAGGGTTCCATTTTAGGGGAGGATTTTTGAGAACCAAGGGGAGACTCTGCCATTTTTTGTACTCACTTCCTTTTCATTCTAAACTGAAGTCAAGTTGTTCTTTATGGATTGTATCTGTATTAAAACAGTTGAGAAAGCAATAAAGATTACATTCAAAGTGGACGTAGGCAGTTACGCCGAACCACTATAATTCTATTGTTCTCGTTTTTACTGTTATTTTTGCATTATATTGTGTTATTCCTCTGTTTCCATTTACTTTCTTCATTTATCTCTCTAACTCTAGGGTGTTGGTGACCAATTCTTTTGCTAACAATTAACATTAGTTTACATTTTATTACATTCATATTCCATAATAACCTATTCCAGTTTATATCATATAATTTCAACATTAAACCCAACATTTAATTTATTCCTTATTTACAATTATAACCAAATTAACTTTACAATTGTTTCAATTGATTGAAATTACATTAAAATAGTTGTCAATAACCTTCAAACAACATTATTAAATCATATTTTAATTATTTTTCTCATTAATAAATCATAAATTAAAATTTCTCACAATATTAAATTTCAAAATCTTATTTAATTTAATTTAATAGTTTTAATTATAAAAAATACGAGTCGTTACACTCTTCCCCACTCAAAACTTTTCGTCCTCGAAAAGAAACAAGAAGGAATTAAGAAACTTGATATAATTTGTTCA
The DNA here is from genome assembly GCA_030737815.1 of Allium fistulosum. NCBI lineage: Eukaryota > Viridiplantae > Streptophyta > Magnoliopsida > Asparagales > Amaryllidaceae > Allium > Allium fistulosum. The sequence continues at coordinate 922,680,194 of CM060904.1, forward strand.
AAATAATTAATTTATAAACAATTAATCTACATAATTTAGTTTAATAAGAATTTGACAATAACTTAACTTTCACAATAAATTTCTATGTCCTAAATTAAAGAAAAATTTCAGTAGAGTCTCCCTTGCGTGGCTAGTTCTGGAAAATAATAATTTCAATATATATATATATATATATCATATTTCAATAATAAACATCCCAAACCATGAGAAAAAAATAAAATATCGTTCCAAAAATCGTAATTCAAAAACATACCTATTTGTTGGGCAAACAAACTTTATTTATGAAACCAAAAGCAACAGCTATTTCTTCCATAAACCTGTATTTTACTTATATAATCAAAAAGAGTTAAAATTATGTGAAAGAGTAATACATCAGTTGTTTCAATTAATAATACAAACAACACAAGCTAAATAATAATAATATGCAAACAAAACAATACAACCATCATATGCAACCAAAGAATCCATCATACATTCATAGCAACCAAGACTAATGGTTTGTTCGGGTTCAGAAACTTTTCATCCTACAAGGCTGATAAATAAATTACCAAGTGTACCTTACGCTCAACAGCTTTAGACAAGTACTTAATAGATTATTCGTACATCCTTAAACAATTAGAAGTATCATTTCCCAAACTTTCCATCAGCTAAAACCACAAAGAATTTAAGTATTATTTAAATTTGCATGATGTACATAAATCTTTTATACACAATATCAATTCTAATCGCTTGCTTGAATACACACATTCCACTTTCGAACTAGTATTGTTAATCGGACCACTCTAGTGCGGATCTGATCTGATTTCTTGATTCGAAATTTCCATTTTCCTTGCATAGCCATAAACTAAGATAGAAAACTTCAAATTCATATCAAAAATTTGTATCAATCGCTCGCCATCAAGAATCAAGCGAAAAAAATCCTAATTCAAACTAGTGTGAATTATTACAAATCTTGTATTCAAATCTGAATCAGAACTATTATGCGAATAAAATGATTTACGCACAATTTACATATTTTATTCTATTGGTTTCTTTTCACACCTTTATTTACTTTTCATTTGTTTTAATTCATTCAAATAATAATGATCTTTTATTAATTTTCCTTCATTACTTACACAATTTATTTCCCATTTAATATTTGAAATCATCAATGAATCCATTATTAAAGTATTACGTACATTTCGTTGCAGTTTATTTCATATTTATTATTTACTTATAACCTTGATATCCATTTTAATATTAATATTCATCAATGAATCATTTCTGTCATTTTATTGAGTTTATAACCATTTACTGAAATAGTATTCCCTTTTTTTGGTTTAATTTAATTACTAGCATTTCAAAATATTAACTTATGCTTAAAATATTTCTTGTACATCATAATTCTTATTTGTAGACATAACTCCTTTACTTAAGTTTTACTTGTATAAAATTCTATTACATATTCATATTAACATTTCAACTTTTAAACATTTTGGTAAGTTTTATATATGTTTTTAGAATGTAATTGAACAAATTATCTTATTCATTTTAAAATGTTCAATAATATACAACTATTAAAATTTAACTTCTCATATTCATTAAAACATTTAACTTCTAATTTCTGATTTCTCATTTTAGAAGTTTCCAACTATTAAAATTTCACTTTATTTCAACAACTGAAAATCATTAATTTAACAGGAACTTAAGAACTAAATACCGGGTTCATTTCAAATCATTTTGAAATAATATATATACACATACCCTATATATACATCAAATCATATTTAGAAGTTAAAAATTAAGATTTGTTTATCAAAATAAATCTATAGTAAAGCTACTAAAGTGGTCTTCCTACTTTAAAACTCGAAAATGAACATCAATGATGTCGCGATCATCACCGAAATTATTTTTCGACGACAGAAGAGGGGAATATAGAATTTGTTTCCTTTTAAAATTCTTTTAAAACATTTCTTTCAAATCACATTGAAAATATTTATATCCGAAAATACTTCCAAGTAATACTAATATTATATTCTAAAATCTTTGGAAACCAATTTCAAAACTCCGAGACTTAAGTTCTCAAACTTCCAATTCATATTCACTTTATTTGTAAATTCTATTTTGCAACCAATACTTATAAAATTTCACTTCCTAACAATCAAACATATCACATACAACTATATCCATTTATAAAAATTATTCTTTTATATACAAAATATAATGCTAGGTAAAATTATTTCATTTACGTATATTTCAAAAACAATATTGTGTCGGTCTGTCCCATTAAGTGTTTAGAAATCCCTATCGATGCCATAGCATCCTATGTACCGACCAGAATTTATAAATACTAAACAGAACAAATTAACACAATATAAAAACATTTTTATAACACTAACAAATACGCTCTCTCATATATATACTCTTAAACTCATTCTAGGGTATTAATAACCCTATCTCTAATGAGTTAACCACGAACAGGCTAAGGTATCTATAAACCAATGCTTTGATACCAACTACCCACCTTTTTAGACGGTTTAAATCGACAATAAACCACACATGTTGAACTTAAACCATTCAAAAGGGAGGATTTTCAATGGGGTAAATAAGAACATAAAAGAAAAGGAAAAGAAAACACAGAATCTCACAGTGGAATGACAAAATATAATAATCAAATAAACAGTTCATGAAGCTGTTTTACAAATAACATTTGATTACACTTTTACAATAAAATCAGAGTTGTACATACAACAGGTATAATAGGATTGTTAGCGCCAAAATTGGTCACTAACACTCAGGTCCAGATGAAAGCACCAAATCACAGATAGAATGTATGTAGAGAATATAAACGTGAAGAATAATAAAAATTAAAATGAAAGCAGTAAAGAAAAACAAGTTTTATAGTGGTTCGGCTAACTCCGGCCTACGTCCACTCCAGAAGTTTTCTTTTTATTGATGTTAGAATCAATTACAGTTCCAATCCAGAGTTTTTAAAACAACAATGGCAGAGCAGCCTTAGTGTAGAAGATGAAGAGAGACAGAATAGAGATCCTTTTTCTGAACCCCCACATGTTGTACTTATAGGCAAATCCAGGTAGTTGGGCCTCCTGAGCAATCCGGGCCCATCAAGGCCATTGCCGAACCAGAATCATCATTGTGACCGAACCTAAAATCTAAGCAAGCCGACCCAGTTTCATCCCGGGAGAGACTCGAAGTAACTCGTGCTAAGACTCGAAGTAGCCCAATGCTGAACCCACTTCCTCATTCTTGAGTTCAAACCAGTCAACTGAATCCAGATGACCGACCTACCTAGGCCGAACGGCCCATGCCAACCCACGAAGGCCGACCGGCCTATGCCGATCCACCAATGCCGAACGACCCGTGACTCCCAGGCCGAACCACAAATGCCGAACGAGATCCGATGCCGAGCGATGTCCGATGCCGAGCGAGGTTCGATGCCGAGCGATGTCCGATGCCGAGCGAGGTTTGATGCCGAGCGAGGTTCGATGCCGAGCGATGTCCGATGCCGAGCGAGGTTCGATGCCGAGCGAAGTTCGATGCCGAGCGATGTCCGATGCCGAGCGAGGTTCGATGCCGAGCGATGTCCGATGCCGAGCGAGGTTTGATGCTGAGCTATGTCCGATGCCGAGCGAGGTTTGATGTCGAGCCACCTTGTTATCACCTCAATGCCGAGCGATCCAGAGCATCCAGACCGAGCTGTGCAACTTCTCCATTTCTTGACCGAATGACATATCCAGGTGAACTTCATCCTTTTAATCTGAATCCATCATATTCCTGCCTCGATAATCGTGAAGTCGACTTAGTTAAATCTGCATGCCTACAGCCTTGCCAAAACACGGGTTAACAAGGATAATGCAGCGGAACAACATAATGCAGTGGAAAAATTACTAATAATATAATATATCAAACTCTGTCTTCGAAATAAAGTCTTTAACACTGAAATGCTCAGGCTAACCCGAGCATAATGAAAAGATAAAACACTCGAGTAAGAACTAAATATTCTTATGTAAGTTAAATCAATAGCAAGTAAATATGGGTGTAATGGCTTCAGAGATGTTTACGGGATTTTACATCTCATATCCAGTGCATAACGTGCGTGCAATAACTTAAGAGATGTTTCGAGATTTTCCATCTTCTAAGGATCCATTAAACTATCTATATGTAGTAATATACGCTATATATAATGTCTATCAGTAAAGTAAAGTATTAAAATAGCGTTAAGGCGTTACCCATATCCCCATTAACACATTTTATAAATGCCGTAGTCTATACAGTACTGTAAACTCCACCAAACCAGTGGGCTATCAGGGAGCACTCCATAGGTACGACACAAACCAAAATCATAGTAGGCTCGATAAGGCATATGACAAGGCATGCGAGGCAATGCCCAGGGTAGGATTCTACTGTTTTGCACTCCTAGACTGGTGGTAATGCATAGCAGCTACTACCGCCCACCTCGAAACACACTCCCAAAATCAAATCGAGGGTGGCAACAAAATCAATCACAAAGTAACAGATATGGTATCGAAGAAGTGAGTCCAATCGGAGGAGCGACCTCACTTGGCTCGGTATAGCTCATGTTTTAGTCAAATCAAGCTAACCCGAGGGTCACAGCTACGTTCTTACCTTATTCCAGTAGCGTTCGCCAAACCATCCTACTTCGTTCTGGATTCTCCACCAAGTGCATAGTTGTTAAAGTGGTTTCGGAATTGGCAGAGAGTATGACAATATCCGACCCCGGTCTCTTTAACAACCAAATGCTTATTTCACACCGTGGTCATTTTATAAATCAATCAAAAATAGTTTATACCTTCAAATCAAGATATCCATATACTTATTCCAAAAGTATAAATATATTCATAAATACCGAGGAAGATTTTCTATCCATCAATTTCAAAAATAATTTATAAATCTTTGTTAAACCATTTATAAATTATTTATATGTTATAAAACCATTATAAAGCTATTTATAAATTCCAAAACAGTTTACAACTCTTCTCCTTTTCATAAACTACTTCGCAAATTCCTTTACACGCTTTCAAATCCCTTTATACAAGTTCTTTTATAAAACCCTTATAAAATCCTTTAAAACCTTTATAACTCCGTTATAAAACCATTATAAAATCCTTTATAAAAATCTTTTACAAAAATCCTTTTATAAAATCCATTATAAATTCTCTTACAATACTTTTATAAATTCCATACGAAACCTTTTACAAAATTCTAAAATCTTTTACAAAATCTTTTATCTATTAAAGTTATTATAAAAGTCTATATTAATTATCTTAAATCAAAACTATATTTATTATATTAAATTAAATTTAGTGTATATATATATATTAAACTATATTAAATATTTTGTTAAATTAAATTTTAAACATTTTAAAACATTTTTTACAAAATAAAATTGTAAGTTATAAACTTAAAATTTCATTTAAAACCATATATTAACTTATAATTTAAAACTTTAAAACATATAAAATAAATTATTTTCCAAATATAAATTTTAAACAAAATCATTAAATTATATTTAGAAAATCAAATTTATACATCAAACATACTTTACTATTTAGAAAATAATTTAAAACCAACCAACGGTGTCCATATATAATTTTCTACCCTATGGTCAAGTGATTAGGTATGTATCATTTCAATCCAAAATAGTTAAATTTCTCGGGTATATATCATTTCAACCCGTATCCCGAATCAATAATTTCCAAATCAATAAAATCGCTCGGGTTTATCATTTCAACACATAACGATTTTTCCTAATCTATAAGATTGTTCGGGTATGTATCATTTCAACCCATAGTAGTTAATAGGGATATAAACATCCAATCATCCAAAATATTAGCAAATAGACATCCATCATAATCAACATCCAAATCACTAAATAAATCACAATAATTAATTGGTTATTAGTATTAGGTATTTATCTATCAATTTAATTTCAATATTAATTTAAATGGCAATTTAACTCAATATAAATTCAAATTAAATTAAAATGTCAAATTAAACTACCAAACAGCAACCGATAATATTCTTATCACATCATAAATTTAATTTAACTAACATAAGAAGGTTTAGTATTTGTGAGTGGGTTAAATCACCCACCTTTGATTTTTAGTCGATTAAAAATCCAAATAAAGCCCAAAATTTGAATAGTCTTCAAATTAGATCAAACTAGTTCCATGCCGTCAGGAATTTCTATACGATTCCAACGGAAGAAACCGCGCATGAATCCGAGTTCGTATGCAAAAGTTATGAATATTAAAAGGTTTGAAACTTAAATTAAATAAAATTAAAATAGAAGGGTAAGATTGTAATTATCCTCACCATCTAACCCTAGCAGTACCTATCGAACCTTGTACCCAATACCCAGCCGCCACCAATACATCTAAAAACGCCGTGCCTACGACCATCACTTCCCAGATCCAAGAAACCAACGTCACCGCCGCCTCACGCCGCCCTACCAGGCCACACGCGCGAACCCTAGGTGCCGCCACCAGCCTTGCCGCCAAACCCAAAATCCGACCGTTCCTCCTCCATTTTGGCGAACTCGAGACGCCTCCAATCAGAACCAAACCGCTAGATCAACTCCTCTCGATTCCCTCTACGCCACGGTACCCTCCGATCATCGATTGGTCGACGATCCGATGTTAAATCCAAAACCCTAGCAACGGACGGTTGAGAAAGATCACCAAATTGTAGCCAAACCAAGACTCAATTGGAAAAATGAACTACAAATTTAGGTTGTGTTCATCAAGAGCTTTCCAACGATACATAATTCGATAGGATTTGAGGAGTTTGGATGTTGAAGTTTGATTTGAAATTGAAATTAGGATTTTAATGTTCTGACATTTGAGAAGGAAGGAAGGAGCAGAAATTTGTACGTAAAGCAAATGAAATCAGAAAGCTGCTAGGGTTTCAGGAAGTATTTATTTGTATAGACAGATGGATAAGAACGAATGAACAGATCGAATTGGATCGAAATGATAACAACGATTCGAAAAGCCCATTTCATTCCCGAAACGAAAGTAGGTCATCCCATATATCGAAATATAGGTTTTCGATTTTTTAAACTCAATGGAACTAGTTTCAAACCCTAATTCCATTGTATATAGAAGTTAGCTTTTAAAAATTAAAATTATTTTAATTAAATTCATTTAATTGATTTTTACGCGTTTCCAGCCCACACGATCAAACGATAAGTCTGATCGCTACGAAACTTGAAATATTATAATAATTACTATTGAGGATTCGATGAAACTGGTTTCGTCGAAATTCGAGACAGTGGCCAAAATGGCTAATTTTCACGTTATTTAAATAAATTATTATTAAATTTATTTAATCACCTTTAAATTCTAAATTAAAAGTTAACAATTTTCATCATTCTTGATTACACTGAAACTAATAATCTATTAAAATAAATTTTCCATGTTAAATCCACTATTTAAACGAGTATATAAGCACGTCCAGGTGGACCTGCATCTAATCACAATGTGCATGTATTAATTAAATAATGCACTTTGTAGCATTCTTCGAAGCATGTACAAAGTTTTATTTACAGATATATCCTTACTGAATATGTACCCAAATTCATAATTAATTAGATATATTATATTCATTAGATGAAATGTTATTGACAGTTCGAAATAGGAAGACTTATGGATATAAAGACTCCATGAAATTACTGTTATGCAATTAGCAAAGAATAATGTTGTCTTTGCGTAACCTCACTTTTGCATGTTCTTCGGCTAGGTCCTATGCAATGGAATCGCGAACCTGACCAACCGTGGATTAAGCAATTAGAGGATAGGGCACAACCCCATCCAGTCTCCGCCCTTAATTTTTAAATCTCAATCCAGTTTTCGGATTGTCAATGAGTCATCTTTTGATCGGTTCGTACATCCTAACACATTTTTGATCTTCACGGTCTCCTAATTGCAATTCTACTCAATTAGGAGTTTAAGTTTGACCATACCCACTATTAAACAACCATAACTGGTCATTTGTTCCTCAATCGCCAAGGTCACAATATTAGGTGATATCGTCTAATATATATGAGAGCATGTCAACAATTCAATATATGCAATAATAACTAATCAATGTATAAAATAAACATACATCATATCAACAATCAATTAAATATATGTTCGATGCTATAGCCAATTTATACACAAATTACTTTTCCAAAGTAATAGTTTTTTCAAAAATGGTAATGTAGTAACATACCTCGTCGGTGTTATACAGAGCCAAGGCTACTCCATCAGCACCTGTGAAATTGTATACTTCAAGCTCGAGTTCCTATTTTTCTCCCACCGTTAAAGTATGAATTTATCTTGGAGAATAAGAAAAGGGTAGTTTAGGTATTTCAAAATGACACGGTTGATTCCTATTCAATGAATTCTCATTATTAGTGGGATTTCTTACCAAATCACATCTCATATGGCATTTTATGCACAGATTTAGTAGGCAATAAATTCAACATATGCGCTGCGGTTTCTAACGTATATCCCTAACGGGATAGAGGTAACTCGGCCTTACTCATAATGGAACAAACCATATCTAATAAGGTTCGGTTCCTTCGCTTCGACACGCCGTTTTGTTGCAAAGTGTAAGGTGGAGTAATTTGAGAGACAATCTCTTTATCACTTAAGTATATATGCACGCCCATATGACCTGCCTATAGTCACTTGGATATCTTGACTTTACATGTCGTGATATTTGTACTATTGTTTCCAACGAATAGGTTGTTTTCATCCTTTCATTACAATCTTTAAGATGACTACTAAATCTGCTGATATTGAACCATATGTTCATTTATTTTTCTTTCTTGCTTTAATATTTCATTCTTGCAATTAATCTTTTACTCATTTTCTTAGTTCTATTCTTTACAGGATAGATAAAAAATTTTGCTCGACCTCTATAACTCACCTCTTCCACCAAAAGCATGTACTTAGAAAATTCACATATATTCATATATCAGTTGCTTACTTCTATATTTATTGAAAGAACGTGTTTAAAAAGTCCACGTGTGCACTTTTCATACTTATTTATATAAAGGTTGTATTTAAAAAACCAACTTATATTATCAGTTGAATTTTTTGGATTTCATCCCATCATGGTTTTCATAACTTATCAAGCATCTAATTACATGTCTAAACTGCATCATTAGGAGCATTAATTCATTATAAAATGCTTAGTAAGCATGAAAAAAGGAAAGCTTGCGATTAAATATTATGTATGCAGAGCTCTTTAGATAAAATAGCAAACAAACAGATATAAGAATAAACGAATACCTCTTGCACATTATTATTGGAAACAATCATGTACATAAACATCCAATTAGTCAATTTCTTATCACTCTATTAATGTTTCACCCAAATATAAAATTTGTCATGCAGCTGTTAAGTGAATTGTTATGGTTAAAATGGGCGTATGATGTAAATAATCTCCCTTGGGAAAATGAACATCATATAAAGGATAATATATCAGACATAGCTCATTCCAAATCATATTCACTGCCAGAAACTAAGCAAAAAAATTAACTCAACAACAAACATGCATACCGCAAGTAGAAAAAACTATATATAGCCACAATGATTAAAAAAATAAGTTTCAAAGACCAAAATCCAAGATGTCTATTGGCATATCACCACCTTTATTTCCCCCAAAAATGAAAAAAAAAACAAAGGGAAGATATTTACAACCCACTTTCATGATGTTCCATTATCCCTTCTTAACCATTCATTCAAATCCCTTTTTAACCATTCATCCACTTCGTTGGCTCCTATTATGTGGTTCATCAAGTTGATTTCAATTATTATAGCTAGGAGTTGCATCAACATTCACATGTTTCTAAGTGTTAGATCCTGCTTCATAGTCCTTATTTCATAATTGTCTGAAATGACAAACCACATGTTATGCACATAATATTTGTCAAAATACAGATTGATGTATGCTTACAGTAACTACAAAATGTACATTGAAAATTGAAAGTTTATGTGAACAACACTTATACACATAAGTCTATAGGCTCAGTTCATAGTACTTTATATTTTTGTTAACTGACTCCTTTCCAATTGCAAAAACATTGTAAAATATTTTGTAGGTTTAAGATCTGAAACTCCTTGTTTGATCAAAATGATTATCCCATGCTTCTTAGTTTGATTGAGTATCCATGATAAGTTAACAACATATCCATAGTTTACCAACTATAAACATTTAGTTTACAAATTACCTAAAGAGTAGACTATCAAGTCTTTTGTAGGTTTCACTCAGTGTCCCTTGTCATCAAAAAATCTTTGTAGTACCTAATGCAAACAACACCTATTCAGTTGAATATATATTTTTTAGAACATAACATCTCAAATATATGAACCTGAATCAATGTATTCATCGCATGTCCGATCTCCATAATACACAATAAAAAATTGATTATGAGACTTATATCAAGTCATGAATCAATTAGCAAAATCATAGGTATGTACCATCACAATGTGTACAAAGATAAGCAAAGTGAGAAATTCAATTGATTTTGTCAATTAAAAACATTATCGTACGTCTAATTATTATCATTATCAGACAAACGTACTTATTTGTGTTTAATGCATGGACCGAATAATATTTATGAGTAAAGAATTTTTAGAAGACGACAAAATTATACATGAATAAAAGAAACTAACCTAAGAAATTTTGCAAACAAAGAAATGCCCATTTGTTCCCTAACCAATAATGAAAACGGGAAACATGAATCCTAACAAAAGAGCAAGGTAAACAAAATTGGAATGTGAGAGACATTTTTACTAAAGGTGGAGTAAATAGTCCTAAGTTTACATGGGAATTTTCTTGGAAAACTCTCTTAGTTTTTTAATACTCTAATGAACCGAACAATGAAGAACTAAGGTAGTCTTATATATGCTGGCAAAAACTATTCACCGTGTCAAAATTCATCAGACTATATAACATGTAAGAAACCTATAATAGACTATTCATTTAGTGGTTTTGACTCCTTAATAGTATGTTGTTTTAAATAATTTGATTGGGAGTGTCAAGCTTCCATAGACACTTCATTTAGCTCATATGTTGAACAAACTGATGCTAAAAGTAAAATGCTTCACTAAGTTCAAATTAAAGATAGGATTTGTTTTGATTTCAAAAAATAAGGTACACATTTCTAATATGTAATGGGATAGTGGTGGAAGTTTGTCAGTACATAATCGTGGTTTCCCCAAAGAAAAAACAATTATACGAAGTTACGAAAGGTTCAAAGGTCTGGGGAAATGCCAAAAGTAAGTATACTTGCAAACTCTTTTCATCTACAGTTGGAAAGAACTGATTCCCATTGAATTTAATGGATACAAAAATAACACCTCAAGGTTGAAGAAAAAATAAAGTGGAAATGTCAATTGATTGGACATAATAAAATATTGTAAAGAGATTACCTTTGCAGTAACCATCCAAATGCCAGGAAGCTGTTTAAGCAGGTAAGGACAGTCATCCCATAGTCTTTTGTGTAAGGATTTTGCAAGAAGAGTTGAACTCAAAGCCCCCTTATAACTCTTCCTATGTATAAAACACTCTCTCATGCATTTGGAAATTCTGCAACCATTCGTGCAAATTGAGTCCATGACATGCAAATAGAATGTATTTCACAACGATATTATATATAGATATTTATATTACATAAAATATTCTCTTGCTCGAGCACTTGCTTACAGATATGAACATTTAACACGTACAGCACATAACGAAATGCATATCTGAAGCATAATAGAATTTTATACACATTAACATGTTTCAAAGGAGAATCTTATGTTATATTACATTTCAAGTTGAGTAGTTGTAAACTTTCCTTGTAGCTTTTCACGGCCTTACTTATGGACAGAATTATATATACATGACACTATACCTACTAAATAGGAGAAAAGCATTTGTATAATATATAAATGGTACAAACTCAAGCAGTAGTTATGTTTTGGAAACCCAGATAGCAAAATAGTCACCAAACAGGACAAAATGAAGTAGTTTAAACACAAAATTAAGAACAAAATAGTAGAGATAATAACATTAATCCTACAATACCATTTCGCTACATCCATTTTTCTATCACCACACTAAAGGAGGCACTTCTACCAGGGAGAATACAAATATGTATAAGCTTATAGTATAAGAAGAAAATGGATAAATCAATGTAAAGTGAAATGCCACACCTGATAATTGAAATTCAAATAATTTGTAGCAACCATACTAACAAAATAGGAGTAAACGTTGCCAAACTTCCAACAATCTAAACATGATGTTTTGTTCCTCGTTTCTCTTTTCTCATCACTCTTAGTTTTCTCCCTTTTAAGACCATCTTGCAACTCTGATCTAAAAGCCCTAGCTTTCCCAAAAAAATTGTAGACTTCGACTTTGAAGCTATGTTGTATAGTTCAGAAATATGAGGAAAAAACAAAACATTATGAGCACCAAAAATGATATTTGTCATCCACACAAAAAAGAATATGATTTTTTTTATAGAAATTAAAGTTACCCAGATTTATTTGTACTACTAACCGTAACCATTTGATTCAGTTTCATCAAAGTTTTTATTCTAAGGGAGAAAGAAAACAAATATTTGGTGCAATTTGATTAATACATATATTCAGCTACAAATCAAGTTGATTGATCAATTATGAGTAAAAGTAAATTCAAACATTATTCAGTGTGAAAATGTACTAATTAAATAATCAAATCGTGGCTATAAATTAGATGAAGGCAAATTTAGTAGTTATAGTGAATGGTTATGGAAAGATCAAAAGGTCAACTACAACAGCTGAATATTGATTGTTACTAATTGGAATTCATTAAGATCTTACCAAATATAGTTTTTTTGGCTCAAATTGATAACTAATTTAGCCATTATTGAATCGCAATAATTATTGCTAATTTTAGTCAGATTGGTCAGCAAATCTTCATTAAAATAGCAGTAGACCAAGTAGAGTAGATTAATTTGACTAAAATTTGGAGCAGCTAATTCCAAACAATATACAAACCAATTTTTACTAATCAATTTAGAAGTAAATATGATTTTATAAATTAGTCAAAATATCTAACATTGAATATACTACTCAAATTATCTATTATTAAATTAAATATATTAGTTAATTCAAGTTATTCACGTAAATTCAATCAAAATAATTGTTAAAATTGGATTATATTGCCATTTGAGGTAGCCAATAAGCAAATTTCGAAATTAACTTTAGTCTACTACAAAAGATATAACAGCTATGCCTACACTTATATACAACTTCTTAAAATTGAACCAATACGACAACAATAATATACAAATCAGGGTAATTTAATTTTATTTGCTTCTTGAATTATTATAATTAGGAAATGATCACGTATAACTCATAGTCAAAGCTTTATTGATTTGATTGCAAAATGTTGTATTAAAGAGAATTTAGCAACCACCATTACGTACACTAATCCCCATAGGGGAAACATTTTGTAAATGTAAGCCACCTCATGTTGAATATATTACTCAAATTGTTTGCTACTAAATATATTACTTAATTCTAATTATTCACATAAATTAGATCAAAATACTTGGTAAAATTAAATTTAAAAGGTATTCTACGATAGCCAAGTAATCAAATTTCAAAATCCACTCTAGTCTATCTACAAAGATATAACAACAATGCTTATGTTGATATAAAAGCTCTTAAAATTGAACAAATATGACAACAGTGATATACAAATCAAGGAAATTATTAATTTTAGTTGCCTCATAAATTTTTATTATTAGGATGTGATAAGTATAACTTGACAGTCAAACCTTTATTGGTTTGATTGAAAAATGTTGTATTACATAGCTTAGATGATTATTTAGCAACTACCATAAGTATTCTTGTTCAGAAAAGGCAAATTTTTTTTTGCAAATGTTAGCTATCTGTGCATGCTTACAGCTAACCTGAAAGATTGCTATACTGACACACAAATGGAGCCCTGTTCCACCGAACATGATAAAACAACCTTGATTTAGCAAGCATCTATAGACTCTACAGTAATGTGAGCCATTTTTACATGCTCGAATCTTTAGAATATTAACTACGGCATTTATTAACTACGGAGATCAAACACATATAGAATCTTTAGCTCAAATTAATGTCAGTTGAAATATTCAAATTTGCAGGAGAAATTTAACGTCATTTACAATATTAACTACGGAGTTAACTCTCTGCCTGCTTGGACAAATCACAGCCCGCTATATCGAGCTTTCAGATTAATAACTAAGATCGTATTAAAGCCACCTAAGGCCAATCCAGTAAGATTACCGATTGAGAGTTTACTATATTTAACTTTGAAATCTCATATTAATTCGCCATTAAAGCCTCTATAATATTAAAATCATATTCAATTATGAATAAGTATACAAAAGTTAGATCATATTAATCTTATAAAATGAAACCATAAAATTGTTTTTAATATTAAACTAATAGAGAATTTCAGTTACATCCATTACACTACGCATTGAGACTTTAGTCTGGAATGCCAATATGCCTTATTAAACTGCAATCAGCGAACTTGAATAATTGTGGTGTAATTCAAAATACATATGCATCACTCAAAAACATTTGGATAGCTCATTAATATCTGCATTACCACTCAAAAATTTAACCGTAGACATAAAGATAAGTACTCCTTGTTTGGATTGCTTGCCCATAGGTTAAGTAGTTTTTTCTTCCTAAATTTCAGCCTGATTCAAATCATATCCAGTGATAATGTAAGCACACATGTACTTTCATTGTTGTCCTATAAAATTGATTAACATGAATTTTAAGACTACTTTTGAATGACATGCTAGGAAGTTATTACACTTTACATATATTTTCAAGTGGTCATCTCCAATATCAAAAAATTGGAGAATCAAATATGGAAAAAAATATGAAATAGGTAAGAGTGAATAAAGTCAGTTATCAGATAATATATTAATCAAAATTTGTAGCACCCAATTGATCAAATTTTGAATTGTGTGCATGGAGTTATTTGTTTAATGTTAGATCTTGATTGCAATGTTTTTCCTCAAGGAAAAATATTTTAGTTGATCATCCATTTGAGTAAAAGAAATAAGGTTGGCATTATCATCTCAGTATAAATCACATATGGTAGGCATATTAAAAGTTCAGCAGTTGTAAATAAGAATCAGAAAAGTCAATACGGGAAAATTACTCCATATATTAATAATAAAAAATAATGTCAACGTTACAACCACAAAATCCTAATCATATATACCATGATAAAAATTTGTTAGGAATGCAATAGTGAACTTTAAATTTAGAAACGGCCAATGCATAAACTGTCACCAAAAATACAGTAGTAACTTTTAGATATCAATAGAAAATGATGTCATAATGCAATATCAATTTTAATGTGAGAATAATATACATCCCAAATCTGTGCAAATCAAATGCATGCCATATTAAAGAAAACCAAATGTTGTCATTAAAAATACCGCTTGAGTTGAGGACTAAAGCCAGATATTTCTTTGCTTCAAAATCTAATGCATTAAAACTAAAAATATTGATTACGAACTCACTAAATTTAAACGAAAAATGAAAAAAATCTAAATAATATCCAAAGGTTCATTGAAGTAAGTTAAACCAAAAATCATATGGACAAACTGAATAGTGCTCAGTACAGTGGAAATTAGAGGGTAGAAAGAAGAAAACATTTTCGGACTTTATTTTTAAATACCACGAAAGAGAATGTTAACAAAACAGAGGTTAAAATGAACACTTCTCTTCCTTAAAATTTATTCTACTTTGTTTGTCAAGGTATATTCAATTTACAATCTATATATGATTCGGTTATAAATGTAACAATTAAATATAAATATTCCTCTGTAGAAGGAGAAAGTTCATGAAATTTGTCAAGGTATATTCAATTTACAATCTATATATGATTCACTTATAAATGTAACTATCAAATACAAATATTCATCTATGAAAGGAGAAGATTATGAAATTTGTCAAAGTATATTCAATTTACAATCTATATATGATTTAGTTATAAATGTGATACTCAAATATAAATACTCCTCTATAGAAGGAGAAAGTTCATGAAATTAGTCGCAACCTTCTATGATAGGTTTTGAAATTTACTTCTTCCGTTAAAAGTTGAACCATGTTTAAAATCACAAAATATTGCTATGCTGCTAGCTACAAAATCAATAAATTAATCTCATAAATTAACTCCTTTAAATTGCAGCAAATTAAGATGCAAGTTTTATATATTTATTTTGTAGTGCTTAACTGGAACATGTATGTCTCAGTTGTAGTCAACTCATAAGATATATTTTTATATTTCGCAATAATAAACTGGAACATGTATTTTAGAGTTTAAGGAATGAAAGCGATGTGAATATGTATGCTTCATAGTAATATCCAAAAACAAATATAATGTATAAGCGCAAAAATGTGTAGCATATGCTAGTTTCCCTAAAAAAACTAACAGTGCATAAGAACTAACTCTCATACCTTAACTCTCACTGCCCAAATTGCTAACTAATACAGGGTTCTCTCTTAATTTAAACATTTTTAAGAGTTGATAGTCTAATAACTAATCTGGTAATTAATATTATCGTAACATATATTCTATATTTTTGATGTGATAGAAACATGAGTGGAATAAGTATATGGAAAAGCGACTAAAAGAATTACTTGTTTTATATACTGCCTTAACCGCAAACTTGTGCTTCGCAGAGGGGTCACCACTACAAAAAACCATAAGGGGATCATGCCTACCGATGCTACTATAGAATGAACTTCATTCACCACTCCAGCCAACGCAATAGATGCCATAGACAGTATGCAGCACTCTTATTCCCAAAGCTCATTACTCTCCTTCTCTACAATGAATAAAATCAGTAAAGAGCAATACAACTTCAATGAAAAAAAACACTTTTAAGGAAGAAAAAAGACGACAAATGTACAAAAGAATAATTTTATATTATTGACAAATTAGCTTCCATCCTATATTTGTGAACACTATAAGCATTAGCCAACAATAGAAGGGACCAAAACAATGAAAAACAGGGACTTTGTTCCACCGAGGCATTCAAAATATTAACACCACTCCCATAGCCTTGTCCTCCGGTGCATAAACTTAATATGTAGTACATCTCAGATGCTCTTATTATCAATTTTCAATAGATTATTAAGAAACTCATAATTAATATGGTACAAAATTAATTTTGAATAAATCATAAGAGAGGTAATGACGAATTTAAATCTACACATCATTATATATATATATATATAATGGTTTGTGCAAAGTTATATGTAGTATATGTGTGTGTGTATATACATACATACATACATACATACATACATATTGGTTTGTGCAAAGTTACCAATCAGTATCAACAGATTAGAAAACAAAAATAACCTTGAATTTAGTTACAACACATAAGTTGTTAAGAAACCCAAACAATACTCAAAATCCAAAGGGAGTGAGGAAAATCAATGAACACTTACCAAAGATTGAAATTTAATGAATGTCGGATAAATGATGATTGAGCTTAATTTTTTATCTACATTGAATCATCAAATCCAAGTTATTTCTAAGCTTAGTCAAATTTTAACAATTTCAGATTATCATAAATTGAGTGGGGCACAAATCAACGATGCTATTTCATTGATATTATGTTATTTAAAAATCAGTAGAAAAATGCTATTTTATAAATGCTAGCAATATCATGTCATAATTTAAAATAGTTAACTATTTTTATTAGCAGCTAAATGAATGTAAAAAGAGCGTGATATCACACGTGAATAGGATTTATTATCGTTGTTATTAAATTAGTAGTAAAAAATGCTATTTCATTTGATATTATATCATTTAAAACTAATGTACTATATCATTTAGAACAACAAAGGAAAGATTGCACGGTCTTATAGACTAATGTAGGTTTATACCTAACAGCTGAAGAACGCGTAATCCATTAATTACGTTTGAAAGAATCAAATATTGTCCAACCCACCCGTTTTAAAATGTTTTTCCAAAATAAAGAATAGTCTTGGTAGGCCAAGAGGCAAAGATATTTAACCATAACTGACATAACAGAAACAGTAGAAGCCAACATAAATTCCAATGAATACAACCAAAAGTCCAAAGCAGCAACAAATAAAATTCATAAATAAAGCGCCAGAAAACAATAGGCAGATTACATAAAAAAATTGTTTTAAACAGACAATCAATAGCCGTAATTGGTCGCAATAACAATTTCAAACCATAGATAAAATAGAAAATACTGTTACATTAAATACCAAAATTCATGAAACAATCATTCACAGCAAAATGTGTGTGCGCATTTTTTCATGTTCCTCATGAATCAAGAAATATGAATAGGAACATAACCCTCTGACTTAGCATGGTTAGTTGATTGATGTAGTAGTGTAACTTTTGTTGGATTAGTAGTTGTAAAGGTGCGACTAAGCAACACAATACTGAGTATGTGGCTATGGACGATGCTTACTGCAGGTTAAGGTAAGGAAATAAACAGGTGTGACTATGATGTATAATATTTTAAAAGAATAATTAGAAAATAAAACAAATAGCTGATTAGAACATACTTTTTTTGTTTGCTCAAATGAATTTTGTTTAGCTGTCTGAGGTATTCATGTACAATAATATTATACAAACTTTGTTTAATCAGTTCTTCATGTATTGTAATTTCTGTTATCTATGGATATATGAGTTTAGCAATTCTGGTTAAAGTTCATTTTCTTATGTGCACTAAATGTATCTGTAAATTGTTAAACCAATCAATTCTTTTTACCGCCGATAACACTCCATTTTCTGTCAAATAGTCAAAGACTCAAAGCAGAGTTTTGTGATTTAAAATGATTGAAACCACTCATTTCCCTGCAGAAAATGAAATAGAAGACAGCTTGATCATGGTAATATGCATGTTATGAGAATAAAACATAAATAAAAGGTTAATTCAATACAAAATCCAAGTACCGAAATTCAGATTTGTAAAATGTAAGGGATGTTAAGGTCATATTTATTATTTCTGTAGTCAATAATCAGCATTAGAAGATAAAATTAGTAAAGGCTATAGTAAAATCACATTTCACTAATAGTCTCTAGGTAAGCATGTAAAGAATACACATGAAAAAATGGAACGAAATTAAATTAGGTTGTAAGATTCGGTTACTTTTCCATTTTCCATATTAAATTTGTTACATTACAATGCATAAATTAATGTTTCTTGTTGGAAAAGTAATACCCTATTCGTCATGAGTTCATTGTTAGCAATACTTCCATTTCTTTCAAGAATAATATCTTTTGAGATCTTGCTAGCAAATTTATTGGCTTCACTACAGCAATGAATTACTTTCCATCAAGATCATCATTCATTTACAACAACCATTCTGCTAAATAAACACCACTGCCATTAAAATTTATTCGCAATTATCGACCTTAGCTATATTATACTGTTATTAAATTTATTAAACTCCATTATCGACCTTAGCTATTGTGTTTTTGAAGTAATTAAACTGAACACAATCAGTCACAGTAACTATTTTCAGTTTCTACAATAAAGAGAACGTAATAAAACAAAACAATAAATGGCCTACTCTTCTTGTGAATCATTAAGAAACCCAATAATTACTCAAATTCTGAAATAAGTAATGAAAATCAGTATGAGACTAAAGACCGACGGATGTTGGATCTATGATGGATATCAGATACTGCTCAAAATCTTACGCAATTCGTGCTTAGTCGTAAATCGTCGTTGCAGATACTAATCGCTTTTGCATATTCTAATCGATAATCGCACTAATAAAAATCGTAAGCAGTTAATGAACATTAGCAAATAATTACCTGAGTCTGAAGGATATCAAGTTGTGATGCTTGTGCTTAACTCTTTACGTGTTGGTCGATAATGGCAGTTAGAGGCGTGAGAGCCGATTTAGGGTTTTTATTTTTCCTGTAGCAAGCGAAACAGTCAAAAAAATATCGTATCAGTACAATTTTTGGATGAATATGTAGAAATACAACATAGAAGGGATACAAATCAAAATCGTAATAGCGAATAATTACCTGTGCGGAATCTTACGGACATCGATCAATGCCGCGTGAGTTGAACTGTTAATCGATGGTCGCCATTGGAGGTGAGAGAGTCGATTGATTTTTTTCTTCTGTTGCAAGCAAGAGAGGAGAAGGCGTAGAACAGAGTGTAGAAATATAACGTAGAAGTGATACAAATCAAAATCGTAAGCAATTATTGAAAATCAGCGAATAATTAGTTGTGTGGAATCTTACGGACGTCGATCAATGCCGCTTGAGCTGAACTGTTAATTGATAGTCGCCATTAGAGGTGAGAGAGTCGATTGAGTTTTTTTCTTTTGCTGCAAGCAAGAAGGGAGAACGCGTAGAAACAGAGCGTAAAAGTAAAGGGTACTATTAACTGAATTATGATTATTAGTACTAAAGATAAAAATAAAAATATTACATTAAATTTAGCGTTCAATTACAATGGAAATAACACTTATTTTATTATAATTTAGATTTCAACAATTCTTTTATTTCGATTTACACTCTTATTATTGAATCAATTATTATCTTATGAATATAATTAACTTTAGTTTACATTTTATTACATTCATATTCTGTTATCCCACCTTTTGGCACAGCCGTGATACCATGAACTTAACTAGAAACCAAGGACAGTCCGTCCTGGAGATCGGTTATACTCAGGTTTGCTATGGATATCGATGAATTTTGTCCGAGTCCGGATCAAGCTACAATTGACAAGACATGACAAGCAAAGCTATGAAAGCCAACGCTCCAAGTTTCAAGTCAATCGGAGCTTGTGTGCATGAGATATGACCGATAAGAGTCAAGAGAACACGTTGTTCGCATCCATCAGAGCGTGTCATTTCGTATCCATCATGTCACCGTTGTTCATATCGATCGGCTATTGCCTACTTCGCATTCATCAACTACAACACGGAGGTATACTTTGTATCCACACAAAGGCGGCTTTCTTCGTATCGAACTTGTTCGTACCCATCAAAAGATCACTACTTCATATCCATCAAGTAACCACTGTTCGTTTCCATCATGTTACCGTAATTCGTATCCATCAAGTTGGAGCAACTTCCATCGATACGAACAAGGCAACGACTATCGATACGAACAAGGCTACCATCATCGATACGAACAAGGCTACCATCATCGATACGAATAAGGCAACGGCTATCGATACGAACAAGGCGAGAATCTTGGGAAGACTCGGTCAACTCGGCATCGAAAGTGGAGCGATCCGAAAGCCAGCGCCACGTCAACTGGCATCATAGGCACATTATCGATTCGAAGCGATCGATTCGAAGATATGATCGATACGAATTGCACAACCAACCAAAAACATTAAATTGCATCGATCATAACTCGCAATTCACAAGTCCAAATGCTATGAAATTTTCACAGGAGCTTACGTATGACCTGGAGAGTGTTTATGCCAAGTTTCGACTCGATTGGGTCAAATCTTGATCGATACGAAATTCATTCGTATCGATCACCGATCAAGTCGAAACCACGTGGGATCGATCACGTGGGCCCGCCTATGTGCCAGAAGGGATCTCCGGAGATCTAAGCGAGATATTTGCATCATACGCCTATAAATAGCACCTCAGAGCTTACAGAAAAGGGATCTTTTTGGCTCTCTGACGTCCAAACTCTTCCGAAAACATTTTTGCGCTACAAGGCTGCTGTTGTACTCGAGTTTCATCACTGTAATTTGCTGTAATCCGATGTAATCAGTTGTAATCACCAAGAGAACATCAATAAAATCATCAATTTCATAGTGGACGTAGGCAATACGCCGAACCACTCTAAATTTCTGTGTTTCTGCGTACTTTCTTATTTGTTTTTGAAGTGTTTGTTAGATAATCCTCTTTTTCCATTTAATTTCTTCATTTTTATCTCTTCAAACCCTTCCGAAGAGTGTTGTGCCCAATTTTGGTACAAACACTTTGGTGCTTTCACTGGGAAAACCCAGTTTTCTCCTTCTGCTCATTGGATCTACTACCGATATCGGATTGCAAACATCCAAGGAGAAGATCCAGATCTCAATTTCAGAAGTTCTTCCATCCTATTCAGATTTGCTACAAGTCTAGGAGAGAGCTTCATCATCCACCATGGTTAACACAAGGATCACTTGCACAGCTGCAGATCCTGAAGGACGGGACAGACAGAATCCCATACAACTGCCTCCAACTGATCAGAATGTTACTGGACCGTCAGATCCGCACGGCCCTGTCACCAGAGAAGAATTTCAGATATTGATGCAATAATTGACTCAGAGCCGCCAACAGCTCACTCAACAGCTCCATGCTAATGCGGAACTAACCAACCAACTGAACCGTCAACGGCGAAGGAGATCCAGAAGGGATTAAGCTTCCTATTCTTCCACCGAGAGTTCTGCCTCTTCTGACTATCATCACAGGTCTACACGCCCAAGGCTAGACGGAAGTTACACACAGGCCACTGGGCATCAACACACCTTGAATGTTGGGCAACTGAGAGTTGGCCCGTCAACCAGCCGTCAAACTGGACCCTCCTCCCGAGGAGGCGCTACCCCACATCATGTTACAGATAATCGTACCACAACAGCCACTGATTTAGATGCTGAGATCCGAAATCGGACAGATCTGAACCATCACCAGTGTGAATACCACCTTGAGCCTTACGTCCCCGAGGACATAGAGCCAAGGAGGCAAGACACGGACTGTTGACAGCGACCGGCCCATCCTCGCATTGTGGAACCCGACCATACCTTGGCCCAGCCTGCTGAAAATGCCCAGATGCCCGATCTGTCAGCAATGATCCGTCAAATGATCCGTGAAAGTCAAGGGCTTAGCAATGACGACTGGGGAATCTCCCAGAGTCATACTTCTTTTACTGATGAGATACTTTATGCTGAACCACCTCGGCGATTCAGGATTCCGACTTTACCCGTTTATGAAGGGAACTCTGACCCTAATCAGCATATTCTGAAGTACGAATGGTTGATGAACGCTGCACGAGCTGATGATGCAGTCAAGTGCCGAAGCTTCCCGATTTCACTAGGGGGCATAGCGACTATGTGGTTTACCCGACTGCCGCCTCGATCTATCTCATGCTTTGATCAGTTGGCAACAAAATTTATTGAGCAATTTTGTATGCATGTCGCAAGACCGAAGGATGTTAATACTTTATCTAGTGTCACTCAAGCTCCTGGGGAGACACTTAGGCGTTATTTAGAGAGATTTCATGCTGCATGTGCTGAGATCAGCAACCCAAATGATAACTCTATTCTTATGGCACTGACTAAAGGGATTGAGCTTGATTCTGATTTCGGTAACTGGTTGGCCGAAAAACCCCCCACATCATTGGACCGTTTCTATTCCCAAGCAGCCCAATTCTTGAGAAGGGAGGATGCGAAACAGTCTAGGAAGAAGGATGATGCGGGGCCTAGTGTAGAAGGAGTTCAAAGTAATATTGATGTTAAATAATCCAGGGAGAGTTCCGGAAAAGTGCAACTGAATATTTGAAACAAACAAGATCAACAAAAAGGCAGTGGTAACCAAAATAGAAAACAGGATCAGAACCGTGGTACACGGTGTAGAGCTCCAATGTTTGATAATTATACTCCTTTGAATACGTCGCTGGAGAATGTATATCTACAAACCTGCAATACTATTCAGTACAATAAGCCTGCTCCGAAATAGTCATCGGAGAAGCAAATTTAGACGGGAAAATTTTGTAGATTCAACGAAAGCTACGGCCATAACACAAATGAATGTCGTCACTTGCAGGATCTCATCGAAAAGTTGATAAGAGAAAGGAAGTTAGAACAGTTTGTTCGGGCTCCACAGTCTGGAGGTGCGGGCCCATCGAATCAAAATCATGTGCCGAATCCGGCTAGACAGGAGGAACCCGCTCGTACTGGCGGGAGGTTGGTGATAAACACTGTTTGTGGTGGTCCTTATCCAGTAGACCGAAGCTGGAAGGAAATGGAGTCGTATGCCAGCTCCATCAGGCATGCAGAATTTGAATGTTGTAATAATTCTGAAGATGGGGCTCCGAACAAACAGCAAAGAACGATGGCGGATGACATCGTATTTCGAGGTCGGGATGCCAACAGGGTCGAAGCCCCCACTATTGATTCGCTAGTCATATCAGCTCAAGTAGGTCATGTTTGGATGAAGAGGATCTTTGATGCAGCCCAGAATGACAACCAGAATGTTGAAGTGTTAGGTCGCGAACGACCTAACGAGTCCTTTAAGTCGTTCCAGGATGATGCAGCTCAAGTTGGTAAAGTGTTAGGTCGTGATCGACCTAACGAGGCTTTTAAGTCATTCCAGGATGATGCAGCTCAAGTTGGTAAAGTGTTAGGTCGTGAATGACCTAACGAGGCTTTTAAGTCGCTCCAATGACCTAGTGGAGACTCGCGAGCTAATGAACTAAAAGGAAAGGCGCTCAAACGACCTAACGAGTTACGACTTGCCTTAGGTCGCGGAGTTACGTTTCGATCTATGTTAGGTCACAGAGAAAAGGAACGACCTAAGTTAGGTCGCGGGGAGATGTGGAGAGATAGGTCGCTCACTATAGGTCGCGAGGCCTTAGGTCGTGAAGTTTTCTGAAGCCGCTTCTTTTAGGTCGCTCGACCTTATGCCGCTATTCTTTAGGTCGCTCAAGGGGGCCAACGACCTAATGCCGCATATGTTGTTCAGACTTAAGTCGTGAGGTGTTAGATCGTGATATGTTTAGGTCGTGGACGACCTATATGTTGTGTTGTAAATATGGAGTTGTAATATGTTGTATTTGTTTGTTTCTTTTTTAGGTCGTCTGTCTTTGTTTTAGGTCATGACTGTTTTAAGTCGTAGGTCGTAAGTCGTACCTATGTAGGTCGTGGACGACCTAAGTGTTGGTCATTTTAAGTCGTGTGTTGTAAAACTCTATAAATAGGCCCGTGGTGCCATTTGTAATTTTTTAGTTGATTTGAATAAAAACTTCTGTTTTGTTAGCTTTGTGCTTTCACCAAATTGGTAATTGAGTGTAATCTCCTATCTCCACTTTCGGTTAATCGAGTGCGCTCGATTCAACGATTGATGAAGCCGATTCGCGGTATCAAGTGCGCTTGATCAACGCTTGAAGAATTGAAGATCTTCTTTCACGGTATAGTGCGCTATCAACGTGACGAAGATAGCTAGAATTTGGTATCTTCGGATCAACGAATTTGGGCCATTCAGTATTCTTCATTCCATCGATTGCTACTTTCACAAAATCATCGTTTTATAATTCCGCTGCTGCGTCATTTGGTATCAAAGCTTGTTTTAGCCAATCATAGCTAAATCGGGTCTTGGAGCCAATTCTTTTTGAAGAATTTTGAAGGGTTAGAGAGGCCGAGCTACATCACGCAAAGCCGAGTTGAAATCGAAGAGTTTGGGAATCGGATTTGTGTGTTTGAGGAGTTTGGTGTTCGTCGTGTTCATCATACTTTTGCAACAAAGTGGGAGTTTTCGATCCATTTTCCTTTGGATCAAAAGTTTGAAGGTGTTTGAATTAGCGCGGGAAAGATTTGCACGCCAAGGAGTTTGAAGAGTTTCGACCGAGCTAAGCATTGAAGTCAAGCCGAGCTAAGTTAGGGCGTTTGATCTTGAAACAAGCTAGGAGAGTTTGAAGTTGAAGATCGTACATCATTTGGTATCTTTTGATTTGTCCAAGCCGAGAATTGTAGAGTTTGTAAAGATTTAACAATGCCGCCAAGAAGAGCTAATCGCCATCAGAACGTAGAAGCTTTGTATAGAAGAGAAGAAGCTGATGAGATGGAGCAAAGAATTAATGAAAATTTTAGTGAGAAGCTTAATGAAGGGATTGGTCGATTAGAGAAGATGATGTTGGAGATGAATCAAAATCGGAGAAGGGTTTCACCTGAATCCAACCATGGGGGAAGTAGAGTCTCACCACATTCCAATCGGGAGAGAAGTGCTGATAATGATCATAGAAGTGTGAGTCGAGATCGTTATAGAAATGTTGACAATCGAAATCATGATAGGAATGTGAATGATCGAGATCGGAGGAATGTAGATAGAAGGGATGTTGGTGGAAGACGGGATGGTAGTAGAGATGTTGGTGGTCAGGATCGACATCGCTATACATCAGATTTTGAAGAAGAGTATGATGGTGGTAGTGTTCATGGACAAGGACGAGGACAAGGAAGAAATCAATCGGAGTATGATCATAAGTGGGAGTCTGGGATGAAGACTGAAATTCCAGAATTCAAAGGTGGTATGCAAGCTGAGGAGTTTTTGTATTGGTTGTCTAATGTGGAGGAGATTTTTGACTTCAAGGAGGTTTCAGAACATCGTAGAGTGAAGTTGGTTGCTACAAGGTTGAGGGGTAGAGCTTTGGCGTGGTGGCAGCAAACCAAACTGACACGTGAACGGATGGGGAAGTCAAAGATTGAATCTTGGGAAAAGATGAGGAAATTGATGAAAGCTACGTTCTTACCTTACAACTAGCAATCTCTTATGTATCAATGTTTGCAGAACTTGAGGCAAGGGACGAAGTCGGTGAATGATTATGCAGATGAGTTCTATCAGCTGATTGCACGAAACGATATCATGGAGACGGAGGAGCAGCTAACAGCTAGATTTGTTGAAGGGTTGAGAATGCAGATACATGATATGGTGAATATGTTTGATCCCAGATCTGTCGCTGAAGCACATCAGAAAGCTCTAGCTTAGGAGAAACAAGGAAGGAGAGGAGGTGGTGTGTTTACAAATTCTAACAATCCAATGAAAGGGGCTAGTAGCAGTGTGAATGTTTCGAAGGCTGTTGCAAAACCAGTTATTGATGAAATTGCTAAGACCAGGGTCAATAGTGGTATCAAATGTTTCAATTGCCAGGAGATGGGTCACAAGAGCAATGAATGTTCAAAGCCGAAGAAGCGAACGATGATTGCTGAGGTTGAAGAAGAGGATGTAGAAGCTGAATGTTCCAATTCACCACATGATGAGGAGGAAGAGAATGTGTCGGGAGACGAAGGATATTCATTAATGATGAAGAGGTCGTGTTTAACACCAAAACAGGAGGAGGAAATTAGCTGGTTGAGGAGTAACATCTTTCAATCAACATGTACTATCTTGGGAAGGGTTTGCAAGTTTGTGATTGATGCAGGAAGTTGTGATAATATTATCTCTACAGAAGCTGTGAAGAAGTTATCATTGAAGACAGAGAAGCATCCGAAACCTTACAAGTTAGCTTGGTTGAGGAAAGGTGGGGAGGTGAAAGTTGGATGAAGAGCTTGTGTGAATTTTTCAATTGGGAAGAAATACAAAGATGAAATCTGGTGTGATGTTGTTGACATGGATGTATGCCATCTGTTGTTGGGGAGACTGTGGCAGTATGATAGGGCTGTACAACATGATGGACGTACGAACAGTTACAGTTTTATGTTTGAAGGAACTAAAATCACTTTGATTCCTAAGAAGCGACAACAAGAAGAAAACAAGTTGGAGGAGATTGAAGAGTTGAAAACTTTGTTATCTTTGAAGGAGTTTGTTAAGGAGGTAGAAGAGGAGCCTGAAGTATTCTTGTTGATTGGACGTGAGAGTCATGAAGTGGTTGAGATCCCTGAAGAAGTGAAACCAGTGCTGGAGGAATTTGATGATGTATTCCCTGAAGAGCTACCAATGGAGTTACCACCGTTAAGAGACATTCAACATCAAATTGATCTTGTTCCAAGAGCTGTGTTGCCACATAGACCACACTACATAATGAGTCCAAAAGAACATGAGGAGTTGAGAAGGCAAGTGGAAGAATTGCTTGAACAAGGACGTGTGCAGGAAAGTCTAAGTCCATGTGCTGTGCCAGCATTGTTAGTACCAAAGAAAGATGGGACGTGGAGGATGTGCACCGATAGTAGGGCGTTGAATAAGATTACTGTGAGATATAGATTCCCTATGCCTAGACTTGATGATTTGTTGGATCAGTTGAGCGGGGATACTATCTTTTCGAAGGTTGATTTGAAAAGTGGTTATCATCAAATTCGAATTAGACCAGGGGACGAATGGAAGACAACATTCAAGATGAGAGAAGGATTATATGAATGGCTGGTCATGCCGTTTGGTCTTTCGAATGCACCGAGTACATTCATGCGGGTGATGAATCAGATTTTTAGACCATTCATTGGGAAGTTTGTAGTGGTGTATTTTGATGACATACTGATATATAGTAGAAGCTCAGAAGAACACGTGCAACATCTGAGAGAAGTGTTGATGGTACTGCGACAGGAACAATTTTATGCTGCAACGAAGAAATGCGTGTTCATAACGCATAGTGTTTTATTTTTGGGGTATGTCATATCGGGAGGAGGAATACAGGTGGATCAGAATAAAGTTGAAGCAATCAGAAATTGACCACAACCCAAGACGATTACAGAAGTTAGAAGCTTTCATGGTTTGGCGTCATTCTACCGAAGGTTCATTCCACACTTCAGTAGCGTGATAGCACCAGTTACTGATTGTATGAAAGGGAAGCAATTTTTATGGTCGGAGGAAGCAGGATTTGCTTTTGAAAGGATCAAGGAGCTTTTGACGACAGCACCGATTCTAGTGTTGCCGGATTTTCAGTTATTGTTTGAATTACATATTGATGCATCGAAGGTTGGGATTGGAGGGGTGTTGAGTCAGAAAGGTCGTCCTAATGCATATTTCAGTGAGAAGCTATCGGGAGCAAAGATGAGATACAGTACATATGATATGGAATTTTATGCTATCGTATAAACTATCAAACATTGGAGACATTATTTGTTTCATAAAGAATTTGTTTTATATACTGA
The DNA here is from genome assembly GCA_030737815.1 of Allium fistulosum. Classification (NCBI taxonomy): domain Eukaryota; kingdom Viridiplantae; phylum Streptophyta; class Magnoliopsida; order Asparagales; family Amaryllidaceae; genus Allium; species Allium fistulosum. The sequence goes on from CM060904.1 coordinate 922,709,082, forward strand.
TCATGAGGCATTGAAGCATATGCAGGGACAGGACAAGATTGCTGCTAGGCATGCTTCGTGGATTGCATACTTACAACAATTTACATTTGTGGTGAAGCATAAATCGGGAATTACGAACCGAGTGGCAGATGCATTAAGCAGAAGAAATCATGTGTTGACTACAATAAAGGTTGAAGTGACAGGGTTTGATGTGTTGCCTGAATTATTTGTCGATGATCCTTACTTTGAGAAGTTTGTTAATGAAGTCAAGGAGGGAAAGACGGATGAGTTTGTTATGGTGGATGGTTTTCTTTTTAAGGGAAATCGATTATGTATACCGGAGTGCAGCTTACGTATGAAGATTGTAAAGGAATTACATGAGGAAGGACATGTAGGCAGAGATCGTACTTTACAATTGATTTCTCAATCTTATTATTGGCCGTCGATGAAGCGGGAAGTTGGAAAGTTTGTGGAGAGATGCCATATTTGCCAAGTTTCCAAGGGTACAGCGACGAATGCGGGATTGTATATGCCGTTACCCGTACCGGTTAGACCATGGATTGATATTAGTATGGATTTTGTGTTGGGGTTACCTAGAACGCAAAGGGGGAATGATTCGATATATGTTGTAGTGGACAGGTTTTCGAAGATGGCACATTTTATCGCATGCAAGAAGACAGCTGATGCCGTCCGTGTCGCTGAGTTATTCTTTAAAGAAGTGTATCGTTTACATGGTTTGCCAGAATCCATTGTTTCTGATCGGGATACTAGATTTTTAAGTCATTTTTGGCTAAGTTTGTGGAAGATGGTGGGAACAAAGTTAAATTTCAGTAGTGCTTACCATCCGCAGTCCGATGGACAGACTGAAGTTGTTAACAGATCTTTGGGAAATTTGTTACGGTGCCTGGTGAAGGACAATCTGAAGAGTTGGGATATGAAGTTATGTCAAGCAGAGTTTGCACATAATCATGCAGTCAATCGAAGTACTGGCTTCAGTCCATTTCAGATTGTATATTCAAGCTTACCAAAAGGGCCGATGGATTTAACAGTAGTTACAGTAGTACCACAACCAAAGGGGACAGTTAAACGGGCTGTTGATTTTGTTGAAGGGCTGACAGAATGTCATAAAATCGTTCAGGAATGATTGGAGAAAGCAAATGAAAAGTATAAACGATCTGCGGATTTGAAACGAAGAAGCGTTGAATTTAATAAAGGAGATTTAGTATATGCAGTGCTAACGAAAGATCGTTTTCCAGTAGGAACATATAATAAGCTTAAAGCTTGAAAGATTGGTCTTGTAACGATTGTGAAACGGATCAATGAAAACGCTTATAGACTAAAGCTGCCGGAGGATGTGTACACTTCTGACATGTTCAATGTTAAACATCTTATACCGTATCATGGGAATGAATTTGTTGTGGAAGAGGAGGGCGCAAATTCGAGGACAAATTTTTCCCAACCAGGGGAGGATGATGCAGCCCAGAATGACAACCAGAATGTTGAAGTGTTAGGTCGCGAACGACCTAACGAGTCCTTTAAGTCATTCCAGGATGATGCAGCTCAAGTTGGTAAAGTGTTAGGTCGTGATCAACCTAACGAGGCTTTTAAGTCGTTCCAGGATGATGCAACTCAAGTTGGTAAAGTGTTAGGTCGTGAACGACCTAACGAGGCTTTTAAGTCGCTCCAACGACCTAGTGGAGACTCGCGAGCTAACGTACTAAAAGGAAAGGCGCTCAAACGACCTAACGAGTTACGACTTGCCTTAGGTCGCGGAGTTACGTTTCGATCTATGTTAGGTCACAGAGAAAAGGAACGACCTAAGTTAGGTCGCGGGGAGATGTGGAGAGATAGGTCGCTCACTATAGGTCGCGAGGCTTTAGGTCGCGAAGTTTTCTGAAGCCGCTTCTTTTAGGTCGCTCGACCTTATGCCGCTATTCTTTAGGTCGCTCAAGGGGGCCAACGACCTAATGCCGCATATGTTGTTCAGACTTAAGTCGTGAGGTGTTAGATCGTGATATGTTTAGGTCGTGGACGACCTATATGTTATGTTGTAAATATGGAGTTGTAATATGTTGTATTTGTTTGTTTCTTTTTTAGGTCGTCTGTCTTTGTTTAGGTCGTGACTGTTTTAAGTCGTAGGTCGTAAGTCGTACCTGTGTAGGTCGTGGACGACCTAAGTGTTGGTCATTTTAAGTCGTGTGTTGTAAAACTCTATAAATAGGCCCGTGGTGCCATTTGTAATTTTTTAGTTGATTTGAATAAAAACTTCTGTTTTGTTAGCTTTGTGCTTTCACCAAATTGGTAGTTGAGTGTAATCTCCTATCTCCACTTTCGGTTAATCGAGTGCGCTCGATTCAACGATTGTTGAAGCCGATTCGCGGTATCAAGTGTGCTTGATCAACGCTTGAAGAATTGAAGATCTTCTTTCACGGTATAGTGCGCTATCAACGTGACGAAGATAGCTAGAATTCGGTATCTTCGGATCAACGAATTTGGGCCATTCAGTATTCTTCATTCCATCGATTGCTACTTTCACAGAATCATCGTTTTATAATTCCACTGCTGCATCAATCTTGGTAGACAGCGGGAGCTCTGTGAATATTTTGTTTAAACGAGCTTACGACCAGATGAGAATGGAGACTAAAGACTTGAAGCCATGTCAGCCTCGCATTCACGGTTTCAATGGGAGTGCAACTATACCCACTGGAGTGGTGGAGTTGCCAGTGGAGCTGGGAATTGGTGAGCGCCGGAGAGTCCGGATATTGTTTTGGATATAAACTCCCCATACAATACTTTCTTGGGACGACCAGCCCTAGCTGAATTCAGGGCTGCCATCGCCCCATGGTGTTTGACTTTGAAATTCCCTACCGACAATGGTGTCGGAGTTGTGCAAGGGGATCAGGTCGTAGGGCGAGCCTTTTACGTTGCTGAGCTGCGCGAGGCGTACCGAAAAGAAAAAGGAAAGGGCATAGAGGAATCTCTCTGCGTCCGCTTTGCGGATAATTGACAATTAGCGCCTGGGCCCGGGCCCGGGCACCCCAACCAATTCCAAAGAGATCTTGACCCGAGAGATACCGAAAGCGAAGATGAAAGTAAAGACAGCCAAGCTTCTCCGGCCGAACCGACGATCGATGTTCCAATCGACGATAATGATGACTCGAAGATGATAAAGATTAGAGCTCAGCTAAGCCAACAAATGCAAGAGGAATTGGTTGAATTTCTCAGGGTAAACCTTGATGTGTTTGCCTGGACGCACTCTGATATGTGTGGGATCTCGCCGGACATTGCGAGCCACACGCTGAATATTGACCCGCGGTACGTCCCGGTCAAGCAAAAAGGCGTGGTATGGATCCAGAGAGATCTGCTGCCCTTAAAGAAGAGGTAGATAAGCTTAAGACGAATGGATTCATTCGAGATGCATTATACCCGGAATGGGTATCCAATCCTATACTTGTCCGAAAGCCAAATAGGAAATGGAGAACATGTGTTGACTACTCAGACTTGAATAAATCTTGCCCCAAAGACAGTTTTCCACTTCCACGATTCGGTCAACTTGTAGACTCAACGGCTGGACATGAACTTTTATCCTTCATGGATGCGTACTCTGGCTATAATCAAATACCTATGCACTTACCCGACCAGGAGCATACCAGCTTCGTAACCAATATGGGACTCTATTGCTATAAAGTCATGCCTTTTGGACTCAAGAATGCTGGGGAAACTTATCAATGGTTAGTTAATCGAATGTTCGCTAACCAGACTGGAAAAACCATGGAGGTGTATGTGGATGACATGCTGGTCAAGTCGCGATTTTCCACCGACCTAGAGTCAATGTTTAATATCCTTTGAGAATACAGAATGAAGCTCAACCCATTGAAATGTCACTTTGGGGTAGCATCCCAAAAATTCCTTGGGTTTATCGTCAACGCTCGAGGAATCGAAGCCAATCCTGAAAAGATCTGGGCGATTAGAAATCTTGAAACCCCCGAGAACTATAAAGCAAGTCCAGAGTCTCAACGGGAAAGTGGCAACCTTGAGTAGGTTCATTTCAAAGTCCATTGACAAATGCATTCTCTTCTTCGATCTGATCCAAAAAGGGAAACAGAACTTTGAATGGACTACGGAATGTGAGGGCGCATTCGGAGCACTAATTCAACATCTCTCCACACCGCCAATCTTGTCAAAGCCTATCGATCACGAGAAATTGTACATTTACTTGGCGGTATCAGAAAACGCAGTCAGTGCTGCCCTAGTTCGAGAGGAGGATCGAATACAAAAACCGGTCTACTACATAAGCAAGCGACTTACCGGAGCTGAGAGAATTTATCCAAAGCAAGAGAAATGGCTTATTGTCTTGTTATTGCCTTGAGGAAGCTCCGTCCGTATTTTCAAGCTCACCCAATCACCATTTACACCGACCAGCCATTACGACAGGTCCTTACGCGTCCTGAGACGTCTGGTAGGTTACTTAAATGGAATATCGAGTTAAGTCAGTTTGACCTTACTTACACTCCAAGGCGAGCTATTCAAGGACAAGTCCTAGCAAATTTCATTGCTGAATTTACCGTCCCAGAGGACTTTCCCGAAACCAGTGAATCTCCCAAGTATATATGGAAGCTGCATACAGACGGTGCATCAAATGACCGTTGCTCGGGTGCAGGGGTTGTGCTGGAAACTCTTGAAGGTCGATCTATATGTTTATGCTCTAAAGTTCAACTTCCATGCAACTAATAACGAAGCTGAGTATGAAGCCCTACTAGCTGGATTGAAACTTGCTAGGGATTTAAGAATCATTGCGGTGGAAATTTATTGTGATTCACAATTGGTTGTGTGTCAAGTTCGAGGGGAATACCAAGCCAGGGATCGAAGACTGGCCGCTTACCTTGCTCAGGTTCAGGAGACATTGAATCGGTTTGACTATTATGCTATTTATTACATACCACGGGAACACAACCAGAAAACTGATTCGTTGGCAAAGTTAGCCAGTACAGGCGATGCGTACATCAAATGGGACTTGTTCCCATAGAGATATAATCTTCGCCAAGCATTAATCAGATGGAAACCGATTGGATATTTGATGTCGTTTTCGAAAGGGAGTCGTGGATGACTCCATTCAGAAATTATCTCAAACATGGAACCCTGCCAGAGCGTAGATGTGAAAAGAGACAGATTCTTAGAAAAGCTTCGCGGTTCATTATTCAAAACGGAGTTATGTATAAAAGAGGATACTATGTTCCTTTACTCCGGTGTATCACTCACGATGAAATCAAACGAGTATTACATGATGTACACAAAGGAGAATGTGGCGATCACATCGGGGGGCAAGCACTCTCTAAGAAAGTACTCCGGTATGGATACTATTGGCCGACTATAAACCATGATGCAGCAGATTATGCCAAGATGTGTGATAAATGTCAAAAGCATGCTCGAATTCCTAGGGCCCCACCTACTGAGATAACTCAAATGGTCAGCCCATGGCCGTTTGCAGTATGGGGCATTGATATTATTGGCTCTTTACCTCTAGCCAAAGGTGGTGCGAAATACGCCATCGTAGCAGTTGATTACTTTACCAAGTGGGCAGAAGTTGAACCCCTTGCTATAATCACAACAAAGAAGGTGATCAACTTTGTAGTGCGCAACATCATCTGCCGATTTGGTCTCCCACGTACTATTATCACTGACCATGGGACCCAATTCGATAGTGCCAAATTTAAGGATTTCTGTTAACGATTCCACATTCAGAAAAAATTCTCCGTAGTCGCACACCCTAAAGCGAATGGACAAGTCGAAGCTGTAAATAAAGTTATAAAGTCTATTCTAAAGAAACGACTGGAAAAGGCCGGGAGAAAATGGGTTGATGAACTTCCTATGGCCTTATGGGCCTACCATACAACCCACAAGTCCACGACCGGTCACACTCCATTCTCTCTCGCTTATGGTTCAGAAGCTATTATTCCAGTCGAGTTAGAAGTACCTTCTCATCGTGTGACATACTACGATCCAAAGACAAACGCTATATTACTTGCTAAATCTCTCGATTTATTAGATGAGAAGCGTGAAGAGGCTTATTTGAGGGCAGCCGCATACCGAAGTCGAGTTGCCAGACTATTCAATGCTAAAGTCCGACCCCGAACCTTTGAACTTGGTGATCTCATACTCAAAAGAATTTATCCGGTCCCTTCGCATATGAAACCAACTTGGGAAGGGCCATATGTTATTGAACGAAAGCTCGGAGATGGCACATTCAAATTATCGACCGTTGACGGTCTCACTATTCCGAGAGCCTGGAACAACGAAAGTCTTCGTCGCTACTACACATAACATGCTCTGTTTATTTATTCAGTCTATTTTTCATTTGCAATTTGTTTCTTCATTTTGAAATTAGAATTTGTAATAAGGCAACTGACTTTGCCATATTTTCTTATTTCAGCAATAAAGTGCAATCTCTTCGAGCCAGAGCTGTGATTTACTTGAAATACTTCATATGACCATCACTATGCACGGAGAGCTAAGTTCCATCATACTGTGGAATTTATTCAAATAGGGAGTGACTGTGATATGACCAATCACCCGCTAAGTGAAACCCGAGCTCAGGGACAAGCCATCACACTAAAGTAAAAAAAGGATTGATACACGACAATCCTTCACCTAACTCCAGATTCCCAGAGTGCGAACTAGAATATAAACTTACACATACGGTTTCGAAGAGGGTGGATCTATCCACCTAACGACTTCACCCGTATTTGAACCAAGTTTGAGGAGGGTGGACCCGTTCATCTAACGACCTCACTTGTTAACTAAGGGTGGATGTGATCCGACCATCCACGATCCTGATACACCTTCGTTCCCAGAGTGTGATCGAAACTTAAAAACATAAAACAGATGTGACTGACCGTATGTTTACCAACTCCGGATTCCCAGAATACAAACCAGAGTATAAACATCAACTTACTCTAAGTTCCCAGAGTGCGAACTGGAGTGTAAAACGTCACCTAACTTCGGATTCCCAGAGTGCGAACCGAAGTATAGACATCGAAACGATCCGGATTCCCAGAGTGCGGACCGGAAAGTAAACGTCAACCAACTCCAAGTCCCCAGCGCGTGGACTGGATTATAAAATGTTAATCTACTCTAAGTCCCCAGACCGCGGATTGGAGCATAAACTCAAGTCGGGTGTAATTGGGCGCCCGCGAATTTATTTAAGTCCCCAGAGTGCGAACGAAATGATAAGTGTCAAACAAACGTGGCTGATCACCCGTGAAAATAACTTAAGTCCCCGGAGCATGGATACAATAATCAATAAAGAGTGTGTGTGATTCAACCACTCAAAATCCCCTTGTTTCAACATCAAACCAACAATGCTAAGCATGTTGCATTGAAAGCGAAATACGATCGCTAGCCGATCTTTAAACTTCATCCCTGAAACTGGGGGCAGAACTTAAGTGTCAATCACTGACTGAAGCAGTACAATATCGGAGACTTAATGTCCAGTCGTGACTTGTGGCCGTGATTGTAGGACTTAACGAATGAACTCAAACGAGATTCAAAAGTTGAAACTACACAAGTGTACTGAACGAAGAATTCAAATGCTGGAACACTCAAGCAAATAAACACACATCAAGATCAAAACAAAATAAAGTTTCATTTCAACTGTTTGTGAAAAGAAATTATGTACAAGTTGATTCCAAAATTCCTACTAGCAGGGGCCGAAACCACATCTATACATGGCCTATAAAAGAAAAGCGAAAGTAGATCCCTATCTATCTACCAAAAGTAAACCGAAGAAGCACGTCTACTCTTTTTTCTTTTTCAGCTTCCTTTTTGGTGTTGACCCACTAGAGCCGCCACTTATCTTTCTTTTTGAGCTTTTGCCTTTCGACGGTTGATCTCCAGGAGGGGGCATGATATCAACTTCCTCATCCAAGCTCAAGTGCATGGGAATTTTCCTTGAAGGCGCAGTCGGAGGAACCGGATCGACTATAGGAGGCGAGATAGGCGCACTGGTGTCAATAACTGTACCACCAGGTGATATCATCCTTAACGGAGTCGGACCAGGTTCCGTCATCCCACCTCCAAAACTACCACCATGAGCTGTTGCCTCCATTTCAGCGTCGATTTCGGCCAATATTTCCTCTTCACGAATTGCTTGGGCTTCGCTGGGAGCATCAGTGGGTGGCATTGAAGAGCCAGTAGCGGGTGCGCTTCCACCCATAACAAATGGCAGTCCGCAAAAGGATCGCTGTGACGACCGAGGAGTTCCTCCATCATCTGTTCATCGAAAACAAGAGTGCACCCCTGCATTCCGTTAGTTAATGTCGTGGTCGTTGTGGTGGTTGCTTCAATTATTATGGCCTCCTGCATATGATGTGATTCTTGAGTGGCAGGAGGCACGACCGATGCAACATTAATCACTGGACAAAAACAAAAGAAGAACTGTTGGTACTTAATTCGGACGACGACTCCGACTTCAGATAAGCATATAGAATGTTCAGAGTACCTTCCTCGGTTTGGCTTGTGGACGGCTGAACAGCCTTAGAAACTTGTTCTCTGGCCGAGGATAGCTGCGGCTGATCCGGATTATAAACAGGAATGGGCTGAGGATCAACTACATGTGTGGATTCAGGTTGGGTTGACGCAGGAACATTAGCACTCACTTCATGATGCTCCACACCTGAACCTTCTTCGACCTCTAAGTATTGGGTGCCAAGCCTTTCTTTTTCATGCAAAATCATCGACTCATGGAGAATCTTTCGTTCATCTTCATTTAACATACGATTCTCAAGCTCAAACTCGTCGATTGATTCACCCAGATGCATCGCCTTCTCCTCCTCAACCAATCGGCCCCAAGCGTTATATAAATGTGTCGGGTGTTGTTGAGCCAGGCTAGATTTTTGTGCCTCAAAACATTGGCACTATAAACAATGAGGAGATCTTCAATGTCAGCCTCTAGCCTAGACTCAGCCATTTGGACTTTCTCCTCAACCTCAGTCTCCACCACATGGATCTTGGCCGTTGCCGCGTCCAGCTCGCCCCGGAGCACTACGGCCTGTTCACAAGCTTCTTGGGCCGCTCTATTTGCATCATCTTTTTCCTTGATGATTTCAGAAAATTTAGCTTTAAGTTCGGCAAGTTCTTTCAGAGCGACATCCCTTTTAGCTGTAACAGTGGTGTTGCGATGACCTATCGGCTCCACCAAGGCATAGTGTGTCTGCCTCATACTCTCCATGGCCAAGTTTGCCTCATCGGCCTTTTTGGTGGCCTCTATTTCCGATTTCCAAGAGGACTCGACTTCATCATTAATCACTTGGACGATGCGGTCCTTCTGAGCAAGATCAGATTCTAATTTCTCGATTATTTGAGCCCGCTTGAAGGCCACCTTCGACGCTTTCTCTACGGCTTTCACCCACTCTTTGTATTGGGAGTAAATGTCATGAATATAATCATGCATTGTGTTCTCCGCCTCCGATGGAATTCTCTTTAAATGAGGGGGAAAACGTAGTCGTCGAAGCATATATTTGGGAACTCTTTCCTCAACTGAGCGATTTTAATGGCCCTTTCCCCAGTCGACTTAGTGATAGCCTGCTCAACGATGATGGGAGGCTCAACCTTAGTTCTATGGCGTTGCGACTCAGGCTTAGAAGCACATGAAGATGCTTTGTGACGAGGGGGCTCTACTGGGTGTCTCCCTTGACCCAAAGGCTGTGTAGGGAGTCTAGGAGGAGGAGAGCAGGATCGGGATCGATGTCTGTACTCCCTATCCCTGTCTCTCTCTTGACGTTCCTGGTTAGAGTACCTGTGATTGCGGTCTCTATCTTCTTCCCTCCTGCGTGACTCATAATATGAAGAAGATCGGCGAGCTGAACGAAGACTTCCTAACATCGACCCTCGTCCGGACATTGTACCTGTAAAAAAAGGCAGACTTAGTGGTTTCTTGAATTGAACAACTTATGATTGAAAATCATGTAGTGCAGTGAAGTGTGTATGTATGTGCAACCCCCCGACCAACTGGAAATGTCGGTCGCACTTATAGGAAGCGATTCGCTTAGGTCAAGAGCACTATCAAGCTCCTCCAACCCGGTGTCGTGTTGAAGTGACACATAATCCGAAATTGGAATATCGGCAAGCCCTTCGAAAGGACTCTCTATTGGTAAGGAAGGAGCCTCCGAAATTCTAATGCCGGGAACCGGCAAGGAAACCACAACTGATTTCTACCTCGAAGACTTAGGACGTTTGTAAGCAGCGGCCTTGCCTTTTCTTCTTCCTTCTTTCGCTTGAAATCCGGCCGAAGGCCCAGCTGCAAGTTCATCATCTGTGGGCATTCTCTCTTTGTCAACCCCTTCAGTTATTACGACTTTGAGTGTTTTGCGTTTCAACCGCTTCTTCGGGGCTGCCCTCAGTGTCCCTTCGAGCCTTATGCTTTGATTCCGCTCAATCAGTCCGACGATTCTCAAATTTCTATCGGTTAGAACCGAATCGATGTCCCTCAATTCACTTGGAACTTCTTGAAGGACTCTTACTATTTCTTTGAAGTATCCACTTTCAAGTCGTGAAATTACAGCTATAAAGAAAAGAAGATATCAGTTTACATCAACTACTATTATCTGAATAACTCTTAAAGAAAACTGTAACACTTACGTCTGACTAACCATCAACTGGCAAATCCTGAGGGGCATCGGACGTAGAACATTCTGTTTTAAAGTAACTCAGCCTTGTCCAGGATCCGGTTACTACTTGACAATGCCTGACCGCCTCCAGGAATGTAAAAGATGGGCTGTCTCCCCTACTCTTGACGTTAAAAAGATATCTAATCTCTGTAGGAGCCGATGGTCGAAAGAGATGCTCCATGAATACAATAAATAAACTGTTTAGCAGAGCATATCCATTGGAATGTATTTGTGATGGGGCAATTCCGAGGAAAGACAACACTTCCCTAATGTATTGGTTGAACGGAGGAAGTGTTCATGCTGCGCACGCATGGCGGTTGAAGGCAGTAAACCCCTCTGGGGGAGTGTGAGGTCTATCGTTTGGCTCCGGTAATAGAACATCGTCCAATGACAAATCGTGCCTTAGGCATATACGTCCCAACATGTCTTCCGAGACGTTGGACGGTACTGAATCTTGCGGGTTTGCAATGAAAGTTGCTCCTGGAAGCTCATCCGAAGCTGGGTCTATAACTTCGGCCGTGATGGCCGGGATCTCTAGGACAAAAGGAGATGAATCCTGAAGCTCTGGCTGTTGTGAACTTGTGGATTCCATAGCTAATCAACTTATTAGAAACCATCATTAGACAATAAAAACCCAAGTGTTCCCTAGTGTGAAGTGCGTGAAGGTGTTGTGTAGTGTAGTGCAGTGCTGCATTTTACTTGACAAATTCTACATAATTAAAGAAAACATTCAAACGGCAAGACTTCGAGATTCAGCCGAAGTGACCGTCATCGCTGACCATCACAACCATGCCATCCTGACTTCGGAGAACGATCCGAGTTAGAGTCCGTAAAGATTTTGTTGAGTTATAGTTCCATCGACGAGCTTCGGAGGGCAGTCAAATATGCGGTCCAACGGTCAAGTCCAATTATGCCAGATTGAAGCTCGTCGGAGTCAAGTGGTCAAATGCACAAGAGCTTTCAAAATCATCAAGGTTAAGCTCGTAGTCGATCTCCAAAGTTCAAATTCGCATCGATTGATGAAGTTGTTCGTATCCATCAAGATACAAGTTCGAATTCATATCGGTCGCTTAAGCCGCCTTCGCATCGATCCACTGGCTCGTAGTTCGTATCGATAAAATGCAACCTCTTTGTATCGGTCAGCAAGTCTGAAGCCTTCATGTTGATCATCTCAAGTCGATACGAAGGCTCCATCATCAGTCGATACGAAGACCTCCACTTCACCGTTTCGAAGTCACATTATCCAGATCGATTCGAACGGCCTATTATCCCTCTATCGATACGAAATCAAGTTTGTGTAACTCTTCATCAATACAAAGTTAAGGTCGAGCAGCCTTCCACCGATTCCTTCATATCCCTCCTCACATCTTCTTCTCCAATCGACACCAACGTCATTGACCCTTCCTCGACCTTGCTCCAGCGTAATTCCGGCAGCGACATCATCGGAATCTTTCAGGGATACTAGAGGAGTGGTGCAAGGATTCGGGTTTCATCATTTGGAATTGATTCTAGTTGATCGATTACCTAATTAGAACGGTTGATTTAAAGGATTAACGAGTTAAGTGACTCGAAGATGAAGGCAGGTTTCTTTCTCTTTTACTCTGATCGATTCGAAGGCAGTATATGAAAACGAACGCAAGTAAAAAAAATTTCGAAGTCCCAAACGCTTTTATATGGACCCAAGAACCGAAGAGAAACGATTCGCCTCCCAGTTGTCTCGACCGGTGGACACAGGTTTCTCCCATGATCGATACGAAGGGGGCTATTCATATCCATCATAAGCCCCTCGATACGACGATCACTGTAGAATTATACCTGGACAAATCAACTCTATCGATACGAAACGTCAATTTTGTATCCACCAACTTCGAGACCCAAGACTTCGTATCCATCGATACGAAGCATGCATTCCAACTTCTTGACTCGATCCAAGAGAGGATCGATGCGAAAGAAATTACTCAAAACGACTATCAATCGTTGCTACAACTCGAATTTCACATCGTTTCAGGAGAGGATCAATACGAAATTCGATACAAAAAAAATTTGACAACGACTCGTGAACGAATTGAATACTCATTTGACGACAATTACAACAACAAAACAACAGTTTGCTATCATTCAACATTCAGCTACAATAGTGCACAGTACAACGATTGGTGGTCAACAAGTCAGATGAAACTGCTCAGAATAAAGATTGCAACTTTTCAAAGCACGTCGTGTTTTCACAAGACGTACTTTGGGGGGCAAATGTTATCCCGCCTTTTGGCAAGGTCGTGATATCAAGAACTTAACTAGAAACCAAGGATAGTCTATCCTGGAGATCGGTTATACTCAGGTTTGCTATGGATATCGATGAATTTTGTCCGAGTCCGGATCAAGCTACAATTGACAAGACATGACAAGCAAAGCTGTGAAAACCAACGCTCCAAGTTTCAAGTCAATCGGAGTTTGTATGCATGAGATATGACCGATAAGAGTCAAGAGAACACGTTGTTCGCATCCATCAAAGCATGTCATTTCGTATCCATCATGTCACCGTTATTCTTATCGATCGGCTATTTCCTACTTCGCAACCATCAACTACAACACAGAGGTATACTTCGTATCCACACAAAGGTGGCTTTCTTCGTATCGAACTTGTTCGTACCCATCAAAAGATCACTACTTCGTATCCATCAAGTAACCACTGTTCGTATCCATCATGTTACCGTTATTCGTATCCATCAAGTTGGAGCAACTTTCATCGATACGAACAAGGCAACGGCTATCGATACGAACAAGGCTACCATCATCGATAAGAACAAGGCTACCATCATCGATACGAACAAGGCAACGGCTATCGATACGAACAAGGCGAGAATCTTGGGAAGACTCGGTCAACTCGGCATCGAAAGTGGAGCGATCCGAAAAGCAAGCGCCACATCAACTGGCATCACGCGCACAGTATCGATTCGAAGCGATTGATTCGAAGATATGATCGATATGAATTGCACAGCCAACCGATAACGTTAATATGCATCGATCATAACTCGCAATTCACAAGTCCAAATGCTATGAAATTTTCACAGGAGCTTACGTACGACCTGGAGAGTGTTCATGCCAAGTTTCGACTCGATTGGGTCAAATCTTGATCGATACGAAATTCATTCGTATCGATCACCGATCAAGTCGAAACCACGTGGGATCAATCGGGTGGGCCCGCCCACGTGCCAGAAGGATTCTCCCGAGATCTGAGCGAGATATTTGCATCCTACGCCTATAAATAGCACCCCAGAGCTTACAGAAAAGGGATCTTTTTGGCTCTCTGACGTCCAGACTCTACCGAAAACATTTTTGCGCTACAAGGCTGCTGTTGTACTCGAGTTTCATCACTGTAATTCGCTGTAATCAGTTGTAATAATCAAGAGAACATCAATAAAATCATTAATTTCATAGTGGACGTAGGCAATACGCCGAACCACTCTAAATTTCTGTGTTTCTGCGTACTTTCTTATTTGTTTTTGAAGTGTTTGTTAGATAATCCTCCTTTTCCATTTAATTTCTTCATTTTTATCTCTTCAAACCTTTCCGAAGAGTGTTGTGCCCAATTTTGGTACAAACATATTCCATAATAAACCTATTCCAATTTATAACATATAATTTCAGCATTAAACCCAACATTTAATTTATTCCTTATTTACAAGTATAAGCAAATTAACTTTACAATTGTTTCAATCGATTGAAATTACAATAAAATAGTTGTCAATAACCGTCAACAACATTATTAAATCATATTCTAATTATTTTTCTCATTAATAAATTATAAATTTAAATTTCTCACAATATTAAATTTCAAAATCTTATTTAATTTAATAGTTTTAATTATCAAAAATATGGGTCGTTACAATAATTAATAATTTAATAATTAATTTTTAATTAATTAAGTTTTTTTAAAATAATTAATGATTAATTCAGTATTAAGAAAGGTTTAATAATTATAATTAAGTGGAGATTTTTTCTCACTTAATCATATTTTAATGTAAGATTAATTTTAAATTAATTATTAATTAAGCTAGATAAATTTTATTTAATTATGAATTAAGTATATAATTAATTTTTAATCAATTGTTATTTAAATATAGGGTTAATTATTAGTTGATTATTAATCAAGTGTTTAATTATTTTTAATTATAAATTGATTAAGGTTTTAATTTATAAATAATTATTTATTAAAGGTGTAATTTATTATTTAAGTTTAATTAAAATATTAATTAATTAATTAATTGGGATTAGTTAATAGTTAATTATTAACAAAAATTTTAAATTATTATTTAATAATTAATAAAGGATTGATTAAGGGTTTAATTATTTATTAATTTATAATTAAATTAAGTTCAAATTCAATAAAGATTAATTATGATTTAATATGAATTTAATTTGTAACTAATCATTTTAAAATGGAGTTTAAGTTTTTAATCCTTATTTTCCTAGAATCAAATTATCTTAAAAGGAACTTCTTTTCCAAAATTGGTTTTGAACACAAGGGATTCAAATGTCGATATTATTAAGTAGACAAACAATTGTTAATGAGTTATGTAAATGGTTTGATTGCGTGGACATGTGTTAACAGAATAAATCCTTGTTCTGCTATAAGTTGATTGTTTGATTATTTGGACATATGTTACTACAATAAATCTCCGTTCTGCTATAATGTAATTGTTCATTGTGTGGACACATGTTTAGTAGAATAAATTCCCATTTTACTATAAGCAGTGAATTATTTGGACATCTATTTAGCAAGACAAATCACTATCCTGCTATTACGTTATTTGGATATATATATATATATATATATATATATGCTAGTTGAGTTGTATTGACATGTTATTCCTTGATTTGGATATGAAGTATATTTACATATATGTTGACTTATATAAATAAATTGTTGAATAACTTGAAAGTGAAATTGAAATTAAATGGCAACTTAAATTTGTACCATTTGTTTACTAAGCCTCCTTTTGAATTTATAAAGTATGATTTTGAATTTACTTCCATTCTTTAATCAATTTTAGGGTTTAAAGTTTATAAATGATTTTCAAGTTATATAATTATTTTATAAAGGTATTTATAAATAATAATTTGTTTATAAAAGGGGTATTACTAAATAAAAAGGTTTATTTAAAGTGATTTTCAAAGGATGTTTTGTAAATGATATTTTGTAACGGATTTTTCTTTAAGAAGATTTATAAAAAAAATTAAAATAAGGAAGTGATTTTAGAGATTTGTAAAGAGGTTTTATAATTTAACTTGGAGAATTTTAAAAGTGAGTTATAAATTTATTTGGAAAATTTATAAGTTATTTGAAATATGAAGCGTGCTTTAAAAAAGGAAACTTTTTATAAAGGATAAGTGGATTGATTTTTATAGGAAGAAATGTTTTTAAATGGAATTTGTTTGGCCATTTAATATGGAATTTGAAAAGAAGGAAACTTTTGTAAAGTTTGGTAAATATACTTATACCGTTGAGATAAGTATATAAATGTTTCCCAAGTATAAT
Source organism: Allium fistulosum (assembly GCA_030737815.1). Taxonomy (NCBI): domain Eukaryota; kingdom Viridiplantae; phylum Streptophyta; class Magnoliopsida; order Asparagales; family Amaryllidaceae; genus Allium; species Allium fistulosum. The sequence continues at coordinate 922,725,261 of CM060904.1, forward strand.
GTGGAAGTAAGGGTTTTGGAAATAATATTGTGTAAAGATCTTTTGTTCAAATTTTATAAAGCGATTCTAATTAATTAAAGATTGGTTAATATAGGCTTAGTGGATCCCATATGGAATTAAATTAATGTTTGAATGATAGTTTATTTGAGTTAAATAACTGACTATCAAACTTGGACCAAAACATAACTATGGAAATATCTAGGAGAAACACGTGAGTTATATGGCACAGTCATTCCTAATGATGTTGTACTGTATGTATAAATCTTGTTTCGTTCTTCTAAGATAAAATATAAGGAAATCTGTCCAGTAACGATTAGGAGGTGATCTCAACTCTTATCTTTGTCTGCATATTTCCTACAAAACCGAGGTTGAGTTTACCAAAAATTATCGAAAGTTGTTTTGAAGAGACTGCGATCGGATATGTTATTCAAAACCACTTTGATCCAACTCAAGCGTTTCGAACTGAAGATATCTTGAAGAGTATGGAATCGAAGATGAATTTTTGAAGTGCACGGGCTATTTGCTACTAACCCTGAGGGTGATTCCAAAATGGGTGTAGTGGAGGTGGTGCCTTCAGTTTCATTCAGTCTCAGAACGAACTTGTATGTATGAATGCTAACATTGCGTTAATATCTGGAGGGCAGTGTAGCATTCAAAGTGGAAAGTGCTAAATAAAGGTAAAACGTAGCCTCAAGCCTCATCAACCGAGAATTGAAAAAATCGGGCATGTAGCAAAGCCAAGTGGTCGCTTCTATCAAGGTATGGTCATCCCAAATCTAAATCGATTACTATCTACTCATATATGCTTCAGGGCCCAAAGTGGGGTGATCATATTCGGTACTACTAGTCAAGTGGTAGGTCAGTCCTGTGTGGCAAGAGTACAAAATGTTCTTGTCAGACCCCGATGCATTTTATCTAGAGATATATCATCAGAGGGTAGTTTCTTACCTTGTCATAGTATGGAATCCAATCTCCAATACATGCTTTTACGGTTTTGATAGTAGAACCTAGTATGCTAGTATTTAATTAGTGCAACAATTTCGGCTATGATTATTAAGTATTTGTATTCTAGATATTATTATAATATCACTAGATTTTCTATAGAAAATGTTTTGGTTATCATAAGGTAAAAACTCGTTCGTGTTTATGTGTGGCATGGTCTTACAAGATACTTTTGATTTTAAAAGGGTTTTAAACATAATAATTTAGTTGTTTGAGTTTACTCACACCAATCCATGTCTGACCTAGAGTTTTATTTTCTTTCCCTAAAACTCTTGGGTGCTCAAATTTTTATGGGTAGCCAATTAGTTCAGGTTTTCCTATGGATGCATTTTGGAGGAGCTCAGAGAAGGAGGCTTCATCGATAGCTAGTTATTATCTTGTTTTCGCTATATCATATGTATCTTGTATCAGTTAGGTAGGGAAAGGCTGTTATAACTGTCCAAGGGTAGAATTGTATTAGTATGACTCTGATGTATCATTTTTGAAATGACTTTGTAAAGCATTGTGTTGATTAATATATGTTATTCTGTTGTATTGTGAGATTCTGTGATTGTTTAGTTTCTTCTTGTCTTCTATCTCCTTTCTTTCCCCTAACCATTTGTCTTTCCGACACTTACTTGTTCAGCATGTGGATGTATTAGTGTCGACTTTTGGGGTTTGGAAAGGCGGGTCATTACAAAGTGCGAAATGAATTTGGGAGTTACGAATAATTTATAGGGTAAATGGATTAATGGGACTAAAAATAAGAAGTTAGGTTAATAACTATGGAATAGTTCGAAAAAGGTTACTAATTGGAAATTAGTAAATATATATAAATGTTGTAGTAAATGTCCGTTAGGATGATATTCTTTTATCATGGACAGATTGACATTTATGGAAAGAGTAAATAAAGGGGATTAATGGGTATTTGAATATATAAGGTAAGTTATATAGACTTAAATAAATAAAATGAAGTTTGTAAGCTAAGTCCAATATTAAATTTACGATGAGAAAGCTTAGTAATAATAAAGCCTAGGATAATATGGCTTAAAGTAGTAATTAATTGGACTTAGTTGGTTTAGATGCAAGGTTAGTAGAGTTACACAACGAAAGTCTGCCCTTCACTTTGAGGCCGAGCAGTTGTGCATACTTCATATTGAAGTGAGACATCTTTAACCATAGGACCCGTAGAATAATTAATTGGGCTTATAAGATTGGGATGCGAGGTTAGTAAAGTGACACAATGGAAGTTTACCCATCACTTAGAAGCTACCAGCAGTTGTGCACACTTATTACTGATGTGAGACATCACCAATCGTAGGACCCGTGGGAAACAATTATGTGAACTATAGGATCAACTTAGGGGTTAGAGGTATTAAGTGGTTGTGTAACAACCCTAATTTTGAGTAACATTATTTAGGACATTTAATTAGTTAAATTAAATGAAATAATGTAAGTTGGTTAAGGGATTGAGATTTGTATAATTTAAAGGGTAGCCAAACTAATGAAGTAAATGGAATTAAAATGAAGTAGGAAGGGAAAATTAGAAGAGGGTGAAATAGGAATGAGTCATATTCATATACCCTAAGCCTTCATACCATTTCATTTTACACGTTCACAAATTAAAATCTAAACTTGGAGAGGCCAGCCACCATTAAAGGAAGCAAGAAGAAGAGAAGCTAAAATCAAAAGAAGAAAGCTTAATCAAACTTATTCAAGATCAAATCTCAACTCCTTGACAAAGCTAAAGGTGAATAATTGTTACATCTCATATTTTGATGTTTCAGTTTCTAGAATCATATCCGAATGTTTTTGCAAGTATATTGCTATGTTTTGAATGTTAAATATATATATATGCTTGTTGATGAATTATGCTTATTCTTACTGGTTTTATGACAAATTTTGATATGAAAAACCTATCAAATGTCATCCAAATGCCTTGCAATTTGGTATATGGTCAGAAATGATATTATAGAGATGGGTTTCAAGTTTCATAATTTTTTGAATTAATATGGATTTATTATTAATTTTCTAGTGAAGAAAATGGCTAAATTGGGTTTAAAATTAATTACGGCTATTTTATATTAGTTAGGGTCAGAAATTTATATATGTTAGAAAACATATTAAAAGTGATTTATGGATACTTTTGGAGAATTTTTCTAAGTGTTTTAATAAGCATATAAAATTATTTAAGGTATGAGACATAATTTTTTTATATGTTTATAAAAGGAGAAGGGGAATTTGTAAATGTTTTAATTATTAATCTCTGAAATTTGGCAGCATTTTTAGAAAAGATTTTAGAAAAGAAACAAACAACCAATTGTATAATGACAAATAAGCAGGTTAGTTGAAAAGAATTACTTTTAAAAGATAAAAATCAGTTTTACTTTATTTCTGTTGTTTCGTAACTTTTGGCACCTAGCTTTCGACAATATACTTCCACCTCCATCTCCATCGAACCAATGCACGTGGTATCAAAGGCTTGGTACGTAGTGAATTAGATAAAGGCGAGAGGTATTGGGCTGAAACAAGAGGTTTCGAAGGGGTCGAAGCCTTGCTTTTCTTTCTAAAGGAAATGTGTCTGCTTTGCTTTCTTATAAGATGGCTTTTGACTTGGTCAGCTTTCGACTTGGTCAAATTGTTTTAAAGAAAGAGGCTTTCAAAATAGGTTGTGCTTTTTTTTAAGTAAATGCTTTTGAAGGGGTCGAAACCCCTATCTGCTGCTTTTTTACCTTACGAAGCAGTGCCTCCGAAAGGGTCCCTTTGTTTTAAAAATTAGAGCCACTTCTCCAATGCTTTCGAAGGGATGGGTTTCGACACCATCCACTTCTTTACTTAGGAAATTGCTTTCGAAAGAGTGATTTCAACTCAGTTGTTTTAAGACCCTTTGTACTATTGAAAGTCAAACCCAAATGGTTTTGAAAGGAATAGTATTGAATGGTTTCGAAAGGTTGTTCCACATGTTTTACTTGAACCCAAATGCTTTCGAAAGGTTTAATTTACGTAAAGAACTTAATGCTTTCGAAAGGTTTAAGATAAAGGTTTCGAAGGGGTGGTTCCCCATTGTTTTCAAAAGGTTTTAGATGGAAGTTTTCCAATGGTTTCGAAAGGCATGTTTAAAGTGTTTTAAAAGAGGATGTCTAAGGTTTTATAAAGCTTTCGAAAGAGATATTTTCGATGTTTTAGAAAGGGTTATGGTAAATGGTTTCGAAAGGTATGTTTTGGCCTTTCAGCCTAAGGTGATAAATTAGTTTACTTGTGTCAAAAGGGGTACTTTCAATGGTTTTGAAAGAGATTGTTTAAAGGTTTAAATAAAGGTTTTGAATGTTTTCATCAACTATATTTTGAGTAAAACATATATTATGGCAAAGAGATTTGAGTAAAGCAAATAGTATGTTTTTCTTGTTAAAGATGATTTAAAGGGTTAAATAAATTTGAAAAGGTTTTCAAGGAAAATTTAAAGGGTAGTTAACCCTAAGTAAAATGATTCAAATATTTGTATACCAGATGGGGCTGGTGTAGGGTTGCGCCCTATACATTAGCTATTAGCCCTTAGCTAATTTAGTCCAAACTTCCAGTGTGTAAGGCTTAGTCACAGGCAGGACTTAAATGATGGTTACACAGAGAAAGGAATATATATATACAGAGAAGAAGGATAGGTTATTGGTAAGCCCAAAAAACCATTAGGATCAGGTGAGCCTTGGAGAAGTAAGTTAAGGACAGACCGTCCGGAAGTATGTCTAACAGTTGTTAGTGTAGGAAAAGCGGATTAAGGATCTTAAGGCAAAATTAATACTAAAGGGGGGTGAATAGTGTTTAATTAATTTTATGAATCCTTTTGAAATCTTTTCATATTAAATCCAAACAGATGCAATTAACAAATAAAGAAACAATCATAGAATCAGACACAGATGCAAATAGTAAATAAAAGCAGTAAAGGAAAGTACACACCGAAATTTTATACTAGTTTGGAGTTACCTTACATCCAGTCCCACACGATTTCTTACGCATATTTCTTTTCAAATATAATGTCGATATTACAACTTCGATGTCAAGGCCACGAGATACACCCTCATGACTCCGAGTCCAGGGCAAACTCTCTTGATTTAACCGGGCTAAAGATCACCTAATTGATACGGGCTACAATCACACCCAATTGATTTACGGACCACAATCACATCGTTTCCAATATCACTTTGATAGATAGAGAGATTCGATAAACTTCTTTGATTACAAATGACCCTATAACACTGAATAGCACTGAGATATTTGAGAGGGAGTGGCAGAGAATCAAACTAGGGACAATCGAGTTTTATTAACTTAGGATTTCGGCAGAGTTTTGTTAAGAATGTTTGAAAATAAGAATGGAAGAGAAAGAGGAGAGAAAACAAAGAAAACTTGTGTAAAAATTCATTGAAAACTACTGGTACGTATAGGAGAATAACGGTCATGTCCATTCATGAAAGGTTATAAAGAATAGACACTTCTTTTGAAAATTTGAATTTTAAGTTCTACGGCTACCATGTCGACATGGGGGGTAGGGGCATGTCAACATCCCCTAGTATATTTTGAAAATTGATTTTTGTTTTAAAAGAGGTTTTCTTTCTAAAGTTTGTCGAAACTATCTTAGAACTTTGTAAACTATTTTGAATATACTTTATGATTATAAAAACCTTTGGAAAGTGATCTTACGAAATATAAAAGTAATAAAAACTAAATATATAAATATTTTGAGATTAAAGCTAAAACATTAAAACCAGGAGATAGTTTTAAAACAAGAAATGATTTTGAAATTAATATGATTAAAAATAGTTTTTGAATTAAGGCTAAAATATTTAAATAGAGAGTGAGAGATGTCTTTTTAAAAGATAGTTTTGAAAAAAATCTAAAAATAAGTCATTTTGAAAATTTCGTGGATTCCATTCCACTAGAGAAGGTCATAGGTTCCATCCCATTAAAGAGGTCGTGGCTTCCATCCCACTATTAAAGCGAAAAGGTGGATTCCATTCCACAATTAAAATCCGAATAAAGATTTAAGTACTATTATGGAGTTTTAACATAAATCTAGACTCTATTACTTATCTTGATATCTTGAACTCTTAAACTCTTTATAATCTTAATACTCATGAGTCTTCGGTCTTGATTTCTACAATCTTGAATTCGTCGGTCTTGAATCTCTATACTGTACAATCTTCATTCTCAGTACATGCATATACATATATATCTAAACAAAGATATTAGTATTTAATTTTATAACAGGTCCTAAGGTTGTTGTCATCGAAACCGTCATCTTAGGAACTAACAATCTCTCCCGTTTTGATGATGACAACCTATGTTTATAAAATCTACTCCAACAAACATATATTCTGTAACGACCCGTAAATTTCAATGGTTTTATTTATTTAATTAGTTGAAATTTTGTGAAATTTAAACGATAAAATTTTGAAATAAAAATTTGATATTTGGAATGCGTCTAATTAATCATAGCAACTGGTAAATTTTCATCAGATAATTTGGAAGTTTATTTTCTAGTGTAATTTTATTCCAATTTATATCAGTTAAAATTGATGATAATAAAATGTTTTCCAAACCTGAATATTTTTACATAGAAAAATTCTAATTCATCTTCTGACTAAGACGTCATTTTTCGTTTTTCCAAATTCGGACTTCTTTAGCTCCGTCGATCTTATTTTTCTGCGTTTTTGCTGTATTTTCCGCTAGTAGAAAATTCGAATTTTTATAATTCAATCATACCACTGATATCTGTATTTCGTTTTGATCGTCGCGTCATGCTGATCTATACAGTATATTCAATTCTGTATTTTGAAATTCAGTACATAGCAGAATCCGTGAAAACGGCAACCATATTGGTATCGTTTCCATGCCTTTTTGTTTTCCATTGTGGTAAACGTATTTGTGCTCTTCCTGGATCTTCGTTAATCACGTGCATTGCTTTTAAGGAATTAAATTATCATAACTTTCAATATTCCCAAAAAAAACATAATACTTACTTTTTCGGTAACCTACATTTCCAATTTTTTGTTTGCTGTTCATCTTCCTTTGGTTTACTTTCCTACTCATTTCCTCTTCTCTTTTTTCTCTTCCGTCGTTCTAAATAAAAAAAATGGTGAACATTTGTAGCCTCACCTTCACCGCCATGCTGTAAACTCATCTCTCTGCTCTTGTTTCAAACCAACATGCTCGTCCATTCTTCCTCCATATTTTTCTCAACCTTCATTTTTCCAATTATCCAATGCAGAGAACCACAGCCCACTTCCTTCCCATGTCACCACACCCAAAAGCCATCACCCATAGCCGAAACTTTCAGCTTGCCGAAACACCAACGCCCCACCTCGTCCCTCTCCTTTTCTTCCCTCTACCTGATGGCCGATCTGACCTAGCACCCAGCCCGCCACCTTCCGCCCCATTCCGCATCATCACCCATCCCTTAGCTCGCCACCCGACCCCGCTCGTCCTCCGCCTCCCTGACAACGGCCAGCGGCCCACTCCGTTCCTCACGGCAGCCCTTTTTGGTATGTTTATATATATATGTTAGTTAATATATTCTATTGAGTGTAGAGGTTTAAAGTATAATATGTTGTTAACAGTTTTTCTAATAGGTCAGTTCATATATTTAGTGTAACGACCCCGGATTTTTTAAATAAGCTTGAATTGATAATTAATTTAATTTTTGAATAAAAAATGGTGAAACTAATTGGTAAATTGATTTGAGTTTCTCCAAATTCAAATAAAATATGTGTTAAATCATTTGAATTTAAATCTTGTATATATATGTGAATATGTATGTATATGTGCATATATGAGTAGATTTGAATATATATATATTGGATTTGAATTTTAATTTTAAGTAAATGGTTATAAAGTATTATTACAAAGCATAAGACAAAAGAAAAAAAAATAAACTTTTTGTATAGGTAAACTTTACCATTTAAATTCAATATAAAAATATTCATAAATAGATATGTATTTAACCATACATATAAGTAAAGGAAAAATATATATGTGTGGATATAAGATTAAGTGTATATGATGATAACCAATTATAAATATCTATGTACAAACTAAAGTGGATAAGTATGAACAAACAAATAAGGATAATTATTTGTACAAAGGCAATTAATGCCATATTCTATCAGCCACCACAACAATATCATATCAGCCACAAAGCAAGAAAAAATCTATGTCCTATATTGTACTAGAAAGGAAAAAAAACATCACCCGGTAACTCATTTTATATCAGCCTTCCTCATTTTCAGTTCGTCCATCAAAAAAATTGAGTAACCTCTGAAGCAAATACTATTTCATACTTAAACAAACTTCAACAATACAACTCAATTCAAACCAAAGGATCAAGTGAAGAATTTTAACTTGCAAATTTTCACAAACCTGTTTCAAGCATAAAAGAAGAACTCTGTTCATTTTTCGGAAATCACAGTGAGTAACATTCACTATTAAAACTTAAATATCTGAATTAGTAGCAAGTTTATATCTGGAAAATATATATGTTGAAAATTGTTCTTGTGTATATATATGAAGATGTGAATGTGTGCATGTCTGTGCCAAATTTGAGATTGGCTCTGTTCTTGTTTTTTTTCAAACCCAGATTTACAAAATAAATCCTTATCTCTTGATCTACTCACTATTAGAACTTAAAATATAAACAAAGGTTGTTTGTTTGATCTTGAATTAAGTTTTAAAAATTAATCTGAGTTAAAACAACCTGTTAATAACTTTAGAAATCAAAATATCTGAACAAACTTCAAATAAATCAAAAATTCAAGTTGCTTAATTCACAAATTCAGGTGTGTGAGTCGAATCTATATACTTAAACATGATTTTTAAAGCAAAAAATCATAATTTTTAGTGTTGTGTTTAAAGAGCAGTTCAGAGATGATCGAAAATTGGGTTTCGATCAAATTCAGGTGGTCGGAGACTCCATCGTGGTCGGGGTTTGGGCTGAGGCTAGGTGAGTGATCGGTGAGGTCGGGAAAAATGGTCGCACGCATTCTAGTTCGTCGAGGCTTCGGAGGCGAACGTTTTAAGTTTCTAAACCTAGTTTTAGTTGAGGTCAGAAATTTGATCGTGGAGGCCTCGTTCGTGCATCGAGCTGCACGTGGCTGGGGGAGATGGTAGTCTAGGGGGTTGCTGAGACATGGCCGGAGTCTCAAAACCTACGAGGGTCGGTGGCGAGGTTGCGAGGCTGGTTTTGATCGGAGGTTTGGTTCGAGTTACTCGAGATATACTCGATTTCAGTCGTGGATCTGTGTGGGGTTTTCAACGTTCGGGGTTCGATGTCGTGATCGTTCGTGGCTTTCCAGAGGTCTCGCCGATCATCAGAGTGTCGCCGAGGCACTGTGCACGTGCACGACCTTAAGAGGGTGTCAGGAAGTTGAAGGTGAGCGACTCGAGTTGATACTCAAGAAAGCGATGAATTTTCTCGGGTTGGAACGCGAGATTTTCGAGCCAGAAAACAACGGTTATTAAGTTTAAAACTTAAAATAAATACACGAGGAAGAAGAAGTACTCGGGGAAGATAGTGAGTGAACCCGAGTTTTGATTCGAGAAATGCTGAGATTATCTCGAGTATTGGGTTAAGATTTTAGTTTAATAAAATTAAGCTAATTATCTTAAAACTATATTTAAGTATTTATGAATTAATGTTTGGAAATTTAAGTTAAGTGTTTATTTTAAGATTTCATCAATTTTGTAAATACTTAAGAATGTATTTAAATCTGAATTAATATTTTGATTTAGAATTAATATAAGATAAGTGTTTAGATTTTATTAACATTAAAGTTTTAACAAAATGATTTCAAAGTTAGTAAGGAAGATTGTAAAAGGTAAGGTACATAATTTTTATTTAATTAATTTATATGGTAAGTTAATTAAGAATATTAACTAAATTTATAATTGCAATTAACTAAGTGATTAGGGATTAATCAACTTGTAATTAAAGATTGGTTAATTAATAATTAAGCGTCTAAATTATTGGTAGTTAATGATTAATTGTTATTAGATGATTGCTTAATGGTAAGTAATTAAAGGTTTAATTTCTTAAAATAATTAATTAAGGGGTTAATTAATTATGTAATTAGTTTAGAGGTTAATTTAATTAATGTGATTAATTGAGAATAATTAATTAATTAAGAATAATTAATTAAGTTGTTTGATAAATTAATTTATATCAAATGATTTGTGATTAATAAATCAGGATTGGATAATTAATTCATAAGTAATTAATTTAATTGGAAATAAATTGAATTAATTAGGATTAAACAATTAATTAACCCTGACTAGGAATTATCCATAAACAAATGATCTGGTATAGATTAATCAGATATCTTAATTGGTTTCACTTATGGATGACTGTATTCTATTGAATGCTGTGAGTTGTTTGATATTCTCTATTGTGTGATGCTTTGTGATGTAAATTTGTTTTAAATCAAGCTGTGATGAATGTAATTTATTTTATCTGTGATGAATGTATATTATTTATTTGTGAGTTGGTAAATGGAAGATAAGCGTTATAGGAATATACCGCTTATCGATATTGGTATGCTTAAATCTATGATGATGTGATGATTTGTAATGTTGCACTATTGTGTGTAAAACCCCCGGACCACACTTTTACACACACAAATATGGATTTCACGAGGAAATCGGTTAAGTCACAGATGATTTAAATTTAATGTTTTTGAAATTGAAATTTTAATTTCAATTGATTTTGGAAATGGATTTGGGTTAAATGTTAAAGCTTTGGAAAGGAGTTTTTAAGATAAAAGTTATTTTGAATGACTTGGTAAAGTTTTTCAATTTAAATAATTTAATTTAAATTTGAATTCAAAATTTGGAATTGAATTCCAAGTTTGGAAATTATGGTTAAAGATGTTATAAATGTGTTTATATGAATTTAAACCATTTTAAAAGTATGGTTTTGAGAATTTGAATTTAACCCAAGGACTTTAACTCGTATAAATGAATCAGATTTTCCAAAATGAAAACTATTTGTTTTCAAATAATAGAAGCTTTCATATAAGGAATGAATTTCCAATTTGTGTCAAAAGAATTTCAAATTGAAATGAAAATGGTTTTCCGAGTTATGAATAAATCTTTGTGAACGATTGTTGAACTTTGTTTTGAAATTGGAAAGGTGTACCTTTTGTCGAAATGCAATTGTTTCGAAAGCTATCAGTTAAACCTTTGTTTTAAAGGTTGGACGAGTTAATCCAATTGAAATGGAAATCGATTTGAAAATCTATGAATAGATCTTTGTGAAACTGGGTGAACTTTGTGAGGTGAATCTTTTTGTGTAAAAAATTAAAATGGTAATGTGTTTAAACCATTTGAAAGAGAAGTTTTGGGTAATAAGTTGTGACTTAACTGAAATCCCAACATCCATATGTTTTAAAATATTACGCTCATTATTCGGTTTAGCTGGGAGAGGACTTTGTGTCATATAACCCATTCCGAATATTGATACGACGTAAATGGATAGCATTTGAAGACCGGTGTTGAAGACCGGGTGTTTGCAAGAACGATAGGATAACCTATCAATTGTCTCTGCACTGAGTAGCTACGGTATAGAGATTTCCTAAGTTATGGGAAGTCCGATCGGGATTGCGAATACTCGGATTGCAAGGGCTTCTTTGGAAGTGACTTCGGTTCTGTTCGAACCCGGAACAGACTTGTATGGTTGTATGTCTGACATTACACTTTGAGATATAAAGCAAATTTCTTTCAAATACATTTCTGTTTGGTGGCGGAGATTTATTCTCTTAGCTTAACACCCTTTTCTGAGACGTACGAGCTCAGAGGTTATGTAGTTGAAGGTTATCAGTGATATACTCCCAATTTGGTAGTGTGGCATGCTAAGTGTTGTTGTGTGTTGGTGATCATTTGTTGATCATTTTTTGATCAAAGCATGGTTTTCGTGTAAAGCGTAGCTTTATGGACGAGACCTCATCCGACCTCACACCCCGAAAATGGTCAAAACAGGAAAGATGCGGCAAGGTTTCAGGGGTAGCTCCCCTAGGGTATGTCCATTCCTTCTGGAAAAAGGTGGTATCATGGTATGGAGCCCAGATATTTTACCTGTGTGGTTGCTCCAATCTCATTTACTATGTGATTGTTGCTTTGTGATCGAGGCCTCGGATAAAGGTCGCAAACGACCGGGGGTGGCATATCTCAGGTTTACTACCCGGGAAGGGGGTAACCGGCCTTGGGTTGGCAGAGAGCCAGGTAGGTTCTCGGGGCGTCCCTCCAGAGGCGTTCCCATGTGGCATAGGAAGTTCCTTAGCCTGACCATTTGTTGGAAAATACAAAGAAATAATACGAGCCTTGTACGGTTTTAGTTGTAGAACCTGCCATTTAAAATGGTAGCTATAGTAGGCATAGTATAATGGTACCTAATCTGGCTAAGATTTATATTATACTTTTGAAATGTTTTCTGCACTATGCACTAGTAATAATATCAAAAGAGTTTTTTTTGCGTAGTAAGCATGTTTGACTATCATAAGGAGAAATCTCCCCCATGTGTGCGATTGCATTGTGTGTGTGCCGGGAGGCCTTATGGTAGTTTCATTTTCCAAAAAGCATATCGGATTTCTCTTATGAACTGTTTTTATTTTAAATAACTGTTTTTGTTACTCATACCAGTCCCATGACTGACCCGGAGTTTATTGTTCCCTTCCTAAACTCTGGGTGCCCACAATTTTCCACACGGTCAGTCTAGAGTTGGGGTTTTCAAATAGTCAGGTTTAGTAGATTATCGGGATCTAGTTCAGTTTTTGGAGTTCATGACTGACCTTGCTTATCTTTGTGCATCGTGATGGTGGTTCGAGCTTGATGTTGGAGTTGTTGGATTCATTCTCTTTTTCAGATCATTTGGAGTATCGCTTCTGTTGTTTCCGCTATAACATTATTATTTGTCTCTGATATTCTTGTATCATATTGATATCATTGTTGTATATCATTCTGGATATTGTATTCGTTGGAGTTGTATATGGTATCATTCATTTCTTTCTTCCGCTGTGTTGTTATACTTAACGTGTTATAAGCTCCGGTGAGCCAGATTCGGCGTTTGAATCTGCGGCATTCGAGTATAAGTGAAGTACGGGTGTCGATTTTCAAAGGCCGAGTCAGGATCGTTTCAAGTGGTATCAGATCTAAGGTTGAACTTTAGCTATGGAGTATAACACATTAAGTAACTCATTAGAGATATGGTGAAGTATACCCTAGAATGAGTATCCTTAAGATATCTGTCTGTATACCTCAGTAAATTCTCTTACTATCCACTGATAGTAAGTATGAGTGCAAGAGGAAGATGAGATAGGGGACAGGGGAATACGACTATAAATGGTCAATACCCTGTAACAACAAGGAAACAATCTTTTCTTTATCAATCTCTTTTGTTTGTCATCTTTTCTCAATTCTTTGATAGTTCCTGGTAGATCGAGGAAGAAGATTTTATATATTTGCATGGGACATAAACTCCAAATAGGTCAGAATTGTTTGTTTGGATGAATTGGTTGCTTTGGTTGCTATGGTTGATAGGTATAATTTGGTTTCTAAACTAAAAGTTTTGGAATTGTATCCATATATCTGTCTATTTTTGGGTCCCAATATATTCTACGAATGGTTAGTTATCCCTTCGAACTGACCAATGCCCCTGCATATTTCGTAGATCTGGATAACCCGAGTATCTTGTGAAAAAATTAAAAAGATTCGTTCTCATATCAATTATTGATATTCTGATTTGGTAAGCCAAATGCAGAATAGATGTTCAGTTAATTTGACGAAATATTCTTCATCTATCTTTGTGTCTCCCTGGTAAATTTCGAGGACGAAATTTCTTAAGGGGGGAAACTGTAACGACCCCGGATTATTCAAATAAGCTTGAATTGATAATTAATTTAATTTTTGAATAAAAATGGTGAAATTAATTGGTAAATTGATTTGAGTTTCTCCAAATTCAAATAAAATATGTGTTAAATCATTTGAATTTAAATCTTGTATATATATATATGTGAATATATATGTATATGTGCATATATGAGTAGATTTGAATATATATATATATTGGATTTTAATTTTAATTTTAAGTAAATGGTTATAAAGTAATATTACAAAGCATAAGACAAAAGAAAAAAAAATTAAACTTTTTGTATAGGTAAACTTTACCATTTAAATTCAATATAAAAATATTCATAAATAGATATGTATGTAACCATACATATAAGTAAAGGAAAAATATATATGTATGGATATAAGTATAAGTGTGTATGATGATAACCAATTATAAATATCTATGTACAAACTAAAGTGGATAAGTATGAACAAACAAATAAGGATAAATATTTGTACAAAGGCAATTAATGCCATATTCTATCAGCCACCACAACCATATCATATCAGCCACAAAGCAAGAAAAAATCTCTGTCCTATATTGTACTAGAAAGGAAAAAAACATCACCCTGTAACTCATTTTATATCAACCTTCCTCATTTTCAGTTCGTCCATCAAAAAAATTGAGTAACCTCTGAAGCAAATACTATTTCATACTTAAACAAACTTCAACAATACAACTCAATTCAAACCAGAGGATCAAGTGAAGAATTTCAACTTGCAAATTTTCACAAACCTGTTTCAAGAATAAAAGAAGAACTCTGTTCATTTTTTGGAAATCACAGTGAGTAACATTCACTTTTAAAACTTAAATATCTGAATTAGTAGCAAGTTTATATCTAGAAAATATATATGTTGAAAATTGTTCTTGTGTATATATATGAAGATGTGAATGTGTGCATGTCTGTGCCAAATTTGAGATTGGCTCTGTTCTTGTTTTTTACAAACCCAGATTTACAAAATAAATCCTTATCTCTTGATCTACTCACTATTAGAATTTAAAATATAAACAAAGGTTGTTTGTTTGATCTTGAATTAAGTTTTAAAAATTAATCTGAGTTAAAACAACCTATTAATAACTTTAGAAATCAAAATATCTGAACAAACTTCAAATAAATCAAAAATTCAAGTTGCTTAATTCACGAATTCAGGTGTGTGAGTCGAATCTATATACTTAAACATGATTTTTAAAGCAAAAATCATAATTTTTAGTGTTGTGTTTAAAGAGCAGTTCAGAGATGATCGAAAAATTGGGTTTCGATCAAATTCAGGCGGTCGGAGACTCCATCGTGGTCGGGGTTTGGGCTGAGGCTAGGTGAGTGATCGGTGAGGTCGGGAAAAATGGTCGCACGCATTCCAGTTCGTCGAGGCTTCGGAGGCGAACGTTTTAAGTTTCTAAACCTAGTTTTAGTTGAGGTCAGAAATTTGATCGTGGAGGCCTCGTTCGTGCATCGAGCTGCACGTGGCTGGGGGAGATGGTAGTCTGGGGGGTTGCTGAGACGTGGCCTGTTATCCCAACTTTTGGCAAAGCCGAGATACCCAAAGGTTAACTGAAAATCAATGATTACTAGTCATGAACATCGATCGTGCATCGCAGGTTCACCATGGATATCGATGAAATTTGTTCGAGTCCGGATCGGGCTACAGTTGATAAGACACGTCAAGCAAAGCCGGGAAAACCAACGTTCCGGATTTCAAGTCAAGCCGAGTTCATACACCCAAGATATCATCGACGCAATTGAAGGGCATAGCCTTGAGTTCGCCTCCATTTGGTCCGAATCGACTAAGGTCGAATCCATCAAAACTCGACTCCAACAAGTTCGACTCGATCTACTTCGAATCCATTTGAACACACATTAGTCCCAAAGCCTTCTTATTCGAATCCATCAGGCGGCTAAACTTCGTATCCATCACCCAAAGCAGCATGTTCGAATCCAACAAGTTTCCCCTGATTGCTTCGAATCCGCGAGGGGTACTTTAGTTTCGACTCCATCAAGCGAGGCCTAGTTCGAATCCATTAGGCCGTCCCTTCCTTCGAATCCATAGAGCTGCAGGTATGAGTCCTTTGACTCCATCAAAGGAAGTTCCTTCGAATCCACAAAGGCTAATCAATTCGACTCCATCTTGTAAGATACTTCGAATCCACACTGTTTGAGGCAACTTCGAATCGATCAACTTTAACGTACCTAGATCGATTCGAACAGACCTTCGCTCATTCGATTCGAAGAGGGATGTCTTCGAATCCACTTCCACGAATCCACCCAGTCAAAGCGGCGAAGAACATGGAGTCGACCCAGTCAATCCGGAGTGAGAAGCGGATCGATACAAAGCATACGCACCACGTCACCATCTTCACATGTAGAAGCATCGATTTGAACCTATGGATTCGAACCATATCGATTCGAATGAATCCATGGGACGAAGAACACCAACTTGAATCGATCATAACTCGAGATCCACAATTCCAAATGCAATGAAATTTTCACAGAAGCTTAAACACATGATGAAGAATGTTCACACCAAATTTCAACTCGATTGGACACTTTCTTGATCGATTCGAACCAAGGGTCGAATCGATCCCAAAGTGGGCCCGGTTCTCAAGATTTCGGCCATGTGGCCCCCTCATGTACTAGAACTGGTCTCCCCAGATTTTAGGCGAAATATCAGCCTCCTACACCTATAAATAGAGCCCCTGGTCATTCAGAAAAGAGGTCGGACAATTTTGAGAGCTAAAGAGCGCCCAGACTCTGCCAGATTTACTTCAGATCACCATTGCAGCCTTAGATTCAGATTATAATCATAAAATCTGCTGTACTATGCGACAAGAAATTGTAATCTTCAAGTATCGAGCAATAAAATCATAAAAACCTTGAAGTGGACGTAGGCCGGAGATAGCCGAACCACTATAAATTGTGTGTCACTGTTCATTATTTCTTGATTGCTGCTTGTTACTTGCTTAGATCTGTGATTTGTGTGTGAATATTGTTGATCTGTATTCATACGCTGGTGCTTTCACTACACTTGGGGTTTGTGACCATTTTTGGTGCAAACACTTTGGTGCTTTCACTGAGAAGAACTAGCACCCGCTACATCGGATTCAAAGTTTAGATTTGGAATTTTAAGGATTCAGATTTGACTCTACAATGACTCGACAAACAAGACAAAGAGCTGAGAGGAGCCAACAGGGAGGAAGTCAAGAGGCATCCTCTGGCGCTGGAGAAGGACAAGCTCCAATCTATATTACTAGAGATGAGATGGAGGCTATGAATAACCTAATGCAGGAGAGAATGATGAAAAGCCAACAAGAGATGCTGCAGAATTTCTTCGAGCAGATGAGAGCTGCAGGTAGGGATGGCAATGGGGCGGGTCTAGGGTCCAAACCCGGTTGACCCGCCCCTGTTTTGGCCCGCCTAGACCCGCCCCATTGGGTCATTGGGGCGGGTAGACCCATGACCCGTTCTTGGGAGCTCCGGGTCTAGGGTCGGGTCGGGGCTTGGCTGACCCGCCCCAACCCGACCCGCACTACTGAGATCTCATAAAATCGGTTTAGTATTATAATAATGGTTTGTTAATGCATACACACATGTATTTGTGTGTGTGATTATGACATGGATATTATAATGTTCCAATCAATAAGCTATAAAATTTTATAGTATTAAGCTGCATCATTGATATTATACAATAACGTATGCATATTTTTTTGAACTATTTGATACACCATATTTTTATTATCTTCCCTTATCATTGGAAATACATTGTTATTTGTATTTAATGTATCATTTAGTAATAACAAATATAAATATATGTACATTAGTACACAATTTTGAATCGATAAAAAAAAACCTCATCGGGTCTTGGGGCGGGGCGGGTCTACCCTGACCCGTATGGGTTTCGGGTTCGGGGCAAAATACCGGACCCGCACCGGGTCTACGGGGCGGGTCCGGGATGGGGTCTAAAAAACCCGGGGCGGGTCTGGGGCACAAGAAACCCGCCCCAACCCGCCCCATTGCCATTCCTAGCTGCAGGGACACAGAACCTTGGACCAGCTACAGCGGCTGTGAATGTGGAACAAGGAGCTAGGGCTGTGGAACCCAACGGAGGACAGAATACAGAACCAGAAGGCAATCAACAAGGGCTTGGGGGCAGGCCCGCAGGATCCAATGCAGAAGGACCTTTGGAAAGAGCTCAACCGGCTAGGGCCAACACAAATGCTAACGAGCCACCCGAAGAGTACGTGCCAGAATTCCCTACAAGGCTTGGAGGGAAAGACAGAGACATGACAAGGGGGAAACCCCTGGATGGAGATGAAAGAATGATTGGCCTAGTGAGACGGATCATGAGAGGGGGATTGTCAGGCGGAGGATTGGAAGAGGTTAGTCGAAGTCTGTTCGCTCCGAATATCCGAAATGCAAGGAACCCTCCAAAGTTCAAACTACCAATGCTGGATCCTTATGACGGAAAGTCAGACCCGACCATGCATATCACGAGATATATCAGACACATGGAAGTGCTGGGAGCATCCGAGGAAGTAATGGCACGATGTTTCCCCTTATTCTTATCAGATTTGGCTGCGCTTTGGTTTAGACAGCTAGAGACAGGATCGATCAGGACATGGGGCGAGCTTGCGGATTGCTTCATGAAGCAGTTTAGGGTTCACATAACGCGACCCAAGAGCGTGATGACTTTGGCATCAATAAAGCAAAGGACCGGAGAGTCCATAAAAGATTTTCTGTTACGATTTAATGCAACGGTGGCTTCTGTAGATCGCCCGGACCCATCAATGATTTTGATGGCGGCAGTAGCAGGAGTTGGAGAAGGCACCGAATTCAAGGACTCTTTAACAAGAGACCCACCGCAAGATCTTGGAGAGTTTTACCATGAAGCTGAACGATTCATTCGATTAGAAGAATCGCGAGCCGAGAGGCAGGTAATAAACGCCGTACAAGGCGAAGGAACCGCCAGGGAACAACCCACGGCGGACAAAGGAAAGAGAAAGCAGGATGACGCACATGATGGTCCTAATAAATGGAAGAAATTCCGAGAGCCCAGATTCAGGCAATACACAGACTTGGTGGCAGGACTGGAACGAATTTACACCGAAACTCGGGGGCAACTCCATTATCGAAAACCACCGAGGAGAGATCCCACAGAGCGGGAGCGTAGAACCGGAAAATATTGCCTATTCCATGAGTTAGATGGGCACACAACCGACGAATGCCGCCACCTAAAGGATGAGGTGGAAGAACATGCCAGGAGTGGTAGATTGCCACAATATGTCAAAGAACGGGCAGCGGTAGTAAGGCCCGAACAACTACCGCCTCCACCTAACAGGAATGATCTTGGATCGGGATCACGACTCGTCATCAGCTGATTGTGATGGCAAGGGCCAAGTTCAAGATTTGGACTCTGGTCGATTAGTTTTCTTAGATTTGATTTCCAAAATAAAATGGCTATCCCACTTACTCATGTACGGGAACCGGAGAGATCCCTAGGCATGCTCTAAGATGGAAATAGACCGCTCCGCCCGGAGAGGCGTTGTCTTGTTTTTCCTGGTGTTTGAGATTGAACACCTAGGATTTGAATTTAATAAAGAAGCGTTTATTGAAACAAACCTTTGACCGGAGAGTTAAAGGATAAACATTAAATATCAATATAAAGATGATCGCTTTATGATCCTACCCAGAGAGGCAGGGTCCAGAGTGCAAGAAGTGAGTTGCTTCGCCGGAGAGCGACAGGATCGACTCACTTAAGCATCGTTTCCTATTCACCGGAGAGTGATTGGATCGAGATTCGATAAGAGCCCGGAGAGGCTGTGATCGGCCGACGATTCAGATCATGACATCGCTTTATGTTCAAATACACTGAACTGGAGTGCAAGAAGTGGGTCGCTTCGTTGGAGAGCGATAGGATCGACCCACTTAATGTTGTTTCCTCTTCACCGAAGAGTGATAGGATGGGATCTAACATGAGCCCGGAGAGGCTACGATCGGTCCAGAACGACCAAGGCATCGCTTTACGCCCTAACTGGGGCCAGAGTGCAAGGAATAGAAAGCAACGCCGGAGTGCAATAGGATCTTTCTATTCGATCGCTAAGTCTGGAATGGGCTTGGCAAGGGTCCGGAGTGACCATCAGTAGTACGGAGAGACCATAGAATCTCATTCTTAACTTCCACTCGAAGAAATTGATAACAACTCGGCTTCGAACAGCCATGGACTTGATTAAAAATGCTATAAGCTATGAGTAAAATATGAACTCACTGCATTTGACTTGAGACTGATCAAAACACGCCTTTTACCAAAAGGCATGTTTTGGGGGGCAAAATGTTATCCCAACTTTTGGCAAAGCCGAGATACCCAAAGGTTAACTGAAAATCAATGATTACTAGTTATGAACATCGATCGTGCATCGCAGGTTCACCATGGATATCGATGAAATTTGTTCGAGTCCGGATCGGGCTACAGTTGATAAGACACGTCAAGCAAAGCCGGGAAAACCAACGTTCCGGATTTCAAGTCAAGCCGAGTTCATACGCCCAAGATATCATCGACGCAATTGAAGGGCATAGCCTTGAGTTCGCCGCCATTTGCTCCGAATCGACTAAGGTCGAATCCATCAAAACTCGACTCCAACAAGTTCGACTCGATCTACTTCGAATCCATTTGAACACACATTAGTCCCAAAGCCTTCTTATTCGAATCCATCAGACGGCTAAACTTCGTATCCATCACCCAAAGCAGCATGTTCGAATCCAACAAGTTTCCCCTGATTGCTTCGAATCCGCGAGGGGTACTTTAGTTTCGACTCCATCAAGTGAGGCATAGTTCAAATCCATTAGGCCGTCCCTTCCTTCGAATCCACAGAGCTGCAGGTATGAGTCCTTCGACTCCATCAAAGGAAGTTCCTTCGAATCCACAAAGGCTAATCAATTCGACTCCATCTCGTAAGATACTTCGAATCCACACTGTTTGAGGCAACTTCGAATCGATCAACTTTAACGTACCTAGATCGATTCGAACAGACCTTCGCTCATTCGATTCGAAGAGGGATGTCTTCGAATCCACTACCACGAATCCACCCAGTCAAAGCGACGAAGAACATGGAGTTGACCCAGTCAATCCGGAGTGAGAAGCGGATCGATACGAAGCATACGCACCACGTCACCATCTTCACATGCAGAAGCATCGATTCGAACCTATGGATTCGAACCATATCGATTCGAATGAATCCATGGGACGAAGAACACCAACTTGAATCGATCATAACTCGAGATCCACAAGTCCAAATGCAATGAAATTTTCATAGAAGCTTAAACACATGATAAAGAATGTTCACACCAAATTTCAACTCGATTGGACACTTTCTTGATCAATTCGAACAAAGGGTCGAATCGATCCCAAAGTGGGCCCGGTTCTCCTAATTTCGGCCATGTGGCCCCCTCATGTACCAGAACTGGTCTCCCCGGATTTTAGGCGAAATATCAGCCTCCTACACCTATAAATAGAGCCCCTGGTCATTCAGAAAAGAGGTCGGACAAATTTGAGAGCTAAAGAGCGCCCAGACTCTGCCAGATTTACTTCAGATCACCATTGCAGCCTTAGATTCAGATTATAATCATAAAATCTGCTGTACTACGCGACAAGAAATTGTAATCTTCAAGTATCGAGCAATAAAATCATAAAAACCTTGAAGTGGACGTAGGCCGGAGATAGCCGAACCACTATAAATTGTGTCACTGTTCATTATTTCTTGATTGCTGCTTGTTACTTGCTTAGATCTGTGATTTGTGTGTGAATATTGTTGATCTGTATTCATACGCTGGTGCTTTCACTACACTTGGGGTTTGTGACCATTTTTGGCAAAGCCGTGACACCAAGAACTTGACTAGAAACAAATGACAGTTCGTCTTGGAGATCGATTGTACGCTGGCTCACTATGGATATCGATGAATTTTGTCCGAGTCCGGATCCAGCCACGATTAACAAGACCCAACAATCAAAGCTAGGGAAGCCAACGTTCCAAGTTTCAAGACGATCCGAGTTCGTATGCTCAACTTATGATCGATACAAGATGAAGGAGATTCCCCCTGATTCGAATCCATAGGTGAAGCCTATGTTCAAATCCATCAGGATCTGCTTGCTCCGGATCGATCGATTACCTCCTCATTCGAATCCCTCAGATGGTCAAGCTTCGTATCCATCGGTCGAATCCATGCTCGAATCCTTCAGTTATCAGATCCATCAAGACAAAGTACTTCGAAACCACGGAAGTACTTCACTCCGTAACCTTTAGAGTGAAGACCTTTGAATCCATCAGGATGATGCACTTCGTATCCATCTGCACTCGGTGGTTCGTATCCTTCAGGATGGAGTACTTCGAATCCATGGAGTTGCCCTGCTTCGAATCCATCCTATTACGAGAGTTTCGTATCGATCGACCAAGGCGCACTATGAATGATGCGAACAGATTTCCCTTCGAATCGATGTGTAGAAAAATACCTCGAATCAACTAATCCAAAATAGCGAAAATGATGGAGTCGACCCAGTCAACTCGGAGTGAAAAGAGGATCGATACGAGAAACACGCGTGCCACGTCACCATGCACATGCACCTAGCATCGATTCGACCCTATCGATTCGAAGGGATCGATTCGAACCACTCGTGTCCACCAGAAATGCAATCTTGAATCGATCATAACTTGAGATCTACAAGTCCAAATGCTATGAAATTTTCACAGAAGCTTACAAACATGTTGAAGAATGTCCACACCAAATTTTAGCTCGATTGGACGATTTCTTGATCGATTCGAATGGACTTTGAATCGATCCCAAAGTGGGCCCGGATTTCCAGAAAGCGGACATATGGGCCCCCTCACGTGCCAGAACTGGTCTCCCTTCAATTTAGGCGAAATATCAGCCTCCTACACCCCCTGGTCATTCAGAAAAGGGGTCAGACAATTTTGAGAGCTAAAGAGCGCCCAGACTCTGCCAGATTTACTCAGAATCACCACTGCTTCCTTAGATTCAGACTTAGCTCAGAAAATCAGTTGTACTACATTACAAGAAATTGTAATCTTCAAGTGAACATCAATAAAATCATCAACTTCAGAGTGGACGTAGGCAAGATCGCCGAACCACTATAAATCTCGTGTTTCTGTTCATTATTTCTGAATTGTGATACTCTGTTTACTTAGATTTGAGATTTATGTGTGAATATTATTGATTTATATTCATACACTGGTGCTTTCACAACATTCGGGGTTTGTGACCAATTTTGGCGTAAACACTTTGGTGCTTTCACTGAGAGGGACTAGCACCCGCTACACAAGATTTGAAGTTCAGATTTGAAAGCTTGAAGATTTGAAAGACAATGACCCGACAAACAAGTAGAAGGCAACGAGCTGAGAGAAGTCAGCACGAAGGGAGTCAAGAGGCTTCCTCAGGAGCAAACCAAGCATCGATCTTCATCACTAGGGATGAGATGGAGACAATGATGAAGAGACGGGAGGAAATGATCCAGAATTTGCTTCAACAGATTGGACAACTTGGAGCGCAAAATCAAGGAGCAACCAGAGTCCAGAACGGAGCAGGACCATCTAGCGCAGCGCTGGAGCTGGGGGGCACACACTTAGGACATGTTGATCCAATCCCGGGAAGAGAGACAAGGACATCCGAGCAACCTGGCGGCGATAGAGGGATGAACGCTCAGCCAGGGGGGCAGACACCCGAAAGCTCGCATGGACTCGGGGGGCAGATCGAAGGTAGTGAACAAGGACTATAGCTTGGAGACAACGATAGATTGGCAGAGATGGTCAGGCGAGCCATGAGAGGCGGATTAGTAAACAGAGATCTTGAAGACGTGAATAGGAGTCCCTTTTCTCCTGTGATTAGGTTGGCTAGGAACCCACCAGAATTCAAGTTACCAACAGTGGAAATGTATGATGGGAGGACGGACCCTGCGGTTCATCTAACGAAGTATATAAGGCACATGGAAGTGCTGGGGGCATCACAGGAAGTCATGGCCCAGTGCTTTCCATTGTATTTGACGGACATAGCAGCTTTATGGTTCAGACAGCTAGAGAGCGGCTCCATTCGGACATGGACCGATTTGATTGAGAAATTTATGAGGCAATTCAGGGTTCACATTTCAAGACCCAAAAATGTGATGAGTTTGGCAACGCTAAAACAAAAGGCTGGGGAGTCCTTGAGGAATTTCCTGACGTGATTCAATGCGGCAGCAGCATCGGTGGATCGGCCAGATCCATCCATGGTTATGATGGCAGCTGTGTCCGGAATAGCCGACGGCACAGAATTCAAAAATTCACTAACTAAAGACCCACCTATGGATCTAGGAGAATTTTATCACGAGGCAGAAAAGTTTTTGCGGTTAGAGGATGCTCGTTCAGAAAGAGAAGAAGAAATCGATGTTTACACAGTTAGAGGCGGTAATTCACCTGGAAAGGGTGCAGAGACCGGTAAAGGGAAGCGAAAGGCTGAAGAAAATGATGACAGGTCAAAGCGACAACGGAGGGAGCCGCGATTTACCACCTATTCAGAACTCAACGAGGGTTTGGAGCGAATCTACCAAGACACTCGAGAGCAAGTTGCCTATCGTAGACCAATACGACGGGATCCAACTACCGACGAGAGAAAATCAGACAAATATTGCTTATTCCACGAGCTGAATGGACATAGCACAAATGATTGTAGACACCTGAAGGATGAGGTAGAAGGGCATATCAGGAACGGTAGGCTACTTCAGTATGTAAGGAGGCGAGCTCTAATGGTGGAACCAGAGCGACAACCGTCTACATCAGCTAGGGGTGATCCTGAACCAGGACACCGTTTGGTTATCAATTGATTTGAATAATGATGAATGAGTCGTAAACTTCTCACTAACCATATCAAACCATTTACACATGTATGAGATCGCGAACGATCCACAGGCATGCTCTGAATGATTGTTGATCGTCTCGTAGTGAGAATTTACACTTTGACATCCTTGCTTTGCTTTAGTTTTATTTTGATTTGAACATTTAGACTTTGTTTGTTTGAATATTTCTGTGAACGTTAATTTGATATTTGCAATTATGTAGAAGAAGTTACTTGCGTATGCTTTGGATCGCGAACGGTCCACAGGCACACCTTGTATGGCGACGAACCGCCACGATCGCTGATTCAGAAGTTCACCCGAACGTGAACTTGACATTGATAATACTAAGTCCCCCCGGGCACACTCACCCGACCTCGAACGGTCACCATTAGCCTCGAACGGCACCCGACCTCGAACGGTCACCATTTGCCTCGAACGGCACCCGGCCGCGAACGGTCACACTTCATCTAATATAACATTCGATCGCGAACGATCACATATTGCCTCGTGCGGCACCCGATCGCGAACGATCAAATTTTCCCTCGTGTGACATCCGACTTCGAACAGTCACAATCCATCTAGAACGACATCCGACTTCGAACAGTCACAATCCATCTAGAACGACATCCGACTTCGAACAGTCGTAATCTGTCTAGAATCACACCCGACCGCGAACGGTCACAACTCGTCTAGAACGACATTCGACCTCGAATGGTCACCATTAGCCTCGAACGGCACCCGACCTCGAACGGTCACACCTCGCCTCGAACGGCACCCCTCACCTCAAATGGCTTGATCGCGAACGGTCATCATTTGGGGTCATATAAAACTGTCAAACTCTTCGCAGGTTGTACCACAGGTCATCAACAGGATATGAACATCCAACTTACGGAACTACAAAACACACCTTCCTATCGCAAGGCATGTTTTGGGGGCAAATGTTATCCCGCCTTTTGGCAAGGCCGTGACACCAAGAACTTGACTAGAAACCAATGACAGTTCGTCTTGGAGATCGATTGCACGCTGGCTCACTATGGATATCGATGAATTTTGTCCGAGTCCGGATCCAGCCGCGATTAACAAGACACAACAATCAAAGCTAGGGAAGCCAACGTTCCAAGTTTCAAGACGATCCGAGTTCGTATGCTCAACTTATGATCGATACAATATGAAGGAGATTCCCCCTGATTCGAATCCATAGGTGAAGCCTATGTTCGAATCCATCAGGATCTGCTTGCTCCGGATCGATCGATTACCTCCTCATTCGAATCCCTCAGATGGTCAAGCTTCGTATCCATCGGTCGAATCCATGCTCGAATCCTTCAGTTATCAGATCCATCAAGACAAAGTACTTCGAAACCACGGAAGTACTTCACTTCATATCCTTTAGAGTGAAGACCTTCAAATCCATCAGGATGATGCACTTCGTATCCATCTGCGCTCGGTGGTTCGTATCTTTCAGAATGGGGTACTTCGAATCCATGGAGTTGCCCTGCTTCGAATCCATCCTATTACGAGAGTTTCGTATCGATCGACCAAGGCGCACTATGATCGATGCGAACAGATTTCCCTTCGAATCGATGTGTAGAGAAATACCTCGAATCCACTAAGCCAAAATAGCGAAAATGATGGAGTCGACCCAGTCAACTCGGAGTGAAAAGAGGATCGATACGAGAAACACGCGCGCTACGTCACCACGCACATGCACCTAGCATCGATTCGACCCTATCGATTCGAAGGGATCGATTCGAACCACTCGTGTCCACCAGAAATGCAATCTTGAATCGATCGTAACTTGAGATCTACAAGTCCAAATGCTATGAAATTTTCACAGAAGCTTACAAACATGTTGAAGAATGTCCACACCAAATTTTAGCTCGATTGGACGATTTCTTGATCGATTCGAATGGACTTCGAATCGATCCCAAAGTGGGCCCGGATTTCCAGAAAGCGGGCATATGGGCCCCCTCACGTGCCAGAACTAGTCTCCCTTTAATTTAGGCGAAATATCAGCCTCCTACACCTATAAATAGAGCCCCTGGTCATTCAGAAAAGGGGTCAGACAATTTTGAGAGCTAAAGAGCGCCTATACTCTGCCAGATTTACTCAGAATCACCACTGCTTCCTTAGATTCAGACTTAGCTCAGAAAATCAGTTGTACTACATTACAAGAAATTGTAATCTTCAAGTGAACATCAATAAAATCATCAACTTCAGAGTGGACGTAGGCAAGATCGCCGAACAACTATAAATCTCGTGTTTCTGTTCATTATTTCTGAATTGTGATACTCTGTTTACTTAGATTTGAGATTTGTGTGTGAATATTGTTGATTTATATTCATACACTGGTGCTTTCACAACATTCGGGGTTTGTGACCAATTTTGGCGCAAACAGAATGAATTTCCAATTTGTGTCAAAAGAATTTCAAACTGAAATGAAAATGGTTTTCCGAGTTATGAATAAATCTTTGTGAAAGATTGTTGAACTTTGTTTTGAAATTGGAAAGGTGTACCTTTTGTCGAAATGGAATTGTTTTGAAAGCTATCAGTTAAATCTTTGTTTTAAAGATTGGACGAGTTAATCCAATTGAAATGGAAATCATTTTGAAAATCTATGAATAGATCTTTGTGAAACTAGGTGAACTTTGTGAGATGAATCTTTTTGTGTAAAAGATTAAAATGGTAATGTGTTTAAACCATTTGAAAGAGAAATTTTGGGTAATAAGTTTTGACTTAACTGAAATCCCAACATCCATATGTTTTAAAATATTACGCTCATTATTCGGTTTAGCCGGGAGAGGACTTTGTGTCATATAACCCATTTTGAATATTGATATGACGTAAATGGATAGCATTTGAAGACCGGTGTTGAAGACCGAGTGTTTGCGAGAACGATAGGATAACCTATCGATTGTCTCTGCACTGAGTAGCTACGGTATAGAGATTTCCTAAGTGATGGGAAGTCCGATCGGGATTGCGAATACCCGGATTGCAAGGGCTTCTTTGGAAGTGCCTTCGGTTCTGTTCGAACCCGAAACAGACTTGTATGGTTGTATGTCTGACATTACACTTTGAGATATAAAGCAGATTTCTTTCAAATACATTTCTGTTTGGTGGCGGAGATTTATTCTCTTAGCTTAACACCCTTCTCTGAGACGTACAAGCTTAGAGGTTATGTAGTTGAAGGTTATCAGTGATATACTCCCAATTTGGTAGTGTGGCATGCTAAGTGTATTTGTGTGTTGCTGATCATTTGTTGATCATTTGTTGATCAAAGCATGGCTTTCGTGTAAAGCGTAGCTTTTTGGACGAGACCTCATCGGACCTCACACCCTGGAAATGGTCAAAACAGGAAAGATGCGGCAAGGTTTCAGGGGTAGCTCCCCTAGGGTATGTCCATTCCTTCTGGAAAAAGGTGGTATCATGGTATGGAGCCCAGATATTTTACCTGTGTAGTTGCTCCAATCTCATTTACTATGTGTTTGTTGCTTTGTGATCGAGGCCTCAGATAAAGGTTGCAAACGACCGGGGGTGGCATATCTCAGGTTTACTACCCGGGAAGGGGGTAACCGACCTTGTGTTGGCAGAGAGCCAGGTAGGTTCTTGGGGCGTCCCTCCAGAGGCGTTCCCATGTGGCATAGGAAGTTCCTTAGCCTGACCATTTGTTGGAAAATACAGAGAAACAATACGAGCCTTGTACGGTTTTAGTTGATGTCTATATGTATTATAACATACGTACATTTTATATATAGTCGTATTTTCTGATTTATGGAAATTGCACATACATGAATAGTATGTCTAATCTGTTCTCCTCTTTTGTCTTTCTCTCAATGCCTAGCTTTCTACTTTACTGATATATATAAGAGGATATTTTGAGTTGGCTTCCATGTTACCTGTAGCATACATAATTAGTTATTTGTATATATATGGTGTCTGCATACTTATTTTGGTCTGCATAGTACATTTAGTTGTAAATATATAATGTGTCTAAATCTATACATCAGTCTGCTATTCGATAAATTTTTAAATATATGTTTTTTGTATTGGGTTTTAGACATAATATATATATATATA
This sequence comes from Allium fistulosum, assembly GCA_030737815.1. NCBI lineage: Eukaryota > Viridiplantae > Streptophyta > Magnoliopsida > Asparagales > Amaryllidaceae > Allium > Allium fistulosum. Next base: position 922,754,109 of record CM060904.1, read on the forward strand.
TATATGTATGTATATTGATTTCAAGGTTTATATATAATACATAGAGACTTTACTTTACTGTTATATATATTTTATACAATGATATTATATATATGCTTTAGTATTTATATCTCTAATTTATGTTGTACGTATAATGGTTTATAGTATTCATTTTTGAAACAAAAAGTGTATGTGGTATATATATATGTTACACAGATAAGTTATATGTTTACTGTTACCTACACCTGTTTATCAACTTACTGGTTTATATATATAATATATTATGTGGTATTAGTTGTTTATTTTATTGTAAATATATCAGTATATTGCATTCATACGTTGTTAGTTATATATACTTGTGTTGAGACTGTTGGCTATATAAGTTTTAAAAATTTGTAAAGTTTATGGAAGATGTTTAAAGGTATATATGCAGAGTTTTTAAGTATTGCATTTCGTTTGTTTAAGTGTGTACGTTTTTAAAGCATGTGAATTTCTTTTACGTTTCTTTTTTCTTTTTTATACATATGTCAGATTGCACTTTTACTAAGGTATATACATTAAGGTATATGAGATGGATATGTTTATAGTTTACATATCATATGAATAGTGATGCAAGTTTTAATCTGCTGTATATAATAATAATATATATTATAAAGTTGAAGTACTATATGTATATAGGCTACAATATTTTATTTACATAAGTTTACAATGAAGTAAGTTATAGTGACTTTTGTAACAAGTACTTTTTGTTTACTAAAGCCATATTTTTATATATATAGGTATAGGTATCTCGACGTATATATGTATAGGTGTTAATAAATGTGGATATTTTAAATGATAAATTATATATTACGTTGTATTTTTGTTGTATGGGTGTTTAAATAAAATATATGTGTTTGAACTAAAATATGATTTTGATATATATATATATATATATATATATTGTTTATATATACAAGTTCACCCGAGTTGGATTCTAAATATGAATATAGATTTTGTTTTATTTGCATTAAAATTAAATTAGTAATTTGAAAAAAATAGTTATATATATATATATATGTAAGCTCACCGATACCATTTATCTTCACCGATCTAGTTCTGATTTGAATTCGTCTATTCCTATTTATCAGCTTTGATCGTCGATTCATGGTAATCTAGTTTTGATTTGGAAGTCATGCTTGCATTCCGTAACTCAATTTCATCATCCAATCTATCTAGCCTCGAAAGGTGAGCAATCACTCACGATTAACGTTCCTTTATTTATTAAATTTGATTTCAATTGAAACGACAATTGAAATATGTTGCTGCTAGTTATTTACATTGCTATATATATGCCATCATCTGTATCTGTTCACCTGTGACATCAGACACCATTATCTGTTATTTATATTTCTATATATATGCCATTATCTGTATATGTTCACCTATGACATCTGACACCATTATCTGTTATTTATCACTGATGATATATGCCTGTTACTGTTGTTATATTTTTATCATATCTGTTATCACTCTGCAAGTTCCCTGTTAATATAGAATTCACTATGGGTTGAAATGATACATACCCAAACGATCTGTAGAATAGGAGAAAATCGTTATGGGTTGAAATGATAAACCCAAGCAATTTTCATTGAATTAAATTTGGGATTACGGGTTGAAAAGATATATACCCCTATATATATAAATTACGGATTGAAATGATAAATATCTGTATCACTTGACCATAAGGTAGAAAATTTTATACAGACATCGTTGGTCTATATATATAAATATTTTGAAAAATGATTTCTATGGTTTTTGAAAAGAAATATATTGTTTTAATAAATATTGATTTTGAAGATTTATTAAAGTTGATTTGAATCAATATAAAAATATGTTTGAGTATTTATGTAAAATTTATGTTTTCAAATATAGAGTTTATAATGTTTCAGGTTGAAAGATAAATTTGAAATTGATTTAGAATTCTGAATTATTTAAGAATTATACTTAAATAAGTTTGATTTGAAATCTATTAAATTTGAAATTTTAAGATATGTTTTATAACTTGAATTTGATTAAAAAGTGGCTTAAATGAATATTTCAAACTTATATAAATTTAAATGGGATATTTTGTTTATATAAATTTGTAAATTGAAGTTGTATTTAGATGTATTGAAATGATTAAAGAAATATCTCAGAAACTAAATGAAATGAAATTAAATTGAGATATAAATGGAATTATCAAATTTAGTTTTTGAAACGTGGAATATTTAAAGCTTTGAAATATATTGAAATTTAATGATTTATTTTGTGTTTCAAATCTGTATTTGAAATTGTTATAATTCGAAATGATTTATTGAGAAATTGAATTGAGTTAAAATTTATGAATTAGGATTGAATTAAGTTGAATTTGGAAGCCGAGTTAATTTGAATTGATTTGTGAATTTGTGGAAGCTATTTTATTTTATAAAGTATTTTTAAACTATATCTACAACTATTTATATTTTACCTTATAAACTATTTTAATATAAACTATTTTATATAAATCATTTCAATATATATTATTTTATTATAAACCATTTTAACTTATAACTATTTTATATAAACTATTTTATTTTATAAACTATCTTATTTTATACACTAATTTTAATAACTAAACTGTTTAAGAGGAAAGTGTTATGGATTCCAAAATGTGATGATTTCAAGCTATGGTTTCAAAGTGTTATGAAATTCAAGGTTTTGATTTCCAAAGTGTTTTGATTTTTAAAAGACTTACGATTTCGAAAGCGATATAACTTTGGAAAGTGATATGATTTTGGAAATGGATTTATTTGAAGTGAAAATGATACCGTATGGATATGGTTTTGAAATGGCAATGATATTTCAGTTTGGAAATATAAACTATTTTGAAAGTTTATTAAATGACCAATCGGTGTAATAATTACGTAGTTATTGAAGAGTCCGGGATCGGTTAGGGGCATACTCTCTGTCCAAACCGAAAACCACTTTAATAACTATTATACATGGAGTGTGATCCAGAATGAAGTGGTTGGAATGATGATGTTGCTGGATTTGAAGAAAGAGAACGATAATGGATAGCCTTGACACTTGTGTCAAATTTGAAATGACTTAAACAGGAGCCGTGCCGGGCCAGTGAGGTTAGCTACCTCTAGCGGACACACTTCTTCGTAAACTACTCATTACTTGTTTTTGATTGGTGCGCACCCTTGAATTGGGAGTGTTGTTTCGCGGTGTTGCGATCGGTGCGGCGATGCGTTCTCACCAGTCCGGATCAGGCAAACGATAGTTTCACTACCTTGGGTATTGCCTCATGTGCCTTGTCATACTCGTATCCCTATGCGCGACCACTACGATTTGTTTCGTGTTATACCTATGGAGTACTCCCTGATAGCCCACTAGTTTACGGTGGAGTTTACAGTGCTGTATAGACTATGACGCTTATATAAAATGTGTTAAGGGGGATAATGGTAACGCCTTAACGCTATTTTGATACTTTATATTATTGATAGGCATTATCTACTTAGCGTACACTACTATATATAAATAGTTTAACGGATCCTTAGAGGATGGTTATCCCAAACATCCTTTGAGTTACTTGTATTTTCAGTTGTTATTTCACTTGAGTTGGATTTATTGATATAAGAATGTTAATCCTGACTCGAGTGTTTTGTATTTTGCTTTACGCTTGGGTCAGACTGAGTGTACCAGTATTCGAGACTCACATTTGGAGTTGGAGCTTCGCTTGGAGATCCAGCTATCTATCCAGCTTTCAGATATTCCGTTGATTCCAGTGATGTATTCTGATCTTGTATTTGACTATTGTATTCGAGACTTCTGTTGTATTTTGTTTAACTCTGTTATATATATATAGTAGCTTCATGAACTACTATTCTTTTTTTTCCGCTGCACTATTGTTATATTACTCTGTGTCTGTGATTTTGTGATTATTTATTTACTGTATATGCTGAGTTTTGCCAATTTAAATTAACAATCTGATATTTTGAGCAATTCAAATCCGACATATATGGATGCGAATGGTTGAAAATATCGGGTCGTTAGAGTTGGTATCAGAGCTCTGGTTTTAGGCAAAACTCAGCATATAGTGTAAATTCAATTACAGAATTACGTTCGTTCGAGCTTGAATTCCTTCTTCTTTGACTCGGTTTCTTTGAATTTTTGAACGTTCCCTTCGGTTCCAAGTCCATTCGTGTCTCCCCTATTCGTGTCTTTTTAATTCTGGAGTATCCTATAACTCCACTTCGAATGATCTCTATAATAAATCGGCGGTCTCTCCAATATCTGAACAATTTGTAAAAGAGTGAAACTCCTGTACAACCAGCATTGATTCACCGAAGATTTCTGTTTCCACGGTTTACGATGCTGTTATCTTTTGCTATACCCGAATTCTATCTCTAGCGATCGAATGTCGATTTGTCGTAGAATTCTACATCGAATTTATTCTTAGAATCACGGTTGACCCGGTTAAGGTTACCCGCGATTTATATAAGTTTGTCCATCTTCTGTTTGAAAACTCAATTATCTTATCTCCCTATCGAGTTTACCTTTTAGTTGAATTCTTTTAGTTAGAGTTTCTCTAATCTGAATCTCTATCTTGGTTTTGAAATCCATTCGAGGATATCCGAGTGAGGGAATGTATTTGTAATTAATACAAAATATTTTATGTTTATAGTGTGTTGTTTGAGTTGATGATGTTGGTTTGGATTTTCGATCGATTCGTCTAATCAACGCTATCGATAGGATTTCCAAAACACTTAAACAGAGCAAACTGACACAATTTTGATTTCAAATTTGGTAAATGAAGTAATTTTGTATGATTATATTATAAATATATAAGTAAAATTTTCTGGAAAAAAAAAGAGGTTAATTAATTGGTTGTTTGAAATGATAATATTTGATTATCATTTATTGTTCTAAATGAATTTATAAAAACATGGTATAAATTGATTTGGAATTTAAATAAATTTAAATCAGGAATTTGAGAATTTAATTTCCGATGATTCCAAACTCTGGTTTTAAAATTTTAAATGTATATTATATAAAGTATTTTCGAATATAAATGATTTTCAAAGAATTTTAATGTTTAAATCGGTACTCTTCTCTTTTGTCGTTGAAAAATAATTTCGGTGATGGCGGCCGCATCATCGACATTCATTTTAGAGTTTCGAAGTGAAGAGACCATTCAGTAGCTTTGCTACACTTTGTTTGGAAATTTAATTTGATTTGAATTTCTGTGGTATGACCTGATTTATTATATATATAAAGATTTAATTTTGATTTGATATATACTATATATATTTATCTCAAAATTGTTTGAAGTAAATCGGAGATTTAAATTCTTAAGTTTATGATTTAAAGATGATTTCAATTATAAACTGAAGTCAAAAATTTTGGATAAATATTTAAACTTGAAATAATTGAATTTGAAAATTTTATTTGTATAGTACTAAATTGCATTTCAATATAACTTACCTAAATTATTCATAAGTTAAAATGTAATTGGATAATATACAATATAAAATAATTTTATAAATAAAATTTGAGTGTTTATAATAAATGTTATACACTTAGATTTTAATTATAAAAAAATGCTAATAAAGATGATAGAATATTAAGTTAATTGAATGAGATGAATATAATAAATTTTGTTCTGAAAGAATTAACAAATTGAAATTAGATCAACTTATGGAAATACCTTAAATTTAAACCAATTATTGAATATAAATTAATTTAAATTGAAATTTATATAGTTTAAATTATTTATATGGTTAAATATATGTAATAAGATATATTAAGTGGAATAAAGTTAATAATAATTATGGAATAAAAGAATTAAATTTGTTGAATAAAATATGAGTATGATAAATGATTATACAAATTGGTGATTTAGAAATTGTTGATTTAGGATAATTAGATAAAAAGATAATGAATTTAGAAATAGTTGAGTTTGATTTAACTTAAGTGAAATCAAACGGTTTAAATCAACTAGTGAATATCAATTAATTGAAATTGAAATTTATATAGTTAGAACTAAGTGTTTTATTTTGTTTTCAATCTATTTCCATCTGTTTGTTTTATTCTCCTACCTTCTTCCTTTTCGAGGACGAAAAGTTTTGAGTGGGGGAGAATGTAACAACCCGTAAATTTTAGTGGTTTTATTTATTTAATTAGTTGAAATTTTGTAAAATTTTAAACGATAAAATTTTGAAATAAAAATTTGATATTTGGAATGCGTCTAATTAATCATAGCAACTGGTAAATTTTCATCATATAATTTGGAAGTTTATTTTCTAGTGTAATTTTATTCCAATTTATATCAGTTAAAATTGATGATAATAAAATGTTTTCCAAACCTGAATATTTTTACATAGAAAAATTCTAATCCATCTTCTGACTAAGGCGTAATTTTTCGTTTTTCCAAATTCGGACTTCTTTAGCTCCGTCGATCTTATTTTTCTGCGTTTTTGCTGCATTTTCCACTAGTAGAAAATTTGAATTTTTATAATTCAATCATACCACTGATATCTGTATACCGTTTTGATCGTCGCGTCATGTTGATCTATACGGTATATTCAATTCTGTATTTTGAAATTCGGTACACAGCAGAATCCGTGAAAACGGCAACTATATTGGTACCGTTTCCATGCCTTTTTGTTTTCCATTGTGGTAAACGTATTGGTGCTCTTCCTGGCTCTTCGTTAATCACGTGCATTGCTTTTAAGGAATTAAATTATCATAACTTTCAATATTCCCAAAAAATAAATTAATACTTACTTTTCCGGTAACCTACATTTCCAATTTTTTGTTTGCTGTTCATCTTCCTTTGGTTTACTTTCCTACTCATTTCCTCTTCTCTTTTTTCTCTTCTGTCATTCTAAATAAAAAAAAATGGTGAACATTTGTAGCCTCACCTTCACCGCCAAGCTGTAAACTCATCTCTCTGCTCTTGTTCCAAACCAACATGCTCGTCCATTCTTCCTCCATATTTTTCTCAACCTTCATTTTTTCAATTATCCAATGCAGAGAACCACAACCCACTTCCTTCCCGAGTTACCACACCCAAACGCCATCACCCATAGCTGAAACTTTCAGCTTGCCGAAACACCAACGCCCCACCTCGTCCCTCTCCTTTTCTTCCCACTACCTGATGGCCGATCTGACCCAGCACCCAGCCCGCCACCTTTCGCCCCATTCCACGTCATCACCCATCCCTTAGCTTGCCACCCGACCCCGTTCGTTCTCCGCCTCCCTGACAACGGCCAGCGGCCCACTCCGTTCCTCACGGCAGCCCTTTTTGGTATGTTTATATATATATGTTAGTTAATATATTCTATTGAGTGTAGAGGTTTAAAGTATAATATGCTGTTAACATATTTTCTAATAGGTCAGTCCATATATTTAGTTGATGTCTGTATGTATTATAACATACGTACGTTTTATATATAGTCGTATTTTCTGATTTATGGAAATTGCACATACATGAATAGTATGTCTAATTGTTCTCCTCTTTTGTCTTTCTCTCAGTGCCTAGCTTTCTACTTTACTGATATATATAAGAGGATATTTTGAGTTGGCTTCCATGTTACCTATAGCATACATAATTAGTTATTTGCATATATATGGTGTTTGCATACTTATTTTGGTCTGTATAGTACATTTAGTTGTAAATATATATTGTGTCTAAATCTATACATCAGTCTTCTATTCGATAAAATTTTAAATATATGTTTTTTGTATTGGGTTTTAGACATAATATATATAGATATATATATATATATATATATGTATATTGATTTCAAGGTTTATATATGATACACAGAGACTTTATTTTACTGTTATATATATTTTATACAATGATATTATATATATGCTTTAGTATTTATATCTCTAATTTATGTTGTACGTCTAATGGTTTATAGTATTCATTTTTGAAACAAAAAGCGTATGTGGTATATATATATGTTACACAGATAAGTTATATGTTTACTGTTACCTACACATGTTTATCAACTTACTGGTTTATATATATAATATATTATGTGGTATTAGTTGTTTATTTTATTGTAAATATATCAGTATATTGCATTCATACGTTGTTAGTTATATATACTTGTGTTGAGTCTGTTGGCTATATAAGTTTTAAAATTTTGTAAAGTTTATGGAAGCTGTTTAAAGGTATATATGCAGAGTTTTTAAGTATTGCATTTCGTTTGTTTAAGTGTGTACATTTTTAAAGCATGTGAATTTCTTTTAGTTTGACGTTTTTTTTTTCTTTTTGATACATATGTCAGACTGCACTTTTACTAAGGTATATACATTAAGGTATATGAGATGGATATGTTTATAGTTGACATATCATATGAATAGTGATGCAAGTTTTAATCTGCTTTATATAATAATAATATATATTATAAAGTTGCAGTACTATATGTATATAGGCTACAGTATTTTATTTACATAAGTTTACAGTGAAGTAAGTTATAGTGACTTTTGTAACAAGTACATTTTGTTTACTGAAGCCATATTTTTATATATATGGGTATAGGTATCTCGACGTATATATGTATAGGTGTTAATAAATGTGGATATTTTAAATGATAAATTATATATTGCGTTGTATTTTTGTTGTATGGGTGTTTAAATAAAAAATATGTGTTTGAACTAAAATATGATTTTGATATATATATATATATATATATATATAGTGTTTATATATACAAGTTCACCCGAGTTGGATTCTAAATATGAATATAGATTTTGTTTTATTTGCATTAAAGTTAAATTAGTAATTTGAAAAAAAATAGTTATATATATATATGTAAGCTCACCGATACCATTTATCTTCACCGATCTAGTTCTGATTTGAATTCGTCTATTCCTATTTATCAGCTTTGATCGTCGATTCGTGACAATCTAGTTTTGATTTGGAAGTCATGCTTGCATTTCGTAACTCAATTTCATCGTCCAATCTATCTAGCCTCGAAAGGTGAGCAATCACTCACGATTAACGTTCCTTTATTTATTAAATTTGATTTCAATTGAAACGACAATTGGAATATGCTGCTGCTAGTTATTTACATTGCTATATATATGCCATCATCTGTATCTGTTCACCTGTGACATCTGACACCATTATCTGTTATTTATATTGCTATATATATGCCATTATCTGTATATGTTCACCTGTGACATCTGACACCATTATCTGTTATTTATCACTGATGATATATGCCTGTTACTGTTGTTATATTTTTATCATATCTATTATCACTCTGCAAGTTCCATATTAATATAGAATTCACTATGGGTTGAAATGATACATACCCAAACGATCTGTAGAATAGGAGAAAATCGTTATGGGTTGAAATGATAAACCCAAGCAATTTTCATTGAATTAAATTTGGGATTACGGGTTGAAAAGATATATACCCGTATATATATAAATTACGGGTTGAAATGATAAATATCCGTATCACTTGACCATAAGGTAGAAAATTTTATACAAACATCGTTGGTCTATATATATAAATATTTTGAAAAATGATTTCTATGGTTTTTGAAAAGAAATATATGGTTTTAATAAATATTGATTTTGAAGATTTATTAAAGTTGATTTGAATCAATATAAAAATATGTTTGAGTATTTATGTAAAATTTATGTTTTCAAATATAGAGTTTATAATGTTTCAGGTTGAAAGATAAATTTGAAATTGATTTGGAATTCTGAATTATTTAAGAATTATACTTAAATAAGTTTTATTTGAAATCTATTAAATTTGAAATTTTAAGATATGTTTTATAACTTGAATTTGATTAAAAAGTGGCTTAAATGAATATTTCAAACTTATATAAATTTAAATGGGATATTTTGTTTATATAAATTTGTAAATTGAAGTTGTATTTAGATGTATTGAAATGATTAAAGAAATATCTCAAAAACTAAATGAAATGAAATTAAATTGAGATATAAATGGAATTATCAAATTTAGTTTTTGAAATGTGGAATATTTAAAGCTTTGAAATATATTGAAATTTAATGATTTATTTTGTGTTTCAAATCTGTATTTGAAATCGTTATAATTCGAAATGATTTATTGAGAAATTGAATTGAGTTGAAATTTATGAATTGAGATTGAATTAAGTTGAATTTGGAAGTCGAGTTAATTTGAATCGATTTGTGAATTTGTGGAAGCTATTTTATTTTATAAAGTATTTTTAAACTATATCTACAACTATTTATATTTTACCTTATAAACTATTTTAATATAAACTATTTTATATAAATCATTTCAATATATATTATTTTATTATAAACCATTTTAACTTATAACTATTTTATATAAACTATTTTATTTTATAAACTATCTTATTTTATACACTAATTTTAATAACTAAACTGTTTAAGAGGAAAGTGTTATGGATTCCAAAATGTGATGATTTCAAGCTATGGTTTCAAAGTGTTATGAATTTCAAGGTTTTGATTTCCAACGTGTTTTGAATTTTAAAAAGACTTACGATTTCGAAAGCGATATAACTTTGGAAAGTGATATGATTTTGGAAATGGATTTATTTGAAGTGAAAATGATATCGTATGGATATGGTTTTGAAATGGCAATGATATTTCAGTTTTGGAAATATAAACTATTTTGAAAGTTTATTAAATGACCAATCGGTGTAATAATTACATAGTTATTGAAGAGTCCGGGATCGGTTAGGGGCATACTCTCTGTCCAAACCGAAAACCACTTTAATAACTATTATACGCGGAGTATGATCCAGAATGAAGTGGTTGGAATGATGACGTTGCTGGATTTGAAGAAAGAGAACGATAATTGTAAGGTTCCTGAACTCGGCCTTCGAAAATCGGCACCCGTACTTCACTTGTACTCGAATGTCGTAGATTCAAACACCGAATCTGGCTCCCCGGAGCTTATAACAACATTAAGTATAACAACACAGCGGAAGAAAGAAATGAATGATATCATATACAACTCCAATGAATACAATATCCAGAATGATATACAACAATGTATCAATATGATACAAGAATATCAGAGATAAATAATGATACAGCGGAAAACAGAAGTGATAACTCCAAATGATCCGACAAAGAGAATGAGACCAATAAATCCAACATCAGCTCGAACCACCATCACGTTGCACCAAGATAAGCAACGTCAGTCATCTGTGAACTCTAGAACTGAACTAGCTCCAGATAATCTACTAAACCTGACTATCTGAAAAACCCAACTCTAGACTGCCCGTGTGGAAAATTGTGGGCACCCACAGTTTAGGAAGGGAAAAATAAACTCTGAGTCAGTCGTGGGACTGGTGTGAGTAACAAAAACAGTTTATCTTTAAAACAAACAACAAAAGAATTTTCAACATTGAAACCCGCAATGCTTTTGGAAAATGAAACTATCATAAGACCTCCCACCACACACACAATGCAATCGCAGACTTGGAGGAGATTTCTTCTTATGATAGTCAAATATGCTTACTACGCAAAATCATTCGATATTATTACTATTAGTGCATAGTGTAGAAAACCATTTCGAAAGTATAATATTAATCTTAGCTAGCATAGACATTCCGAACTATGCCTACTATAGCTAACATCTAAATAGTGGTGACCACCATAAGTAAATGGCAGGTTCTACAACTAAAACCGTAATGGTTCGTATTGTTTGATTGGATTTCCAACAAATGGTCAATCTAAGGAACTTCCTACTGCCACATGGGTACGCCTTTGGAGGGACGTCCCGAGAACCTACCCGGATCTCTGCCAACACAAGGCCGGGTTACCTCTTACACTAGGTAACTACTACATGAATATGCCACCCCCCGGTCCTTTGGGACCTTTATCCGAGGCCTCGATCACACAGCAACAATCACACAGTAAATGAGATTGGAGCAACCACATAGGTAAATATCTGGGCTCCATACCATAATATCACCTTTTCCAGAAGGAAATGACATACCCTAAAGGGAGCGACCCTCATAACCTTGCCGCATCTTTCCTGTTTCGACCATTTCCGGTCTGTGAGGCTCGATGGGGTCTCGTCCACAAAGCTACGCTTTTCACAAAAGCCATGCTTTGATCAACAAATGATCAACAAATGATCATCAACACACAGCAACACTCGGCATGCCACACTACCAAATTGGGAGTATATCACTGATAACCTTCAACTACATAACCTCTGAGCTCGTATGTCTCAGAGAAGGGTGTTGAGCTAAGAGAATAAATTCTCCGCCACCAACAGAAATGTATTTGAAAGAAATCAGCTTTATATCTCAAAGTGTAGCGTCAGACATACAACCATACAAGTCTGTTCCGGGTTCGAACAGAACCGAAGGCACTTCCAAAGAAGCCCTTGCAATCCGGGTATTCACAATCCCGATCGGATTTCCCATCACTTAGGGAATCTCTATACCGAGGCCACTCGGTGCAGAGACAATCGATAGGTTATCCTATCGTTCTCGCAAACACCCGGTCTTCAACACCGGTCTTCAATTGCTATCCATATACGCCGTATCACTTATTCGGAATGGGTTGTATGACACAAAGTCCTCTCCCGACTAAACCGAATAGTGAGCGCAATATTTTAAAACATATGGATATTGGGATTTTAGTTAAGTCACGACTTATTATCCAAAACTTTCCTTTCGAATGGTTTAAACAAATTACCATTTTAAATCTGTTAAAAATAAACAGATTCAATTCACAAAGTTCACCCAGTTTCACAAAGATCTATTCATAGCTTGGGAAACCTTTTTCAATTCAAAATTGAAATTCCTTTAATTTAAATTGGAAATTCATTTCTTATATGAAAGCTTTTATCATTTGAAAACAAATAGTTTTCATTTCGGAAAATCTGATTCATTTATACGAGTTAAAGTCCTTGGGTTAAATTCGAATTCTCAAAACCATACTTTTAGAATGGTTTAAATTCATATAAACACATTTATAACATCTTAACCATAATTCCCAAACATGGAATTCAATTCCAAAATTTTGAATTCAAATTCAATTTAAATTATTTAAATTGGAAACTTTACCAAGTTATTCAAAATAACTTTTATCTTAAAAACTCCTTTTCAAAAGCTTTAACATTTAACCCAAATCCATTTCCAAAATCAATTGAAATTAAAATTTCAATTTCGAAAACATTAAATTTAAATCATCCGTGACTTAACCGATTTCCACGTGAAATCCATATTTTTGTGTGTATGGTGTAGTCCAGGGATTTTACACAGTAGTGCAACATCATTCAATCATCACAGATCAAAATACAGAAATATAGTTGATAAGCGGTATAACTATAACGCTTATCTTTTATTTACAGATCATAGATATATAAATTACAGATAATATATTACATTCATCCCAGATAAATGAACTACAGTACAGATCACACACAAATCAGAATATATCACACAGCATCACATATCAGGGATATCAAACAATTCAACATCCAATACAATCTAAACATCCATAGATAGGATCAATTTAATTATCTGATTGATTCAAATCAGATTAATTTCTTTGAATAAATTGGCTAGTCATGGTAAATTAATAATCAATTAATTACAAACATTTAATAAATTGTCCTTTAATTAATCATTAATTAACCCTTAATTAATTATTAATCCTTAATTAATTATTCTTAATTAATTTCAATGAACAATTAATTTCTTAATTACTTCAATAAAGTAATTACACTTACACAATTTCATAAATGATTATCATAAATTAATTTAATCCAATTGATTGTTACAATTAAGCACATTAATGAATTATTTAGATAATCTTAGTTAATGACCTTCATTAACAATTAAAATTTCTTGAATCACTTTTCTAAAGAAATTTCTTATATTATCATTATTGATTATAATTTGATTAACCATTAAGAACTCATTAATTCAAATTATTTAATTTATTAAATATTAATTGTAAATCAATTAGTTCTTGATTACAAATTAATTAATTTCCAATCATTTATTAACTTAAACCTTAATTAATAAATCTAAAACTTATAATCACTAATTAACTTAATACAAATCATTAATTATCATGATTAATTAACTTAATAAATAAATGAATTACAATTCATTAAATCTTCATTTACTTAAGATAAACTCATCTTTTTATTTATTATTTGATTATCACTTATAAATATGGTTGAAACCATTCATTTCAAATTGTCATTTTAAAATTCAAATCTTCTTTTCAACACTTAAACATTTTTAAGTATTTAAAACAATTTAAATTTGAAACTTTATTTGTTTCCAAACTAAATTCTAATCTAAACTTGAATTCATATTTACACTTGGATTTAAAATTCTTTTTAACCCTTAATTTAAAAATTTAAATCTCAGATTAAATTTGCAGAAACAAATCAGGTTTGAAACCTAAAACAAATTTCTACTCGAGTCCCCCACCATTTTACTTCGAGTCCTTTCCCTCAAAACTTCGAACACACCTTCGAGCCTTCTTCTTCTCCCACAACTCAAAACAACCCGGATACATAATGACACGCGTGCACGTGCACAGTGCCTCGACGACACTCCGATGATTGGCGAGACCTCCGGCAAGTCGCGAACGATCACGACATCGAACCCCGATCGTTGAAAACCCCGACACAGATCCACGAGCGAAATCGAGTATATCTCGAGTAACTCGAACCAGACCTCCAATCAAAACCAGCCTCGCCGCCATGAACCACGCCACCAGAACCTCTGCAATTCCATACACAGCAACGTCGCACCCCTAAGCCTCTATCCCCTAGGTCCGATGACACTCGATCGACCATAGACTCCGCGGCAACTTAATTTCCAACTCGACCAAAACTAGGGTTATAAACTTTAATCGTTCGCCGCCGTCACCACGTTCGTCTGACCGCCACCGCACTATTTTTCCAAGCTTCACCGATCATCCCTCCACCTCCAAGAGGAAACTCGTCCCCTCCGATCAATGGGATCACCCACGGCGACCCAAAATGCCCAAAACAATCAAACCCAAACTGCTCTTCGATCTTTGCTCTAAAAATTATGATTTTTACTTTAAAAATCGAGTTAAAGCATACGAATTCGATCTGCATACCTGAATTCGAGAATTGAGAAGTTGGAATTTTGATAAATTTAAAGTTGTGCACAGTTACATTGATTTCCAGAGCTAATACTAATTTATGCTGACTTAAATAGATTTTTAAGTTAAAGCTTATAATAAAACAACCCAGTTTTATTTAAGTCTTGCATCCAAATCCTTCCTTAATCAAGAGGAAATGATTTTAAAGTTAAAACTGAAGTTGAATAAGGGGTATGATGTCATTGGAAATAGCTTTGCACACACATACATCCATATTTTTTTAAATATACAGAGAGGACTTATATGTGTATATAATTATACTTATCCATAGATATACAAGCAACAGATACCTATATTTTTTTAATTTTAAAACAAGTGTTACTCACCTCATTTTCTAGAAAGAAGAATAGAGTTTTCCATTGTTGAAACAGGCTTGTGAAAATTGCAAGCAAAAATTCCTTCTTTGATCCTCTGATTTGCATTGATTTAAACTGTTATTTTAATTGAAGTTTTGTTTGAGTTTTAGATGGTACTACTTCAGTCTTTGATGAACGAAACTGGAATGAAAAGAGTTGATGTATATATGGAAATGAGGTTACAGGGTGTGTTATTTGTTTGTACTGGTGATGATATAGTTTGGTACAAAGTTGATATTTTCTTTGTTGTACAATCAGAGATTTTTTTCATTTTGGAGGCTGATAACATTTCGAGTTGACCTTGGTAATGCTAGCATTAAATGCTTAAGTCCTTTATGTCTTCATATGTTTGCCGTCTCCTCATACAAGCTTTTATACATATAATTTGTTTTCTTCATTTTTGACAAATATACATACCTGGCCATATCTTGTTTGTACTTGTTCAAGCCTACATACTTATCTAATTTATTTGTTCTTAGATATTTGTAATTTGTTTTATTTCATGTATAACTTGATTTGGGTGAGTATACTCATATATATATATATAATCTTGTCTTACTTACTAATTTATCTTGTATACATTTCCTATTTATGTTGTTAGTACTTTTGTTTGTATTATATTTTACTTCTCATATTTATTTCTATTTCCAAACTAAACATGTATTTCTAACTTAAATTTTATTTCTAACTTTTAATTTTTTATTGTCTTGCATATCTTCATATATATATATAGTTTTATATTTCATAAATATACTTTGTTTATATATTTAATTCATAATTTAACTAAAATTTTACATTAATTATCAATTTAAATTTAATTAAAATCCGGGGTCGTTACAGACTTCCCCCCTTAAAAGAATTTCGTCCTCGAAATTTGCTAGGGAGACACAAAGATAGATGAAGAATATTTCATTAAATCAAATTGAACGTCTATTCTGCATTTGGCTTACCAAATCAGAATATCAATAATAGATACAAGAACGAATCTGTTTAATTTTTTTCACACGATACTCGGGTTATCCAGATCTACGAAATGTGTAGGGGCATCGGTTAGTTCAAAGGGATAACTAACCATTCGTAGAATATATTGGGATGTTAAATTGTATAGATATATAGATACAATTTAAAAACTTTCAGTTTAGAACTAAAGTATACCTATCAACCATAGCAAACAAAGCAACCAATTCATCCAAACAAACAATTTTGGCTTATTTGGAGTTTATGTCCCATATTAATATATCAAATCTCCTTCCTGGATCTACCAGGAATTATCAAAGAATCGAAAAGAGATGCTGAACAAAAGAGATTGATAGAGAAAAGATTGTTTCCTTGTTGTTACAGAGTATTGACCATTTATAGTCGTATTCCCCTGTCCCCTATCTCATCCTCTTCTTGCACTCATACTTACAATCAGTGGATAGTAAGAGAATTTACTGAGGCATATGGACGGATATCTTAGAGATTACTCATTCTAGGGTATACTTCACCTTATCTCTATGAGTTACTTAATGTGTTATACTCCATAGCTAAAGTTTAACCTTAGCTCTGATACCACTTGTAAGGACCCACACGAGGCAGTGGCGACCGGTAGGCTTTGCAACCATCCCAGACCCACCGTGGCATACAATGGTACCCTGCCCTTGCTTTTACGGCCAGCCTTTCGACTGTCTCACCTTACGGCTAACCAACCCCTATTCATGAAGAGAGGACATGTAGGGGTATGAGTCTCCCGTTCGCCACCAAACCGCGAAGCGAGAACCCCCTATCACATACCACACTGGTAAGCAAGGTCAGTCATGGGACTGGTGTGAGTAACAAAAACAGTTTATCTTTAAAACAAACAACAAAAGAATTTTCAACATTGAAACCCGCAATGCTTTTGGAAAATGAAACTACCATAAGACCTCCCACCACACGCACAATGCAATCGCAGACTTGGAGGAGATTTCTTCTTATGATAGTCAAATATGCTTACTACGCAAAATCATTTGATATTATTACTATTAGTGCATAGTGTAGAAAACCATTTCGAAAGTATAATATTAATCTTAGCCAGCATAGACATTCCGAACTATGCCTACTATAGCTAACATCTAAATAGTGGTGACCACCATAAGTAAATGGCAGGTTCTACAACTAAAACCGTAATGGTTCGCATTGTTTGATTGGATTTCCAACAAATGGTCAGGCTAAGGAACTTCCTACTGCCACATGGGTACGCCTTTGGAGGGACGTCCCGAGAACCTACCCGGATCTCTGCCAATACAAGGCCGGGTTACCTCTTACACTAGGTAACTACTACATGAATATGCCACCCCCCGGTCCTTTGGGACCTTTATCCGAGGCCTCGATCACACAGCAACAATCACACAGTAAATGAGATTGGAGCAACCACATAGGTAAATATCTGGGCTCCATACCATAATATCACCCTTTTCCAGAAGGAAATGACATACCCTAAAGGGAGCGACCCTCATAACCTTGCCGCATCTTTCCTATTTCGACCATTTCCGGTCTGTGAGGCTCGATGAGGTCTCGTCCACAAAGCTACGCTTTTCAAAAAAGCCATGCTTTGATCAACAAATGATCATCAACACACAACAACACTCAGCATGCCACACTACCAAATTGGGTGTATATCACTGATAACCTTTAACTACTTAACCTCTAAGCTCGTACGTCTCAGAGAAGGGTGTTAAGCTAAGAGAATAAATTCTCCGCCACCAACAGAAATGTATTTGAAAGAAATCAGCTTTATATCTCAAAGTGTAGCGTCAGACATACAACCATACAAGTATGTTCCGGGTTCGAACAGAACCGAAGGCACTTCCAAAGAAGCCCTTGCAATCCGGGTATTCACAATCCCGATCGGATTTCCCATCACTTAGGGAATCTCTATACCGGGGCCACTCAGTGCAGAGACAATCGATAGGTTATTCTATCGTTCTCGCAAACACCCGGTCTTCAACACAAGTCTACAATTGCTATCCATATACGACGTATCACTTATTCGGAATGGGTTGTATGACACAAAGTCCTCTCCCGGCTAAACCGAATAGTGATCGCAATATTTTAAAACATATGGATATTAGGATTTCAGTTAAGTCACGACTTATTATCCAAAACTTTCCTTTCGAATGGTTTAAACAAATTACCATTTTAAATCTGTTAAAAATAAATAGATTCAATTCACAAAGTTCACCCAGTTTCACAAAGATCTATTCATAGCTTGGGAAACCATTTTCAATTCAAACTTGAAATTCCTTTAATTTAAATTGGAAATTCATTTCTTATATGAAAGCTTTTATCATTTGAAAACAAATAGTTTTCATTTCGGAAAATCTGATTCATTTATACGAGTTAAAGTCCTTGGGTTAAATTCGAATTCTCAAAACCATACTTTTAGAATGGTTTAAATTCATATAAACACATTTATAACATCTTAACCATAATTCCCAAACATGGAATTCAATTCCAAAATTTTGAATTCAAATTCAAATTAAATTATTTAAATTGGAAACTTTACCAAGTTATTCAAAATAACTTTTATCTTAAAAACTCCTTTTCAAAAGCTTTAACATTTAACCCAAATCCATTTCCAAAATCAATTGAATTTAAAATTTCAATTTCGAAAACATTAAATTTAAATCTTCTGTGACTTAACCGATTTCCACGTGAAATCCATATTTTTGTGTGTATGGTGTAGTCCAGGGATTTTACACAGTAGTGCAACATCATTCAATCATCAGAGATCAAAATATAGAAATATAGTTGATAAGCGGTATAACTATAACGCTTATCTCTTATTTACAGATCATAGATATATAAATTACAGATAATAAATTACATTCATCCCAGATAAATGAACTACAGTACAGATCACACAAAAATCAGAATATATCACACAGCATCACATATCAGGGATATCAAACAATTCAACATCCAATACAATCTAAACATCCATAGATAGGATCAATTTAATTATCTGATTGATTCAAATCAGATTAATTTCTATGAATAAATTGGCTAGTCATGGTAAATTAATAATCAATTAATTACAAACATTTAATAAATTTTCCTTTAATTAATCATTAATTAACCCTTAATTAATTATTAATCCTTAATTAATTATTCTTAATTAATTTCAATGAACAATTAATTTCTTAATTACTTCCATAAAGTAATTACACTTACACAATTTCATAAATGATTGTCATAAATTAATTTAATCCAATTGATTGTTTCAATTAAGCACATTAATTAATTATTTAGATAATCTTAGTTAATGACCTTCATTAACAATTAAAATTTCTTGAATCACTTTTCTAAAGAAATTTCTTATATTAATCATTATTGATTATAATTTGATTAACCATTAAGAACTCATTAATTCAAATTATTTAATTTATGAAATGTTAATTGTAAATTAATTAGTTCTTGATTACAAATTAATTAATTTCCAATCATTTATTAACTTAAACCTTAATTAATAAATCTAAAACTTATAATCACTAATTAACTTAATACAAATCATTAATTATCATGATTAATTAACTTAATAAATAAATGAATTACAATTCATTAAATCTTCATTTACTTAAGATAAACTCATCTTTTTATTTATTATTTGATTATCACTTATAAATATGGTTGAAACCATTCATTTCAAATTGTCATTTTAAAATTCAAATCTCCTTTTCAACACTTAAACATTTTTAAGTATTTAAAACAATTTAAATTTGAAACTTTATTTGTTTCCAAACTAAATTCTAATCTAAACTTGAATTCATATTTACACTTGGATTTAAAATTCTTTTTAACACTTAATTTAAAAATTTAAATCTCAGTTTAAATTTGCAGAAACAAATCAGGTTTGAAACCTAAAACAAATTTCTACTCGAGTCCCCCACCATTTTACTTCGAGTCCTTTCCCTCAAAACTTCGAACACACCTTCGAGCCTTCTTCTTCTCCCACAACTCAAAACAACCCAGATACATAATGACACGCGTGCACGTGCACAGTGCCTCGACGACACTCCGATGATTGGCGAGACCTCCGACAAGTCGCGAACGATCACGACATCGAACCCCGATCGTTGAAAACCCCGACACAGATCCACGAGCGAAATCGAGTATATCTCGAGTAACTCGAACCAGACCTCCAATCAAAACCAGCCTCGCCGCCATGAACCACACCACCAGAACCTCTGCAATTCCATAAAGAGCAACGTCGCGCCCCTAAGCCTCTATCCCCCTAGGTCCGATGACACTCGATCGACCATAGACTCCGCGGCAACTTAATTTCCAACTCGACCAAAACTAGGGTTATAAACTTTAATCGTTCGCCGCCGTCACCACGTTCGTCTAACCACCACCGCACTATTTTTCCAAGTTTCACCGATCATCCCTCCACCTCCAAGAGGAAACTCGTCCCCTCCGATCAATGGGATCACCCACGGCGACCCAAAATGCCCAAAACAATCAAACCCAAACTGCTCTTCGATCTTTGCTCTAAAAATTATGATTTTTACTTTAAAAATCGAGTTAAAGCATACGAATTCGATCTGCATACCTGAATTCGAGAATTGAGAAGTTGGAATTTTGATAAATTTAAAGTTGTGCACAGTTACATTGATTTCCAGAGCTAATACTAATTTATGTTGACTTAAATAGATTTTTAAGTTAAAGCTTATAATAAAACAACCCAGTTTTATTTAAGTCTTGCATTCAAATCCTTCCTTAATCAAGAGGAAATGATTTTAAAGTTAAAACTGAAGTTGAATAAGGGGTATGATGTCATTGGAAATAGCTTTGCACACACATACATCCATATTTTTTTTAAATATACAGAGAGGACTTATATGTGTATATAATTATATTTATCCATAGATATACAAGCAACAGATACCTATATTTTTTAAATTTTGAAACAAGTGTTACTCACCTCATTTTCTAGAAAGAAGAATAGAGTTTTCCATTGTTAAAACAGGCTTGTGAAAATTGCAAGCAAAAATTCCTTCTTTGATCCTCTGATTTGCATTGATTTAAACTATTATTTTAATTGAAGTTTTGTTTGAGTTTTAGATGGTACTACTTCAGTCTTTGATGACCGAAACTGGAATGAAAAGAGTTGATGTATATATGGATGAGGTTACAGGGTGTGTTATTTGTTTGTACTGGTGATGATATAGTTTGGTACAAAGTTGATATTTTCTTTGTTGTACAATCAGAGATTTTTTTCATTTTGGAGGCTGATATCATTTCGAGTTGACCTTGTTTATGCTAGCATTAAATGCTTAAGTCCTTTATGTCTTCATATGTTTTCCGTCTCCTCATACAAGCTTTTATACATATAATTTGTTTTCTTCATTTTTGACAAATATACATACCTGACCATATCTTGTTTGTACTTGTTCAAGCCTACATACTTATCTAATTTATTTGTTCTTAGATATTTGTAATTTGTTTTATTTCATGTATAACTTGATTTGGGTGAGTATACTCATATATATATATATATATAATCTTGTCTTACTTACTAATTTATCTTGTATACATTTCCTATTTATGTTGTTAGTACTTTTGTTTGTATTATATTTTACTTCTCATATTTATTTCTATTTCCAAACTAAACATGTATTTCTAACTTAAATTTTATTTCTAACTTTTAATTTTTTATTGTCTTGCATATCTTCACATATATATATATAGTTTTATATTTCATAAATATACTTTGTTTATATATTTAATTCATAATTTAACTAAAATTTTACATTAATCATCAATTTAAATTTAATTAAAATCCGGAGTCGTTACAATAAAGGATAGCCTTGACACTTCTGTCAAATTTGAAATGACTTAAACAGGAGCCGTGCCGGGCCAGTGAGGTTAGCTACCTCTAGCGGACATACTTCTTCGTAAACTACTCATTACTTGTTTTTGATTGGTGCGCACCCTTGAATTGGGAGTGTTGTTTCGCGGTGTTGCGATCGTTGCGGCGATGCGTTCTCACCAGTCCAGATCAGGCAAACGGTAGTTTCACTACATTGGGTATTGCCTCATGTGCCTTGTCATACTCGTATCCCTATGCGCGACCACTACGATTTGTTTCGTGTTATACCTATGGAGTACTCCCTGATAGCCCACTAGTTTACGGTGGAGTTTACAGTGCTATATAGACTATGATGCTTATATAAAATGTGTTAAGGGGGATAATGGTAATGCCTTAACTCTATTTTGATACTTTATATTACTGATAGGCATTATCTACTTAGCGTACACTACTATATATAAATAGTTTAACGGATCCTTAGAGGATGGTTATCCCAAGCATCCTTTGAGTTACTTGTATTTTCAGTTGTTATTTCACTTGAGTTGGATTTATTGATATAAGAATGTTAATCCTGACTCGAGTGTTTTGTGTTTTGTGTTTTGCTTTACGCTCGGGTCAGACTGAGTGTACCAGTATTCGAGACTCGCCTTTGGAGTTGGAGCTTCGCTTGGAGATCCAACTATCTATCCAGCTTTCAGATATTCAGTTGATTCCAGTGATGTATTCTGATCTTGTATTTGACTATTGTATTCGAGACTTCTGTTGTATTTTGTTTAACTCTGTTATATATATATAGTAGCTTCATGAACTACTATTCTTTTGTTTCCGCTGCACTATTGTTATATTACTCTGTGTCTGTGATTTTGTGATTATTTATTTACTGTATATGCTGAGTTTTGCCAATTTAAATTAACAATCTGATATTTTGAGCAATTCAAATCCGACATGTATGGATGCGAATGGTTGAAAATATCGGGTCGTTACATATTCTACCCCGACTCCCCCTTATTCCAACAATTCTTCCATAATCTACTAACTCCCCCTTAATCTAAGCCTATCTAACCTATTTTATAATTGTCTTCCTTTGTCATTAACAAAAACCTAAACCTAAACTACATAACTCCCCCTTAAACTAATACTATGGAACTAAATGCTAATAATGAGTATAATAAGTGAAACATAAATCTAATTTTATTATATATGATGTTACATTACACATATATATGAAACATAGACACAAATATATACAATTTTGTTTTTCTCTATTTATTTAATATATATGTTACTATATTTATATTCTATATCTCAGTTATAGAACAAATACCTAGTTCTCTTTTTAATTTAGTAAAGGTTGATTGAATCAAGGGTTTGGTCAGAATATCAGCTATTTGATTCTCAGTGTTGATAAATTCAAGAGAAATAATCTCTTTACTTATATTATCTCCGAGAAAATGATGTTTGATATCAATATGTTTGGTTCTTGCATGATGAGTAGGATTTTTGGATAAATTTATTGCACTTCTATTGTCATAATAAATTGGTGATTTTGAAATATTTAATCCAAAAACCTTTAGGTTCTATTGCATATAGATAACTTGAGAACAAGCCAAAGCAGCAGAGATATATTCTGCTTCAGTTGTTGATAGTGAGACAATATTTTGCTTTTTACTAAACCAGAAAATCAGAGAGTATCCTAAAAAGTGACAAGTTCCACTTGTACTTTTTCGATCTGACTTACAACCATCATAGTCAGCATCACAATATGAGATTAAGTCAAATGAATCATTTTTAGGGTAAAATAGGCCATAGTCTAAAGTGCGTTTAACATATCTTAGTATGCGTTTAACAGCTTTTAAATGAGCTTCTTTAGGTTGAGATTGGTATCTTGCACATAGACAGACACTATGCATGATATCAGGCATACTCGCAGTTATATAGAGTAGCGATCCAATCATTCCCCTGTTTAGTTTTTGATCAACATCTTTTGACATATCTTCTTTATTTAAAGCTTCATTGGTTGCCATAGGAGTGGGTTTTCCACTCGCAGTGGTCATACCAAACTTACTAACTAGATCCCTAGCATACTTTTCTTGACTAATGAAAATACCACTATCTAATTGTTTTATTTGCAATCCTAAAAAGAAAGTAAGTTCACCCATATGACTCATCTCAAACTCTTTTGTCATTATTTCAGAAAACTCTTTGTTCATTTCATTGTTTGTTGATCCAAAAATTATATCATCTATATAAATCTATACTAATTGGATATCATTTTTGTTTCTTTAAAAAAAGAGTATTATCTACTCTACCAATTTCAAAATTTGATTGTAATAGTTAAGATCTTAGTCTATCATACCAGGCTCTAGGAGCTTGTTTCAGACCATATAAAGTTTTCTTTAATTTGTAAACATGATTTGGAAACTTTTCTTCTTCAAAAAGTGGAAGTTGTTCAATGTAAACATCCTCTTTAACAAAACCATTTAAAAATGCACTTTTGACATCCATTTGAAATAATTTGAAATTGTTATGGTTTTCGAAAGCAAGTAGAATTCTAATGGCTTCTAACCTTGCTACGGGTGCAACGATTTCATCATAGTCTATTCCTTCTTCTTGACAATAACCTTGCGCAACTAATCGAGCTTTATTTCTAACGACCTCACCTTGTTCATTCATTTTATGTTTATAAACTCATTTAGTTCCTATTATAGTTTTGTCCTCAGGTGTAGGAACAAGTTCCCATACATCATTTCTGGTGAATTGATTCAGTTTTTCTTGCATAGCAAGAATCCATGAATCATCAGATGATGCTTCCTTTGGATTTTTGGGTTCAATAGTTGATATAAAAGCTATATTACTCATCTTGTTTAGTTGATTTCTAGTTCTAACAACAGATTCTATATTTCCTAGTATATTTTTCTACAGGACGATCTTTTAAAAGCCTGATCTTTTTATTAGAATGAACAGTTTCACAATTTGTTTCATTATTTAGAGTAACAAAATCATCTTCATCATTTATTTGAACAAAATCTTTGAAATTTTCATTAAAGGATAAATGCATTGTTTCTTCAATGGTGTTAGTTTTTAAATTGAAAACTCTATATTCTTTACTTCTATTAGAATATTCGATAAAGATTCCTTTGTTGGATTTAGGATCAAATTTATCCAAATTGTCCTTTGTATTTAGAATAAAGCATTTACTTCCTTAAACTTTAAAATAAGATACCTTTGGTTTCTTATTGAAAAGAAGTTCATATGGTGTTTTATTGGTTAGAGGTCTAATTAAAATCCTATTCAAAATGTAACAAGCTACAACGACTACTTCAGCCCAAAAATTTCTTGGTAATTTACTATCTGAAAGCATAGTTCTTGCACACTCTTGAATCGTCCTATTTTTACGCTCTACCACTCCATTTTGTTGTGGAGTTGTTGGGAAAAAAATTATGAGTTATTCCTTTTTTATTACAGAAATTCTCAAAATTTTCATTTTCAAATTATCCACCGTGATCACTACAAATAGTTTTGATTTTTAAAGAAAATTGATTTTGAATTCTTTTTGCAAAAGTTTTAAATAAATCAAAAGCATCACTTTTATGTTTTAGAAAATTGTCCATGTAAATCTAGAATAATCATCTACAATTACAAAAACATATTTACTATGATTTATTGACTGAATTTGAGATGGATCAAACAGATCTAAATGAAGTAACACAAGAGGTTTTGAAGTTGAAATCGTATCTTTCAATTTAAATGAACTCTTTCTAAGTTTTCCTAATTGACAAGCATCACCTATACTATCTACTTTAAAATCCATTTTAGGAAAACCTCTTACTAGATCAAGTTTTGAAAGTCTAGATAAGAGTTTGAAATTCAAATGCCCAAATATTTTATGCCAATCCAAGGGTCACTTGTATTAGCCAAAAGACATAGGTTATCATTTGAGATTTTCATACTGAGAATATTAATATTTTTCTTCCTAATTCCTTCAAAGATAATATTTGATTTATTATCTTCGATGTGACACTTATCCCTTTCAAATTTAATTTTGTAGCCCTTGTCACATAATTGACTTATGCTAAGTAAGTTGTGTTTTAGATTCCTAACTAACTAGACATCAGAAATAGTAGGAGTTTTAGAGTTACCGACATTGCCGATGCCAATCACATATCCTTTTGAATTATCTCCAAAGTTGACCATTCCTTCATCTTCTTAAATTATGTCATTCAATATCTCCGGATTACCAGTCATGTGTCTTGAACATCCACTATCATGTATCCATTTGTTTTTCTTGATTTGCACCATTTGTCCAGTGAGTGTTGATTCTTCACAAGCCATATAACATATCTGTTCCTGCACAACACACCAATTCAGTAAATAACTTGATTTTCTATAATAACAATATGCAGACTTATGAGACAATGATGATTTGGGTAGTTTTGAACTAGTGTTAACAGAATCTCCAAAAATTGCCATTTTAAACTTTTTCAAAATTCAGATTATGATAACTTTGAAAACCAATGCTCCGATACCAAATGTAGGAAATGCGGATTACAGATCTTAAGGAAAAATTAACACTAGAGGGGGGTGAATAGTGTTTAATTAATTTTATGAATCGTTTTGAAATCTTTTCAAATTAAATCCAAATAAATGCAATTCACAAACACAAAAACAATCACAGAATCAGACACAGATGCAAACAGTAAATAAAAGCAGTAAAGGAAAGAACACACCAGAATTTTATACTGGTTCGGAGTTACCCTACATCCAGTCCCACACAATTTCTTATGCAGATTTCTTTTCAAATATAATGTCAATATTACAACCTTGATTTCAAGGCCACGAGATACACCCTCCTGTCTCCGAGTCCAGGGCAAATTCTCTTGATTTAACCAGGCTATAAGATCACCTAATTGATTTACGGGCTACAATCACACTCAACTGATTTACAGTCCACAATCACACCGTTTCCAATATCACATTGATAGATAGAGAGACTCGATACACTTCTTTGATTACAAATGATCATATAACTCTGAATAGTACTGAGATATTTGAGAGAGAGTGGCAGAGAATCAAACTAGAGACAATCGAGTTTGATTCACTTAGGATTTCGTCACAGTTTTAAGAATGTTTGAAAATAAGAATGGAAGAGAAAGAGGAGAGAAAACAATGAAAACTTGTGTAAAAATTTGTTGAAAACTACTAGTATATATATGAGAATAACGGTCATGTCCATTCGTGAAAGGTTTTGACGAATAGAAACTTCTTTTGAAAATTTGAATTTTAAATTCTACGGCTACCATGTCGACATGGGGGGTAGGGGCATGTCGACATCCCCTAGTATATTTTGAAAATTGATTTTTGTTTTAAAAGAGATTTTCTTTCTAAAGTTTGTTGAAACTATCTTAGAACTTTGTAAACTATTTTAAATATACTTTATGATTATAAAACCTTTGGAAAGTGATATTACGAAATATAAAAGTAATAAAAACTAAATATATAAATATTTTGAGATTAAAGCTAAAACATTAAAACCGGGAGATAGTTTTAAAACAAGAAATGATTTCGAAATTAATATGATTAAAAATTATTTTTGAATTAAGGCTAAAAAATTTAAATAGAGAGAGATGTCTTTTTAAAAGATAGTTTTGAAAAAAATCTAAAAATAAGTCATTTTGAAAATTTTGTGGATTCCATTCCACTAGAGAAGGTCGTGGGTTCCATCCCACTAAAGAGGTTGTGGGTTCCATCCCACTATTAAAGCGAGAAGGTGGATTCCATTCCACAATGAAAATCCGAATAAAGATTTAAGTGTTATTATGAAGTTTTAACATGAATCTAGACTCTATTACTTATCTTGATATCTTGAACTCTTGAACTTTTGATAATCTTGATACTCAAGAGTCTTCAGTCTTGATTTCTACAATCTTGAATTCATCAGTCTTGAATCTCTATACTCTACAGTCTTCATTCTCAGTACATGCATATATATATATATATATCCTGCATATACATATATATCTTGACAAAGATATTAGTATTTATATTTTATAACAAGTCCTAAGGTTGTTGTCATCAAAACCATCATCTCAGGAACTAACAGTTAGATAATTTGTTTAGTTTGTTTGTTAGACCGAGTCAGCCAAAGGTTAGTAGTTAGCCAAACAAAACTACATTGTTTTGGACAGATAGTCCATTTATTACATATTTTGGGCATATATGATATTTGCTTTTATTGATATGATCAATTTGATTAACCTGTTTGGTTGCAAGATATTGATTTGCAAAAAGATATGTTTTAAAGGGATATTAATGAGGGAAAACCCGTTCCGCTAAGCGGTATGGTCTCACTTAATATCAGTAAACCGAGATGTATTGGTATTATTCACACAAGGCTTTATCTCTGACTCGAAGTTTATGTTTTCCCCTTAAACTCTTGGGTGCTCAAAATTAATTTGAGTAGATTGAGAGTATGGTTTTACAGGTTTAGGAGGAGGGCGAATAAAGCTTCCGGAGACGAGCAGGAGGCTGATGTTAGCTATATTTAGGAGTTGTTTCATTTTATTTCCGATGTGTCGTATTAAGTCTGATATGACTATTTAGTACTCTGGTCAACCAAAGGGGCATCTTCATATGTCGCTCTTAGCGTATATGTAATAATTGTATTCGATCTAAATCTGGGAAATGTTTGGGATTATGTAATTGGATATGAAACATGTTTTGTGAAATGTAATCAGAAAAGGGTTTTTTGAATCTGTGATTTTGTTTCATATTCATGTGCATCTGATATTATGGATACCATTAACATCACCGTATTTTGTCGTCGGAAGTTAGTACTATAGATTACTACAACATTTGTAGCGCTTGGCTTTGGATCTCAAGATAGGGGATGTTACAAGTTGTCTAAGGGCTCGCTTGTTTCCTAATTCAAAAGTAGTAAATGGTCTGAATTAACGGTTAGAGCGGTAGTGAATATCTTAGGAAGGGCACGCTTCGAGTTTGAGTTATTAAGTGACTGATATAGGGTCCGCCACTCTCCTATAAAGAAGTGTTAAATGTTTCGATGAGATTCTAAGCGATGTCAACTAGACGGTACAGTGAGGAGTTCGCCTTTGGGGTTAGGTATTGACAAAGACCTGCCTAGAATACAGGTAATAATGGGTCTGGAGTCTACCTATTCCTTATTAATAAGGTATTAAGTAGCTTGGGTACTGTCTCTCACATGGCTAAGACTTTAATGACGATAGATGTGTTAGCAGTATGGCTATTATGTATTATAAAACCATAAATTGTGGTCAAAGGTCTTTGTAACTAGGACCAATAGACCTATGATGACGATGCAAGGAGCCCGCTTCATATTTGGAAGTATTAAGTTTGATAGACTTACAACAGTATTTTTGTACCTTTGGATGAGGATAAGTTGACAAATTATGTCAAGTAGGAATATCGTGTGTGCGATATTAGGTTAAAACGATTAACCTTAAATAGTAGACATAATAATTAAAAGGAAACCAATCGGTATAAATTTAAGTTATGGACAGTGTATAGACATTTCAGTCACTAGAACGTTGTTCTGACCTCCTCCTTATTACAACCCATAGGATAGATTTAGAGGAACAGCTCACTGGTGCTAGATGTGATCAGTTGTTGGAGAAGTCTTCTTATCTCTCATGCTCGGTACTGATGTGGCGATTTGATACCCAAGGAATACTATTAATTCTAAGGTAGTAGTCATAATTAGTATTTATATCCTGTTATTATTTCCGCTATGAGTTTAGATTTTATCAATCTCGGATATGCTCATGCTTATTTGTAGGTACCAAATCCAATGATCCATGCTCTGATTGACTAGGATTTCGATTTTTGTCGAAATTTGGGCTCATTAAAGTGCGGGTTGTTACATATCATAATAGAGTTCTTCTACACTCTTATAACCCCCATCAATCCAAATTAACCAAAATTTCTTGAAAAATCATAGAAGATTCGAAATGGGAATTAAGGGAAAAGCAGAATGCATTAAGATAATTAAATTCATAAGTTATTTTGTTTTCAATTATGTCGAGATAGAGGTTGGATCTTCTTATTCACATTGATATTTGGTGATATTTGATTATATTTAGTGAATGAATTCAAAACATATACCACTTATATTATATTTCATGCTTATAAAAGATGAAGTATGAATTTATGTTGTTGTCCTAGTATGTTAGAGTATGAATTGTGATTATTAGATGGTATACAAACTTTTGGAAAACATGCCATGTTAATTGAACCCATAATAGTATGTTGTAGTTAAGAATTTATAAGTTATTATGATGATACACTATGATTCCTTATATTTTATGATTGCATTTGTATGATTGAGTGCAATGTATGAGATTGTTGTTGAGTAGCGAAAATGTTGATTTTTCACTTGTCAAAGATCAGTTCATGATTTGGCAAAGTGCATCGAAGGCATTTACTGAAATGAGAAGTGAAGATGACCGAGTGAAGTGTTAGAGAGAGCCAAAAAATAGTTCAATCACGTGTAGTTCGACATAGGTTGCTCGATCTAGGAAAATGAAGATGTGTTTCGGCTATAAGAGTTGGATATGGTGACTTCAGCATTGGAGGTAATTGTCTCGAATCTAGCATACAAAATTTTTGTTGTACCTAAGTTTGGATTTGGCTTGGATTAAGGTGTTCTTGTAAGGAATTCTTTGTTCAAGACTTCTGGGTGGTCATTAGATAACTTCTGGTTTTTGTTGAGCCAGGAGATGGAACATGGCTTGGATGGATCAACACGAATTTCGATAAGCACATGAAGTATTTAGGCCTAGCTTGATGTGGCATCATGATTTAAAATAGGATATGTGATCTAACCATATATATGGTTCAACCACATAAAAAATTCGAAGTAGGGGAATGATTGACTAGGGGTAATAGTGTGACCGGCTGAGGGTTGGTATGGGACTGATCTACATAGAGATTCAATCTTTAGGACTTTTTATCTTCTTCATCTCATCTTTGGTTTTTCCACAATTTTGACTAAGAACCATTCTAATCAACATTTCATTATACTTTGATGACATTTCAAGGGGTTTGATTTTAATTCTTGAGAAGTCAAGGAGTGAGTAATCGATGGAAGAAAACGATGAATTTTGAGCAAATGAAAGTAAGTTATAATGTCACATCCTGCTCCAGCACTCTTGTCTGGAATCGATGCTGCTACCTTCATATCATGATGCATATTAGTGTCACAATGAACAAGAACATACCAGAATACAAAATCATTCAGAATACATGATTTTAAGTGCAAGTAATATTATACATTCATGTTTTTTTATAATACAACATAAACCTTGATTACATCGGATCAAAAAAGTTTATCCATTACATAACTATACATATAAGTATACATAAAAAAGATAATGCATAAAATATGAAGTCTTCACCCCAATGGTTCATACATCCAACTAAGATTAAGATATTTGTCATTTGTACCATAAGTGTAGCATTATGAGTAACACAAACCCAGTTGGAAAGCTTTCTAATCTACAGTCTCATGTCATGTCATAGTAGGTTGTCTTATTAGGATTCTTAATTCATCCCATGATTTAATACTTCAAGAAAGTATTATAACATCAACATATCGTATTAAATTCTATGAATATAATATATAAATAAATTTTCCAACTATATTTTTCCAAAACTATGGGATACAAAATTTCTTTCTTTATATAACATGATCATATTCAAATTCAAAAATCCATGTTGACACACCGTCACCTACACATGAGTCTAAACCGAACACTCAGTAAGGAATTAGACCCTATGAATTTTTTTATCCCATAGCGGTTGGTGTCCGAACACCAAGTAAGGACATACTCTACTTAACACTCAGTACCAAAGGATAATAGTGCACTACCCAAGTTCTGTTCTCTTATAATGCATACCTTAAAACCAACCATCATTAGCAACCAACATCTGAACACCAAATAAGGATGTACTTTACTTAACACTCAATACCATAGAGTCATAGTGCACTACCTAAAATCTATTGTCTTATACTGCATACCTCAAAATCAAACATCATTAATGATTTGGTCAAAACCTCAAATTAAAATTTTAAGAAAGTATGTTTCAAAATAATTTATATTCGAAAATCATATCCCTAAATGTATGTTATTCTTTCTTTTAGAAAATCTAACTTCCTTCATAACCACCAAGATATTTTCAAAAGTAACTAAATATTACTTTTCCCAATATAGTTCATATAATCCATAGAAGGATGTTTTACATAAAACTACTTACCAATGATTTCTAAATAATCAAAAACATTTAAACTCAAAAGTTAAGCTTAAAATTTCATTTGAAATTTTAACTAAGTTTCCATTAACCTAACCTTATAACCTTTAAAATTCTGAAATTTGAAAAATTTAAACTCAAAAGTTAAGCTTATAGATTTTGAAGCCTTTCTAAGGGCACAAAACTAAACCAATTTTATAACTAATTTTTAGGTTAATAAACTTTTGAATTTAAGGATGGTGATACACACAAAAGTAATAGGTAATTTAATTATTATATTGATTGATAGAACAGGGTTCACCAAAATCCATTCAGTACTCAAGAAGTTAAGCTTGAAAACCACAAATTTTGTTTGAGCATTTAATTAAAATAGGTAGTAAACTTGACCGACTTTGTAACAAAATATTCTATATGAAAACGATCGAATTAGGGGATCCTTACTAGGTAAAAGTTATATATCTATGAATCAACTTTCTGGAACATTAAAGAAAGGCAAGATTGGTTTAGGTTATTAGAAGTTACTAGAGAAATACTGAGAGATGTTGGGTCATTTCCAAGCTACTTATATACATATACAAAAATTCATATACCATATCATAATACAACATGAAATTTTGTATTTAAATTATTTTTCTCTCTCCTAAGTTATGTGACCTTCATCTTAGTCCAAAGTACTAAAATTCTCTTACTTTCACTTAATTTACTTGCCTTACTAAGTATATTCTTCTTCTTTTCTTAAATGCTAGAATGTAGGGTTGAAGCTTTATTTATCAGGTTTCCATTTTTCTAATTAAGTCCTTCTCATTTATTTTTTATTTACCCAAATTCCATGATAGCCAAGTGTAATGTGTTTCTACCAAATGTCTCAGGCTTTGCCATGTGTTACTTCTCTTGCCTTTATGAAGAGAATATATGTGTATATGTGTGATGTGATAAAGATATATTGACTTTATATTTATAAGTGTGTATATGGGTCCGTTCGTAGATCTGTTCAATGCACACAACACCTTCTTTTGTTTGTCCATTATTCAAAATAAAATTACATGTTTACTCGACTAAGTGCACTGAGTATAATTCTACAGCATTTATTTAAATTTATTAATTTTTAAATTTTAGGTCAAATGCATCAAAACTTTGATCGGTAATTGCCATATTTTATCTGACAAAATATTTATAAAAATGCCAACAAAATGTGTCAAAAAGATAGGTTTTACTACCTACCATAGAAAAAGATCTCGTCCCTAAAATCTTAACTTTTGATAGTTCTGGATAATCCTTTCGAATTTCCAACTCAACTTCCCATTGTTAATACTCGGCTATTGATTTTGATGATAACAACCTTGATAACAACCATATACAATCATATAAAATATAGATACTAATGTTTTGCCAAGTTATATAGTATATAGTGCAAAATATACACAAGTATTGAATCGAAGACTGTACGGTGTAAACACTCAAAAGGTAGACATGAAGACTCATGTGTACAAAGACCAAGATGAAGATCTCAGGATAATAATTTAGTGTATAGAGTCATAGCTTATATTATTAAAGTCCTTGATAGCAATCTTTAATCTCTGTCTCCTATTTTCTATCCTGTATATTTTCTAACAAAATAAAATTTCAAAATATTTTATAAAAGTTTTCAGAGTTCAAAATGTTTATAAGCCATGTTCAAACTATTTCAAACACTGTCAAATTATTTTACAAAGTATAGGATTTTCAAAAAAATTTAAAAGAAACAAGTTTTCAAAATATATATGCACATGTCGACATATAAGTAGATGGTATGTCGATATACATGCCGCCAATTAGCTTTTCAAATTTTGAAATGATGTCTATTCTTATAACTCTTCACGAACGGACACATATGTTGATTTACTATATGAAGGGGAGTTCAAATGAATTTTTTGACAACTAATTATTTATTTTATTCCCTCTTCTAACTATCTTGAAAACTCCATTGAAAATATACTCTATTCCCTTCAAAATCACTTAGAATCAATTCGTACTTCATTATCTTAATTTATTACTACTTTCTTACAATTTTGGAAACATCTCTTCTCTCAATTCAAAGATCAAAGTGTTCTCTAAGAGGCTATATGATCTATTATATCCAAAGTTCAAGAAATTGTCTTTGGTAAAACTATCAACTATATTTGTGTTTGCTTGGGTGTGCTTATAGCCCGTTTAAATCAAGTGGGTGTGCTTAGTAACGAAGAAATCTAGTTGGTGTGCTTGTAGCCCGTTCAAATCAAGTGAGTTACCCTAAGCTTGGAAATTCAGGAGGATGTGTCTTGTAACCTCGAAATTGAGATTGTATTTGGGTTTGCCTTCTACTCGGTTAATGATTGGCATTTGAAAAGAAATATGTACATGTAATTATATGGATCAAGATGTAGGAGAAATCCAAACCAGTATAAAATATCCGGTGTCATCTCTCCAACTCTCTACTTTACTTTATTGCTTTTATTTTTATCTGTGATTGATTGTTGGTATATTTGTGTATTGATAATCTGTGATTTAATATTAATCTTGATAGAAATTTAAAAAGATTTACATAAGTTAGAAAACACTATTCACCCCCTTTAGTGTTTAATTAACCTTAAGATCCATAATTCCACAATCCACACCCATGACGCTTCACTTCTTTATGACGGCTTTATTGTACCTTCATTAAGGGAATTTTCTTTGTCCATTACTTCTTGACCTTCCTATCAAGAATTTGAACTACTTGTTCAACATGCTTGGTACCCTTCTTAACTTCAAATCTATATAAATAAATTTTGTGTGATGGATCAGGAACATACTTTCATAACATTGATATATGGAAAACAACATGACTATATGAGAATTCTAAGAAAATTTGGATCTGTAAGGAACTTTACCAACTCTCTAGGCAATATGGAATGGTCCTATAAATCATGTGAAAACTTCATCTTTTTCTTTCCCAATCGCATTGCCTCAAATACCGGGGGTAACTTTCAAAAGGACTTGGTCCCTTACTTTGAATTCTAAACCATTTATCCAACGATCTGCATATCTCTTTTGTCTGTATTCTGCGGCTTGTAGTCGTTCCCGTATAGTTGAAATTTTCTTCGTCGTTTCTTTCACCAAATCAGAACCAAGAAGTTCACTGTCTCCAACTTCTACCTAATATACCGATAAACAACAGGGTCATCCATATAGAGCTTCAAATGGGGCTATGTCAGTACTTGCATGATAAGTATTATTATATATGCAAATTTAATTGATGGTATGTGCGTTCCTCATGTGCTTTCAAATTCCATTATATACGATCTTAATATATCTTATATTACTAGGTTTACCCTTTTCGCCTACCAATTTATTTGTGGATAAAAGGCTGTGCTTAGGTTGAGTGATGTACCCAAAGCTTTTTGGAAACTTTTCCAAATTGTTGATGTAAATCAGAGTCTCTGTTTGAAACAATGGTTATTGGTGTACCATGTAGTTGAACAATTTCTTCCAAGTAGATTCACCTTATCATATCCATCGAGCAGGTCACGTTATAAGGTATGAAATGAATTGACTTTTTTAGGTAATCCACCACTATCCATATCACATCATGTTCCTGCTTCGACATTAGTAGTCCAACATAAAATCCATTGTGATGTGTTCCTACTTCCATTCAACTCCAATTCATTAAAAATTCTCCCATATATGTCCAACCAGTCCTACACTTCTATAGCCGATTTTGTTCCTTGGAACGATTCACCACCAAGACTAGAAAAATTGTTATTTAGCTTCGTGAAATCGGCCTTAGGTGCCTTCACGTGACCACCACCACCAACAACAACATTTTGAGCAGCCACTTGGGCATTTTGTAGCATATTCACCATTATCGTATTGAATATTTCCTTGAAGTTAAGGTTAGCAGCCCCCGAGCCTTTTCCTTCCTCCTTGACTCCAGAGATGGAGTTCCTCATAGTTGTTTCTTATGTGCTGGCTCATTCTTGATTTGTAACGAGAATGATTAGTCTCTCATAAAGAAAACTGCATTAGTAGCACTCGTGTCCACAATCCAACTTATATAACACACACACACATTACTTTATGTTTTGAAAACCAAAATATATAACTAGTATGCTCTCTCTCTCTCTCATATATACACACTCCCGATCTAGTCTGGGGCGATAACTCCTACTTTATCTCTATTGGATCAAGGTACCAACTTAGGTCAACTACATAACCTGGCTTTGATACTAAATGTGATAGCCGCCCTACATCCACGACACCTAATATACCTAAAGAGTGCGCTGCTATGGTACTCGGGAAATGTAGGGCGATTGTCAAGGGTGAAAAGAAAATAAAACAATTATAGAACTTGTCATATATCTCACAGTGCATCGAATAAAATATAATAACCATCACATATATAAAACAGGTGAGATGACATAACTAAATGAACCACAAATATTAAAGTGCATCGATTCATAGACTTATGCAAAATAGTAGTAGAGTTTATAAAACTAGAAATAAACTCAAGATAACTATCTTTGGATAAAATAACTAACACTGTCTAGGCTCCATGATAGTGGCACATTCCCATTTCATCCAACTATCCTTTTAAATTCGAGATGAACAGGATTGGCATAACTCCTTATGCAGCCAAATAGTACATCTAGACATTCCCTTTGCAACATGTATTTATACTAAACTAAAGATGAAAAAGAGGAGCTTTTTGGTAGAAAGTGAGTTAATGGAGGTTGGGGTCTATTTTGGGAAACTAGAAGGGTGGTTTGATCTGTCCTATCCTATCTAATTAAGCACAAATCCCAAAATGAGCTAGTGGGCTTAGGTTTGGGCCTAATTAATAACCCACTAATCTAACGAATAGTAGTCCAAACTTAAAACGGCCATATCTCCTAAACGGTAAGTTCGTCTTTCTATTATGATTATTTTACGAAAAGAGAAACAATTATCCCAATCTAAAGGAAGTGATTTCAGACCCCATTTCAGCTCCTATCAAAAGTCATAGGCTCTACAAGAATTTTAGGATCAAAACTGTCCAATAAAAATTTTAAAGAGTGAAAGTGTCCATAGAAGTTGTTTTCCAGAGTTATTGACTTATACGACCTCAAATGAATTAAATAATTATATTTTACAATCGTTCAATACGTAAAATATGGGTCATTACACTCTCCACCTTTAGGAATTTTTCTCTCGAAATCCCCAAACAAAACAAATAATAGTCAACCACAGTTACCCCGAACGCCTAATAATCATAAACAACCATCAGACATCTCAAATAGTTAGCCATGCAATCAATAATATAAATGTACCTATCCTAGCATGTGAGATACTAAACTACCCTACATGATATCAGAAGTGAAAGTAAATAAGATGAATAGAAGGCCTTACCATGTAAAGAGCTCTGGATATGCAACCTCATAATCTCCTCAATTTCCAGTATATAATCACATTCACTTTCACCCTATTGAACCTTCACTAACTCCACTATCTTCCTCTGAAGCTGCTTTGTATCAAGTCCGACAATACAAATCATCCTACTAGGCCTCGAAGCTGTCAGTTCAATTATGATATCATCAAGTTAATCTGAGGCAATCATTATGCCAGAGTCATGCACAAACATATGTAAGTGAGAAACGTGGAATATTATGCATACCCACCTGTAGAGTAGTGCAATCGATGAT
This sequence comes from Allium fistulosum, assembly GCA_030737815.1. Taxonomy (NCBI): domain Eukaryota; kingdom Viridiplantae; phylum Streptophyta; class Magnoliopsida; order Asparagales; family Amaryllidaceae; genus Allium; species Allium fistulosum. The sequence continues at coordinate 922,792,404 of CM060904.1, forward strand.
TTCTATTTGATGATAACAAACATCTATTTTTATCTAACGTGTTTGTCCAGTGTTGTATATTTATAGGTTTTTATCTATATATTGATTGTGGAAAAGCTTCCTTTCAGTAAAATAAAGGGCTGCATATATAAAGAAAAGGAAACAATTAAAGATCTGAAGCAAGGAATATATCAGTATGCAATTAGAGGTAGTATATATCGAGAAAGGTAAATTAATATATATTGAAAGAAAAGAATTGTATACACAATCAGACGATATATTTTGGAATGTACAACAGAGTTTATTTACCATTATATACAGATTTTATTTTCTACAAAGGGAAACAAAATATCTCACAAATCATATCTTTCTCTATATATCCTCACACATGTGTTTTTTTCCATAAATATACATCCTCTCCATTAGCCTATATAAACAATGCTCCATCACACACTAAAATAATCATTAGTTATATATCTTTATTGCTATTATAAAACTCAATTAATGTTCCTAAAAAACTACCGACCATTCATACATCCAAATGTCAAATTTCCAGAACTTTGAATTCATTACATCAACTACGACAGTTTTCAGACCTGCCTACAATCACTGTTATAAATAATCTTCATCAACATCCTACAAGCGATGGTTATCTCGCTCACATCTCAGGTAATTCAGCAAGCAAACTCACATCATCCTACGAGCGACTGTTATCTCATTCACATCTCAGGAAAGTCAATAAGCAAACTCATAACTCCTATCAAGCAATAACTTGGTCGAAGATAACTTTCAAATCGACACAAGCACACCAAACCAAGATAGAACATCAAGCATCAAGTCACCAATGAAATTCAATGAGCTTTTAAGCGGCATCTCCTTTAATTGGCCTTAGATCCAGCATAGCCTTAGACCTTACAACCTCAACTTCTCACCACTGCAACTTCGAATTGATGACCCCCAGTCGATGACGTCAAGGTTTAGGTCACATCATGAAACTCTAGGTAATAGGAAATAGACAATAGGCAACGCTTCGGATTTCACCAGTGAGCACTCTAGGTCGACATTGATGCGCTTGGAAGCATCTCGGGTTCAACGGCAGTCCCTAGCTTTTGATTTCGAACGACACTGAGGCAACGTTAAACTCTTTGAACAACAAACGCAAGCATCGTCAGTGGCTTTATCTCAGTCAAGAACTTCCAGCCGAGTTTGATTTCAAAGCAGTGCAAGGTCAACATTTTTTTAGAAGCAAAGTATAAATCTTGAGACTGAATTTCTAGGCGATTATTTATTGGGCGGTTTCTTTTTGAGAAGTGAGAGGTTTGTTTCCAATACAAGGAAGAGAAAGACAGATCATCTAAAATGAAGCATGCACATGATAGTACTTTTGAAGAGGGGAGTTTTTTTCTTTTCATTTGACTTTATATTTTGTCTTTGTTTTATTTTTCTTTTAAACTCTAGAATTTAATTTGGAGCTATGCATTGTAGTTTAGGGATTCTGATCTCAGGGGTTTAAGTTCAGGTAGAGTTATTAGGCATAGAGTTAGAATATTCGTTAGTAGGGCCTACAAGTTGTTCTATTTGTAAGCATGTTGAATATTTAACTCTAGTAATAGCTTTGGGAGCAGCAGTAGGCATTAGATCAAAGCTGGGTATATCTTGTGTTCTTTATTTTCAGCATTTAAATTTTTTGTACTCTACTTCATATTTTATCAGTAACAGTGCATAATAATTTTAAATACCCTATTCAACCCCCTCTAGGATACTACTCGATCCTACAAGTGCGCTATTAGAGCCTATGTTCTAGGTTCACTCTAGAAACATGTCTAGTTCAAATAATACTTTCTCCAAGGGTCAGTTAATAGCTAGGCCATCCATATTTAATGGGACTGATTATGCTTATTGGAAGGATAGAGTGAAAATATATCTAATCTCCATTGGCTATGATGTTTGGGATATAGTAGAAACAAGACACACTCCACCTAAAATGAAAATCAATGATGTTGAATTCCCTAAGCCCAAAGACAAATGGGATGTATCCCGGCTATATCGAACTGATTGCATAACTCAAATTCGACTGCCATAAAGGACGATGACTCCAGAGTGATAATTGTGGGTCCCAGAAGTCTTATATAGATGTTAACATGAAGTCAATGTTGAATGTACTTGATGGGTATGCAAGGCAGAGCATTCGAAATATGAAATATGGTTCAACTCCTATGAGGGATCGACATAAATTGGCTTCAATGATAGGGATCGGCATGTTTTAGGGTGTGAGAGCATTCCTATAGAAAACAATGAACATCTCAAGATCCACAGGTCTAATGCATATGAAATTTTATGAGCAAGACATAGGGATCCTAGGGTGCCTACCCTAGGGATCATACCTCAAGGGAATGAAGTTGTAGGGATCGATATACTTCCCTTGGAAGGGATTGGTAGAAAGCAGCGTGCAAACCATATTGAAGCAAAGATCAAGCAATAACTCAAGCTCCACCGATCCAATTTGCATGAAATTTGGAAGCTAAGCATATTTTTGCATGAGGAAGCCACCATAGGGATTGCACCCTAAAATTCAACCAAAGAAGGGATCGGTACCGATTCCTCTTCTTTGGAATTGGGTTATGTGACCCCTCTTGTAGGCCCATATGGATTTGAGGGTCTTTCTGCCATGTTTTCAGAGATATGTTTGTCCATCTTCATCTATAAATACCAGTTTGGTTGTTTATTTTCGGGACTTTACGCTACTAGTTGCTTTATACTCGTTTATAACTAAAGATTTTGATCTGATCCCTTTTGTACTCTGATTAAGTGATTATAAAGCAATCTATGCAAAGTGGACGTAGGCAAACAACACCAAACCACTATAAATCATTGTGGGTGGGTTATTCTTTCAATTAACTATTGTTTCTTTATTGTTATCTATTGTTTCCATTTTATTCTTCATTTTTTTCTCTTCGTAAAGTTTCTATTGGGTGTTTGTGCCAATTTTTGGTGCAAATATTTTGGTGCTTTCACTGAGAGCCTTGATTCTCAGCTTATTAGGATCCCTTTGTTGCTACTAGATTGCATAAATCCCCCAAAAGAGATCCATGGTTATATTTAGGAGGTTTGCTCGTTCTACTCAGATTTGCAAAAATATAAGCAAAGTTATCAACAATGGTAAAGAACACAAGATCTACTTCTCAGAACATGGAAGAAACGAGAATGCTAGTTTCCAGCAAGGAGGCATGAGCAGTCAACTAATGGATGTGAATGTTGAACCAGTTGATGTCCAGAATCCAACTGGTTCTATTACAGGAGATGAATTTTAGAATCTGATGAGAGAGCTACTAGATAGCTGTCGAAAATTGAATCAGCAGATTTAGGCCAATATCAACCTAATGAACAAACTCAGTCAGCAACAGCAAGGAAAAGCTAGGAGGGACCCTACCACTTACTCGACATCGGAAATTTTTAGTTCATTGGACAAGTATCATAGGCATAGGTGTTGTAGAACAGACGAATATTGCGCAAAAACTTTGGGGCATCAACAGGTAGACCATCATGGTCTGCCACGATCGATCCCTCCATAGGGATCGGTATCGATCCCTCCTCCAAAGGAGGGAACTTACCTATGCACACTGGGATTCAAGCTATAGCTACTACTGCCGAATTGGATAATGGAGTTCAGTTAAATGCTGACTAAATGCTTCCCTGGAATGACGATGAAGTTAATTTACGAGATATACATCGGGAAGATGTTGAACTCATAAGGCATGGAACGACCCGTAGACATCGATCAGACCATTCATGTGAGGTGGAACACGACCACCGCTTGGCACCAACTATCCAAACGCCGGACTTATTGGCTATGTTTAAATAGTCAGTGAGAGAGAGCCAAGGCTTGACCAATGATGACTAGGGAATCTTGAGAGGCCATACCCCGTTCACTGATGATGTCCTACATGTAGAGTATCTAAGGAGGTTCAACATTTCGTTGATGCCTGCCTATGAGGGAAAAACCAACCCCAGGCAGCACATCTTAAGATATGAATGGCTGATGGATTCTACATGAGCATATGATGCAACCAAGTGTAAATGTTTTCCCATAACTCTCTTTGGAATAGCAACGATGTGGTTTACAAGGTTACCCCCATGGTCGATCTCTAGATTTGATGATTTGGCTACAAGGTTTGTAGAGCAATTCCGAATGCACGCAATGCCCCAAAGATGTAATGTCACTGTCCAGCATGATCCAGGCTTCGGGAGAATCATTGAAAGATTATTTGGAGAGATTCCATATAGCTAGTACAGAAATCAGTAATCTGAATGACCATGCAATATTGATGGCCGTAACAAGAGGGGTTGACCTAGAGTCTAATTTTGGCGATTGGTTAGCTGGCAAGCCACCCGTAATATTGGAATGCTTTTACGCATGCTCAGTATTTAAGGAAGGAGGAAGCTAGGTCCTCCAAGAAAAAGAATGTTGAGGACCTAGTGGAGAGGGAGTATAGAGTAATATTGCTATAAAGCAGTCTAATGATAGCATTGGAAAAGTTTAAGTGAATGTCTAGAACAGACCGAATCAACAAAAGAAAGGCGGAGATATGAGCCAAGAACAAAAAAGGTATTTTGGAAGAGGGAAGCCTACGATTTCGAAGTACAATACTTACATGCCACTGAATACGCCCTTGGAGGATATCTATTTGTCTAACTGCAATACCATGCAGTACAGGAAGCTGCCTCCAAAAGAATCAACAAAGAAGCAGAAACAAACCAGGAATATTATCGATTTCACTAATGCTATGGTCATAACACAGATGAATGCAGGCATCTCCAAGATATTATCGAAAATCTGATTCGAGAAAGAAAGTTACAAAAGTTTGTGAAAACCTCGCAGGATGGCGAGTAGAGGAAATCTGACCCTAACTGAGGACAAACACCGCACAGAGCTGAGGAGGCTGCGCGGACTGGTGGAAGATTAGTGATCAATATAATAGTCGGAGGACCGCATCCGACTGATAAGAGTTGGCAAGAAATGGAGCACTATGCTAGCGCGATTAAGCACGTGGATTTTGAATGTTGTTTAAATATGGAAGATGGAGCTCCGACAAAACAACAATGTACAATGGCAGATGATATTGTATTTAGAAACAGAGATTCAAACAAGGTGGAGGCTCCAACAATCGACCCAATGGTCAGTTCGGCCATGATCGTCCCCGCTTTAGTGATAAGGGTATTGGTTGACTGTGGAAATTCTGTAAATATAATTTTCAAAAAAACTTATGATCAGATGAGGATGGAAGTCAAGGACTTGAAATCATTTATAACCCGCATTCATGGCTTTAATAGTTATGCAACTAAAGCTATTGGTTATGTTGAATTACCTGTAGATTGGGAGAAAGCGACCGTAGGAGAGTGTAGATTCTGCCTTTTGTTGTTTTGAATGTTGAGTCTCCATACAACACTTTTCTAGGCCGACCGGCCCTAGCTGAGTTCCGGGCAGCTCTTGCCCCATGGTGCTTAACTTTGAAGTTCCTAAGAGATAATGGTATCAGAGTTATTCATGGTGATCAAACGGTTGGACGTGTCTGTTATGCAGCCGAGTTGAGGGATGCTCAATGGAAGGAGAAAGGTAAGGGTGTGGACAAGGCAGTCTATATCCAAGCCACTGAAGATTGACAACTAGTGCCTGAGCTTTGGCTTGGGCGCCATAGTCAGCTCTATAGAGATATAGATCTTAGAGATGACGACGAGGAGCCCAAAAGGACTAAGGTTGCACAGGCTGAGTTGACGATTGACATTACAGTCAGTTACGACGACCCATTATGGATCCTAATGATCGGATCATGGCTCAGCCCCCCAATGATGAAAGAACTTTATGGATTTCTTCGAGCAAATCTTGACATGTTCGCTTGGACTCACTCTAACATGTGTGGGATCTCTCCTACCCTTGTGAGCCATGCATTGAATATCGACCCGAGGCATGTCCTGGTGAAACCAAAAGGACGTGGCATAGATTGGGAGAGATCTGCTGCTCTTAAAGAGGAGGTGGATAGACTCAAAGATAATGGGTTTATTCGCAATGCCCTCTACCCTAAGTGGGTATCTAATCTTGTACTTGTGAGAAAGGCGAATGGGAAATGGCGAATGTGCATTGATTACTCAGACATGAATAAGGCATGCCCAAAAGATAGTTTTCCCCTTCCAAGGATCGACCAGCTAGTAGACTCGACCGCGGGACAAGAATTGCTATCTTTCATGGATGCATACTCAGGATATAACCAAATCCCGATTCATATTCCCGATCAAGAGCACACTAGCTTCATTACCGATGTTGGATTATATTGCTATGTGGTGATGTCATTTGGACTAAAGAATGTAGGAGCGACCTACCAGTGCCTAGTTAACAGAATGTTCAAAGATCAGATCGGAAAAATGATGGAGGTATATGTGGATGATATGTTTGTGAAGTCACGACAGTCTAGCGACCACATTAGAGACTTGGTAGAAATGTTCGACATCCTCTGACATTATAAAATGAAAATTAATCCTATGAAATGTTCCTTTGGCGTTGCATCAGGAAAGTTCTTAGCTTTCATCGTTAATGCCCATGGAATCGAAGTTAATCCTGAGAAGATCCAAGCTATTCACAATATCCAAGCACTAAAGACTATCAAACAACTACAGAGCCTGAATGGGAAGGTTGCTGCCTTAAGCCGATTCATTTCCAGAGCTACCGATAAATGCATTCCTTTCTTTGACTTGAGTAGGAGAGGAAAAAGGAATTTCGAATGGACATAGGATTGTAATGATGCATTCCAAGCTTTGGTGAACCACTTAGAGAGAGCTCCCATCTTATCAAAGCCAGTGGATCATGAAGATTTATATATCTACTTAGCCGTGTCGGTACACGCTATAAGTGCCGCGTTGCTTCGCGAAGAGAATCGAATCTAGGTACACCCTTCCAAGCACTATCATGAAGATTTATATATCTTTCCAGAGACAGGAGCTGAAAGGAACTATCCAAAGATAGAGAAACTAGCATGTTGTTTGCTAGTTGCATCACGAAAGCTCTGCCCATACTTCCAGGCACAAGCTATCAATGTTTACACTGACCAACCATTACAACAAGTCCTACAGTGACCTAAGATGTTTGGAAGGTTACTCAAGTGGAATATCAAGCATAGCCAATTCAACATCGCTTATCTTCCTCGGAGGGCTATCTAAGGTCAAGCACTGGCAAATTTTACAGCAGAATTTACTACGCAAGATGATTTCCTAGAGAGTAGTGAAATCCCTACCATAAGATGGAAGATGTATACAGATGGAGCATCCAATGATCATTGCTCTAGAGCTGGGATTATTCTTATGACTCCCAAAGATCGATCAATTTCATATGCCTTAAAGCTTGATTTCCCTTCAATAAACAACGAAGTCGAGTATGAGGCTTTGATTGCTTAACTTAAACTTGCTAGAGAAGTGGGAATAAAGTCACTTGAAATCTTTCGTAACTCGCAGTTTGTAGTATACCAAGTAAGGGGAGATTACCAAGCTAAAGGACAATGGCTTGCTCCATACCTTATGTAGCGATCCAAAATTCAGCCTTCGAAAATTGGGACCCGTACTTCACTTGTACTCAAAATGCCGTAGATTCAAACGCCAAATCTGGCTCACCGGAGCTTATAACACCATTAAGTATAACAACACAGCGGAAATAAAGAAATAGATGATATCATATACAACTCCAATGAATACAATATCCAGTATGATATACAACAATGATATCAATATGATACAACAATATCAGAGATAAATAATGATACAGCGGAAATAACAGAAGTGATAACTCCAAATGATCTGTCAGAGAATGAGTCCAACAACTCCAACATCAAGCTCGAACCACCATCACGTAAGACAAAGGTAAGCAATGTCAGTCGTGATCTCCAAAACTGAACTGGCTCCAATGTCAACTGAACCTGACTATTTGAAAAACCCAACTCTAGACTGCTCGTGTGGATGAGCACCCAGAGTTTAGGAAGGGAACAATAAACTCCGAGTCAGTCGTGGGACTAGTGTGAGTAACAAAAACAGTTTATCTTTAAACAACAAAGTAAAATTGAATTTCGCAATGCTTTTGGAAAATGAAACTACCATAAGACCTCCCGCCACACACACAATGCAAACGCAGAATTGGAGGAGATTTCTTCTTATGATAGTCAAACATGCTTACTACGTAAACAAAACTCTTTTGATATTATTACTAGTGCATAGTGCAGAAACATTTCGAAAGTATAATATTAATCTTAGCCAGCATAGGCATTTCACACTATGCCTACTATAGCTACCATATAAACAGTGGGGCGCCACCATAAGTAAATGGCAGGTTCTACAACTAAAACCGTACAGGGTTCGTATTGGAAATTGGATTTCCAACAAATGGTCAGGCTAAGGAACTTCTTACTGCCAATGGGTACGCCTCTGGATGGACATCCCGAGAAACCAACTTGGCTCTCTACCAACACAAGGCAGGGTTACCTCTGTAACTAGGTAACTACTTCACGAATATGCCACCTCCCGGTCCTTTGGGACCTTTATCCGAGGGCCCTCGATCATAAAGCAACAACCACAAAGAAATGAGATTGGAGCAACCACATAGGTTAAATATCAGAGCTCCATATCTATGTAACAACCTGCATATTTATCGATTTTATATTTAAATATTTTATTTAAATATTTCATCGTTTGTCCGATTATAGTCTGAAAAGCTACTTTTTGCAAACAGTCGAATTAGGACTCGAGACCACCCCCATTGAGTTCAAAATGACGTTTGCGACCTTTTTGAGTATAAACTTCGATATGTTTGGAGTTAGTAGAATTTTGCTACTTTTTCACTTTGGGTTTGGGTTTGTGTTTCAGCCCATCAACCTTCTAATATCCAAACTGAACCCCTCTCCCTTCATTCACTTTCTTTTCCTAATACTTTCAGCTCTAAAGAGAATAATGGGAGAAAAGATTGGAAATTAGAATTCCCAAGCCCTAGTTTCCATTTGCAAATCAAGTTCTAGCTCCAAATTCAAAGAGAAGCTATTGGTAAGCATCCTCTTCTTCTTCTCCAACTCTTTCTCCATTCAATTTCAGAAATTTCCTAAACCTAATTTAGGAAATGTTTCTCTATTAAGCTTAGATTCAAGCTTGTTGGGTTAGAATTGAAGAGGGATTGTTCTTGCCATTGCTCTATAGCTTCCACTTCATTGTTTTTGTGTAAAAGGTGAGATTTTTATCTCACATCAATGTCTATATCTATCTTTGTTGTTAGGTATGAATTCCTAACATCTATTTTGTGTTCATTTGCTGTGATTTGAATTGGTTTTGTGAATTCTCCGATTTTTGGTGTTTTGGTTCAATTTTATGAAAATCCTTTTATGGATGTTTGAACATGTTTTCGGTGATACATCAAAGTGCTTATAGGGCCGGGTTGCCGATTGGTGTAAACCCTTAGTGCTAGTCGCTCGTTCGATCGCATTTCGGTTTGGATTTGTCGTTTTTGAGCTAGGCTGTTTTTTTTGCCTAGCAGAGAATTTCAGACGTCTGAAATAAATTTCAGACGTCTGAAACCAAATCCAGACGTCTGGTTGAAAAATCCAAACGTCTGGAAAGGGGTCTGGAAAAGGCAGTGACTAAATCCAGACGTCTTAAACAAAATCCAGACGTCTGAAATCAAATTCAGACGTCTGGTTGAAATTTTCAAACGTCTGAAATGGCCCAGGATTTAAAAATAGAAGGGAGAAAACACTTAAACTTCCAGAACCTTGGGCCAGACGTCTGGGAACACCTACCAGACGTCTGGAACTGCTGATTTTGCCTAATTTGCCTATTTTCGAGTAAATTTCCAAGGCTTATCGATTTTTGTTGATCCGACTTATTGTTATCAATTATTATCGACTTTGATGACTTCTTTTTTGGGGTTTATGTGAATATCCATTTTGATGGATTTATTATCGATTTCTTTGAATTTGATTCACGTCTTCGTATGTGAATTTCGATGATTGATTGTTTCTACAATCATTTTGTAATTTGTCACTTTAAAAATATAAAGGTTTTCTATACTAGTAGTAAATATCAAAACTCTTTTATCAAAACGATTTTGACACTATTTTAATTACAAAGCTCGTTTCTTAAACCGTTTTCCAATCTATTAGTATATACAAACCTTTACCTCATTCGTATGAGAAATCTAATTAAACGGCTTAGTAAAACAAGTGGTATGAAACGCTTGCGTTCACTTCGTCGGTTAATTCTTGGACTTGTTCGATTGAATCTCTTGTGACAATTTTCTAGTGGAGATCTACAATCTGTTCGTAAATATTTGAGTTAAGCAAGTGGTTATGGGACATGAAGCTAAACTCTTATATTTACTAGCTTAGCGTAATCGACACTTCTTGAAGATCGATGATGATCATTTTATGGTTTAGACTAGCAATGTGCGATGTCTCTTTGTCCATGTGAAGGACTGTACTTCATTTTATTGAGCTTCGTCTCATTTCTTTGTGGGCTAGCAACCCATGTACTTTTAATGTGTTTCGATTCATCTGATGTACCGTTTGTACTACATCGATGTCTCGGCTTTCCGGTTCATTGGACGTACCGTTTGCACTGCGTCAATGTTCCGAATTGTTATGTGTTTCGATTCATCTGATGTACCGTTTGTACTACATCGATGTCTCGCCTTTTCGGTTCATTGGACGTACCGTTTGCACTGCGTTAATGTTCCAAATTGTTTTGTATTTTGATTCATCTGATGTACCGTTTGTACTACATCGATGTCTCGACTTTCCGATTAAATGGACGTACCGTTTGCACTACGTCAATGTTCCAAATTGTATTGAGTTTTGATTCATCTGATGTACCGTTTGTACTACATCGATGTCTCGACTTTCCGGTTCATTGGACGTACCGTTTGCACTGCGTCAATGTTCCAAATTGTTTTGTATTTCGATTCATCTGATGTACCGTTTGTACTACATCGATGTCTCGACTTTCCGATTCATTGGACGTACCGTTTGCACTGCGTCAATGTTCCGAATTGTTTTGTATTTTGATTCATCTGATGTACCGTTTGTACTACATCGATGTCTCGACTTTCCGGTTCATTGGACATACCGTTTGCACTGCATCAATGTTCCAAATTGTTTGTGATACACGTGTTTGTGAGTTTTCATGCTCCCGCTTGGGATTAGCCATCCTCTTTCTTGTGATTTCTAGATTTCTAATTATTGATTTCTGGAATTTAAGTTTCACCACCTTTTTCAGTTGGCATTGATATGTATGTCGTTTATTGTGGCCTGGTGAATTAAATTAAGAATATGACATTCTTTAAATCTTTGAGAAGATTCTTGTGATATTGATTAATCTCTGGATTGATTTTCGATTAGATACTTATCACAATATGACTTTATGGTTATCATACGTTTTTGTCATATCACTTATTCTATATCACTTTATCTGATATTTATAGCTAGACTGATCCGTTTATTATTTTCTTCTTAAATAATACTCGGGTCAGACTGAGATTTTACAGGTGCTTCCTCATGACTCCTTATCCGGAACCATCACCTGACTTTTGGTTAACTACTCTAGTTTAGTAGTTTTTGTTGTATACATTTGAGATTTAGACTCCTTGATGTATACATATTCTTTTTGCCTTGCACTTGTATCTATTCTTTTGTGTTATTGTGGATCTTATCTGACCACTACTCTGATGTACAATTTCGTGTGTTATATTCATATCTATTTCCGCCTTTGTTATATGAATTGTCTGTAAATGATTTGTGTTATGTTTATTTCTATATTTGTTTCCGAAGTCCATATAGCCACTGTGTAGTAGCTTTGAGTTTGTATCCATATGTCAGATTTCCTCTAGAGATGAAATGAAAGTTATATTTTATCTAACATATCGGTGCTCGCACAAAGCAATTACACGGATGGTCGCTCCTCAACAGCCTTATTCTCCGTGCTAGTCGACGGCATTACCCCGTAGTGTCCTTGCCTAGCGTGGGTATAGAGGTGGGGCGTCACAGCTTGGTATCAGAGCCAAACTTCGGAACAATGTAGAATAATCTAGCAAGGATCATTGTCCTAAGTCTTCCTTAGGAATCGTGCCATAGGATTTAATTCGAGTCTTCGTACCGTTCTATCCTAATTTCTTTTATGATTCCTTGTTTTATCAATCATGATTGTTTGATATTCGTTCTGAGAATAACTTTTTCTTCTTCTTTCTTTCTTAAAGAAGTGAAATGGTTAGATCTGGCCGTACCAACATCGGTCAATCCAGTGCTACTCCCCAGGAGGGAGTATTTATGTCTGCCCAGCAGCTTCAAGATCTTGTTAAGAATGCTCAAGCTATCAGACCCATTACAGAGCCTACTCATCCTAGATCCAGTTTTGCAGGCTTGTGTAGAGACTATACTGATTTGGGTGGAAGGCCATTCAGGGGATCCGAAAGTGTTATAGAAATCCAAGCTTGGCTTAGATCATGCGATCGCATCTTTTCTCGCATGAATCTTATTGATCTCCACCGAGTCCAAGTGGCTTCTAGCATGCTCCAAGAAAGAGCATTGGATTGGTATGAGCTTCTTATTTCTGAAATCGTTGAAGCGGATCTCACTTGGGAGCAATTCCGGGAAAGATTCGAATTAAAATTTGTGCCGGAGGTTGAAAAAGTAACTTTGGCCCGGCGTTTTATCGACCTTGTTCAAGGTGAATCTTCTGTGACGGACTACGTCACATCTTTCGAATCTCTTTCTAAATACGGGGTTGAATACATTAATACCCCATTGAAGAAAAACCAGAGATTTGTTTATGGCTTGAATAAGAATCTTAAGAAGCCATTACTTCTAAAATTAGAAGTTTCTTTTGATCAGCTTATTGATATCGCTCTTCGTCTTGAAGAGGCCGATAGAGAAAGTAATGTTGAAGTTGTGGGTGCCAAACAGAACTTCAACAATAACATGAGGAGGCCTATTAAGTTCAAAGGCCCCAATCCCACTCCCAGCAAGAGAGAAGGAAAGCTGCAAGTCCCTAGCAACTCTTCTCTTAGTCAAGGTAATTCTCCTTCTATCCTTGACAATATTTGTTTTGTGATTATCTTATTCGAGTTCTTTTTGATATGGGTTTCATCTCATTATTTTTATATCAAAAGAACTTGTGATTCCTTTTCTTTAAACATTTCTGGGCTTGATGACTTCTTTGAGGATTGCGAATCCGGATTGGTGGATCCGCAACACTCAATTTGCTTTTTATTGATGTCGAAATTATTTTATGTGATTTTTCCTTCCGAGCCGATTTTTATTTAGGCATCGGAATTGATTTTTTGTGTAAGGATTGGCTTAATCATTGTGAAGCCATATCCTATGTCCCGAGTGGACTATTCATCTTCGACATTTTCAATCTGTTAAGCAAATTTCTATTTTTCTTTGTGATTTTGATTCCAATTGGATGGCATCATTAAATTCTTTAAGCCCTCATGATGAGGAAAGTATTATTTCTCTCATTCATGTAGTTTGAGAATTTCCGGTATTTTTGAGCTTGTCTTAGGATTATCGCCTAAGAAATCTTTTGAGTGGTGTTAAGGTCTTTTCAGCTCGACCTTGCCACCGGTTTTCATTTGCTATGAGTTGCGGAAGTTAGCCTTCAACTTACCGCATTCCGTACTCGTTATGATTCTTATGAATGACTTATTATGTCATTCAGTTGGTCCAGCTTATTTCATCCATTTTATAAATCGAGTCTTCTATGAGTATCTCGATGACTTCATTTTTGTATTTATTGATTTTGGATGGAAATAGCAACTTAATATTTTGCAAATCTTTTTCATAAGATTTATTTATAAGTATAATTGGATTTTGTTCTTCAATGAACAAATAATATTCTTAAAACTTCTAAGAGATATTTTTATCATATGGAAGATGATTTTGTGATTGTATTGCCCATTGAGTGCTTTAAGAATTCTGGTCGATGCGCCTGATCAACGTTATCGATAGGAATCTCCTAAACGCTTTGATGAGACAATTTGACACGATATATTGACTTGTAAAAATGTAAATTTTTCTAGAAAGATTATTACATAAAGATAAATGTAATTTTTGGAAGTTTTAGCTTTTCGGGAAAGAAGATTATTTGAAAGATTTCTTTTCCGATACTCTTATTTATGTGATTCCCGAAGAGAACCAAGATTTTTTCTTTTGTACTAATGCTAATTGTATTGGTTTGGATAACGTTCTCTTGCAAAAGAGAACGTGCTATCACTTGTGCTTCTAAACCATTAAAGCCTATCGAGACTAGGTATGCCACTCATGATCTAGTGCTCGTGGCTTTTGATTTCACTTTCAGAGTTTGGCATCATTGTGTTTGGCGGAGAAATTTGTTCTCCACCTCGATCATAAATCTTTGGAATATTTATTTTTCATAAGGAACTTAATTTGTGTCAACCTCGTTGGCTCGAGTTCCTTGTATCTTATGATCTTTTTACCAAATTCATTGCACGTTTTAATATACCCCGCTTTATTGAGCTTCGTCTCATTTCTTATATGGACTAGCGTCCGATGTTCTTTTATGGTGTTCGGTTCATTGGACGTACTGTTCTTGTACTACGTCGGTGTTCCGAATTATTTGAGTTTCCGTTCATTGTACGTACCGTTATTGTACTACGTCGATGTTCGGAGTTATTCATGTTTCTAATTTCTCGGGCGTGCCGTTTTTGTACTACGCCGTTGCACCGGTTCAGTCTTCTGCTATTCATGACGTTTTCCACGTCTTTTATTTATGGAAATGCTTTTGGGATTCCTATTTTTATTCTTCAGCCCGGTGTTATTGAGGAAATTGAAGTTTCGCCTATTTGACTTTTGAGCAACATTTTATTCGCATCATTGCTTCGGAGGTTGAGCGCATTTGAAATAAAGATGTTCTTCTTGTGAAAGTTCTATGGTTCTCAAATCCCAAGGATTGCTCTTGGGAAATCTAGAGAATTCATTGAACGAACTCGTCGGGGTTTACTCTTTCGTGCTCTTTATGGTGAACTTCTTATTTCAAATTTTCTTTTATATTGATATGCTTCTATGGTTGTTACTATTTATTTTATTCTTAAGTATTGCGATGACGCAATTTCTTTAAGGAGGGGAGTCTGTAACAACCCGCATATTTATCGATTTTATATTTAAATATTTCATCGTTTGTCGGATTATAGTCCGAAAAGCTACTTTTTTGCAAACAGTCGAATTAGGAATCGAGACCACCCCCATTGAGTTCAAAATGACGTTTGCGACCTTTTTGAGTATAAACTTCGATATGTTTGGAGTTAGTCGAATTTTGCTACTTTTTCACTTTGGGTTTGGGTTTGTGTTTCAGCCCATCAACCTTCTAATATCCAAACTGAACCCCTCTCCCTTCATTCACTTTCTTTTCCTAATACTTTCAGCTCTAAAGAGAATAATGGGGGAAAAGATTGGAAATTAGAATTCCCAAGCCCTAGTTTCCATTTGCAAATCAAGTTCTAGCTCCAAATTCAAAGAGAAGCTATTGGTAAGCATCCTCTTCTTCTTCTCCAACTCTTTCTCCATTCAATTTCAGAAATTTCCTAAACCTAATTTAGGAAATGCTTCTCTATTAAGCTTAGATTCAAGCTTGTTGGGTTAGAATTGAAGAGGGATTGTTCTTGCCATTGCTCTATAGCTTCCTCTTCATTGTTTTTGTGTAAAAGGTGAGATTTTTATCTCACATCTATGTCTATATCTATCTTTGTTGTTAGGTATGAATTCCTAACATCTATTTTGTGTTCATTTGTTGTGATTTGAATTGGTTTTGTGAATTCTCCGATTTTTGGTGTTTTGGTTCAATTTTATGAAAATCCTTTTATGGATGTTTGAACATGTTTTCGGTGATACATCGAAGTGCTTATAGGGCCGGGTTGCCAATTGGTGTAAACCCTTAGTGCTCGTCACTCGTTCGATCGCATTTCGGTTTGGATTTGTCGTTTTTGAGCTAGGCTGTTTTTTTTGCCTAGCAGAGAATTTCAGACGTTTGAAATAAATTTCAGACGTCTGAAACCAAATCCAGACGTCTGGTTGAAAAATCCAAACGTCTGGAAAGGGGTCTGGAAAAGGCAGTGACTAAATCCAGACGTCTGAAACAAAATCCAGACGTCTGAAATCAAATTCAGACGTCTGGTTGAAATTTTCAAACGTCTGAAATGGCCCAGGATTTAAAAATAGAAGGGAGAAAACACTTAAACTTCCAGAACCTTGGGCCAGACGTCTGGGAACACCTACCAGACGTCTGGAACTGCTGATTTTGCCTAATTTGCCTATTTTCGAGTAAATTTCCAAGGCTTAACGATTTTTGTTGATCCGACTTATTGTTATCAATTATTATCGACTTTGATGACTTCTTTTTTGGGGTTTATGTGAATATCCATTTTGATGGATTTATTATCGATTTCTTTGAATTTGATTCACGTCTTCGTATGTGAATTTCGATGATTGATTGTTTCTACAATCATTTTGTAATTTGTCACTTTAAAAATATAAAGGTTTTCTATACTAGTAGTAAATATCAAAACTCTTTTATCAAAACGATTTTGACACTATTTTAATTACAAAGCTCGTTTCTTAAACCGTTTTCCAATCTATTAGTATATACAAACCTTTACCTCATTCGTATGAGAAATCTAATTAAACGGCTTAGTAAAACAAGTGGTATGAAACGCTTGCGTTCACTTCGTCGGTTAATTCTTGGACTTGTTCGATTGAATCTCTTGTGACAATTTTCTAGTGGAGATCTACAATCTGTTCGTAAATATTTGAGTTAAGCAAGTGGTTATAGGACATGAAGCTAAACTCTTATATTTACTAGCTTAGCGTAATCGACACTTCTTGATGATCGATGATGATCATTTTATGGTTTAGACTAGCAATGTGCGATGTCTCTTTGTCCATGTGAAGGACTGTACTTCATTTTATTGAGCTTCGTCTCATTTCTTTGTGGGCTAGCAACCCATGTACTTTTAATGTGTTTCGATTCATCTGATGTACCGTTTGTATTACATCGATGTCTCGGCTTTCCGGTTCATTGGACGTACCGTTTGCACTGCGTCAATGTTCCGAATTGTTATGTGTTTCGATTCATCTGATGTACCGTTTGTACTACATCGATGTCTCGCCTTTCCGGTTCATTGGACGTACCGTTTGCACTGCATCAATGTTCCGAATTGTATTGAGTTTTGATTCATTTGATGTACCGTTTGTACTACATCGATGTCTCGACTTTCCGGTTCATTGGACGTACCGTTTGCACTGCGTCAATGTTCCGAATTGTATTGAGTTTTGATTCATCTGATGTACCGTTTGTACTACATCGATGTCTCGACTTTCCGGTTCATTGGACGTACCGTTTGCACTACGTCAATGTTCCAAATTGTTTTGTATTTCGATTCATCTGATGTACCGTTTGTACTACATCGATGTCTCGACTTTCCGATTCATTGGACGTACCGTTTGCACTGCGTCAATGTTCCGAATTGTTTTGTATTTCGATTCATCTGATGTACCATTTGTACTACATCGATGTCTCGACTTTCCGGTTCATTGGACATACCGTTTGCACTGCGTCAATGTTCCAAATTGTTTGTGATACACGTGTTTGTGAGTTTTCATGCTTCCGCTTGGGATTAGCCATCCTCTTTCTTGTGATTTTTGGATTTCTAATTATTGATTTCTGGAATTTAAGTTTCACCACCTTTTTCAGTTGGCATTGATATGTATGTCGTTTATTGTGGCCTGGTGAATTAAATTAAGAATATGACATTCTTTTAATCTTTGAGAAGATTCTTGTGATATTGATTAATCTCTGGATTGATTTTCGATTAGATACTTATCACAATATGACTTTATGGTTATCATACGTTTTTGTCATATCACTTATTCTATATCACTTTATCTGATATTTATAGCTAGACTGATCCGTTTATTATTTTCTTCTTAAATAATACTCGGGTCAGACTGAGATTTTACAGGTGCTTCCTCATGACTCCTTATCCGGAACCATCACCTGACTTTTGGCTAACTACTCTAGTTTAGTAGTTTTTGTTGTATACATTTGAGATTTAGACTCCTTGATGTATACATATTCTTTTTGCCTTGCACTTATATCTATTCTTTTGTGTCATTGTGGATCTTATCTGACCACTACTCTGATGTACACTTTCGTGTGTTATATTCATATCTATTTCCGCCTTTGTTATATGAATTGTCTTTAACTGATTTGTGTTATGTTTATTTCTATATTTGTTTCCGAAGTCCATATAGCCACTGTATAGTAGCTTTGAGTTTGTATCCATATGTCGGATTTCCTCTTGAGATGAAATGAAAGTTATATTTTATCTGACATATCGGTGCTCGCACAAAGCAATTACACGGATGGTCGCTCCTCAACAGCCTTATTCTCCGCGCTAGTCGACGGCATTACCCCGTAGTGTCCTTGCCTAGCGTGGGTATAGAGGTGGGGCGTCACAGCTTGGTATCAGAGCCAAACTTCGGAACAATGTAGAATAATCTAGCAAGGATCATTGTCCTAAGTCTTCCTTAGGAATCGTGCCATAGGATTTAATTCGAGTCTTCGTACCGTTCTATCCTAATTTCTTTTTTGATTCCTTGTTTTATAAATCATGATTGTTTGATATTCATTCTGAGAATAACTTTTTTTTCTTTTTTCTTTCTTAAAGAAGTGAAATGGTTAGATCTGGCCGTACCAACGTCGGTCAATCCAGTGCTACTCCCCAGGAGGGAGTATTTATGTCTGCCCAGCAGCTTCAAGATCTTGTTAAGAATGCTCAAGCTATCGGAACCATTACAGAGCCTACTCATCCTAGATCCAGTTTTGCAGGCTTGTGTAGAGACTATACTGATTTGGGTGGAAGGCCATTCAGGGGATCCGAAAGTGTTATAGAAATCCAAGCTTGGCTTAGATCATGCGACCGCATCTTTTCTCGCATGAATCTTATTGATCTCCACCGAGTCCAAGTGGCTTCTAGTATGCTCCAAGAAAGAGCATTGGATTGGTATGAGCTTCTTATTTCTGAAATCGTTGAAGCGGATCTCACTTGGGAGCAATTCCGGGAAAGATTCGAATTAAAATTTGTGCCGGAGGTTGAAAAAGTAACTTTGGCCCGGCGTTTTATCGACCTTGTTCAAGGTGAATCTTCTGTGACGGACTACGTCACATCTTTCGAATCTCTTTCTAAATACGGGGTTGAATACATTAATACCCCATTGAAGAAAAACCAGAGATTTGTTTATGGCTTGAATAAGAATCTTAAGAAGCCATTACTTCTAAAATTAGAAGTTTCTTTTGATCAGCTTATTGATATCGCTCTTCGTCTTGAGAGGCCGATAGAGAAAGTAATGTTGAAGTTGTGGGTGCCAAACATAACTTCAACAATAACATGAGGAGGCCTATTAAGTTCAAAGGCCCCAATCCCACTCCCAGCAAGAGAGAAGGAAAGCTGTCTCTTAGTCAAGGTAATTCTCCTTCTATCCTTGACAATATTTGTTTTGTGATTATCTTATTCGAGTTCTTTTTGATATGGGTTTCATCTCATTATTTTTATATCAAAAGAACTTGTGATTCCTTTTCTTTAAACATTTCTGGGCTTGATGACTTCTTTGAGGATTGCGAATCCGGATTGGTGGATCCGCAACACTCAATTTTCTTTTTATTGATGTCAAAATTATTTTATGTGATTTTTCCTTCCGAGCCGATTTTTATTTAGGCATCGGAATTGATTTTTTGTGTAAGGATTGGCTTAATCATTGTGAAGCCATATCCTATGTCCCGAGTGGACTATTCATCTTCGACATTTTCAATCTGTTAAGCAAATTTCTATTTTTCTTTGTGATTTTGATTCCAATTGGATGGCATCATTAAATTCTTTAAGCCCTCATGATGAGGAAAGTATTATTTCTCTCATTCATGTAGTTTGAGAATTTCCGGTATTTTTGAGCTTGTCTTAGGATTATCGCCTAAGAAATCTTTTGAGTGGTGTTAAGGTCTTTTCAGCTCGACCTTGCCACCGGTTTTCATTTGCTATGAGTTGCGGAAGTTAGCCTTCAACTTACCGCATTCCGTACTCGTTATGATTCTTATGAATGACTTATTATGTCATTCAGTTGGTCCAGCTTATTTCATCCATTTTATAAATCGAGTCTTCTATGAGTATCTCGATGACTTCATTTTTGTATTTATTGATTTTGGATGGAAATAGCAACTTAATATTTTGCAAATCTTTTTCATAAGATTTATTTATAAGTATAATTGGATTTTGTTCTTCAATGAACAAAGAATATTCTTAAAACTTCTAAGAGATATTTTTATCATATGGAAGATGATTTTGTGATTGTATTGCCCATTGAGTGCTTTAAGAATTCTGGTCGATGCGCCTGATCAACGTTATCGATAAGAATCTCCTAAATGCTTTGATGAGACAATTTGACACGATATATTGACTTGTAAAAATGTAAATTTTTCTAGAAAGATTATTACATAAAGATAAATGTAATTTTTGGAAGTTTTAGCTTTTCGGGAAAGAAGATTATTTGAAAGATTTCTTTTCCGATACTCTTATTTATGTGATTCCCGAAGAGAACCAAGATTTTTGCTTTTGTACCAATGCTAATTGTATTGGTTTGGATAACGTTCTCTTGCAAAAGAGAACGTGCTATCACTTGTGCTTCTAAACCATTAAAGCCTATCGAGACTAGGTATGCCACTCATGATCTAGTGCTCATGGCTTTTGATTTCACTTTCAGAGTTTGGCATCATTGTGTTTGGCGGAGAAATTTGTTCTCCACCTCGATCATAAATCTTTGGAATATTTATTTTTCATAAGGAACTTAATTTGTGTCAACCTCGTTGGCTCGAGTTCCTTGTATCTTATGATCTTTTTACCAAATTCATTGCACGTTTTAATATACCCCGCTTTATTGAGCTTCGTCTCATTTCTTATATGGACTAGCGTCCGATGTTCTTTTATGGTGTTCGGTTCATTGGACGTACCGTTCTTGTACTACGTCGGTGTTCCGAATTATTTGAGTTTCCGTTCATTGTACGTACCGTTATTGTACTACGTCGATGTTCGGAGTTATTCGTGTTTCTAGTTTCTCGGGCGTGCCGTTTTTGTACTACGCCGTTGCACCGGTTCAGTCTTCTGCTATTCATGACGTTTTCCACGTCTTTTATTTATGGAAATGCTTTTGGGATTCCTATTTTTATTCTTCAGCCCGGTGTTATTGAGGAAATTGAAGTTTCGCCTATTTGACTTTTGAGCAACATTTTATTCGCATCATTGCTTTGGAGGTTGAGCGCATTCGAAATAAAGATGTTCTTCTTGTGAAAGTTCTATGGTTCTCAAATCCCAAGGATTGCTCTTGGGAAATCTAGAGAATTCATTGAGCGAACTCGTCGGGGTTTACTCTTTCGTGCTCTTTATGGTGAACTTCTTATTTCAAATTTTCTTTTATATTGATATGCTTCTATGGTTGTTACTATTTATTTTATTCTTAAGTATTGCGATGACGCAATTTCTTTAAGGAGGGGAGTCTGTAACAACCCGCATATTTATCGATTTTATATTTAAATATTTCATCATTTGTCGGATTATAGTCCGAAAAGCTACCTTTTGCAAACAGTCGAATTAGGAATCGAGACCACCCCCATTGAGTTCAAAATGATGTTTGCGACCTTTTTGAGTATAAACTTCGATATGTTTGGAGTTAGTAGAATTTTGCTAATTTTTCACTTTGGTTTTGGGTTTGTGTTTCAGCCCATCAACCTTCTAATATCCAAACTGAACCCCTCTCCCTTCATTCACTTTCTTTTCCTAATACTTTCAGCTCTAAAGAGAATAATGGGGGAAAAGATTGGAAATTAGAATTCCCAAGCCCTAGTTTCCATTTGCAAATCAAGTTCTAGCTCCAAATTCAAAGAGAAGCTATTGGTAAGCATCCTCTTCTTCTTCTCCAACTCTTTCTCCATTCAATTTCAGAAATTTCCTAAACCTAATTTAGGAAATGTTTCTCTATTAAGCTTAGATTCAAGCTTGTTGGGTTGGAATTGAAGAGAGATTGTTCTTGCCATTGCTCTATAACTTCCTCTTCATTGTTTTTGTGTAAAAGGTGAGATTTTTATCTCACATCTATGTCTATATCTATCTTTGTTGTTAGGTATGAATTCCTAACATCTATTTTGTGTTCATTTGCTGTGATTTGAATTGGTTTTGTGAATTCTCCAATTTTTGGTGTTTTGGTTCAATTTTATGAAAATCCTTTTATGGATGTTTGAACATGTTTTCGGTGATACATCGAAGTGCTTATAGGGCCGGGTTGCCGATTGGTGTAAACCCGTAGTGCTCGTCGCCTGTTCGATCGCATTTCGGTTTGGATTTGTCGTTTTTGAGCTAGGCTGTTTTTTTTGCCTAGCAGAGGATTTCAGACGTCTGAAACCAAATCCAAACATCTGGTTGAAAAATCCAGACGTCTGGAAAGAGGTCTGGAAAAGGCAGTGACTAAATCCAGACGTCTGAAACAAAATCCAGACGTCTGAAATCAAATTCAGACGCCTGGTTGAAATTTTCAGACGTCTGAAATGGCCCAGGATTTAAAAATAGAAGGGAGAAAACACTTAAACTTCCAGAACCTTGGGCCAGACATCTGGGAACACCTTCCAGACGTCTGGAACTGCTGGTTTTGCCTAATTTGCCTATTTTCGAGTAAATTTCCAAGGCTTATCGATTTTTGTTGATCCGACTTATTGTTATCAATTATTATCGACTTTGATGACTTCTTTTTCGGGGTTTATGTGAATATCCATTTTGATTTATTATCGATTTCTTTGGATTTGATTCACGTCTTCGTATGTGAATTTTGATGATTGATTGTTTCTACAATCATTTTGTAATTTGTCACTTTAAAAATATAAAGGTTTTCTATACTAGTAGTAAATATCAAAACTCTTTTATCAAAACGATTTTGACACTATTTTAATTACAAAGCTCGTTTCTTAAACCGTTTTCCAATCTATTAGTATATACAAACCTTTACCTCATTCGTATGAGAAATCTAATTAAACGGCTTAGTAAAACAAGTGGTAGGAAACTCTTGCGTTCACTTCGTCGGTTAATTCTTGGACTTGTTCGATTGAATCTCTTGTGACAATTTTCTAGTGGAGATCTACAATCTGTTCGTAAATATTTGAGTTAAGCAAGTGGTTATGGGACATGAAGCTAAACTCTTATATTTACTAGCTTAGCGTAATCGACACTTCTTGATGGTCGATGATGATCATTTTATGGTTTAGACTAGCAATGTGCGATGTCTCTTTGTCCATGTGAAGGACTGTACTTCATTTTATTGAGCTTCGTCTCATTTCTTTGTGGGCTAGCAACCCATGTACTTTTAATGTGTTTCGATTCATCTGATGTACCGTTTGTACTACATCGATGTCTCGGCTTTTCGGTTCATTGGACGTACCGTTTGCACTGCGTCAATGTTCCGAATTGTTATGTGTTTCGATTCATCTGTTGTACCGTTTGTACTACATCGATGTCTCGACTTTCCGGTTCATTGGACGTACCGTTTGCACTGCGTCAATGTTCCGAATTGTATTGAGTTTTGATTCATCTGATGTACCAATTGTACTACATCGATGTCTCGACTTTCCGGTTCATTGGACGTACCGTTTGCACTGCGTCAATGTTTCGAATTGTATTGAGTTTTGATTCATCTGATGTACAGTTTGTACTACATCGATGTCTCGACTTTCCGGTTCATTGGACGTACCGTTTGCACTGCGTCAATGTTCCAAATTGTTTTGTATTTCGATTCATCTGATGTACCGTTTGTACTACATCGATGTCTCGACATTTCGGTTCATTGGACGTACCGTTTGCACTGCGTCAATGTTCCGAATTGTTTTGTATTTCGATTCATCTGATGTACCGTTTGTACTACATCGATGTCTCGACTTTCCGGTTCATTGGACGTACCGTTTGCACTACGTCAATGTTCCAAATTGTTTGTGATACACGTGTTTGTGAGTTTTCATGCTCCCGCATGGGATTGGCCATCCTCTTTATTGTGATTTCTGGATTTCTAATCATTGATTTCTGGAATTTATGTTTCACCACCTTTTTCAGTTGGCATTGATATGTATGTCATTTATTATGGCCTGGTGAATTAAATTAAGAATATGACATTCTTTTAATCTTTGAGAAGATCTTGTGATATTGATTAATCTCTGGATTGATTTTCGATTAGATACTTATCACAGTATAACTTTATGGTTATCATACGTTTTTGTCATATCTCTTATTCTATATCACTTTATCTGATATCTATAGCTAGACTGATCCATTTATTATTTTCTTCTTAAATAATACTCGGGTCAGACTGAGATTTTACAGGTGCTTCCTCATGACTCCTTATCCGGAACCATCACCTAACTTTTGGCTAACTACTCTAGTTTAGTAGTTTTTTTGTATACATTTGAGATTTAGACTCCTTGATGTATACATATTCTTTTGCCTTGCACTTGTATCTATTCTTTTGTGTTATTGTGGATCTTATCTGACCACTACTCTGATGTACACTTTCGTGTGTTATATTCATATCTATTTCCGCCTTTGTGATATGAATTGTTTGTGACTGATTTGTGTTATGTTTATTTCTATATTTGTTTTCGAAGTCCATATAACCATTGTGTAGTAGCTTTGAGTTTGTATCCATATGTCGGATTTCCTCTTGAGATGAATTGAAAGTTATATTTTATCTGACATATCGGTGCTCGCACAAAGCAATTACACGGATGGTCGCTCCTCAACAGCCTTATTCTCCGCGCTAGTCGACGGCATTACCCCGTAGTGTCCTTGCCTAGCGTGGGTATAGAGGTGGGGCATCACAATCTGATACCACCCTTTTCCAGAAGGAAATGACATACCCTAAAGGGCGCGACCCTCATAACCTTGCCGCATCATTCCTGTTTCGACCATTTCCGGTCTGTGAGGTTCGATGAGGCCTTGTCCACAAAGCTACGCTTTTTCACAAATCCGTGTTTTGATCACAAATGATCAATAAATGATCAACACACAGCATCACTCAGCATGCCACATTACCAAATTGGGAGTATATCGCTGATAACCTTCAACTACATAACCTCTGAGCTCATACGTCTCAGAGAAGGGTGTTAAGCTAAGAGAATAAATTCTCCGCCACCAACAGAAATGTATTTGAAAGAAATCTGCTTTATATCTCAAAATGTAATGTCAGACATGTAACCATACAAGTCTGTTCTGGGTTCGAACATAACCGAAGGCACTTCCGAAGAAGCCCTTGCAATCCGGGTATTCACAATCCCGATCGAATTTCCCATCACTTAGGGAATCTCTATACCGGGCGCTACTCAGTGCAGAGACAATCGATAGGTTATCCTATCATTCTCGCAAACACTCGGTCTTCAACACTGGTCTTCAAATGCTATCCATTCACGACGTATCACTATTCAGAATGGGTTATATGACACAAAGGTCCTCTCCCCGCTAAACCGAATAGTGAGCACAATATTCAAAAACAAATGGATAATGGGATTCCAATTAAGTCACAACTTAAACCCAAACTTCTTTTCAAATGGTTTAAACACATTACCATTTTATCTTTTAAAACAAAAAGATTCATTTTAACAACCTTCAACGGTTTAAACAATTTCCACACTTTAATCTTTTAAACAAAAGATTCATTCACAGATTTTCCAAATTAATTTCCATTTCAATTGGATTAACTAGTTAAATCTTTTAAACAAAGATTTAACTTATAGCTTTCAAAAACACGTTTCAAAGATTTATTCGTAATTTGGAAAACCATCTTCAATTCAAACTTGAAATTCCTTTAATTCAAATTGGAAATCCATTTCTTATATAAGAGCTTTTATCAGTTGAAAACAATTAGTTTTCCAAATCATTGAATTCAATTCCAAATATTGAATTCAAATTTAAATCAATTATTAAGATATCAAGTTTTATTAAGTTATTTAAAATAACTTTTACATTTGAAACTCATTTACAAAGCTCTTAATTTTCAATTTCCAAAACTATTTGGATTCCAGAATTTCATCTTTAAAACTTGTCAAAAATCTGCGACTTAACTGATTTCCACGTGAAATCCATATTTGTGTGTGTATGGTGTAGTCCACGGGTTTCACACAGTAGTGCAACATCATTCAATCATCACAGATCAGAATATAGAAATATAGTTGATAAGCGGTATAAATTATAACGCTTATCTGTTATTCACAGATCACAGATATATAAATCACAGATAATAATTTACATTCATCCTAGATAAATGAACTACAGTACAGATTACACACAAATCAGAATATATCACAAGGCATTACAGATCAGAGATGTCAAATAATTCAACATTCAATAGAATCCAAACATTCACAAGTGAATTTATTAATCCGGGTTAATTATCATAATTTAATCACAAATTATTTGAAATAAATTCTCTTTCGAATTTACTAGTTAACCCTAATTATTAACTAATCATTCTTAATTAATGAACCAATTAATCTTTAATCATTAAATAAATCTTAATTAATCACCATTATTAATTAATCCTTTGATTTATTAACAAATGATTTATTCAAATTTCAAATCATCATTCAATTAATTACATTCAGTAATCATCTAGTAATTACTTTTCTAAGTAGTTATATTTTCCAAATTCATCAAGTGATTATTCTGAATTAACTTAAGAAATTTACTTTGAACAATTTCGATTAACTCAATTAATTATACTGAATAATTAATTCCACAATTACGGTCATTTAGTAATTTTCCTTAATAGTTCCACAATTTATTATCATTAAATTAATCTAAATTTATTGTTAAAATTTATCACATTAATTAATTGTTCAAATAATCTTAGTTAAGGATCTCATTAACTATTAAATTTCTTTAATCACCTTTTTAAAGAAATTTACTTAGATTAATCATTATTGATTATAATTTCATTAACCATTAAGAACTCACTCTCTAATGAAATTATAAATCGTTAAATCTTCATTTCTTAAAGTAAAGTTCATTCATATTTATAATTTAATTATTATTCACAATATGTTTGAAACATGGTTTCAAATTCTTTTTAAATTCCAATTTAGATTTAAATTTATTTTAAACACTTAAGTTATAAAACTTAATTAAATTTCAAAATCTTGAAATCAGATTTAAAATGAAATCCAGGGTTAAACTTTTTAAATTTTCAACTTGTTTAAATTCCCATTTACAAATTCAATTCTATTTTAAATTCAAATTGTCCATACCTTTAATTTCTTTTATTTTAAATAAACAAATTGAATTTAAAACTTTATTTATCTTCAAATTGAATTCTATTTCAAACTAGAATCTTCACTTACAGTTTTGGTTTAAACTCGGTTTTTTTAAAAACCTTGTTTTCAAATTAAAATTTAGTTTCAAGTTTTCAAAACAAAAAAGAGGGTTCAGGTTTGAAAACCTGGAACAATCTTTCTCACTCGAGATTCCCTGTCTTTACTTCGAGTAACCAGCTCGAATTACTCGAGTCACACGCGAGAAAAAAACTCGTGCCCAGACTCTTCTTCTCCACCAAACAACTCAGATGCACGGAATTGACCTCGTGCACGTGCACAAGCAAGCTGGCCATCTCCGGTCAGCGCTTCATCGATGAGCAAGTCGACATTTGCCTCAATACCAGACTCCGATCACCAGAAACCCCACCATCTTCTCGAAACAAAATCGAGCTCGATAACGAAACCTGGAAACTCAACAGAAACTCTTCATCACACCTGGAAGTTCGCCGTCCTCACCACCTCGTCCATCAGAACCCCTGAAATTATGGCCATCCCTTCGTCAACATCTCCCCTACCCCCTCTCAAGATCACGTAACACTCGAACGCTCAGAAAGGATGAACGAAACGAAAAACTCTGCCCCACTAAAATTAGGTTTAAAATTTTCAAGCCTTCGCCGCCGCCACCCCTGTGGTCTGACCACCACCCCACCATTTTTTCAAGCATCTCTGTTCGTCCCTCCATCACCAGGAAAGGTCCCGGCTTTCCCGAACCCATATATCACCAGAAAATGCTCAAAGTCCATACTCCAGTCATTACCAAATTTCATACATAATACATTATTAAAAATTTTGATTTTCTTTTTAAAATTCATATCTTCCAGAGATAATTCAAGTTATATAACTAATTCAGCCAATTACACCACTTGATTTAACATGATGTTATAATTCCTACTGTATTTTCTTGATTTTCAGGGGATTTTCAAACATAAATACTTGGAAGAAATTTTGAATCTAGACTTATGTTTAAACAAATTTATTTTATTTGAAATCCAAGGATTAATATTGAACAGATAAATTGTTTTGGAATTTTGATTCAAAACCCTTAAGCTTTGAACTAAAAACAGAGGTGTTCAATGCCACAGATATACATATCAGATATGCATACTTACATATAATCATAAACACAGAGTTATCACTTATATATGCATAAACAGAGCATCATCCATCTCAGGGCTTCACAAGCAAGCAGACATCTATTTACTTAGTTTTTAAATTTAAAAAATGTTACTCACTTGAATTTGGACAGAAAAGCAAAGCCTGGAACTGCTTTTTGATCTTGAACTTGATCTGCTCTTGCTTGTTACCACTGAATTGAATCTGGTTTTACTTAATTATGATGTTGATTTTGTTTAAGTTATTAAGATGATAGTTGCTTCAGATTTGCTCAACTTTAAGTGAACGAATTGAGTTAAGAGTTGATATATAAACTGAGTTGTACAAGTAATGTTATATATTTTTTCCTGTTTGTACAATTCATTTCAGAGATTTTTTCTTTCTTTTGCTCGGTGGCTGATAAGTTGATTTGGTGGCCAAGCATTAATTAGGCTTGTACAAACATATTTTTTTTTCTCGGCTGTACAATATGAAATATTTTCTTTATTGGCTGATAATGAAGTGTTGGTAGCTAAAGAGATTTGCATTTATTACTTTGTACCATATTTATATTTCTTTCTTTTACTTCATTTCGGCTGAAATGATATAGGATGGTGTACTTATATTTAGTTATGTTATACTTTATTTTTCTTCTTTAGTCTTATTATTTCATAGTATAAATAATTTCTATTCTAAATATGTTATTAAAATTTTATTTAAGTGTTACTTGATATTTACTTTTATAATTTATCTTTTATATACTTATCTCTAGCTTAAATACTTATTATAGATTTTACTTCTATTTCTTTAACTTAACCATCAATTCTAAAATTAAAATTATTTATTCTCATACTTGTGTTCAATGCTTATATTGTTATAATTTATTTTCAAACCATTTATATTTAAGATTTTAAATTCAAATTCAATGTATATATATATACATATACAAATTTACTCATATATTACATATACATTCATATATACACATATATACACAATATACAATATTTTTAAATTGAAATTGATTCAATATATTTTTATTTGGATTCGGGGAAACTCGCTTCAATTTATCGATTTATTTCACAAATTTTATTCAAAAATTTATATAAAATATGGGGTTGTTACACCTTACCCAGTCCAAGAGTGGTTAACTTACTTTGAGTACAACGATATTGCGCATATTTCTCGGGATCAAAACAGAGAGACTGATTCATTGGCGAAGTTTGCTAGTACCGGGGACTCACAACAGATGAGCTTGCTTCTGGTCGAAATATTAAATGCCCTAAGCATAAACCTGATGGAAATCGACCGGGTACTAGAGATGGAGCCTTAGAAGGAATCATGGTTGACTCCGATTAAAAACTATTTTCTACAGAGAGTCCTTCCTGAACAAAGGAATGAAAGCAAAAAATTCTTCGTATAGCTTCATCATAAATCATACAGAATGGAGTTATGCATAGAAAGGGTTTTTCGGTTCCCCTGCTTTGGTGTATCGCTCATGATAGGATAAAACGAGTCCTAAAAGAAGATCGTAAAGGAGAATGGGGCGATCACATTGAGGGGCAAACTTTAGCAAAGAAAACACTCCGTTATGGGTATTATTGGCCAACCATCAATCGAGACGCTGCTGATTATGTAAGGTGATGCGGCAAGTGCCAGATATATGCAAAAGTCCCAGGAGCTCTGCCAAAGGAAATAACACAAATGGTCAATCCATGACTGTTTGCAATATGGGGCGTAAATATTATTGGTTCTTTACCGATCTCTAAAGGTGGTGCAAAGTACGTCATCGTCGCAGTTGATTACTTCACCAAATGGGATAAAGCAGAACCATTAGTTATGATTACAAAAAAAAAGTAATCAACTTCATTATTCGAAACATCATCCGTCGTTTTGATCCTCCACAAACTAATGTAACAGACAACGGGAGTCAATTCAACAGCGTGAGTTCAAAGACTTTTGCCATCGACATCATATTGAAAAAAGATTTGTGGCAATCACTCACCCTCAAGCAAATGGGCAAGTTGAAGCTGTGAACAAAATCATAAATTCCGTTCTGAAGAAGCATTTGGAAAAGGCTAGAGGCAAGTGGGTGGATGAACTCTCGATAGCACTATGGGCTTATAGGACCAACCACAAGTCCGCGACTGGCCATACTCCATTCGCCCTTGATTAAGGTTCCGAAGCCATCATTCCTATTGAGCTCGAAGTTCCTTCTTATTGAGTAACCTACTATGATCCCAGAATGAATAAAGATCTCCTCTTGGAATCTCTAGACTTTGTAGATAAGAAGCATGAAGAAGTTGATTTGAGGGCAGCTGCACACCGGCACCGAGTCATCCGATACTACAACACTAAAGCCCAACCTTTGAAATCGGTGGTCTCATCTTGAAACGGGTTTTCCTACCCCGTTGCATATGAATCCTACTTAGGAAGGACCATACGACATTGAGCAGAGTTTTGGGGAAGGAACTTTCAAGCTAGCGATTATTGATGGCATCACACTCCCAAGGGCGTGGAATATTGAGCATTTATGATGCTATTTCACTTAGTTTGTTTCTTTTTCATTCAGTTGTATTTACTTTAAGAATTTGCTTTAGCATTTGATTTTCCGGATATGTAATAAGACTAATTATGTAATTTCTTTCTGTTTAGCAAATAAAGTTATAAACTTCCTTTATATCTATGTTTGATGTAGCATTACATGTTAGTTACATTACGAAACTGACTGATGTCAATGTGTTCGAACAGGTTCCCAGAGTTTGAAACTAACTAATTACGCTAGTTCCCGATTGAACCAAACAAGATGAGTGTGGTCCAATCGTTGATTTGATAACTCTTGTTCATAATTCGAATGGACGAAATACATAATGAGGAATGGATGTGACTTATCCATTTACTGATCGAATAAATCCCGCCAAGTGATGGGATTGAAATAAATCAAAAGCGATCATAATGCGACCGATCGCTCGCTAAATCAAACCTCAAACATTAGGGGCAAGTCAATTAATTAAGGAAAGTACGATCTGACTCTTTTTCAAAATAACTCTAAGGCCTCAAAGTGCTGACTAGAGTATAAACGCAAGCCGGGTGCAATTCGACCACCCGCTAACTAACTCTTATCCCCAGAGTGTGGATATTAGTATAATCAAATAGATGAGTGTGGTTCGACCTCTCACTATTTCATGAACTCTTGCATAAAACTGACAGGAGGAGTATATACTCACAAAGAATAGAGTTCAACTATCCACCGTCTAACTCCGCTAACCCAAGACAGAAAGCAGGAGTATAATCCCTCAAACTGCTGAATCCAACGGTGCAACATTAAGGCTCAAGCCCCGTGTTTGGTATGATTTAGGGTCACGACCGCATGGAAGCCTTTGGATAGAATTAACGGATTATCATCTAAAGCAATGAGAAACGAATCACAAGTACATCGAATGAAAGTAATGGCTCAACACTTTAGATAATAATTCACATGAGGGTTCAACAGGAAACAAAAAACTTTTATTCACATAATAAGCTTCAAAATTGTGACACAAGTTTATTCAAAAAATGGAGGCCATACCCGTATAACCACGGCCAACAAAAAGAAAAACAGCTATATAAGCTATGTGCAAACAAAACCGAAACGACAGCTATTTCTTTTTTCTTCTCTCCTTTTTGGATTTTTCAGGAGTGGAACCACCTGAGCTTCCGCCTATCCGTTTCCTCGATCCTTTACCACCTTTGGTGGGAGAGCTTTCAAAATTAGGTGGGAGTTTTTCAGAAATCGACCTGTCAAGTAGGATGACTTGTAATGGAATAAGATTTGGATCGTCAATATCCACATTAATGAGTTCAGTCTTAGCATGTTTCTTCAACAACTCCTCCCTCTCAGTGCGCTCCTTTAAGTTGAGCTCTTGGTGTGTTTAGTGGCGCTAGTGATCACAACGTCATTAGATTCGTCCAGCGTCAATAGATCTTCAGCTTCACCGAGTGCTCCAATAACGTGAGCATCGGGCCCTGGAGCATCGGTGGCTGCCTGAATCTCAGTTGATTTCAATTGTTTCTCCAAGGCGGCATCACTTTTTTCAGTTTGGCTGGGAACCAGAAGACCTATAGATTCATGGAAACAAGAAGATAAACCCATGACTATTGACATGAAGAAGGAAATCGAGTGAAAAGTGGAGAATAGAGCAGAATACCTGCATCCGGCTAACTTTCAATTGTCGCTGGGGCCCCTCTTCCAGAATAGGAGTCAACACTTTAGATTGATACCCAAGTTTGCCTAAATCGTAGCTTAGATCTTATCCTGAGCTGAAATAAACTGATGCTCCAGCTACTGGAAGAGAAGAAGGGCCGTCGAGATCAAACTCAGAAGACTCAGCGGTATTTTCCTCTTTGCCGGAAGATGTTAGAATGTCAAAGTATTGGAGTCTCACAATGGCAAGGTCTAGGAGTTCATTTTCGTGAAGGATCTCTGACACTAGTTTCTCTTTGTCCAGATCAGCTTCACCAAGGGTTTTCTTTTTCATTTCAATAATATATTACCTAGTCTTGGTAAGCGACTCAAGGTAACCCTCATTAAGAAAGCTCAGATCACGATGGAGAAGGACTTTAGCATTGTATTCAATGATCGAGGGATCAAACATGTCCTTGATTTCATTCCGATCGGCTTCCTTAGCATCCTTTACCTGGGCCTCAATCTGTTCTCTTATCTCGTTGCGGCTTGCTTCCTACGCCTTTTCTTTAAGGGCTTTAATCTACGCAAGTTGCTCATCAAGTGTAATCCTCAAAGTTCGGGCCTCAATTGCTTCTTCACAATATCTCTGCGATTATTCTTAAGCTTTGATTTTCTCTTCCCTCTCTTTCTTAAGAAGCTCTTCAAGCTCCTCAATGCAGTGGGCCTAGATATTTTTCTCCTTTTGCAAGGAATCTTTTTCCAAGGCGAGGGTACCGTTGCGATTGAGGGCGGCATCGGGTTCCTTTTTATGGGCAGCTTCCAGACAACTCACTGCCTCAAATGTTTCCTTGGCACTCTTTTCTGCCTCAGTTAGTTTTGTTGTCAACTCTGAAATCTCATTATCTTGGTGCTTAATTATATCTTTATCGTGGATTGCCTCTAGCTTGAGACGATCTATCTAATGTTGTCGCTCGATAGACACCTCAGAGATTTTTTTTGCTAAGTGCTAGAACGATTCATGCTACACGAAAACATCATTGACACATGTGAGAGAGCTTGCTTTGACATTCCCTGGGATTGTATGAATGGAGGGGAAGAACTTAAGCTCGTCAAAACAAAACTTTGGGAAAATGACCTTAAGTTTAGACAATTTCTCTGCTGTGGAAGTTTCAGGAGCAGTGGTCGTCAAAGATGGATCAGAAGCAACATTGGACGTTTGCTCGACCTGCAGTCACGGGACTACTTGGAGATTGATGAACCGTAATATTGCTCAGGTGGTACGATAACTAGAGGACCATGAAAAGAGTCTGATCGCCATTATGCACAGGAAGATTAGGTTGCACTTCCTGATGGGACGACTGAGATTAGGATTTATGTTTTAAAGATGATGATTCCTTCGAGCGATGACTTCTTTCTCACTCGTTATCCCTCTTTCTACGCCTACCTGATTTTGAATACGTCTGGATCCATATTGCATCGAGGAGCCCCTCAAGCGATCAAAAGCTCAGGATTGAGGCATCTAACCTACAAAAGACCAAATACCATAATAATAGTGACCATTGCACAAAAGATAGATGGAAATTGTGTGGTGAAGTGCACATGATTGTGAGTGTCCTAGTGTCCCCCCAACAGATCGGTGGTTGCAGCCTTTCTCATGGGAGTTTTCTCTCCTTTGTCAATAGGAAGAATACCTTCACCACTTCTGTTGGGAGAATTGAGCCCATCGATGTTGATGTAGGGAGGTTATAAGTCATAATGTCATCAGGAATTTGTAGATTTGAAAACCCTTTCATTGAATATTCTAAATGTTGGGAAGATGGCTTTTCATCGATAGAAATGATAACGAACTCTGGATACCTAGCAGTTTTTCTTCTTCGAAGCTTATATGCAAGCTTCTTTCTTCTCCTAGTTAGCATGTGAGATTGCACGCCTTGTGATGGTCTAACCACAGGTGCCTTGCCTGGGTCTGCGTTAGCGTCGCCAGGCTCATTGATCTAGGTACCCCAAATTTCACCTTCATTAGCATCATCCTGAGTCCTCTCGACTGGGGGCACAATAGGGTTATTGATATCCCCTTCTTGTTCTACAACATTTCT
This sequence comes from Allium fistulosum, assembly GCA_030737815.1. NCBI lineage: Eukaryota > Viridiplantae > Streptophyta > Magnoliopsida > Asparagales > Amaryllidaceae > Allium > Allium fistulosum. Next base: position 922,827,204 of record CM060904.1, read on the forward strand.
TGGTAATGCAGCACTTCCAGGAAGCCCAATGCTATGGTCTTCTTTTAGTAACCCAAATAGAGATAACAACTCGTCGGTTACGAGGAGTCTGATGTCCCTGTCTTCGACAGGGGTAGCATGAATTATGGAGATCGCTCTTGAAAAACTATTGCCCTCTAGACGTGGGCAGACACCTGTAGATATTTAGAATGTTAGTTATTCTAGAATATGATTTGAATTAGAGAATTTGAAAATAAAGCAAAGACGACACTTACGTCCTTCCAACCATCTCCTTGCAAAACTAGGCAGGCATCGAACGTAGAACCATTCATGTTTGAAAAGGGTAAGTTTGTTCCAAGCACCCATTAAGACTTGACAGTTGGGTGAAGGCTCGAGGAAAACATAGGAAGGACTTCCTGACCATCGTTTAGAGTTATAAATGAACCTTATGTCCTAAGGCGGGTGGAGCAAAATGCTCATGAATAGTAAAAAAGTTCCATGGAGAAAGGCATAGGTGTTTGGGTGAAGTTAAGTGGGAGCTATTCCAAGATATCTTGACATTTCCCGAATAAAAGAATTAAAGGGCGGCACACATCCAGCCTAGCATATGAATTTGTTGCATGCTATATACCCTTCCGGGGGTAAATGAGACCTGTCATTTATTAAAGGAGCCATGACGTCTTCGAATGGAATTCCATGCCTGGAACATAGTCTGCGAATGGTGGCTTCACCAATTCCGGAGGCTTGAGAATCTGGCGGGTTATCTAAGAGCATAACGTCTTCCGCAGCATCGAACATAGGACTTTTCCGTTGGAAGGACGGGAACATCAGAAAAAAAAGGTTGGCTGACAGGCCAGAAACTTCCGTTTGTTCAGTTTGATGACCAGGGGAAAGCCTACCTGATATGGTTGCGGAACTCAATTTAGCTTCGGAATTACTATTTTGCGAGGCTGGTCTTGAAGACATTGCAGCCAGACGCTCTGAAGTCCATGTCAACTATACTCAGTAGATAATCGAGATTAGAAAAGTTTGCCTATGCCCCGTACTAAGTGTGAGCTAGTGTGGTGCAGTGTGGTGTATTATAGAAATAAGCAGCTTAAAATAAGAAAGCAAAGTGAAATGATGAGACTTTGGATTCCGACCAAAGTGACTGTCATCACTGACCGTCTCAACTGGCGAAGAGATTAATCATTTGTGTAAGCTTTGGGATCGATTATCGGCATATCAGAGTGTGAAATCTATTATTCAAGTCCGTATGCTAAGTTTTAGTTCATCTTCTAAATCCATAGGATTTGATCGTTCAGTTTCAAGTACAATAATGAATATGCAAGTCCTGTTGTTCATCGTTGTCGTATGTTCAAGTTCATTAAGATGAGACTGGTTGTAAATCTCAAAGAAGTGGTTACAGATTATGTTTCGAGTTCAATTTAAAGCCTAAGGTTTAGTCAATTACCCATATGTCGATCCCTAAATGCCAACCCCAATATGCCGATCCATATTAAGCAATCCCTCACTTCAAAAAAAAATGTCGACCCTTTCCCTTTCAAAAAACATCCCAATCCCTTTTCCTTTAACAAAATTTGTCGGTTCACATTATTCAACTCCACCGATCCCCTCTCCCACTTAGCTAATCCCACTATGCTACCTATTTACACCTATCCCTTCCTCCCATCAAGTTTCCACTGATCCCTCCTTAACTCAACTTGTTATCTTCTCTTCCTATGCAACCGAACCCTCTGTCGTGCACTCCTTTCTCCTTCCTCCTCTACTTTGCTCTACCGAACTCTACCAAATCCCACTTCTCCCCTCTTCCAGGCAACCTGGGCCATCATTTCAACGTTATGTTGAACCTCACCTTCATCGCCGACGGTGTTGGATCCAACATATCGCCATAAAAATAAAAATCGAAGGCAAGTAACCTACCTGAATGAACCTAAGATGATCGATTCAGGGAGATAGGTTGGATTATGGTTTGAATGAGAGGTGAAGTAACAATCTAAAGTTGAATCGGAAGGTTAATGCATAGATAAAGGTATTGTTTAATTAGGGAAGGAAGGATTCGGACTTATTGGAAGGAAAAGAAGGGTTCGGTGTAAAGGATATGAATGCGAAGTAGCTAGAAAGGATGGGTATGTGAAGGATGTAAAGAAAGAATACTAACTTATATAAGGAGAGAGGGGTCGGCATGTAAAACATGGAGAGAAGGGATCGGTACCAAAGGTGCCGATCCCTACAAATGTAAAGAAAGAGAGAGGGATCAGCTAGCAATATGCCGATCCCTGTGAGCACCAAAAATGGAAAGGAGGGATCGACTAAGCGTATGCTGATCCCTGCAAACAATTAAAAAAATGAAATGAAATGAAATGAGGGATCAGCTATGAGCATGCATTCCAACCAGCATGAGCGTGGGAATTATTAAAAGCACGTACATACAAAATACAATGAAAATTGGCGATGGTCTGTGAACATATGAACACGCCCGAAAGTTAACAACAAAGAACGTGTATATGAACATGCACGTGCATGACCCAAAAAGTTCAATTTTTGATATCAACGGAAATTGAAATCGAACTTGAAGCCTGCAAGTTTGAGGTCGTACCAGATAACCAAAGCTTATTAGACTTACAGAACCGGACTTATATATATCTACTGAAGGAGTATAACCCTAGATTTATACTATTGGAAACCGACCAAGCATCATGACGACTAATGAGAAATACAACACCTTGGAAAAATAATTCGATAGATGGATGGCAACTATTTATGAAACTGGACGGATTTCTTTTTAACAACTCTAACTTGCTTCGATTCAGAGCATATCATGTTCATCACAAGACGTACTTTGGGGGGGGCAAGTGGTATCTGGCATTTTAGCCTAGCTATATTGAACTGATTGCACAAGTCAGATTCGACTATCATCAAAGCCGATGACTCCAGAGTGATGATTGTGGGGCCTAGAAGTCAAGTGCAGATGGTAACATGAAGCCAATGTTGAATGGACTTAATGGATATGCAAGGCAGAGCATTCAAAATATGAAATATGGTTCAACTCCTAGGAGGGATCGACATAAATTGGTTTCAATGATAGGGATCGACATGTTTTAGGGTGTGAGTGCATTCCTATAGAAAACAATTAATATCTCAAGATCCATAAGTCCAATGCATATGAAATTTTGTGAGTGAGACATGAGGATCCTAGAGAGCGTACCCTAGGAATCGCACCTCAAGGGGATAAAGTTGGAGGGATCGGTATACTTCCCTTGGAAGGGACCGGCAGAAAGCAGCATGTAAACCATATTGAAGCAAAGATCAAGCAATAACTCGAGCTCCACTGATCCAATTGGCATGAAATTTGAAGGCTAAGCATATTTTAGCATAAGGAAGCCACCATAGGGGCCGTACCCTAAAATTCAACTAAATAAGGGATCGATACCAATCCCTCTTCTTTGAGAATTGGGCCATGTGACACATCTTGTAGGCCCATATAATTTTGAGGGTCTTTTTGCTGAGTTTATAGAGAGATATTTGGCCATCTTCATCTATAAATACCGACTAGGTTGTTCATTTTTAGGACTTTACGATGCTAGTTGCTTTATACTCTTTTGTAACTAAGGATTTTGATTCGATCCCTTTTCTACTTAGATTATAAAGTGATTAATAAAGCAATCTATTCAAAATGAACGTAGGCAAATGACACCGAACCACTATAAATTGTTGTGTGCGTGTTATTCTTTCAATTAACTGCTGTTTCTTTGTTATTATCCACCATTTCCATTTTATTCTTCATTTATTTCTCTTTAAAAAGTTTCTATTAGGCGTTTTGCCAATTTTTGGTGCAAACACCCTTATTTGTGCTTTTGGTAAAATCGAATTTAATCAAAATTTTCATTGTACGCATGAAATTTAGCACACTTTGGAGGTTACACATGAAGGTGCATCTCAATTTAAGGAATCATGTCTTGCACTGCTCAGCAATGAATATGAAAATTTTGTGATGCTAAATGATGAAAGCATACAAGAGATGTGCGGACGCTTTTCAGTGTTGGTATATAATTCCAGAGCTTTGGGCAAGGTGTACACTGAAGTTGAGTTCGTTTGGAAACTACCGAGAATTCTTCCATAGAATTTTGAAGCAAGGTGACAGCTATAGAAGAATCCAAAGATTTGAAGAAACAAGGCATGGAGGAATTGATTGGAAATCTTAAGACCTATGAAATGGAACTCAAAGTTTGGGTAGACCGTGAAAATACTAACTCCATAAAGAAATCAATCACACTCAACAACACTCTTGACAGCTGTTATATGCATTTTCACCCATGTGAGGTTGAAATTTGGTTGAAGGTAGAAAAAAGTAAGACAAAAGAGAAAATTCAAGATACGAGGAAGAGGGGCAAGCATTCGTTGTATCACGGTCGATCCCTATTCGGTGGCAGGGCACCGAACCAAATCCCCAGCTCAATACTCTAAGGGTACCGAACAAAGGATTCTATTCGGTACCTTAAACCCTGAACGAAATCTTTTGTTTGGTGGTTGAGTACCCAGTAGACATACGATTCTATTCGGTAATTGGGTATTCACCAAATAGGATCTTCTGTTCGATGGTTGGAAGCCTACAGAATGAGAACTCTTATTTGGTGGTTGGCCACCCACCGAACCAAATGCCTGCACCTCCCACCGACAAGATAGGAGAAGGAACATCCACCAGACCGAGTAGGCTGAGCCGAATAGGGAAGCACATGAACTTGACCATCAATTCGTCCGCATCCATCCTACCTGAACCATCCCCTCCTGATCGATTCCTCAAATGGGCCCCATAACACAAATATAGAAGAAAATTTGCATATATTTGAAAAAATATCAAGCATATTCCAGATTTATTGGAATATTCTTTTTTGGGCGAGAAAATGTCATAAATTGCCACATTCAACATGCCTCAAATCTACTCTATAAATATCCAAGTGTTTGTCATTTACAAGGACAACTTTTGGAGATCAAAAATCCTTGTACGACATCCCTAATCAATCGGAGTATCCAGATCATCTTTTTCTATCAAAAATCATTGTACTTGGCATCAACTTCTTGTAAAAGGCTGATAAAAAGCAATAAAAGTATACGTTGGACGTAGGCCCATTACGGCTAAACCACTATAAAGCCTAGCGTTCATTACTTTTACTTACTTTTTTTATTCTATAATAGTTCAATTGCAAAATCAATTAGAGGTGTTTGCCTCTTTTTTATACAATCATTTTTAGTGCTTTCATTGAGAGTTGATGAATTTCTCAACATGCCTCCAAAGTCCAAAAGCAAGACTGGAGATTCCTATTAGAAATGCCAATCTGGTTGCTGATAATCAAGATAATAATTCATCCAGCACACCGAGACCAAACACTATCACTAAGGGTAATTTGGATAGAGTTATGGCGGATCTTGACACCCGCTTCACTTTCCAGGAGTAAGTCATTGTGGATCAAATCATGACACGCTTAGGGCAGAAGCAACTAGCCGCAAACAACACCGAAACCAAAGGGAAAGCCTAGTCCTAGGGGGTAAGAGACTGAAAAGATTACATTCTAGAGAATCAGATCAATAGGATCAAGGAGCTAAATGAACAACAGGTCAGCCTGGACTTCCGCCATGAGCCATACTTGAGGAACGGTTTGTGCAAAGCCAGGTAGGGGAGGCATCGAACCAGGGATGGCCATTGCTGTACCTCCTCGAAAAAGGCACTGTTCCCCAGTCCTTGAAAAAATAAAGACCGGTAGGAGGCGAAACCATCACCAAGAACAATCCTAGAGCAGGGAATGAAGCCGAGATCATAGACCCAGTCATCACAGAAGGAATGAAAGAAACCTCTCACCTCAATGGGGGAGATCAACTCATTTTCGCTCATCCCTCGAGCAGGAAGCAGACCACTTAGAACATCTTATAAGAGAATGTGTTCGCAACGAGCAGATAAAGTGTGGAGTAGGAGCAAGGGTTAGGAGCTCATTTACTGTGGAGATAGAAACTGCTCAAAATTCCAAGACCATTAAGATGCCAACTATGGATCCTTATCATGGTTTTACTGATCCTATAGTGCACCTGCAGAGATACACACAACATATACTAATGAGCAGGGAAATGGAGGAAGTGATGTGCAAGTGCTTTCTATTCTCCTTGACATATTTATCAACTATGTGGTTTTACCGCCTACCCAACGGTACAATCCATTAATGGGAGATATTGAAGGAAAAATTCATTAGCCAATTTCTGGTTCATATAGAGCAACCCAAGGATCTGTACTCCCTATCGGATGTTAAACAAAGGGAGGGTGAAACTTTATGGCAGTATATAACCCGCTTCAACGCAGCCTCAACTAGCATTCAGAACACTGATGAACGAATCACCCCTATGGCTTTGTGTGGGGGTGTTCACCCGGATAAGAAAATGGCTTGGAAGTTAACAAAGGAAAAGCCGGCTACACTTCAGGACTACTTTTTTGAAGTTGCAAAGTACATGCATTTGGAAGAGACTACGACAGGGCAGTAGGGCGGGACAATTGCCAAACCATCGGAAGCCTCTAACGGTACAAATGCTATGATCAAAGGTAATGAAGGTGGCAACATGGAGAAAAAGTAAAACAATAACCCAGCAATTCTGGTAGTAGAAAAATGGATCGAAGAAGATTCAAACATGGAATGAGATTCGACACCTACACGGACTTGAATGAAACTATAAAGAACATTTACTTGGCTACTCAAGTGGAGCTTAAATACAGCAGACCTACTTTAAATAAGGAAATGGAGGCCAAAAGAAAGTCTGGGAAATATTGTCGATTTAATAAGTCCTACGGACACAACACTAATGAATGTTGCTATTTGCGAGACCTGATAGAAGAACCATCAGGAAGAGGAAGCTGGAGCGCTACGTCAAAAGCCTAGAGGCACTTCCCGCTTCTGAGAAGTAGGCTCCAAAACAACCCCCACCAAGAAACGAAGGTGAAGGATCTAGTGCCAACCACGGGAACGACAGAAGGCTAGTTATCAATACCATAATGGGAGGACCCTACATGGCAGACAAGAGTTGGGGCGAAATGGAAAGGTATGCAAAGTCATTAAAAAATGGGGATGCCAATATATGTATGATAGGTGAGCAGCAGAAAACTAAGACTTCCTAACAGGAGCAGGAAGTGATAGCTTTTGATGATAGTGACTTGCAAGGAAAACAGTACCCCTATACGGACCTAATGGTGACTATAGTCTTGCTTGGCCCTGTATAAGTGCGTAGGATTTTCGTAGATAATGGGAGTTTAGTGAATATTCTGTTTAAGGAAGCATTCAACAAAATGGAGTTGTCCATGGAAGATGTTACACCTTGTAATCAGCGGCTACATGGTTTTAGTGGGGAAGGCACCATGCCCTTAGGGAGATTGGATTTGTTTGTTGAAATAGGAACCCATCCCTGATCAGCCATACAAAAGAAAACATTTGTATTGGTGGATGGATTCTCAGCTTACAACGCCTTACTAGAATTGCCAGCCTTATCTGACATCCACGCAGTAATGGCTCCATTGTGTTTGACAATGAAATTCCCAGCAGCCAACGGGATAGGAGTGGTAGGAGGAAATCAAAACACGGCCAAGGAATGCTATGTTGTGGAACTTTGGGAGAATAAATGGAGAGAGAAGAGGAAAGGCACAGAAGTTGCATTCTATGCTAAAAATTCCCTTGCATAGCAACTAAAGAACAAGCCCCCTCTCGAGTTCATAAGTGATCCTCATAATGAGCTTTACTTGAGAGATGGAGGAGAAGAGGCCGCAGTTGAGCCCAGGGAGGCTCTGGAGTTAGTGAAAATTGATGTTAGCAATTCCATAAAACTTATGAAAATCGGATCAGGCTTTGAGTCAGATCTAAAGCTAAAACTAATTGGATTTCTGAACCAGGATGTGTTCGCCTGGTCCCATGCAGACATGTGCAGAATTCCTTATTCAGTTGCTTGTCGTGCATTTAATGTTAACTCGAAGAAGCCTCCTGTAACATGGAAGAAAAGGAGTACGGGCCCAGAACGGTCAGTGGCACTAAACGAAGAAGTAAAAACCTAAAGGCAAACAACTGCATTCGAGATTTACTGTACCCGAAATGAATAGCAAACCCAGTTCTCGTTAAGAAGTCAAATGGAAAATGGCGGACCTATATATACTTTTCTAACCTGAATGACGCATGTCCTAAAGATTGTTTTCCACTCCCATGGATTAATCAGTCAGTGGATGGTACTACTGGGCATGAACTTCTATCCTTTATGGATGCTTACTCCAGGTATAACCAAATAGTGGTGCATGTCCCATACCAGGAACATACTAGCTTTATCATAGATCTTGAGCTTTATCGCTATAAGGTAAAGGTTGATGATATATTGGTAAAGTCAAAAGAGGTCGCATATCATATCTTGCACTTGGATGAGGTGTCTTTCTACGGAGGTATGGGATGAAGTTTAACCCAATAAAATTTTCTTTCAGAGTAGCTTCTGGGAAATTCCTAGGCTTTATAGTGCATGCGAGGAGAATAGAGACTAATCCAGAACAAGTCCAGGCATAATGAGATATTAAAATTCCTGAAACGCGGAGGGAAATGTAGAGTCTGAATGGGAAGATAGCTGCTTTGAGTAGGTTCATATCCAAAGGCACAGACAAGTGTGTCCTGTTCTTTGAAGCACTCAAGAAGGAGAAAGGTAAATGTGTGTGGACGGATGTGTGTTTGGCTGCATTCTTTTATCTATTGAAGCACTTATAAAAGCCACCGGTCTTATCTACATCGATCATGGAGGAAGATCTATACGTCTACCTAATGGTGTCACATCATGCTTTGAGTGCGGCCCTGGTCAGGGAGGAGGACCGAGAACAGCATCCTATGTATTAAATAAGCAATCGCTTCACCGGGCCAGAATCTAGGTATCCCGAGCTGGAGAAATTGGCATATTATCTATTGGTAGCATCTAGGAAGCTAAGACATTACTTCCAATCGCATCCTATCTAGGTGCTCACAGATCAGACCATACGGTAGGTTCTACATAGGTGAGACACTTCAGGAAGGCTTACCAAGTGGAGCATCGAGTTGAGTCAGTTTAAGATATCCTACCACCCATAAACTATAATCAAGGGGCAAGCACTGGCAGACTTTCTTAATGAATTTACTATTTGAGATGATGAAGTGAAGCCATTAAAGGAGGAAGCCCTCAAGTGGCGAGTGTATGTTGGTGGAGCGTTTAATGATCATAACTTTGGTGTGGAGGTGGTATTTCTAACACCTAAAGGAAGAAAGTTGATTTATGCTATTATATTGGGATTCAAAGCAATAAACAATGAGGCAGAATTCGAAGCTTTGATAGCAGGACTGGAATTAGCAAAGGAGTTGGGGATAAGGACATTGTGTATTTATAGTGACTCTCAGCTGGTGGTGAACCAAATACTCAGTGAATTCCAAGCAAAAGGAGAACGCTTGAAGTCTTACTCGGAAAGGGTAAAGGACTTGCTTACTAGGATGGAGCACTATATGGTTAAACATATCCCTCAAGAAGAGAATTAGGATGTAGATGGATTGGCAAAATTAGCAAGTTCAAGAGATGAATCTTTGTTGGGATCAATACCTGTTATAACCCTACATCAACCTAGTTTTGAGGAAGTGAATATGGTTGCAGCTTTAGGATAAACAGAGACTTGGATGACCCATTACTAAGATAGTAAAGGAACGCTGCTTGACAACTGGAATAAGGCTAGGAAGACCCTACAGAAGGCACTCCACTTCATTATCCAAGATGGACTGTTATATCAAGGAGGATATTCAAACCCCCTAATAAGATGCATCGCTGAATAGGAGGCCGAACAAGTGTTTAGAGACATACATCAGGAAAGCTACAGAGACCATGCTAGGGGGCAGACCCTGGCAAAGAAGGTGTTGCGATATGGATACTACTGGCCTACTTTGAACCATGATGCGATGGAATATGTTAGGAAGTGTGACGAGTGTCAACAGTTCGTGAAAATCCCTAGGTTGCCCCCAAATGAGTTGCTCACATGGGTAGACCCTGGCCCTTTGTGGTCTGGGGAATAGACTTAATCAGAGAACTTCCAATGGCATAGGGAGGAGCTAAGTATGTGATTGTGGCAGTTGACTACTTTACCGAGTGGGTGGAAGTCAAGTCCCTTACTAATGTGTCAATGGCTAAGGTCATAAACTTCTTAACCAGGAATGTAATGTGTAGGTATAGAGTCCTTCTCCAGATCATCTCGGACAATGGACTGTAGTTTAACAGTGCGAAGTTTGCTAATTTCTACCAGTAGCATGGAATAAAGAAAAGCTTTTCTACAGTGGCATACCCATAGGCAAACATACAAGTGGAGGTAGTTAACAAGGTTCTAAAGACACTCATAAAGAAGAGACTAGAAAAAGCAAAAGGAGCATGGGTAGACGAACTGCCCCTGGCATTATGGGCCTACTGCACCTCTTTCAAGATGGCGACAGGACACACTCCTTTCTCATTGCCTTATGGGATAGAGGCGATGCTACTAGTAAAGACGGTAGTACCATCCCACAGAAGGCTTCATTATGATCCGAATGAGAACGAAGAGCTGCTGAACATGTCACTTGACCTGTGGACGAGAGGCGTGAGGAAGCTGCCTTGAAGGTCGACGCACACAAATGGAGGATAGCTGCACAACACAACTCCAAGGTTAAACATCGCCCTCTTAAGGAGGGCAACTTGGTACTAAAATGAATTTTCCCAAACGTGGGGGCCTTGACCCAGTCTGGGAGGGACCATATGTCATCCATAAAGACTTTGGCAATAGAGCTTTCATCCTCAGTACAGTAGATAGAGCCATATTCAAGAAAGCTTGGAATGCACAACATCTTCATCGTTACTTTACTTGAGTTCACTCTATTTTTTGCTTATTGTATTGGAACTTTGTAATTAAAATAATTATAAGACGGATTCTAATAAAGTGTGCATTTTTCTTAAAAAATCTTATCATCACAGGTAATGGTTAGGGAACACAACTTTATTTTATCACTTAAACGTGCGTGGAATAGCATTAACACCACGAGGAAGCACTGCCTGGACATAGGGAGCTGACTCCCCAACTCGGAAATAAGATTGTGTTGATGTACTTTACCCTTCCAACTTCTCGGTCAATAATGAAGAGCCCGATCAGCCCATGCTCAGGACATGACCGCCTAAGGGGTGCTCACAACTGACGATCGGCGCAAACTCTCGGTTGGCAAAGGTGGACTGGTGATCCCTATTTGGGTGACCACAGCTGACGATCAACCCAAACTTCTTGGCCGACAGTGACGAGCCCGATCAGCCCATGGTTAGGACATGACCGCTAAATGGGTGCTCACCACTAATAATAGACCCAAACTCTCTACCGGTAGCGGTGGACCGGAGTGATCCCTATTTGGTTGTCCATAGCAGACGATCGGCCCAAACTTCTCGGCCGGTACTGGTGAGCCCGATCAGCCCATGTTTAGGACATGACCGCCAAATGGGTGCTCGCTATTGACGATTGGCCTAAACTCTCGGTCGGTAGTGGTGGACCAAAGTGATCCATATTCTAATGTCCCCCACTAATGATCGGCCTAAACTCTTGGCCGGCAGCGGTGGATCGGAGTGATCCATATTCGGGTGTCCATAGCTGACGATTGGCCCAAACTTCTTGACCAACAGTTGCGAGCCCAATCAGCCCACGGTCAGGACATGACTGCCAAATGGGTGCTCGCCGTTGACGATCGGTCCAATCTTTTAACCGGTAGTGGTGGACCAGAGTGATCCCTATTCGGGTGTCCATAGTTGATAATCGACCCAAACTTCTCGGTCGGCAGTGGTGAGCCCAATCAGTCCATAGTCAAGACATAACTGCCAAATGGTTCTCGCAACTAACGATCGGCCCAAACTCTCGGCCAGTGGCGGTGGACTGGAGTGATCCCTATTTAGGTATCCACAGTTGATGATCGGTCCAAACTTCTCGACCGGCGGTAGCAAGCCCGATCAGCTCATGGTGCCAAATAGGTGCTCGCCACTAACGATCGGGCCAAACTCTTGGCCCGCAGTGGTGGACCAAAGCTATCCCTATTCAAGTGTTCTCCACCGGTAATGGGCCAAAACTCTCGACCGACAGCGATGGACCGAAGTGATCCCTAATCGGGGGTCCACAGTCGACGATCGGCCCAAACCACTCGATCAACAGTGGTGAGGCTGATCTGCCCATGGTCAGGACAAGACTCTAAATGGGTGCTTGCCACTGATGATCGGCCCCAAACTCTTGGTCAGCCGCTTCGGACCAGAATGATCCCTTTCAGGTATCCCTAGCTGATGATTAGCCTAAACTTTCTAACCAGCAGTGTTGAACTCAAAAAAAATCCCTATTCGGTGATTGATGCCCGATAATTAGCCTATAGATTAACCACAAAGTATCAACACTACTTGATTAACCTTAATAACACATCAAAATTGGTCAACCACTAGCAAGAATGTTTAGTAATAAAATCATCATTGAATAGATAGAGTTAAATAAAAGCATAAAAAGGAAACCCAGGTGGCAAAGAGGTGCAATCATCATTTCGATCCAGACTTGGAGACGGGCAGCTTAGGTCGGTGCTTGGAAACCTTATGCTCGCCTTCTTTCTTCCCCTTGCCCTCCTTTGCTATCCTTTTGGTAGTAGCGGTGGAATCCAGCTCAGACTGTCTCTTCTTGATGCATTCTAATTCCACCTGGGCCTCAAGTATCACCCTCACCAGGTCTACAGGGGAGTCAACCAGGGCCTAATGTTTCAAATCCCCCTCTCTGTCAAGACTATCATTGGGGTCGGAGACATTTGTGGTCTCTATATCGGCATCCTCTCCGAGGGAGGCAATCATCTCAAGAACACTTTCGACTGAGGGATCAGACGGGCCTAGGAGTGCAGCACCTAATGAGGAAATATCAAAAGGTAACCGTGGCACCAGTAGGACCCACTATATGAACATCACCTGTTAAAAAGCGATATATGCTCTCAAGTGTATGCTCCTTTGAGTGATTTAGAAGATACCGGGTAATCACTCACAAACTACGAGAGGAAGTCCTACCACCCTTTGACGGCATGGGGGTACCACCTAAAATTTAAGCATGAACAATGGGAGGAGGTACCACCAATAACTAATCTCGAGCAAGCGAATGTGAAGAATACATGGAAAGATGATTAGATAAGCATCACCCATGAGAGCGAAGATTGTTGTTTTCATAAACTAACCTTGTTTAACTTGTTTAGAGGTTGCGCCACCACTCTTCTCCTTCTTAGTCTCTCTCTTGCGGGCCTCCTCAGCTTCAGCAAGCTTAGCATAGCCTAGCCGGATGGCTTTAACCCCGTTTGTAGAAAAACGAGAATCGACAGCTTTGGGACTAAACAGTGGACCTCCTTTATTCACTGGCAGACTTCGCCTCTCAGATTAGCTGCTTATGGATAGAGTCCATGACCTCCTGGTAGTCGTCCATCCAGGCCAGTCTCTTCTCTGTAAACATCCTATAATAGATCTCATCCAAGAGCCCTTCCACTTGATCCAACTGGTTATTGGCCTCATCACACTCAGCCTACAGTTTTTTGGCTCTAGAAGTTTTGGCAGTCTTACTAGCGGAAAGGCCCTTGATCTCTGCCTAAAAGGTGGTCCTATCTACTTTCCATTCTAACACCTTTTTCTTTATGTCAAAAACCCTTGGTCCAACCTTCTAAACTCTCATTCACGGTTCCTTTATCTTCTTCGAGTGTCTGTCATTGATGCCCTTGTAATCCTCACAGAGCTTCATGGCCTTGTTGTTGAACTCTTTCTTGGCAGCCTTAATGTTTGTTGCATGGTCCCGCTTCAACCGATCTATTTCCTCGGCATGAGCAGCCTTGAGCTTCTCTATATTGCTGGAATGTTTCTTCATCTCCTCGCTAAAAGACCTCTTAAAGGCATTAACCACCTTCTTATGGTCAAGTTCATGTTCATGAAGGCGTTTCCTCAGCTCGAAAATCTGTATCTACTGCTGCTTTGAAGTATCTGTATCTGATAAAGGAAAAGGGGAGGGATAAGGCGTTTTCTTCTACTGTTGAAGTATCTGTATCTGATAAAGGAAAAGGGGAGGGATAAGGAGTTTTGAGGCATGAGACGGAGAGCGGGTCCCGAATTCATGGACAGGGGAGAATAGTCTCTTCTAGGAGGTATCCTAGGGGTTCAGGTCGATCTCAATATCAACTAGGCGATAATGGAAAAATTCCCTGTCTGCAGCTTCATGGCTGACTAACCAACGTTTATAATGGGACTAAAGGAAGACACGGCTTGTTGTATTTCTTTTGGTGGAGCCTTCAACCCCATCTGCTGCATTTTAGAAAAAATCTTTTCTCATTTTCAACCCATGCTGCCTGCAATGAAATAGAGCAAGAGATTAGAAAAAGGATCATGATTGGATAATATATGTATGTGGTATGGGTATATAGACAGACAAGTGCGGGTGCAAGTGTGTGGAACGGCTTCACAAACCCTTACGATCCTCATAAGGCTCTAGCTGGTGCTGAATATCTATTATAGACGTGGAATCCCCATAAACGATTCCGAACTCTAGGTCGGCAAGGTCATCAGAAATGGAGATGCCACCCGGGACAAAAGCTTCCTCTCCTTCAGAACCAAAAACATAATGCAAGGCCTCACCCACCTCTGAAACCGATGGAGTAGCTAAACCAATGCACTATGAAGAATGCGCTTCCTCTTAATTTGAAACAGTATGCTCACTATCATGAGAGTGGGATTCTTCCTCCCATGCATTTCTTGTCTAGATGTTGTCATCTTCCCATTCGCGCAATGTTTGCAATCGACTCTTTTTTAGGGCTCGGCTGTGAAGGCACTCAATTTTGGCTCTTCTAAGCTCGCTATGATGGAGCATGTTTGTTAGATGCTTCAGTCGTTGGTACATTGCTTGAGACGGAAGGCTGCGAGGATTTAATGTCACACATTTCACTGGTAGTTGAGCCCTTCCCTTTTCTTTCTTGGCAGCCTTTTGGGTGGAAGGTTGTCTACCTCTCCCAATTGAACGTCCATTCATTAGCAGGCCGAGCTATCTTGTGTTGTCACCAGTAATAAGGTGGGGAAATTCTTGGAGCTCTTTTTGGACCAATGAAGCTTCTCTAGCAGATCGTCCAAATCATCTCCAGGTGCGGCTTTCACGACACTTGGAAGGAAGTCAATTTTTGATATAAAATTCTTCAAAAAACAATGAAAAGGAATAGATGAGATATGTAAAGGAAAACTTACATCCTGAGTGCCAGTGATGAAAGCATGGAGAGGTGTCCCGAAAGAAGATATACTCCTTGAACATGCTATATTTGGAGTACGAGTTCTCTACCGGCTTGAACTTGCTCCTCACCTCATGGTAAATAAAGGGGAACCCTCCCGCTTTCTTTTTATTGCATATAGGAACAAGATATGGCGATGGGTTGAAGGTGATTGGAACTCCCTTATAAAAATGGTGTATAAACTGCTGAGAATGGCATACCCATTTGGATGCAGTTGGAAGGGAGCTATTTTCAGGTGGACGATAAACCCTGCAATCCATAAGGTAAGAGGAGGTGGAGCTTCGGCCAAGCAATGATAGTGAGAATAGGCCATGTACCCCTCAGGCGGATCATGCGTCTGTTGCTCCAAAGTAGGTAAAAGAAGATCCTTTTGGGGAATGCCATAAATGGACACTATGAGATCAAGTTGCTTGGTCGTTAATTTCGAAGCCTTAGAGTCCCTAGGGTATACTAAGAGTTCGGACAGTCTATACCCATGCACCAGAAAGTGGGCAGAGGTGGGTTGGTTAGAATGACATCTTGGTTGGACGGGGGCTGGAGACGCGGTAGAAGAGGGACCTATGTCCTCCAAAGCAATCTAAGAACGGGTTTCATGATGATCTGAAGTATCTATCTGGTATAGAAACTTATTTCAGATGTTAGCGCAAAGGAAAGAGATACCTGAGTGTATGTGTGTGTTCGTGTATGCATGGTTTTAAAAAAAATTCTAACACTTATGTTTGGCACTCCACCGAACGGTGGTCCACCGAACAGAAGGCAACCAGACAACATCGGGCCCCAGGCCGGGCCAGGCCCAGTAACATATGAGTCATGGGGATGGGACATGAAATGGAAGAAAATGTTCACTAAATCGTAGATTAGCTATGAGTTAACAGTTGAAGTTGGGCTGGAAGCCTGGGAAGCAATGCTCAACAAAGGCGGCTTAGATGATCAGAAGAGTCGCATGATTTATGGTAGGCTAAAAAATGAATAAAGTTGGCCAGTGAGGTGCAGCACTGTAGATTATATAAGGGGAGTATCAGGTACTTGACCGAGGCATGTCGGACCAAGGTGCACTGAACCAGGGTGTACCAGACCAAGTCATGTCAAGTTAATGATGTATCGAGCCAAGCAAGCGTGGGCAAGGTCGAACCGTGAGCTATCAATCCAGCTTGACTCCCAATGAGTGTTAATCTGAACTTGCCTTTGCCATTGAATCATGAGACCAACAAACTAGAATTATGAAAGGGGGTGTATTTACTTCTTCAGATGAGTTACATAGAATGATCTAACAAAGCACACTTCATGTTCCATGAGTTGGACTTTGGGAGGCAAGTGTTATTGACATTTTTGCCCACACGAGGTTGAAGGTAGAAAAAAGCAAGATAGAGGAGCAAACTTAGGATACGAGGAAGATGAGCAAGCATTCGAAGTATCACGGTCGGTCCCTGTTCGGTGGCTAGGACATCGAACCAAATCTTATGCTCGTACCCTAAGGTTACCGAACAGAGGATCATGTTTAGTACCCTAAACCCCAAACTGAATCTTATATTCGATGGTTGGAAGCCTACCAAACAAGAACTCATGTTCGCTGGTTGGTCACCCATTGAACCAGACGATCGGATCACCCACCGACCAGATAGATGAAGGAAGCCATCCACCTGACCGAGCAGGTCGAGCCGAATAGGGAAGCATATGAACTTGACCATCAACTCGTCCACATCCATCATACCCGAACCAACCCCTCCGGATCGATTACTCAGCTGGGCCCTATAGCACAAATATGGAAAGGAAATCTGCATATATTTTTGAAAAATATCAAGCGTATTCCATATTCTCGAGAATATTCTTTGTTGGGCAAGGTATACATAGAAATGTCATAAATTGACAAATTCAATACGCCTCAAAGCTACCTCTATAAATATCCTAGTATTTTTTTTACAAGGATAACTTTTGGAGATCTAAATACCCCGTGTAGCATCACTAATCAATCAGAGTATCTGGATTGTCTTTTTCTAAAAAAAATCATTGTACTTAGCATCAATTTCTAGTAAAAGGCCGATATATAATAAAAGTAACAAAAGTATATGGTGGACGTATGCCCATTTTGACTGAACCACTATAAAGCTCGGTGTTCTTTACTTTTCCTGCTTTTTTATTCTTTAAAAATTCTATTGCAAAAATCGATTGGAGATGTTTGCCTACTTTTGTGTAAACGACAGCGATGATGAAATTAATCCTATCGCTAAGCTAGTAATATTAATGAACGCTCTTAAGGAATTGTCTAAAAGAAACTTCAAACCTTTAACCAAAAAGAAAAGAGGCGAGTCAAGGTCATTTAAGAACTCAGATAATTCGGATGAAGAAATCATGTCCTATAGATGTATAAGGACAGGTCATATCCAAACCACCTGTCCACTAATTCAAATGGAGAAAGGAAAAAAAGAAACTAGGGCGTTTACTATAACTTGGGACAACGAAGAAGGTGAAGAGTGCACTGATAGTGGTGAAGTAGAAATAAATCTATGTTTGATGGGACACTCAACTCATGATAGTAGTGATGACGACTCATGTCAAGACCCAAAAGTCGACCTTCGAAAATCGACACCCGTACTTCACTTGTACTCAAAATGCCGTAGATTCAAATGCCGAATCTGGTTCTCGGAAGCTTATAACACACTTAAGTAAATAACACAGCGGAAGAAAGAAATAAATGATATCATATACAATCCAGTGAATACAATATCCAAAATGATATACAACAATGATATCAATATGATACAACAATATCAGAGATATTTTACAAGAAATAGCAGCGGAAATAAAATAGATAACACCAGCAGCGGATAGAATGTCTCCAAGAGAATGCTCCAAGATAAGCAATGTCAGTCCATGAACTCCAAGAACTGAACCAGCTCCAAATAATCTACTAAACCTGAATATCTGAGAAACCCAACTCTAGACTGCCCGTGTGGAAAATGGTGGGCACCCAGAGTTTAGGAAGGGAACAATAAACTCCGGATCAGTCATGGGACTGGTGTGAGCAACAAAAACAGTTTATCTTTAAAAACAAATAGCAGAGAATTTTTAAAGTCAATTCGCAATGCTTTTGGAAAATGAAACTACCATAAGACCTCCCACCACACACACAATGCAAACGCAGACTTAGAGGAGATTTCTTCTTATGTTAGTCAAAGATGCTTACTACGCAAAAATCAAATTATTTTTGATATTATTATTAGTGCATAGTGGAAAACATTTCGAAAGTAGAATATAAATCTTAGCCAGCATAGGTACCATTATATTATGCCTGCTATAGCTGCCTTCTGAGGAGACAGGTTATACAATTGAAATCGTAAAGGCTCGTATTGTTTCTTTGGATTTCCAACAAATGGTCAGGCTAAGGAACTTCCTTTTCCACGATGGGTACCTCCCTAGAATAGACGACCCGAGAACCTAACCGGATCTCTGCCAACACAAGGCCGGGTTACCTCTGCAAAAATAGGTAACTACTGACACGCGTATGCCATCCCCTGATCGTCACCGATCTTCCCGAGGATCCTCGATTTCCAACAACCACATAATAATAATAATGCAGTAACCACAGAGGTTAAGTATCTGGGCTCCATACCATGATACCACCTTTATCCAGAAGGAATGACATACACTAAGGGGCGCTACTCCCTAGAACCTTGCTGCATCCTTCCTGTTTCGACCATTTCCGGGGTGTGAGGCTCGACGAAGTCTCGTCCACAAAGCTACGCTTTGTCACAAAGCCATGCTTCGGGTCAAACAAATGATCAACCTATGATCACAAAGATATAAAATCAAATAAATGATCATATCGCAAATGATCAAACACTGATCATCACACAGCAACACTCAGCATGTCACATTACCAAATTGGGATATATCGCTGATAAATTTCAACTACATAACCTCTGAGCTCGTACGTCTCAGAGAAGGGTGTTAAGCTAAGAGAATAAATTCTCCGCCACCAACAGAAATGTATTTGAAAGAAATCAGCTTTATATCTCAAAGTGTAATGTCAGACATGTAACCATACAAGTCTGTTCCGGGATCGAACAGAACCGAAGGCACTTCTTACGAAGCCCTTGCAATTCCGGGTAATTTCCAATCACATCCGGACTTCCCGTCACAAAGGGTGATAAAAATCTCTATACCGGAGCAACTCAGTGCAGAGACATTCGACAGGTTGTCCTTTCATTTTCGAAAAATATCCGGTCTTCACCACCGGTCTTCAAATGCCATCCATATACGACGTATCACTATTCGGAATGGGTTATACGACCCAAAGGTCCTTTCCCGGCTAACCCGAATAGTGAGCGCAATATTCAAAACATATGGATATTGGGATTTCAATTAAGTCACAACTTATTACCCAAAAATCTTTCTTCAAATGGTTTAAACAAGTTACCATTTTAATCTTTTTAAACAAAAAGATTAAATTCACAAAGTTCACTTAATTTCACAAAGATTCATTCACAGATTTTCCAAATCGATTTCCATTTCAGTTTAATTAATTCGTTAAATCTTTAAATCAAAGATTTAACTTATAGCTTTCAAAACAATTCCATTTCAAATGGTTTAAACAAACATCATTCTAAATCTGTTAAAAATAGACAGATTCAATTCATAGTTTTCAAAAAAGAATTCATTCATAACTTGGAAAATCATTTTCAATTCAATCTTGAAATTCCTTTAATTAAGCTGGAATTTCATTTCTTATCTGAAAGCTTTTATTATTTGAAAACAAATAGTTTTCATTTCGGAAATCTAATTCATTTATACGAGTTAAGGTTCTTAGGTTAAATCCAAATTCCCAACTTATACTTTTAAAATGGTTTAATTTATACAAACATATTTATATCATCTTTTATCCCTAGTTTCCAAATCGTAGATTTAATTTCAAACTTGAATTCAAATTTAAATCAAATTATTCAAATTTTCAAAACTCGTTTAAGTTATTCAAAATAACTTTTATCTTTGAATTTCCATTTCAAAAACTTTTCACTTTAAACCCAAATTTCAAATTTCAAAATCAATTGAAATTAAAATTTCAATTTCCAAAAACATCAAATTTAGATTATCTGTGACTTAACCGATTTCCACGTGAAATCCATATTTGTGTGTGTATGGTGTAGTCTAGGGGTTTTACACACAATAGTGCAACACAATAAATCATCACAGATCAAAATACAGGATATAGTTGATAAACGATATAAACTATATCGCTTATCTTTTATTGGACAGATCACAGATATATATAAATCACAGATAGTAAATTGCAGTAAAGATTACACACAAATCAGAATATATCACAAAGCATCACAGATCAGGAAATATCAACAATTCAATCATCCAATCAAATCCAAATATTCATAAGTAAGGTCAATTTATACCTGATTAATTTAAACAGATTAATTTCTTATGAATTATTAATCCTGGTTAATTAACATTAACTATTTACAAATTATTTTGATTAATTATTCTCTAATCATTTATTAATTAACCATTTATAATAAATTAATTAACCTTTAAATGTAACTCATCAACTTTTAATTATTAAATAATCAACCTTTAACTATTTAACTCTCATTTAATTAATTATCTTTAATTTATTAATTAGATTTATTCATCCTTAATCACCTTCATTTATCATTTCTTTAATTACTTTTCTAAAGTAATTAACTTACCTTAATCATTATAAATAATAAATTTGATTAACCATTAATAATGCATTTATTAATTAAAATTTAATCTATGGTTCTTAATTACATTCATTTCCACTAATTATTTCATTTATAAATTTATCCTTAATCACAAATGGTAATTTACCTTTAATTTAATTTATTGATTAATTATCCTTAAATAATCTCAATATAACTAATTAAAAATAAACTTGTATTTATATTCCATACTTACTCAAATCATTTACTTCATTAAAACCAAATTTAGAAATAAATTTTGAAATATAATTTATTAAACAAATAATTCAAACATTATATTTTAAATAGATTTAAATCTTTGAAAAAAAACCATTCCCAAACATATTAAGTCAAATTAAACAACTATTTGCTTAAACTTGTTTTAAATACACAAAAACTTGTTCATGCTGTAAATTTTTAAAACTAAGATATGATGTACTGTAAATTTTCAAAACCAGGCTACTTAAACAAACACCCGAGTAAACCCCACAAAAACCCTGAGCCTGACCCGAGTTACACGCGAGAAAACACACGTACGTCCCTGCTTCGAGTTATTTCTCCAATTGCTCGAACAATTTCCCGAGTCGAACTCGTCTTCCCCAACACCTCGAATTTCCAGTGCACACGAACGTGCACGGTGCACGTCTCCCCTCAGCCCTGGCCAGCTACGATCGTCGCGATCATCTTCTCCGACCACACTAACATGCGCGAAAACGATTACAAACCCAGATCGAACGAAACTCGTTCGAATCAAAATTCAAACTTCCAGCTCGAATTCTGCAGATACTCCACCCACAAATTCCATCGCCACCGGCCAACCCCACGCTGATGAACTTCATTGACCTCACCATCGAAACACCTCGTCCATGTGCATCGTCTTCCCCTAACGCGATCCAACTCGATCCATCATCCAAGTCGCAAAAGCTACTACAGCCACGTCAAAATCAAAACATGCTAAAACCCTATATCGTTCGAAACCAAACAAGTAGGTCATTTGAAAAATTCTTGCACATTTTTCCCATGCTCTCCATTGATCGAACTACCTCCATACCAAAAATTGGCCAACATCGCCTCGCCGTTCATCAGTTATCACCAGAAATACCCAAAACGAACCACTTGAAATTTCCCATTGTTTAACAAATTAAAAATTATGCAAAGTATATTAAAATTCATGATTTGCAATCACGAATTCATTTATGTAATTCAAATCAAAAATCAAGGTTGTTGATTTTTAACAGTAAATTGGGTTTCACTGTCATTTCTCTTTTTAAAATTTATTTGTTGAATAAAAAAAATCTTGAGACTATTTTTAAAATTATCTTCATACCCTAACAAACCTTTTTCATTTATACATCAAAGTCAGATATAGATTCTAGGATGAGATTTTGAATTTTAATATCAAACCAAAACCAGAAATAAAACAGAGCACGAATAAACAGATTCCAGATGCTTGCACATACATACATATACAAGATATATATATGATTCAGAGAAAATCAAGCCTTGTTAACTCAGATTTAAATAAAGTGTTACTCACCAGAGATTTGAAGCAGAGAAGAAGAACAGAAGATAGGAATAAAATCTAGAACTTGTACTTTCATTTCAAATCTGCATCTTTGATTATGTTGAATTTGTTGCTTTGCAGGTTCGAATCAAGTTGATTCTTCTCTCAAGCTTTGAAGTTATTGAATTCATCTTCCAGTTGTTTGTTTAATTTGAAATTTTGTTTATAAAGTGATACTATCTCAGTTTTACTTAGCTAAGAATGAAACGAACTGGAATGTAATAAGGGAGGCTGATATATAAGAAAAAGTGTACAGGGTTATTATTTGTTTGTACAAATTCTTTTGCAGTGATATTTTCTTCTTGGTGGCTGAATTGCTTTTGTGTAGTGTACTAAAGTGAAGGCATTTAATGCAATGGTCCTTTATGTTTTCATTTGCAATAACAGTTGACTTCGGCTGATATGTTGTTTTGGGCTAAAGATTTCTTTGTTTATTCTTTTACTTGCTTTGCATAATCACTTACAGGTTACATACAAGATTCCTTTACTTAGTTTGTTTATGTACTTGCCTACATTATTTGCTCGGCTGAGATGATTTGTTGTAGAGGCTAAAGATATTATTCTATTTTTATTTGTTGACTAACAATGCTTGTTCGGCTGAGGAGATGGGCATCAAATGCAAATCCTATTTTGTTTACACTTATACTATTTGTTATGTATGTATATGTACAGTTTGAATTGTACACAAATGTTTTGTTGTTTCTTCTCTTACTTTCCCAGGTTGATACATTCTTTTGTATGTTCACTTTATATTCTACAAAGTTTATTAACGTGTTATTTGGATTTATCTATGTATTCATTTTATTTTATTTATCGTCTTATATTTTTAATTTATAAATTCAAATTATTATTAACCATTTATTTATAATTTAAACACAAATCAAATATATGTTATATTATTTCAAATTTAGTCGGATATGTTCAAATACAGATATATATTCTCATATACACATATGTATACAATATTTTAATTTTAAATGACTTATACATAATATATTTGGATTCGGGGAAACTCGAAATCCATTTATCATTTTATTTCACAAATTTTATTCAAAAACTGAATTAATTATCAATTTAAATATTTATAAAATTCGGGGTCGTTACAACTCAAGCGAGGTATCAAACTATACTCATTAAGATTTATTTTTAATGTGTCATGAACTTACTGGAACAATTAATAATCTTAATCTTAAGAATAAAAAATTAAAATCTAAAAAAGTTGAGCTACTTTGCAGAAATGATAGGATAGAAACTAAACTTGAAAAAAATTAAAGAAGTTCAAAACCTTGAATGTGAAAGTTGTCGGTCTTTAAAAGGGGAGTTAAATGAATGCAAGACAAACCTTAAAACTCTTAAAAATGAGATTTTGGTTTTAAAGAAAAACGATGATGCAAAGAGTGAAATTTTTATTAATATATGTATCATGCTTGTCTATGAAAATGCATCACTTAAATCCAAAGTTCAAACTCTTGAATCAACCATTACTAAATTTTTTAGAGGTGAATAGTCATTGAATATTCTTTTAGGAAATCAATTATATCCAAACAATAGGAAAGTACTTGGTTTCGGTAAATCACAACATAGTAGAAAAGATAGGACTGACAATTCTTGTGGTAGAAGTGTGTTTCCAAAATGTATAGATTGTGGTAAAATTGGACATAGCTCTAGTAGATGTTGGCATAAGAACAAATGCAAACATGTTAGACAAATTTAGGTTCCTAATGGCTCATTTAGTACATTTGGATTACTAAACTCTTCTGTTGCAAATGCTAATAGACATATGAAGTTTTCTAGGTCATCTTTTTCTTCCTACGTGTAGGTATGTTGGCCAACCAAGGAACAACAAGAATGGTACTTGGATGCAGGCTGTTCTAAACATATGATGGGCGATGAAACAAAGTTCCTTAGCCTAGAAGAGTACAAAGGTGGGAGTTTTACTATGGGCAACAATGGTAAATGTAAGATTGCTGGAAAAGGTAAAGTAGGTAACAACACCTTCTTTTTAACAGATGTTCTTTATGTTGAAATTTACATCATAATCTCATTTCTATCAGCCTACTCTGTGACAAAGGTATGAGCGTAATTTTTTTTGTTGATATGTGTAAGACCATTGACAAGTCTTTGAGTAAGGTTGCGTTAGTAGCTTAGAGAAAAGGGAATGCCAACACTCTATCATTTGATGTATTTATAGAAGAAATCTCGGCTATAGGGCCTCCTCGCCTACATGGGCCCACTATCATGATTTCCAAGCCCAACTCGTCCATCCTACGCCGACAAGAAGTAGAACCCGAAGTAAACTTGTAGCCGACCCAAAGTAAAACGTATGCCGACCCCAAGCTTGATCTTCCTCTGCCAACCCGAAGATGAAGCTATGCCAACTCGAAGCCAAGTCCTTGCTGACTCGCAGTTAAGTCTTTACCGACCCAAAGCACTTCTTCTCAATGTCGATCCCAAGTGATACGTCCTCCAACCAAATGATGACCTGAAGCCATATTTTCCAACCCAAAGTTATGCCTACGCCGACCTGATGCACTTCCATATGTCGACCCCTCGAAGTGATACAACCTTCAACCAAATGCCGACCCGAAACCACGCCTGTGCCGACCCGAAGAAATGACCATGCTGACCCAAAGTGAATGTCGACCCGAAGTATTATGTTGATCCCTAGAAACTCTTTACACCAACCCAAAGCCAACCACATGGTGACCCGAAGCAAACCCTTGGATGACCCGAAGCAACTCTTTGGATGACCCGAAGCAACTCCTTTGATGACCCAAAGCAACTCACTTTTGCCAAAATCCATATACCAAGCACCCTGCGTCGTTCATACATCAACTATGCTCAATCCTGGCCTCATATTCATATTTATTATCCGTAATCGATTGCCCATCCAGCCATCTAAACCAAATCCATAATATTCCAGCCTCTCTAACCGTGAATTCTATTAGGTTAAATCCGCCTGTATACTGCCTTGCCAAAAAACGGGTTAACATAATCCATGCACTACCAAGCCTTCAACATCAAGTTTGGAAAATGAGAAGTGGAAGTTCAAAGCAAGTCATCCACCAGAATTGGTTATAGGTAATCCAATAGCAGGTAAACAAACATGCTCTTCGTTCAATAGAAAATTTTGTGCTTTGTGTATACATTGTGGTTTTATTTTTGAAATCGAACTAAAAAATATTGATGTTGCACTTAGGGACGAATGTTGGATGATTTCCATGCAAGATGAACTTAACCAATTTGTGAGAAAGAATATTTGGAAATTAGTTCCTAGACTAAATGACTATCCAGTTGTAGGAACTAAATGGGTGTTCAAAAATAAACTTGATGAATTTGTGAATGTGATTAGAAAAAGTTAGTTGGTTGAAAAGGGATATAATCAAATAGAAGGCATTGATTTTGATGAAACATTTGCCCCAGTAGCTAGGTTAGAAGCCATTTGAATTTTTCTAGCTTTTGCATGTTTCAAAGGTTCTAAACTTAAGCAAATGGATGTAAAAAGTGCATTTCTAAATGGTTATTTGAAAGAAAATGTTTATGTAGAACAACCCTTTGGTTTTGAAGTCAAGAATTTTCAAATCATGTGTACAAACTTGAAAAAGATTTATATGGTGTTAAACAAGCTCCTAGGGCTTGGTATGAGTGTCTTAGTGTATATCTTTTGGAAAACGGATTTAAGAAGGGAAGTACTGAAACTACTTTGTTTCTATTACATGAGCATGATGACTTTTTTATTATACAAATTTAAGTAGAAGACATCATTTACGGTGCTATTAATGAAAAATTGTGTGAGAAGTTTGAAAAAGTCATGTAGGATAAGATTGAAATTAACTTGGTTTGGTGGGCGAGTTAAAGTATTTTCTAGGATTTCAAGTCAAGCAAAGCGATAAAGGAATTTTCATCTCTCAAACCAAATACGTGAATGAGTTGTTGAAAAGGTTTGGCACTGAAAACGCAAAGCCGCTTAGAAATCTTATGAGTCATTCAAAAGCTTGACAAAGATGAAAAAGGAATCACAGTTGATCAAAAAACATCAAGGTATAATTGGCTCTCTTCTCTATCTTACTACTTCTAGACCCGATACCATGTTTTCTGTCTGTCTAGGTGAACATTTTCAAGCAAACCCAAAAGAATCTCATTTAATGGCCATTAAACGAATTTTGAGATATCTCGTGCACACACAAAAATTTGGATTATGGTATCCCTCATGTGATAATTTTGATTTAGTTTGTCATTTTGATGTGGATTATGCGGTTGTCTTGTGGATAGAAAAAGCACTAGTGGGACATGTTTCATATTTGGTCATTCATTAGTTTCATGGTCAAGTCAAAAACAAAACTGTGTTGCTTTGTCTACCACTAAAGAAAAATATATTGCCTCATGCGGTTGATGTGCTCAGATTCTATGGATGAGACAAACCTTATTAGACTTTGGCTTAATACTTCAAGTATTCCTTTAAAATGTGATAGTAAAAGTGCAATTGATTTGTCAATCAATCCTGTTCACCACTCACGTACTAAACATATAGACGTTAAATATCATTTTACTTGAGATCATATTTCAAAAGAGGACATTTGCATTGAATTCATCTCTACTGATTTATAACTTGCTGATATTTTTACAAAACCTCTTTCAGAAGATAGATTTACATAATTACGTCTAGATTTGTGGATCATGGATATGGATTAGTATAATGTCTATTTCAATTTTTGTTTATTTTTTTATTTCTGCTTATTTTCAGTTTATTTTCTTTCTATCTTTCAATTTTTTCCCTCCTCAAATTTCATTTATGATCTGTTTTTTATTCTATAAAAAAGGTATAAAACAAAACAAAACAAAAAAAATTAGGATTTCATTTTTTTCAACCTAATTAATTTTTCTCTCTTCTTTTAAAATAACATCAAAGATGGGAGAAGTGTACTCTTAGATTGCCTCAAATTTCTTGCTTTTGGAAAATATGGCTATGACTGAGTTGAACTTATTTTTGTGCTTATCAAATCTTTGAGTAATGATTACATAGTTGTCGGGAAATGAATAATTGTTCTCTTGAGAAGAATAATAGTATTATATATAACAGTCTAAGTTAAGCATGAGTTACTAGCATTCTATTTTGTATTATTACATATCCAACAACATTTTCTTATCTATCACATTATATTAATGCATGTTATTTTTTATTTATGTTTGTGTGGGTAAGGTTAGCATTAACAAGAATGTGGTAAAATTTGATTGGAAAAATAGTAGGTATCGAGGACAAGTCATGTACACGCTCCATATGAAAAGTTAATCACATATGAAATATTTTATAAATAAATAAATAAAATTGAAATTTAACAGTTAAATGCCTATGCATGAAAAATGGATGTCGTATGGACGTAGATTTACATTACCTAAGAGTACCTAACTTATGTTGAAAATTCTTTAGCGTCGGTGTATATTAACCCATCATGCAATGCATATTTTCCCTCATCTAAGAGACCTCGTGTTAATGTATGGGTATATGTATCTTGATCTCATTTTTAACGAGCTATGGATAAAACTATCCTCACATAAATAATTCAATTGAAAAACAAAAAAAAATCCATAAACTATGTTTATCGTTGATTGAACCACATGTTATAGAATTAACAATTTTTTAAAAAAAATTACCATCCATTTTCTATTTTGGGGTATGTGTTTGATCAATAACGAGTGCTATAATTCGTGTCTAATGTCAAGCTCGAAATATATGATTTGGTTATTTTTACTCTTGGGTTATAACTATCTGTTTTCCCTTTGACTTTGTTGACTGTTCACTCATACTTTTGATGAAAACAAAAGGGGGAGAGAGGTTAAGATTTGATGGTGGCAATTGATTTGACAATATCTAAGATGTGTTATCTCCTTCTCTCTCTATTGTAATTTACTTTTAATCATTTTCTTAATTTTATTTTTCCTCTTTTCTGATTTGATCTCTTATCATTTCATGTGTCTGGAATACATTAGAAAAGGAAAATTTGTGTAGGAGAGCATCTGAATAGGAGGAGTATGTGTGTAAGAGGAGCATCTATATAGGGGAAGCTATACTAGAATCCATCAAATTTCATATATCACTTTCACACACGACAAACACATATGTATTTTATCAGTAAATCTTAACATATGTTTGTTGCCATCAAAAATGGGAGATTGTGAAGTAGTGCAATCGACGATTTCTATTTAATGATAACAAACATTTGTTTTTATCTAATGTGTTTGTCTAGTATTGTATATTTATGGGTTATTATATATTGGTTGTGGAAAAGTTTTCTTTCAGTAAAATAAATGGGTGCATATACAAAGAAAAGGAAACAATTAAAGTTATAAAGCAAGGAATATATCAGTATGCAATCTGAGGCAGTATATATGAAGAAAGGAAAATAAATATATATTACAAGAAAAGAATTGTATACACAAACAGACAATATATTTTTGAAGATATAACAAAGTTTATTTCCCATTATATACATATTTTATTTTCCTTGTCGGGAAACAAACTATCTTACAAATCGTATCTTTCTCCATATATCATCATTCATCTATTTTTTTCCATAAATATACACCCTGTCCATTGGCCAATATTAACAATTCTCCACCACATATTAAAACCATCAGTAGTTATGTATCTTCATTGCTATTATCAAAGTCAATTCATGTTCCTTAAAAACTATTGATCATCTATACAACCAAACTTCAAAATTCCAAAACTCTAAATTCATTACATCAACTACGATGGTTTTTCAAACCTGCCTACAATCATTACCACAAATCATCTTCATCAACATCCTACGAGCGATGGTTATCTCGCTCACATCTCAGGCAAGTTAGCAAGCAAACTCACATCATCCAACGAGTGACAGTTATCTTGCTTACATCTTAGGCAAGTCGGTAAGAAAACTCACAACTGCTACAAAGCAACAACTAGATCAAAGATAACTTTCGGATCGACATAAGCATACCAAACCAAGATAAAACATCAAGCATCAAATCAACAATGAGATTCAACAAGCTTTCAAGTGGCATCTCCTTTAGTCACCCTTCAGATCCAACATAGTCTCAAGCCTTACAACCTCAACTTCCTACCACTGCAACTCCGAATCAATGACTTCAATCTTCATGTCACATCATGGATCTCTAGGCAACAGGCAATGCTTCAGATTTCACAAGCGAGCACTACAGATCGACATCGACATTCTTGGAAACATCTCAGTTTGTAATGGTAGCCCGGGCCTTTGATTTCAAACGACAGCGAGGCAACGTTAAACTCTTCGAACAACAAACGCAAGCATTAACAGTGGCTATAACATCCCCCATCTAGAGGACCGAAGCTAAGCATTATAGATGCTACAGTCATCCATAGTATTAACTTTCGATGACCAAATACAGTAATGTTAATGGTATCCATAATATTAGAAGCAATGAATATGAAATAAAATCACAGATTTCAAAACAAATAACTTTTATGATCACATTTCACAAAACATATTTCATATTCCATTACATAATACCAATCGTTTTCCAAGTTCAGGTCAAATATAATTATTACAAATTATGCCAAGAGAGACATATGAAGATGCCTCCTTGGTTGACCAAAGTACTATATAGTCATAACTGACAT
The DNA here is from genome assembly GCA_030737815.1 of Allium fistulosum. Classification (NCBI taxonomy): domain Eukaryota; kingdom Viridiplantae; phylum Streptophyta; class Magnoliopsida; order Asparagales; family Amaryllidaceae; genus Allium; species Allium fistulosum. The sequence continues at coordinate 922,857,432 of CM060904.1, forward strand.
AATACAACACAGCGGAATCAAACAAAATAAAACAGCAACTCCTAAATAGCTATCCATCAGCCACCTGCTCGTCTTCGAAAGCTTTATTCGCCAACCTACTAAAACCTATAAACCTCAGCCTACTCAAATAAATTTTGAGCACTCGAGAGTTTAGGCGGAAAAACATAAACTTCGAGTCAGACATAAAGCCTGGTGTGAATAATACTATACATCTCGGTTATTTGATATTAAGTGAGACCACGCCGCTTAGCGGAATGGGTTTCCCCTTACAAATATATCTTTTAAAACATATCTTTTTGCAAATCATAATCCTGCAACCAAACTGGTTAATCAAATTGATTATATCAATAACGGTAATATCATATATGCTAAAACAAGTATTTAATGGACCAGCTATCCAAAATAATTATAGTTTTGTTTGGCTAACTACTAACCTTTGGCTGACTCAGGCCTACTAGAAAAAATAATAAATATGGTCTAACAACTATTAGATAAGTCTTCTGGATGTTCTGTCCCTAACTTACTGCTATAAGGGTCTCCTGATCCTAATGGTTTTGCGGGCTCACCAATAACCTGTCTTTTTTCTGTACATATATTCCTTTTTGTGTGTAACCATCATTTAAGTCTACCTGTGACTAAGCCCTACACACTGAAATTTTGGACTAGATTAGCTAGGGGCTAATAGCTAATGAGTTGGGCGCGACCCTACACCAGGCCCATCTGGTCTTCTAATGAGTCATTTTCATAGGGTTAACTACCCTATAAAATTTTCCTTGAAAACCTTTTCAAAATGATTTAAACCTTTAAATCATACATATACAAGGAAAATACATTCTTTGCTTTACTCTAAGCTATTTTCCATGTTATATATACTTTACTCAAAATAATGTTGATGATATATAATGAGGATCACCTATCCCTCCAAAATAATTTAAAACCCTTTTTAACTTAAAACATTTAGGCTATATTGCTAAGGTAGATTATTCGAAACCTTTGTTTAAAATCTTTAAACAACCCATTCGAAACCATTGAAAGTATCCCTTCCGAAACCACTGAAATTACCCCTTTCAATATAAGTAAACTACTTTACTTTATAACCTTAAGCCTGAAGTCCAAACATACCTTTCGAAACCATTGAAAGCATCTTCAAAAGATTTATAAATCTTAGACATCCTCTTTTCGAAACATCAAACTTGCCTTTCGAAAGCAACCAAAAATCTTTCATTTAAAATGCTTTAAGTACCTTTCGAAACCATTGGGGAACCTCCTCTTTGAAACCATAGTTTAAACCTTTCGAAAATACTGGAGAACCTCCTCTTTGAAACCTATAGCAGTTACCTTTTGAAAGAATTAAAGTATACTACTTAAAACAAACCTTTTGAAAGCATTGGGTCCAAGTAAAAGCTTGTGGAAAACCTTTCGAAACCTTTGGAAACCATTCCTTTCGAAACCTTTGGATTTAACTTTCAAATATCAAAAAGGGTCATAAACAACCAAGTTGAAAGCAACTCTTTCGAAAGCAATTCCTAAGTAAAAGAAGTGCATGGTGTCGAAACCTATCCCTTTGAAAGCATTGAAGAAGCAAATAATTTTTAAAAACAATGTAACCCTTTCGAAACCGATCTGGGTCGAAAGGTAAAAAGGCGGCAGTTAGGGGTTTCGGCCCCTTCGAAAGCATTTACTTAAAACAAAAGGTGCAACCACTTTCGAAACCATTCCTTTAAACAATTTAACCCAGTCGGAAGCCAACCAAGTCGAAAGCATTACTATCAAAAGCAAAGCAGGCGCATTTTCATTTATAAGCAGAGTAGCGCTTTGACCCCATCGAAACCCCTTGTTTCGACTGCATACCTTCCGCCTATATCCAATTCACTGTGCACCAAGTCTTTGATGCCTTGCGCATTGGTTTTGCTGGTGGGGTGGCGGAGGAACACGGTCGAAAACTAGGTGCCGAAAGTGGTGAAACATGTATAAAGCATGTTTATACTGATTTTTAACCATTTTAAGTAATCTTTTTAACTAATCTGCCTTATTTGTCAAAATATTATTGGTTGCTAATTTTATTTTTCCAAATGTACTACCGAAATTTCATAATTAAACTAGTTAAATTATTTACAAAATGCCCCTTCTCCTTTTATAAATATATAAAACATTTAAGTCCTATACCTTAAATAATTTTATATATCTATTGTAACACTTAGAAAATTCTATAAAAATTCACATAAATCTTTTTTAATATGTTTTCTATCATATTTAAATTTCAGACCCAAAACACATACATTATTGTCGAAATTAATTTTAAACCCAAATAACCTTTTTATTCACTAGAAAATTAATATTAATTCCACAATAATTCGGAAAATTATGAAACTTGAAACTCATTTCCAAAATAATATTTCTTACCTTAGATTAAAATCGCAAGTTTATTGTATGTGAACAAATAGGTTTTCTAAATTAATTCTTATCATAAAATCCATATGAAATAGCCAAAATCATCAACAAGTATATATATTCATTTTAATCAATAAAAACATGGCAAAACATTTGCAAAACAATTTTGGATCTCAATCTAGTAACCGAAAACAAAAACATGAGATGTAACATATTATTCACCTTTGCTTTGATGTTAAGGAGTTGAGATTTGATCTTGGATTAAGTTGATTTGGATTCTTCCTCTTGATTTAGCTAATCTTCCCCTTACTTCTTCTTAATGGTGGCCGGCCTCTAGCTTTGTTTTTAGTTTGTGAAATGAACGTGTGAAATGAAATGGTATGAAGGCTTAGGGTATATGAATATGGCTCATTCCTATTTTACCCTTATCTAATTCACTTTGCTTTTCCTTAGTTCATTAATTCAATTAGGCACAGCTACACCCTTATTATACATATCTCAATTCCCTTAACCAATTAATCTTTTCATTATTCTATTTAATTTAGCTAATTAAATCTCCTGAATAATGTTATCAAAATTAAAGGTATACAATCTCCCTTCCTTAAAGAATTTCTTCCTCAAAATTATGATAAGACACTCATCAAAATTAATCAAAAAGGTAAAATGTACCATGAAACAAGCCAGGGTATACATCTCGAATCCTGCTCTCAGTTTCCCAAGTGCAGTCTCTCTCGTCGTCACTCCACTGGACTTTGACTAATCTGACTGTCTTGTTCCTTAACTTCTTTTCATCTCTCATGACTATATGAATAAGCTTTCTAACTATAGACATATCCAGCTCCGCTACTAAGTCATCTAACACTGTCGGTGTAATAGTAGTCTCTGGGTCACGAATATACTTCCTTAGATGGGAAACATGAAAAACATCGTGGACTCCTGCCAAACTATTTGGTAATTCTATTCTATATGCAAGTTTCCCAATCCTCTCTACAATAGGAAATGGTCATACAAATCTCGATGCCAACTTTCCTAATTTCCTAAATCGAATCACACCCTTCATCGGTGACACTTTGATGAAAACCTGATCTCCAACAGAGAACTCTAAGTCTTTCCGTCTCTTGTCAGCATAACTTTTCTGCCTAGATTGAGCCTCCTTCATTCTAGCTCGAATCAAATCAATCTTTTCTATAGCTTCTCTAACCAAATCCGGATCAAGAACCAACTTATCCCCAGTCTCTAACCAACAAACGGGTGATTTGCATACCTTCCATACAAAGCTTCAAAATGCGCCATTCCTATGCTAGTCTGATAACTATTATTATAGAAAAACTCAACCAAATGTAGGTGATCTTCCAAGATCCACCAAATTCTAGTACACAAGCTCTTAGTAAATCCTCGAGTGCTTTATTGACTCTCTTTGTCTGCCCATCCGTCTGAGGGTGATATGTTGTACTCATCTTGAGCTTAGTGCCTAATACATCCTGTAGACTCTTCCAGAATTCGCTGGTGAACAAGGAATCTCTATCACTTATTATACTACTGGCAATTTCATGAAGTCTAACTATATTCTTCATAAATAACTTAGCTAAAACAGGTGTCGTTCTAGTTGACTTAACTAGAATGAAATGGACACTCTTGGTCAACCTATCCACTATGACCCATATACTTTCATTTCCTCTATTAGATCTTGGCAACCCGTCTATAAAATCCATGGAAATAGAACCCACTTCCAAACTGGAAACTCTAAAGGCTTAAGTAATCCACTTGGCTTCTGATGTTCGGCTTTCACTTGTTAACAGTTTGCGCAATGCCTAACCCATAAGTCAGCATCCCTCTACATACCTTCCCAATAGAAGCTCCTCTTCATATCTTGATACATCTTAGTCCCTCCAGGATGAATCATAAACTTGGATCGATGACATTCTCCAAGAACTTCTTTCCTCAAGTCCTTAACATTCGGAACACACAATCGTCCCTTCTTTCTCAAACGTCCCCTCTGGTCAAGACTAAAATCTTTCAGATCATCGATCCCAGTTCCAACCTCAAGCCTTCTAATCCTCTCGGCTAACACTAGATCCTCTTTCTGCTTAGAAGCAATCATCTCGATCAACACTGGTCGAACTTCTAAATAGGACAACATGTCAGTGTCCTTACTAGATCTAGCTTCAGATCTCCACTGTACTCTACATGTCATCAAGCTTCCAAATCTGTTCACTTAGCCATCATTGCTTATACCGCATTCTGATGTTTCCTGTTAAGTGCATTTGCAACTTTGTTGCCTTTTCCTGGTGTGTACTCAATACCGAAATCATAAGCAGCAATAAACTCTAACCATCTCTGCTGTCTAATGTTCAGATCCTTCTGAGAGAAACAATACTTCAACGACTTATGATCCGTATATAACTCAAATCGCTCTCCCAAAAGTTAATGTCTCCACACCTTCAATGCAAAAATCACCGCAACCAATTCTAAATCATGCGTTGGATATCTAACCTCATGCGATCTAAGCTATCGAGAAGCATAGGCGATCACTTTACCTCTCTACATTAACACGGCTCCTAACCTTGTTCCACATGCATCTGTATAAACTACCAAGTCCCGATTCCCTTCTGGAACTACCAACATAGGTGCATGAGTCAATAAGTGTTTCAAGCTCCAGAATGCTTCCTCACACTTATCGGTCCAAACAAACTTCACATCCTTACGTGTTAGCTTAGTCATCGGTACTGCTATCCACGAAAAATCCTTAATGAACCTCCTATAATACCCAGCTAATCCAAGAAAACTCTTTATCTCAGTCACTGTCTCTGGTCTCTTCCAATTATTAATAGCTTCTATCTTATCTAGATCGACTGAAAAACCTTTCTCCGAGACTACATGACCAAGAAATTTCACTTCCTTCTTCCAGAAATGACACTTTGAAAACTTCGCCTTCAGTTGATGCTGCCTCAATGTCTCAAGCACAATTCTAAGATGAACTTCATGTTCCCTTTCATCCTTAGAGTATATCAAAATATCATCTATGAACACCAACATGAACCTATCCAAGTGCTCCCAGAAAATTCGGTTCATCAAATCCATAAAGAATGCTGCCGCATCAGTTAGTCCGAACGACATCAATAACCATTCGTACAATCCATATTTGGTCCTAAATGCCATTAAAGGAATACTATCCTTTGCTACTCTAAGCTGATGGAAACCTGTTGCTAATCCAACTGAGAAAATACGTTGGCTCCATTTAACTGATTGAACATATCATCAATTCTGGGCAACGGATATCGATTCTTTATTGTCTTCTCATTCAATTTACGATAATCGATACATAATCTGAACGATCCGTCCGACTTCTTAGTAAACACTACTACTGCTCCCCAACTTGAACCACTAGTTCTAATAAAATTCTCGCCTTCCAAATCCACCAACTGCACCATCAGCTCTCTCATCTCTGTAGATGTCATCCTGCTTAGCGGTCTACTCACTGGTTCTACTCCTGGCACCAAATCTATCCAAAACTCAGTGGATTGTTTTGGTGGCAACCCTACTACAGTTTCAAAGACATCTGCGAATTCTCTAACCATGAAAACTCGATTCAACTTGTCTTCTACCTCCATAACACCCAACAAAGCATTCACCTCACAACTAAGGTTTTCTACGGTATATACAATCTGATCACTACTGTCAGGTTGTCTAAGTGATATTTTCCTATAATGGCAAAATATTCTAGCATCGTACTTACTTAACCAATCCATACCCAAAATAATTCTAAACCCTACAAAATCAAACACATGCAAACTGCAAACAAAGGTATGACCTAACAAATCAAACTCTTGGTGGTCACACTTCATCCAGAGTGTCGCATACCCTCCTATCGGATCTCCAACCCTTAAGGAAGTAACTAAACATGAGGGTTCTAGGTTAAGCTTATCTACCAAACAATGAGATATAAAAGAATGTGATGCACCGGTATCAAACAGAACACTAACTGACATACCATGGATCAAAAGTATACCTCCCAACATTGTTTTTCCTTTCTCCTGCCCTGTTGGTCTTAAGGTAGTCGGTTCCAATGTAAATACTTTGCCTTTCCCATCCTTTGATGGCTCCTTACACTGGTTCTTATAGTGACCAATCTGATTGCAGTTGAAACATCTAACTCCTTTCTTCTCAGCAGCCTTCCTTCCCTTGCCTGTCCGGCACTCATGAGCATAATGCCCCTTCTTATCACATATATAGCAGATAACTTCTGCCTTCCCATTCTTTGCAGCTCCTCCCTTCTGAGTCCCTTTCTTATGGAAAAACTTTCACTTCCTACCTTGTCCCACCTGGACTTCGTTGGCCCTATTCTTCTCAAGAGAAGCAAGCATTTCCTCTTGCCTCAAATCCATTTCAACTACAACATCACAGGGATCTCTGATATGAGGTAATGTATCCCTGGCCAACTCAGGCTTCAACCCCCTGATGAACTTCTCGTTCCTCTTAATCATAGTATCCATAATGGCATATCCATACCTAGCCAACTCCTCAAACCTTCTAGCATACTCTAACACCATCATGTCTCCCTGCTCCAATTCAGCAAACTTCCTAAGCGAGGCAGACTTTGCCATCACAGACAAGAACCTCTCCTCGAACCTTCTCCTGAACTCAGCCCAAGTCATATTCTCTTCATTCACTCCAACTGTCACACTATTCCACCAAAATAAAGCTGCTCCCTGAAGCTGTCTCAATGCAAGCCTCCTCTTCTGCTCATCATTGAGCCACAAATCAGCAAATATCCTTTCGCAGTGAAGCAGCTAAGTCTCTACTTCAATTGCGTCCTCAGTACCGATGAACGGCTTTCCTCCCAACCGGGCATAATCTCTACTCAGAATGGCATAGTTATTCACCACTGAAGCTTCCTGGTTTCCTCCTCTAGCGTTACCTCCAACCATTCCAGCACTAATTCATGCTTGCATCATATTGACAAAGAGCCGATACATCGCTTCTATGTAACCTTGCGGGACTCTAGCACCAACATTTCCAACTTGTGCCTGACCCGGGTTTCTCCTAGTATTTGGTCTAGCACTTCCATTAGTCGTGGTGCTTCTTCCTCCAAGGTTAACTCTTCCACTTCTAGCATCTATATCTGTATTCAATCCTCGTGAGATACAGAAGAATAGCCTAAGAGAATAGAGATATAGCGTATACTTATATATAGCAAATACAAGTATTTTACTATAGCGTTATCCCATACCCCAATCATATTTCTAATTCCTTAGGATTATGTTTTCAAAAATCATTTTAGTTTAAAGTTTTTCATAAACCTATGCTCGGATACCAAGTTATACATCCCCTATCTGGAGGTCCAAAGCTAAGCATTACAGATGTTGCAATCATCCATAGTATTAACTTCCGGTGACCAAATATGGTAATGTTAATGGTATCTATAATATTAGAAGCAATGAATATGAAATAAAATCACGGATTTCAAAACAAATAGCTTTTCTGATTACATTTCACAAAACATGTTTCATATTCCATTACATAATCCTAATCGTTTCCCAGGTTTAGATCAAATATAATTATTACAAAATACGCCAAGGGAGACATATGAAGATGTCCCCTTGGTTGACCAGAGTACTATATAGTCATAACTGACATAATACAACACAGCGGAATCAAACAAAATAAAACAGCAACTCCTAAATAGCTATCCATCTGCCACATGCTCGTCTCCGGAAACTTTATTCGCCAACCTACTAAAAACTGTAAACCTCAACCCTCGGCCTAATCAAATCAATTTTGAGCACCCGAGAGTTTAAGGGGAAAACATAAACTTCGATTCAGACATAAAGCCTGGTGTGAATAATACTATACATCTCGGTTATTTGATATTAAGTGAGACTACGTCGCTTAGCGAAACGGGTTTCCCCTCACAAATATCTCTTTTAAAACATATATTTTTGCAAATCGTAATCCTGCAACCAAACTGGTAAATCAAATTGATTATATCAATAACAACAATATTATATATGCTAAAACAGGTATCTACTAGACCAGCTGTCCAAAACAATTGTAGTTTTGTTTGGCTAACTACTAACATTTGGCTGACTCAGGCCTACCAGACAAAATAATAAATATGGTCTAACAATTGTTAGATAAGTCTTCTGGATGTTCTGTCCCTAACTTACTTCTACAAGGGTCTCCTGATCCTAATGGTTTTGTGGGCTCACCAATAACCTATCTTTTTTCTGTACATATATTTCATTCTGTGTGTAACCATCATTTAAGTCTACTTGTGACTAAGCCTTACACACTGGAATTTTGGACTAAATTAGCCAGAGGCAAATAGCTAATGAGTAGGGCGCGACCCTACACCAGTACCATCTGGTCTTCTAATGAGTCATTTTCTTAGGTTTAACTATCCTTTAAAATTTTCCTTGAAAACATTTTCAAAATGATTTAAACCTTTAAATCATACATATACAAGGAAAATACATTCTTTGCTTTACTCTAAGCTATTTGTCATGTTATATATACTTTACTCAAAATAATGTTGATGAAATATAATGAGGATCACCTATCCCTCCAAAATAAGTTAAAACCCTTTTTAACTTAAAACACTTAGGCTATATTGCCAAGTTAGATCATTTGAAACCTTTGTTTAAAATCTTTAAACAACCCATTCGCAACCATTGAAAGTATCCCTTTCGAAACCATTGAAAGTACCCCTTTCGATATAATTAAACTACTTTACTATATAACCTTAGGCCTGAATGCCAAACATACCTTTCGAAACTATTGAAACCATCTTCAAAAGCTTTATAAATCTTAGACATCCTCTTTTCGAAACATCAAAATGGCCTTTCGAAAGCAACCAAAAACCTTTCATTTAAAATGCTTTAAGTACCTTTCGAAACCATTGGGGAACCTCCTCTTTGAAACCACAGTTTAAACCTTTCGAAAATATCGGAGAACCTCCTCTTTGAAACCTATATCAGTTACCTTTTGAAAGCATTAAAGTATACTACTTAAAACAAAACTTTTGAAAGCATTGGGTCCAAGCAAAAGCTTATGGAAAACCTTTGGAAACCTTTGGAAACCATTCCTTTCAAAACCTTTGGATTTGACTTTCAAATATCAAAAAGGGTCATAAACAACCAAGTCGAAAGCAACTCTTTCGAAAGCAATTCCTAAGTAAATAAAGTGCATGATGTCGAAACCTATCCCTTCGAAAGCATTGGAGAAGCGGATAAGTTCTAAAAACAAGGTAACCCTTTCGAAACCGACCTGGGTCGAAAGGTAAAAAGGCGGAAGTTAGGGGTTTCAGCCCCTTCGAAAGCATTTACTTAAAACAAAATGAGCAACCTCTTTCAAAACCATTCCTTTAAACAATTTGATCCAGTCGGAAGCCAACCAACTCGAAAGTATTACTATCGAAAGAAAAGCAGATGCATTTTCATTTAAAAGCTGAGTAGCGCTTCGACCCTATCGGAATCCCTTGTTTCGACTGCATACCTTCCGCCTATATCCAATTCGATGCGCACCAAGTCTTTGATGCCTTGCGCATTGGTTTCGATGGTGGCGGTGGCGGAGGAACACGGTCGAAAGCTAGATGCCGAAAGTGGTGAAACATGTAAAAAGCACGTTTAAACTGATTTTTAACCTTTTTAAGTAATCTTTTTAACTAATCTGCCTTGTTTGTCAAAATATTATTGGTTGCTAATTTTACTTTTCCAAAAGTACTGCCAAAATTTCAAAATTAAACTAATTAAATTATTTACAAAATTCCCCTTCTCCTTTTATAAATATATAAAACATTTAAGTCCCATACCTTAAATAATTTTATATATCTATTATAACACTTAGGAAAATTCTATAAAAATTCACATAAATATCTTTTAATATGTTTTCTAACATACTTAAATTTCAGACCCAAAACATATGCATAATTGCCGAAATTAATTTTAAACCCAAATAACCTTTTTCTTCACTAGAAAATTAATATTAATTCCACAATAATTCAAAAAAACTATGAAACTTGAAACCATTTCCAAAATAATATTTTTGACCTTAGATTAAAATCGCAAGTCTATTGGATGTTAACTAATAGGTTTTCTAAATCAATTCTTATGGTAAAATCCATATGAAATAGCCAAAATCATCAACAAGTATATATATCCATTTTAATCAATCAAAACATGGCAAAGAATTTGCAAAACAATTTCAGACCTCAATCTATTAACCGAAAACAAAAACATGAGATGTAACCTATGCTTTGATGTTAAGGAGTTGAGATTTGATCTTGGATTAAGTTGATTTGAATTCTTCCTCTTGATTTAGCTAATCTTCCCCTTACTTCTTCTTAATGGTGGTCGGCCTCTAGCTTTGTTTTTAGTTTGTGAAATGAACGTGTAAAATGAAATGGTATGAAGGCTTAGGGTATATGAATATGGCTCATTCCTGTTTTACCCTTATCTAATTTATTTTATTTTTCCTTAATTCATTAATTCAATTAGGCATGGCTACACCCTTATTATAAAAATCTCAATTCCCTTAACCAATTAATCTTTTCATTATTCTATTTAATTTAGCTAATTAAATCTCCTGAATAATGTTATCAAAATTAGGGGTGTTACAGTGGCTTCATCTCAGTCGAGAACTTCCAGTCAAATTTGATTTCAATGTAGTGCGAGGTCGACATTTTTTATCGAAGAAAAGTATAAATCTTGAGATAGAATCCTAGGCAATTATATATTAAGAAATTTCTTTTTAAGAAGAGGAAAATTTGTTTTCAATACGCGGAAGAGAAAGATAGATCACCTAATAGGAAGCTTATGCACGTGATAGTACTTTTAAAGAGGGGAGCTTTTTTTGATTTCATTTGACTTTATATTTTTCTTTGTTTTATTTTTCTTTTGAACTCTCGAATTTAATTTTAGTGCTGCGAGTTGTAGTTCGGGGATTCTAATCTCAAGGGTTTGAGTTCAGGCATAGAGTTAGAATATTTATTAGCCGTGTCTGTGAGTTTTACTGTTTGTAATCATTTTGAATAGTTAACTCTAGTTACAGCTTTGGGGCTAGCCAGTAGGCATTAGGCCGAAGCTGGATATATATTGTGTTATTTATTTTCAGTATTTATGTTTTTAGTACTTTACTTCATATTTCATCAGTAACTATGCAGAATGATTTTATATACCCTATTTACCCTCTCTAGGGTATATTACTCGATCCTACACTGCCATCTTTAGAGGCAAGTCGACCTTATACGCTAGGTTTCCAAATCTCTCTACTATCGGAAAAGGACCTACGAATCTTGGTGAGAACTTCCCCTTATTACTGAATTGAACATTCTTCAGCAGAGAAATATTCACAAATACCATATCACTGATGGAGAATTCAAAATCTCTATGTCTCTTATCAGCATAGCTCTCTGTTTATCCTGAGCAGCCTTCATTCGTTGCCGAATGATCTTAATCTTCTCCAAAGTCTCTCTAATCATATCTGGGCTATGTATCAGTTTCTCATCTGCTTTCCATCAATGTAAAGGAGTATTACATGGTCAATCATACAATGCTTCAAATGGAGCCATACTGGTATTAGACTGATAACTATTGTTGTATGCAAACTCTACAAATTGCAAATGATCATCTCATGAGCCTTCGAAATCGAGTATACAAGCTCGTAGGAGATCCTCCAATATACGATTCAGCCTCTCAGTTTGCCCATCTTTTTGCAGGTTATAAGATGTACTGAGATGCTGCTCCATCCCCAATGCCTCTTGTAAGCTTTTCCAAAATCCACTCATGAATAAAGGGTCTCAGATCACTCGCATTGTTCTTCATCACACCATGGAATCGCACCACCCATTTTGCATACAATTCGACTAATTTGGATATCATTCTATTAGACTTAACCAATATGAATTGAGAATTTTTCATCAATCTATCAACTATGATCCAAATGCTAGTGTACCCTCCTCTGGTCCTCGACAAACCGTCGATGAAATCCATTGAAACTTGTTCCTATTTCCACTTGGAAACTTCAAGTGGTTGTATCAATCCATTTGGCTTCTTCTTCTCTGCCTTTACCAACTGGCAGTTCATACACTTCGAGATGAATGCCCCGGCATCTTTCTTTACCCACTCCCAATAGTATATCTGCTTTATATCACAATACATCTTAACATCATAGGTGTATAGTCAATATAGAATGATGTCTCTCTTGTAGTACTTCATCTCGTAATCCATCAACATCGGGAACAAGCAATCTCGCTCCCTTATGGAGCTAACCACCTCAGTCAAGTCTGTACTACTTCATCTCATCATAGTCTACTCCTTCTACCTTTGCTATGATCACTGCTAGTCTCGCTTCTAACTAGTGCCAAGCCTTTCGATCAAAGTCATTCTAATGGTCAAACTTGCCAACATCTCTGGCTCTAACTCGCAGTGAGGTCTGAAATCATAACCAGCATTATAGTACAACTACTTTCACTCTAGGAACATTGCTCCCAAATTGGCCTGTCTTCTACTAAAAACATTGGCGGCTACATTTCCCTTACAGGGCGTACAACAAATGCTAAAGTTGTAAGAGGCTAAGAACTCTAACCATCGCTATAGATGAATGTTAGGATTCCTCTTGGAGAAAAGTTATTTTAGGGATCAGTGGTCCATGGACAACTCGAACCTTTCTCTAAGTAGATAATGCCTCCATATCTTTAAAGAAAATACTATCATCGCCAGTTCCAAATCATGGTTTGGGTAATTCATCTCATGTGGTTTCAACTATTGACTAGCATAAGCAACAACCTTACCTCCTTGCATCAGTATTGCACCCAATCCGGTACGACATGCATTAGTGTATACCATGATCTTCTCATTCTTGCTCGAAATGGTAAATGCTGGTGCACTCGTCAACCTCTCTTTTAGACTCACGAATGCATGCTCCTACTTTGCGTCCCAAATAAAGGCCTAATTCTTCTTCTTCAAATTGGTCAAAGAAGCCGCTACTATAGAGAAGTCCTCGATAAAACATCTATAATATCCCGCTAGTCCGAGGAAACTTCTCACATCTGTAGCATTCTAGGGTTGACTCTAATCTTTAACCATCACCACCTTTGTAGGATCGACCGCAATACCCTACTCAGAGAAGACATGACCAAGAGTCTCTCTTCCCTCCTTCAGAAGTGATACTTCCAAAAATTCGCTCTCAACTTGTGCTTCCTCAACACTTTAAACACAATCCTCAAAAGTGTCTTGTGTTCCTCCCCCATTCTAGAATAGACTAGAATATTGTCCACAAACACAAGCACAAAACTATTTAGTTAATCTCTGAAGACATGGTTCATAAGATCAACAAAGTATGCACGTACATTAGTTAGCCTGAACAACATAACAAACCACTCATAGAATCCAAAAGACATATGGAATGCAGTAATTGACACACTCTCCTTCGCTACTCTCAACTGATGAAACCCCGTCGAAAGATCCAACTAAAAGAACACCTTCATTCCATGGAGCTGATCGAATAAGTCATCAATACTCGAGAGTGCATACTTGTTCTTCCAAGTCACTTTATTCAGCACATGGTAATTAACGAATAGCCCTAGGGAGCCATTTGCCTTAGTGGCGAATACTAGGTTATGACCCACTCATATATACTCATGTGAATGAACCCTCTCCTCAATAGGTCATTCACTTGCACCTCCAACTCCTCCTACTCCATGGGTGCCATACGCCTCAAAGGCTTCTATGCGGAACTTAATCTCTCGATGTGGTGATAATCAGTCCTTGAATACATTCAGATACTCTCTAACGATAGATAGAGATAAGTTGTCATCCTTTGGGACCTCTAGCGAATATAGAAATCTAACCATAACCTCATCCTCTGGTGCTTAGCCAATCTCTTCCTTCCACCCCTCCTTAGCCTAAATTTTGACCAGCACCTTCTCGCAATCCACCACTACCATATATTTCCTCAGTCAATTCATCCCTAAGATAATACTGAATCTAACTAAACTAAATAAAAACAATCACAAACAAAAGAGCACACATGACTTGATAATACCAAAGATAAACCATACAAAGACTAAGAGGGCCTCTAACAGGGTTCATCATAACTAAAGGTCGGTTAATTATTTCGGGTCTCAATCCCAATCTATCTACCAGATCACTAGATATAAAAGAATGGGTATCGAAAAAAACACATATGGGAACATCATAAATAGAAAGCACATCTTGAATGGTGACACCCTTCCTTTTCTATTTCGTCGAGGGAGCAGTCGACGAAGTCGGAACAACGTCCAAAGCGTATGCCTTCACCACCCGCCTTTGCTTCACTGGTTCTGGGAAATTCTTCTACAGATGTCCTATCTTGTAATAGTTATAGCATTTCTTTCCTTTAGCCTTGCAATCCGTACTCAAATGACCCCTATCACCCAACTGTAGCAAACAGGATTCCATTTTTCCTTATATGAGAATCCTTTCCCTGGGACTGCTTCCTCTTCTCATTCCATTTATTCTTGCCTCCACCACCTTGTTGTAGCTTTGGATCTTCCTTAAAAGCAACAGCCGGTTTGGACTTAGGGTACAAACTCTCATGGGAAAGAGCTCCCCCGATAAGCTTCTCAAAAGACTCGTCAATGTGACCCTCTAGCTTCTCCCCTAATATTCATTCAAAACCATAATAACCTTTTTATTCTTCTTTCGGAGTGTCAATGAAGGGCATCTAGTACTTAGACAAAGCATCAAACTCGGCTACATATTCGAAGACCGACATATCTCGCTGCTTTAGCTCTGCAAACTTCCAGAACAACACCAACTTCTTGGCAGTCGGTATGAATTTCTCCTCAAATATAGTCTTGAACTGGTCCCAAGTGAACCGATCCTCGAGAATAGCAACTTTAATAGTATTCCACCAGTTCATAGCTCTTCCTTGGAGCTGTCGAGAAGCCAACCTCCTTCTCATAGCATCATCCAACTCCAAGTCATCAAAAATTCTCCCGTAGGTGTCCAACCAGTCCTGCACTTTCATAGTCGATTTTGTTCCCTGGAATGGTTTGCCACCAAGATTGGAAAATTCCTTATTTACCTCCGTGAAATCGTCCTTGGGTGCTTACACTTGAGCGCCATCACCAACATCAACATTTAGAGCAGCCACTTGGGCATTTTATAGCATGTTCTCCATCATCGTATTGAACATTGCCTGCAAATCAGGACTAGCAACCCCCGAGCCCACTCCTTCCTCCTCGACTCTAGAGACAAAGTTCCTCACAGTGTTTCTTATTTGTTGGTTCATTCTTAATCTGTAATAAGAATGATCAATCTCTCATAAAGAAAACTTCATCAGTAGTACTTATGTATGCAATACAACTTATATATAACATATATATAAACTACTATATAGTTTTGGAAACCAAAATATATAACAAGTACGCTCTCTCATACACACACACACACTCTCGATCCAGTCTAGGATGATAACTCCTACCCTATCTCTACTGGATCATGGTAGCAACTCAGGTTAACTACGCAACCTGGTTTTAATACCAATATGGCGACCGCCCTACATCTCCAGCACCTAATATATCTAAAGAGTACTGCTATGATACTCGGTAGATGTAGGGCAATTATCAAAAGTGAAAAGAAAATAAAACAATCACATAATCTATTATATAACTCATAGCACATTGAATAAAATGTTATAATTATCACAGACATATAACGGGAGAGATAGTAATAACTAAATGAACCATAAACATTAGAGTGCACAGGTTCATATAATTATGTAGAATAGTAGTAGAGTTTATACAGCTAGAAATAAACTCAAGATAACCATCTCTAAATAAAATAGCTAACACTGTCTAGGCTCCACAGTGTGGCACAACGGAATAAGCAATAGTGAGCCACATATAATATGAGAAAGCACCCCCTCCTACTCATCTGTCTACACAGCATCGTGTCTCAGTTAAACCTGATATCTAGTATACTCATTTAAGAGTACCCGAGACCATAAGAAGCAAAAGATAAAAACTTGAGTCATACAACGATCTGGTGTGAGCAATAAAAAATCTCAAATTACTATAAATGTTGATATAGTAATAAACAAAGGTATAGAGATCATACCTGTCATGTCCCTGCATCCAAAGTGTTAGCAAGCAAGTTTTTAATAATGATATGCTACTCTACTATAATCATCATAAAATATACAAGTATCCTATGCACTACCGGGTGTCTGGGCATTGATTTTCGAGATACCTACATTATGTGACATCCCTAGAGAAAGAAACAAAAAAATAGCAATCATGACATATATAACATCCATCAAACAATCCTCATTGTCACTCAATGCATCCTGGATATATGATAACTCGTATGACCATTCCTCAGTTAGGGATTAATGGAAAAATTCCAGTTTTTGATGTACCCAAACATTAGCCCATAGCTGAAACTAGATCCCTTCCTCGATCTAGGGTATACGGATCCCTTCAGCAATCCACGATAGCCAACGAAGTACCCAAGCATCCTCACAATACCCTTTCTTATGAGTACACTAGAAAACACTCCGAGTATCAATGATCCCTTGGCATGTATATCCAAACCCTCCGTTGCTCCATCCATTTTCAGTCATCATCACGAAACCATTTCACGTTCCATTTTCTACCACAGATATCTTTAACATTCTATTCGTGAGTTTCCTTCTATGTGGAATTTTCTTTATGCTTATGGAAGGGTCCAACTGTTTCGAAAGGCTTATCTTTGCTTTTGAAAGGTACCTGTTGGTAAAATGTTTCTTTATGGATGATTAACAGCGGCAAAACCAATTATTTCGAAGGGTTTGGTTCTTGTGCGCGAGCATATTATTCGATACCCTCGAAAGGTGTTTCGAACTCATATAAGACTCTTTCATGTATGTGGAATCAACTGTGTTGAAAGGATTGACTGAGGTGGAGGGTAGCCTTGATTCCCTTTCGACTCCCTTTGAAAGCTCTTGTTTCACTCTGTAGATGCATCAGGTGTCTGTGGCACCAACCTAACCCCTCCGAAAGCTATTTCCATGCCTTCGAAACACTGCTTTTGAATCGTGGCGAATCCCTTCTTTCCAATTATTGCGAAGCTTTTTCAATACTTTTATGGGCCTTCTTTTATGCCTTTATCCTTAAGTGAATTTTATGGTTAACATCTTGGCCCCCCCCCCCTCTATATGAAAGAAGCTTTCGTTCTTTAGGACAAAAATCTAATTACTTTCCTTTTGCTCTATTCCATCCTTAATGATTTTATTTCCCTGCGAAGTACAAAGTAGGTAACACTCTTTATTGTTAGTTTAAAATTTATTTAAAAATATGTTCAATGATTTATTACATGATTAAAGACAATATTAGTATCTTTAATAACAGAACTCCTGAATTCTAAAAATGGAGATTTATAGACCATCATTTGGAGTTAACAAGTGGTAAGAAATCCACAGTTGGGAATGGTTGGAGATTATAAATTTTTATCTGGCATTAATATTAGACGTCCCAGCATCCCATTTTGGTAATGATGAAAGAAGTCCAAAAATTAAACCCTTGTTATATTAATAGAAGACCGGGCATATAGTTTAGATTTTGTATTAATAATTGAAGTTTAAAAACCTTCTTTCGATGATAACAATTGTCTAGTAATAAAAGTCCAGAAATCATCGTTTGAAAATAAGTCATAGAAAACCAAGAACTCTCATTTGGAGATAAATAATAGAAGTTGAGAAATTCTCTTGTGAAAATAGCCGATAGAAGACCAAGAATAATTCTTTAATAATACAAGTCCAGAGATCATTTTCTGGAAATAAGTCATTGAAGACTAGAAATTCTACTTTGGGAATGAATAATTTGAGCCCAGAAATTCTTACCTGGAAATGGTAGATGATCTGAAACCCAGATTTGGGTATTAGTAAGATAAACTCAGGAATTAATAGAAGACCAGAAATCCATAATAGAGGTCTTTAATAATAGACATCCTTAAGCCTAGATTCGGGCATTAGTGAAGTCCATAAATCAATAGTAAGAGATCCGAAACCCAAATTCGGGTATAAGTGTAAACCAAGAATCCATAGTAAGATATTCGAAACCTAAATTCGGGTATCCAGAAATCCTCTTTTGGAAATTAGTTAAAGGCTATAGAATCTTATTTGAGCCTTCTGTTTTGCATCATTTTGGGTTCTGACTCTTTCGACATGTGCCATCTTTTAGGCCATGTATGTAGTTATTGTTTGGTGTGCCGCTTCTCGGGCTTGGACATCTTAGTCCATTGTTGTCTGGTGCGCTTGGTCAGATTATCCACAAGCAGGACCCAAGGACTTACCTAACCTCCCTCCAGGAGGCACTCTCGCCAGACCTTATAGGCGGGACTGAAGGCTTGTTCGGTGCCTTGGCCTGGCCATAGCGTGGTGGGACCAAGGGCTTACTCCATCCTCTCTCCAGGAGGTGCTCCATCCAGGCCATAGAGTGGTGGGACTGAAGGCTTGTTCGGTGCCTTGGCCAGGCCATAGTGTGGCGGGACCAAGGGCTTACTCCGTCCCCCTTTAGGGGGTGCCTTGATCTGGCCATAGTGTGACGCGATCAAGGGTTTGTTGATTCTTTAACCTGGACATAGCATGACATGGATAAAGGCATACTCTAACCTCCCTCTAGGAGGCGCTTTGACCTAGCCATCTTGGCATGGACAAAGGCTTTTGATCGTTTAAGGTATTTTTCGAATTTAAGGAGAATGTTACTCCCAACCATGTAGACTTTTCTTAAGGAACAGGTGCTTTATTCGCTTATTGTGAGAAAATATGGTCGCAAATGTTCTGTATTCCATGTTCTTGGAACCATATTGCCATCTGGACGACATATTTTGTAATCCCCGGGAGGAATTACTTTGCAAACAATTAGGGGACATTCCCAATTTGGTCCTAGCGATCCATCCACGGGATTTCTTGTGTTTTCCATCACCCTTCGAAGTACTAAATCTCCCTCTTGAAATAATATTGTCTTTACTTTTGAGTTGTAGTATTTCAAGATTCTCCTCTGATATTCTACTGTTCGAATAGATGCTTCATCTCTTAACTTAAATATC
Organism: Allium fistulosum; assembly: GCA_030737815.1. Classification (NCBI taxonomy): domain Eukaryota; kingdom Viridiplantae; phylum Streptophyta; class Magnoliopsida; order Asparagales; family Amaryllidaceae; genus Allium; species Allium fistulosum. The sequence goes on from CM060904.1 coordinate 922,876,892, forward strand.
AAACCAATGAGTCTTTCTTCAATTCTTGGTTTAAATCAAATGCATATGCGATTCTTTGATGTGAGGGCACCTCAATTTCAATTGGCAACATTGCTTCACATCCATATGTTAGAGAGTAAGGGGTATGGCCTGTTGTAGTTCTAGTGGATGTACGGTAGGCCCAGAGTACAAATGGAAATTCTTCTACCCAATTTCCTTTGGCTTTATTCAATCGCTTTTTCAAGATAGTCTTAATAATTTTATTTGCTGCCTCAACGGCTCCATTGGCCATTGGATGGGCCATGGAAGAAAAGCTTTTGATAATCCCGCTCTTATGGCAAAATCGAGAAAACTCTTCACTTTCAAATTGTGTTCCATTGTTTGATATAATCTTATAGGGGATCCCAAATCTGGTAATGATGTTCTTAATGACGAATCTAAGCACTTTCCCAGAAGTGATTTTGGGGAGTGCCTCCACTTCTACCCACTTAGTAAATTAATTAATGGCCACTACAGCATATTTTTCTCCTCCTTTGGAAATTGGCAATGGTCTGATTAAGTCGATTCCCCTTACATTTAAAGGCCATGGACTAGAGATCGAGGTTAATTAGCTTAGTGGTAAACGGGGAACCTTCGAATACTTCTGGCATCTTTTACATTTCTTTACATACTCTATAGCTTAACCAACCATTTGAGGCCAATAGAAACCTTGTCACATTATTTTCTTAGCCAACTTTATCCCATTGGAATGTCTCTGCAAAACCCTTCATGCGTTTCGACCAATAATTTCATCATGTCCTCCAAACTTACACATCTTAACTAAGAAAGGGCGTATCCTTTCTTATAATGAATTCCATCCATCATTATGAAAGTTGGAGCCTATCGTTTGATTTTTCTGGCTTCCATTCTATCAGATGGTAATATCCCATTAGTAAGATATTCTACCATAGGTGCCATCCAAGTGTTATCATAACAATTATTTGCCTTTGGATGATTGGGCTTCTCATATGGAATCTCTTCATTAATTTCTTTTTTTTCCCTCTTGCATCCTGGCTTGGGCTCTAGTTAAAACCAGTAATTCCTTTCCTACTTCAGGAATTTCTACTTCAATGCTGGGATTCGCTTGATATCCTACTAGTACTATACGGGTTTCTAGAGCTCCTTTTGAGCTAGCCAATTTTGCTAATGAATCTTCTTGAGAGTTATCTTCCCTTGGGACATGATGTATAGAAAAATCTTCAAATAATGCAAGCATTTTTAACACCTTCTTAACATATTGGGCTAGTTTGGCTCCTTTAAACTGATATATCATTTTTATCTGATTCACCATTAGCTGAGAGTCGCTAAAGATTTGAATCCATGGGATTTTAAGTTGTAAGGCCAGCTGCCACCATCGATTCATATTCAACTATGTTATTTCTTGTGGCAAACCCTAGTTGCATTGCATAATGTAAGCGATGCCCATCAAGTGTGATTATGACATATCCTATTCCAACTCCTTGCTCATTTGATGCCCTATCCACAAATAGTTGCCATATGGGTTTTTGATCTTTTTCTTTCTCTGATTGTTCCTTAACGAAGCTTGTACATTCATTGATAAAGTCTGCTAACGCCTGCCCTTTAATTGTTGTTCATGGCTGAAATTCAATGTCATACTGACTAAGTTCAATTCCCCATTTTACTAGCCTTCCTGAAGTCTCAGGCTTACTAAAAACTTGTTTGAGTGAAAAGTTGGTCAATACTTTGACTAGATGCGCTTGAAGTACGCTTTGAGTTTCCGTGCCATTAATATCAAACGGTAACCTAACTTTTCTATAACTGGATACCAGACCTCAGCATCCTTCAATTGTCTGCTCGCATAATAAATGGGAAGTTGAGTTTCATTTTCCTCTCTTATCAGCACTGAACTAAGGCGTGTTCTGAAACCGCCATATATAAATATAGGCTTTCTCCATCCACAGGGCTGCATAATATAAGGGGACTTTCTAAATGATTTTTTAATTCTTGGAAGGTTTTCTTACAATCCTCTCCCTATTAAAAATTCTTTCTTTTCTTAATCACATTGAAGAAAGGGATGCATTTATCGATTTCTTTGGAGATGAATTTGCTTAAGGCTGCAATTCTACCATTCAAGCTCATTACATCTTTGCTAGTTTTGGGTTCTGCCATGTCTTTGATAGCTTGGATCTGATCAGGATTGGCTTCAATTCCTTGTGCGTTAATGATGTAACCTAAGAATTTTCCGAAATGAACTCAAAAGAACATTTCTGAGGATTCAATCTCATTTGATACCTTCGTAATACTTCAAAGATTTCCTCAATATCCTTAAGTTGATTGTCGGCTTTATAGGACTTTAATAGCATGTCATCCACATAAACTTCCATATTTCATCCAATTTGTTCCTTGACCATTCTGTTGACTAATCTCTGAAAAGTAGCTCCTGCGTTCTTTAGCCCAAAAGATCTTAAGGTGATTCTCAGCTTCATAGGACTTTACTAGCATGTCATCCACATAAACTTCCATATTTCATCCAATTTGTTCCTTGAACATTCTGTTGACTAATCTCTGAAAAGTAGCTCCTGCATTCTTTAGCCCAAAAGGCATAGCTTTATAACAGAAAATTCCCCAATCTGAAGCTAGTATGCTCTTCGTCTGGTTTGAACATGGGTATTTGGTTATATCCTGAATAAGCATCCATGAGGGATAATAGCTTATGACCACCAGTCGCATCAAGTAATCGATCTATTCTAGGCAACGGATAACAGTCTTTTGGGCATGCCTATTCAGATTCGTATAACCGACACATGTTCTCCATTTGCCATTTGCCTTTTTCACCACCACTAGATATGCTAGCCATTTTGGATTAAAAAAAACTTCTCGAATGAATCCATTCTCAAGCAGCCTTTTAACTTCCTCTTTTAGAGCATCAGATCGAACCTTATCAAATTGCCTCTTCTTTTGTCGAACATGGGTCACATATGGATTAATATTTAATGCATGGCACATAACTGACGGATCAGTTCCGATCATATCTGAATGAGTCCATGCAAATACATCTTTGTTAGCCTTAAGGCATTGAATTAAATCCGTTTTCAAGTTGTCCTTCAATTCCTTTCCCACTTTAATGATCCTTGTCAAATCAGTTGGATCTATACATATTTCTTTGAGATCTTCTGTGGGTTTTATCCTCTCTGTTTCTCCTCGGCAATCTAACTCCGTAATGATCTCACTTTCCTCTATTAATTTGGCATCAGTTCTCTTCCTTTTGCTCCCAGATGAGATGTACTGTCACGTACGGAAATTTTCGACTTTCGAAAATCCGACATCGATACTCACTTTATCGACTGCCGAGCAATCGAGCGCCGGAAACTCCAATAGTGAGGGTTTTAAATAGAAGAAAAAAGGTAGAAGAAGAAGAAAAGAGAAGAAAGAAGAAAAACAACTACAGAACAACATCAGAATCAGAAACAGAAAACAAAATCAGAATCTTACACATCGCAGCGGAACAATATATAATAGATAATTTCAAATCTTTTAAAACAAAGAACTATATCAGTTTATACATACATCAATCAGAGTCAATAAACAACAATGGACAGTTATATAAACTTGTCCTCATACAGAATACACAGCGGAATAAATACTATCAGATACAAATACTACGTCTCGCCATCCAGCTTATCTCCAAAGCTCCAGAATATCCAGACAACCTAATAATCTAACTCTAGACTGCCCGTGTGGAAATTGGTGGGCACCCAGAGTTTAGAAGGGAAACAATAAACTCCGAGTCAGTCATGGTGACTGGTGTGAGATCGTAAAACAGTTTATCTTTAAAATAAACAACAGGAAAACTTTAATGTCAATTCGCAATGCTTTTGGAAAATGAAACTACCATAAGACCTCCCACCACACACACAATGCAAACGCAGACTTGGAGGAGATTTCTTCTTATGATAGTCAAAGATGCTTACTACGCAAAAATCAAATTCTTTTTGATATTATTATTAGTGCATAGTGTAGAAAACATTTCGAAAGTAGAATATAAATCTTAGCCAGCATAGGTACCATTATATTATGCCTGCTATAGCTGCCTCCTGAGGAGACAGGTTATACAATTGAAATCGTAAAGGCTCGTATTGTTTCTTTGGATTTCCAACAAATGGTCAGGCTAAGGAACTTCCTATCCACGATGGGTACGTCCCTGGAATAGACGATACGAGAACCTAACCGGATCTCTGCCAACACAAGGCCGGGTTACCTCTGCAAAAATAGGTAACTACTGACACGCGTATGCCATCTCCCGATCGTCACTGATCTTCCCGAGGATCCCCGATTCGCAACAACCACAAAGAAATAAATTTTGCAGCAACCACGGAGGTTAAGTATCTGGGCTCCATACCATGATACCACCTTTATCCAGAAGGAATGACATACACTAAGGGGCGCTACTCCCTAGAATCTTGCCGCATCCTTCCTGTTTCGACCATTTCCGGGGTGTGAGGCTCGACGAAGTCTCGTCCACAAAGCTACGCTTTCTCAAAAAGCCCTGCTTCGGGTCAAACAAAAATGATCAACCTATGATCACAAAGATATAAGATCAAACAAATGATCATATCACAAATGATCAAACACTGATCATTTCACAGCAACACTCAGTATGCCACGTTACCAAATTGGGATATATCGCTGATAAATTTCAACTACATAACCTCTGAGCTCGTACGTCTCAGAGAAGGGTGTTAAGCTAAGAGAATAAATTCTCCGCCACCAACAGAAATGTATTTGAAAGAAATCAGCTTTATATCTCAAATTGTAACGTCAGACACACAATCCATACAAGTCTGTTCCGGGATCGAACAGAACCGAAGGCACTTCTCACGAAGCCCTTGCACATCCGGATAAATTTCTAATCACGTCGGGACTTCCCGTCACTAAGGGTGATAAAACCTCTAAATCGAAGATCAGTCGATGTAGAGTAACTCGACGGTAATCCTTCCGTTTTCAAAAATATCCGGTCTTCAACACCGGTCTTCGAATGCAATTCATAACGACGTATCACATATTCGGAATGGGTTATACGACCCCATGGTCCTTTCCCGGCTAACCCGAATAGTGAGCGATTATTCAAAAATAAGTGTGGCATTCAAATTCATCCAATTCACAACAAATACCTATCTAAAGGTAATTATTGATAGTCGGTTATTTAACTATCAATAAAGATGCGCAACATCATCAGATTCCAAAAAATTTTTCCAAATTATTTAATCTTCCAAAATATTTTTATTAGATATAAAATTTCCACACTTAACCATTTGAAAACAATTTCAAATATTCACTTTTCAATTTATCTTTAAAAGATAAAAACTCAAACAGTTCATTTCACATTGGAAAAGCATTTCCATACTTATTTAAAAATAAGTAATTCACAAATCATTTATTTTCAACACTTAGAAAATATTCGATATACTTAAAATCAAAATTAAGTATATATCTCATTCTTTAAGGAAATCATTCTTAAATCACATTTATTTGAGTCAAAACGAATGTTGCGTAAAACATCGTTACGACGACTCAAAATCACTAGTATAGGGATTCGGAAATTAAGATATATATATAAATCCCAATACTAGATAAAAACATTTCCTTTCGGAAATCATTTACTATAACAACAGTGTTATAGTCCACCATTTCCTTATTTTTCGAAAACGTCTATTTCAACAATAAATGTTGAAATCTATGATTTCGATAGTTCACACGTTTTTAAAACATCTTTTAAAACAATTAACTTCATTTCATAATATCGCTTTCCCAAAACCATATCCATTCTTCTTTAAAAATATATCACTGTCCAAAATCGTGAATATACTTCACTTAACCATATTTAAATCTTTTCTACACATTTATTATTTCAATAAAAATTCGCTATCCAAAATCGCGAATATATCTTCTTTAATAATCTTCTATCTTAAATTTGTCAAATTCAATCGATTTCGAATTTATAAAACAACGTTTATAAATTCTATTTTCTATTCTATAACAACTTCGATTTTATAAATTTCCTTTAATGACCCATTCAATTTTATAACTCAACGGTTACATCAAAAATCCATATTATAAGTTAAATACTTATAATTTATTTATTTTAAAAGAAATCGTTCTTTTAAACTTTACAAACTGTAAATAAACCCATTTTAACATCATTTCCATTTTTAAATCCACATTCCCAAATATTCACTTTTAACCCCAAAATCAAATCCCAAATTGATTTCTAATTTTACTTCAATACCAAATCAATTTCAATATTCATTTCTAAATTTATTTCCCATCCCAAATCATTTTATATTGATTTTTTTCTAAACTTGTTTCAATTTGCCAATTAAATTTATAATTGGACTTCCAACTTATTTCATTTTAAACAAATTCCTCTTAAAGAAAATAAATCCCTTTTATCTTTTTCCAACTATTTAGAAATCCAAATTTTAATTAAATTCTTCAATTTAAAATCACTATTATACGAAATTCATTTATTTAACGTTTTCACTTGATTCTGGAATAAATTCGATAAGAATATAAAAATTAACTTTTTTTATACTTTAAAAATTCCTTTCTTCGAATTTATTCAATCTCTAGAAATTTATTTACTTAAAAATTTCTATTTTGATTTCAAAAATCCAATTTCATTTATTTTTGGAATCTAATGATATCAAACATCCATTCAGCTAAATTTTAGCTTCAAACAATTTCCAGATATCAATATGATTGATAACATCAATAAAATCATTCACAGATTCATATCACAGTATAAATAAAATCAATCAATGTGAGGGGTCCAGTTGGATCCCTCCAACCTGTTTCCCTGCATCCAAAGATGTTAGCACAATACCAATTCTGCTCCAGTACGGAATTATCGCGGTATATGGGTTTTTATAAAAATCCGCTTACTAACGGCGCAATAGGGTCTCATCCGCTATACGAGGCGGGAAATCAATCAATCCAATATATACATATGCCAATATGTATATATTGCTATATATATATAGATATATCCTACTATATCTAATATCACATCCAATAGCAATCAATCAAATCAATAAATAACTGAAAATTCCACTTTTCAATTGAGTGAGAAAATCTCACCTTAGCTTTTATTTGCCATCCCATTTCCATTCTAGTTTGTTTTCTTCGCGGTTTTAAACCTTGTATAAATAATTATACAAATTCATTAATATTCGAATTAACTGATCAATAAATTTCCGTTTAATAAATTTTATTAACACGTGATTTCATTTTAAACAAAGAATTATATTTTAAACAAATTTTCTCCTTTTAATAAATTATTTTTGGCTTTCAAACAAATTCCTTTTTAAAAATTTGTTTTTAACAAAAATTAAATTCAAAACTATTCTTTATAAATTCCAATCTTTAATTTACATAATATTTGGACAAGTCGCATAAATAAATTTCCATTCGCTGTATTTAATTAACCAAAAGTTCAATTTAAACTAAAAATTAAATTTTAAACCCGTTTTCTTTTCAACAAAATATTTTAACAACTAAAACCATTAAATGAATTTTATTAACAAATCTATTCTTTATCATATATATATTCCTCTATCTATTTTTTCTATTTGTATAAAAATAAAAATAAATTAAAGTTATACCTTACTGCTACACTGGAACTCAGACCACCATCGCGACTGACACACGGCTCCACCTCGCGAACCCACACTCAACAGAAATCGCGACTTCGTCGCCAGCAGTCGCCGCCGATCCTCCAATGCCTACCTCTGCTCCGTCTCGTTCGCCCACATACATACAACGAGCGATGAACCACGCCCTAAATTGCACGCGATCGCCTACCGTTCGAACTCGAGCCTCAGATTCGAGCTTCCATTGAAGTCGTCGCACTTGAGCCTGGCCATCGCGACTCCATCCCCTCTGATCGCAGCGCCTCCCATTCCAACATCGCGAAAATTTGACTTCCACTTCGCCGCGATTCGCCCAGACCACGTGCCCTTTTCTTGCGTGCGCCCCACCTGGTTACGACATGAAAACGACGACGCCATCGTGATTTCCTTCACGCGCCACGAATTTGATTTACAGTAAATTGAGGAAGGAACGACTTGATTCCCTGAATCGCGAGCTTCAACTTGCCGCTATACCCTCCCCCCGTGAAACAATTTGTTTTCGAAATTGAGAGAGAGAGATCATTGATTTTTATTTTGTTTCGTTCGATTTGAACAGGGGAGGAAGAGGACGTATTTAAAACTGGAAGGGGCATGGGTCACACGATCTCATCGCGTGATATCAGGCGCGATTTAGGAGATAACGTGATGTCGTTTGACCAAGTTTAGATTTAAATTTGAATTTAATTTAATTTAAATTTTGATGCGTTTGCTCGTCGTATAGCCATGTATTAACTCCGGAAATTACGAAAATTGAAATCCGGTAATAATACAACATTCCGGACCCAATGGAACTGGTTTCGTCGAATTCCGAGACTGTGCCTCGGACGGCTAATTTTAAATATCGGCTGAACGATAAAATTTTCAAAACTGAACAAATAACTGTAAACTTCAATTCTGAAGCTTCTATTATCTTCAATATTATCAATACGAATTTTAAAAGCTTTCGAAATATTTTTCTTCAGCTTAAAATTGAAGATTTAAATTTTTATTTAACTTTCAATCGATTAAATTTTTAAGTTTAATCGCAAATTTCAAAATTATATCGGGGATTCAAATTAAATCGTCGTTCAAATATTTAAAATTAATTAAATATTCTCAATTTAATTCGTTCAAAATTCTGGGTCGTTACAGACTTCCCCCCTTAAAAGAATTTCGTCCTCGAAATTACAAGTTAGGAAAAAATGTCCTTAACTCGTCTACTATTTTTCACAATCCAATCGTTTTATCAAATTATCGAAACAAATCTTTCTACTAAAGATTCGTTATTATCTCAACTAAATTTCCAACTTCAATTTTAAGTTTCAAACAACATTGTTTAACTTCTAAATTCAAATTCGAGTTTAAATTCAAATTTTAACTTCAAAATTTTCTCAAAATTTTTCTAACACTCGAAATTTTCGAAAAATTTCGCCAGCGTCTCCTTTGCGCGGCTAATACGGCACGACTACAAAACGTCCCTACGGACTCTTAGATTTCAAAAAGAAAAAGAAAAAGCCAAGCGGCTAGAGAAATAAGTCATCAAATCTCATATTCAAATTTAAATACATACCTTTTTCGAGCAATTCAAATTATCTTCGAAATCAAAATTCCAATTCCTTTTGTAACACCTGTATGTCCTACTGGCCATAATATCTAGTTACACATTCAAATCATTTTGCAAATTCTATTACAAAATTTTTAATATCAACTGCTTATATATCTTTAGCTTACTTCACTGTTGAAGTTACATATTCATATCCATTCAATTTTACATTTCTAATCTCATTTGAATTCAATTCTCAATTTTAATTCTATTGGAATTCAATTTATCTTCAATCCCGAATGTTGAATTTCATCGATTAACTTTCATTTACAACTGCTTATTTTAAATTAGTTTCAATTACTAATTCATCACAAATTCTAATTTATTTATTCAAATTTGTCTTCAACATTCAGTTTCAATTCCAGTTTTATTCTTTTGTTCATTCCCAAAATTTATTTACAATTTACTATTTTGGTTTACAATCACTTATATTAAACTGGATTTCAATTCGAATTCAATTTACATTCATGTACTTGCAATTGCAAATTGATTCATTCCTTCTCAATTTTATTTTCATAATTCAATACTCAATTCCAGAGTCTTTTCAACCTTTTCAAAACCATTTTTTTTGAAAACAATTCAAATTATCCCTTGAATTTCCAAAACAAAACCCAAATTTTCAAACAACTCCTATTTAAAACAATTTGGCAGCAATTTCCTCTTTTGGAAACCCGAAAATGAATTCTAATGATGTGGCCATCATCATCAGGATTATTTTCCAGCGACCTAAAAGAGTTTAGAGCTTTCAACTCTCTAAAATACTTTTCAAACCTTTGAAATTCATTTTCAAATCAAAAAGGAATTTAAACTTTCCAAATCTCCAAAATTTTCAAATTCTTTTCAAAACATTTCCAAAAACTTTTCTGGAATTCCGTTTCAAATTACAATCACATTTATAATTCACATTCTTTAATTTCATTTATAAATCACACTTACAATTCATATCCACAATTTTATTCTTATATGAATTTATTTCCTTATATTTCAATTCACATTTATAATTTCCATTTGTTAAATGGATTTATCTTCAAATCTTTGGTTGTTATTTTTAATTTCTCATTCAATTTCAGATAACAATGATAATGTTTCAATGTTATTACTTCCTAACAACCAAACATTCATATATTCTAATAATTCATAGAAAATCAATTCGTTTCTATACAAAAATAGTTTTGGGCAAAATTATTTCATTCGCCCAATTTTAAAACAATACTATGTCGTCTTGCCTTGTTTAAGTGTTTAGAAATCCCTATCGATAATATGGCGTCCCACATACCGACCAAAATTCATAAACATCTCAACGGATAAGCAAACACAATATAAAACATTTTTATAGTCACTAACAAATACGCGCTCGTATCTATAATTACACTCAACTCATTCTAGAGTCCTACTGACTCTATCTCTAATGAGTAACACCCAACAGAGCAGGGTTGTCGCTTAACCATATGCTCTGATACCACGTTGTCACGTACGGAAATTTTCGACTTTCGAAAATCCGACATCGATACTCACTTTATCGACTGCCGAGCAATCGAGCGTCGGAAACTCCAATAGTGAGGGTTTTAAATAGAAGAAAAAAGGTAGAAGAAGAAGAAAAGAGAAGAAAGAAGAAAAACAACTATAGAACAACATCAGAATCAGAAACAGAAAACAATATCAGAATCTTACACATCGCAGCGGAACAATATATAATAGATAATTTCAAATCTTTTAAAACAAAGAACTATATCGGTTTATACATACATCAATCAGAGTCAATAAACAACAATGGACAGTTATATAAACTTGTCCTCATACAGAATACACAGCGGAATAAATACTATCAGATACAAATACTACGTCTCGCCATCCAGCTTATCTCCAAAGCTCCAGAATATCCAGACAACCTAATAATCTAACTCTAGACTGCCCGTGTGGAAATTGGTGGGCACCCAGAGTTTAGAAGGGAAACAATAAACTCCGAGTCAGTCATGGTGACTGGTGTGAGATCGTAAAACAGTTTATCTTTAAAATAAACAACAGGAAAACTTTAATGTCAATTCGCAATGCTTTTGGAAAATGAAACTACCATAAGACCTCCCACCACACACACAATGCAAACGCAGACTTGGAGGAGATTTCTTCTTATGATAGTCAAAGATGCTTACTACGCAAAAATCAAATTCTTTTTGATATTATTATTAGTGCATAGTGTAGAAAACATTTCGAAAGTAGAATATAAATCTTAGCCAGCATAGGTACCATTATATTATGCCTGCTATAGCTGCCTCCTGAGGAGACAGGTTATACAATTGAAATCGTAAAGGCTCGTATTGTTTCTTTGGATTTCCAACAAATGGTCAGGCTAAGGAACTTCCTATCCACGATGGGTACGTCCCTGGAATAGACGACCCGAGAACCTAACCGGATCTCTGCCAACACAAGGCCGGGTTACCTCTGCAAAAATAGGTAACTACTGACACGCGTATGCCATCCCCCGATCGTCACCGATCTTCCCGAGGATCCCCGATTCGCAACAACCACAAAGAAATAAATTTTGCAGCAACCACAGAGGTTAAGTATCTGGGCTCCATACCATGATACCACCTTTATCCAGAAGGAATGACATACACTAAGGGGCGCTACTCCCTAGAACCTTGCCGCATCCTTCCTGTTTCGACCATTTCCGGGGTGTGAGGCTCGACGAAGTCTCGTCCACAAAGCTACGCTTTCTCAAAAAGCCCTGCTTCGGGTCAAACAAAAATGATCAACCTATGATCACAAAGATATAAGATCAAACAAATGATCATATCACAAATGATCAAACACTGATCATTTCACAGCAACACTCAGTATGCCACGTTACCAAATTGGGATATATCGCTGATAAATTTCAACTACATAACCTCTGAGCTCGTACGTCTCAGAGAAGGGTGTTAAGCTAAGAGAATAAATTCTCCGCCACCAACAGAAATGTATTTGAAAGAAATCAGCTTTATATCTCAAATTGTAACGTCAGACACACAATCCATACAAGTCTGTTCCGGGATCGAACAGAACCGAAGGCACTTCTCACGAAGCCCTTGCACATCCGGATAAATTTCTAATCATGTCGGGACTTCCCGTCACTAAGGGTGATAAAACCTCTAAATCGAAGATCAGTCGATGTAGAGTAACTCGACGGTAATCCTTCCGTTTTCAAAAATATCCGATCTTCAACACCGGTCTTCGAATGCAATTCATAACGACGTATCACATATTCGGAATGGGTTATACGACCCCATGGTCCTTTCCCGGCTAACCCGAATAGTGAGCGATTATTCAAAAATAAGTGTGGCATTCAAATTCATCCAATTCACAACAAATACCTATCTAAAGGTAATTATTGATAGTCGGTTATTTAACTATCAATAAAGATGCGCAACATCATCAGATTCCAAAAAAAATTTCCAAATTATTTAATCTTCCAAAATATCTTTATTAGATATAAAATTTCCACACTTAACCATTTGAAAACAATTTCAAATATTCACTTTTCAATTTATCTTTAAAAGATAAAAACTCAAACAGTTCATTTCACATTGGAAAAGCATTTCCATACTTATTTAAAAATAAGTAATTCACAAATCATTTATTTTCAACACTTAGAAAATATTCGATATACTTAAAATCAAAATTAAGTATATATCTCATTCTTTAAGGAAATCATTCTTAAATCACATTTATTTGAGTCAAAACGAATGTTGCGTAAAACATCGTTACGACGACTCAAAATCACTAGTATAGGGATTCGGAAATTAAGATATATATATAAATCCCAATACTAGATAAAAACATTTCCTTTCGGAAATCATTTACTATAACAACAGTGTTATAGTCCACCATTTCCTTATTTTTCGAAAACGTCTATTTCAACAATAAATGTTGAAATCTATGATTTCGATAGTTCACACGTTTTTAAAACATCTTTTAAAACAATTAACTTCATTTCATAATATCGCTTTCCCAAAACCATATCCATTCTTCTTTAAAAATATATTCACTGTCCAAAATCGTGAATATACTTCACTTAACCATATTTAAATCTTTTCTACACATTTATTATTTCAATAAAAATTCGCTATCCAAAATCGCGAATATATCTTCTTTAATAATCTTCTATCTTAAATTTGTCAAATTCAATCGATTTCGAATTTATAAAACAACGTTTATAAATTCTATTTTCTATTCTATAACAACTTCGATTTTATAAATTTCCTTTAATGACCCATTCAATTTTATAACTCAACGGTTACATCAAAAATCCATATTATAAGTTAAATACTTATAATTTATTTATTTTAAAAGAAATCGTTCTTTTAAACTTTACAAACTGTAAATAAACCCATTTTAACATCATTTCCATTTTTAAATCCACATTCCCAAATATTCACTTTTAACCCCAAAATCAAATCCCAAATTGATTTCTAATTTTACTTCAATACCAAATCAATTTCAATATTCATTTCTAAATTTATTTCCCATCCCAAATCATTTTATATTGATTTTTTTCTAAACTTGTTTCAATTTGCCAATTAAATTTATAATTGGACTTCCAACTTATTTCATTTTAAACAAATTCCTCTTAAAGAAAATAAATCCCTTTTATCTTTTTCCAACTATTTAGAAATCCAAATTTTAATTAAATTCTTCAATTTAAAATCACTATTATACGAAATTCATTTATTTAACGTTTTCACTTGATTCTGGAATAAATTCGATAAGAATATAAAAATTAACTTTTTTTATACTTTAAAAATTCCTTTCTTCGAATTTATTCAATCTCTAGAAATTTACTTACTTAAAAATTTCTATTTTGATTTCAAAAATCCAATTTCATTTATTTTTGGAATCCAATGATATCAAACATCCATTCAGCTAAATTTTAGCTTCAAACAATTTCCAGATATCAATATGATTGATAACATCAATAAAATCATTCACAGATTCATATCACAGTATAAATAAAATCAATCAATGTGAGGGGTCCAGTTGGATCCCTCCAACCTGTTTCCCTGCATCCAAAGATGTTAGCACAATACCAATTCCGCTCCAGTACGGAATTATCGCGGTATATGGGTTTTTATAAAAATCCGCTTACTAACGGCGCAATAGGGTCTCATCCGCTATACGAGGCGGGAAATCAATCAATCCAATATATACATATGCCAATATGTATATATTTCTATATATATATAGATATATCCTACTATATCTAATATCACATCCAATAGCAATCAATCAAATCAATAAATAACTGAAAATTCCACTTTTCAATTGAGTGAGAAAATCTCACCTTAGCTTTTATTTGCCATCCCATTTCCATTCTAGTTTGTTTTCTTCGCGGTTTTAAACCTTGTATAAATAATTATACAAATTCATTAATATTCGAATTAACTGATCAATAAATTTCCGTTTAATAAATTTTATTAACACGTGATTTCATTTTAAACAAAGAATTATATTTTAAACAAATTTTCTCCTTTTAATAAATTATTTTTGGCTTTCAAACAAATTCCTTTTTAAAAATTTGTTTTTAACAAAAATTAAATTCAAAACTATTCTTTATAAATTCCAATCTTTAATTTACATAATATTTGGACAAGTCGCATAAATAAATTTCCATTCGCTGTATTTAATTAACCAAAAGTTCAATTTAAACTAAAAATTAAATTTTAAACCCGTTTTCTTTTCAACAAAATATTTTAACAACTAAAACCATTAAATGAATTTTATTAACAAATCTATTCTTTATCATATATATATTCCTCTATCTATTTTTTCTATTTGTATAAAAATAAAAATAAATTAAAGTTATACCTTACTGCTACACTGGAACTCAGACCACCATCGCAACTGACACACGGCTCCACCTCGCGAACCCACACTCAACAGAAATCGCGACTTCGTCGCCAGCAGTCGCCGCCGATCCTCCAATGCCTACCTCTGCTCCGTCTCGTTCGCCCACATACATACAACGAGCGATGAACCACGCCCTAAATTGCACGCGATCGCCTACCGTTCGAACTCGAGCCTCAGATTCGAGCTTCCATTGAAGTCGTCGCACTTGAGCCTGGCCATCGCGACTCCATCCCCTCTGATCGCAGCGCCTCCCATTCCAACATCGCGAAAATTTGACTTCCACTTCGTCGCGATTCGCCCAGACCACGTGCCCTTTTCTTGCGTGCGCCCCACCTGGTTACGACATGAAAACGACGACGCCATCGTGATTTCCTTCACGCGCCAAGAATTTGATTTACAGTAAATTGAGGAAGGAACGACTCGATTCCCTGAATCGCGAGCTTCAACTTGCCGCTATACCCTCCCCCCGTGAAACAATTTGTTTTCGAAATTGAGAGAGAGAGATCATTGATTTTTATTTTGTTTCGTTCGATTTGAACAGGGGAGGAAGAGGACGTATTTAAAACTGGAAGGGGCATGGGTCACACGATCTCATCGCGTGATATCAGGCGCGATTTAGGAGATAACGTGATGTCGTTTGACCAAGTTTAGATTTAAATTTGAATTTAATTTAATTTAAATTTTGATGCGTTTGCTCGCCGTATAGCCATGTATTAACTCCGGAAATTACGAAAATTGAAATCCGGCAATAATACAACATTCCGGACCCAATGGAACTGGTTTCGTCGAATTCCGAGACTGTGCCTCAGACGGCTAATTTTAAATATCTGCTGAACGATAAAATTTTCAAAACTGAACAAATAACTGTAAACTTCAATTCTGAAGCTTCTATTATCTTCAATATTATCAATACGAATTTTAAAAGCTTTCGAAATATTTTTCTTCAGCTTAAAATTGAAGATTTAAATTTTTATTTAACTTTCAATCGATTAAATTTTTAAGTTTAATCGCAAATTTCAAAATTATATCGGGGATTCAAATTAAATCGTCGTTCAAATATTTAAAATTAATTAAATATTCTCAATTTAATTCGTTCAAAATTCTGGGTCGTTACATGTACCTTCTAAACACACATTTATTTATTTTATTCGATTTTTCTTTTACTTCAAATGTTGGATGTAAAAATGTGATATCCCGGGATTTCGAGGAATTTAAAATGTGATAATCTCTTAATTTAAATTGATAAAATTGTTATTTTCAAATATAAATAACCAAATAATATAATAATAAGATGTTTTAATTATGGTATAGATTGATTTGTAATAAGAATAATTGTTTAAATTATGTTATTTTATAAATTTGATTTTTAATAGATTTATCATTTCTAAAATTAATAAGTATTGTTTTAATATATTTGGGTATAAGAATATACGAACAAGACTTTTATTTAAAATAAGGCTTTTGTTTTATTTTTGTCTTCCTTAAAGAGATTTTGTATATAAATTTAGAAAGTATTTATTTAATAGTAAATTTAGTACAAAAGATATATTTACACTTATAAATGAATTAAATATATTGTATATGATTTTATTAGAATATGATTAGTTTCTATTTTATTTTCTTTTAAAAATTTCATTTATATATAATATAGGAAAGCATTTATGATTAATAAATGTATTTACCTATTTAGGAAATAAATATAAAAGCTTTTTAAAACTCTTTTTAAAAATAATATAAAAAGATTAAGGACTAGTGTTAAATTTTTAAAACATGTAAAATACATGTGTAAGGTAATTAAACAATGTATGAGACATGTGTCATAAGTTTACTTCTATTTTCTTTAATTTTAAAGTAAATCTAAATGAATTTATTTAAGACAATATTATTCCTCTCTTTCATTTCCTGTTTTAACTCATACATCCTCAAAAAACAAAACCAGAAATGATCAAACCGTAATCATCTTCAAACCAAAAGCTAAGAAGAAAAACTCAGAAACAAATTCTATAACCAAATCTGAAATCATCTTCAAAACAAAACTGAAATTCTTCTCAAACCCAAAATGAAATTTCCTCAAACCAGATCAAAGCTAAATTCTCAAATTCAAGACCTGTAACCCTTTGTTCTTGCAAGCCTGTAATCTGAAATCTACTCAAACCTGTTGACATTGATCTGATCAAAAATCAAGTCCTGTAAACAAAAAGCTGTAAATCAAATCTCCTCAAACCTGAAATTCATCTTCAAAAAGCCTAATTCTCAAGTTCAAAAGCCTGTTAACATTTGCCTCTTTCAAACCAAGTCTGTGATCCTTTCCAAGTGCATGCAACTGCAAGCATTTTCTTCCAATCTGGAAATTATCTAAAGCAAGCATGCATGTCGTTTTCAAGTTTTCAAGAGCAAGAAGCATTTCAGTTTCAAACATAAGCAAGCATCCTAGTTTCAAGTTTTCAAAGTCCAAATACCAGTTTATCACTTCCCTGTTCAACAGTAAAAAGGTGAGTAAACTTTTGAATTAAAATCTAAGTATCAAGTATTATTGCATGTGAATTAATGTGTTGATAATTGTTTTGCATGTCTGAAATTCTGTATGCTCTTAAATATGTATATCTGTTAATATTAAACATCAAATTATCAGTTCAATGCTCTGCCTATAACTGTGAACAATAAATTTCCTCTAGATTTGATGCAGATAAAATAGGTTAGAAATAAAATTTGAATGTATGTTTGAAATATATTATGCATGTCTGTTTTTAAATACATGTATATATGAATTATTGAAACCATGTGTACATGTTTGTTGTTTGAGTATATCTCTGTTTATTTTTCAGAGATTGAAGTTTTGATCTAAAATCAAAATCATTTCATATATTCTCTGTTTGGCTTTAGGATTCAAATAGGATTTGTTTGTTAAATCCTAATCTAAGTTCTGGAATTAAAATTATGTAAGGAAAATTTAAACATCACTTGGAAAAGAAAGTGACAGCAGGAATTTTTAATATATGTTAAAATTCAAACTATATAATCTTTTGATTTTCTTTTGTAATCTAAATCCTTGTTTTAAATAATGATTTTTAAGAGTTAAATCAAGAGTTTTAAGTTGGTATTGAATGAGGAATTCAAGATTTATAAGAAAGTGGGTTTTTGGTCTTCTCTGTCGATCTAGGAAGTTTGGGTGGCCAGTATCTTTTCTGGTGATGGAGTATTGATCGAAGTTGCAGGCAAAAATGGTAGTTGGTGGATTAAAGCTTTTGGGTGATTGTGATTTTGAATCAAAAATTTTAACCCTAGTTTTGTTCCTCTGGAAAATTTTTATCACCGCAATCCCTATTAGTGACCGAGTTGTTCCAGACTCATGTGGATGTTTGATGAAGTGTAGAGGAGTTGGTAGCCGGAGGCGAAGCCATGCTGGTGATCGGAGGTGAGCGATTTTGGTGATTCACAGATTCGACATTGTTCCAGTTTTTGAGCTCGAGTGCTCGATTTCATTTTCGAGTTGGATTTGATGATCGGAGTTGTAGTGATGGTTGAGAGGAAGGTGGGCGACTCGATGGTGATCAGAAGCGTGGTCGGAGGTGAGGCGATTGTTGGTGCACGTGCACGAGCAAGGTTGTGTGTCAGTAGAGTTTGAGTTTGGGGAAGATGAAGTTTACTCGAGTTTCGTCTCGGGAAGAACTCGCGTGGATGATGTTTTGGCTCGAGTGATATCTGGGTCGTACGCGAGTGTTGAACGAAACTGTTAAGTTTTAACAGTTTTAAATTTTTAAACAAACAAGTTTTTAAAAATTTATCGGGGAGGACCTCGGGGAAGAAGAGCTTTGGCTCGGGATTGCCTTCGGTTTGGTTGTAAGTTAAGTGAAACCAGTTTTAAACAATTTAAAATTTTTATAAATCAAACTCTGTTTTAAAAAGGAAAAAGGAAGATGTATTTGTTTTGTTCAAGTATATATGAGTTAAACCCAAAGATAATGTTAATCAGTTTTCAAAATTTAAAATAAAAGTAAGTTTTAAATTTTGGAAAATCGAGTTAAATCAATTGTGAAATTCATTTCTTTGAAATGAATGATTTGAATAAATTAAATTGTATGAATTGATTTACTTAATTTTATTAAGTAAAATCTTAAGTTATTTTCAAACTAAATTTGAAAATAAGGTAATTAATAAGGAAATGGTTTGTCTTAAAACTTAATTTAAGTTTAATAATAATGGAATGAATAAAGAATGATTTATTAAATTAAATTAGTGAATGATTAAGGATAAGTGAATTAACAATTAAGTTTTCAAGTGTTTTATTAACTTGTAATTAAGGATGGTTAATTTATAATTAAAGGTAAGTAATTAATGATTATTTATTTTAAACTTAATTAATAATTTAATTAAGTAAATTAATTACTAAGATCAAATGTTTTTAATGATCATGTTTTTATCTTAAGATTAATTAAGATTTTTAAAGAGTTGAAATTAACTAAGTTAATTAAAGTTTAATTAATTTATTTAATTAATTATTAATAAGGATTAATGAAATGATTAAGGGTTAATTAAACTAGTAATTAAGAAGTACTTAATAAAGTTTTATTAAGTAATAATTAAGTTTTCTTAATTTATAATTAAGAAATTATTTATCTATAATTAAAGTTAATTAAGAATTTATTTAACTGTTATTAAGGATTAATTAATTATCATTTAAAGATTGATTAATAGGTAATTATGAATTAATTAATTTGTAATTAAGGTTAATTAATAAACAATGTTTTATTAATTGATAATTAAGAAGTAATTAATTAGTTAATTAAGTTTGATTAATTAATTATAAAAGTAATTAAGAATTGATTACTTTGTATTAAAGAATATAAAAGATATTGATTAATAATTAAGGTTTATTAATTAATAGTTAAAGAATAATTAATCAAGGATTAATTAATTTGTTTAAAGGGTAATTAAGGATGAGTTACTCAGAACAAGTTTAAGAAATGAATGTGATTTATTTAAGTTAATTAATTTGTTAATTAATTAAGGATAGTCACTTAGTAATTGATTAAGTATAATTACTTAATAAGATTGGTTAAGTGTAATTACTTAGTGTAAGTAATTGGTTAAAGAAATTACTGGATGTAATTGGTAAAATTAATCAAAAAGGATTTATGTAGTAAATGATAAATAATTAAGAAGTAATTAAGATTAGTTAATTACTGTTAATAATTATTTAAGGATTGATTTATGAAAGTAATTAATAAATGCATGATTAATTAATGTAATTAATTAAAGAATAATGTAATTAATTATAGTTAATTAATTAATTAATGTAATTAATTAAGGATCATTAATTATTGTAGTTAATGAGAGTAATTAAAGGTTAATTACTATAAATGATTAAGGATAATTAATTTGTTAAATTAATTAAAGGATAATTACTTTATGTAATTAATGGATAATTTAATCAAGAGTGATTAATGGTTAATTAATTAAATGGATAAGTAATTAATTAATGATTGATTAAGCAAGGTTAGGAATTAATTCTTAAGTAATTAATTTAATTTAAGTTGATTAAATTAATTAAAATAGAGATTAATAAATGGTTGCTTATGAATGATGGTTGAGTAGAATGTCTGATTTGGTTGATATCTATTGGATGATATACTATGATATATCTGTGATAAATGTGTGATATTTATCTATGTTAATGCTATGTGAATTCAAATATTAAATTGAATTGAATTGTTTAAACCTTTAAACAACTTGGCCTTAAAAGATACGTTTTGGATTTCGATGAGACCGGGATCGGGTTTCCGTATACCGGATTTCCAGGTCTGGAGACCCGAATACCACATCGATCCAAATTACGATGGGTCGTGAATCTCAAGTGAAGATGAAGATTCAGAGTGCAAGGGTTATTGTCGTTAACTCTGAGGGTGATTCCAAAACGAGTGTAACGAGATAATGCCTTCGGTTTTGTTCGAACCCGGAACGAACTTGTATGGATTGAATGCTTTCAGCACATCGCCAGGTGGACGATGAGCATTCTAAGTGAAGTGTTCTGATTAAAGGTAATCGTGACCTCAAGCCTCATCAACCGGGAATGGCTAAAACAGGGGAGGTGCAGCAAGGCTTCGTGGGTAGCGCCCACTGAGAGTAAGGTCATCCCTGTCTAGATGTCCCTTTCTATTTTCGACTTAGTGGTGCGGTTGATGTACACAACCGTGGGGTGATTTTATTCGGAATTATCCAGTAAGGGATGGTTCCGGCTTTGTGTTGCAGGGGAGCGGGCGTACTCCTCGGTACGGTGATCTAGGCCACGTACTGTGACGGGCGGTACCCCAGTAGCCCTGCCATTGTATGGAAATCCAACTTCCAATAAGTGCCGTACGTGTTAGTTGTGCCCAACTATGTTGGAACGTGAGATGTAAGCATTCCAGCTATTTCTGTATTTTACTTGAAAATCCTAGACCCTATTATAATATAACTCGATTTCCTATCAAAGTTTTGGTTAGCGTAAGGTAAAAACTTTTCCATGTTTATGTGTGGGAAGTCTTACGTGATACCTTTGTTTTCAAAAGGTTTTGAAGTTAAGCAATTTAAACCGTTTACTCACATCAGACCCATGTCTGACCCAAGTGTTTATTTCTGTTTTATATAAACTCTTGGGTACTCAAATTTTTACGAGTAGCCAAGGGAGTCAGGTTTGCTTTGACGAATATTCTGGAGGAGCAATGGAGCAGGAGGCTTCAGCGCTATAGAGATATAGTAGTTCCGCTGTGTAGATCTCTGTGATAGTGTTTGTATTGTATTTGAGTTGTAATGTCTAGACAGATGTTTATAACTGTCTAGTATGTGATGTATATGTTGTGTAACTCTGATAAGTGTTGTATATTATGTAATACTTTTGTTATTAATATAATTTATTCGTTCCGCTGTGTGAGATTCTGATGTTGTTTCTTTTCTCTTCTCTTCTTTTCTCTTTTCTATCCCTTTCTTTCTTATTGACAATGCGACTTTCTGGCCGATGAAAGTCGGGCCGTCACAAAAAATCCGTCACCCGAAGGTTGAAAAATAGTAAGGGAATCATATTAAGAAGAGTACTCCCTTTTATATTGATCAAGAGTAGCAAAATACATTTCGCGGGAGCTAAGTTGTTCTCCCCAAATGGTACCCCAACCTCTATTGGTTAAGAATTTCACCATCAGATACTTTAGAGAGATGAATGCATCTACCTCATCTAATGTAGGGCGGCCAAAAAATGCATTATAGTATAATGGCTGATCGATGATCACATAAAGGAGTTTCAAAAATTCTGCAGCATGGTGGTACACCCATTTGTACTAGCAGTTTTACTTGCCCCACCGGAGTTATTAAACCCAAAATAGGTTCAAGACTAGGCTCTAGCTTATCTTCAGGAATGCTCATTTTATCAAAGGCATGCTTGAAGATGACATTTATCGTGTATCCAGTGTTATCTAGAATCTTGGACATTATAGAGAGCCCAATTTGAGCGGTGATCATAAGAGGGTCATTATGGGGGTGATGGATTCCCTTTTTGAGTTCTTGGGGGGTAATGACAAGATTCGGCATCTGCATATGATGTGCACGTAAATGTGCATATTTTTACCATCATATTTAATCTATTTAAATTAATAAAATGATCATATCATGTATTTTAACTTGTTTAAACCAAAATTCAAATTATTTCAAATTGCCACATATTCATCTTCATCCAAGGGCAAAATGGTCATTTGTGCATATATTAATTTTCTAAAATTAAATTGAAAATTTATATATTATTTTGTAGGAATTTAAATTCATATACAAGTGGTTTCATGAAGATGTATGCATGCACAAGAGTGAAGATAAAGAAATGAAGATGGAAATAATTC
This sequence comes from Allium fistulosum, assembly GCA_030737815.1. Lineage (NCBI taxonomy): Eukaryota > Viridiplantae > Streptophyta > Magnoliopsida > Asparagales > Amaryllidaceae > Allium > Allium fistulosum. The sequence continues at coordinate 922,899,886 of CM060904.1, forward strand.
AAAGGCATGATAATGGAGGACCCCACCTACCCACATACCTTCACGTATAAATTAGAGGCTAAAGCACATGCTAATAAAGTTTAAAAGCTTCATGCACATCTAAATGAGGATTATTTAAAGCTAATGATTACTTGGCCTCCATACTTCCTAAGAGGGTATTTTGGGCACTCCCCAAAAATATGAATTAGGGTTTAACACATGTATAAAATCCCCTTATGTTTCATGTAACCCTCTCCTCCTCTTAGTCTCTCTTACTTAGTTTTTAGCTTGGAAAATAAATCAAAGCCCTCTTTCTTTTCATGGCTACTTAGCCATTTCTTCTCTTATGTAATTCTTTTACGCAATTTAATACATGTTCTTTTTCTTTTCTTGTTTATTTCCTTTCATGTTGTAGTGTAGATTTACATTCATGCAAAATAGATTAGTTTTAATTCTTGTTAATTAGCTTCTCTTTTCCATTAGCTTTCATTTTCCTTTCTTTTTGCTTTCATGTTGCTAGCTACATTTGTTAATCAAATGACAAATATGAGAGGCTAAACCCCTTCAATTTAGGGGTAATGAAGCTCTCTAATTATGTAGCTTCAACTATTTGTTAATTCATGCTCTCTTTTTGTGCTTAATGATGATGATAGAAATGGTTTACTAGTTGTTTTTGCTTTGAATTTGATAGCCTATATTGTTGACATCAAATAGGCTATGCTTAAACAATCACTAACACTAATTGCCTCTTCATCAAAATATGATTATGGAAAAAGAAAGTGATTTGAAATTAAAATTTGATGGTCTATATTTCTAATCAATAGTTAATAGGCCATACTTAAAATAGATTTCATTTTCATTGTCAAATTTCATGAAAGTTAGTAAGTGGTTTAAGGGTTGTGTTATAGTTTGATGGCTTATGTTGGCTGATCAATAGCACAAATATGTCATACTTATGATAACCACATCAATTAAAGCACTAATGACCATAAAAGAGAGATTATGATTTCATATGTGTTGAACTACATGATTTAGAGAGTGGAGTTATTCTCTAAATTGTCATTTAACTCTTATATTTGCATTTCTTTTCTTTTAGTTAGTTAGCTAATTTTCTAACCCTCTAGCTTAACTTTCTCTTCAACTTTGGTTAATTTGATTGAATAGAGATTTAAAATCATCAATTCCCTGCGGATCGACCCGTATTCGCCACGTACTACAAGTATACGTCGTGCGCTTGCGGTAAATTTTAATTTAAATTCGTTCGACGGTTTTCTAAACCGATAGAATTTCCGTCGACGAACAAGTTTTTGGCACCGTTGCTGGGGAGTTGCTTTGATTTTGATTTTCTATTCTTCAAATTATTTTTCGTTTGATTTTTGTGTGTTTTTATTTTGTGTGCGTTTGCATAAAAAAAATTGTTGTGTTGTGTGATTGTTGTTTGATTTTTGCTTGCATTTGTTTGTGTGTTTGTTTGTTAGTTTGCACTTCTATAATAAAATACACAATTTCAAAAACAAAAACAAAAATATTTTATTTCCCTTTCGATTTGAATTTCAGTTTTACAATCTACATTACATTTACAATTTACAATTTTTTATTTTTTATTTTTAAAAAAACAACACTGTTACATTGCATTTTACATTTTTCTTTCTATGTTCACATTTTCTGTTATATCATTCTCTATCATAACCCCTACAATTTCTCTCCATACAACCATCCCTTATCCACTTCCTCTACAAATCACCTTCACCGACCTTACCAGTCTTCAACATTGCCTACCGTGCCTACCCTCTGGCATTTAACTCCATACCCTCACATCATCCTATACCTTTCACATTGCATCATTCTTCCATCCAAACATCACAATACAATCTCGAATCCACTGCACTACATCACATAACCAATCCATCTTCTCCATATACTTCACTGTCACAATCCACTGTGCATTGTCCCACCAGAAAAACCACAGATCATCAAACATACATCAACAAACACCTACCATACTTCATCACACACCACAGACAACATAACCACAAACATCCCCTACTCTGTGCATATCACAGTGCACTTTCCATAACCCATCCTCCTTGTCAAAACTGTCAACCTTCCACAACATACAATCACCACCAAATTCATCTCAACAGACCACCATCCAGACTTCATAAATACTCACCATTGTCCATAACGTTTCTGCTGCAAATTAAGATACACTCACGAGTACATACATTTGCACTGTTTCCACTTCCCATTCTTCTCCTCACTGACTTGCCTCCATCAACCAATACCCACCAGAGCAACCTGCATGCAACTTCATCCTCCTACGCAACTTCAAGAGCAACACTGCAGCAATATCTCTTCCACCACTTTACTCTACCCCTGCCTCCACTGCAATCACACACCTCACACCACTGCAATTACATTAACATCAGCTCACCATTACCAACTTCCTCCTCAAACCCGAAGCAACTGCTGTTAATACACCCCATTTCTGTTCAAACCCCTCACCATCCTCTCCCTATCCAAGCATCCCACTGTCTACCAAGCACATCTTCATACTGTCACTAATACTTCATTTTCACTAATACCACATCTTCACATTCCAAACCAACCATCTCAAGACCAACACCCTTACCTGACCTCTGCCATATACATATACATACAAGACAGCAACACTTTCAGTCATCACCATCCACCTCAATCATCACTGACCACCAAGCAACCATCTCCACTGACAAACTTCCACTACTGCCCAAAATCCAACAAACATCATCAGCCACCGTCCCATACATTCCTCACTCCAACCACCCACTCATCAAACCAGAAAACCATCAACCAAAAATAAAATCAATATTTCAAACCATCAACCCACCATCATCATCAACAGTCATCTCCATCTCCCCACTCGACCCAAAATTGCGAAGTCAATCACCTTCGACACAAACTGCAGCATATCGCCTAATCCCCAAATTCCCCCAAACTTACGATTGCAACCCGAAATCCTCCTCCACTAATCACGACTTCTAATCGAACAATACCCCCACACCAGAAGCTCTCATCGCAACAGCCAACTTCACCACAACCATCACCATAATTCGACAACTCGACCTCACGCAATTACCACCCACTGCCCCAATCGACGTTCAAGTCGTTTAAGCGGGGGCTCCTCTCGAATAGAAAATACTCCTTTATTTGCTTCCTTGATGTATTTGTTTCTGACCCCCTACTAGTTCCTGCTAGATGTGGTCCCCCATGAATCACATCAATTCTATTCAAGGGTGGACTCAAATTTAATGGATCTTCATCTTCTAAGTTATTCACAGCAATATTAGGGAACTTTCGCGATCCATCGCTTGTCCAGGGCGCTTTTGTTGGTCATGGATGAATTCTTTCAAGTACCCTTCACGAATTAACTTTGGAATGATTCCAGCCAACACTTGGCATTCATCAGTTTTATGGCCATTTGCTTTTTGGTAAGAATAATAATCATCCCCCTTCCTTTGGTCGGGGTAATTTCTAGCCTTGAATGAAGTTGGGAAGTTAACTTTCTCTTTTGTTGTAGCATAGATATAAGACAACAGCTTGTTAAAAGCGATTGAATTAGTATTGGAATCCTCCCACCTTGGCTTTTTGCGTCCATGGTCAAACCCAAATCTTCCACTCTCCTTCTTAGCATAGCACAATTCATCCATTCGAATGAATTTATCAGCTTGGAAGTGGAAGTCTTGTAAATATTTACATCCATGAACAAAGAGCTCTTTCCAAAATGGTGTATTTTCTATCAGTCCTGAATGCACTGCAATCAGCTTATCCCTATCATTCATATCCTTGGCTTTCAGTGCCTTTGTATTGAACCTTCTTAGGTAGTCACCCAACGATTCCCCCGCCTTTGTTTGATGTATGATAGAACATTATAATCAACTGTGGGATCTTTGCATATGCAGAATTGAGCAGAGAATTCGTAGGAAAATTGTTTCCACAAGTAAATGGGCTTCTCTCGATATTGACAGTACCATTTTGCGGCAGCTCCATGAAGGGTACTGGGAGTAGCCTACATCGCACTGCTCTAGAGGCATTATGTAGATCCATTTGGCTATCGAAAGCCATCAAGTGACCATCGGGATCAGTAGTGCCATGATATTTCGTAGTTGGGATCTTGACATGAGATGGAATGACCACTGATATGATTTCATCCATGAACGGAGCTACTCGTTCATTGTCATTTACTCGCTGATCCAGAGTTCTTTTCCCTTTTGCATTTAGCATATCTTTGACAGCCTTCTCTACCACATCTTTCAAATAAGCTTCAATGTCATGATAGCTTTTTTAATTTTGGCTATATTCCTTTGAAGTCGAGCTTCCAGATTGTTCGAGAGATTTATCATGTATTCTTCCTTGATGATCGACTTTAATGGCATGATGTTCTTTTTTCTTTGATGATGTTAAATCTACCTTGCTCTTGCCTTCGTAGGTATACGCTTTCAAGTTTCTTCTTGGGGAGACCACCTCATCTCTAGTTGTTAGCTTTACAGTTTTGGAAGATTTCTGAGATAGAGCTGCATCTAGGAGCTCTTGCATTTCCAGTAATTGTTGCTGCAGATGCCTTATCTTGACTACATTATCTTCTGGTTGTGCTGGGGTTGATGGTTGTCCTTGTACAACTCCCTCAAAGTTGAAAGTTAGGGTGATATTTTCCTCCAAATTTGTTGTATGTACTGCTTCCTCGTCCATTCGACTAAGCCTTTTTTATTTCATTTTCTTATAACAAGCCAAATGTTCCATAATTAATCTATGAGGAAACAACAAGGGCGGAGGTTCGAGCCTTCCTTCTAGCTACAAAAATGTTAACAAGAAATTTTGTTGACACCCTAAAGATAGATTTAAAGAATAATCAATCCCTTCGAAACCCCTTTCAAATGAATCGATAAGGACTGCATGTCTTCGAAAGGTGCCCTTTTGAGAATGTTAATTGTTGGTAAGAAATCTAGCCAACATTTCAAAGCAATAGTTTAAGAAAGAATCATCTCATTTAAAACCCTTTTTGAATAAGTCAAAAGGGTCATTAAACTTTTAAAGAAGGGATCCTTTTGAAAGCATGGGCTCTACTATCATGGTGAAGATTCCTTCGAAAGGGGTTATATGTTTTGGAGATCCAAGTACCTTTCGGATGAGTCATCCCAGCAAATATAACTTTGACAATCATACAATAATCTCCTTTGAAACCCCTTTTGAATGAGTCGAGAGGATCTTTATTCTTTCGATGGGACTTAATGTTCAACTTATATAACAAATAAGATCTAAACTCAATATGCAGTGGAATCTTATCTTGGATAAATGATTCAAGTTCAATTGATATGTCAATATTGCATTATCATCATCATGTCAATTTAATATTTCATATCATGAAACGTGATAATAATATGATTCAAAATCAAAATATCCAAGTAGACTCCATAGCATTGCATAAGTCAAATAGGGGTTAGAAAAATAAGTGAGTATCATGTGCAATTGGTCATTAGTCGAGCTAATGGCTGAAATGATCTTCCTCATATTCAAAATTGATATTAGATCCATGAATCCACTCCTTTTTATTTATCTAAATTGGATTACAAGTAAGAGAATTTTCTCCAAATTGATCTAGGGTTACAAGAATTTGATTTTGTTATGAAGCAAAAAAGAAATTTTAGAATCCAAAATTCGGTCCCAACTTGGACCTCTAGGGCCGTATTTATAGATGTGGGTTGACCCCCTTCTGCATCCATCCTTTCGAAGCAGTGAAAGGTCTTTTCTCCCATCTTTTCACGTCCATCCTTATGCCTTCGCCCTTCCGCTTCCATAGCTTCGAAGGTGAATGTTTTGGTCTCTTATTATGCCTGGATTTGCTCTTTTGCCTTCATTAACAATGCACTAACAATATATATTACTTTCATGTACTTTTGGAACCTTTCGACCCCTTCGAAAGGTAGGCCTCTTTTAGTAGCGAAAGGGTCAAGGTTCCCTATCACTTTATTTGGATGTAAGAAGAAGCATCCCCAACTCCTCCTTCGAAACCTCCCTTAGTCGCTTTGGTCTGGCTTTATGTGGAGTTTTCTTTATGCTTGCGGAAGGGTCCAACCGTTTCGAAAAGCTTATCTTTGCTTTCGAAAGGTGCCTATTGATAAAATGTTTCTTTATGGAAGATTAACAGCGGCAAAACCAATTATTTCAAAGGGTTTGGTTCTTATGTGCGAGCCTATTATTCGATACCTTTGAAAGGTGTTTCGAACTCATATAAGACTCTTTCATGTATGTGGAATCAACTGCGTCGAAATTATTGACTGAGGTGGAGGTTTGCCTTGATTCCCTTTCGACTCCTTCGAAAGCTCTTGTTTCACTCTGTAGATGCATCAGGTGTCTGCAGCACCAACCTAATCCCTTCGAAAGCTTCTTCCATGCCTTAGAAACACTTTTTTGAATCATGGCGAATCCCTTATTTCCAATTCTTGCGAAGCTTTTTCAACACTTTTATGGGCCTTCTTTTATGCCTTTATCCTCAACTGAATTTTATGGTTAACAGAAAATGTTCTAAGTGGAGGAGAACGTAATGATCCTAAAATTCGAACACTTTGTCTTCGAATATTGAAATGTTTTAAAATATAGTTAAGTGTTATAAATATGATTTTATAACCTTGTTCAACATCATTTTATTAATAAATAAATGAGAAACTTTTTTTTGAAATTTGTTTACAAAAATATTTCTTTGAAGAAGACTCGACAATGTAACCGAAATTGGTTTATCGATAAACAGCTTTTCGATCGATATAAGTTGTTCAAACTATTATGCACTTGTCTAATGATCAAATGAACACATTAGAAAAAAATTAACACACACACCTCTTCATAAAGCTTGGAATGATCTAGAAGCTTCTATTAGGATAAGAGATATTATGGGAGGAGTATAAGTATAATATGCCTAAAGGAGAAGTGACATATAGAGAAATGATGGGAGGTGAAGCTTCCATGGAATGGTTGGGGGTGAGTGCAAGCTTAGGCAACACCACTCTTAGCCTATAAAAGGTGGGGCACACCCTTGTTTATAATTCAAAAATTCACAGGCTAAAGTTATCATAAATTCAATGTCTTCTTCTTCTTCCTCTTCATAATTTCCTAAAGCAAAATATTTGCAATCAAATCCAAATCACTTCAAACTTGGAGTAGCCTTACTACCACATTACAAAACATCCTACCTACTTAGATCTCGAAGTTTGGAAGCCAAACTCCCCCCACCCTATTTGGCCATGAGCATTTGAATGGTAGAGAATGTGAAAGCAAGGTCAAACAAGGAAAAGAAGGAAAGGAAAGGAAAGAAGGTTACTAGCTTGGGTTTGGACTTGGGTTCTTGAATCTTAGTTGTTTGTTGGATAAAAGATAAGCTAACTCGTCATTTTTATTGGAAAATATCACATATATATGTTGATGTTTGATGGTATTAATGTTGTTGAATTAATATGGACATATCTGAAAACATTGATTTTGATTCTTACTTTGAAAGCAAGTGGCATATGTATGGAATTAAATGCACTTGAACGAACTTGAATGGACTTGTATGACATATAGCAAAGTCTTGGTACAAAGCACATAGGTTGTAGTTAAACATAGGTTTGAACATAACTCGGATTTGAAAGTGCACTAGTTATAGTCAATATAGATGCAGTTGTGAATTGCCTTGCTTTTGGTGATTTCTATGGAACTTTGTAGAGAGATCCTTAGGGGTTTCTTGCCATATTTATAATGTTTTTATGCATGTTTGTTGCTATTAAAAGCTTGGATAGTAAAAAGCTAAGTAACATCTTGAAAACGACCAAAGCTTCACTTATGCAAAACTGTCCCATTTAGACCTGATTTTCGGACTTAAAAGGTTTGAAAAGATATTTAAGTTTAACTATTTTGTTTCAATCTTTTTACACTTGTTTACTAATTATTATTAGAGTATTTTAAAAGTAGTTTGAAGTCTTTATGAGTTTTTAAGAATTAATTGTGAATTTTAAAAAAAAGAGGTTTTTATGATAAAACATGTTCTTTTTCAGGTTTTATATATTTTATAAACTTTCTATTTTAAAGTAATATTTTGGATGAACATTTTAAAACTTATTATGAGTATTTTCAAGTATTTTAAAAGTATATACAAATGTTTTCAATAAGGGGTTAAGAATTGCTTAGTGGCTAAATGGTTAATTATTTGATTACTTGTTTCAAAAGTAATTAACTATGCTTAACACTAAAAGCTGATGAAGTAAGGCTTATCTATTTGTGAGAGTTAAGATTGATGTCAAGTAGGGACAGAGCAATAGAGTTCTAACCTATCGATTTCCCTCTTGGCCAAGGAGTAGTAAGTCGGAGAATGTCGGAAACGTGTTAATCGTGTTGATTTCTTATTGTTTATGGAAATCATTAATACTATACTTAACATTAAAGGTCGACGAGGTAGACTTATCTCTTTGTGAGATTCAAGAATGAAGTGTCTAGGCAAGCTTTGATGCAACTAGTGCTTTAACTTATCTGGCTTCACTCTTGACAAGGAATAGTTAAGTTGAAATGTTCGAAACGAGTTAAGCCTATGAATATTGATTTGTATAAGCAATTGTTTTGACTAGATAATCGATTAGTCGATTATCAAACTTGACATAATATTGACTGAAGAAGTTATCAGAAGGCTTTGAAATTTTATACCAATAAGAACCCCCGAGAAGGAGTATTGGTACAAAATGTCTCTTGCTTTGGTTTACTTTTGAAAGAACCGAAATTGAGTTAACCGAAAATTCATCAATTGGTTTTGAAGAGTCCGGGATTGGTAAGTGTTTTACTTACCGAATACCACATCAAAACTAGCACACATATTCTATGTTTTGGAAGCAGTTGAGAAAGGGAATCTATGTGGAAATTTGAGATCTATTAGAGATGCTTGAATCCATGTAGTGAAGCGTGATCTGTTCGAGATATGAGAATCCATTCGGGGATTCGTGTTCTGTTCGAGTGATGAAGACTCATGTGAGAGATGCCGAATGAAACCTCGATATTGAAAATGGCTAAAGACAGAGTAGGATGCACAATCTGGGGTTTGGCTAACCACTACAGGGTATGATCAACTCCATATCTAGGAATACTTATCGATGATGGTATCGGGAGTTGATGATATTTGGTACCACGTGGTTCATGTTTATGTTTGGGCATGGGCCTTTGTGTTTACCTTATGGAATATTTTATTTAGAGATATGGGCCTTGGATTTTGGCTTGACCGAAGGGATCTCCATGGAAAATCCATTATGTGGACTTACCTTAGTGGTTTTGATTGTAACCTAAATATATTGTGGTGTGACCAATGTAAGCATCACAGTTATTTGATATGATTTATATTCTACACCCTAGACATTATATATCATATCACTATATTAAATTTAATAAATGGTTGGTTTCTTTTGAGAGAAAAATTGTTATGGGAATCCCTACAGTCTTAATAGTTATTGTTACATGTTGCATTTATCTCAGGTTTTCTCATACCAGACTTATGTTTGACTTTTGGTTTTTGTTTCTCTAAATTCCTCGCATACTCTTTCGAGTAGGCTGAGTATGGAAGGTTTTAACTTGGATGCTTTAGAGTTCATAAGATGAGCTTGAGGATTCCATAATCTTTATGTTGTTCTGTATTAGCAATGTACATATATCAGTAATGTAAGGACTGGCAGTTATAACTGTCCAGGTTGATGATAGTACTTAGGTTTTTTAACTTTGAAATTTCTATATTCAGAGTAACCCATCGTACTGGATATTATATATTATCGTTCTGCTCTGAGATTCTAATGTTGTGTTCTTCCTTTCTTGTTCTATTTTTTTATTATTTTTCCTAACTTTCTATCCTTTCGACACTTGGGTGTTCAGCACATGAATACCATGGATACATTAGTGTCGACATTTGATGGTCGAAAAGTCAGGTCGTTACAAGTATCAAATAAAAATTTAGCTTGAAAGTAAAATAAAATTATAATACTTTCCATATTATCTTGTTTAGGAACTACCAAACATACCCGTCCATGATTCCCTGAGGGTGCCCTATTATCACTCTTTATCTTCTTGTAGTTTCTACTAATATGCCTAGGTTCGTCGCGATTGTAACACAAATTGCACTTCATCACACGTTGTAATTTTACAAACTCGCATTTATTAAGAATAACGACATTGCCTTTCCATGAAATCTTTATTGACTCGCTTCGCCGATTAGTTGCAGTGTTGATCATATAATTAACATCATTCCGTCATCGATCTCAACTTCCAACTATTGCTCGACGACTGCAATTGTCGTTTTAAAATCATCCAAACTTACAAAAATAACTTTATCATTTTTAATACAATTCTTTACTTCACTAAATAATATATACTATCACATCAACCTTTCTCATCTCATCATGTTGTACTCTTTCCAAAATATGGTTTATGTTATTTCATAAAGTAATTTTTTTAAAACTTTTCCCCTGATTATTTGTAATCTATCCTCAAAATATTTACTTCTTTAAAGATATTATTTAACTTATATCATATATTATTTTCTTTTAAAAATGTTGTTTATAACGCTTCCCAAAACATTCTACTTCTTTCCAAAATAGTAGTTCTACATTTTGCAAAACATTATGCTCGCTTAAAAATATTCCTCAATCAAACATTCACCTTTCAAAAATATTATTTATAATATTCCTTATAATATTCTTAAAACATTGTCTTCTTGTTAAAATATTACGTCAAGAGGTCTCGTCCTAGTGTTAAGGAACCCATATTGATATGTTGGCCAGACACATCGACCAGAATTCTTAAAGCACCTAACATAAAAATTAACATGAAATCAACTTCAAAATTTTCTTTAATTATTTACATATATATACTTTAATAAGCATGATTTTATGGAAGCAATTACTTTCTTGTATTAAACATTTCTACTACCATATGTGTATGTGTGTATGTGTCTGTATGTATGTTTGAATATATTTATGTATATGTATATGTATGTATTCAAATAAACAATCATTAATAGAAATCCAATCAACGTCCACCAACCATCCATGCATACAACCAAGCAAGCTTTCAATATAATTTCATCTCAATACATTTTAATTTTAACTTTAAATATTATAGTAATTTGCATGAAAAGTGGTTTTCTATATTCCATGCGGCAACTTCAAAACTGAAGGATACTGCTAGTTTCTGATATCAAGACTTGAGTTGGTTACTTGCTTTAAGTGGTAGCTCCTACTTAATACTACACTCAAGACTGATCTCAGACAATTATTTTCAAATTTAATAGAATAAGAACAAATCAACTGGACAAGCACAAAAGAAGAAAACCAACCAATGCTCTTAGCAGAAAACAATCTAGTGACTTCCGCTGTCCAACTCTGATCACTACTGGATCATGCTACTCCAACTCGCATCATCACAACTCATTGTTGTGATGAATTCTAAGTACGAGATTAGATTAGGATCTTTTAAAGCTTCCTTAACTAGATAACTACCTACACCATTTAAATCTACATGGAGGTCTAATATTCATCCACAGTGCCAAGACTACCAGTCGGGCAAACTACTTCTACCTACACAACCTCCATCATCCTTTCCTTCCATTTCACATAGAGGCCAACAATCAAGGAGTAGAAGTAGAGATACTATATATAATAAAATAACAAATATGTGCCCAGATGACTACTCCTGCTAAAGGGAAAAGGCCTCTTAAGTCTTTTCTAAGGCCAAGTCTCGTGTCTCTTATACTCATATTGTTCTAAACTTGCTCTAATGCCAACTGTAACACCTCTCCTCTATACTCATACTGCCAAACAGTATTACTAGGTAATATTGTTTAATAATATGGAGAATAAAGCAATATTGGGCTATAACACTTGAATATTCCCTTGGGTTGCACCAGTATGTAGTTTACAAAATCATAAACAACTCACATATATGTACACGATATCGACACAAAGCAATAAACGTGTATGTTTTCAGTATAGAAAAGTATACATTATAAAACATATTACTAAGATCATAAAGTCAACAAACACAACGATAAAATATAATATGTGAAATACACATATCTAAGTGGGTTTACAAAATAGTCAATACCTACTATCCCCTAAAAGTATCTACAATATATGCCCATCACATACGACTCAACATGACATGGATATACACATAAGACGTTACACATCATACATATACAAGCCATGGTCTTACTAATATCCCAGTCTCTAAACTATGCCCAACAAGCACAAGCTGATATCTTAGTCCCTAAACTTAAAATGTATCGAACTGACCTGAGTATTATATAAACATCATATGGATCAGAATATATCTAGAATGTGTATGTCAATATATAGTAACAACTGGCATGATATAAATAAGTGTAACCCAAGGTGGCACAAAAACATCTCAAATATATCAACGTCTACCAAAACCATGCACATAATATATCACTCATAGTAAGAATAGTCAATCACCATATCAAATGGAACAAGAACAAAATGGTTAAAACATCGTCTAAACAACCAATACTATACATATACAACATTCAATGATGTATATCTCAACCACCGACCCTAATTAGATGAGCGCTCTCGACTGCATGACACTAAGAGATATATAAACAATAGGATATGTGGACTAATAATATATCACACAAATAAAACACAAAGATCTATCTAGACTGACAGTTCTAATAGGAGGGAATAATCCCAACTGAATAGTCCTAAGAGGTACATATATGGCGCATCAATATATCTCTTAGCCAAAAACTCTAAGAGTGATGACAAACAAGCATGCAACAAGTTTCCAATGTCATATAGAAAGACGTGGATGCAGCTTGTCTTGGGTTAATTAGGCTACCTCAGATGACAGACGAGCACACAATAAGTCTCTAATGTCATATAATCATCGTTCATTGTGTAATCCAAATATGACTATAACTTACGACTATTTACATAATACTTGCACACAATAACACATTACATTTTCATAACATGGACATCTATTGAGTAAGACGGTTTAGATAAAATTAATGTATATTGGATGCTTGAAAGAAAAGTCTTGAGCACTAAGGGATGGTACTTAAGGGTCGTTTTGATTCAATAGCTAACTAGATGAAGCTTGATTTTGGTATTGGTATATTGTAGTGAGGACGATTGATGGTAGTATTGTGTGCCATATTGTAGTATTTGTGCTGTGAATACGGGAACTATAAAGTTGGATGCTATAAAGGTGGATTTTGAAGAGGTGAATGTTGTTGAGATCAGTGATGCATAATGCATCCATATTAGTGATGGGGTAGTAAATTTTTTACTTGTTGTGGACATTGATATGTAGATATTCAATAGAAGGATATGTTAGGTTTTGTATTTGAATGTTAGGGAAGCGGTGTTCTTGATTTTTTACCCTTTTTGGATCCGGAAATTTTATTGTAAAATGAAGTAGAAGTTGTAGAGGAAAAGGAGAGTGTTGTAAAGTGGTGAAAAATATGTTGTAAGATATAGGCGTAGATAGAAGTAGCTACTTAAAACAACAACTCTTGGTTGTTGTATTAAAATGACAGAGAGACTGTGGTTTTAATGTTTCATCATTATAGTAGCAATCTCTTTGTCTTTTTAATAACCAATCTTTCAAAATGGTTCGGTAGCCATAGTGAGAACACGTGGCTTGTTACTAAACAAGGCACATTTGGGGTGCACCATGGATTGTTCACTGCACGTTTTCAATTGATTGTTTTGTTATAGTAGCTATAACAATTCAAGTGGAAAGCGATAAACCTACTATTGATTTCTTAGTGTCAAAATTTTGGATTTTACAAAATGGAAAAAAAATTGTCAGAAGTTTCTAAGCTTCAAACATTTTGAGAATTTTTAAATAACTCATAATTCAAAAAAAAAATCTTTCTATCTTTTTCAATTTTCATATTTTTCTAGGAAAACATTCAAACTTGAAGAATAAAAATAAGTATAACCGAAATAAATAAAAACAAAGTCCAAAGAATGGTAAATAAAACATATATGTTTGAACCAAAAATGACACAGACATCCAAGAGTTTATGTAGAGAATAAAAGATAAAGAAAGTAAATGAAAAACGAGGAAAAGAGAGGACACAACAATTTATAGTGGTTTGCCAAATCTAGGCCTACATCTACTCTAATCTTTTATTGCTTATGTCTAACTTGGAGGCAGAAGTTCTTAGGGGTCGATACAACTCCGACACATAGATTTTCAGAATAATATAGCTTAAAATAGAACTAGAGCTGAAAGATCCTGAAAAATAAGCCCTATGATGTGCACGTAAATGTGCATATTTTTACCACCATATTTAATCTATTTAAATTAAATAAATGATCATATCGGGTATTTTAACTTGTTTAAACCAAAATTCATATTATTTTCAAATCGTCACATATTCATCTTCATCCAAGGGCAAAATGGTCATTTTTGTGCATATATTAATTTGAGAAAATTTAATTAGAAATTTCTATATTATTTTATAGGAACTTGGCGTTATATACAAGTGGTTTCATGAATATGTATGCATGCACAAAGAAGATACAAAGGAATGGAGATGGAAATAATTCAAAGGCATGATAATGGAGGACCCCACCTACCCACCTACCTTAATGTACAAATTAGAGGCTAATGCACATGCTTATGGAATTAATGGCTTCATGTACACTTAAATGATGATTAGTAGAAGCTAATGATTACTTGGCCTCCACACTTTCTCAAGAGTATTTTGAGCATTCCCCAAAAATATGAATTAGGTGAAAGTGTACATGCAGTACTAAGGATCGTGTAATATGGTATATAAATGCGGAAACTGATAATAGCAGTAAAATAAAAATTAAAGTAAGCACACCAGGAATTTTTATACTGGTTCGAACTTCCCGTTCTACGTCCTGTCCCAGAATACCCTCTGGATTTAAACTAAACCCCTCACTTAACCCGGAGGAATAGGTATACGACACCTGAGCAGCCGAACAGGAATTTTTCCGCCTCAACAGCCGAAGAGGACTTCAACTTAATACAAATAACTTGTTGACGAATGTGTTCTGAATAACACTAATTGTCTTTTGATAGTACAACTTTCCTATAATCAAATCCTCAAGAGTATATATGTGTGTGAAGATTTAGAAGGAAAATAATCACGTATAATCGAAGTATATGAATTAATTCAAGGATTCTAGTGATATTGAATAAGAAAGAATGCTTTTATTTGCAGAAATAAATAGAGAATAGATTTCAGAATTATAAATAAGAATTGGTGATTGTAGAAGTGAATTGAATATGTTTATATAGTTGTAGAATAGTTACAATCTTTCATGAAGAGTTTTAATCAAGAGTTGTGTCCATATCTGTTGGATTAAAGAACATTCCTCTTCATGAACAATTGCACCTCTTCAGAAAACTAGCCGTTATGTTATGGTCGGTTGACCGAGAAACCTGGGCCGGTCAGTTGAGTTTACAGACGTAAATAAAATGGTGCATATCTGTGCACTGGACACAGAGTCGGTCGGCCGAAGTTTATGGTCGTTCGGCCGACCAGCTGTTATTTGCACAGTGATACTTATTTTTGTATAAATCAGTTTGTGTGAATGTGTGACTACTTGAGGAATGATTTTAACAATATTCTAAGACTCAATAAAATAAATTATTCATACTAATATCTGGATTGTAGTCTTGTCTCCTTTGTAGTGTGCAGTATATGGTTATTCTCATTTTTGTCGCTTTCGTATAGTATTCTCGTCGTATGATCTCTAAAGCTTGTGTCATGAATCAAAACTCATGAATCAACATTCTCCCCCTTTTTGATTGATGACAATACTTATGTGACGAAGTAGAACTTATCTATATTATAATTCTCCCCCTGAATATATGGCGACTTTTCTGCAAAAAATTTGTTAGCTTTCATACATTTCTCCCCCTTTGTCATCGACAAAAAGGAATACTTACTAGATGTAATATGTAAAAGAAATGCGAATCATTGAATTTTAAATATTACATATTCAAACCAAAATAGGAATAATTAAAGATGTTTGCTTAATACACAACATTTAATAAAAAACATATTATTCATAAAGAAATTCTTGAATTTAAATTGTAAAACAATACGATTACTCCTCATCATCATCGGAATCCCAAAATTCTGGACGAATATTTTCTTCCGGAGGAACATGTTCCTTACCATGTCTTTGAGTGTGAGGAGCATGAGTTCCCGATGTACCGGAACTTGTGTTATCTGAAGTAGACCAAGAGAAATTTGGTGCGGGTCTTTTTCCGGGAGCAACAAAAGAGGCACCGGCTTCGGAAGTACATGATAAGGCATCCCATAAATTCACGAAGAATCCCTTGATTTTCTTGAAACGACCATCAATTTTTCGTAGCCGGGCATCCAAGGTTAGTTGATTTTGTGCCAAAATATCAATGGCCGCTTCCGTACTCATTCCGGGAGTTGGTCGTTGAATTGAAGATTGGCGGGTTGTACGTTTCGTAGCATGAGTAGATGGTTGAGGTGTAGAATAACTACGACGTAGTTGTTCTCTCGGAGTATCACTCCATTGCTCAAATCTTATAAATCTAGGTGGAGCATCAGGTAATTTCATTAACTTTATGGTCCGTGAATCAAAAATACGGACTTTGGAGGTTTCGGATTCCGAAGCATTGATGACGAAGCTATTGATCAATCTCATTATGTATTCTCCATAATAAATATGGAGCATCTTTCCTTGGTTAAAAGAGAGAAATTCATCCATAAGAAGTTGTGACCAATTAACTCGTATTTTCCTACAAATAGCATACAATGCTTTAAAATTTTCGGGATATACGAGATGATATGAACCACCTCTAGGAACTAAAGATTTCATCATGAATTGATGAAGGAGTCAAGCTTTTGGTCTAAGTGATGATGTTTGTCTAAAATCCATTGCATCATCTTCGAAAAATAGATGGCTTATCCGGTCACGACTTGATATATTACAATCTACATCGTGTAATGAGATACCTCCCGGTCTAGCATCCAAAATGTGGTTAATTCGATCAATGGAAAGGAAAATCGAAGTGCCACAAACCGATGTCCAAATACAATTTTCAGTGTTTCTCGGCGGATTGACAAGGTTGAGGTTTGCTAGAAATAACTTGACCATAATATGATTGATTTTCAAGTTATTTTTCCTATGGTCAAGGAAATCAAGACCACTCTCAATAGCGGCATTTTCAATACCGTAGGTAGCAAAGTCAGGATAACTTACAAAGATTCTTCAAAGATTTTGGCATCTTGAAGTTGTATCCATCTTTGAAGAGCTATATCATTAACTAGCCATAAAGCAATTTGAGTATCCACTGGAGTGGATGAAGATGAGCCACCGGTTGTCTTTGATTTCTTCTTGGGAGCCATTTGTTTTTGGAAGAAAAGATTAAAAATTTGAGAAGTTTTAATGGGGGCTAGGTTAAAAAAACTGTAATTGGGAAAGTAAGAGTGAAGAGGTAGGTTGAAAAGGTGAATGGATGGGTTGTTAAAAAGGAATATAAACAGCAGTTTTAGTCGTTCGGTCGACCGGTAGTCTGGGTCGGCTGACCGAGCTGGTAATCTGAAAGTTGCTGAAACTCTCGGGAAGGATTCGGCTGACCGACTCAGGGTCTTCGGTAGACCGACCCTGTTGGAAATGTATTTTTGAAATTCTCGGGAAGGGTTCGGCTGACCGACTCAGACTTTCCGGTCGACCGACCCAGGTAGAAATGCATATTTTTGCTGTTTTTCAACAAAGAATTATAGAAATATAAATTATATTATCATATCATTTATATTTATACATCTTATTGAAAACAACAACATATATATATATATATAATTTAGCCACCATTCGTTAAAATCTACGTTCCCATGAGTTTGGGGACGGAACGTCTTCTATTGGTGACCATCTTGGAGTTATTGGAGTTTGAACAGGATTTGAGGAGGATGAGGGTCTATAAGAAGGTTCAGCAACATCATCCTTCTTTGATGAACAGATTTTCATGGCAATCTTTTCTAGAAAACTTAAACGTCTTGCCGTGACTTTTTGTTCATAGTAGAGTTCCCGTTGCATATCCATTTGTTGTTGTTGGTAGCGATGTATTTCATCAATTTTTTGTTTGGTGGTTGGAGATATTACCATCGTATTCTTCCCTTTTTTCTTTTCAGGTGTAAAGCCTGTATGAGAGTCTTCCCATGGTTTCCACCTATGTCGGGGGTCTTTATCTGGAGAAGAGAAGTCTAGGACACGTTTAGGCATGGGAAAGGTAGGATAGGGGCCATTTTCAGGGATGCGGTCGGAACCATCATCGTCCGGAGATGTGTATGATAGATGGGAGTTTTCGGAATTATAGTAGTCGTTGTTTGAAGACATTTTAAGATTTGTTTTTTTTAAAATTTTCTTAGTATATGATTTGAAAAATAAGCATAGTATATACACACATCTGTTTGCTGAAAAATTAGTGGATTGGAGCTAATTTTAAATATGATCACAGAAGTTTAAGAATAAAATTGTTTGTAAATGTATGATTTATAAGATAAGAACTAAATATAGTTTTTCTGAAAACAAAACAGATAAAATAAACTTTTAAAAAGAACTAAAACAAGAAACACCCATAGCTCAAGTAGCTATAACACAACATCTAACAAGCAAGTCAGAGGTCATGAGTTCGAGTTCCGCTTTGGTCAGAAATAAACAATTTTTGTTTATCGATATTTTTGCATATTTTTATTCATAAATCTTTAAGCGACATTATACCTAAATCACGTCTAAGTTTTATAAATATATTTTCATTTAGTGGTTTAGTAAAAATGTCAGCAATTTGATTTTCAGTATTGATAAATTCTAAATTTATTAATCCTTTTTCCAAACAATCACGAAGAAAGTGATGACGAATATCGATGTGTTTTGTTCGTGAGTGATTGACCGGATTTTTAGAAAGATTTATTGCACTAGTATTATCACAATAAATTATAGATTTTTCAAGATGACAACTAAAATCTTGTAGTGTTTGTTGCATATATACGACTTGTGCACATGCCAAAGCAGCAGATATATATTCTGCTTCACACGTCGATAAAGAAACACAGTTTTGTTTCTTACTAAACCAAGAGACTAAGGAACGTCCAATGAAATGACACGTTCCGCTCGTACTTTTTCGATCCGTCCGACTTCCTCCAAAATCAGCATCGCTATAAGAGACTAATTCGAAAGGACATTCTTTCGGATAAAATAGTCTGAAATCTTTGGTTTTAGTTAGATAACGAATAATGCGTTTAACTGCTCTCATATGTGACTCTTTGGGATTTGCTTGAAATCGAGCACATAAACAAACACTCATCATAATATCGGGTCGACTCGCTATCAAATATAGTAAAGATCCAATCATACTACGATATAGTTTCTGATCAACACTCTTGCCATCCTCATCTCTATCAAGATGAATCGTTGTGCTCATAGGAGTTGGCTTGGCAGAAGTGTTTTCCAGACCAAATCGTTTAATTAAATTATAACAATATTTTTCTTGATTAATAAAAATTCCATTTTCAATTTGTTTAATTTGTAATCCAAAAAAATATGACAATTCTCCCATATGAGACATTTCAAATTCATTTGTCATTATAGTCGAAAATTCCTGACATAGTTTTTCATTTGTCGAGCCAAAAATGATATCATCAACATATATTTGAATTATTAAAATATCTTTATTAGTTTTCTTAATAAAAAGAGTTTGATCTACTTTACCAATTTCAAAACCAGATTCTAATAAATAGCTTTTAAGACGATCATACCAAGCACGTGGTGCTTGTTTTAAACCGTATAATGCTTTTTTTGAGTTTATAAACATGATCTGGAAATTTTTCATGATTAAAAAGAGGTGGTTGTTAAAAAAACATTTTCTTTTATGAATCCATTTAAAAATGCACTTTTAACATCCATTTGGTAAAGTTTAAAATTATGAAAGCACGCGAAAGCTAATAAGATTCGTATTGCTTCAAGTCGGGCGACTGGAGCAAAAGTTTCTTCGTAGTCAATTCCTTCTTCTTGATTATATCCTTGTGCAACTAATCTAGCTTTATTCCTGGTTATATTTCCTAGTTCATCTGCTTTATTTTTGAAAACCCATTTAGTACCGATGACTGATTGATCACTAGGTCTAGGAACGAGTTCCCAAACTTCGTTTCGTTCGAATTGATTTAGTTCTTCTTACATGGCAAGAATCCAGTAGTCATCAGTTGAGGCTTCTTTTATATTCTTAGGTTCTATGTTAGAGAGAAAAGCTACATGACCAACTTGATTTAATTGATGTCTGGTTTTAACATTCGTATTAACTTCTCCAATTATATTTTGCACAGGATGATCTCGTAAAATTCTAGGTGGAGATTTTATTATATTAGGAGTAATGTTTGTATTTTCATTGGTTTCATGAATATCAAAATTTTTATTTGTATTACTATTTTCATTCTGAGTAGTTTCATCATCAGAATCAATAGTAACAATTGGATTTATATTTTTAAAATTTTCGTCAAATGAAACATGTAAGCTTTCTTCAATAATTTAAGTTCGTTTATTATAAATTCGATAAGCCTTGCTTCGTTCCGAATATCCAACGAATATTCATTCATCGGATTTTGGATCGAATTTGCCTAGCTGATCTTTAGTATTCAAATTAAAACATTTAGAACCAAAAACTTTAAGATATGAAATATTTGGTTTTCTTCCATTTAGAAGTTCATATGGAGTATTCTTAGTTAATGGTCGAATAGAAACACGATTCAATACATAACAAGCAATAGCTACAGCTTCTGCCCAAAAGTGTTTTGATAAAGTGGTTCCATTTAATAAAGTTCTTGCACATTCTTGTAACGTTCTTTTTTTCCTTTATACAACTCCATTTTGTTGTGGTGTTCTAGGAAACGAAAAATTATGGTTAATACCTTTCTTGTTACAAAATTGTTCAAACGCTTCATTTTCAAATTCTCCTTCATGATCACTTCTTATATTTTTAATTTTCAAACTTTTAATATTTTGAATTCTTTTAACAAAAACTTTAAAATTATCAAAAGTATCACTTTTATTTTTCAAAAAGAAAATCCAAGTATATCTAGAAAAATCATCTACAATAACAAATACATATCTATTATGATTAATAGACTGCACTTGAGTTGGACCAAAGAGATCCATGTGTAACAGTTCAAGTGGTTTTTCTGTAGATATTACTTTCTTTGATTTAAAAGAGGATTTTGTTAGATTTCCTAATTTACAAGCATCAAAAAATATATTAGTTTTGAATTTTATATTAGGTAATCCTTTAACTAATTTGTTTTTAGCTAGTTTGTTGATAGTATTAAAATTGATGTGACAAAATCTTTTGTGCCAAAGACAGGAATCGTTTTCTTTAGCTACTAAACACAAATTTGAATCATTATTAACATTCATGTTTAAGATATAAATGTTTTTATCTCTTTTTCCTTCGAAAATAGTGTTATGATTTTTATCGAAAATATTACATTTATTTTCTGAAAAAGTTATATTAAAACCTTTATTGCATAGCTGACTAATACTTAATAAATTGTGTTTTAAATTTTTAAATAATAAAACATCAGTAGTAAGAGGTAAATTAGAGGTATCGTTGCTACTAACATCGCCTTTGCCGATGATATATCCTTTTGAGTTATCTCCAAAGGTGACTGCTCCTCCATTTGAGTATATAATGTTTGACAACATTTCTTTGTTTCCAGTCATGTGCTTTGAGCAACCGCTATCTAAAATCCATTTTCCTCTCTTCTTATGTGGTACCTGCAAAAAGTTTATAAAAAGTTGGTACCCAATCTTTTTAGGGTCCTAAGAGTTAGATCTTAGGAAGCCAAACCCATATGGGTTCAGAATTCCCTTTATAAACATAATTCTTGTTATTATGAACAGTTTCCATAAATATTTTGATATGTTTATTCCTTATCAAAACATTATTTGTTTTTGGAATCCATATCTTGATGGTTTTAGAATTTGGGTAAACTGTTTTCTTAATATCTTTCTTAATATTATTATTAATCCTATTTTTAGCAAAATTATTTTGTTTCTTAAATCCTAGTCCAGATTTATTGTTAAAGGATTGAGAATTTTCTAGTATACTAGAAAGATTCTCTCTTCCTTTATTGAAATTAGATACATTTTTAGAAATATCATCAAATTTTATTTTAAGACTAGATTTTTCTAACTCTAAATTCTTAATCTTAGAGTTTAAACTATTATTTTCGAAAAGTAAAACATCATTTTTATTTTTCTGAATTTCTAGTTCTTCAGATATTGACGAAATTTGAGAAGATAAGTTATAATTTGATTGTTGAGAACTTTCAAGTTCATCTTCTAATATTTTCTTCTCATCTTTCAGCTTATCTACTTCTAAGACTGTTCTATCTAACTTTCTTTGCAACTCCTTATTTTTCTTTTTAAGTTGCTTTGCTAAATTTACTAATTCAGAATTTATTTCAATTAAATCTTCAAAAGTAAAATCACTTACATCGTCTGACGAAGCCATGAAGTACACATTTGCTTGTTCATTATCACTTTCACTCTCTGATGAGGATGATGAGTCAGTGTCGTCCCAAGTGACAGAAAAAGCTTTTCGTTTTGTTTTGTCCTTCTTGAAATTATTCTTTTTACGCTCTAGACAATCCTTCTTCATGTGTCCTTTCTTATGACATTCATAACATTCCATTGCCGAAGATGATGGTTTGCTGCTATTGGAATTGTTGTTGAAATTATTTTTGTTCCCCTTGAATTTGTTTTTGTTGGATTTCAAAAACTTTTGAAATTTTTAGCGATCGTTGCCATATCTTCATTATCCGAGTCGGAGTCATCTTTTTCTGCTTGGAATGCCACATTTTTCTTTTCTTGTGATCCATTTCTTTTTGCCTGCAAATTTACTTCGTAGGACATTAAATTACCTATCAATTCCTCTGGTTTTAATGTTGACAAATCGCTTGCTTCTTCAATGGCTAGAACTTTTCTTTCCCATTCGTCCGTTAAAGAATTTAAGATTTTTGTAACAACATCAAAATCAGTAAACTTTTGTTCTAGTGATAGTAAAGCATGATAAATATCCTGAAATCTAGAGTACATGTCATTTATAGATTCATTTGGCCTCATTTTGAAATTTTCAAATTGATGTTTCAACATAGAAATTTTGCTTAATTTAACTTTGTTCGTTCCTTCATGTGTTATCTTAAGTGTTCTCCAAATTTCATAACCAGTAGTGCACATGCTAACTCTATTGAATTCATTTCTATCTAATGCACAAAATAAAATATTCATAGCCTTTGCATTTGATGTAGCATCTAGTTTTTGTGTGTTACTCCAAGTTGAGTATTCTCCAGTAGGAGTTATGTACTCACTTTGTATAATATTCCAGATATCAAATCCACTAGATTGCATATAGATTCTCATTCTAGTTGACCAATAATTGTAATTTATACCATTAAAGAGTGGAGGTCGTGAAGTTGATTGACCCTCTGTGAAACTAGTATCAGTGTTAGTGTCAAAATCGTTAGTATGTGTTGTTGCCATATTACTATAAATAGATATCAAATAACTTTGTGACGGTTATAGGATAACCTTGCTCTGATACCAAATGAAAGTGTACGTGCAGTACTAAGGATCGTGTAATATAGTATATAAATGCGGAAACTGATAATAGCAGTAAAATAAAAATTAAAGTAAGCACACCAGGAATTTTTATACTGGTTCGAACTTCTCGTTCTACGTCCAGTCCCAGAATACCCTCTGGATTTAAACTAAACCCCTCACTTAACCCGGAGGAATAGGTATACGACACCTGAGCAGCCGAACAGGAATTTTTCCGCCTCAACAGCCGAAGAGGACTTCAACTTAATACAAATAACTTATTGACGAATGTGTTCTGAATAACACTGATTGTCTTTTGATAGTACACCTTTCCTATAATCAAATCCTCAAGAGTATATATGTGTGTGAAGATTTAGAAGGAAAATAATCACGTAGAATCGAAGTATATGAATTAATTCAAGGATTCTAGTGATATTGAATAAGAAAGAATGCTTTTATTTGCAGAAATAAATAGAGAATAGATTTCAGAATTATAAACAAGAATTGGTGATTGTAGAAGTGAATTGAATATGTTTATATAGTTGTAGAATAGTTACAATCTTTCATGAAGAGTTTTAATCAAGAGTTGTGTCCATATCTGTTGGATTAAAGAACATTCCTCTTCATGAACAATTGCACCTCTTCAGAAAACTAGCTGTTATGTTCTGGTCGGTTGACCGAGAAACCTGGGCCGGTCAGCTGAGTTTACAGACGTAAATAAAACGGTGCATATCTGTGCACTGGACACAGAGTCGGTTGGCCGAAGTTTCTGGTCGGTCGGCCGACCTGCTGTTATTTGCACAGTGATACTTATTTTTGTATAAATCAATTTGTGTGAATGTGTGACTACTTGAGGAATAATTTTAACAATATTCTAAGACTCAATAAAATAAAATATTCATACTAATATCAGGATTGTAGTCTTGTCTCCTTTGTAGTGTGCAATATATGGTTATTCTCCTTTTTGTCGCTTTCGTATAGTATTCTCGTCGTATGATCTCTGAAGCTTGTGTCATGAATCAAAACTCATGAATCAACATTAGGGTTTAACACATGTATAAGTACCCCTTATGTTTCATGTAACCCTTCCCTCCCTTAGTCTCTCTTTTAGGCTCTCTTCTCTTAGGAAAATAAAAAGAAAGCTCTCTTTCTCTTTTCATGGCTACTTAGCCATTTTTATTTTATGTAATCTTCTTTTCTTTTTATGCAATGTTAATTATTGTTTCCTTTTACTTACATGTTCATTTCCTTTCATGCTAGTAGTGTAGATTTTCTTTTATGAAAGTAGATTAGTTTTTTCTTTCATTTAGCTCTCTTTTCCTCTTTGTTTTGTTCTATGTTGCAAGCTATATTTGTTGATATGATAACAAATATGAGAAGCTAAACCCCTTCAATTTAGGGGTAATGAAGCTCTCTAATTATATAGCTTCAACATTTTGATAAATGTTATGCTCTCTTTTTGTGCTTCATGGAAAATGATGTTTATGTAATTTTGTGCTTATTATTGAGTTTGATAGCTTATGTTGTTCAAAACAAATAGGCTATGCATAGTCATATGAATCACAAATTGCCTCTTCATCTATATATGATTATGGCAAAGAAGTGAATGTTTAAATCAAAATTTGATGGCTTATATTTCTAAACAATTGTTAATAGGCCATGCTTAAAATAGATTTTCATTTTCAACTTTGTTGTCATTTTCATGAGAATTAAAAGTGGTTTAAAGGTTGTGTTATAGTTTGATGGCTTATGTTGAGCTAATTAATAGCACAAATGAGCCATACTTATGATAAGCACATCAATTAAGCTAACTAATGACAAAGAAAAGAGAGATCATAACTTCATTTTGTTGATTTATGTGATCTAGAGAGTGGAAGTTGCCCCTAAATTGTCTTAACACTCTCATATTTTTATCTATTTTCTTTTAGCTTGTTTTTACTTTCTTTTAGTTAGTTAACAATCCCTCGACTTTTGTTTAATTTGATTGAATAGATTTTTAAAATCATCAATTCCCTGCGGATCGACCCGTATTCGCCACGTACTACAAGTGTACGCCGTGCGCTTGCGGTTATAATTTAAATTGAAATTTTTCGGCGGTTTTCTAATTCGATAGAATTTCCGTTAATCAACAAGTTTTTAGCGCCGTTGCCGGAGAGTTGTTTTGATTTTGATTTTCTATTCTTCGAATTATTTTTATTTGATTCTTATGTGTTTTATTTTGTGTGTTTGTTTGCATTAAAAAAAATTTTGTGTTGTGTGTGATTTTTATTTTTAATTTTGTTAGTATGTTTGTTGTTGTTTTCTAGTTATTTTGTTCCTTTGCATTTCATATTAAAAAAACAACATTCACAATTTCAAAACAAAAAGAAAAACATTTTATTTCATTTTCTATTGTACAAAATTGCATTTTATTTCACATTGCATTACATTGCATAGCATTTTATTTACATTCAACCTGCTACCATCATTTCCACCATATTGTTCCTCCACTGCCCACTGTTAACATCCTCTGCCTTAACTTGCATCAGTGCACAGACATCTCATTTGTGCAACCAAAACCATTCACAACAACAACTCCATTCACATCCTCAATTCAGCTCCCCCTGAACAGTAACTCATTTCACCATACCACCAAAACAGCATCAACCACAAACCACAACTGCACTGTCACCAGCCTTCCTCTCATATCAATATCACTGCCTATACTAACTTCCTCTGACCACTGTTGCAAACACAATTGCACACAGTCCATATACTTCCAACCAAGCTTACAACTTCTAACCTGAACACACCCCCTGCATTCAACAGTCCACCACTGCATATACAACCCACCACCTCAACAATCCTTCCATCTTCCAGCCTTCATTCATACCATATCCACAAACCATCACCACAAAATTGCTGTCGGTCATCTACTGCTCAAAACTTTACATTGCTACTCAAAACTGTGCCTTCACCACTTCTTCTACTACTGACTTCCACCTACTGCAATTCCACACTGACCACCACTTCCATCATTTACAATTCCTTCGGTTCACCTAACCCCACCATCTCATACCATCACACACAGCATCATTTCACAGCAGCCTACGCCAACCATTTCTCCTTCACACTCACCTGCCTAATATACCATCGTAACCATCAAACCACTGACTACTGACAACAAAAATGCCTAACCATCTCATGTGATCCTCACAGTACCAAATGCAGCCTTGCTCCTCCTCCTTGCTTCAAAACTGTCACAACTCCCCATCCTCACTGCACTTCCAATCATAGATCAAATATCACAACCATTCGACCTCAGCCTCATACTGCTCTTCAACAATATACTGTCTGCAACCCCAAATTCACGCAACAACTATATAGACATCAAACTCCATCAAACTGAATTATACAACTGCTCTGTCCACCAGATATTTGCACATACTGTCCACCAGCCGGCATACTGTCTTCTTCATCAACGTTCACTATGCCTTACTACTAGAAACACAAAACTACTGCAATTTCAACATTAAACGTCTTACCTCCTGTTCTACACTTCACCCACTTCAACAAGTAACCCGTGCTACTAATCTACATCATTTCACCACCTAACTGCCACCAACGCCTCACCACCTCCAACAAAGCAGACACCATAACATAGAGCAAACACCACAACACACTCCACATCCCCAATAGTTTACCAAATCACAGCCTTAAACTTCACTTCACTATCCATCACCACTGACACATCACAGTGCTTACTGCCTCTTACCACTTATACAACTCAACACATCACTGAATTATCATTTCAATACTCCACATCCCCACCATCTCAATACCCCTCAGCCAACACCCAAATTCGAAAGCACCTACTGACATCGACCAGTCGAACTGCAAATTCCACCAGCAAACCAACCACCTTCAATCAAACATCGACCAAAACCAAACGAAATTTCCGACCACAACAAATTTCCGACCATCCCAACTCCATCAATTTCTGACCACCCCTTTCCTTCTCGAACCACATCATACATACCACACTATCCCTCTGCATACATACCAGAATACTACCACAGCATCAACCTCTGCAACCCAGCAACACAATCGAACAGCCTCCACAATGAACACCAGAATAGCCCACAACTCCCTCAATTCCATCGCGACCAAGACCTGACCGTAATTCATCAACCCATTCGAACCAATAGCGCAACCGAAATACCCAAATCGTCATTCATGCATCCCCATCGCCTCGAACACGCGAATCCACGAAAACTGAATCATATCAGAAATTGATTTCGGGATTTTGGGAATTTCGATTGAATTTTCTTTCGGTGGGAACGATAATTTTTTTTTTGGAGATTTCAAAGAGCGCTTGAATACGACTGATCTTTATTTTGCTTAAGGATTTGTTTGGGCCAGTGAACATTATATTTGGGCCGGGCTGATTTTAGCTGTAGTGTTTCTTGTTTTTTTTTATTTTAGCTTGTAATGTTTCTTTATTTTACTTTGTTTAAGTAATTAGTTTTTTTTAAACAATTTTTTTTGGTTTCAACTTTTTTTTGATAAGTTTTCGTTCGGTTGTTTTGTTTCTTAATAAAAAAAGTTGTTTTGTTGAGAATTTGTTTTAGTTTCTCTAAAAAATAAACTACTTGGTTGCTTATAAAAAAAATTTGCACTCTTATCTATTGTTTTATTGCTTTGCATTATTGATTGTTTGCATTAAGAAAAAATCTAAAAATTTCAAAAACCAAAAACAAAAATTCATTCATAGTTGCATTGTTAATACACGTTTAATTTCAGTTTTGCATCTCATTTTTGATTAATAATAACGTTTAGTCATCGATAACACTAAATTGTGTATTTATAAGTTGTCTTCTTTGAACAATTTAATTTCTGTTGTCTAGGCTACGGCAGAGTAATAACCATTTATAAATATTACGGTGATTCATAAATATTATAGTGGTTGTTCCTCTGAAGGTACTTAAACCTTCGGCTGCATTGCTACGGTGATCCGTGGTGCACCGATAAATCCTGTCTGTTACCTGGCTGAGAATTATCTTGTTGAACTAAGACAATGTGTAATTATACAATTTTGGGTTAACTTAGGATAAATCATTTGTAATTAATCCTTACATTCATTTAGTTGCATTAGTTCATGCATATTTATAAAAAATTCAAAATCCAAAACTAAAAAAAATTGTATATATTCCTTTTCCTTTGAAATTTTTAAATCCTTTTTCTTTGAAATTTTAAAAATCCAAAAAATTTAGAAAAAAAACCAAAATCCAAAAAAAAAATTAAAACCTTCTCAAAAACAAAGAAAAAATTGAAAAACAAAACAAAAATCAATTTCCCTTTTGAAAAATAAATTTTATTTGTAAATATTTTTCCTTTACAAAAAAAAACAAAAACATTCTTGAAAATGTCCGAGTTTCCCACTTACGGGAATTTTACAATAGTTGTGAAAATCAATATAATCCATATGATTTCACACCAAATTCGTATGGATATTTTAACAACAACAATTGCTTAAATGATTCAAATTTTGAACCACAAAATTTTCAAAACGATGACCAACCCTCAAGTCTTGAAAAGAGCATTTCGTCTTTACTTGAAATCTCTACACAACAAAATCAAATGATAAATGATTTGTGTAATTCATATTTGGGCAATGATTCAAATCAAAGTTTCCAAAATAATCAAAATTTGAATTCACTTCAAAATTCAAACGATTTCAAGTATAACCCATGCCAATTCAATTTTGAACTCAAAATGAATTTCAAAATCAAAACGAAAATGTGATCCACTTTTCAAATAATTTTGGCAATGGGAATAATCTCGACTATGATGCAAGTGAAAATTTTTGTTCTCAACAAATCCAAATCGAAAATCCTCAAGCTAATAATTATAAATTGGATTTTGTTGAACAAATGAACGAAATTTACAATGATCACACAGATTCGTTGTTTGAAACTTATATGAAACAACGTGAACAACAAAACCAAATCCCAATGTGTGACGAGTTAAGTAATAATCCATCTTTTACCCAAATCGACGATTTTCAAATAACAACTTTTGAAATTGAAAATAATAATCTTAATGAAGTTGTTGAAAACATGGTAATTGAGTTGGATTTCAATTCTTTTGAGGGTGTGGAACCAAATTTAAAATTCGATCTTACTTTTCTCGATTTCGAAAATTTGAATACAACAACTTTGGATTTTGAACTTGAGATACGCAATGAAGTTGTTGATAATCCAACAAAGGAAGATGAATTTAATGAACACGAATTTTTTGGACTTTTTGATGACGAGTTGTTAAATTCCGACGGGGAAGATTTAAATCATCACTTTGATTTTGAAATCAATAATTTTTAAGAATTTTTCAATGAAGAGCTTGAATTTCAATTTGGTGATAATAAACTTGAATTTCAACCAATTGTTTTATCAACCCCGAAAATCATCCAAAATAAAACAACTCGTACGATTTTTGATAAAACGACATTCGTTTTTCCAAATCAACATTCAATTTTGAAATCTTTTACGGTTTGGTTTTTCAAGCTTAAGCTGTGTCTCACATACTTGACGAGACAAATGAATCGGTCTTTGGAAGACCGTTTCATTTACTTTTTGACGATATACTTTCTGATCTCGTGTAAATACCGTTAATTTTCATAAAGGTCATGTTTTATTTTTATTTTTCTCCTTCCACTTGGGTTGATTGTGGGTACACAGTCAAAATCAAGTGTGGGGGGAGACTCATCATCATTTTCGATTATTCATGGTTTATTAATTTTTATTTTCTTTCCAAAATTTAAAAAAAATCTCAAAAACAAAAAAAAATTTAAAGCATTTTTTGATTTATTTTTAAAGAAACACTATAGGATAAATATATGTTTTTGGTTTATAAAATTGAAAATTTTGAAAATTTATTTGTCTTAACAAAAATAAAAATGAAGTTTGATTACAAATAACAATGGTTTAACTAGTATATAGGAAGATTCATACGTGTTAATTATGAAATACATCCTAATTGAAAATCTTTGTTTTAAAAAGTGGTGAATTCAAATAAAGGATATAACATTTTTTTGTCTTCTAACTTAAATGGTGCTAAGATGATTTTGCAAAACTCTCTCTTTCTAAAAGAAAAAAAAAAGAAAAAAAACATTTGTATATATGTTTATATTTTTAACACCTAGAGTCAGGTGTTCACACTCGTGTGTTCACTCGCCATGCTCTGTACCCTTCTCACGTAAGCCCGAAAGGCAGTGCACGATCGGTATATCTGGCCTCAGTTTATCCGAGTTAGGTGTATATATATATAAATTCTTTTTAATAACACCTACAGTCAATAGGTGTTCACACTCGTGTGTTCACTCGCCACGCTCTGTATTCCCCTCACATTAGTCCGCAAGGCGGTGCATGGGTAATATATCTAACCTCACTTTATCTGAGTTAGGCATATGTAAATATTGTAAATATTAATAAAATTTTCAAAAAATGGAGAGAGTAAGCAAATGAAATCCAAGCACTGTTTTAACTTATTTGATTTGATTTGTTATTGAAATGAAATGAAATACCACTTTAATAAACTTTGATAATCAACTAAGGACCTATTTCATGGTTACACTTTGTTATCAACTGAAACAACGAGTTAAACTATTGTCTATTTGTTATGATAACTTGATTTTTGTTCAAAATTTTGACGAGTAAATGACTTAAATTTTCAAGATAATGACCAAAACTTATATTTAACTTATTTGTTTCTATTTAAATGTAAATCTTTCATTTGTAAATATTTCCAAAAACTTGCATTCATCTCTTTGTAAATAAATCTTGCATTGTGTAAATATTTTCATCTTGCATTTGGATTTTGTGGGTAGTATCGGTTGAAAACCCTCACGAGACAACACTCGTCCTACTGGGGACACCGAGAGATTTAACGGCTTGTTCCATACGCCCAATGCAATCGTGCTCCCTACGAAAACGGATTTATCATAGTTTTCCTTTATTCGAGAACGAATAAAAAGATAAGTGTGAGGGTATTTGATGTGCACGTAAATGTGCATATTTTTACCACCATATTTAATCTATTTAAATTAAATAAATGATCATATCGGGTATTTTAACTTGTTTAAACCAAAATTCATATTATTTTCAGATCGTCACATATTCATCTTCATCCAAGGGCAAAATGGTCATTTTCGTGCATATATTAATTTGAGAAAATTTAATTAGAAATTTCTATATTATTTTATAGGAATTTGGCTTCATATACAAGTGGTTTCATGAAGATGTATGCATGCACAAAGAAGATACGAAGGAATGGAGATGGAAATAATTCAAAGGCATGATAATGGAGGACCCCACCTACCCACCTACCTTAATGTACAAATTAGAGGCTAATGCACATGCTTATGGAAATAATGGCTTCATGTACACTTAAATGATGATTAGTAGAAGCTAATAATTACTTGGCCTCCACACTTTCTCAAGGGTATTTTGGGCATTCCCCAAAAATATGAATTAGGGTTTAACACATGTATAAGTATCCCTTATGTTTCATGTAACCCTTCCCTCCCTTAGTCTCTCTTTTAGGCTCTCTTCTCTTAGTCTCTTCTCTTAGGAAAATAAAAAGAAAGCTCTCTTTCTCTTTTCATGGCTACTTAGCCATTTTTATTTTATGTAATCTTCTTTTCTTTTTATGCAATGTTAATTATTGTTTCCTTTTACTTACATGTTCATTTCCTTTCATGCTAGTAGTGTAGATTTTCTTTTATGCAAGTAGATTAGTTTTTTCTTTCATTTAGCTCTCTTTTCCTCTTTGTTTTGTTCTATGTTGCAAGCTATATTTGTTGATATGATAACAAATATGAGAAGCTAAACCCCTTCAATTTAGGGGTAATGAAGCTCTCTAATTATATAGCTTCAACATTTTGATAAATGTTATGCTCTCTTTTTATGCTTCATGGAAAATGATGTTTATGTAATTTTGTGCTTATTATTGAGTTTGATAGCTCATGTTGTTCAAAACAAATAGGCTATGCTTAGTCATATGAATCACAAATTGCCTCTTCATCTATATATGATTATGGCAAAGAAGTGAATGTTTAAATCAAAATTTGATGGCCTATATTTCTAAACAATAGTTAATAGGCCATGCTTAAAATAGATTTTCATTTTCAACTTTGTTGTCATTTTCATGAGAATTAAAAGTGGTTTAAAGGTTGTGTTATAGTTTGATGGCTTATGTTGAGCTAATTAATAGCAGAAATGAGCCATACTTATGATAAGCACATCAATTAAGCTAACTAATGACAAAAAACGAGAGATCGTAACTTCATTTTGTTGATTTATGTGATCTAGAGAGTGGAAGTTGCCCCTAAATTGTCTTAACACTCTCATATTTTTATCTATTTTCTTTTAGCTTGTTTTTACTTTCTTTTAGTTAGTTAACAATCCCTCGACTTTGGTTTAATTTGATTGAATAGATTTTTAAAATCATCAATTCCTTGTGGATCGACCCGTATTCGCCACGTACTACAAGTGTACGCCGTGCGCTTGCGGTTATAATTTAAATTGAAATTTTTCAACGGTTTTCTAATTCGATAGAATTTCCATCGATCAACACCCTACCTTTTTATTTATAGAAGTAGGGAGCCTAATATCTTGTACAAAATATCTCATAGCATTTGCTCAAGATTTAGACCAATTTTCCCACAAAAGTAGGTGCCACGTAAACAGGAAGTAGGAATCGGTACCGAACAACAAGTAGGGTCGGTGCATATCCCAAAGTTAGCCAAAATGGCTACCCTCATCTCCTCATCTTGGCTCAGTTTGTTGTTAGCTTCATGGTTCCATAATTATTTGCACCAATATTAGCTTGTATTCGAATCCAAATGATGGAGTTATGGAAGAGCAAAGTTGAAGTTTCAAGTATTCATGGAGACCGATAGTGAATTGCATTGATTCGACAAAACGACTTTAAAAATAGGCTCAAGGAACCTTGTAGAAGGCATAAGCGGAAGATGGGGTGCACCTGAGGTGGAAGTAGGACTCAGTACCGACCCATAGGGTGGGGCCGGTACCGACCCCTATCTTGGGTGCATTTGCACTTGCCTTGGTTCGGGTTGTTTTGGCTTTGGCCTTGCGATCCTATACATGCTTGGTTTTTGGACTCCTGATCTATTTCCCTAGGCTTCCTGCCTCGATAACTCTGAGTTTGATCCATCCAGTCTATCCGAACATTGCCTGGTCAAAAGGCTGGATAACACTTTCCCTTCAAAGTACATCTCGTTTCCAACGTGATGTGCTTTGAATCGAGACAAGTTATAGTTGCTACGAAGGATTTCACTTCGTGTTTTGAATGGTCGTTATCCTTTTTGTGAATCGATTCCATGAAGAGTTTTGTCCACAACGATCTATCGCGATGCTCTACCAACATCTGGTATTAAAATTTGTAATATAATCTTCTGATCTATTATTCCAAGCTTGACGATTCTGAACTGATTCCATCTATGGACTAGTCAAGTTTGATTTGATTTCCCTTTGATTTCGGTCTTCGAATATTGAACATATACACACATACACATATCTACGTGCACACTCTTGAGTTGATAGGAGTTTGCATGGAATGCATGGTCCATCACTAGCAGTTGCATAGGCATATATATATATATATATATGTTTACATCTATTCAAATATGCATATATTTTTTTAGGACTCGGTACCGACCCATAGCTTAAGGGTCGGTACCAACTCACGACTTGGAATATTTTCCAAATTTGGTTGCTGAAACTTCAGGTCCAAGCTTGGGTCATAAAACCCATTTGTCTCTACTTTCTTTTCACTTTTATGTTGCTGATCACAACTTTGTGCTCCCCATTACAGAAACTTGACTGCGACCCGAATCTTCTCACATCCTCACTCACTAGTGGCTATCACCTCTGCCTTTAGGACCCTTGTCGATGTCACCCAAACCTCACCAAACTATCGTCTTGCCATGATTTGAGGACCATCGACCCAAGCCCTGCTTTAATCTTGCCTGATCCTAACCCATATCTCAGATCGCATAGGTAAGTGGTGGACTAAACGAACAGAGGTAGTGAACTTGGCTGTGGACGTAGTTGATGCTAACGGCTATGGTTTGGGTTTGAAAACAAAAGGGAGGAGGAGGATGGAACTCTCATTGTAGTTAGGTCAGCATGACTCCAACACTTGGAGAATTTAATCAACTCCAAATCCATATGAGTCCCTTGCCTTAGTTGCTTGATGTCAAGCTTATTTTTCTTCTTCTTGAACCTTTTCCAAAGCATGGTCAATGATATGAAACTTGTCGAGGTGGCCAGCAATGATGGTTACGTCGAGTTATTTCCAGAATTTAAAACTGTTAAATAATATCAGAAACTTGAACTGCATGACACTACATGACATTACAGTAGAATTCACTTTAGCATGGAGGTATAGCTTGTAATCACTCTAATGTCGATTATATGTCAAGTTCTTTTATAGAAATGGACTAGAGACGTTCCAAACGCCTTGCTGCATAAGCCACAAGTATATCACCTTCGAGATATATCGAATTTGATGCAGAGTCGAGCTCAGCAACAATTCTGCATACACAACAAACTCTAATTAGAAAGAAAAGCAACAAGATATCCCGCCAATCGAACAACAAAATATAGAGAATCCTGAAGTCGAGCAACAAGCTCTTGAAAATCCAGTTGAGCCGGTAGGTGGTCCAGATGTAGACCCTACACCTGACACTCTAGAGGGTGCAGTAAATTAAATGATCCCGTTGGTTTTGTCACTTCTAAAATTGATGAAGGGTCTCTTTGAAAAATATGCAATAAGCACGAAATTCTATTCGATGGCATCTTGGTCCCATCTCACGATCAAAGAGCTCACAATCCCTTGGAAGGTTATATTGCCTGCAATAGATACATGTGCTTGGCAGGTTGCATCCCACAATTCAATTAATTCATCCATCGAGTTCTGAATTTTATGAGCCTTACTCCAACACAGTTGCACTCGAATAGTTATGCTTTTCTCCTTGGCACATATGTGGTTTTCACTGGACACTTACATCGAGTGTCCAGCAACGAGAAGATTCGATATATATATACAGTTTCAAAAGCTGGAAGGAAAGTCCATCTTTTGTTTACTTGGAACTAATTAGAGTTCGCAGAATGGTTACTAGGGCTTGGAATAAGTTGAGCTACTTCAAAACCGGGTAGTTCTATGTCCGTCGTCCGCCCAAGTTTGGCGGTTCGGACGTAAGTTCCTCTTCATGTGCATTATATGAATTTTTTTAATAGTATGCAAACTTAACTCGAATCCTTACTTTTTTATCCAGATGTTCCAGCGAGACCTTGTAACTTGGCGCTTTCAGATACAGTCAACACTCTTATGGCAGTTACGGCGGGAGATAGAGATATCAGAACTCTCCTGTCAGATGAAAATCTTCTCTCCTATATCTTGTTAGAAGAGGGCCGTAGCACCGGCATTGTCCAAATAGCTTCCAATAATAATGAAGACGGTGATGATAACAATCTGCTCGAAGGAGGCGGGGCTGATCCAGATTTTCCCTCAGTCCCAAGTCCTAGGGCCGGAGTTGAAGAAAACATTGAACAAGCATCAGAATATGTCGGGGAAGGCGAGATTATTAGTGAAAGTGGTAAGGCTAGCCAAGGTAACATTGATGAGATTCATGAGCCTCGGCTTGAACAATCTAGGAATGACCAACCGCCTGCTCCGAAGAAGAGGTTAATCATGAAAATCTCCAAGGCACAGACTTTTACCCAGCCTCCACTTATTACTGATGCTGAAAAAACTCCATCTTTTCCTATGATAGGAACATTCATT
This sequence comes from Allium fistulosum, assembly GCA_030737815.1. NCBI lineage: Eukaryota > Viridiplantae > Streptophyta > Magnoliopsida > Asparagales > Amaryllidaceae > Allium > Allium fistulosum. The sequence continues at coordinate 922,936,386 of CM060904.1, forward strand.
GGTTTAGGGCCAACTCCTGCCGTGTTTGGTTCTTTTAATGTCGATAATATTAGTATTGAGGGCATCGACTCCTCCATTCACGTTGATAAGGATTTCATCCCCACCAGTATGGGAGAGGTTACTCCCATGAGTAAAGCTCCAGCTCAAGGTCCATCAAGAGCACACTAGGACACTCATACGCATGTGCACTTCACAACACTCGCACTTGACCCGTGTCCTCTCTTGTTGGATCTAACTTGCTCTTGCTTCCCTTGTAGGATCTATGGAAAAAAGGAAATAATTTATTGGTCTTTGGAGAAGAAAGCATCCCAAGCACAAAGGCCTCGGTCGAGCTCGTAGCGCCAGGGAAGCGGTCACGATTATGAGTCAGGCTATCGTTCTAGCCAAGACAGAGATGACCGAGATAGAAGTAGTTACGATAGAGATCGCTCATCACATGACTCTTCTTCCAAACATCGCCCTAGGTCTAGATCACCTCCTTCTAGAGGTCCGGACAGGCAACCCGATCGTCATGATGACATCATACCTAGTGACACTTCTCGTGCCCCTCCTCCGGCTCCTATCCTTGTACTACCTTTGATGCCTTCTCATTCTAGTCAGTCCTCCAACTGTAGGTATCATAAGAGTGGCTCCAAAACTTCTCAGCACAGGCCGGGCAAACAAACTGCTACAGTCCCACATATCTCTTGGAGGAACAGCTTGTAGCTAATGCTTAAATGGGTAAACTAAAAGAAGAATTTCCAAACATTTTATTTGATGGCCTTATGTTTGTGCCTAATCTAAAATGAATTCTGACCGATGTACTAAAGATGACCATTGATTGTGTGATCGATGTTCACAATTAGAATAACGAATAGTCGAAGTTAGCTAAGAAAATTTCCAAAGTCTCCGGGGACAGGCAGCTAAAGATTGACAATCAGAGACTCATTGAAGTTGATAACAAGAGAATCATTGCTAATTTCGATGTTGAGGTCGAGAACCTGAGAACATCCCAAGCCGAAGCCGAGAAGAAGGCTGAGGAGGACACCATGGCACTTGAAGAGGAGTGGATTAAGCATCGAGATGAAATAGAGAAGGCTTTCCACCAAAACCATGCTCTAGTAATGGAGAGGGATACCGCAAACGCAAATGTGGCTGAGTTGAAAACCAAACTAGAGCATGAAACAAAAGGAAATGATGAAGAGCTTCAACAAGCTCATACTTATTGTGAAGAGTTGCCTACGCCGGGGAGGAAAGAGACAAAGCACTCGAGCATGTTAAAGATGTTGACGCACTCGTTAAAAGAGAGGTTGAGGCCATGGAACAACAGGTAGAAGAGCATGCGATGGAGAAGTTTGAGCCGCTGCTGAATCAGTATAATGCCAATGTACTCAAATTTAAAATCTAGAGTGGTTCAAAGATGATTATCCTAGAATCCTCGCCCTCGCCTAGAAGCGAATTGTTAAAGAAGAAAAAGCTTTCCTCGAAGGTGGCGAGGTGGACTTGGAGCATCTAGAGAGAGAAACTTAGTAGGAGATGAGTCCAAGATTATAAAAGAAATGGCCAGCTTATCCTTCATCTGGAGTTTGCCTCAACAACACATAAAGACTTGGGCGAAGGCTCCAGATCAACGTCACATAATGCTACTATCAGCCAAACGCTTGGGTCCTAAGCTGCTCTGACACCTGGGTATGATCCTGATAGGCCCGTGATCCACAAGCTTACCATCCTCTCCGTGATTCTTGAGGGGAACTTCGACGGGACTTCGGCCTATGCAGAACTCCAAAGCGAAGAAGGTATCTCATGACTTCTCTATATTCCAAAAAGTCAATGTGTCATTGATTAACATAGCTAATCTTTCTCTCTTTGTTTCTCAAGCCTCAGGTCGACCTCATGTTGCTCCGCTTCCCAACAAGGACTCTTAGCCAGGACTACAAGTGCCTGTAACATAATCAGTTACTGTTACCACCTCAATAATGATTCCAACCATCCTGGTCGATGATACTCCCAGCCTTGACGAGCAGATAATCGATGCTTTGTTGGATGAAGGAGCTAGTGGGACTTGGAAACTTAGATTGATGAAGACGTTGTTTTTACTAGGGTCTCCAAGCCCCTATCAAGTCCCACCATGCACAAGCTCGAGCAAAAACTTAAGAAAGACATCCTCTGTGCCACAGAGGTCAAGTAGGAGAAACTTGAAGTTATTCCTCCTCATTTATCCATTGCCTTACCTAGACAAACTATTTTCACTTCAGTCCATATTCCTCCGCCTGGTAGCGCTCAAAGCGTGCCTAATGGATCATCGCAGAGCACTCCGCCTAAAGACAAAGGATGTGGAGGAAGAACAAGAAAACAATTGGAAGGATCCAGCGCGCCTTCTTTAACGGAGAAGAAAGAGAGGAAAGAATGAAAGAAGAGGCCTAAGAAGTGATTGCTCGTCTTTTTTGTGCCTTCTGACTGATAGCAGTACTTAGGTTTTTCTAGTTTCCTTCTTTTGTTTTGTTTGGCCAGCGTAGTGCGGGTTCGGCCCCTATTTTTTCTTTTTGTTTTTAGGCGTAAATAATGTTTATACTTAGCTTTTCAAGTCTCATTTTGAAAATTAATAACAAAGACTTCTTGTTTTGTCAAATCTTCATATGAATTTGTCTAAGTTGCTTTAGAGATGCACTTTACATTCAATGGACTTACGGTCCATTTCTTTTTGTGATTATCATCGAACTAAACCCTTTAGCCCATTCTGTAATTTACCGGCCTTGCATCATTCTTGCAAACATAAAGTAATTGCTGAGATGCCAAACTCCATGCATTAGTTGGAGTTAACCACTTAGAATAGCGGTTCAGATATCCTTTTCCAGGATAATGACATTCGATTGTGTCGAACTACGGGCACCAATTTGAATTGGCTTGTCATAATTTGCACATCCTCATTTAGAATGTACACCTCTGATCGCACATATCTCCGGGTGTCGATTCGAAGTTCAAAGGCAAGATCTCGCCTTACGCCGGGCGTGGATCTTTGGCTTTGCCTGCTCCAGGCAAAGTGTTAAAAGATGGACGGTCTTGTCACGTCCGCTTTAGTTTGTACTCCTGCCCCCAATCCGAGGACAAGAGTTGAGCGAGTGAACGATCATATCATGTTCGTTTCGATTTATACTCCTGCCCTCACATCAAGGGCGAGAGTTTGTGCATAGACGGCCATGTCACATCCGGTTAGAGTTTACACTCCTGACCCCAATCCAAGGACAAGAGTTGGCCGATGAATGGTCAAGTCATGTCCATTTAGTTTATACTCCTACCCTCAATTCGAGGATAAGAGTTAGTTGACGGATGGTCGAGTTACATCCATTTCCTTTTATACTCCTGCCCCCAGTCCAGAAACGAGTGTTAGCGTGCGGATAGTCATATCCGACTTGAGCTTAAACTTCTACCTCCAATCTGAAGGCAAAATTTGGTTGGCATCAACCTCCGAACACCAAAAGGGACTTCACGGGCCCGATCATGGGCCATAGAAGTTTGATCGGCACCTATCTCTAAGTACCTGCACATCCGCATTAATCATATGTGGATTCATTTGAGTCGATCAAGTCATAACTCTTAAGTAACGAAGAGACATATTTTTGGGTAGGAAAAGCCATTTTATTTCATAGAAGACAGAAAATGACAGAATTTGTCTTATTATATGACTCTAGCAAATTATTTATAAGCTTGTTTCTAAGTGAAATAGCGTCATAGGTGCTCGCTATTCCACGCCCTCGAGAGGGTGATCATATCCACAGTTGCCAGCTTGAAAGTGCCATCTTCAAGCTTTTCCTCCATTGCAAACTTTCCCAACTCGAGCCTAAGTTCATAGGGCCAGGAAAGATTCGCTTGAGGTCCAAGTCGTCAATTTCAAAGGTTCGAATCCTGACTTTGGTACTATAATATCGAGCGACTTGGTGTTTGTGTGCAGCTGCTCTCAGCTTCGGTCCGCTTCTCATCGATCATATTGAGGGGTTCTAGAAGGAGCTGCTCATTGTCTATGGATTGTAATACATCACTCGATGAGAAGGTACTTCCAGTTCAACCGAAATTATAGCCTCTGATCCACATGCCAAGGTGAACGTAGAGTGACCAGTCGTTGACTTATGGGTGGTTCGATAAGCCCAAAGTATTAACGGAAGTTCATTGACCCACTTGCCATTGGCCTTCTCCAATCGCTTCTTAAGAATGGACTTGATAATTTTGTTTACAGCTTTAACCTATCCATTCGCCTGAGGGTGTGCCACCACTACAAAACTCTTCTCTATGCGATGTTGGCGGTAGAAATCTTTGAATTCCATGTTGTTGAATTAGGTCCCATTATCGGTAACGATTGCCTATGGATCTCCAAAGCAACAGATAATATTCCGAACTAGAAAGTTGCTTACTTTCTTCATGGTAATAGTGACCAATGGCTCTGCCTCAACCCATTTGGAAAAGTAATTAACTGCCACGATGGCATTGCGCCACCTTTAGATACTAGTAGAACACCGATGATATCAATGCCCCAAACTGTAAACGATCAAGGACTGACCATTTGAGTAATTTTCATCGGTGGGGCTCTCGAAATTTTAGAAAATCTCTAGCACTTGTCATACCCCCGGGTATAATCAGCTGCATCTCGATTGATAGTTGGCCAGAAATATCTGTATCAAAGAATCTTCTTCTTTAAGGTTTGCCTCCCCGGTGTGGTCGCCACAAGCCCCTTCATGAACTTCTTTTAGGACTTGTTTGGCCTTGTCGTGAGTGACAGACCGAAGCATGAGGATAGAGAAACCCTTCCTATATAGTAGTCCTTTTTGCATGATGTATCTTGAAGCTTGGTGAAGGACTTTTTGTCATTTATTCCTTCTTTCAGAGAGGATCCTTCTTTGCAAATAATTCTGAATCTGAGTCATCCTTGATGCCCTTTCAGGTTTAGTCTCCAAGATCCAATCAACATCCATCTGGTCAATGCTCGAAGCTAAAAATACTTCCACTTGAACCAAGCTCATGAGCTACGCATTCCCACAACTAGCCAACTTAGCCAATGAATTGGCGTTTTCATTTTGGTCTCCAGGAATACGTGCTATAATATAGTATTCAAAATCGTCGAGCAACTCAAGAACCCTGTTTAGGTAAGGAGCTAACCTTGCTCCCTTTGCCTGATACTCTTTCCTAACCTAGCGTACCACTAGATGGGAGTCACAAAAAATGTGCAAAGTCTTTATTTCTAGTTCCTTGGCGATTTTGAGTCCTATAATCAGGGGCTCGTATTTAGCTTCATTGCTCGTCGACAAAAAATCGAGTTTTAGGGCATAACTGATCAGGTGTTCTTTGGGAGTGACAAGTACGACTCTAGCACTAGAACACCGATCGTTAGATGCACCATCAATGTACATCTTCCATCCAACTTCTTTTTCTCCACTACTCTTCGGGGGACCATCTTGTGCAGTGAATTCAGCTATGAAATCCACTAAGGTCTGACCCCGGATTGCTCTCCGAAGGTGATACGTGATATCATATTGGCTTAGTTCAATGTTCCAATTCAATAGCCTTCCAGAAGTCTCAGGTCGCAGCAAGATTTGTCACAAGGGCTAGTCGTTAAGAACATTGATCGGATGAGCCTGGAAATAAGGGTATAGCTTTCTCGAAGCTATCAGAAGGAAGTATGCAAGCTTTTCGAGCTTCGAATAGTTTCGTTCTATGCTTGTCAATCACTTACCAACGTACTAGATCGGTCGTTGGATGCGAGTTTCCTCACGTACAAGTGCGGTGCTTAAAGCATGCACCGACACCGCCAAGTATAAGAACAAATCCTCCTCATTCACTGATTTTGAGAGAATGGAAGGTCGGTCCAAGTGATTCACCAGAGCTTGGAGTGCGTCCTTACAGTCTTGATTCCACTCGAAATTTCTTTTCCCTTTCTTGATCACTTTAAAGAATGCAATACCGAAAAAGCATTTCAAAGGATTGAGTTTAATCCCACATTGCTGGAGGACCCCAAACATCTCTGCCAGATCATCAAGTTGGTCTCTTGAACATCGTGACTTCATAAGCATGTTGACCACGTAAACTTCCATCGATCGTTCAATCTGGTCTTTAAACATCTGATTCACGAGTCTCTGGTAAGTCGCTCATGCGTTCTTTAATCAAAAGGGCATGACCAGGTAGCAATAAAGTCTGAGGTCGGTAATGAAGCCAGTGTATTCTTGATCCAAGACGTACATCGGGATTTGATTATATCCAGAGTACGCATCCATAAATGAAAGTAGTTCGTGGCTGATGGTCGAGTCCACTAGCTGATCTATCCTCGAAAGCAGGAAGCTGTCCTTCAGGCATGCCTTATTCAAGTCCAAATAGTCGATGCATTTCCTTTACTTCCCATTTGTTTTTTCCACCAGTACAGGATTTGATACCCAATTTGGGTATAAGGCATCACGGATGAAGCCGTTTCCTTCAACATATCCACTTCTTCTTTGAGGCGGATCTCTCCGGACGCAGGCTACGGCTTTTCTGTTTTACAGGAACACATATAGGATTGACTTTTAATGCATGGTTCGCTATCCTAAGAAAGATCCCACGAGTATGTCCAGGAAAACACATCTAGGTTTTCCTGGAGAAATCTAACCAACTCCTTCATCAAACTAGCATCGAGCTGAGACCCGACCTTCATGACTTTGCTTGAATCATCCCTACTAGCTGGGACAGCGATTGTTAACTCGGCGGAAGCTACTCATCCACCTTCTGGCTCTTTTCTTTGGTCCATATCATCGTAGGGCCGACTAGTCTGCCCAAGCCGGGGCTCAGGCTATAGTTGTTATGTGTCCAAAGCCTTTATACAGAAGGACCCCTCTACATTCTTTCTTTTCTCCTTTCGCCTTGCCTCCTTTAGCTTGGCAATGTAGCATTCGTGGCCAGCCACCTGGTCTCTATGCACAATTCCCACTCCATTGTCTGTAGGGAACTTCATAGTTAAACACCATGAAGTAATGGCCGCTCTAAATTTAGCTAGAGATAGTCACCCCAAAAATATGTTATAAGCAGAATACATATCCAACACCAAAAAAGGCACAACCCATACTCGCTAGCGGTCACCCTCACCAAGTACCACCGGTAATTCAACAAATCTTATGGCTTCAGTAACCAACCCCTGTATTCGAGCCCTACAAGGCTTCAAATCTTTCTCCTCCAACATCATTTGTTCATAAGCTTTCTTAAATAAGATATTGACCGAACTCTCGCAGTCAACAAGCACCTTCTATACGACAGCAGGACCAATCGTGGCTAAGATCATAAGTGGGTCGATCGTTGGAGCTTCCACTCCGTCAGCATCTCTATTCCGAAAAACAATATCGTCTGTCATGGTACGAGGTTGTTTCATCGGAGCTTTATCCTCAACAACACAGAAACTTTCATTCTCATCATATTTTTAGCTCTAATGTATCTATCCATTTCTGCGAAGCTTTTATCAGCAGGATGCGGCCCACCGATAATTGTATTAATCACCAATCGTTTTTTTGGCCACCTGAATACATCGGCACCAGGCTCAGCTTGCCTCCGTTGGGAAGACGGCCTGGCGGCATTAGAGTTTCCCTGTCCACCATCCTGCAGGGCTTTCACATACTGCTTTAACTTCTTCTTATGAATTAACTCCTCGGTCATATTCTTCAAGTTTATGTACTTGTTGGTATTGTGACCATGAGTTTCATGGAATCTGCAAAACTTGCCTGGCTTTCTCTCCTTCTCAGTTGACTCTCTTGGAGTTGGCTTTCTATACTGCTCAGTGTTTTGAGTTGCCAGACATTCTCTATCGAGTTGATAAGTTCAGTATAGTTATCGTATTTAGGAGTCCTAATACGATTCATGTCATTTGGCTTCTTCTTCTTAGCCCCATCATCATTTAATTTCCTATTATTACTTTGATTATTGACATTCACATCCACATTCCCAGAAGTTCCTCCAGATTGCTTTACGGCAACATTGCTTTGTAACACTTCATTCGAATTTCCAACACCGGTCCTCCGCGGATGTTTCTTCGCTTCCTCCAAGTGCAAGTATTCATTAACCTTTATATAGAAAGCATTCATCATTAATGGGGGTTTCCTTTCCAATCACTCCCTAAACTCTGTATCGAGATGAATCCCCCTAATCAATGCCATCAGCACTATGTCATCCTTATGTCATGGTTGTATAGTAACTTCTGTCATGGCTGTATGGAACCGGTTCAAGAAATCCTTCAACGACTCTCCCTCGGCTTGGAAGAGGTTCGACAAAGACATCACATGCTTTGGACGTGTAGTATGCAAACAAAATTATTCTACAAACTTCTTCGATAACCCAGCAAAAGATGATATGGACCTCGACGGAAGTCAAGTGAACCACATCGCAGCTACTCCTTCTAAAAAAATTGGGAAACAACCGCATTTTACAGCGTCGAAAGCTCTAGCTGAATCCATATGTCATTCATATCTTATCAGATGCTGCCTAGGGTCTGTTGTTTCTCCGTACAACAGAATAGTTGGCATTGCAAATCTCTGAGGGTATCTCCCGCGTAAAATATTCTCTGTAAATTAATTTCGGCTAGGAGAAGTACCCCATTCATCGTTACTCCTAAAACGATTCTTACTAACTAGTCTCCTGACCATATCCTCCAAGTAGTCCGGGTCAACAGGTTCGACTGAACGGCGGTAATCAGGTTCTGCTCTGAGTGTTCGGCTCGGTGGACGCTCTCAGTTTCGCTCTCGATACCCAGGTTCTCCATCCTCCGGGAGATCCATTCGTCCAACGGTCTTCCTTGTTTGATTGGTGTGAGAAATATTATCATCAGCAGCATGATTCTCCAGATTCTAACCACCACCAGTGCGTCCTTAAGCCTAGTCAATGCCACCTTCCAGGGGATTGGATATGGGCCCACCATTGGAGGGGTCAGTACTGACCCCTAAGCTTGGTTCGGTACCGATCCCCAAACTCGAGCCTGGGGCTCGTCCTCTTCCTTGGTACGATGTTCCAACAGCGCTCTGAGTCCTCTTCTGCTTCTTGTCCCTCCATCTCTGCTCAGATGATGATGAGCTTTCAGATGAAGAACTAGAATCCCTCCTACTCCTTCTACGTTTTATTTGAGTTAGCTCATTCAACAGTCTCAAGCTCTGTCGCATTGTCTAATTCATCTCATTTTGACTAGCTTGAAATTTATCTTCCATCCACTTCATCATCATATCCATCTTCATTCTGGTCATGAAGTCGGTTGGAGTCTGGATCTACGTTTAAGTAGGTTGGACAACTCCATCCCCTTGTTGGGTATTCTGATTCTCAGCTCCAGTAGTAGCTCTGGAGTTGGTAGAACGGTCTCTTCTTGATGGGCCCATGGCACAAAGCTTTTAGTAGATCTTTGCAAATCTGAGTTGTATAGTTAAAAGGTTGAGAAACTAGATCTATATCTTGGATATGGGAAATCCAATATTAGATGATGGATCCAAATAGCCTGAGTTCACAGCCTTAGTGAAAGCACCAAAATGTTTGAACCAAAAATGACACAAACATCCAAGAGATGTAGAGCATAAAATATGAAGAAAGTAAATGAAAAACGAGGAAAAGAGAGGACACAACCATTTATAGTGGTTTGGCAAATCTTTTATTGCTTATGTCTGACTTGGAGGCAGACGTTCTTAAGGGTCGATACAACTCCGACACATAGATTTTCAGAATTACAGGAATATAGCTTAAAATAGAACTAGAGCTGAGAGACCTTGATAAATAAGTCATACCTTCCTATTTATAGAGGTAGGGAGTCTAATATCTCATACGAAATATCTCATAGCATTTGCTCAAGATTTAGACCAATTCTTCCACAAAATTAGGTGTCACGTCATCAGGAAGTAGGAGTCAGTACCAAACAATAAGTAGGGGTCGGTACCGATCCCAAAGTTAGCCAAAATGGCTTCCCTCATCTCTTCATCTTGGCTCAGTTTGTTGTTAGCTTCGTGGTTCTATAATTATTTGCACCAATATTAGCTTGTTTTCGAATCCAAATGATGGAGTCATGGAAGAGCAAAGTTGAAGTTTCAACTAATCGTGGAGATCGATAATGAATTGCATTGATTCAACAAAATGACTTGGAAAATAGGCTCAAGGCACCTTGTAGAAGGCATAGGCAGAAGATGGGGTGCACCTGAGACGGAAGTAGGACTCAGTACCGACCCCTATCTTGGGTGCATTTGCACTTGTCTTGGTTCGAGTTGTTTTGGCTTTGGCTTTGCGATCCTATCTGTGCTTGGTTTTTGGACTCCTGATCTATCTCCCTGGGCTTTTTATCTCGATAACTCTGAGTTTGATCCGTCCAGCCTATCCAAACATTGCTCGGTCAAAATGCTGGATAACAACATCCACATGTACAAAGCTTGTAGTTCGCAAGGTTATGAAACCAAAAACTTGTACAACTTGTGATTACGCATGTACTAAACCGATGAAACGAGACATTATCTTACCTCAATAGCCATAATTTCTTTAGAGAATTGCTAGAATACCCAAAAATAGGAGCTACAGAAAAGCGGATCTGAATTTCAACGGAGGAAAATGGGAAGTCGGATTATCTTCATGGTGCAGATTAATCTTCATGGTACAGAAAAGCAGATCCGTCCAGATTAATTTGTAGATTTGGGTAGAGCAGAAATTTCAATTTCTTTATCATATGCCATTTAACAAATAACAATAACACTAAGCTTACGGTAATCAAACAGTAACATGTATCAATAACCAAAATGCAACAGCCAATTGCTGCGGCACAGATAACAAAAAAAATAAAATAAACAGTTTTGAGTCCTTATTAAACAGCCTGAGACTTACATTTTCTAAGCAAATGTACATTTACCAGTCAAAACTATGAGAAAATAAAACCCTACGAATGAAATCCCAAAACTACCAACATACAACTAATTTCTGACTTCATTTCATCGTGAAGCAGGATTTTTTTTTTTTGGTTCCCTTTAGTACTGTTAACTCTGCTAACTCTGTGATTGGCGGTGTATTTGAAGAATCCAATCGAGGTAACTCCATGCTCCGGAACATTGATCTTCTACGAGTTTAGAGAGAAACAAGTCGTATTCTCTTCGTTGCTCTCCTTGCCTAACCATATTGCATAACATGTAGCTTGAACGATCCTTTTGCCTCAATCGACTCAGTAAGTTGTCTAGTTGTGTTGATGGTGTGCTTTCACATTGGCCAACAGAAGTCTGAAAATAATCATAATAAAAATATTAAATTAAATTAAATTAAAATCTGGTGATATGTTTCTCACAAGAGCTAGATTCAACTAAATTTCATTTATTTGTACAAAATGATCTGCTTTTTTTTCCTTCCAAAATATCCATGTATACATACTTCAGATTATTAACAATGAAATTATTTGCATCAAAAACACAATACATATTTCAGATTATTAGCAAAGAGATTGACTGCCATCATTGAAATTCTATAATCATATCTACTGGTTCATATGATTGTTGCTCTCTTGAATATCAAGTTTAACATACTACAACTGCATAAATGGCAACATTCTTCAGTTAGACCCTCGCCTTTTGTTTTTTGATGATAACAACAAGATAAGTGCTGCTACAAGCAGGTTTAAATTGAATGTGTATGTTCACGTATCACAAGGCAATGATCAAAGGCTTAGAAGACATCATGGACATCGCGAAGATGATTAATATACGTCTAGTGTTAATATCATTGTTAAACTCCACAATCACCACTGTACAGATACATTTTAGATGAAACTTAAGTGTGAAAATATGACCGTTACAACTTTTGAAAAAGAAGTTTGAAATATGTGACCATTTCAACTTTAAAACATGAGTTCGAGAAAAAAAAATGACAGTTAGAATTTTATCTTCTATATTTACAGACAGTTGTTAACTTTCAAATGGACATCATTTTTGATAACTAATTCTACTTGTTGAAAGAATCATTCTTACAATAATTCTTTTCTACAACAGTAAATTAAAGAATTAATTTTTAGTCCTAAATATTAAAACATACATTAATGCTCGTTTATGACATTATACTAAAGAATTAGTTGACAGTTTTAAATTTCAAAATCGTACATTAATCCTCAGAGAATAAATTTTTGGTGTTAAATTCCAAAATCATACATCAATACTCTTCCATATATGTACTTTCTATGCATTTTTAAATATGTAGTTCAAAATTTCAAACCCATATGTCAAGGACTACTAGCTCAAGTGGTAATGGTATGATTGAGTTTCTACAGGTCATGATTTAGAGAACTAATTGTCCGTATCATATTTTCAAAAGTGCTTATAAATAAGAGTGAAAATCCAATGAAATAATGCAATTATTCTCACTTTCTTAATCTCTATTCTAAACCTTCAAAAGCACTACTTTCAGAGACCAATTGCTTTTTACTCAAATCATATTTTGATTTCAGAATTTTTTTTCTATACTACACGAGACACATTTGCACCGACCTATTGTGGGATTATATGACTATTGTACTTCAAAGCAAAATAGATATTCTGAAGATACTACTATTGCTACTTTGTTACTATTGTTGTTGTATAAAGAAAAAAAAGTATCTCTTGGAGTTGAAGAATCGAAAGATCAATTGTACTTTAGAGAGATCTAGAGGCTTGTAAAGTTGTATGCTCATTCCTCCTGGTAAGAGGAGGTTTTGGTATGGAAAATTCATGTGGGATAGCTACGGGGTTGGGCGTAGGATTAGGAAGGGTCTGTTGTGTTCTTTATTGCTTGAAGTTTGCTTTCTCTTTGCTTTATTTACGTTATCTTTCATAGTAGTTATTTGTCAATAAATTTGTGGTCATATGACCCGTTTATAAGTGCGTTGTATCAGTACATATCATATATACACCTCATGCACTTACATTTAGCCAGCGAACAATATTTTAGGTTACCTCCTGTATCCTCAGTTTTCTGTGGTAACTTTGTTAACAAAGAGAGGTCACAAACTGACAGTACTAAGCATATGTATGATTGTTAATTACAGCGTTCCAACAAAATGTAGAACAACTAGGACAAAAACTGTAACTTAGAGCTTTAATGAAAATCGAACTTTTTACAAGAATTGCTGAACTATTGCAATTAAAATTAGACCCCAAAATCAAATTTTTAAGGTGATGTTAAACACTTGTATATGTACTAGTGAACTTAAGGTAAAATTGTTAAGAAGTATTAACCTCTAATTTACCATCAGTTCTAGTTCTAACATGGCCATGGCCCATGAGTACCGGTTCAACATTGGTCGAATTGATAAACTGAAAATTAGTTATTTGCTTCTATGAGAAGCTTTTATGTTACTGTACAACATGCAGTAGAAATAACTGAGAAAAGTACATAGTATTTTGTACAAATGAAGAATGTCACCTTTGATAAATCGTGAGCAGGGGAATCTCCGAGTAAACTACGAGATGAATCAGGTGTTAGCATGTTGCCAAACCAAATCACAAAGTTAAATCCATCATCAAGCAAATATAAGCCCTTAGAATCTAGGCTTTGGGTAGTTAGAGCTAATTGTTTTAAGTTGTCTACTTCATCATCTGAATTCTGCAAGCATAAAATATGCACAAAGGGAAAGTTAGTTGGTGAAGCATTTCTTCGCACATGAACGTGTTAATTATGCGACAATCAAATCGAAAATAGCATTGGCCAAAAACACTCTGTGATTTGCAATTTGATGCTATTCCCAAGTTTTTCGTTATAACTATAACATATAGGTAAGGCATGATATTCATTTATTTTTATGAGCCATGTGACTGAGGTATGAAAATCGACTGAACCTTCAGTTGCAATGAAATTGATGATCTATTTCTCTGCCCTTGTAGTATATTGAATTTTACTTTTAAAAAATTAGCTTATATAGCAGATCTATGTATTTTTCTGTCCAAAATACAATCTTAAGATATTTGAACTCTCGCATGGATTACACATGAATATAAGGGCTAAATGTTAACACATATATTAAGTAATTTCAAACAAAAACACACATCAAATAATTATCAAATAAACAATTACGTAATAAATAATCTTGTACCTTTTTTAGGTATTCATCAATTCTATACAAGCTTGGGTATAGAATTCTGAGTGTCTTGTCTACTGTCAAAATCATCATACTGTAACCAGCAGCACATCTATCATCTACAGAAACATCATTAAATCTACCACGAAGTGCTACTGACTTGCAGAGAGATAATGCATATAATGGCAAATATTGCAAAGATTTTGGATATATCATACGACCACCCAAGCGCTGTTGCACTGCATAAAGATTGCGGTACTCTTTGAGACTCTTCACAACTTTTAACTGAATAAGCAGACGAGTATCCTCAAGTGTATGAGATAAGGTATTCTCAATTGCTGCAGATTAATTTGTATCGAAATAAATTAGATAAGAATAGGAATTGAATTTTTTACCATAGCAAACATTTCTTTAGCATCTTCAAAACCTTTAGAACATGAACAAAAGAAAAGAGAAAAAAAAGCCATACATGTGCAATGTTCTTATTTGAACTAATAACATTAAAGGCTGCATTAAAGTGAACTGCGTGTGGAGTTCCAAACAGTTTGGGTTTAGAAATGCTATTATTTATACAAATTTAATTAGCCTTTCAAGCGCATTTATATTTCACAGACAAAATTAAGTGAAAAATGAAATGTAAATTCTTTAGGTTCATGGTTGACCAGAAAGTACTGTGTTGATGGGAGTTCACTGTAAGGAATTATTTCCACAAAGGCAGAATTCATGCTAGTTCAAATGAAATTGCAAAAAAGGTGTTTTTTTTTATCTAGCTTTGCTTTATAATAGCAACTAAGTAGACACATCAAAAAAGATGGATAGCAGTAACTATATGACTTACCAAGCCTACTCAACAAAGAGATAACGGCCCCAGTGTCAGCTTGGCGATACATTTCACCAAGCTCCGTTACAACAGGCACAGCTGCTGTGTGGACTCTAATGCGTCTTTCACCAGAAGAAGCTGTATATCTGATATTAGTTAAGGAAATACCAAAACACTAAGTTTATATCTATCCCCATCCAGATCAATATTGAAGTGAACAGGTTGGGAGAACCAACATGGCAGCATATTTAGTTTATGAACTATTGTTACGCAGATATTCAAGCTGTTCATGTTCTCTTTACAAAATCCTATGTGGAATCCTTTGTATTAGAAATTAGCTTGTTGACTTCTCGAATGAATAATAGGTGAAAAGAACAATCGAAACTGATATGACAGGATATTATTGGAAATAGGATACAATAAAGCGACTTGGAAGTACACTACTTGAGTTGTCATCAAAGTCTCCTCTAAAGATAACTGCATTGCAAATGCTTTATCACAATCAACAGCAGGAAGAGTTAATAAGTCGGTAGACCGTAGCATAAAATGCCCATGGTATGTAGTAAAACGCACACCTGAAAATAAAGACCTTCCTTCAGGAATCTACTAGCATTTACAAATGAACAAAAACACTATAAAAAAAATCGTGGAAAAATGAAGACCTTTTCCACATCTAATTCTCATCACAGCTTCCCAGGCTGTCTCCCTAGTGATATCTCTCGCCAACTCATGCTTAAGTTTGTCTTCATGAATGGTTAACTGGAAAGATGGATAATGATAGACCTGGCCACCAGTATATTTAGCAAGAGATCCTGTGACAATGATTAATAGATAAGATAGTGCTAAATGAACTTCCAAACTGATATGTTTTGCAAGAAAAACTACCTAAAGAAGCTAAATCAGAATACTTGTCGCTAAAAGCGTAAATATCCACAGCAATTTGGTTCTTTGTAAATTCAGCAGCCATTTGTTTATAAAAGGGGTCTTCAGGAACCATAACCGTATGCTCTTTCTCAATTCCATAGGGACGAGAATCATCGCCTCGAAGCCTTAAACGACCAATACCAAGAGAAGGTAATGTACTCTGAAAGACCAGCAGCTTGCCCCCAAGTCGGCTCTAGCATAACAAATACATTTTAATGAAAAATGTAGTATAAACAATCATGTTACGGTTTACAACTTTAGATCACTTATTACTCTGCCTGAAGCAAATCCCCATGTGGTGGTGGTGGTCGCGGCGGTGGTCGTGGTCGTGGTACTAGTGATAGTCGTAGTGGTGGTGGTGGTGGTATTACTACTACTACTACTGATAATAATAATAGACCAAACATTCTCCTTATTCTAACTTTTTTACACTTTGGCATGTACCAAGCATGTGCACGTAATAAATCCATTGACCAACAATAAATAAAATAATCAAAAGTTATATTTTCCATTAAGCATTGATTTTTATATTGAAATAATAATATGATAAGAATATGTAGTTCAATATGACTTCAAAACTACAAATGAGTATTGAAACTTTAAGGTAAATAACATGAGGAAGTACATACGAGTATCACAACAAAGAAGGGCATGAATTACCAAATACAAGTCCATAAATTAAAATAAGCTCACCATGACCATGTTTGCAGCTTTTAGAGCTGGACCAAGAGCAGATTCTACATTTGTACTGTCCTGGAACATAGTGGAAAAGCTATCCAAGAACGAATCCACCACTTGTCTAGAATCAGATAAATTAACAAGAAGGTCATCAGGGATGGGTAAAAATATATCATCCAGATCTGCTACCACCATCATTTGAGGCTGCGTCAAAGAAGACTGACATATGCAAAACAGAATAATCCCTTCAGTTGTTTTTAGTTAAATTTTGTGACCACATATAATTGGGTATATACCTTAAAAGAATAGAATTGCAAAGTGCTATCAAAGGTTAAAAAACCAATTTGAGTTCTTGGAAAGCCAGGTAAATCATCTAGGCAGGACTTTATGGTTTTAGTTAGAACCTGCAAGATAAAACAGAACTGATTAAATTTTGATCACTGCAAAAAGAAACAATGACACAATTGTGCAAAATGTTCAGCCATGTAGAATATGGACAAATAAGATAGCCCTCTGAAAATAAATTCTTACCTTAAGCACACCACTTCGAATAGCAGATATTGAAACATCAATAACAAAAAAATATACTGGCGGCATAGGTGGCCGCACCATATATTCAGCTGGGGCAACAAATTCTACACTTCCTTTGATAAGCTCAGCCCGTTGACCGATATCGTTTCTCCGTCCACTAGCATCTAAAGAAGAAAAATACTCACCTGGAACTGGAAACATTATGATGTAAGATGGATCGTCAAATGATACTTTAGTAACAGTTAGACAATCTAAGAAATGATATTGATAACATTTTGTTTTAGTTTTGACTCGAGAAATAATATTATTGTTAATAGCCATAGTGATATAATGGAAAAAGATAAGGAATGACGAGTGGATTACATAAGCAAGACTTAGTTATAATATTTGATGGTAATCATGATATGCTAGATTCTCACAGCATACACACCCCGTGTAACAATAATATTGCAGTTAAAAGAAGGAATTTGGCAGAACCAAAACCAAACAGAACCAACAACCGTGGAGATAATATATATGCTGACGGCATAAAAAATCAGTCGTTACATACCTATGTAATACCATGAAGGTACCCCGATGAACTATACGACGAATAAACTAAACATACATACACATACCATCATTAAGCAATGAACAAAGATTGCAACGCCACTTCCTTCCTCCATCAGTAAAAATAACATATGGATTAACATATGTCCGACATCGTCTGCATCTGATAACACCTGCTGAACCAAAGTTCACAACTGGGACCTCTTCCTGACACAATAGCAGCAGCAAATAAAACATTCATTACAAATACCAGGTTCTATAGTTGTAATTTGAAAGTAAAACTCTACTTAGGGAAAACAAACTTACTCCTTCAGGCGCTGGTGCAAGAGGAGCAACAACAGCACCAAGTGGCAAATGCCATCTGGTAAGTAATGACCGTGAGCTTGGAATAGCATGAGTGGTCAGCCTCAAATATCTAGGATTGCAATTCAAAGTGTATGATTCAAGAATTGGTGATGGACCTGTTGATTCTCCGTCACATTTCAAAGGCCTAGGCAGTGAAGTTGGGTCAATGCCCACATCATGTGACCCAGGAACAGACCCAACAGGTAAGGACTGAAAATCCTCGACCAAGCTCTGAAGAGTACCACCTTTTGGAGGTCCTGTCATGAGATACTGGATGTTTTGGGCTCCAATAGGAGGAGGTGGTGGTACTTGGGATCCAGAATAAGCACCAAAACTAGGAGCGGACATGGATGGGTAGTTATGCGCAGGTCTAGGAGCAGAAAGCAGTGGATCAGCCTGAGTTTGAAATGAATTAGGTCCATGAACAGAGTTTGGGAAGGATGGGGGGCCCACAACTGGGGGGCCATGAAGAGGAGGCATGGATTGGGTACTTGAAGAAGATCGAGGAGGCGGTGGCGGAGGAATTTGATTATTTGGAATTTGCGTAAGGAAAGGTGGTGCTGGATTGGGAGGCATGTGTGGCGTTTGTGCAGAGAAAGATGTGGGTGGTGCATTGAATCTACTAGGAGGAGGTTGATGAGGATTTGGTGCTCCAAAATTCATCAAAGAGGCAGAAGGCTTGTAAGGTGTAGCTGGCCTACCCTGGAAGTTCACTGGTTTATCATTACCCCAATGCATGTTTGCTATAGACTATTTTGATATTAACAACTGAACTCTGCAATATAAATAAATGGTAAAATCATTGGCATTGTTGATTATATTGATTACATGTTACACTATATACAAAGGTACTAATATTATTTAAGTTTGAACAGAATCATGATTGTTACGAGCAATGACATCTAAATCTAACCTTTTTATTTATATGTGTTAACCATAGAAATATCTCCATTTTGGTAGCAACCGAATGAATGATATGATCCTTCCTAGTTAACTAGAAAAGAAAACTTAGAATTGTTGCCATCAAAATCAACCCACACATCAAAAGGCTATTTATTAAAACAAGGAGCAAGCTTTAAAGGTAGGATGCCAAGGGGGTTAGCCGATGGGAACTTCGTATATGCACATGAGGACCTTTTTAAACTGGACTGGAAACTCAAACTGATTATAGCTTTTACTATTACCATCTGGAACTGTCATTTCCAATCTAAATTATTCCGAAAGTCCAAAAAATGCTCAAAATGTTTGAAACTAAAACAAAACCCAAACTGCCTCACGCTCTTGGCAGATAGAAGTATTGGTCCAATGATTCAGAATAAGGAGGGAGTATATTCATTCACTTTTCTTACTTTCTCCAGTAAAATAAGCAGATTATTATATTTAAGCGGTAACAATTCTTTTTTACTAGTAATTGACTTACCAAATAATTTGACAATGCATGCATTTCTATAAAGTTAAATCATAGGACATTTTTATGTTACTAATAATCATTGGTTTAAAAGGTATTTAATAAAGAATATAACCAAAGACGACTATTCATTGTGCAAGTGTGTGGAAGGTTGGGAGTGGTCACTTTAGAAACTAGCATTTATTGAAATAATTGTTTTTGTTGACACTGTTTATGAAAAGGTTTGACCGTGGAAATATATTAATTTACCACAATGACTTTAAACTTACTGCTTTAGATCAGATTTTTTATTTTATTTTTAAAAAAAAAATTCAGAAAACCAAAGTCACACTTAAACTGCAAGAGATGAATTGCCTTATAATATAAACTCAAGTAATTATTTATCAAGGTTGAAAATCTATATCAACTTCTCATCTTATTTTTCTAAATAATACTACCCTTCGGGAGGCATTAGATAGTTATTTTGATATAAGAAATATAAAGATAAAACCTATGGAAAGTTTTTAGCATTATTACTGGTTAGGGGATTCTGAAATCTAAATTCGTTTAAATAAAAAATACCACCACTCTCAAGATATAGTTTTGTGTGAGTATTGAAAAAAATGAAGACATGTCACACACACACATGTGTATGTGTTGTGCGTGCACACATATCCCTTTCATTTTAGCCATTGGATTCAATAAATAAATGATTGGATTTCATGATGATGTAAAAGAGAAAAATTATAAAAGTATGACAAAGACTATCATGAAATCCAGCCATATATTTACCAAATACAATAGCTAAAATGAAGGAGCTACAGAGGGACTAAAATTGAAAGGGTTATGGATTTATTCTCATTAGTACGTACATATCAATAATAGTAAATATAATAAACAAGATTTTAAAATACAAAAACAGGTGTAAAATGTAACTAAACAAACTTCGAAAGGAAAAGAATTCTTGATTACTGTTTTAAGTATTTGGTTCAAAAATATTGAAGGATCAAGTCTTGATATTCGAGATCTGGGCTAAATATAGTCTCTAAACCACTTTATTTAAAAAATAAAAATGCTTCCAGTCTATGTTTACAAATATATCAGTTTAACTGACTCTCTTGCATTAGCCAAAGTTGTGCCCCCACTTTGATTAGCATTGTCTTCTTATTTGGACCTTAATCCAATGAGACTTGCTGGCATCAGATTTCATCTCTGAGACTTTAACTACTTAGAACTTGATACAGTTCATCAAGTGTTCCGCAATTGATTTAGTTCATTTGAATGCTATTAATGCAAGATCTCATGTAGTGATATATTAATGAAAGACATGAAAACTACTTGCAAACTTTCTAAATAACTAATGAAAATATTTGGTCAAAGCTCAAACTAAATCGTTTACCTTGATTTTGGATACAACATCAAGATGTCAAACATTTATAACGTATCACCCTTGCACAATATAAATGTTATGCTCAATTTAGCTATCTTGGCTACTTAGCCAAACTGATCCATGAGGTATAGTTCCTCTAAAAGCTTCAATCAAAGTGATTTGGCTATAGTTCAAATCGGGTCTGAAATTAACATTTTCACTCTTATTGGTTGATGTAACAACTCTTCATTTAAGGTGGAAAAGAACCCTACGCATGTTGTGCACGTGCACAAAGATAAGATAACGCACATCCTTTCCTTTATCATCTACTAATAAACCGACATGCACGATAAGCGTTAATTTACATCGCTCAGCATAGTGATTGATGAATTATTAAGTAGCCTAAATGGTTGACAACTTGACAATGATTTTTTAAAATTGGATTTGAAATCTAGTTATCACCAAGTGAGGATGCATGAAGACGATATCCACATAATTGCAGTTTGAACACATGAGCGAATTATTATTCATAGTCACACCATTTAGTCTCATTAATGCTCCCTTAGCTTTTCAGCCTTGTGAATTCTATCTTTGAAGAATATCACTAAAAGTTTGTGATTATATTTTCTAATGATATTTTAAATTTATAATATATAGCTCAACTTGGGATGAGCACACAACTCATGTATCCATAGCACTACACGGTATAAAAAGGAATTGGCCGATCATTAATCTATCAAAGTGCTACTTTGCACAAACTCAAGTGTCTTATATGAGTCACGTTGTTTCTCAAAGTGGCATAGCAATGGATGAGCAAAAGGTAACACCAATAAAAGAATGACCTGAAGACGCTGAGATGGTTTTTTAGCTTATCAGGATACTGTATAAGGTTTGTCAAAGATTATGGTATCATTGCAAGTCCTGGAGTGATGACACAAGTCAAGCTTTGAGCAATTGAAAGATTGTCTCGCATCCCCTCCTATATTAGTTATGCCAAACTTCAATGAAACTTTTATGGTAGAATGTGATCATCCAGAGAGGTACTGGAGATGTTCTATTTAAACAGAATGAATAAGTCATGCATTAAAAGGAAGAAATTTACAATTTTCTATATATGAGAAAGAGTTGTCAGCCCTTATCCTTCCACCAAGAAGCGAGGTCAATATTTATTAGAAGGATTAAGGAGGAGATTTGTGATTAAGATTGATCTTGAAGTTCTTAAATATTTACTTCAGTAAAGACTCCATAATGGAACCAAAGCAAATGGCTCATAAAGCACCATAGATTTGATAACTTTGTCAAGTATAGAACAGAGAAAGAAAATACAATAGCCAATTGTTACCCAAAAAACATGAATTTAAAAACCAACTACAAGTTATCTCGGTTTAAGTAGTTAACATTGACATAGGCTACGTATTAGTCGAGTACCAACACGCAACATTTAGAAGTATTGGGATGATAATGATATTGGATAATAACAAAATATCAAACATGTTGATAACAAGTTATAATTAATATGCCTCTTAAACAATGTAGCTGGTTGAGAAAGTCAGTAAAATCGAAAGTTTGATATAGAATAGCTTCATTATCCATGTAATTTACCCGGAATGTTTATCGGAGGCATTATGCATACTTCCCCGGAGTTTACAAGCAACAGTTTGGTTCTTTGAATCACAAAAAAAAAGTGATAGTTAACATTAACTATATTATAATATTATAAATTTATTAGTCTTTTAGTTGTTTAGATAGAATTTTTTTTCCCTAAACACTAATTGCATAACACGGTTAGTTTATAAATTACAATATATCTACTATGATATTCTGATAAACAAAATTTATACAATCAGCTTATAAAATATCAAAGACTGTATATAATCTACATATGTATTATTTCATCTCTTATCATACCCTTCAGTTATTTGGTCACCAAAATCATCTTTAGCATTTGCTCATATTCATATTTTTTTCCTTTTCATTTTCATTTAAATGATTGGATGAGTAATGTTAATTTGATATTAAATTTCTATTTCTACCTTTTGGTTCATTATTGACAAATTAAACATATAACTTAGCTGATTTTTACTTCTAGTTTTTGGTGCATAAATAAAAACAAAAGAAGATGAATGTTTATATGTTAACTTACTAATCAAAAATAATACACAAAGAAAATTGATGAAAAAGAGAAGTGGCTCTTACATGATATTGTTTATAACGGTAAAAAGTTCACAATATATATATATATATATATATATATATATATATGAAGTAATGGAATAAGTAGAGTTTTCATTATTAGAAAACTTAATGAAGAAAGACACGAAGAAATACGGTTACAACTAAACAAACAATTGATTTGGATTTCTAGTGTGATCTATTTATTGTTATTTATTGTATGCTAAAAACAAACTTTAATAATGTGAATAGGTTTGTTTGTCATTTTCTTGTATTTCAACATTTAGAAAATATTATGGTCGATATTCTTTAAAAAATATCGAATATTTAGACAAAATACTGGAGGAAAATGGAGCACACATAATTACTTATAAGAAGATTGATGAAATGCATTTTTACAAAGGTAAAATAATGATAAGTCCCATTACTCAAACCATCAAGCAAGAGCTCCTCCATTAATAGAATGTTACATCTTTAGGTGGGAATTTAGAAGTAGAATGGACACTCATAGGGATTAAACAAGTCTTATCGACCATGATTGAAGAGATGTGAAATAATATGTGAGATCATGTGATGCATGCCAAAAAAGTGAAGTAAGAAAAAGGTTTAGATCCCAGCATTACATTACCAACATCAGAAAAAGTTTGAGTGGATGTGAGCATGGACTACATTGTTGGACTACCTAAGCACAGTAGTCATTCTGTGACGGTGGAGAGGTTAACAATGTACAGGCATTTCTTTGCTTGGTTCAACCTTACACGGCAAAACAAGTAGCAAAAATAATTTTCAACGTAATTTTAAAATTACATGGTCTCCCTATACCCATCGTAAATAATAGAGATGTGATATTCACTAGTCTATTATGCAAAGAATTTTTTAAGCTGCAAGGTTGTTCCCTAGCATTGAGTAGTGAATAACACTCGCAAACTGATGACCAATCTGAGGTGACCAACAAGGCTATGGAATGCTACTTGAGATGCTATGGACATGCATAAAATAAAGAGTGAAATTATTGAAAGAGATTGGGTTATTCAAAAATTACAACCAAATTTCAGTAGATGTGCGAGAAACACACAAACTCTCACGCAGTTCTGTGGATACTTGGTAGAAAAGAGAGTGGCTGACGCTACCAGTAAGCTGAAATTTCCACCCAATGCAAAACTTCACCCTGTTTTTCTTGTGTAACGACTTAAGAAGAGAATTGAAAGGCGAGTTATAGTACAGCCAGACATTCCTACATATGAAGCATAGGGACAAGCCAAAATTCATCGAACAATGGTGACACGTGCACTAATAAAATGAAGCCAACAACCTAAAGATGAAATAACTTGGGAGGATTATTGAGCTCTGGTAGCAAAGTTATTCGCTTTTGACCTTGAGAGAAGATCAAAATTTGATGGAGACATATGTAACAAACCCTCTTCATTTCACGAAGAAAAGAACTTTGTGAATGTTGTGCATGTGCACAAAAATAACAGCAAGCACACCCATTTTCCTCTATCAACTACAGGTGTTCCAGCTTGCAGAAAATATTGCATTTGCAATGCAACCACAAGGGACCATCATCTGCAACAGAATGACCAGAATAAGCCTGTTACAGTGACAGTGTCAGCAAATCTGAGGAGGCAGTGATCCCAGATATTCCAGAAGCATAATAGAAGAGAATAGAAGAGAGACTTTGGTTATTTCCATGATAGAGAAGACAAAAAATAGTGCAACTAATCAATGTAATCATGAGAACTATATGTATGTGAGTGCACGATGATTGTATATGTTTGGAATATTTTAATGAAATTCTGTCTTTATCTCTTTTATTCTTTTTCTTTCACAGCTCTCTATTCCCTTGCATTTATTCGCCAAATAGTACTTGAGAAATATCGTTGCGACAGGAAGAGGTGAGCTAGATGAAAATTGCTAATTTAAGAGTGTGGGTCTTTTTTGTTTTGTACTCACCCAACAAAAGCATACTTCGATTTAACAGTCGCAGTACAACTCAAATTGCATTAGAATCAACTAGCAGGCTTTCCGATCCGAAATTCAAAGAAAATCATGTCAGCCATGCATGGGATCTAAGGCATTGGGCATTTAAACCGGATCTGCACTTCACACTTGAAATCCTCCAAAAATATAACAAAGTAAGAGAAAAGCGAACTCAAGCCCTATATTTTAACGGCGGATAACTAAAACATCCAAAACTGTTCTGTTGTATGCAAATAAAGAAGAAAAATAAAGTCACACCAGCAAATAATAGAAAAAGGAAAAATCAAATGAAGAAGAAGAATACTTACCTGGATTGTTCTTCGGATCCTGGACTATGCTTGGAGGAAAAAATAGGGAGGAAGAAGGGATAGTTAACAGTCATCAGAGTGAGCTTCTCTCAATTCCGAAATATTGGCCGATCCGCATAAGAAAAGCTGATGAGCATCTCATATCGGGATAAATACATCCGCACTCAAAAATTAACAATTTGATTTTTACGAACATGATAGTTTATGTTATATGTATCTCATATCCGTACAAGCGAATGCGAATGCGGATACGAAGATATCCTTATTTGAAAATTAACCGTCTGATTTTTGTGAATATTATAGTTTATATTATATGTATTTTTGTACAATGAAAGATATTTTTTTTTTATTAATTAGTAGTTTATATTTGTGAAGACTTGAAACCATTGTAAATCATTTGTACTCGTAATAAATCTCAAAGCAAGAAAACTAAGTGGACTTAGACAGTGATTTGAGGTCGAACCACTATAAAAATTCATGTGTTCTTGCTATTCTTTCTCATTTTTTTAATTACATATTCTCGTTTTCAATTGATTTCAGGATGTAGTGTCACATTTTGACTCAACATTTTGTGTGTTTACACTGAGAAACGAGCTTCTCGACGGAAGATCTAGCTTAGAACTTTAGATTTCGAGCATCCAAAGTTAGATCCAAAGGTTTGTCGCTGCATGTATGAAGTTACTGAGATTTGAAACATCAGATCTGAGAGATATGACACCTAAGAGAGCTTCCACAAGATCTGGAGCTGTCGCTGGAGAATATGAAGCTTCTCGACACAATGAAGAGACAACTCAGTCAACCCATGTTTTGCTAGGATCTTCCTCCCCATGGGAGATGGTGAGCAAAGTTGAACTTGATAGGATGATGGCTGAAATGAACAAAAGAATATTGAATAGCCATAATGCCACTTTGAAAGAATGGAGAAAAGCTTTGCTATGTTGGCTCAATAACTACAAAAACGTACGAAGAGCCATAGAATTCATCGTCTTCAAGTTATGAGGAGGATAGTTCATCATCGTCGGATCCAAACTGGAGAGAAGGCAAGAAAAAGATGAAGAGAAAGAATGTTGGGGCATCAAACAAGTGATGTAGTGAACCGGTTTTTCGACTCTCGAAAATCGACACCAATACGTACACTATATAGCATGCCGAAAATTCAAGTGCCGAAAATACCAATCGTTGGGGGTAAAGAAGAAAAGAGATAGAAGAAAATAGAAATAACAACACAGGATCTCACAATCGCAGTGGAACAATATATAATATATAATTATTGATCTTTATACAAAAGAATCTGTAACATTTTATATACATACCATCATCTGAGTACAACAGTCAACAAATCAATCTGGACAGTTATAATAATCTGTCCTCACAATTGCTGATAACACATCAATGAATACAACGGAAAATATAACAATCTACGTGAGTACGTCTCTAGGCCTCCAACTCGTCTCCTGAAGCTCCAAGTATCCAATCTAATCTGTAATATACTCGGTCTGACCCGAGTATTATAATAAAATAACGACCGAGTCAGTCTGGAAAACCAACGTGAGGAAACACACTCAATTTGAATTTAATTATTTTAAAAAATCCTTTTGAAAACAAAGGTATCTCGTAAGATCACGCCATAAAAACGATGGGTTTTACCTTACGATAACCAAATACTTTTATATAAAAAATCATGTGATATTATAATAGTGTCTAAGTACAAATACTTATATTAAAATAGCTGAAATGCTTGCATCTCGCATTTAAACATGGTTGGGTACAATCTAAACCATACGGCGCTTATTGGAGAATGTTTTTCATACAATGACTAGGCACTGGGTACCACCTATCACGGTACACGTTTAGAAAATGTACCGAGATCGAACCTATCGATCCCTGCCAACACAAGACCGGCCTACCCCTTACTGGATAGTACCGAATATGTCATCACCCCGGTTGTTCCCAACCTTTTTACTGAGATCTCATGCACAACCAATCCATAAATATGTAGATGTAGGGTATCTAGAAAAGTGACAGCATACCCTAATGGGTGCGACCCACTTAGCCTTGCTGCATCTCTCCTGATTTTCAGTCATTCCCGATTGATGAGGCTTGAGGCTACGTATTACCTTAGATTAAGCATTCATATACTTGGAATGCTAACACCGCCTTCCAGGCAACAATACAATGATAGCATTCATCCATACAAGTTGTTCTGGGTCTGAACAAACCAATCTCTTCAAAGATCGCCGCCTTCATTATCCTCAAGATTTCACAATTCGTAACCCTCAAATCGAATCGAAGTGGTTTTCAGATAATCAAATCTGATCCCGGTCTCTTCGAAACGATCAATGAATTTGGCCAGATTTTGATAGTCGGTTATTTAACTATCAAATTCCACACATAAGCAGTCATTGGGCCCATATTATAAATCTTTCAAGCATTTATCTCAAAATATCTTTACAAAAGTATATATTCAAATCTCTTCCGGTATTCAATATTTGAAACGATTTCAAATACTTAAATCCATAATAGGATATTTCAACCCATATCAACACTTAGAAATATTTCCCAATCCAACTTATAATTCATTACTTAGAAAAATATTTCTATATGCATCATTTCGTCGCTAAAATATCTCCAAACCTTTAATTCCAATACTTAGGGAAATATTATAAGTCTTTTTCCCAAAATCATTTCTAATATCCATACTTAGAAAATATTCCATACTTATCTCATAAATCTCCGGAATTTTTATTAATTCCCTTACAATTTCCAAAAATTATCGATTATACTTATTTATAATCCAACTAACAATTTATAACTCCTTAATGAATTCAGATTCATTTTCGAAGTTCCCGTATCTAAACAATTTGGAAATTTCCTTTTCTCAAATTTCTTAAGTTCCCGAATTGCATTATAAGATTTCCACTTATAAAATCACATCCATTAAATAAAACCCAATTCACAAATATTGAGAGCACTATAAATAAAGTTCAATCACTTACTTTTAAACTATATATATATATATAATAAATTTCAAAAACATAGTTAAATAATTATTTAAAATATCAAGGCACTTTTAAAATAAATGTCAATAACTAATTCTAATTCATTTATAAAATTTCTAATCGATTTTCAAAACTTGTTTATAAAACTTAGAATTCATTTCAACAAATTTAAATATTTAAATAACCAACTTTCTGAAATATTTTAGTCCAATTAATAGTTGTTAAAACTACATAGTTTAATAAATAAAAATCCTATTCTAAAAACAAACCTTAACTTCTTGTGAAAAACCATTTTTAAAATTCAACATACCCACTATTTTATACTTATAAATCCCTCTCGATTTATTACAAATCGATTTACATTTCCAATTTCATAACTATTTCCAAATTCCAGAATAGAATTTACTATTTCTTTCTAAATTGATTTCCATATCTCATTTTAAATTCACACTGTGAATTTATGTTTTCAATTTATCAAATGATAATCATTCCACTTTATTTATAAACATTGTTTATAAATTTCATAAACTCATTCCCAGTTTATACAGGTTTATATTACAAAAATCCATTTATAAATCGATTTCTAATCAAAATTCCATTTAGGAATCTATTCCTTAAATAATCCAAACTATATTCCAAAACCATTCAAATCTCAATTTCGACTCCCATTTCGGATTTTAAGAATCTCATTTAAAAATCCATCGTTTAAAAATACTCAATTTAAAATTCTCTATTAGAAATCATTTTACGAAATAGCTAAATAAATATCCAAATCCAATCATTTGTTTTATCCAACTCAATTCCCTTTTAAATAACCCCAAAATTAAATATAAATATTTTCATTTCCAAAATCGCCTTTGAATTTCCCTTTTAAATTCAAAAATATTATTTATGGTATTTATAATACCAAAATTAAGGTCAGTGCTACTATAACATCCAATAAATTCAAATCACATCATAGCCTATCACAGACTATTTAAAACACATCATGTATTACTATATATGAAATTAAAATCAACAATTTTGAGGAATCCAGTTGGATCCCTCCAACCACAGATGTCATATAATCACAAAAATATAATCACCGCTTCGATGTGGGATATCGAAATAAAAAGGGTCATCCGCTATTATGCGGGCATATAGTGTCTCATTCGCTCCAATCGATGGGAAATATATCCAACTACTAATATATATGCTGGTATATATAATATAACATCCAACTGATAATAATTTATCAATCCATCCAATCAACCAATAAATAATTTTAACTAATTAAAATAAAACCAATTATCCAAGATGAGTGAGATTTACTCACCATTATTCCAGTGGTCGCTTGCCTATTCTGGTTCCGTCTGAATTCAAACGGCGTTCGAATTCAGCATAAAATTCAACAAGCTCCATTTGTTGCCACACCAAATCCATATTGTAGTATTTATTGATATGATCTTAACGCGACTAATCACATTCAATTTGGACCTAAAACGAATTAGATGTTTAATTTACAAAATTCATCAATTAAATAATATTTGAAATCCACTAATCACATAATTATACTTAACTTAATTACTTTCCTCCCTCTAATCTCTCTCCCTCTTACGTTCTCGGGCCCCAGAAAAAACGCGGCATCCCTCCCATCCTACCGCCGCCGCCAGAGATCGCTAGAGCAGCTCGCGTCATCACCGAAGACGTCCCAGCCTCCGACCATTCCATCGACACCAGCGCCAACCCCCATTGCCTCGTCGACGACCCAAATCGAACCCAAAACGTGATTCCGTTCATCTCGAACTGCACCACCACAACATGACGAAAAGCCACCAAACTCTGGCCGCTGCTAGCACTCACCACTCCCCACCTTTTTCCTTCAGGCGCCCCCACCCCTAGATGACCAGAGCTCACTGCCGAGCTCCAAATCCTAAATACGTTCGCCGACGATCTACCATCTCCCCATCGCGCCAAATCCAATCTCCACTGTTGATTTGCTTTACTTCCCTGCCGTGGTCATTTCACTAGTTGAGGCCTCGGTCTATTTCTTGCTCTAGTGGCACCGGCGAACCCAGGCCGTTGGATTTGGCTGTTGAAAAATTTGATCGCTTCTTTTTTTTCTCGTGCATTTAAAATGAAGAGGGAACGTGATTTAAAAGAAAAGGGGTAGGTATGAACATAGGTAGGGTGGCTGATGAGATGTAATAGCAGCTATGAAAAAAAAATTATTTAAAATTTCAAAATATCTAGATACTTAATTCCAAACCCGATCGAGGCATACCGCCTGGCGTTCCTAATGTTATACCCCTATTCCGTACGCAATGGGACAAGTCTCTAGCCACAATTCGATCATATGGAGAAGATAGCTTTTTGAATCTAATTATAATATTAAATTTCCGATATTAATTTCAACGCGTTTCTATCCTATACGACCAAACAGTGCATCTGATCGCTACGAAATTTGACGGCGTATTATAACTCATTATTACGGATCCAATGACACTGGTTTCGTCAAAATCCAAGACCGTGTCCCAAAAGGCTATTTTATATGCTAATTAAACGAGTTAATTCCAAAATTAGTTAAATCACTTTTAAATCAAATTTAAAAGTTTTATTACCTTCATTCTTATTAATAGAAATCAAATATTCCCTTAAAACATTTTTATCCAAATAAAATCCAAGATTTCAATTATTTAAACGATTTCAAGTTATTTAATTCATAAAATTAACTTTTCAATATTTAAAATTAATTAAACGTTCAAATTTCAAATTACCAAAATTCTAGGTCGTTATATTCTTCCCCTCTTAAAAGAATTTCGTCCCCGAAATTGCCAAGGTAGTAAAAATGCCTAAACCCATTTTTTCTAAAACAAATTAGTTGAAATAACTTTCCCAAATCCCTTTAAGTTCTTAACTTTCCAAAATCAATTTGTTGAAACCTTATTATTAC
This sequence comes from Allium fistulosum, assembly GCA_030737815.1. Classification (NCBI taxonomy): domain Eukaryota; kingdom Viridiplantae; phylum Streptophyta; class Magnoliopsida; order Asparagales; family Amaryllidaceae; genus Allium; species Allium fistulosum. Next base: position 922,967,406 of record CM060904.1, read on the forward strand.
TTTTACTCAGCTTCCAAATTCATTTATAGATTCCAACTAATATCTTCCATTTAATCATTTCAAATTATAACTCAAAACCCGATTTTAGTTATAAAAAAAATTCTTCAAAATTTCTAGCTCTTTAAGTTTTCAAAAAAATTCGTCAGCGTCTCCTTTGCGCGGCTAGATCAGAACAACTCCAAATCGCCACTACGGGCCCAAACCATCAAAAGAAAACCAAAGCCAAGTGGCTCAATCATAAAACCATCAAATTCAGACAACGGTAAAAACGTGTACCTTTTGTTGGGCAACCAATTTTCTTATGAAATCAAGGGCATCAAATTAGCTCTTGCTTTTATGTACCTGCATCTTTTTGCCAATGATATCCAATCATATAGTTCATAATTATTATATTTTGTATTTCCTAATTTCCAACATTTGTTTTACTTAAGCTCATATGATGTACATATATCATCCGTACGCAATATCAAATCTGATCGCTCGCTCGATCATACAATTTCACTTCCGAACTAGTATCATTTACACGACCACTCTAGTGCGGACTCAGATCCGGTTCCTTGATTAGAAACCATCATTCTCCTTGCATAGTCGTATACTATGATAGAGAATTCCAGGATCAACCAAAAATCCATATCCAGTGTTCGCTGTTGAGAATCGAGTGAAAAATTCCAACTCGGATTGATATAAATTATCTCAAAATTCTGTGCTCGAATCTGGATCAAACCGTCATGCGAATAAAATAATATACATACAACTTACGTATTTATTTAAATTGATCTCTTAGCTAAACCAAATTCTTTTATTCACCTTCATTCCATTCTTAGTATATTATTTCCAATATTAATATCACTTAAAAATCATTCCATCAAATTTTTGTTCAACAATATTTCACCCCATATTAATTTTATTTATGAATCATTTCATAAAATGTTACTTAAGTTTATAAACATTTTATTCAACAGTTCTTATGTTTATTTCCACTTCACAACTTAAGTCTATATCCATTTTATATCAAATCCAATTTTATTTAACTCAATTCCATTGTTCAATTTCAATATTTCAACCATATTCCAAAATCATATTCAACTCACTAATTCATTAGTTCATTCATTAATTCATCTTGTTTAACTTAACTCAAGTTAAATTTCATTCTAAATTTGCTTTCCTCAACATTCCTATTCAACAATTTTAAAGCTTTGCTTCACTTACAAATTTTCAAAATTTATAAGTTATCAACTTATTTTCTCATATTCTCGATAAAACATTTAAATGAAAATCCCAAAGTTTAAACACCTCGTTCTAAAGTATTTCAATCATTTTTGAAATCATACACACACACACACTCACTCGCTATCCTTTAGTATATCAAATCATTCCTTTGGATTTTAAAAATCAAAACTAGTTTTTCCTAAACAAAACTCCAATGGTAGCAGTTCTTCTCTTGGAAACTCGAAAATGAACGTCGATGATGCTGCAGTCATCACCGAAATTATTTTCCAACGACCGAAGTGAGTTCAGTGCTTTCTATTTCTTTTAAACCCTTTTAAATATTTCTTATTCAAAAATATTTTTCAAATAATACTATTACTATTTTCCAAAACTTTGAAAAATCATTACCAAAACCAACGGGATATAAATTTCCACGTCCCGAGCTTTAAACCCTTACAAATCATATTGAAAACATACTTCTGAAATTTCCTTTTAATTCATAAATCACATTTATAAATCATATATTTATATAATCTCACCTTGGTTATATAAAATCATTTCTCTATTATTAGTCTTGCGTAATAAAATATCAACCACTTTATTAGAACACAACAACAACAAATGATAATCAAATATTATCATTCTCTAACATCCAAGCACACCATATAATAATAATTTCTGAAAAATTATTCCCTTATATATAAAATATAATCCAGGTAAAATTATTTCATTTACCCAATTTCAAAACAATACCATGTCAAATTATTCTGTTTAAGTGTTTAGAGATCCCTATCAATAACGTTAATTACTCGTATTGACCAGAATCCATAAACCACTCAACTGACCAATCAACACAATATAAAACAACTTTTTTATATCACTAATAGATACACGCTCATATATATGTACATTCAAACTCATTCTAGGGTGCTACTGACTCTATCTCTAATGAGTTACCCAACCAAAGCCAAGGTTCTCGCTTAACCTTCAGCTCTGATACCAAGTGTAACGAACCGGTTTTTCGAACCTCAAAAATCGACACCAATACGTACACTATATAGCATGCCGAATATTCAAGATCTGAAAATACTAATCGTTGGGGGTGAAGAAGAAAAGAGATAGAAGAAAATAGAAACAACAACACAGAATCTCACAATTGCAGCGGAACAATATATAATATATAATAATTGATCTTTATACAAAAGAATCTGTAACATTTTATATACATACCATCATCCGAGTACAACGGTCAACAAATCAATCTGGACGGTTATAACAATCTGTCCTCATAATTGCTAATAACACACCAATGAATACAGCAGAATATATAACCAACTACGTGACTACGTCTCTGGGCCTCCAACTCATCTCCTGAAGCTCCAAGTATCCAATCTAATCTATAATATACTCGGTCTGACCCGAGCATTATAATAAAATAACACACGTGTCAGTCTGGAAAACCAGCGTGAGGAAACACACTCAATTTGAATTTAATGATTTTCAAAAATCCTTTTGAAAACAAAGGTATCTCGTAAGACCACGCCACACATAAAAACGATGGGTTTTTATCTTACGATAAACAAACACTTTTATATAAAAATTCATGTGATATTATAATAGTGTCTAAGTACAAATACTTATTAAAATAGCTGAAATGCTTGCATCTCACATTTCAACATAGTTGGGTACAATCAAAACCTTACGACGCTTATTGGAGAATGTTTTCCATACAATGACTAGGCACTGGGTACCACCTATCACGGTACACGTTTAGAAAATGTACCGAGATCGAACCTATCGATCCTTGCCAACACAAGACCGGCCTACCCCTTACTGGATAGTACCGAATATGTCATCACCCCGGTTGTTCCCAACCTTTTGACTGAGATCTCATGCACAACCAATCCATAAATATGTAGATGTAGGGTATCTAGAAAAGTGACAGCATACCCTAATGGGTGCGACCCACTTAGCCTTGCTGCATCTCTCCTGATTTTCAGTCATTCCCGATTGATGAGGCTTGAGGCTACGTATTACCTTAGATTAAGCATTCATATACTTGGAATGCTAACACCGCCTTCCAGGCAACAATACAATGATAGCATTCATCCATACAAGTTGTTCTGGGTCTGAACAAACCAATCTCTTCAAAGATCGCCGCCTTCATTATCCTCAAGATTTCACAATTCGTAACCCTCAAATCGAATCGAAGTGGTTTTCAGATAATCAAATCTGATCCCGGTCTCTTCGAAACGATCAATGAATTTGGCCAGATTTTGATAGTCGGTTATTTAACTATCAAATTCCACACATAAGCAGTCATTGGGCCCATATTATAAATCTTTCAAGCATTTATCTCAAAATATCTTTACAAAAGTATATATTCAAATCTCTTCCGGTATTCAATATTTGAAACGATTTCAAATACTTAAATCCATAATAGGATATTTCAACCCATATCAACACTTAGAAATATTTCCCAATCCAACTTATAATTCATTACTTAGAAAAATATTTCTATATAAATCATTTCGTCGCTAAAATATCTCCAAACCTTTAATTCCATTACTTAGGAAAATATTATAAGTCTTTTTCCCAAAATCATTTCTAATATCCATACGTAGAAAATATTCCGTACTTATCTCATAAATCTTCGGAATTTTTATTAATTCCCTTACAATTTACAAAAATTATCGATTATACTTATTTATAATCCAACTAACAATTTATAACTCCTTAATGAATTCAGATTCATTTTTGAAGTTCACGTATCTAAACAATTTGGAAATTTCCTCTTCTCAAATTTCTTAAGTTCCCGAATTCCAATATAAGATTTCCACTTACAAAATCACATCCATTAAATTAAACCCGATTCAACAATCTCGAGAGCAGTTATAAATAAATTTCAATCACTTACTTTTAAACTCTATATATATAATAATAAATTTCAAAAACTTAGTTAAATAATTATTTAAAATATCAATGCACTTTTAAAATAAACGTCAATAACTAATTCCAATTCATTTATAAAATTTCTAATCGATTTTCAAAACTTGTTTATAAAACTTAGAATTCATTTCAACAAATTTAAATATTTAAATAACTAACTTTCTGAAATATTTTAATCCAATTAATAGTTTTTAAAACTACATAGTTTAATAAATAAAAATCCTTTTCTAAAAACAAACCTTAACTTCTTGTGAAAAACCATTTTTAAAATTCAACATACCCATTTTTTTATACTTATAAATCCCTCTCGATTTATCACAAATCGATTTACATTTCCAATTTTATAACTATTTCCAAATTCCAAAGTAGAATTTACTATTTCTTTCTAAACCGATTTCCATATCTCATTTTAAATTCACATTGTGAATTTATATTCCCAATTTATCAAATGATAATCATTCCACTTTATTTAGAAACCTTGTTTATAAATTTCATAAACTCATTCGCAGTTTATACAGGTTTATATTACAAAAATCCATTTATAAATCGATTTCTAATCAAAATTCCATTTAGGAATCTATTCCTTAAATATTCCAAACTATATTTCAAAACCATTCAAATCTCAATTTCGACTCCCATTTCGTATTTTAAGAATCTCATTTAAAAATCCATCGTTTAAAAATCCTTAATTTAAAATTCTTTGTTTGAAATCATTTTACGAAATAGCTAAATAAATATCCAAGTCCAATCATTTATTTTATCCAACTCAATTCCTTTTTAAATAATCCTAAAATTAAATATAAATATTTTCATTTCCAAAATCGCATTTGAATTTCCTTTTCAAATTCAAAAATATTATTTATGGTATTTATAATACCAAAATTAAGGCCAATGCTACTATAACGTCCAATAAATTCAAATCACATCATAGTCTATCACAGACTATTTAAAACACATCATATATTACTATATATGAAATTAAAATCAACAATTTTAAGGAATCCAGTTGGATCCCTCCAACCCGTTTCCCTGCAACCATAGATGTCATATAATCAAAAAAATATAATCACCGCTTCGAGGCGGAATATCGAAATAAAAAGGGTCATCCTCTATTATGCGGGCGCATAGTGTCTCATCCGCTCCAATCGGTGGGAAATATATCCAACTACTAATATATATACCGATATATATAATATAACATCCAACTGATAATAATTTATCAATCCATCCAATCAACCAATAAATAATTTTAACTATTTAAAATAAAACCAATTATCCAAGATGAGTGAGATTTACTTACTATTATTCCAGTGGTTGCTTGCCCATTCTGGTTCCGTCTGAATTCGAACGACGTTCGAATTCAGCATAAAATTCAACAAGCTTCATTTGTTGCCAAACCAAATCCATATTGTAGTATTTGTTGATATGATCTTAAAGTGACTAATTGCGTTCAATTTGGACCTAAAACGAATTAGATATTTAATTTACAAAATTCATCAATTAAATAATATTTGAAATCCACTAATCACATAATTATACTTAACTTAATTACTTTCCTCCCTCTAATCTCTCTCCCTCTCACATTCTCAGGCCCTAGAAAACACGCGACCTCCCTCCCATCCTGCCGCCGCCACCGGAGGTCGCCAGAGCAGCTCGCGTCATCACCGAAGACGTCCCAGCCTCCGATCATTCCATCGACACCAGTGCCAACCCCCATTGCCTCGTCGATGACCCAAATCGAACCCAAAACACGATTCCGTTCATCTCGAACTGCACCACCACAACACGATGAAAAGCCACCAAACTCCGGCCGCAGATAGTTCTCACCCCTCCCCACCTTTTTCCTTCAGGCGCCCCCACCCCTAGGTGACCAAAGCTCAATGCCGAGCTCCAAAATCCTAAATACGTTCACCAACGATCTACCATCTCCCCATTGCGCCAAATCCAATCTCTACCGTTGATTTTCTTTACTTCCCTGTTGCGGTCATTTCACTAGTTGAGGCCTCGGTCTATTTCTTGCTCTAGTGGCGCCGGCGAACCCAGGCCGTTGGATTTGGCTGTTGAAAAATTTGATCGCTTCTTTATTTATTTTTTCTCTTGCGTTTAAAATGAAGAGGGAACGCGATTTAAAAGAAAAGGGGTAGGTACGAACATAGGTAGGGTGGCTGATGAGATGTAATAGCGGCTGTGAAAAAAAAAATTTAAAATTTCAAAATATCTAAATATTTAATTCTGAACCCCGATCGAGGCATGTCGCCTGGTGTTCCTAATATTATACCCCTATTCTGAATGCAATCAGACTAGTCTCGAGCCCCAATTCGATCGTATGGAGAAGATAACTTTTTGAACCCAATTATAATATTAAATTTCTGATATTAATTTCAATGCCTTTCTATCCTATACGACCAAAAAATGTATCTGATCGCTACAAAATTTGACGGTGTATTATAACTCATCATTATGGATCCAATGATACTAGTTTCGTCGAAATCCGAGACTGTGCCCTGGAAGGCTATTTTATATGCTAATTAAACGAGTTAATCCCAAAGTTAGTTAAATCGCTTTTAAATCAAATTTAAAAGTTTTTTACCTTCATTCTTATTAATAGAAATTAAATAAGCCCTTAAATATTTTTTTATCCAAATAAAATCCAAGATTTCAATTATTTAAATGATTTCAAGTTATTTAATTCATAAAATTAACTTTTCAATATTTAAAATTAATTAAACATTCAAATTTCAAATAACCAAAATTCTGGGTCGTTACAAGTGAAGTGGAGGAAGTGGCACTATTTTGGCCACTACCAACATGGTCGGTACTGAACATAATCAATACAGCACCGACCATGTTGAAGGAGGAGGAAGTGGACAACCACTGATGTAGTGAATGTTTTTTACAACGAGGATGATTTGCATGATACTGGTAATAACGTTGGCCAAAATGTTAGTGCATAAACTTATGGTGGTCAAAGGAACGCCGTAGAATAAACAAGACAATGTAGAAAATTTGGACATCACGGGACAAACCGAGAGCGTTTTCAAAGTCAAAAACTCAGGGCAGCCCTGGATGTCACCTTCCAGCTGCCCAAACCATCAAAGAATTCATAGCGACATGATTAGGAGATTGTTGAACAAAAATCAGCATAGAAGTAACGAAAAATGGGGTTCAACACCTAGTAGAACTCCATTCACTGATGATATATTGCAGGAGTGTAATCCCAAAAAGTTTGTGGTGTCGACGATGCCATCTTATAATGGAACAACAGATCCAAGACAGCATCTATTGAAGTATGAATGACATATGGATGGTGACCTTGCTAACAATGGGTGGGATGCAAGTGCTTCCCCATATTCTTAGATAGGGTAGCTATGATGTGGTTCACTTGGCTTGCACCGAGTTATTATCTTCTTTTGATCAATTAGGAAAGAAGTTTATAGAGCAGTTTAGGCTTCATACTGCTTGGCTAAAGGATGTGATATCCTTGTCAAACATCCATCAGAGTTCTGAAGAGACTTTGAAAGATTTTATGAAGTAATTCAATACGGCGGCGACTGAAGTTAGTAATCCGAAGGAGTATATAGTTTTGATGGCATTGATTCGAGGGGTTCACCTTGATACAGACTTTGGTGGATGGCTTTAAAAAAGCAGTCACCTATTGTTACGACCTGAAATTTTGGACACTTCATATTTAAATATCTGAATTATTTAAATATTTAAATCTTAGATTAAATGTGATTAAATTGATTTAATAACCTTGTTAACCCTTGTTATCCCGCTTTGTGACAAAGCAATATTCAGACGAGTGAAAACGGTCAAACTGCAGAATCATAAAGCAAGAATCCAGAGCGATAACCGTCAGAATCAAATGTCAAACAAGACCAAGGGATGGACTTTACAAGCTTGCCAAGTGCCTCCAAGAATGGTCTACACACCACCCACTACACTTGCCAAATCAAAGGTGCCAAGATATAACCAAAGTCATGGATCAGTATTGATCCCTGATAATGGATCGATATCGATCCCTGAAAGCTCCTTGAATCTTCACTCCCCTTATGCCATGCAAATACGGAGCAATTACAAGTTAATCTATGCTAGTATGGAATGGTTTGCAAGCCCATTTCAATTCAAACGGCCAATAGATAAGTCAAATGCTTTTATCCTACCTTCGAACCAAGGAATTGTAACACCCATGATTTTTGGTAACATTATTTAGGGTATTTAATTAGTTAAATTAAATAAAATAATGTGTTGATTAGGGATTGAGATTTGATTTAATTAAAAGGGCAGCCGTGCCATTTAAACAATGAATTAAAAGAAGACTTTAACATGAAATAGGGGAGGGGTAAAATGGAAAAGAGGCCATTCCTATATCTATTCCCTTAGGCTGTGTATGTGTTCATTTCAAGGTGAAAACCCTATTAAATGACCTCCAAATGCCTTGCGAATTTTTATACAGACCAAAAATATAATTTTGGAGATGGGTTTCGATTTTCAGAATTTTCTGAATTTTTGTGGAATTTATATGAATTTTCTAGTAAAGAAAATATTAAATTGGATTATAAATTATTTACAGTTAAATAATAAAAGGATTGGGTCTGAAATTTTTATATGTTGGAAAACATATTAAAAGAGATTTTCTGGAATTTTTGTAGAATTTTCCTAATTGTTTTAATGGTTATATAAAACATTTAAGTCTTTCGAAATATTTTAATGAAAGGTTTCGAAGGGGTGGTTCCCCAGGGTTTCAAAAGGGTTGAAAGGAAAGGTTTTCCTATGTTTTCGAAAGGCAATATTTAAAGGTTTTAAGAAAAGAATGTCTAGGATTTTAAAGCTTTCAAGGGGAAGGTTTTTTATGCTTTCCAAAGGAAGGATTTAAATGGTTTCGAAAGGAAAGATTTGGCCTTTCACCCTAGGTTAAGTAAAGGGTTTTACTTGGTTTCGAAGGGGTTACCTTCAAGGGTTTTGAAGGGGGTTGTTTAAAGGTTTTAAACAAAGGTTTCCATTGTATTAACTAGGCAATATAGCCTAAGTGTTTTCAAGTTAAAAAGGGTTTTAACTTGTTTTAAAAGGATAGCTAATCCTTATTAAAATTCATCAACATTACTTTGAGTAAGGTAAATATATAACATGGCAAAATAGCTTAGAGTAAAGCTAAGAATATGTTTTCCTTGTATAAGTATGATTGAAAATATTAAATCATTTTGAAAAGGTTTTCAAGGAAAAAGATGAAGGGTAGTTAACCTTAAGAAAATGATTTGGAGAGACAGTCCATTTTGATCCGAACAGTTAGTTCAGTTTGCGGACAGTTGGTCCAGTTTGCGGATAGTTAGTCTAGTTTGTAGGCAGTCAGCCCAGTTTTCAGACAGATAGTCCATTTATTACTTATGGATAGAGAGTCCATTAGTTACCTGATTATAGCTTAACGGACTTAGCTATTATTATCACTATTATATCAGTTTGATTAACTAATTTGATTGCAGGAAAGGATTTGCAAAATATTTGTTTTAAAGAGGATATTAGTGAGGGGAAACCTGTTCTGCTAAGCGGTATGGTCTCACTTAATATCAGTAAACCGAGATGTAACAGTATTATTTACACCAGGCTTTATGTCTGACTTGAAGTTTTTGTTTTCCATTAAACTCTCGGGTGCTCAAAATTGATTTGAGTAAGCTGAGGGTTAAGGTTTTCAGGTTTTAGAAATTTTAGCGAATAAAGCTTCCGAAGATGAGCAGGTGGCTGATAGATAGCTAATTAGGAGTTATAATTTCATCTTGTTTTGATTTCACTGTGTATATTAAGTCAGATATGACTATATTGACTCTGATCAGCTAAGGGGGCATCGGCATATGTCGCTCTGGGCGTATTATTGTAATTATAATTGATCTTTACCTTGGAAACGATTATGGGATTATGTAACTTGGATATGAATTTGTTTTGAAATGTAATCAGTAAAATGTTGTTTTTTGGAAATCTGTGATTTTGTTCATATTCAAGTGCTTTTGATATTATGAACCATTATCATTACCGTATTTTGTCACCAGAAGTTAATACTATGGATAACTGCAGCATCTGTAACGCTTAGCTTTTGGCCTCTAGATACAAGATGTTACAGGAATTCACTCTAGTTCAAGCCTATAGTAATGTTATTAAAATGTCAAATTTGAGTCAACCAAACGTCCACAAGAGGGAAATCAATATCCAGAAAGGAAGTCCATGGATCGATACCGATCCTTGAGCATGGATCGATCCCGATCCCTAAATATTAGTGTGTTGGCCACGATCTCTTGGGAATGGCCCCTTCAGGACGTAAAGAAGTGAGATATTCATGTCGACCTGCAGCTATAAATAGAGGAGGAAGGGAATTGTTTGAGGGTTTTTTTCGCTTGTTTACGATTTTCTACATTTTCTTTGTAATCCCACGAATCATCACCGATCCATAAGAACAACTTTGTAAACAATCGGGAGAAACTTCAACAAAGTTTAAGTGAACGCAGACTTCTGATTAGCCGAACCACTAAAATTGTTGTCTGTTCTTGTTTCCTCATTTTCAATTTATTTTCTTTATTTTATTTCCTACTATTAATCTTTGGGTGTTTGTGCCAACTTTTGGTTTAACATTTTGATGCTTTCATTGAGAGCGTATCGATCTCAGGCTATTTGGATCTATTTTCTACTTTTGGATTGCTTTAGTCCACGAGGTAGTTTTGTTGCTGTAATCCATGACTATTCTGATTTCCATAGAATCTATCATACGATTAATTGAAGTTATGGCCCTATGAAAGGAGAAATCTGCAGCCTCTAGACCTGCTAATGATGTTGAGAATGTTGATTCTCAACATATTAAAGAAGTCGCTTAACCCAATACCGTTGAAGTTTAGCCTTCAAATATGATAATGAGGGTTAAGATGGATTGGATGATGAAGGGGATGAATGATAAGGTGTATGAGAGTTAGAACGAGTTGAGGATGCAAACGAAGGAAAGTCTTGATTTGCTAAACAAGTTAACCTGTAGTTGCAGAAGGAGCAGGGGAAATTTATTGCCTTTTGATTCGAAAGAGGATAGTCTTCATCATTTGGTGAAAAAAACAGAGATGGGAAACATAAAATGAGGTGAAAGGAGACTGGTACTTTGAAAGATAGGATAAACACTGCTTAGAATGAAGGAGTATGGATCGGTATCGATTCATATAAGTGATGATGTTGGTCATGTTGCTGGTGGCCAGAATGTTGAAGTTCAGGCGAATGCCATTGATCCACCGCGTAGAAACCGCAGAAACAGGTCAACTGGAAAAACGGTTCTCCCACAGTCAAGGTAATCCAGGTATGTGGAACTAATTAAGACTATTTATAGTGCCAAACTCGGGACAGACCATGATTACAGCCTTCCAATAGATCAGGTTGAGCCCGAATCTTTGGCTGATATGGTAAAGAAGTTAGTAAGTGAAACCAACATAAAAACAACGATGAATGGGGTTCTTCTCCTAGTAGGAACCCATTCACTGAGGAAATATTGCATGAGGAGTATCCCCGAAGGTTCACTATGTCGTCTTATGGCGAGACGATGGATCCGAGGTAGCATTTGATAAAGTACGAATGACAAATGGACACTGCAAGGGTGACATTAGGTGCCAGTGTTTCCCGATCTTTATTAAAGGTGTGGCTATGATGTGGTTTACCCCGCTTCCATCGAGATCCATATCGTCATTTGATCGATTGGAAAAAAAGTTTGTTGAGCAATTTCGTTTGCATACCACTCGATTAAAGGATGTGATGTTGTTATCAAACCTTTTCCAGAGTACCAGAGAGTCATTGAAGTGCTTCTTGAGCTGATTTAATACGACGTTGACCGAAGTAAGTGACACTAAGGAAGATATAGTATTGATAGCTTTGATAAGAACGATTCACCCAGATACTGATTTTGGAAGACGGTTGAAAATGAAACCCCCATCCACTATGGATGTTTTGTCTAGAAAGCCAACCCAGTTCTTGCGCTTAGAAGAGGAAAGTATGACTGCTAAGAAGGTCGATGGTGGCCAGTTGGTTGAAGTAATTAGAGTAATGTGGCTGTTAAGCAATCCGATGAAGGGTTCGGGAATATGGCTGTGAACGTGAGGAATAAAGGTAATAACCAAAAGAGAAATAATCAAGGTGATGGAGGTAGAAAACATGAAGGAACATCTGAAATACGAAAATTATACACCATTGAACAATTCAGTTGAGAATATACACCTTGCGATGTGAGGTACTGAGCAATATAAGAAACCAACTCAGAGGGAATCCACTAAGCGGGAGCAAATGTTTGGGAAGTTTTGTCGCTTCCACATACGAGACCCATGGTCATAACATGAATGAATGCAAATACCTATGAGATGTAATTGAGGATTTAATTCGGAAGAAGAAGCTTCAACAGTATACAAAAGCCCTGCAGGATAGCAGGCATGAAATTGCTCAACCTTAGGAGAAACTGCTCCAATTGGGCCAAGCTAGGCTTAGTGGCGACAAGCCCAGGCAACTTGGAAAAGGACTTGTGATCAACACGATAACTGGTGGACTTCATCCAGTTGAGAAGAGTTGGAATGAGATGGAAAGTACGAGAGTTCTCTAAAACATGTAGTGCATGAGAGTTGCTTTGCCATCGATGATGGAGCTCCAATAAAGCAATTTGAGAACCATGAAATATGACATTGTATTTAGAAGTCATGATGCAGACGGAGTCGAAGCGCCAATGTTTGACCCCTTGGTAATAACAGTCGTGATTTGGCCAGCGACAGTGAAGAAAGTGCTTGTTGGTTGTGGAAGCTTAGTAAATATTTTATTTAAAAGAGTTTATGATCAGATGACGATGGATGGTCAGGATCTGAAGCTATGTAAAACTTAGATTTTGGGATTTATTAGAGAGGCTGCAGAACCTATGGGGTGTGTTGATTTACTGGTGATTTTAGGAGAAGGTGACCGTAAGAGAGTGTGGGTTATGACCTTCATTGTGATGGATATTTTTTCAGCCTGTAATGCCTTTTGGGCCGAACATCCCTCGCTAGTTTCCAAGCAACCCTAGCTCCGTGGTGCCTAACGACAAAATTTCCCATGGAAAATGAAATAGGAGTTATTTAATGTGATCGGAACTTAGGATGGGAATGCTATGTCGCTAAGCTTAGGGAAGCAAAGCAATGTGTGAAAGGAAGAGACATAGAGAAGATTCTTTTCATGAAGTTGATGGATGCTAGCAACCGCCGCCTAAGCCCTGACTTGGTTAGCATAGTAGGTTTCACAAAGCTATGGACCCAAGGAAAGAGCAAGAGGATGCGAGGGTGGCCCCTGTCAAGTTGACGATCTGCATCCCGGTCAGTCAGGATGATCCTATATGGGTCCTGAAAATCGGTTGTCAACTCGACATAAAATTGAAGGAATTGACGGGTTTTCTCCATGAAAACCTAGATGTGTTTGCCTAGACACAGGAATGTGTGGAATATTGCTAGAGATAGCATGTCATGCATTGAATGTGAAACTTAGATGTCTCCTTATGAAACAAAAATGGCATAGTCTGGGTCTGGAGCGATCCGTTGTACTGAAAGAGAGATGGATAAGCTTAAAGACAATGGGTTCATTCACAACGCTCTATACCCAAAGTGGGTATCCAATCCGGTCCAAGTCAAGAAGTCTAATGGGAAATGGAGGACTTGCATCGACTATTCAAATCTGAATTAGGCATCCCTAAAGGATAGTTTTCCACTACCAAAGATCGGCCAACTGGTTTCAACTGCCGGCTAAGAACTGTTGTTATTCATGGTGCTTACTCCGGCTATAATTAGATTCCAATGCATATTCCAAACCAGGAACATACCAACTTCATAATCGACTTAGGACTATATTGTTACCTTGTCATGCTATTCGGCCTGAAGAATGCTGAAACCACCTAACAAAGACTTGTGAATTCGATGTTTATAGGTTAGACTGGACGTTTAATGGAAGTATACATTGATGATATGCTGGTAAAGTCACTGCGATCGATGAACCATTTAGAGGACTTATCAGAAATGTTTGGCGTGCTCCGAAAATACTGGATAAAACTCAACCCACTCAAGTACTCTTTTGGAGTCATGTTAGGAAGTTCTTCGGTTTTTGCATGAACTCAAGGGGAGTTGAGACTAATTTAGAGAAGATCGAAGCCTTGATGAATGTTAAAGCCCCAAAGATGATAAAGGAAGCACAGATTTGAACGGGAAAGTAGCTGCGCTAAGCTGATTCATTTCAAAAGCTACAAACAAATGTATACCGTTCTTGATGTACTCAGAGTAGGGAAAAGGAACTTCGCATGGACGCAAGAGTGCAAGAATGCTTTTCAAGCCTTGGTTGATCATCTAGAGAGGCCTCCTATCTTCTCGAAGCCTTTGGAGGGATAAGATTTGTTTGTTTATCTGGCAATATCTATTCACGCTTTGAGTGTTATCCTCATATGAAAAGAAACTAGAATCCAAAGGCCGGTATACTATATCAGCAAGCGATTGGCAGGAGCGAAGAGAAATTACCCAAAGTTGAAAAAGTTGGCCTATTGTTTATTGATCGTATCGAGGAAACTCCATCCCTACTTCCAAGCTCATCCAGTTAAGGTGCTAACTGATCAGTCCTTGAGATTTTCCTGCAACGACCTAAGACTTCTGGAAGATTGTTAAAATGGAACATTGAACTGAGTCGGTACAATATATCATACCATTCCAGGAGAGTGATCCAAGGCCAGGCATTAGTCGATTTTATTGTCGAGTTAACCGCTGAAGACGATGAGAGAGAAGAAGCCATATACCAGAGTGCTGAATGGAAGTTGTACACGAATAAAGCATCCTATGAACGTTGCTGGAGGGCAAGAGTGGTTTTGGTAACCCCCAAAGAGCGATCAATTTGCTATGCCTTAAAGCTTAAGTTCCCCACAACATATAATGACGCTGAGTATGAAGCACTGATCGTGGGACTCGGGATAGAAAAATAATTGGGAGTCAAGGCCTTAAAATGACACTCAATTGGTGGTCTACCATGTAAGGAAGGAATTCCAGGAAAAGGGAGCTAGGTTAGCCTCTTATTTGATGAAGGTTTTGGAACTTCTCAATAATTTTGAGTGTTACACGATTACGCATATCCCTAGGGAAGAAAACAAGAAAGCTAATTCTCTAGCCAAGCTAACTAGCTTCGGGGATGCGTAACCTATGGGTTTAGTTCCAGTGGAAGTATTATCAGCTCCGCACATCGACCAAATGGATGTCGATTAGATCTTAGAGGCTGAATCTGGGAAAGAATCATGGATGACGTCGATTAAGGGGTATTTGCTGAAGGGAACCCTTCTAGATGGAAGGAACGAACAAGAAAAATCCTACGCTAAGCCCCGTAGTTTATTGTCACTACGCCATAGATTGCATACTGCAACACCAAAGAAGTGATGCAGGAAGTGCCAAAAAATGTTGCTGTAGGCTAAAAAAGGGCAAAGGCAACACTTTCTCGGTGATGCATTTTGTCGCGTTGCCGCAGACCTCAAAGGCAACATTTTGACTATCTAAGGCAACATAAGAAATATTGTTGCAATAGAACCGTATTTGGGTCTATAGCAACATCCATAGGTGTCTGTACCAACATTCCAAAATGCTGCTATAGATATTAACTTTCTGAATTTGTGGGGCCCACAATGTAGAGCATATTTTATTTTTTAATAGAAATAAATATTTATTTAATAAAATGCTATTGCACAGAATTTGATATTCAAACAGTAATTTATTTAAATAAATATTTTATTTCAACATTTAAAATAGTACAAATTCCTGACTCCACTATTTTACAATTCAATGATATATAACACTGATATTCACATATACAGATATTCCTCACTACATCATTCAGTTCACTCATTACATATGCAGTCTCAGTTTATACAGACATCGACACTGACAAATATATGACGAGCCGAGCCAAAGGCGAGCCGAGTAGCGGGTCCGGGCGCAGCGCCGGCGGGGGTCCGGGGCACCGCAGTCTCGGTGGACCCGGTTAGGTCGAACAAGTGGGCATCGCCCGATTCATCCGATTTCGGAAGATCGAGCCTTCTTTGAAACGACGTAAAATGATGCACAAATGAAGACTGCACTTAGCAAACCCACAAACCCTATCCTCAGCAACTTCATCACCCATCGGAACTACTGCCCATCTACCACTTACTTGAAACACGATTGCCTGAAACACTGACCATCTACCAAACACTGACCACACTCCCAACCTCTTTCACAAAACACGCACTCACTGCCTCATCAAATTACATCATCAACAACACCGCCTGGAAGCAGCATCGGCATACCATCCTCCATCACCGATAATCACCGCCTCATCCAAACCACAGTTCACTCATCCAAACTTCCTACTAGACAGCAACTCCTTCTACTTGAACACTACCAAACTTCAACCTCTACACTGCCACCATCCACTCCCCAAACTGCTGCAACTTACATCCCCTACAGCCCTTAACCTATGCCAAAACACTCACCAAACCTCATTACCAACCCGCTGCCACTGCCAACTAAAATCTCACAGTTCCAAATATTCACCCAAACTTCTAAACCACCAGCCTCCATCCTCTAATTGCCTCACCAACAAACTATTTCAGTTGCCAAATTCGACTTCAGGTTGCCAAATCGCCTAATCACCTAATCACAATCGCTGATTACCCATTCCGACAACCCAAACATCATCAAACTTTCACACTACAAATTCACAACAAAATCAACAAACCCAAATCCGAACCCCGAACCACCTCCAAAGCACAACTGAAATCGCCTGCAAACTGCCGTATCTCCTTTATACACAAATCGACAAATCCTCACTCAAATTCCTATCTCAGCAAACCCGAATCTCCTCTATACACAAACGCAACCTCTAGCAATAGTAGTCTCGCTCACCTCAGTAGACGACAGACATTTTCAGATCTCGGCAACAAAGCAAACGGCGCTCGACATGTAGGCAAACAGCAGCGAAATTGGGGGTGAGAACGAAATGGGAACGAAGCTTGTTTGAGATTACTACCAAACTTTGAAAAAAGGACGAGATTTTGTTTTTGGAAGAAAAAAAAGGAACGAAAATATGATTTGGAAATTAGGGATTTGGAAATTGGGGGTGAGAATGAAATGTTATGAAAAGTAAAGCGGGAAAACGAAATTTTGGGACAAATTGTAGTGGTGATCCATTTTAACAATCAGATTAAATGTAGACCGTTGGATCGTATTCACGCGGATTGCTAATTTTATTAATTTTTTATTTTGAATACATCTATAGCTACTACAACATCTTGTTGATACCTATACTAACACCTTGAAGCGAGTGTTGTAATAGACAAAAATCAGCATACCTATCGTTACATTATAGCTAGCAACACCATGTAATTTCGTTGCAGTAGGCCATCTATGGCGTAGTGTGTTCAGGATGGATTATTATATAGAACAGGTTTCTATGTTCCCCTACTGCGGTGTGTTGCCAAAGAAGAAGCCAAAAGGGTCCTTGTGGATGTTCACTAAGTAGCCTGTGCACAATGGGGGACAAACATTAGCGAAGAAGATTTTTTGCTATAGATACTTTTGGCTGACCGTCAGCAGAGATGCAACCGATTACACTAGGTGGTGTGATCAATACTAAAGATTCACCAAAGTTCCTAGAGCCCCGCCTAAAGAGATAATGCAAATGGTCAGCCCATGGCCATTTGCGTTATGGGAAATTGACATTATTGGCGTGATGACAATGTCGAAAGGCGGGTTGAAGTACATCATCATTGCGGTTGATTATTTCACAAAGTGGGCTGAGGTGGAACCGATCACCACAATCATCATAAAGAAGGCGATCAACTTCATAGTTAGAAATATTATCTGTCGATTTGGGATCCCACAAAGAATTATTTTTGACAACAGGACCCAATTCGACAGGGCGGAATTCACGCGGAATTCAAGAACTTTTGCAGCAAGTATCACATTGAGAAAAGATTTTATGCAGTGGCACATCTGTGTGCGAATGGATAGGTAGAGTAGTGAACAAAATCATCAAGTCCATTTTGAAGAAGCGATTGACAAAGGATAAAGGCAAGTGGGTCGATGAATTACTGCTGGCACTTTGGGCCTATTGAACAACCCACAAATCCACGACTGGTCACACTCCATTCACTTTGGCCTACGGATCGAAGGATGATTCCTACCGAATTAGAAGTGCAATCTCATCAAAAGATCCATTATGATCCCAAAAAGTATAAGGAACTCCTACTTGAGTCCTTCGATATGATCGATAAGAAGTGCGACGAAGCTGATTTGAGAGCTGCTGCTCACCGAAAGCGGGTAGCCCGACATTACAACACAAATGTTAGGAACCGAACCTTTGAGATCGACGATCTCATTCTTAAACGAATCTTCCCTGGTCCAGTGAACATGGGCCCGACTTGGGAAAGGACGTATGCTATCGAACATAAGCTTGGAGATGGAACATTCAAGCAGCTAGCAACTATTAATGGAATTTCACTTTTGAGGGCATGAATAACAAGCATTTACGATGTTATTTTGCTTAAAACTATCTCTGTACATACTTTGTTGATTTCAATTTAACGAGGCATGATCTGCCGTTATTGTGGATATAAAATTGGCTTTAAGAATTGAGAAATTTGCATTCTCATTAGCTAAATCTTGCGCTATTAACAACAACATAATTGAATGATTTATACTCATATAACACATAAATGCAGGTGCCCGCAGATAGGTACTAATCGAATTTTGCGGTTCATGACTGGACCCGAGGAATGTAAATTTTCCAAGCATCCAAAGTAGATGCCGAATAAATTCTTTGACCCACATCTTAGACATTGGAGTATAAACACATAGCAGATCGAATGAGATAGTCCACCCCGAGAACCATTGGTCGGAGTTTGGCAAATCCAACGATATATGTCCTAAAAAAGCTCTCACTCGAAGATTAGCAAAGAGAAAATTCCTTGCCCGGAGAATGGTCAGGCCAAAGATCTGCGTCTGGAGATAGCCGAGGTCTTCTTCAAGTTTTATCCTACCTTTTGACCAGGCAGTATACGGACAAACCAGATGACTTATACTTTGAAGTTATCAAGGCAAGACGCCTGAAGAGATGACCACGAAGCCCAAAAATCAAAGTACAACCAAGATCACAACACAAATACCAAATCACCACAAAATTTCAAGACCCTAAACTCGGTACCGACCCTTAAAACCTCCTCCAAATCTTCCCAGCTCCTGCCTACTAGCCCTACTTGATGCTAGAACCCTGTTTTCAGTGTTATTTTGTTGATTCCACGCAACTCTCTATCGATCTCTACGAAATATTGAATTAGCAACTTTGTTTTTCTACAACACCATCATTTAGGCTCAGAAACAAGCTATTATTGATGTAGATAACTACGGAATCATGAAGCTAACCACAAGATGAGCCAAAGAGAAGAGTTCAAGATGACCAGATTGGCTATCTTAGGGGTTGGTACTGACCCTATCCTTAGAGTCATACCAACCCATAGTTATTTGATGATGTGGCATCCTACTTTTGTGGAGAACTGGTCTATAGCAAGGAGAATGGTCTGGAGATCTTTTGTGTTAGATTTTAGGCTCCCTACCTCTATAAATAGTGGGGTAGGACTCATTTTTCAGGATCTTTTGGTTCTAGTTCCACTCTACTTTATATTCTTGTAATTTTGAAAACCTAAGTGTTTAAGTTGTATGGACCCCTAGGAACTTCTGCCCCCAAGTCAGAAGATAAGTGATAAAACTATTAAGTGGATGTTGTTGGAGTTTGCCAAACCTCTAAAAAACTCTGTGTGTTCATTTCTTACTCATTTTAGTTTGTTTTCTTCACTTTTTATTCTCTTCTACTTTCTATTGGGTGTTTGTGCCATTTTTGGTTCAAACATCTTGGTGCTTTCACTAAGAAACACTTGAACTCGTTGATTTAAAACTTTGGAAGATTTAGAACGACTAGACAATCAACTAGGAAGACCGTAACTGGAGGAAATCAACCAGGGGACAGCTAAGAGGCATCCTCAAGAGAAAACCCCTCATTGATCTACATAATCAGGGATGAGATGGAATCTATGATGAATGGATTATAGGAAAGGATGATGGCATGCCAGGAAGAGATGATGGATAATTTCTTCAGAAGAATGGGACAAATGGGAAAAACCGGAGTTGCTGCAAATCAGTATCAAGGACCTAAAGCCAAAGCACAACTACTTGGGAGTGGGGTAGAACGACCCGGACAAACCCCTAGCCAAATGCACGGGTCGGTACCAACCCCCAAAGGCTCGAGGCATGGGTTGTCCTACCCTAGGAAGGAATGATGTACATTTTAGAGCTAAAACAGAGTGTTTGAACGCAGATCAGAATGCAGAAACACAGCCGAAGGAGTAAGTAGTAGAAATCCCTTGTAGAGTGGGGCGGGGGCAGGTTGAGAATGCTAACCTTAGAGTTCCTTTGAATGATGATGATAGACTTGCTGAGTTAGCGAGACAAGCTATGAGGGGTGGATTGCCTAACCAGAGCTCGGAAGATATGAGCAGGAATCCATTCACTCTAAACATTCGGTACGCTAGGAATCTACCTGATTCAAATTACCTACATTGGAAACGTACGATGGGAAGACGGATCTAACATTTATTTGATGAGGTACATCCAACATATAGAGGTATTGGGTGCATTTGAAGAGGTTACGGGATGGTGTTTCCCTTTATATTTGATAGGTTTGATGGTGTTGTGGTTTAGACAGCTGGAGAATGGTTCCATTAGCATATGGGTCGAGTTGGTGAACAGATTTGTGAAGCAATTTCGAGTCCATACCTCACGACCCAAGAATGTAACGATGTTAGCAAGTATGAAGCAGAGGGCCGGAGAGACCCTTAGGAGTTTTTTAACAAGGTTTAATGCAGCGGCTGCCACGGTCGATAAGCCAGAACCTTTAATGGTCTTGATGGCGGCAGGTTCAGGGATAGCCGCTAAGACAGATTTCAAGGTGGCGTTGGAACGGATCCTCCAAGGGATCTCATAGAATTTTATCACAAGGCTGAAAGGTTCTGCACCAGGTTGATGCTAAGGCTAATGAGGAAGAGGTTAATGCTCTGGAGGGTAGAGGATCACTCGGAGCATGTTCTAGTAAGGACAGGACAAAGGAAAACAGAAGATAGACAACAGCTTTGAAGGATCAAAGCGGCAAAGGAGAGAACCAAGATTCTGATCTTACACAGATTTAAATGAAACATTGGAACGGATTTATCTAGATACCAAGGGGCAGATCCTTTATCGAAAACTAGAAAGAAGAGAGCCTACATAGCATGAAGGGTATTTGGAAAATACTGCATATTCCATGAGCTAGATGGGCATAACACAAACGATTGTAGGCACCGACGGGGTCTGATCGAGGAACAGGTCAGAGACAAATCGATTACAGCAGTATGTGAGAAATTGAACTACGGTGATGGAACAGGAGCAACCGTCAACCGCAGGAAATGGAAATGTCCCAAGATCAATGTCAAGGATAGTCATCTCTTTGATCAAGATGACATGGAATCAGGTCTGGTTCTTGCACTCTATTTCCCCTTTTTCAATAAGCAATGCAATAATACTATCTGGCCACTTACTCGTGTATGGGATCCCGAACAGCCCCTAGGCACGCTCTGAGCTAGATGCTAGACTGTAACGTCTGACAAGGTAGTTATCTTAATGTTAGATTTTATGTTGTTTCGAATGTTTGAATTTGATTACTAAAACCCACTTGAACGTGACGAATGATATTGATCGCTTTATATCTCGTCCAAAAGGATGAGATCGGAGTGCAAGAAGTAAGTCCCCTCACTGGATAGTGAGTAGATAGGCTTGCTTGTCGTCGAGTCCCCTCGTCAGAGAGGGAGCGGATTGGGCTCAACAATGGTCTCGAACGGCCATCAGCCCAGAACGACCATGGATTTTATTATCGGTTCCGAACGACCATGTATTTTGATTATCGGCCCCGAATGGCAATGAATTTGATTATCGACCCTGAATGGTCATTGACCTGAACGATCCGAAGAGACCATGGATTTGATTATCGATCCCGAATGACATTGTATTTGATTATTGGCCTCAAACGACCACGTATTTGATTATAAGCCCCGAATGGCCATGGATTTGATTATTGGCCTCGAACTACCATGCATTTGATTATCAGCTCCGAATGGCCCTGTATTTGATTATGGGCCTCGAATGGCCACAGATCTGATTACCAGCCTCGAATGGCTATAACCTTAA
Source organism: Allium fistulosum (assembly GCA_030737815.1). NCBI lineage: Eukaryota > Viridiplantae > Streptophyta > Magnoliopsida > Asparagales > Amaryllidaceae > Allium > Allium fistulosum. Next base: position 922,989,857 of record CM060904.1, read on the forward strand.
TTAACGATCCGAAGAGATCGTAGATTTAATTATCGACTCTGAACGGCCACGGATTTGACTGACGATTCGGAGAAATTGTCCCCTCAACTGAATATAAAATGATCGGGAGAGATCGTACATTAAACTGAATATGAAATGATCCAGAGAGACCGAACCTTCAAACATTTATTGATTTTGATAAAAGGATTTGAATGCCTTGAAATTAAAACGAAACAGATAAATCTGGAATGAACACAGGACGATTTTGATATGTAATAACTCCAAATGAAATCGAAATTGTGATGACGTATAGACAACACTTAAGCAGTGTCTAGAGTATTAGGCTATAACAGGTTTGGAACAACCGTGATTGACAAGAGAATCCGATGGAACTGGAAGATTGACAAAGGTGGAAGTAGCCAGAGAGCTTAACTATGAAAGATTAACATCACATTTTTTCTTGAACAAAGCACACCTTCCATTTGCAAGACGTGTTTCAAGTGGCAAGTGTTATCCCGCCATTTGACCAAGCAGTGTACGAACGAACCCGACGATCATACTTTGAAGTTGTTAAGGCAAGACACCCGAAGAAATGACCATGAAGCCCAAAAACCAAAGTACAACCAAGATCACGGCATAAATACCAATCCCACCGCAAAAATTCAAGAGCCCAAACTCGATAAGTATGGGGTCGGTACCAACCCATCCCTAGGGGTTGGCACCAACCCATAAAACCACCTCTAAATCTTCCCAACTCCTACCTACTAGCCCTACTTGATGCTAGAACCCTATTTCCAGTGTTGCTTTATTGATTCCATGCAACTCTCTATTGATCTCCACGAACTCTTGAATCGACAACTTTGTTCTTCTACAACTCCATCATTTGGACTCAGAAACAAGCAATTATTGATGCAAACAACTACTAAATCAAGAAGCTAACCATAAGATAAGCCAAAGCAAAGAGTTCAAGATGACCAAATTGGCCATCTTAGGGGTCTGTACCGACCCTTATTCTTCGAGTCATACTGACCCGTAGTTATTTGATGATATGGCATCCTACTTTTGTGGAGAACCAGTCTATAGCAAGGACAATATTCTGGAGATCTTTTATATGAGATTTTATGCTCCTATCTCTATAAATAATAGGTAGGGCCCACTTTTAGGATCTTTTAGCTCTAGTTCCACTATACTCTATATTCTTATAATTCTGAAAATTTAAGCGTCGGAGTTGTACCGACCCTTAGGAACTTCTGACCCCAAGTCAGAAGATAAGTAATAAAATCATTAAATGGGTGTAGGCCAGAGTTTGCCGAACCACTATAAATCTCTATTTGTTCATTTCTTACTCATTTTAATTTGTTTTCTTCACTTTTTATTCTCTTCTACTTTCTATTGGGTGTTTGTGCCATTTTTGATTCAAACACCAAGTATCCAAAAGATGGACATTTTAACTACCTTTCCAGGTGATCAACCCCGATCCACGCCTGAAGTAAGGTAAGATCAAATGAAAAAATTCATAAAATGGATCTTCTAATCACCATTCTAGGTTATCAACCCTAGTTAACAACCGGAGCTTGGTGAGATCGGGTGAAAACACCTGCAAAATGGATGTTTGAACTGCCGCTCTAAACAACCAATTCAAGTCATAGCCCAAAAGTAGGCTTGACCGAACAAGGATGCACGGAGAAGACAACTAGACCATTATTCTCCACAAATGGAAATCATGTAATTTCAGGCATTACCATTGGTCGGACAAAAGTCCACTAAAAGATAGCAAAGTAAGCTATTGATTTGGCTGGATGATGATAGAGAGATGATACACGCACATGCAAGAAAAAATAAACACATTTCTCAATGCTTAAACAGATTGACGTACGGCTTAAAAGAAAACAAGTACATTTTTTATTAATATGTTGCCTAAACAAAACACGAGGGCTGTACTTGCATAACTTCAGCCTATCTACATAGTTATTTAAACAAAACTAAACATAATAAAAATGAGGAAGATGTGACTAAGTTTTCTTCTTCCTCTCCGTCTCCTTCTTCCCTTTCCCGGAGGAATGCGTGCCAAACTTGTTATGCTTCCTTCTGTTTGTCTCCCTGCCTTTATGGCCCTTCGAAAGATCACCTCTTGAGGACTCAAGAGGCACATTTTGAACACTTCCAAAGGTAGGGATGGTAACTGGAGCAAAGATAGACTGACCAGGCAACATGATGGAGAGGGGAAGAGGTACATCTACATCTTTTTCTTTCTTAATCTCCTTGGCCAGTGGGACTTGAATTTGGAGCATCTCTTCCATGGTGGGTCCCAAGGAAGGATCAAAAGCCCCAATTATGGTGATGTCCTCCTCTTTATGGGCCACATCATCATCACCCCCGTTTTCTTCAACCAAAGCATGGATCATTTCGATACTGGGATCGGGGGCAGTGCTTACATTAGAAGCTCACGTACCTAGTGTTAGGTTCTCTTCGAGCAGAGGGACGATGGAAGGTTGACCTAAAACTTAAGAAACATAAAAGCAGAGATTAGAGACGTCAGCCGATGTCATATGAGCCATCTCAAATATAGGCGAGGTTAATGATATACCTCCAGGAGGTATGGACTCAACATGAGATGAAGTGCCATTAGAACCTCCCTCCAGAATGGGAGATAAGATAGGCAGAGCGAAGCCTCATTGAGATTATACTAAGTATCAGATGAAGGTACCGAAGCAGCTGAAATCCCGAAAATTGCCTTATCAGTAGGCATAATAGTGGAATCAAAGAGAGAGATTGCAGTTTCAGAAACTATCAGCTCTATGGTCAAAGAAGCAGTAATACCTACCATTGAATCATGAAGAGTGGAACTGAAACTTTTCCCCCGGTCCTGTTGAGCCTCAACAGAAAATTCTAGATGTGGGATAAGCTTACCGGCTTTGAACACCTATGAATCTTTGTTATCTTGAAGGTTGAGCTTTAACCTTTCTTCATCGACCTCGGCCCCATCAGAATGCTTATTCTATTGCCTTATAATCTCTTCCCAGGCCATGGCCAAAGCCTGGGGATATCCCTCCTCCAACCACTTCAGGTTATCAAAGTTGATGACATTTTCATTGTAACGCACAAGAATGGGCTCAAGTTTAGCTTTAACTCGACTCTCCATGGCTTTGACCTGCTCTTTAACGCCCTTTGCTCAGGCTTCCACATCACCTTTCGCTTGACAAGCATCTAACAACTCCTTGCAATAGCCTTGGGCTTGGAAGAGGGAATTGTCTTTCTCTTTATTCTCAATTTCCAACAGCGTTTTCAACTACTCTACTTATTTATTAAGCTGCTCATTCTCTATCAACAAAGTATGGCTCCTATGATGAGTAGCCTCGATTTTCTTTTGTTGATTTTGGTGCTCTAACTCTGCAAACTTGGTCAGATCCTCCACTTGCTTCTTAGCCTCAGCTAGTGATGCATCAAGCTTTTCAACCACCTTGTCTATGGTGGAGAAGACATGTTTATCTTGTTCTTGTCCAATATTACTCCATCGAACTCCACCTTTCTCTTGTAAGCACTTTCGGAAATAGCCTCGACCATCCTTTTCCATTTAATGTATTGATCATACACGTCGTCCAAATAAGCTATGACATTGGATTGGACCCTTAGGGGGATATCCTTTAATGAGGAACAAAAATGACATCGTAGAAGAAAATATTCGGAAAACCACACTTTATCTCCGCCACGTGAGGATTAGAAGCAGTTACTATTTCAACAGTGGTTGTAGAGGCTTCGATTGGCCCTTTCCTGGACCTCTGATGATGGGAGTTGGAAGACACTAGCCGAGATGACTGCTTAGAGCATCGTAGCACATGAGAGGATGTAATTGTATGTGTTAGTGAATGAACTGAAATGAAGGTGATCAGAATCTCAATGGATGAGATATGATCAGGTCTCGTTGAATGCTTATCCATACTATGTGGTAGGGGTGAACGAGACCTGCGTCGAGGAGACGACTCATGAGACTTATGACCTCTGTCTCGGTCTTATGGTCCTGGGCGAAGCGCCTTCCTGAATCAGACTCATAAGACAAGCCGCAAGAATGACCGGTCATCCCAGGCTTTCTATACTTGTACCCTTAGCTCTGGATGGTGTCATACATATTCCTACACTCCATCGAATCTGTAAATGAAACACAGATGAGTTTCCACCAACTGGATGAAAAGGTAGTGCAAACAAAATAAAGGTATAGTGCCATGTAAGTGTGGATGTGTCCTAGTGTCCCCCACTAACTGTGGACTTGGAGCTTACTAACAGGGGTTATTTCCTCCGCACGAGTAGCAGGCACATTGTTTGGAAGATGAATAGGAGACCAATGCCCCTGATGGTGATATTGTCAAGGCCAAAGGAGCCAAACTCTTCCAGAATACTTCCTAAGGATCCGAAGATACCCCCAAAGGGTAGAATGGGGGTCTCCTCTATCGTGGTAGATACTGGAAGTTGTACATATATCTAAGATGAGATGATCTTTATTTTCGGTCGACAAGCTATAAGGATTGCACTATCATCGCCACCTCCATCACCAGAAGATTCATAGTCAATATCGACATCATTATTGTCCCCACTATCACTCTCTCCTTCCTTTCCATGTTCACTCCTTACACCTCTATTATCTTTGGCCCTTTGACTTGCTTTAGGTTCAATAATGGGGCTCCAAACCTGGGGCATCTCACGATCTTCATCAACATCTGTGGCAACATTGTGTTCCTATAAGGAGTTATCGTCGTCGTCGTCATCATCCTCCACAACTTCAAGAATGTGATAGACACTAAGGGTGAGCATTTGGTTAGTTATGTTAGTCTGATGAATAGAACTAGATAAAATGAAAAGCAAAGCAAACCAAACCAACTAAATTAAGATTAGTTGGTTTGGTTGGTTATCCGATTTAACCAAACAAAAAATGATTTACATTTTATATTTGGAATATTCATTGTATTTTAAAATAAAATAAAAATATATGATCAAAGTATTATTATTTAGTATTCTTATACTTTTAATTGTAATTTTGGAGCATGAATGGTAAATAAAATTTATATTGACCATTAAACTAATTTAAAAATAATCATTATAACATTATTAGTTTTGATAATATGATAAAACTTTGGTTTATTTAGTTAAACTGATAGCTGATTAGTTTTTGATGAACCGATTAGAAACCAATCTAGTTTCAAAACCAAACCAAACTAATTGAAATAAACTGGTTTGGTTGGTTTATTTGGTTTAACCAAAGATTGCTTACCACTAGCTGACAATACGGCCTTCTTCTAAAAAGTTATATGCACGCAGATTCTCATCCTTTAGAAGCATTCTCATTTCCCTCTCTTCGAGAGGGACTTAATGGAGATCAACAAGAATTCTTGCTAAGGCTGCACCGCCAAGCCTTCTTGAATTATCTGCAAAGATAATGAATGATGATCTGAATAATTGAAGCTATAAAATCCATATCAAAAAGAAGGATAAAAATAAGACTTACATCTTGATAGCCACTTTTGAGCAAAGCCAGGTGGGCAACGAATAAAGAAAAATTCATCCTTGAAATAGCTTAATTTGTTAGAGGCCCATCACTATACGACAACCCCTAGATGGTCCTAGGTAGGTAAGTGAAGGAGATCCTTTTCAATGTTTAAAGCTATACAAATAGCGAATCTACCGAGTGCAAGGCTCATGGTTCATACGGTGGATGAAGATAATATACATGCTATTCAGGAATGCATAGATGTTGGGATGTAGTTGGGTCAGAGCTAGTTTCATGAATTGTAGAATTATGTGAATAAAGTGATTGAACGAGGGAACACAAACGACCATGCACATATACTGATTGCAGGATATATACCCTACTAGCAGGAAGTGTGCTCGTTGATGGCATGATGGAACCAACACATCCTTATAGGGGATGCCTTGCCTCTAAGGGATGATTCATCAACCTTCAAAGCTAGAGAATCTTGGATGTCATCTAAAATACTAGCGTCACCTATACCCATACTGAGGCAATCCTAACTACAGGCCCCTCAGTTGGCACAAAAATGATTATTTCCAAAGGCTGTACTACGTGGTGACCAGTTGATTAGGGATTATGCCTAGTTGTAGGTAATGTAGTAGAAATGGATTGTGTGTCGGATTCAGCATATGCTGAGGTCGAAGGACCTACAACCACAACAGAAAGACACAAGGAGCGTCTACAGTCCATAACAATCAAAGCTCACATATAAATTATGCCGTGCATATTAAAAGCAGTATTCTTCATGCTAGAAAGAAAGCGTTGTATAAATACAGACGTGTGTCAATCAATTAGGTTTCGTACATTGATAGGGGCAACAATTTGCGATTAAACTTGTTGTCCAGTGTGTGCATCTAATATTGTGTGGTGCGTGCATCTAACGTCATGTAATTCAGATTTATCATTCGGTAAAAAGATCGCTAGACGGTTTGTTTGAGCACCGATTTAATATCCGAAGTGACTGTCATTGTTGACCGTCCCAACAGATCATGCATCGTCGATCATAGCTCGACCCAAAGTCAATTATACGGTTCCGTTTACAATTTCATGGCAATATTTTAGGAAATCTTCACCAAAAATTTGAGCCTTGCAAAAATCTTGAGCATGGCTCGAGTAGAATATGATGTTAACCCGAGCCAAGGAACCAAGAAGTTGAACTCAAGTTGTACTTTGAGAAAATAGTGCCAAAACTCAAGCAATTCCATGATCTTGCAAAGAAAGGCTTATGCACTCAAATTTTCAGTGAAAATTCTCCAAGGGTGGGATCGACACCGATCCTTGAAGGGATGACCATGGATTCTCATTGGTTCCCAAACTTAGTTGACGCTCGAATCAACAGGCGACGAATACCTCCAAGCAAAGCCGCCACTTACCCGAGACGAATCGAGGTGATTGGGTTTATTAGTTTTCAGTTATTCAAATCGTTCTAGTGGTTCGATGCTTGAAGCTCACAAGCGTGGAGCCAATGATTTTGGCAGCGGTGATGATTGAAGGAGGTGGTGGCTTGGAAACTTCAAGTCGTTAGCATAGGGACTGATAATGGCGTGCTCAAAGAGTAGTCTTGAACGGAAGTAGGAAAGACAAGTAAAAATGAAACAAGTCCGGGATCGCACTTTAATAAAGAGTAGCCCATAAACTTAGGCATTTGAAGTGCCTATTAGTTAGGCAATTACGGATTGGTACCGATCCCTAGCCTATGGATCGGTATCAAACCATAAAAATACATATTTACACATATGTATCTGACAATGGATATATGTGTGTGTATACGTATGTACGCATGCATGACAATAGAGAATCAGAATTTCAAAAAGACCAAAGTCCTGCTCGATTAATTCGAAGAAGGAGGTCCTTGAAGGTTTTATGAACTTGGAATGACGAGCCTAAAAAACATGCTTCATTTTTTATACTGCATATAAGTTACATGTTCAAAACTGCTTCAAGTAATACAACAATTAATAATAGATGCAACATTACATGAAAGTGGTTCGAAGGAGAAGTAGCGTCTATTCGGGACAAAGGCTGAAAACAAATGGTGCTGAATCTATAGTTTGTTTCATTCCAAAGTATATCTTGTTAAAACAAGATATACTTTGGAAGGAAAATGTTATCTAGCCTTGTGACCAAGCCGTGTTCATACAAGTTAGAACGGTCAAACAGAAGAATCACCAAGCAAGAATCCAGAGCGATAAACGTCAGAATCGTATATCCAACAAGATCAAGAGATGGATTTCACAAGATTTCCAAGAGCCTCCAAGAATGGTCCACGCAATACCTACTACACTTTCCAAATCCAAGCCAAGATACAACCAAAGTTATGGATCGGTACCGATCCCTGATCATGGATCAATATCGATCCCTGAAAGCTCCTCGAATCATCACACGCCTCATGCCATGCAAATATGGAGCAATTACATGTTGATCTATCCCAGCATGGAATGGTTTGCACTCAAACGGCTAATAGATGAGTCAAGTGATTTTTTCCTATCTTAGAATCAAGGAATTTGCTTAAGTTCAAACCCATAGTAATGCAATCAATATGTCGAATTCGAAGATACAAGTTAACCAAACGTCCACAAGAAGGAATTCAAGATCCAAAAAGCAAGTTCATGTATCAGTATGGATCCCTAAGCCTGGATCGGTATTGATCCCTGAATATAAGTAAGCTGGCCATGATCTCTTGGGAATGGCCCCTTCAGGACAAAGAGAATGCGGGGAAGAACGTGGGTGAGAGATTTCCATCGACATGCAGTTATAAGTGGAGGAGGAAAGGCATTATTTGAGGGATCTTTTCACTTGTTTAATGAATTTCTGTATTTTTTGTAATCCCATGGATCATTATCGGTCCATAAGAACAAATTTTTAAAAACTTAAGAGAAACTTCAAAAACTTTAAGTGGATGTAAGCCTTTGATTAGCCGAACCACTATAATTGCTTTGTATTCTTATTTTCCTCGTTTTCAGTTTATTTTCTTCATTTTTATTCTCTACCATTAATCTTTAGGTGTTTATTTATGCCAACATTTGGCGTAAAAAACCACCTTTTAAATAATAACTAATGATGGTAAACTTATTTTTGAAATTTGTTTACAAAAATAAATGCTTTGAAGAAATATCGATAATGCGATCGAAAATCGTTTTATCGATAAACGGCTTTTTATTCAACGGAAGTTGTTCAAACTTTTCTGCATACACTAAAAGATTTAGGAGGTCATTAGTAACTAATTAATATACTTCTCTTCGTAAAGTAATTAGATTCTTTTAAAAGAGTGATATTTGTATGTAAGGGGTAGTTTGGTCGTTTGCTAAGGAGATGAGGTTGAAAGGAGAAGTGATGTGGCATGTGGGGGATGAGCCTTCCATGGCATTCTAGGAGGCGAAGAGAAGGGTAGGCAAAAACCCCTTGGAGCCTATATAAGTGCGTGCACACATATTTGATTCACTTTTACAAATTCACAAAATAAACTAGCTCTCTTTCTCCTTTCTCTTTATAAATTTCCTAAGAAAAATAAATTCAAACCACTCGAAATCTCTTCAAACTTAGCCAAGGACCTGAGAACAACAACTCTTATCAAGTCAAATATGAAAGAATTGGAGCACACCCCTTGAACAAGTCATGTGCCATGAGCAGTTTTGGAAGGAAGTAGGCTATGGTAAGTGCAATGCCAGATTGAAGGTAGGAATTTGGTGTTTGCAAGGTTGAGGTAGAAAGTGGATACTTGGACTTGCTTGTTTGATTAATTAAGGGTGAGCTAACTCACCATTTATAAAGTATACGAAGTGTATATATGCTTGTGTTATTATAGTATATGATTGACTATATATTATTGCTAGATTTGTTGTGATTCTTGCTTTGAAAATCAGATGGCATGTGTAATCCATATTTATGGACTTGTTATGACTTATTGCATAGCCTTGAAATAAAGCACATAGGTTGTAGTTGGACTTTGGTTTAGATTGGACTTGGATTTGAAAGTGCTCTCATAGCGATAATCACTATTGATGCACTTAGGAATTGCCTTGTGTTCAGCAGTTTCTAAGAAACTTTGTAGAGAGATCCTTTTGGTTTCTCATCATGTTTTTGATGTATGTTGTGTATGATTTCTGTTATAAAAAGATTGGATGATAAAAAGTTAATTAACATATCAAAAAGTGGTTAAACTTTCACTTGTGCAAAACTGCCTCGTTTTAGTAGTCTTTTCTAACATATGTTAGAGTAGTTTAAAAGTGGTTTGGAATTTTTATGAATTTTTAATAATTTATTTTGAATTTTCAAAGAAAGAGGTTATTTATATAGAGGAAAACATGTTTATTTGAAATCTTCAAATGAATTATAACGTAGATATTTCAAGTAGTATTTTAAGTAAATGTTTTAAACCATATTCTAAGTATTTTTAAGTATATAAAGTTTTTAGAAGGCTGGATAATTATTTAAAAGTAATATAAAGCTTATGTATTATAATATATTTTAAAGTGTTTTTATTATTAAATATCTTATCTTAAAAACAAATTAGCATATATATATATATATATATATATATATGTGTGTGTGTGTGTGTGTGTGTTTGAGGGTTTTTAAATTAAAAAAAGTTTTATAAAAAAGATTTAATATTGCGTAGTGTCTAAATCATGATATGTTTAATTACTTGTTAGGAAAAGGAATTAACCATGTTTAATAATAAAAGCCGACAAAGTAGACTTATCTATTTATGAGAGTTAAGATTGTTGTTCGAGTAGGGTTTAAAAGCAATAGTGCTCTAACCTACCAGCTTCACTCTTGATCGAGAAATAGTTAAGTCGAAAATGTCAAAAATGTGTTAATCATGTTGTTTACTTACTCGTTGATGGAAAATATTTAGTCATGTACTTAGCGCTAAAAGCCAACTAAGTAGACTTATCTATCTGTGGGAGTTAAGAATGAAGTGTCTAGGCAAGACTTTGATATACAATCAATGCTCTGACTTACCTGGCTTCACTCTTGACCGAGGGATAGTATAAGTTGAGAAGTTCGGAAACGTGATAAATATACGAACCTTGATTTCCATAAGCGATTGTTTTTAGAACTAGATAGTTGACTAGTCAAATACCGAAGTTAACCAAATATTAACTTAGATCTTTAAATAAATGTTTTTAAATATAATAACAAGTATAAAATCGATTTTGGGTTTGTTGTGACAATGTGTTAATAACATTAGTCTTTAATCCTTTTTTAGTATACCTAGTAGAGTAATTAGATCTTTAAAAAGGGCATTTTAAAGGTAATTATAAATGGAATGGTTTTGGGTTTATAGTAACGATGTTTTGATGACATTTGTTTTTAACCCATTACAGTATACTTGTGAAAATGTGAAATCTTGTTTAAGATTTGTGAATATTCTTATACCATTTGAGATAAGAATATGAATACATTTCTAAGTATTGAAAAGGGTACAAATGAATAGTGAATAGTAGTATACACGTATATATCTTTCGTAAAGGTATTTTAAATATATATGCAAGTATTTCCAAAGGAATTTTTAATTAATAAAAGGATTAGTTAAATAGAAGGGATTAGGAGTTGCTTAATTAGCTTAATCGTACATGTATGACTTAATCGTACTTTGTGTGACTTAATTGCTTATTTATATAAAGTATTTAGTCATATACTTAGTGCTAAAAGCCGATGGTGTAGGCTTGCCTATGTATGAGAGTTAAGACTGATGTCCAAGTACGGTGTAGAAGCAATAGTGCTCTAACCTACCGGCTTCACCCTTGACCGAGGGATAGTGTGAGTTGAAAAGATCGAAAATGTGATAAGTATACGACACTTGGTTTCCATTTACGATCGTCTATCTTGTACTTGATAGTCGATTAGTCGAATATCGAAATTGATCAAAATAACTTAGGAAATGTCTAGAAGAAACACGAGAGCTATATGGTACGGTTATCTTCGGAGATGCTATACTATACGTGTAAGCTCATCTTGCTCTTCTAGGACAAATGATAAGAAAACTCATCCAAATAGGAGATAATGTCTACCCTTATCATTATCTGTTTATTTATGAAAGAACCAAAATTGAGTTAACCGACAACTCATCAGTTTAGTTTAGAAGAGACCGGATCAATAAGTGTTTTACTTACCAAATACCACCTCAAAATTGGTATACGGGTTCTATGTTTTGGAAGCAGTTGTGAAGTGGAATACTATAAAGTTGACATGTTTATTCTAAGGTTAAGTCCAAAGGAGGGGTTAGCATTAGCATTCGTCGGAGGACTTATGAAGGAATCTTTATGGTGATACGAGATCCGTTCGAGATGCTAGAATCCATTTGGGGATTCGTGTTCTATTCGAGTGATGAAGACTTATGTGAGAGATGTCAAATGTGGCCTCAACATCGGTAAATGACTAAAGATAGAGTAGGATGCACAATCTTGAGTTTAGCTAACCCATGAGGTTATATCAACTCTAAATCTAGAGATGCTTTTGATTATTGGGCACCGTGAGTTGTCGATACTTGGTTCCATGTAGTTCATGCTATGTTAAGGCGATGGGCCAGTTGTGTTTACCTTATGGTATATTCTATCTAGAGGTATACGATGCTTAGAAGGTAGGTTCTGATCCTTGTCATGGAGATCCACTTCAGTTTATTGGAGGCGTCTCCATGGAAAATCCATATGCGAATGTACCTTAGCGGTTTTGATTATACCCTCAATATTGTTGTAGTGTGATCAATGTAAGCATCATAACTATTTGATTCGATTTATATTCTACACCTTAGACAGTATCTATTATATCAACTTATGTACTTACTAGATGGGTGGTTCTTTTGAGGGGATAACCGTTTCTGAATAGTGTCAAAAGTGCTATTATATATTGATCACATATTTCTTGAGTTTCTCTTGAAAAACCTACTTCAAGGAGTAGAGCTAGAGGATTCAGATGGTCCGCCACATCCGACCCTCTTTTTAGCCAGCCCAACATAGAGCTTCAATCCTTCAAGCATTCTCGCTTTTTTAAAGGATAATTGCTCCACGTTTTAAGGGTTACACAACGTAGCTGGCTGTATTTCTTGAGTTTCTCACAGCAGACTATTGAGGGATAACCGCTCCACGACTTATGTCCGACTCGTGGTTTTATATTTTCCTTATTTCCATAGGTGCTCTTTCGAGTAGTCTGAAAAAGGAAGATTTACATTGATATTCTTTAGAGCTTCTGGAGATGAGCTGCATGCTTCTATTCACCTACCATAGTATTCTTATTTTCGCTGCATTTCTATTACTGTATATATCAGCATTTGTGAGGACCTGCTATTATAACTGTCCAGGCTGAAGATAGTACTTAGGATTGTAACTCTGAAATGCTGTGTATCTTAGAGTGATAGTCCATACTTTCTTTTGATATTATATATTATGTTCCGTTGTGAGATTCTAATATTGTGTTCTCTTCTTCCTTGTTCCTTTTCTTTTTATTTTACCATAACTGTCTATCCTTCCAACACTTAGGTGCTTAGCACATGAATATCGTCGATGTATTTAGTGTTGACATTCGAGGGTCGAAAAGGCAGATCGTTACATTTGTTATTAGAGCCGAAGGTTAAGCGAGAACAATGGCTTCGATTGGGTATGACTCACTAGAGATAGAGTAAGCGACATACTAGAATGAGTAGAGTGTATTATACATACAAGAGCATATATATATATATATATATATATATATATATATAATTGCTGTATATTAGTTATATATAAGTAAGTTGATAGTGTAGTCTAATTAATGTAGGGATTAATGATGTTTATCTATTATCCCTCATCGATTAGCTTAGCCATGCTCGGTCAGTTTATGAGCATTGCAATCCCTTATAAAATGATTTGACATGTTAGGCCAGTAATGAGCATTATTATCATTTGTAGAATTATCAGCTTAATATTTCATAGCCAGTTTAGGAGTCGTTATCATGTGTTGATTGATTAGTTGTGCTTGGCCAGTTTATGAGTATTGACTATTGTTTCTTGATTATTGATTTGTGCTCGACCAGTTTATGAGCAGTTTTACCTTTCTACATCATGGGTTAGGTAGACAGTAATTGTGGCTACATTGAAACAAACACTTTGTGAATTGAGTTTCACAATTGGATTATAAGGCGTTTGTTGACAATATTGGTTTAAAAGTTAAAATTTAGAAAATGATGTTTATTATAATCTAAAGGAAAGATAAGATATTTTTTCAATAAATATTTGTGAGAAGGATTTATTTAAGAAAGTAACTTATATAAGTATGGTTTGTAAAATATGATTTATAAACAAAGAGGATTTAAACTTATATTTTGGGAACTTAAATCCTGGTGACTTTGAAAATATTTTTCAAGATTTAGAGAAATAATAGTATTACTATTTGAAAGTAAATATTTGGGAAATTGGTTTATGAAATTGAGATCATGGTACTTAGTCATATTTACAAAGTATTTGATAATGCTTAGGAAATGATTTTGGTTAAGTCTGCAATATATGATTTGGATGTCCTGAACTCACTTTTGTCAGTTGAAAATAACTCTAGTGATGACTGCATCATCGACATTCATTTTTGGATTTTAAAGTGGCTGCTATAGTAGTTTGCTACAAAGTTGTTTTGGTAAAACATATTTTGATTTAAAGCCAAAATATTGATTTGCTATATAAGAGGTATAAGTATATATAATTTCAAAATGATTTGGAATAAAACCCAGGTGTTTAGTTCTAAAGTTTTCTTTAATAAGAAACTGGAACTTTGTTAAGTTGTTTTCTGGACATATGTGGCCTATGCATTAGGATGGTATAGAGGTGCATCATGTTATGATATGCTGTTTGGTAGTTTTCATCTGTTAAAATGAAACAAGATTTTCGATAATTTTGGACAATATAAAACTTTTGAATCATTATAAAACTTGAAGCTAAGTATTTTTGTGAAAATATGAAAGTTTGAGTTTTTGTAACTCTTGAAGTGAGAAGGTAATAAGCCAAAATAAGTTTAAATTTTTTGAAAATCCTTGTTAAATAAAATAATTTGATGATTCATATATACTCTTAGGATGTAGTGGAGTATTATACGAGTATGAACTTAACTTATAAAAGGTTTATAAACTTGAAATTATGTTTTTATGAGATGTTTCATAAATGATTTTAGTATTGAGTGACATACTATTTGGAAAATGAATGTGATTTAAAAAGATATTGGTATAGTTAAAAACCAATAGGATAAAGTACATAAGTTGTACATATATCATTTTGTTCGCATGATTGTTCTTGATCCAATATTCGAGTACATGATTTTGAGGTAATTTACACCGTCTGAATAATGATTTTTGACTTGCTTCTTGAAGGTGAACACTTGATATATCTCTATGTTCTCTACCATAGTATATGGCTATATAAGAAAGATGGAGGTTTCTAATCAAGGAACCAAATCGACTTCTGCACTAGAGAGGTTAAGTGATCTATACTAATTTGGGAGTGAAATTTATGTGATCGAGCAAGTGATCAGATCAGATATTGCATATAGATGGTCCATGTGCATCATACAGGCTTTATTGTGTTTGTATACTATGTTATGTTGGCTTATCGAGATTTTAGGAGATGACTCTTCGATTTGATATAAGGTAGTGTGAATAATTTTCTAAGTAATAACCCAAGGCTGTTGAGCGTAAGGTATGCTTAGTAGATAGTTTATCATCCATGTGCGATGAGAAGGTTTTGAACTAAAGCAAAACGTGAGCTTTGATTGCTAGTAATTTTAAATACTGTTAAGTATTGCAATTTGATTGTTTCTTTTGTTGCTCGTGTCGGAATTTCGAGGATAGAATGTTTGAAGTGGGGGAGAATGCAACAACCCGGAATTTCGGACACTTCGTACTTAAATATCTGAATTATTTAAATATTTGAATCTTGGATTAAATGTGATTAAATTGATTTAATAACCTTGTTAACCCCTTTTAAATAATAACTAATAATGGTAAACTTGTTTTTGAAATTTGTTTATAAAAGTAAATACTTCAAAGAAATATCGATAATGTGATCGAAAATCGTTTTATCGATAAACAACTTTTTATTCAACGGAAGTTGTTCAAACTTTTTCTATATACACTAAAATATGTGGGAGGTTATCAATACTAATTAATACACTTTTCTTTATAAAGTAATTAGATTCTTCTAGAAGCTTCTAGAAGATAGAGCGATATTTATATGTAAGGGGTAGTTTGGTCATTTGCTAAGGAGAGGAGGTGGAAAGTGATGGGGCATGTCGAGGGTGAGCCTTCAATGGTATGATGGGGGGTGAAGGAAGAGTAGGCAACACAAACTTGAAGCTTATATAGTGTGTGCATATATCTTTGATTCACTTTTGCAAATTTACAAAATAAACTAGCTCTCTTCTCTCCTTTCTCTTCATATATTTTGTAAGCAAAACAAAATAAAACAAATCAAAATCTCTTCAAACTTGGTCAAGGACCTTAGAACAACATCAAAACCACTCTTATCAAGTCAAAGATAGAAGAATTGGAGCACAACCCTTTGAACAAGTCATGGGCCGTAAGCAATTTTAGGAGAAAGCGAGTTAAGGAAAGTGCAAAGCAAGGTTGAAGGTAGGAAATTATTGTTTGCAAGGTTGAGGTAGGAAGCGGATACTTGGACTTGCTTGTTTGATTGATTAAGGGTGAGATAACTCACCATTTGTAAGTATATGAAGTGTATATATGCTTATGCTATTATAGTATATGATTAACTATATATTGTTGCTTGATTTGTTATGATTCTTGCTTTGAAAAGAAAATGGCATATGTAATCAATATGTATGGACTTGAATGATTTGTAGCATAGCCTTGAAACAAAGCACATAGGTTGTAGTTGGACTTTGGTTTTGATTAGACTTGGATTTGAAAGTGCACTTATACCGATAGTCACTATAGAAGCCTGAGGAATTACATTGTGTTCGGCAATTTCTAAGGAACTTTATAGAGAGATCCTTAGAGGTTTTTCTCCATATTTTTGATGTACATTATGTATGCTTGCTATTATAAAAAGATTGGATGATAAAAAGTTAATAACGTATCGAAAAGTGATCAAACTTTCACTTGTGCAAAATTGTCCCATTTTAGCCTTTGTTTTGAACTTTAAAATGCTTTGAAATGATTTTAAACTTAAATATTTTATTTCACTCTTTTTAGTGGTCTTTTCTAATATATGTTAGAGTATTTTAAATGTGGTTTGGAATTTTCATGAATTTCTAATAATTCATTTTGAATTTTTAAAGAAAGAGGGTTATTTTATATAAAGAAAAACATGGTTATTTAAAGTATTCAAATTAATTATAAAGTAGATATTTCATGTAGTATTTAAGTAAATGTTTTAAACCATATTAGTATTTTAAAGTATATTTTTAAGTACATATAGTTTTTAGAAGGTTAGATAATTATTTTAAAGTAATATAAAGCTTATGTATTATAATATGTTTTAAAGTGTTTATTATTAAATATCTTATCATATAAACAAATTAGAATACATACAGACATGCATGCATGCATGCATACATACATGCATGCATGCATGCATTCATACATACATGCATACATATCTTTTTTAAGGGTTTTTAAAATATAAAAAAATGTTTTATAAAAGAGGTTTAGGATTGCTTAGTGGCTAAATCATGATTTGTTTAGTTACTTGTTAGGAAAAGTAATTAACTATGCTTAACACTAAAAGCTGACGAAGTAGACTTATCTATTTGTGAGAGTTAAGATTGTTGTTCGAGGAGGGTTTAGAAGCAATAGTGCTCTAACCTACTGGCTTCATTCTTGACTGAGAAATAATTACGTCGGGAATGTCGGAAACGTGTTAATCATGTTGTTTACTTACTCAGTGATGGAAAATATTAATCATGAACTTTGCACTAAAAGACGACTAAGTAGACTTGTCTATCTGTCAGAGTTAAGAATGAAGTGTCTAGACAAGACTTTGATATGCAACCAGTGCTCTAACTTACCTGACTTCACTCTTAACCAAGGGATAGTATAAGTTGAGGAGTTCAAAAACATGATAAGTATACGAACCTTAATTTCCATAAGCGATCCTTTAGAACTAGATAGTTGACTAGTCAAATGCCAAACTTAACCAAATATTAACTTAGATCTTTAGATAAATGTTTTTAAAGATAATAACAACTATAAAGTTGGTTTTGGGTTTGTTGTGACAATGTGTTAATAACATTGGTCTTTAATACTTTTTGATTATACTTAGTAGAATAATTAGTCTTTAAAAATAATGTTTTAAAGATAATTATAAATGGAATAACAATAAAAAAGGACGCTCGTAAGTACACAGGAAACATTGTAGTGAATGTTAGGAATAACAATCAGAAAAAGAGAAACCAAGGCGCTGGTGAGAAGAAGCAGGACACCAAGAAGCGTCCAAGGTATATGAGGACGGGAGATTACACTCCCTTGAATGATATTGTTGAGAACATATACCTTGCCATGCAAGGTACAGAGAACTATAAGAAATCGTCTCGGAGGGAGGCAACTGAAGGTGCTTGAGGAAGTATTGTTGCTTCTGCCAGACTCATGGGTACAACACCCATAAGTGTTATCACTTGAGAGATGTAATTAAAGATTTAATTCGAAAAAAGAAATTGCAACAGTATGCGAGGGATCCATAAGATGGTTGATGGAATGATAGACCATTCCCAAAGGAAACAACTTGGATCAATGGAGAGGGACCGAGGCAACCTGAGAGCAAGATTATAACAAACATCATATTGGAGGACCCCATTCGGTGGAGAAAAGATGGAATGAAATGGAAAGGCATGGTTCACTAAAGCATGTGACTCAGTAGAGTTGTTTCGCAGTCGAAGATGGAGCTCTAATGAAAAAACCAATGAACCGTGAATGATGACATTGTTTTTCAGAATAGGAATTTAGATGGGATTGAAGCACCAACGCTTAATCCTATGGTGATTATGACCATTGTAGGGCCAAAAATAGCGCACTACGTTTTGATTGACCGTGGAAGCTCAGCTAACATATATTTAAGAAAACCTTTGATTAGATGAAGATCGGTCCAAAGGATTTGAAGCCTTGTAAATCTCGCATCCAATGATTTACCATAGAGGCTAATGAACCTGTTGGATGTATTGACCTACTCATGGAATTGGGTGAGTGAGACCGCAAGATTGTTCGGGTTCATATTTTCGTAGTGGTTTGGACTTATAATTCTTTTCTGGGCTGACAGACCCTTGCTGGCTTCAGGATAGCCCCGGTTCTATGGTGTTTAATGATAATGTTCCCTATCAAGAATGGAGTTAGAGCTATTTAAGGTGGAAAAAGCACTGGTTGAAAATACTATGTCGCTGAGCTTAGTGAAGTGAAATGACATGAGAAAGGAAAGGATGTAGAGAAGATCCTCTACATTAAGACCGCTGATGCATAGCAACTACCTCCAAGCCTGGCTTGAGTCCTATAGTAAGTTCTACAAGCCTATGGGTCATCAAAAACATTCAGAGGATGCGAGGGCGGCATCATTAGAGTTGACGATCAACATACCAATCGATGATGATGATCCCACTCGGGTTCTCAAGGTTGGATCTCGGCTCGGTGTTAAGTGAAAAGGGAGTTGGTAGGGTTTCTCTAAGAAAAATTGGATCTTTTTTGCCTAGACGCAATCCAATATTTATGGAATTTTGCTAGAGATAGCATGCCATGCATTGAATATGGTTCCAAGATGCTCTCCTGTAAAGCAAAATAGATGGAGGCTTAGTCTAGAGCGATCCACTGCACTGAAAGAAGAAGTCGATAAGCTGAAGACAAATGGCTTTATCTACTATACCTTGTACCCAGAATGGGTCTTGTATCCGTAGGAGGTCAAAAATCCTAATGAAAAATCACAAACATGCATCGATTATTCAGACCTGAAGAAAGCATGCCCAAAAGATAGCTTCTCACTACCGTAGATTGACCAAGTTGTGGACTCAATGGCTAGATATAAACTGTATCCTTTATGGATGCATACTAGGCTACAACCAGATAGCAACGCACATTCTAAATCAGGAGCATACAAGTTTCATCACTGGTTTGGGCCTATAATATTATTGAGTGATGCCGTTTGATTTGAAGAACGCTGGAGTGACTTATTAACGACTGGTAAATATGATGTTCAAAGATCAAATCGGATAAACAATAGAGATTTATGTGGATGATATGCTTATGAAGTCATAGCAATCGATGAGTCACATGGATGACCTCTTTGAAATGTTCGATGTGCTTTGAAAGTACGAGATGAAGCTTAATCAATTGAAAAGCTCTTTCGGAGTCACATTGAGCAAAATTTTGGGTTTCATTGTGAACTCAAGGGGTATTAAAGCTAACCAAGAATAGACTAAAGCATTGAAAGAGGTTACTGCCTTGAAGGCTAAGAGGGAAATGCAAAGCTTGAATGAGAAGGTCGCTGTGTTGAATCGATTTATTTCGATGGCAATAGACAAGTGTATACCGATTTTTGATGCCCTAAAAAAGAAAACTTGAATTTTTGTTGGATAAAGGAACGCCAAGAGGCTTTCTTGAATGTGCTAGAATATATGAAGAGACCATCAATTTTGTTAGCCTTTGGAAGGAGAAGACATATCAATTTACCTACCAGTATCTACTCATGCACTAGGTGCATTCTTGGTACACGAGAAGTCTAAAGTCCAAAGCATGTATATTATAATAGCAAGCAATTCACTAGAGTAGAAAAGAATTATCCAAACCTGGAGAATCTAGCGTACTGCTTGTTGATTGCTTCATGGAAGTTGTGGCCATACTTTCAGGCTCATCCGATAAAGTGCTTATCGATCATCTGATAAGGCAAGTACTACATCAACCCGAGACCTTAAGAAGATTGCATATATATGTTAAAATGCACAGACTCAGTCGACTAAATGATGTCGTTAGTCGACTGGTTCGTGTATATTTAAAAAAATAATATGCACAGGTTCAGTCGACTGAGGGCATCAGTTCAGTCGATTGAACTATGTAGTTCATGAAACCTGAGTGCATTTGAGTTAGAAAATGATTATTTTTAAATCGAGTGCTAATGTATATGTATATTTGAATGAGAGTGATGATTCTTGAGAGAAGATCTTAACAAAGCAACTAGACTTGACTCTATATACATAATACACGACTCTAGTTTAAATATATAGACTATACGAACCATACATCGAGTCGTTGAGTCCGGTCGTCGCAGTGGTCGCAGATTCATGAATTGTTGTGTCTTGTCAGCAATCAAAACTGAAGATCCAACATTCTCCCCCTTTTTATGATGACAACTCCATTTGTTATGAATGAATCTCGACAAGCCTTATTGATCTATTTTTCCTCCTGAATCTACGCTCACTACTATGCTTGTTATTTCTCCCCCTGAATCTATGCTTATATTTCCCTGTAAATGATAATTAAGCAATATCTTTCTCCCCCTTTGTCATCGACAAAAATGAGAGTTTCTAAACTGATAATATTTAAAATCTATGATCATATAAGTAACATGGAAAATGATATAGATATTCAGCAACCACAGAAAAATCAAACTACAAGTCATAATCACAGTACCATTGTCCGACAAATATTACATAGTCAAACTAAAACATAATACCTACCATTGTTTGCAACATAATAACATATCAGTTTGTCAAAATAATGAAAATAGAAAGAAAATACCTACTCATTAGCATCACCTTCTTCATCGGAGCTATCTTCGTCGTCATCTCCCTCGGTTCCTTCTTGGCCACTAGAATCTCCACCTTGATTTCCTACTTCTTCCTCTTCCTCTTCTTCTTCTTCTTGTTCTTCGTTAGAGGTCGACCAAGTAAAATGTGGTGCGGGTCGTTTTCCTTGAGAAGTTGGCACATGAACAGATGTAGAAGAAGGTTGTGCATAGGAGATTGCTTCCCATATATTGTTGAGGAAATCTTTGATATGATCTAGCCTTTTGTTTACCTTCGTTACAGATTTCTCAACACGGGAGACATTGGACTCGACACGAGAAAGATGTTGATCTAGAAGCCTTTGATTTCTTGAAACAATGGTCAAGGCTTCTTAAGGTCAAGCTTGCAAACCGATCTCTCATATCTCGCTCACTTCTCTTTGAGGTGGAGGTGTTTGAGAAGAAGTTGAAGCTTCTACATGGGGAGGTTATTGGCTAGAGGACGATTGTGATTGTCCGGAAGTTTGGTTCTCTAGCCAATGCTCGTAGGTGATAATCGTGTGATCATGATATTGTTTTGGGAGATTCATCAAACTTAGTGTTTTGGTGTTCAATGATCCAATTATAGAGAAATCCGGGTCGGGGAATGGAATACTGAAATGCTTTAGTATCCTCATAATGTATGAACCATAACAGATTGTTTGCATTCGTCCTTGATTGAAAGTTTGAAATTCTTCCAAAATAACCTTAGACCAATTTACATGACGTCCCCCCATATGGCGTATAGAGATTGGAAATCTCGCCTATACACCTTTTTGTAGCTTCCTGTTCTTGGGTTGATAGCGTGAGTCAGTGCGCGATGCATAATTCATGCTTTGGGTCTTAGCGTAACAGCTTTAAAATCAGCAATGTCATCGGAGAGGAATAAATGGCTAGTTCGATCTCTTGATTCCATATTTACGGAAATTTCAGCCAACTCTTCTCCTTCGGATGGGCAAGTGAGGATTCGTCCAAGTCGAGGTAGTGGTAGGAAGATCTTGACGCCACATACAAGTGTCCAAATACAATCATCCGTGTTTTGAATAGAATGGTGGTCTAGATTGAGGTTTGCATAAAATAACTTGATGAGAAGATGGTTGAGTTTGATACTATTTGCAATGTAGTCGATCAAAGACTCCAATCCACTGCGTTCAGCAAGTTCTTGAATGGCATAAGGAGCAAAATCTGGAAATTTTACAAATGACCCTTCAAATATTCGGGAGTTCTTCATTTTTTTCAAACCTTTGTGCTGCTTTCTCCTTTATAGCCAACCACAAATTTGAGAATCTGAAGGATCAACACTCCGCGTATAATAGTTATTAAAGTGGTTTTCGATATCGACAGAGAGTATGTCCACATCCGATGCCGGTCTCTTTAATAACCATGTATTCATTACCCGATGGTCGTTTAAGTTAAAGTTCAAACAAATCAAAGTCCAAAAGTCAAGTTGCAAATTTTGACTTTCAAAATTTGACATTTACGATTCAATTTATTTCAGATTTTTAAAATCATATTTTCAAATGAAATTTTAGTTCAAACATTTGAGTTAACAATATAATTAAGTATTCAAGTTCAATTTAATAAGATCTAAATTTCACTTATTAAATTTAGTTAATAATCAATGGATTCAATTTAATGGTCAATTTAGTTCAAATCATTAAATCAAATTCTATTCATTTCAATTCATATTTACATTCATCGTTACATTAAATATAATCATAAATTCGATTAAATCAATTTTATTAACTACATTCCTTTTATCAAAAAAAAAACTTCATTTGATTTATTTACCAAATTCAATTAAATTTCTATTTAAAGAAATCCAATTTCATTTATTTGATTCCATGATCTACATATCACAAATAAGTTATTTCCGAGTTACTAATCAACTCAATCCATATTCAGTTTACAATGTCCTGATTTAATCAATTCATTAAATTTAAATCATTTTAAATTTAAATTATCACTAAAATAAATCCATAAAACTTTAGTTAGTTTTATGCTCCTCTTAAGTCAAATTTCACTTAATCTCAAATTTAATTTATAACAAGTTCCAAATCTATTTAATTTAAAACCGAGTTTTAAATCTTAATTCTAACAAATCTAATAAATTTCAAATTCATTAAATTCTAAAACATTACTTGTTTCTACTTCTCATTTCAATTATTCAACTCACTTAACTTTAAATTTTCCTAAATCAAATAACAATTTTCTCAATTTAAATTCGTCAATTCATTTTATTCAATTAAATAGATTTATTAGTCCGTTTCAATTAAATCCATTAATTTATTTCAATTAAATCCATTAAGTTCGTTACTTAATTTCAAAACGAATTGTTAAGTTCATTCCTTAATTTCAAATAGATTTCAATTCCAAAATGATTTTGTTGACCAATCGGGTTTCTTATTTTAATTATCTATCCTAGGCCAAGTTGTTTAATTGGGTATTTATCATTTCAACCCAATATCATTCAATCTAAAAATCAAAGCATAGCAAAGGGAACTTGCAGTGTGATAACTGGGATGGTGTCAAAGTAAATAAACAAGCAATAGCGACCATACATAACAATTCAACAATTTATTTAAATAATCCTGAAATAATCGTATTAATTTACATTTGTTATTTATGCAAATTAATATAATTATTCCTAGAATCCACACTATCATTTCATGCAGATTAAAGATTATTACATTATGGTTTTTCACTTGGTGTCTATTATCAAATTACTACATCAATCATACATTCAATGGTTCAAAGTGTAGTTAACACTATTTCTACGTGTCGATTTATTTAACATTTAAAGGGGTCAAGTTCAACATATGTAATCCATTTTAAATTGTTAACTATCCTATATCAAATTCAATTTCATATTAATTATCACTTATATTAACAACCAAATTCAACGTCACATAACAAATTTAGTGTCACAACTATTTACCATAAACTAACCTCAAATCACAATTTAACACGTTAAATCTATTTAAACAATTCATGGCGTCAATTTAACAATTTTAAACTCTAACAATATTCAATTTCAACTTGTATAGCAATTAACAGTTTATGTGAACAATTTTAACATCAACTAGTTTAACATCCAAATTAATATTAACAACATCTATCACTTGATTATCATAGCATAATAGATTGAGTCGTGAATGAAATATTCACCTTGCGTGGTTAAAGAAGATGACGGCGAAGCACGAAAATGAATAGACTAGATAGACAACACAAGCACCAATCCGAACACGAACAAAGCAAAGAAACTAGATAGATCCGACAAGCTGAATGGAAGCCTAAGTCTCCGAAGTAGTAGCTGAAACAAACCCAGTAAAACACTGTATGTGAGCAACCAGAATTTTCAAAGTTATATACTGCTATATATAATATACAGTTTCATATATATTTATATATATAAAACGCTGAAATACAGCTGCGGCCAAGGCGAGGCATAGCAATGACGGCGGAGCGGGGACGTCGCGGTAGTCGGAGTAGGCAGGCTGGTTGCTGGCGGGCACGGGTAGTCGCTGATCGCAGGCGGGTTGGGCTGGGGTAGTGGGTTCGGGTGGGTCGCTGGTGGACTGGGCAGTGGAGGCAGTGGGTTCGGGTGTCGCTGGTGGAATGGGCTAGTGGGCGTGGAGGCGGACTGGGTAGTGGACGAAGGCGGACGTGGGGGAAAGTGGAGCGGGCGGACGTGGGAAGGCAGTGGGCAGAGGCGGGCGTGGCCGTGGGCGACGTGGCGGCTGGAGCAGTGGGGACGCGGTGGCTGGGCGGCGGTAGTGGGAACGTGGGCGGACAGCGGGGCGGAGGCGGCGTGGGGAAGTGGGGATGGAGGGCTGAACGTGGCGGTGGGGTGCGACGCGGGGCTGTGGGCAGCGGATGGAAGCACACGGTGGAAGAGGAGTTGCGTGAAACTGGAGATGCAAGTTTAAAATAAAATGAAGCATTGGGGAAGAGAAAGAAACACGTTACCAGATAGTTTAATTTGCATGCTAACAAAAAGAAAAGGCAGCTCGTTTATACAGAACGTTGGAAATCAAAGGTCCTAAATTGATTGTCATCGGTACACTAAAAGGCTGTTGGAGTTTCAAAGGGTTTGAATAGTCATCAGTCACATCGAATTCCACACAAGGGAGATGAATGGATACCGGTTTGAGTTGCTTAACGGACCGATTTAAAATCCGTTAAACAATCATAATTTGCAACGCCGAACTCCGATTGACACAAATAAATATACCGTTTTGATCAGCGCGACGAAGCGAACACAACATTATATAGATATCAGTGGTACGATTGAATTATAAAAATTCGAATTTTCTACTACGGAAAAATGCAGCAAAAACGTAGAAAAATAAGATCGACGGAGCTAAAGATGTCCGAATTTTGAAAAACGAAAAATGACGTCTTAGTCAAAAAATATTCAGGTTCGGAAGATAGAGTTTTTTACACACTTTAAAATGGACTGATGTGCAATAAAACGCGAACGCAATTTACTGCGGTATTTTACGACGAAACTTTACCCATATCTATAACCATCTAGGCGCAATTTATAAACAAAGTTTGGACGTTAATCGAGATCGTATGTAAGTTTCACATTTTTATACTAAAATAATGGATTTAATTTTTTTTAAATTGGGTCGGAAATTCAGGGTCGTTACATCCTCCGTTCCCAAAAATGGCTTCGCTCCAAGCTTAGCATAATCTTCGCTCAGCTTAGAATAATGGTTAACCACCAGAACTTCCGGAACTCCTGCCCCTGCAGCATCTCCTCCTACCACTCCAGCTGCAATTCCAGCTTGCATCATATTCACAAAAAATTGATACATAGCTCCCATGTCCACTTGCTGGACTCCAACACCTACATTCTCTGCTTGTGCCTGACCTTGACATCTCCTCGCATTAGGTCAGGCATTCCCATCGGTGCCCTCCCCTCCTGAGTTAACTCTTTCACTTCTACCATCCATGTCTATATTCAAACCTTATGAGATATAGAAAAATAACCTAACAAGGATAGGAGACTAGAGATAAAGCGTATACTTATATATAGCAAATACAAGTACGTTACTATAGCGTTATCCCATACCTCGATCTTACTATAATTCCTTAGGATTATGTTTTAAAAACCATTTTTAGTTTAAAGTTTTTCATAAACCATAATTTGATACCAAGTTGTAACATCCTGTATCTAGAGGCCAAAAGCTAAGCGGTATAGATGCTGCAGTCATCCATAGTATTAACTTCTAGTGACAATATACGATAATGCTAATGGTATCCATAATATCAGAAGCACTTGAATATGAACAAAATCACAGTTTTCCAAAAAACCACATTTTACTAATTACATTTTAAAACAAATTCATATCCAAGTTACATAATCCCATAATCTTTTCCTAGGTAAAGATTAATTATAATCATTACAAAAATACGCCAAGAGCGACATATGACGATGCCCCCTTGGTTAATCAAAGTAATATAGTCGTATCCGACTTAATACATAGCGGAAATAACAAAACATTATGTAACTCCTAATTAGCTATCCGTCAGCCACCTGCTCGTCTCCCGAAGCTTTATTCGCTAAAATTATTAAACCTGAAAACCTTAACCCTCAACCTACTCAAATCAATTTTGAGAACCCGAGAGTTTAAGGGGAAACAAAAACTTTGAGTCAGATATAAAGTCTGGTGTGAATAATACTGTTACATCTCAATTTACTGATATTAAGTTAGACCATGCCACTTAGGGGAACGGGTTTTCCCTCACTAATATCCTCTTTAAAACATATATTTTGCAAATCCTTTCCTACAACCAAACTGGTTAATCAAACTAATTATATCAAAATAGCAATATCCTTTATGCTAATAAATGGACTATCTGTCCATAAAACTGGTAATATGTGGACTATCCACCCGTAACATAATAGCAAAGTTCGTTATGCTAATAAATGGACCATCTGTCCATAAAACTAGGCTGGCTGCCCGCAAACTAGACTAACTGTTCGGATCAAAATGTACTAACTGTCCGAATCATTTTCTTAGGGTTAACCACCCTTCATCTTTTTCCTTGAAAACCTTTTCAAAATGATTTAACCGTTTAAATCATACTTATACAAGGAAAATATATTCTTAGCTTTACTCTAAGCTATTTTGCCATGGTATATATACTTTACTCAAAATAACCTTGATGGATTTTAATAAGGATTAGCTATCCTTCCAAAACAAGTTAAAACCCCTTTTAACTTGAAAATACTAAGGCTATATTTCCTATTTAATACATTCGAAACCTTTGTTTAAAACCTTTAAACAACCCTTTCGAAATCATTGAAGGTAACCCCTTCGAAACCATTGAAAGTGACCCCTTCGAAACCATTAAAAGCCTTTCGAAAACATTGGAAAAACCTTTCCTTTATTTTCTCTGAAAGCTTCAAAACATTAGACATCCTCCTTTAAAACCTTTAAATATTGCCTTTCGAAAACATAGGAAGAACCCTTCCTTTCAACCCTTTCGAAACCCTAGAGAACCACCCCTTTTGAAACCTTTCGAAACAGTCAAAACTCAATCCTTTCGGAAGCACTTTGGGTTCAATTTAAAACATGTGGAAACCTTTCGAAAGTTTACTCCTTCAAAATCTTTGAAAAACGTCTCGGTCGAACCATTTGGATTATGCCTTCAAGTAGAGCAAAAGGATCAGAAACCCATTAAAGTCGAAAGCATCTGTTTCGAAACCATTTAAAACTATCTCTTTCGTAACCATTTGGGTTTTACTTCAATCATAGAAAAAGTGTCTTTAAAACATTTAAGCCGAAAGCACTTGTTTCGAAACCATTTCCTAAGTAAAGAAGTGATGGTATCAAAACCATCCCTTCGAAAGCATTGGAGAAGTGACCAAAATTTCAGAAAACAAAGTAAATAACCCTTTCGAAACCATCTGGGTCGAAAGGTAGAAAGCGGCAGTAAAAAGGCTTCGACTTAATCAAAAGTACTCATTTAAAACAAAAGCGCAACCTAGTCAAAACCATTTCTCTAAATCCATTAAACCCAGTTGAAAGTTAACTGAGTCGAAATCTACTCAGTCGAAAGCCATTTAGTCGAAAGCAAGTAGGTGCCTTTTTAATTTAAAAGCAAAGTAATGCCTTAACCCCTTCGAAACCCTTGGTTTCGACTCCATACCTTCCGCCTACATCCAATTCACTACGTTCCAGTTCCTTGATACCATGTGCATTGGTTTCGACTGTGTCGAAAGCGAAGATGAGGAGGCAGAACCTGGTGCCAAAAGCATCGAAACAGTGAAAAACATGTAGCAAATAGTTCTTTTCACCTAACCTGCTTTACGTTTCAAAATTTGATTGGTTTCCTCTTTCTTTACTAATAAAAAGCACTACAATTTTCAGAACTAATCATTTTCAATTATTTGCAAAAGGCCCCTTCTCCTTTTATAAATGTAAAAAACATTTAAGTCCCATACCTTAAATAATTTTATATACCCATTAATACACTTAGGAAAAATCTACAAAAATTCCGAAAAATCTCTTTTAATATGTTTTCGAACATATAAAAATTTAGACCCAAATCTTTTATTATTTAACTGTAAATAATTATTAACCCAAATTAACATTTTCTTTACTAGAAAATTCATATAAATTCCACAAATATTCAGAAAATTCTGAAAATTGAAACCCATCTCTAAAATATAATTTAGAATCTTCATAAAAATTCGCAAGGCATTTGGATGTCATTTTATAGGCTTTTCACCTTAAAACATATCATAAATTTAATACGAACAACCATAATTCATCAATAAGTATATATAATCATTCCATCGTTCAAAAACATGGCAAATCAGTGCAAAATATTCAGAATTCATCTTAAAACTAAAAATAATAAAAAATTGAGATGTAAACATTATTTACCTTAGCTTTAGAGATTAAAGAGATTGAGATGTGAATGGATTTGATTTGTTTAAGCTTCTTCCTAGCTTTTCTCTATCTTCTTCCTCTTTCTCTTGTTAATGGTGGCTGGCCTTAGTTTAAATATTTTTGATAAAATGAAATGGACATGTAGGGGGTACACGACCAAGGGTTTAGGGTATAAGAATGGCCTCTTTCCTATTTTACCCTTCCTCTATTTCATTTTAATTCTTTTCTTAATTTATTGTTAAATGGCACAGCTACTCCTTAAATAAAATAAAATCTCATCCCCTAATCAACACATTATTTTATTTAATTTAGCTAATTAAATATCCTAAATAATGAACCAAAAATCTGGGGTGTTACATTTCCGACCTGATCGGATAATTTAACCCCATCTGATGTGCACCTAAATGTGCATATTTTTACCACTATATTTAATCTATTTAAATTACATAAATGAACATATCGGGTATTTTAACTTGTTTAAACCAAAATTCAAATTATTTTAAATTGTCACATATTCATCTTCATCCAAGGGCAAAATGGTCATTTTTGTGCATATATTAATTTTCTAAAATTTAATTGAAAATTTATATATTGTTTTGTAGGAATTTGAATTCATATACAAGTGGTTTCATGATGATATATGCATGCACAAGAGTGAAGAGAACAAATGAAGATGGAAATAGTTCAAAGTGAAGATAATGGAGGACCCCCCTTACCCACCTACCTTAATGTACACTTAGGAGCTAATGCACATGCTAAAAGGTTATCAAATATTCATGCACACTTAATGGATGATTAGGAGATGCTAATGATTACTTGGCCACCACACCACCTCAGGGGCAATTTGGGCATTCCCAAAAATATGAATTAGGGTTTAACACTTGTATAAATACCCCTTATCTTCATGTAACTCTCTTCTCCCTTAGTCTCTCTTACTTAATTTTTAGCTTAGGAAATAAATCAAAGCTTTTCTCTCTTCTTTTTCCATGGCTACTTAGCCATTTTATTTCATGTAATTTTTCTTTCTTTTATGCAATGTTAATTCTCTTTTATTTACATGCTTCTTCTCTTCTTATGTTAGTAGTGTAGTTTCCATTCATGCAAAGTAGATTAGTTTTAATTCTTGTTAATTAGCTTCTCTTTTCCATTAGCTTTCATTTTCCTTTCCTTTTGCTTTCATGTTGCTAGCTACATTTGTTCATATGATAACAAAAATGAGAGCTTAACCCCTTCAATTTAGGGGTAATGAACCCTCTAATCATGTAGCTTCAACATTTTGATAATTTTGATCTCTTTTGTGCTTAAAGGAATGTTGATGTGATTTACTGTTTCATGTTGAATTTGATAGTCTATGTTGTTAATAGCAAATAGGCTATGCTTAAACAATCATAAGCAACAATTACCTCTTCATCTACATATGATGATGGTAATGAAGTGAATGTGAAATTAAAATTTGATGGCCTATATTTCTAAACAATAGTTAATATGTCATGCTTAAAATAGATTTCATTTTCAACTTTGTTGTTGTTTTCATGAGAGTTAGTAAGTGATTTAAGGGGTGTGTTATAGTTTGATGGCTTATGTTGAGCTAATTAATAGCACAAATAAGCCATACTTATGATAAACACATCATTTAAACTCACTTATGACCAAAAAAGAGATCATAATTTCATTAATTATTGAATTATATGATCTAGAGAGTGGATTTATCTCTAAATTGTCATTTAACTCTCATATTTTTATCTATTTTTCTTTTGCTAGTGTTTGTTAGTTTCTTACATTTTTAGCTAATCTCACTTTCAACTTTGGTTAATTTGATTGAATAGAATTTTAAAATCATCAATTCCCTGCGGATCGACTCATACACGTACTACAAGTGTACGCCATGCACTTGCGGTTATTTTTATTTCTAAATTCGTTCGACGGTTTTCTAAACCGATAGAAAATCCGTCGTCGAACAAGTTTTTGGCGCCGTTGCCGGGGATCGAACCCTCGACTCTTGAAAATAACATTTCGTATTTACTTGAAATCTCTACACAATAAAATCAAATGATAAATGATTTGTGTAATTCTTATTTGTGTGATAACTCAAGTCAAAATTTTCAAGGATTTCAAAATTTGAATTCAATTCAAAATTCAAACGATTTCAATTATAACCCATGCCAATTCAATTTCGAACTCCAAAATGAATTTCAAACTCAAAATGAAAATGAAAACAACTTTTCAAACGAATTTGGCAATGGGAATAATCTTAACCATGTTACGATTGAAAATCTTTGTTCTCAACAATTTCAAAGTGAAAATCCTCATATTAATAACTATAAATTGGATTTTGTTAAGCAAATGAACGAAATTTACGATGATCACACAGATTCGTTGTTTGAAACATATATGAAACAACATGAAAAACAAAATCAAATTCCAACGTATGACGAGTCAAACAATAATCCATCTTTTACCCAAATCATTGATTTTCAAATAACAACTTTTGAAATTGAAAATAACGATCTTAATGAAGTTGTTAAGAACACGGTAATTGAGTTGGATTTAAATTCTTTTGAGGGTGCAGAACCAAATTTAAAATTCGATCTTCCTTTTCTCGGTTTCAAAAATTTGAATACAACAACTTTGGATTTTGAACTTGAGATACGCAATGAAGTTGTTAATAATCCAACAAATAAAGACGAATTTAATGAACACGAATTTTTTGGACTTTCGGATGACGAGTTGTTAAATTCTGAAGGGGAAGATTTAAATCACCATTTCATTTTTGAAATCAATAATTTTGAAAAATTTGTTGATGATGAACTTGACTTTAAATTTGGTGAAAATAAACTTGAATTTCAATCAATTGTTTTATCAACCCCAAAAATCATCAAAAACAAAACAACTCGTACGATTTTTAATAAAACGGCATTCATTTTTCCAAATCCAAATTCAACTTGGAAATCTTTTACGGTTTGGTTTTTCGAGCTTAAGCTATGTCTCGTATACTTGACGAGGCAAATGAATCGGTCATTGGAAGACCATTTCATTTACTTTTTGACAATATACTTTTTGATCTCGTGTAAATACCGTTAATTTTCATTTAAATATAGGTCATCTTTTTATGTTTGTTTTATTCTCCTTTCACTTGGGTTGACTGTGGGGACACAGTCAAAATCAAGTGTGGGGGGAGACTCATCTTCACTTTTAATGTTTCATGGTTTATTTTTGCTTTTTCTTTAAAAAAAAATCCCAAATCAAATTTTCTTTTGATTTATTTTTAAAGAAACACTATATGTTAAATATATGGTTTTGGTTTATTAAATTGAAATTTTTGAAAATTTATTTGTCTTAACAAAAATAAAAATGAAGTTTGATTACAAATAACAATGGTTTAACTAGTATATAGAAAGATTCGTACGTGTTAATTGTAAAATATATCCTAATTGAAAATCTTTGTTTTAAAAAGTGGTTGATTTAAAGTAAAGGATATAACATTTTTTTGTCTTCTAAGTTAAATGGTGCTAAGATGATTTTGCAAAACTCACTCTTTGAAAAAAAAGATACGAAAAAAATATAAAAAAAAATGTTTCTTGTATATATATATATTTAACACCTAGAGTCATGTGTTCACACTCGTGCGTTTACTCGCCATGCTCTGTACCCTTCTCACATAAGCCCGAAAGGCAATGCACGATAGGTATATCTGGCCTCAGTTTATCTGAGTTAGGTGTATGTATATAAAAATTCTTTTTAATAACGCCTACAGTCGATAAGTCTTCACACTTGTGTGTTCACTCGCCACGCTTTGTATTCCCCTCACATCAGTCCGCAAGGCAGTGCACGGGTAATATAGCTGGCCTCAGTTTACCTGAGTTAGGCATATGTAAATATTGTAAATATCAATAAAATTTTCAAAAAAAATGGAGAGAGTAAGCAAATGAAATCCAAGCACTATTTTAACTTATTTGATTTGATTTGTTATTGAAATGAAATTAAATACCACTTTGATAAACTTTTATAATCAACTATAGATCCATTTCATAGTTACACTATGTTATCAACCGAAACAACAAGTTAAACTATTGTCTATTTGCTATGATAACTCGATTTTTTGTTGGAAATTTTGACAAGTAAATGACATAAGTTTTCAAGATAATGACCAAAACCTATATTTAACTTATTTGTGTCAATTTAAAAGTAAATCCTTCATTGTAAATATTTTCAAAAACTCACATTCATCTCTTTGTAAATAAATCTTGCATTTTGTAAATATTTTCATCCTGCATTTGGATTTTGTGGGTAGTATCCGCTGAAAACCCTCACGAGACAACACTCGTCCTACTGGGGACACCCATAGGTTTAAAGGCTTGTTGCATACGCTCAATGCAATCGTGCTCCCTACGAAAACAGATTTATCTTAGTTTTCCTTTAATCGAGGACGAATAAAAAAATAAGTGTGGGGGTATTTGATGTGCACGTAAATGTGCATATTTTTACCACCATATTTAATCTATTTAAATTAAATAAATGATCATATCGGGTATTTTAACTTGTTTAAACCAAAATTCAAATTATTTTAAATTGTCACATATTCATCTTCATCCAAGGGCAAAATGGTCATTTTTGTGCATATATTAATTTTCTAAAATTTAATTGAAAATTTCTATATTGTTTTGTAGGAATTTGAATTCATATACAAGTGGTTTCATGATGATATATGCATGCACAAGAGTGAAGAGAACAAATGAAGATGGAAATAATTCAAAGTGAAGATAATAGAGGACCCCAATTACCCACCCACCTTAATGTACACTTAGGAGCTAATGCACATGCTAAAAGGTTATCAAATCTTCATGCACACTTAATGGATGATTAGGGGATTCTAATGATTACTTGGCCACCACACTACCTCAAGGGCAATTTGGGCATTCCCCAAAAATATGAATTAGGGTTTAACACTTGTATAAATACCCCTTATCTTCATGTAACTCTCTTCTCCCTTAGTCTCTCTTGCTTAGTTTTTAGCTTAGGAAATAAATCAAAGCTTTTCTCTCTTCTTTTTCCATGGCTACTTAGCCATTTTATTTCATGTAATTTTTCTTTCTTTTATGCAATGTTAATTCTCTTTTATTTACATGCTTCTTCTCTTCTTATGTTAGTAGTGTAGTTTCCATTCATGCAAAGTAGATTAGTTTTAATTCTTGTTAATTAGCTTCTCTTTTCCATTAGCTTTCATTTTCCTTTCCTTTTGCTTTCATGTTGCTAGCTACATTTGTTCATATGATAACAAAAATGAGAGCTTAACCCCTTCAATTTAGGGGTAATGAACCCTCTAATCATGTAGCTTCAACATTTTGATAATTTTGATCTCTTTTGTGCTTAAAGGAATGTTGATGTGATTTACTGTTTCATGTTGAATTTGATAGTCTATGTTGTTAATAGCAAATAGGCTATGCTTAAACAATCATAAGCAACAATCTTCATCTACATATGATGATGGTAATGAAGTGAATGTGAAATTAAAATTTGATGGCCTATATTTCTAAACAATAGTTAATATGTCATGCTTAAAATAGATTTCATTTTCAACTTTGTTGTTGTTTTCATGAGAGTTAGTAAGTGATTTAAGGGGTGTGTTATAGTTTGATGGCTTATGTTGAGCTAATTAATAGCACAAATAAGCCATACTTATGATAAATACATCATTTAAACTCACTTATGACCAAAAAAGAGATCATAATTTCATTAATTGTTGAATTATATGATCTAGAGAGTGGATTTATCTCTAAATTGTCATTTAACTCTCATATTTTTATCTATTTTTCTTTTGCTAGTGTTTGTTAGTTTCTTACATTTTTAGCTAATCACACTTTCAACTTTGGTTAATTTGATTAAATAGAATTTTAAAATCATCAATTCCCTGCGGATCGACCCGTATTCGCCACGTACTACAAGTCTACGCCGTGCGCTTGCGGTTATTTTTATTTCTAAATTCGTTCGACGGTTTTCTAAACCGATAGAAAATCCGTCGTCGAACACCATCCTTTTTGGGTCAATCGACTAATTCGACCCAATCTTCCGGGCTGATCGGATAATTCAGCCCCATCCTTTTTGGGTCCATCGGATAATTCGACCCAATCTTCCGAGCTGATCGGATAATTTAGCCCAATCCTTTCTGGGTCGATCGGATAATTCGACCCCAAACTCTCGGTTGGCAGTAGTGAATCAAACTCACCCAGATCGGGACATGATGAGGTACGAGCAGTCCATTGTTGGCGATCAGCCCTAAACCCTCGGCTGCATGTACTGAATCAACTCACCCAGTTCAGGACATGATCGAGGTACGGGTAGTCCATTGTTGGAGATCGGCCCCAAACTCTCGGCCGACAGCAGTGAATCAAACTCACCCAAATCAAGACGCGATCGAGGTACGGGTAGTCCATTGTTAGCGATCGGCCCCAAACTCTCGGCCACGGCAGTGAATCTGACTCACCTAGATCAAGAAATGATCGAGGTATGGGTAGTCCGTTATTGATGATTGGCTCAAACTTCTTAGTCAGTTGTAATGGACTGGAGTGATCCCTATTCAGGTGTCCACAATTGACGATTGGCCCAAACTTCTCATTGGCAACTACAAAACAGAGTACCCTAAACTGGGTGTCAACCATTGATGATCAGCTACAAGCTTTTAGAATAGCTATGGAGAACCTGATTTACTGGTGGTCAAGACAGGATACCTTCCTAGTTGGTGCACGCCCGACATTCGGCTTTGGATTTTTGTCAATAATAGAGAACTAAGCCTGCCTATGAATAACTGTGATATCGGTCATACGATTCAGTACAAGCAGTCAATGCTGGAATTGTCTATGAAAACTATCAATAGACCAATACTAGGGATTGCTTGCTTAAAGTATGCACGGAATATGTATGTGATAATAAGCAAACTAGAATGCTAGAATTGCATGAAAAGAAACAAGGACATATGTGACTGGCTTAAAAGGACACTCCACCGGGGTATGTTCACCTTGTCGAACTTATCAGTAATTGATCCTGTTCAAATATGCTGGGGAAAAAGTAAGAGTTGTCGGAAGAGCTAGCAAAATGACATGTAATTACTTCACTAGTATGCTCACCGTGTCGAACTTGTCAGTCATGGGCCCTATACAAGTACATAAGGAAGCAATAAAAGATTACTAACTGGCTAATAGATAAGCAAGGATACTATACAAACACAATGCAATAACTAATCCTAATCAGATATGGTAATTTCATTTATAATTTCTATAAGATACATATGCGCTTGTGTACGAGTTCATACAAGAAGTATAAAGTATGGGCCAAGAGAAGCATCAGTCATAGAAAG
This sequence comes from Allium fistulosum, assembly GCA_030737815.1. Taxonomy (NCBI): domain Eukaryota; kingdom Viridiplantae; phylum Streptophyta; class Magnoliopsida; order Asparagales; family Amaryllidaceae; genus Allium; species Allium fistulosum. The sequence continues at coordinate 923,026,337 of CM060904.1, forward strand.
TTTTTGCCCCACGGAACTTTGGTAATCAATCCTATACAAGTGTGCTTGATAGTGGCGAGAAAGGTTGCTAATGGAACAAACAAACCAATCTATCATTTGGAACAAACATATTATGATCACTAGCCAAAAAAAGAGAATATGGGCATGAATAAATATCAGACACAACAACACATAAACATCAAAAGAAGATTAGCTTCATATCACAAGCGCATGTTCAATCCACTTTCAAAACTTTAAAAGGAACCACTTACCTAGCCAAATATCTTAGTGATTAACCTATAACATGGTGGTGATGAAGGAATCGCTGGTGGAATAGCTTAGCAATCACATAAGGAAAACACATCACAACCACCAGTTTAGATTGGTCCAAACTACAATTAATGCAACGAAATACACCTCGTCAAATCCACGTGCCATGGAACAACTGTATGTTCCTGTCCTTAGAGCACCTCAACATTCTTGGAAAATTCAAATGATAACACGTTGCCCTCGGACCATGGTGGCAAAGAGGTTGAACAAGAGGTAGCAAAAGCCAATCTGACAGAGATGAGAATCAGTGGGAAATCATGCTGGATGATCACACTACCAAGAAAAAATGAGCTGTGAATGTCACACTGATAAAGGATGTCTTGGAATGATCAATAAGCTTTCCTCGAATGAACAAGGCTTAGAAATATATTAGAAATGGAAAAATTCCCAAAAGGATGGGAATGACGATATAGATATTTGAGCTTTGAGATAACCATTACATGAAAAAGAAAGACGGTTTTGGATGAAACAAAGCACATTTTGTATTCTACGATAGTATGCTTTGGGGGCCAAGTGTTATGGGCATTTTCTCCCACATCATGGTTAATAGGAAAAGGCATTAAGGAGCATAGAAACGACTAAATGGTGCATAATAAAGGCACCATCATGTGATCACAAAGGCAAGGCAAAGCACTAGGTGTAAATTTGCATAGTTGGAAGATATAGCCAAAGCTCTTGAAAAATGTTCCTAAGGATAGGACCTGCACATAGGTTGAAACCGTATCTCGATCCAAGCTATGACTTGGAAGATATAACGATCTTAAGATTTGTCCATCACATGAACGACCCAGACCCCACCTTGGAGAGATACTACCTAATTCAGGCAAATGGAACATTCAGAGCCATTGGAACATACTACTCAATGATACGAAGCTACCGGTCCAAGTCTCGTTCAATGAAATGAAGGAGTTATGGCATAAAAGCATATGTAACACAATGGTAAAAACTTGCGCCTTTCAGCCAACCCACCTGGGTTCAAGTCCTGGCAAGTACATTATTTTTATGGAACATGAGGAATGGTCCAATAGAGAGCCTAACTACTGAGTTCCTAACCATTGCAAATGTAAGGAAGGAATGGAGACTAGGCAAGGTCGAAGCAAGGCAAGGCAGAGAGCCTGGAGGAATGAGGGAAGAGTAGCCTTCCTATGTTCGGTGGTTGATGTACCAAACCAAACTTTCTGTTCGACACCCCAAGCCACCAAACATGATCTTCGGTTTGGTGGGTAGAGACCCACCGAACAAGATCTTCAATTTGGTGGGTAGAGACCCATCAAACAGAATCTTTTGTTCCATGGTTAGACACACCCACCAAATAGGATCTTCTGTTCGGTTGTCAGACACCCACCAAACCAAGCTATTCCAACTCCCATCAGACCAGGGAAAGGAGCACATGCCGAACCAGGCTAACCCAATGCCTACCGAACCAAGGAAAAGGAGCACAAGCCGGACCAAACATGCCGAGTCCCCTACCAAGCCAAATCCAGGAGAGACATGTAGAACCAGGAGCGGCCGAACCAAACAAGAGTGCACACAAACTTGTCCAACAACTTGTCCACATTCATCTAAGCCGGACCAAAATCCCCGGAATCAAACTTCAAGCGGGTACCAGCAGTGTATATATGGAAGGAAATCATCATATATTAGGAAATAGATCGCTGCAAATAACATATTCAGGAATATTCCCTAGGATCGGGATATACATGGAAACATCATTAAATACCACATTAAACACACCTCAAATCTACCTCTATAAATACCAGCCCTTTGGCATCATAAAAAGGAGAATTTGGGAGAGCAAAGCAGACAGCAACAATGGTAGACAAGTCTGAAGCTAGCGGGAACAGACTAGCATGAATAGCTAGTAGGAACAACCTAATAGAGATAACCGAACAGGGATAGGCAGTCAAGATCAATCGTACATGAATAGTTGAGCAGACTTCCTTGGGATATACCTTACTTTCTATTAAGCTACAGATCATTGTATTTTATTTCTCAGGCATTGTATCGGAGATCTATAAGAAGAATAATGAAAATGGATAGTGGATAGGTACGTTTTGGCCGAACCACTGTAAACCATTATGTTCTCTACTTTACTGCAACTTACTTTCTTCATAACCTGTATGTGATCTGTTCTATGAAAATCAATCATAACACAAATATAACAACTGTGTTACACACCCCGTATTCATAGCTCTACAACTAATCGATTGGAGGTGTTTGCCTATTTTTTGTGCAAATAGTAACATTTACGAAGTATTTGATACCATTTTGAAATGATTTTGGTTAAGTCCAAAAAGCATCAATTAGATGTACTAAACTCACTCCTATCGCTGGAAAATAATTCTGGTGATGACTTCAACATCATCAGCATTCAATTTCGGGTTTCTAAGTGTGGAATGCTACAAAGTTGTTTTAGTAAAATGGATTTTGATTTAATCCCAAAGTAAGATTTGATATAACAAAGTTATATGTATATATTATTTCAAAATGATTTAAAATGAAAATCGGGGTTTAGTTCTAAAGTTTTCTTGTTGAGTTATTTCATGGACACATGTAGCTTATGCATTAGGAAATAATGGATGTGCATCATGATATGATATATGGGTTGGTAGTTTTCATTTGTTAAAATGAAATGGGATTTTCGGCAATTTTGAATAGTCGGGAAATTCCAGATTATTATAGAACTTGTAATTAAGTGTTTTAAATATATAAAGTTAAGTTTATATAACACTTTAATTAAGAAGGTAGTAAGTTAAACCAAGTTCTAAATTTGTTAAACATACTTATTACAAATTTAGTTTCTGTTGACCTAAAAAATGGATCAACGCCCTGGTTTGAATTTGAAAACACCAGCCCTGTTCTGACAGGGCAATATCACAGATCACAGATATAGAAAAAGAACAGTAAAAGAAATAAGACAGAGAATTTTTATAGTGGTTCGACTATTAATGAAGCCTATGTCCACTTTATAGTTTTATTATGGACTGATTGATGTTACAAGAAATGTTTGATTACAAGATTTTGATTATCTTTTAAGTACATTGAATCCCCAGAGTTGGAATCCACTGGAGAATTACAATGAATCCCTTTGGTGATTGTTGTGAGGGAGGTAGAGAGTGAAGAATGTTTCCAGCAAAGCTTTAGTAACCGGTCCGGAGGAGATCCTCTTTATGTTGCAAGCAAGATCGTATTTATATGGATCAGAGAGCTTCTGGGCCAGGCCACTTCATCATCTGCTCGCAGGTAGGTAGGGAACGACCCATGAAGGATTTGGCTCGCAAAGCGAGGTAGAACCATGGGTCGCTGGCGACCCATGGTCTATGGGTCGCTAGCGACCCATCGACTTGGCTCGTTTGCGAGCCAATGTTTTAGTCTCTTTTCGTAGTATTCCTGAGCTATCTTGTTTGAAGGTTTGAGGAGAGACATGGGTTGCTGATGATCCAACCACTTAGGATTTTTCTAGAGTTTGGAATTGGAGATGTTTCCATAGCCCTTTATTGTAGTTGTTTCGTTTTGATGGCAATTCACAAGTTGTTTACGTTCAACTACTGACTGGACTAAAAGAATGTTGATCTCTTAGTTTCGTCAATCCCAATCGTTGCTTTAGTCATATAGCTTGGCCCTTCTTAATTCCTTGTCCTAGCTTTTTTGGTTAAGTTCTGAACCATCCTGTTTACACGAGGTTGTCCTGTTTTTTGTTGGTTCCTGCTGGGTTAAAAACCCGAAAAACAGTTTCTGTATATACTCTTAGAATGTAAAGGAGTATTATACGAGTATGGAACTTAAGTTGTAAAATGTTTACAAACTTGAAGTTAGGTTTTTATAAATTAACTCTTAAATATTTGGTTTTGAAGAGATATGCTATTAAGGTAAAAGAAAGTGATATAGGATATTAGTATATTTAAGAAACCAATAAGATAAATATGTAGGTTGTACGTAGATCATTTTATTCCCATGACTGTTCTTGATCTAGCATTCGAGTACATGTTTTCAAGGTAGTTTACACCAGTCTGAACAAGGATTTTTCACTCGATTCTTGACGGCGAACACTTGATACAGATTCTTGATATGATCCCAAGGGTTTTCTATAGTAATATATGGTTATGTAAGGAGAACGGAGGTTTCTAATCTAGGAACCTGATCGGAGTCCGCACTAGAGAGGTCAAGTGGATTATACTAGTTTAGAAGTTGAAATTTATGTGATCGAGCAAGTGATCATAATTATTATTGCATGAAGATAGTCCTTGTGCATCGCACGGGCTTTAGTATGTTTGAATGCTATATTTGTTGGATTAAGGAGAGTTTAAGGAATAAATCTTCGATTTGTTCTAGGGTAGCATGAATAATCATCTAAGTAATAACCCAAGGCTATTAAGCAGAAGGTATGCTTAGTAGATTGATTTTCATCTTTTTGTGATTAGAGGGTTTGGACTTGAGCAAACTTTGAGCTTTGTTTGCTAATGATTATGATACTATTAAGTATTGATGTATTATTGTTTCTTTGGTTTCTCGTGTTGGAATTTCAAGGACAAAATATTCCAAGTGGGGGAGAATGTAACGGCCCGAAATTTTAGACACTTCGTATTTAAATATCTAAATTATTTAAATATTTGAATCTTGGATTAAATGTTATTAAAATGATTTAACAAGCTTTTTAACCCCCTTTTAAATCATAACTAATGATGGTAAATTCGTTTTGGAAAAATGTTTACAAAAATATATTCTTCGAAGAAAAATCAATAATATGACCGGAAATCAGTTTATCGGTAAACAGCTTTTCGATCGGTATAAATTGTTCGAACTCTTGTGCACTCTAATAATGCACAAATGAACACATTAGCAACTAATAACACACACCCCCGCTTCATTGAGCTTGGAAGGTTCTAGAATGTTCTAATGGATAAGATATATTATCATGGTGAGGGTATAATGGTAATTAGCATAAAGAAGAAGTAACATAAAGGTGCATGTGAGAAAGAGGCTCCTTTTTGACCTTCCATGGAAGGTAAAAGGTGGTAATGACCCCTTAGACAAGCCTGTATAATATAGGGCATACCCTTAGTATCATTCACTAATCCACAAAAACAAATCCAAGTTTTTCTAATGGCTTCTCTTCTTCTTCCTCTCTTATGTTCTAAAATGAAAGAGTTGCAAATCAACTCCAAATCACTTCAAAGAGGCAAAAGCAAGGTGAAGCATGGAGAAGGAGGTGGTTGCAAGGTTGGGTTTGCGCTTGTTGGCTTGGATCTTGGTTACCGTGAGGTTAAAGGTGAGTTAACACCTCATTTTGAATGAAAATATAACACATGTATGTTGTGTTTATTGTATATAAGTTGATTGAATTGTTGTTAACTTATGTTAAAACATTGGTTTGAATTCTTACTTTAAAAGTAAATAACATATGTGATCCATGTATATGGACATGAACAAACTTGGGATGGAAATGAATGGACTCGTATGACTTGTGACTAGACCTTGAACAAAGCACATAGGTTATAGATGGACTTTGGTTTAGATCAGACTCGGATTTGAAAGTGCACCTATAGTGATAGTCGCTATAGATGTAGTTCGAAATTGCCTTGTTTTTGGCCATTGCTATGGAACTTTGTAGAAAGATCCTTAGGGGTTTCTCGCTATATTTATAATATCATATATATATATATGTTTGTTTCTATTAAAATCTTGAATATTAAAAAGTTAAGTAACATCTCGAAAAGTGGTCAAAGCATCAATAGTCCAAAATTGCCCTGTTTAGACTTGATTTCTGGACTTAAAAGGTTTAAAAAGATATTTAGATTTAAGTATTCTGTTTCATTCTTTTTAGAAGTGTTTACTAAATATTATTAGAGTATTTCAAAAGTGGTTTGAGATATTAATGAATTTTCAATAATTAGTTGTGAATTTTAAAGAATGAATATTTTTTTTAAATACATAGAAACATGTCATTTTCAAGTTTCAAGAAAAATTGTAAAGTTGTTATTTTCAAATAGTACTTTTGGATAAATGTTTTAAAACCTATTAGAAGTATTTTAAAGTATTTTAAAATTTTATACAAATGTTTTCGAAAAGACTTTAGAATTGCTAAATGGTCAAATGGTGGATTGTTTGATTACTTATTTGTAAAGTAATTAATCATGCTTAATATTATAGCCGATGAAGTAAGGTTTATCTATTTATGAGAGTTAAGATTGATGTCGAGTAGGGATGAAGCAATAGAGCTCTAACCTACCGGGCTTCCCTCTTGATCGAGGAATAGTAAGTTGGAAAATGTCGAAAACGTGTTAATTGTGTTGATTTCTTATTATTTATTGAAATAATTAATACCATACTTAACACTAAAAGCCGATGAGGTAGACTTATCTATTTGTGAGATTCAAGAATGAAGTGTCTAGGTAAAACTTTGATGCAACCGGTGCTCTAACTTACATGGCTTCACTCTTGGACAAGGAATAATTAAGTTGGAGTGTCGGAAATGAGTTAAGCGTACGATATAAGCAACCATTTTTAGAACTTGATAGTTAACTAGTCAAATACCGAACTTGTCCAAATATGAACTTTTATCTTTAAAAGGATGTTTTAAAGATAATATAAGTATAGAATGGTTTTGGTTTTGTTGTGACAATGTTTTAATAACATTCATCTTTAACATTTTTTGATTAAACTTATGAATGTAAATAGATCTTTAAAAGAATGTTTTAAACCTTTTGAATGAATTTGCGGAAGTACTTAGATCTTAAAAATGGATATTTTGAAGGAAATTATAAGTATGGAATCTTTTGAAAAATGAGAGAGTTTATTAGATAAAAGAAGTTTACCAATAAACGGGTTTTTAATTAATAAAAGGATTAACTAAATAAAAGGGATCAGGAGTTGCTTAAGTAGCCTAACCAAACTTTGTGTGGCTTGATCATGCTTTATATGGCCTGATAGTGTTTTGTATGTTCATTTGTTTATGTAAAGTATACAGGACTTGGTTTCAATTTACAAACATCTATATTGTACCAAATAGTCGATTAGTCGATTATCAAAATTGTCCAAATATAACTTTTGGAATATCTATAAGAAACACGAGTGCTATATGGTATAGTTATCTTTAGAGATGTTATACTATACGTACAAACTCGTCTGGCTCTTCTAGGACAAATGATAAGAAAATCCGTCTGGTTAAACAATTAGGAGGTGGTCTCTGCTCTTATGTATCGTCTATTTATTTCCGAAAGAACTGAAGTTGAGTTTACCAAAAATTCATCGATTGGTTTTGGAGAGTCCGATAATTGGGAAGAGTGTACTTATATGTGATGACTCTAACCTAAAACCACTTCAAAACCATATATGCGATCTATGTTTTGGAAGCGATTGTGAAGTGGAATGTTATAGAGTTGAATTATTAATCCTAAGGTCAAGTCCAAGGGAGAGGTCAACGTTAAAATTTTAGACGATGCTATCGTGTTGGACTGTCTATCTTGTGGAGTATTCCAAGAGAGAGGACAACGTTAGCATTCATTGGAGGACTTATGCGGGGAACCTATGTGGAGGTTCAAGATCAATTCGAGATGCTCGGATCCATGTAGTGATTCATGATATGTTCAAGATGATGGAATCCAATTGGGGATTCGTGTTCTGTTCAAGTGATGAAGAGTCAAGTGAAAGTTGTTGAACATTGCCTCGACATCAGAAATGACTAACACTAGAGATAGGATGCATAGCCAAAGGGAACACAACATTTTAGCAATCCCAAGGGTGCATGCGACTCCATATAGTATCACTTATAGACATGCATGCATGAGAAATCCGTTCGGAACTAGGATTGTCTGGGCGTGGGCCAGTTATGCATTTCCTATAGTACATTCCTTAGAGATGTACATTGCTTGAAAGGATATCTCTGATCCTTATGCAGGAGTTTGGATTCGGCTAGATCCGAGGAGATCTCCATGGAAAATCCACTATGCGAACGTCCCTTAGCGGTATTGATTGTATACCTATTATTGTTGTGGCGTTCACACAACAACTATTTGATTTGATTTATGTGTTATACTCTAGACATTATATATCATATCACTACATATTAAACTTAATAAATGGTTGGTTTCTTTGAGGGGAAAACCTTTACGGGAATCTCTACGGTCTCAATGGTTGCTCTCTAATGTTACATATTTCTTGAGTTTCTCACGCTGGTTTACCAGACTGATTCGGGTGTTATTTTCTTATAATGCTCAAGTTAGCCCCGTGTTTGTTTCCAGAATTAGCTTTGGATGCTTTGGAGCTTCTAGAGAAGAGTTGGAGTTCTACCCACTGTAGTATTTATTCCGCTGCATTACTATTATATCATCAGCATTTGTGAGGACATATTGTTATAACTGTCCATGTTGATTACTGTAACTCAGAGAAATTTTGTATCTTAGAATGACAGTTTATACTGTCTTTTGATATTTTATATGATCATTTTGATATTGCGTTCCTTCTTCCTTGTTCTATTTAATTTTCTTTTATTTCACCCTAACAATTCATCTTTCCACGACTTGAGTGTTCAGCACACGAATAACGTGCTTATAGTAGCGTTGACATTTGGAGGTCGAAAAAGCGAGTCGTTACACGATCATTACTAGATCATTCCACTCAAACTCGCTTCATCGCGATTTAGAGTTGTGACGTATTCATAATGAGAAATATTACCGGAAGTCCCATACCAATTGATATTATTAATCGTTTATTCAAATTTCTCATCACATAGAAAATGTTTTACTTATTAAAACCATTCAAAAGGGATTTAAATATATTTTATAAAACAATTTTGTACTTTACTTGAAAAGATATAAAACATATTTAAAATGTTTATAGTGCCTTTCTATATAAAAATACACTTTATCGAAATAATTCATCAACTCAATTGTTTGGATAAAATAGTTACATATATATATTACACACAAATGTAACTTCATTAAAATCATTAAAATCCTCAAATTCAATTTTTTTCTAAAATAAATATTTCTTTTTCAAAGGCATAAAACCAATAAACTGATTTAAAATTTATTCATAAAGCCTTTTATACTCAAACTAACTAGAAATAAAACATTTTCTGTATACTATATTTGAAATTCTCATATTATAGAAAAAGATTATTTTTTCAAAACATATCCAAAACTTCATAATTATTTCTCAAAAAAAGTTTATATTTTTTCATGATTTGAAAACTCTTCCTAAATTATTTAAATAACCTATGTAATAAAAATTTACTTATAATAATATTATTACTTTTATATATATTTTATAAAATAGTAATATATTTTATTTTTTCCTTTAAACCATTCTCAGTTTTAAAATATAATTATATTAGTGATTTTTAAAGGGTTTTGTGATCAAAAGAAAACTATATTTACAATTAAAATTGATTTTTAAAATATGTAAAATAAGTTAAATTTAGTTAAATTTTAGCAAATTATTTATAAAACTCTTTTAATACGATTTTTAAAACCTTAAAAAATAAATTTCTAGAACTTTTCAAAAATCTTTTAAAACAAGTAAAATAAATAAAAGATCCAAATATATTAGTCATGGAGCAAAAGTACTTCAAGGATATATTGACTGATTAACTACAAAAATTTATTGTGTAAATCGAGTCAAGTTTCATCGAACTACGGTTATCCATAGAATGTACACACATTAACATACATATATATAAAGTTCAACTCACAATCAAATTGAGTTCCATTTGCAAATTAACACTTCCAATTAGTGCAAATAATCAACCATCTCAACATTAACCAATTCCAAACCAATGTACTAAACAATCCATTTAATTAAGCAATTCAAGCAATAAATGAGATAAATGTATATCTTGCATAGCATAGTGATATAGTAGGAGCGTAAAAACTCACCTCAAGCAGTTGCTTTCCCTTGACTTCTTAATTAGTTTCAGCTTGAATCAAAACCCCAACTACCATTGATGTAAGTAGCAACTCCCTCCTTCCATCGCTACATTATAGCACCTCAACAACACCAATACCCACATCGATGCCAACATACTCCACCTCACTCAACAAAACCTCCAACAAACGCCATCAAGCACCAGCTATCACCACAGCTACCTACTCCATGCCCACATCGCTCGCCAGCACCCATGCTGCAGCAACCACTAAACAAGACACTCATCATCACTACTAGCTTCCACACGAACATGCGTTTATGCCATGCCAGCCACCATTCTTGTTGGATTACACAAAATATTTAAATTCAATAATTGTTTTATTAATTTCAAATAATATTTCTTTTCAACTATTTCAATTATATAAAAATTATTTTACATTCATTGTAAATGTTTTTTTGAGTTAAATATATTTTCTTAAAATAATTTATTAACTAATTCAATTTATCAAACTAAAATATTTTATTATGTAAAAATTTATTTTAAAAAAATAAAAAATAATAAAAATCGAATTCGAACATTATTATTTTATTTTATTTATTATTACGGCATACAAAGTATGGTTGTTAAACGAACAATTGACCTCAACTTAAACTACTTGGATCAAGCCATCTGGAAACTGGTCGCAACTATCATACGTAACACATGTTCGATATACCAAGTAAAAATCCAAATAGCCGCATGTAAAGTTCGATACATGTCTAAATACTAGGATAAATGATAAATATAGCAAAGACAAAATAATCAATGGTAACAAGTCGACCAGATAGATGCACAAAAAGAAAATGAAAATAACAACACAACAATAGATAAATAAGGAGTTACATCTATAACCGACCACAGACTCAACATCCTACTCGCAATAAATCTTTTCAACTACTATTAACTCCTTAGAAAACTCGTTTAAGAGCACCCAAGAGTCTACAAAGGTAATGTGATCGTTCCTCCACCTTGATTGTCCATAACTATCTATAGTGCATTCTTTGGCACCAAGCCAATGGAGGGAAGTATGAAAGAACCGAGCAAGAATATTCACAACCTATATTATATCTCATAATGTATAGATAAAATATAATGGAATATATATACCATAGAGAGTAGTATGATCAAACTAAAGTACTAATAAAATAAATTGCACAATATCATAATACATCATGGTTCATAAGACCAATAATGGATATATATAAGTCAGATTTCTCAAGTACATGAAAATGATTACATAAATAAAAGTTGTCTCTAAAACATCATAAAATGTTAACTATAATATAGGGCCACACAAAATGATGATGATAAAATTCCAATATTAATAAAATCATAAGCATCTTGCTCATATTTTGAAAAGTTTCCATGCATAGGCACAACAACAAGTTAGGATCAAGATTTTGTTGTTTTGATGATAACAACCATGGAACAATGGTACCGATCGATTGACCAAGTGTTACATGATGAAGTTAACCAATATGAAGTAACAACACAAATAAAAGTTATATAGTTGATATTACAGAGATGACATACATATGCTTGAAGGCCAAATCAAAGCACAAATATTAAGACAAAGCAAATTAAGAATTATGGAGTAGAGAACAAGCTATCAACAACATTCTACGATGTTAACAAATCAAACGAAGTCGAAGAAAATGATATGCATGGATTAAAAGATGATATACATGCATCATAAATTAAAATGGAGCAAAAAAGACAACAAAGGGGTATACAAGCTTTTATGGAGTTCTAACGTGGTTAATAATCTATTGGAACATAACAAAGTCAAAGATTCACTTGAACTCGGACAAACAAGCACAAAAGTCAAGTATGTATTTATCAATTCCTTATACATTAGATTTTTTTAAACTCCACAAACGATCTTCAAACCACTTCGAACTTCAGCACAGCATTCTACACATCATACAGTACTTTTGAGAATTTTTCCAGATTATTAGGTATAGCAGAGAAGGACAAAACGAAGAACAAGAAACAACAGACTAGGATTGTGCATTGCATAGAGCATAGGTCAACATGTGGGATCCCACAGTCAACTTGTGTACTACCATAAGTCGATATGTGGTCATCTTATAGATCAACCTGTGGTAGTCTAGGATGAGCGTTTCTTCTTGCAATGAGTAGGTTTTTGAATTGTCATGACTCCCCGCTTCTTCCTCTTCGTCCCAAAATTGCTTTTCCTCATTCCAAAGTGCTATAACTCTTCTAAAACATCCTTTTGCTACTTTAAAAAATCCCAACATCCCTAGCTTAGAGATAAACATTATAACAACTTCCACTGCACTATCTTATATTATTTTATCTCTAATTTCTCACTTGCACTATGATTCCCATATCTCATTCTAAAGCTTATTGACCAATGATCATTCACCTTCACTGTCCTAAGGTCTAGACATTTATTCCTCCTAAAAATCTACACATCCATTTAAACATCATTTGTGAGGGTTATAGGAGTTAGTACTTTAAAGTTGACTAATGAGTGTATTAAGGACAGTCTGTCGTTAAGTTATTTCTTTGTAAAAAGAAAATTCAAAGTCCTATCAAGGAGTCTTGAGATAATCAATGTCGAAATCTTATTAGTGGGTCTTCGGGAATTTAATATTTGTGGAGTCTTCAGAAAATTAGTGTTGAAGTCCTATTGTTGAATCCTCACCCAATATTGAAGTTGATAGAGTCAAGGGTGTGCCCTAGAGGCAATTATGTAATTTGATTATAAAACTTAACTTTTATAGAGAATTTTGTTCTAAATAAAGTAATCTTTTAGTTTTATTAACTATTACATATATTATTATATTGGATATAATTAATGTTTAAATATGTTAAATACATACAAGTGCAAAATCATTAGAAAATGTATTTAATTGATTGCAGTTGCGGATGTGCTCGTATCCTAGGGTATTGAATCACATAAAATAAATACTTACCTTAGATTTTTCTAATCAAGGTATATCGAGAACGAGATATTTAGGAGTAGTGCACATAATGCTCCCCATATGATGCACAATGAATTACTCATGACCGTGGGGGCACTAAGGGTTACATATGTGTAGTTGTTTGGAACAATTACAGAACAACTCACCAAAAGTCTTCTACAGATAAATTTTTAAATAAAAGATATCACATGACGTTGTGTAGTCTTTTGACTTGAGGATATTGTGAATCTTATGTGTCCAAACTATTAATTAATATTAGATCCACTATATATTTTAGAATAATATTGTTAATTGACGAATTTTCTATCGGATTAGAAAATCGCCAAAAAATTTATAATAAAAATAACCGCAAGCGCACGACGTACACTTGTAGTACGTGGCGAATACGGGTCGATCCGCAGGGAATTGATGATTTTAAAAATTCAATTCAATCAAATTATACCAATTTCAAGTGAAAGTTAAGCTAGAGAATTAACTAACTAAAGGAAAAGAGAAGCAAATATAAGAGTTAAGTGACAATTTAGAGAATAAATCCACTCTTTAGATCATGTAGTTCAACACATATGAAATCATGATCTCTCTTTTATGGTCATTAGTGCTTTAATTGATGTGCTTATCATAAGTATGGCATATTTGTGCTATTGATTAGCCAACATAAGCCATCAAACTATAACACACCCCTTAAACCACTTACTAACTTTCATGAAACTTGACAATGAAAATGAAAATGAAATCTATTTTAAGTATGGCCTATTAACTATTGATTAGAAATATAAACCATCAAATTTTAATTTCAAATCACTTTCTTTTTCCATAATCATATTTTGATAAAGAGGCAATTAGTGTCAGTGATTGCTTAAGCATAGCCTATTTGGTGTCAACAATATAGGTGTTTGCACAAAAAATGGGCAAACACCTCCAAGTCGTATAATTTAGTTGATTTTTTAGCAATCTGGATGATTTATGCAAATATGTAAAAAGCAGGGACTAAACTGTAAAAGACACACATATTTATAATGGTTCAGCCAGAATGTGCCTACGTCCACTTTATATATTATTTCTCTTTTCTTGTTCAGATTACAAGTACAAAGCTTTGATACAAGTATATGAAAGTTGTTTGAAAGTTCTATCCGTGCTTGAGCTCTCAAACTTGTCCCCATTGTTGTACCCCTGCCCCTCTATTTATAGAGTGAGGCTGGGGCAGGGGTCTTGGATGTATATAGCTGCTGGTGGGCCTGGGCTGATGCGATCTGGCCTGGCATTATTGATCCGGTACGCCTTGGTCCGGTTGTGAGTGGATGGAGTTTGGTTCGGTGGGAGTTGGTACTGGGGTATTGGTTCGGTGAGGACTTGGTTCGGTAGGACCTTGGTTCGGTGGGAAGGAGTTGGTTCGGTAGGCAGGGGAAGGAGTTGGTTCGGTGGAGCGGCTTTGGTTCGGCAGGCCCGGTCGAAATTTACTCAACACTTGCCCCCCAAAGTAGGGCATGTGTGTATGCACATGGCGTGCTTTGCTTTTAGCTTGGATATCCTCACCCGGCCCCGTGTGCCGAACCAATTGGTCCAGTCATTAGTAGATGTCTATAAGTACGGACCTCGCATCTATGTTCACCCTTCACCGTTTGAGACAGCCGAATCAACTGAATACCGAATCAGACTTGATTGCTTGAAATAACCGGACCTGTCAATTACCGAACCATCTCATCTGCCGAACCAGGTAAGTCTTCCTTTGCCGAATGATTCTTTATGACTGACCCATCGAACGAACTCAAACGTTTTACCGAAGGGGCTTGAGTACCGAATGAACTTACCGAACGAACTTGGGAGTATAAGTCCGAATGAACCTTCGCCTTGTAGGCTTGTACTACCGAATGACACCTTGAGGAGTACGAGTGCCGAATGGGTTCTCGGCCTTGAACTACCGGATGCACTTATGTTTTGAATTACAAGTGAAATTCCAGGCTACATACTCTCATACTTTCCTATGTTGTAGATAAATGTCTCATAAAGTTGAAACCCGATCAGAAAAGAAGAAATCCCAGGATAGAGAAGATCCTTCCGCAGTGCCCCCAGCTCAGTCAGGACTGGGACGCCATGGGCCCACCCCGAGGTCACTAGTAGATGGGTATGGCCCTCGGGAGCTTCTGAACTCACCTCCTGACTGTTTCCCTAGCTCTCTCAAAGGCGAGCAGCTTGACGTTATTTCTCGCTCCTTTGGGTTTGACAGAGCGCGTACGCTATTGCCGGGGAAGGAGTGATGCCGTATAATCCCCCCGAAGGATATTTCGCCTATAGTAGGTACCATTGTATGTGTGGGGCCATTCCCCCGATCAATGCTTAGATACTCAGCTTCATCACCTACTTGAAGGTGGCTCCATTTCAGCTTCAGCCTAACTCCTACGCCATCCTGGTGAGCCTATTTGTCATTTTTCAGAGGAGATACGAGCGTCCTCCCTCCAACCGGGAGATCCGGTATTTTTACAATCTGAGAGGCTATAAAAAGGGGTCTCCATACATCAGCTTGGAATCAGCCGTATCTTTCAAGCCGGTCCTGGACTTATATTCGAAGTTCAGCATGTTCAAGAAAGAATGGTTTTTCATCAAGGATGACTCTGTTTCCATCCGTTGCTTCACCTCTGGCTGTAAGTTGAAGCTTATTTATGATTTCCGTTCTGACTGCAATGCTTCTTCTCACGTGCTTTTATTTCTTGCTAGCGACAGGTGGCTTTACAGTCGTGGAAAACGATCGCCTGGCTCAGATGGCTGTGGAAATAGAAGCCATTACGGGAAGGGATAGGTCGACTTCTTACTTGATCAGGAACGCTACACTTCTGGGGCACAACCTGATTCTACCACATCAGTCCGTGGTCAAGCAGAGAGACACGGCGGAAGAAAGGGCTGCCAAAGCTACAGGAGGGGCCACGGCGAAGAGCAGCAAAAGGAGACCCTTCTCGATGCATCCAGTCGCCGGGGGGAAGAAACTCAAAAAGTCCGATGGGCCCTCTCCCAGCACACATCCAGATGTTCAGGAGGAGGAAAAAGTGGAGGGGGAAAAAGGCGAGGATGAAGGAGGTGAGGCGGAGAGCGGAAGTGGTAGAGAAGGTGACACTGATTGTCACGGCGATGATGGCGGCGAAGGACAGGGTGGTGATGGTACCGGGGCTTTGCCTCCTGGGAAGGCAGGCGTGATTCAAGAGTGGACAGATGACGCTCTCCGCCAAGCCTTTGAAGAGTTGGAGGAAGGACCGGCCTTGGCGGAGAAGCCCAAGAAAGCTGATAAGGCCGGGACCGGCGCCGACTTATCTTCCGGGAGTGCTTCTACTGAGGCAAGTTCTGCGATTCAAGGTGAATTTCTCTTTATTCTTTTTAATTCTTGAATGATGGCTCAATGCATGCTGGTGACACTTGGTTTTCATTCCAGGAGCGGGCAAAACAGCCAAGACCTCAGATCTTCGGCACAGGCTTAAACAATACAGACTCCTCAAAGCTTCTACCAAACCGAAACCTCCTACTAACCGCCCTGGAGACGTAGTCGGCTATCGTCCTCTTCTTGGAGTTATTGAAGAAGATATACAAAAGAGGAAGAGGAGTCGATCTTCGTTTGAATCTCTTCCTGGTCCTCCGGCCCCACTCCAGCCTATTCACGATATTACGGAGGATGATACTGAGTTTATGCCTTCCCCACATCCGTCTGAGAATCCAACCGTCACCCCGATAGATCACCCTGGCTTAGTTCGCAATCCGTTTGTGGGTCATCCAGACCTGGACCCGGCCTCTCATGACATCTCCTTCGATGAGGTTACTGGTGAGCACCTTCTCCCCCGCAATCCTATGGTACGGGTGCTTGACGAAGCTAAGTCCCTGGACCTTGAGTTGCTTACTACCCGGGTTGTAACTCTGGGGGATGAAGCTAAGGCGAATATTGACTGGGTTGCCGAGGAGACCAGGAAATTGATGGGGCATCATACCCGACTAGTCAAGGCCGGGGAGGAAATTGGGAGTGCCAACATTCGGTTACGGTTAATGGTTTCCGACCAGGCTAAGCAACTTGCTGACCAAGCCATTCAAATTTCTCAGCACGAGGCCGCATCCAGGCAACTGAAGAAGACTATGGAAGAGGCCAGCAGGACAGAGTTGCGAAAAATGGAGGCCGCCTGCAAGGAGCGAATTGACATGGCCATTGCAACGGTGGACGAGGTTCGACAAGCGGACCTCGAGCGGGCGCAGGAATTATCGGGGAGACTTGAGGCCGCGGAGCTTGCTCAGTCCAGGTTGAAGGAGGAGATGGAGGCGATGAGGATATCCCTTCAGGCTGACCGCTCACGATACCGATCGGAGAGGGATGATGCCGTTGTTAAGCTGCGTGCTTCTGAGGCCCGAATGAGGGAGCTTGAGGAAAATGAGGGGATGATGGATGAGATGCTCCAGGATATGTATTTCCGCACTTGGAAACATGGTAACCTATCCTGGATGGATGATTACCCCCGAGTTATGGCCAGGATTTATCTCCGGGCTCTGGAGGAGGCTAGGGCTGATGCGGATAAAGAGGGTGGCACGGTCTTCAGAATGGATGTGGTCACTGCCCAGTTTACCAAGGAGGAGAAGATGGCGGTGAAGGAGGGTATGCGGCTGCTTGCCGCTGAGGAGGCAGGTGTGCAAGTAGAGGATGATGATCAGGATGGTCAGGAAGCAGGCGCTGGTAAGTCTTCCTTTCTAGTCTTTCCATTAACTTGGTTGCTTATCACTAATGAATTCTTTCTTTGACCGGACAGGTGGGCAACAGGACAAGGGTAAAACTCCGACGCAACCAGCTCCTTGATTTGACCTGGATATCTTTTTGTGGACATAACATTGTTGTATATGTTAGTCTCAAAACAGTAACGTAACTTTTAGGTTGTAATTATGCTACTTGTAATAAACAACATTATTCCTGACGTGTAATTTTTTTTAACTTAAGCTGATTTTGTCGTTTTTGAATGTTTTTGCTATGTTGACATGTTGTATGAGAAATATAGCTATGCGTATGCTTGTAATTCAATTGTGTTTGATGTCAAGTTCTTGCTTAAAACATAATTTCATGTCTTGCAATGTTAGTGTGATATGTGAATAAATTATAGCCACGTGTTTATACATGAAAGAAGGAAATACTGCCCTTCATATTTTACTTGTAGATGGCAGCTTTGAATGTCTTGTGTGACTGAGTATGGAATGCGGTCAAATGTCTCGTTGTGAGTACCCGCTTCCATTAGCGAATGTCTCATATTCTGTGTCATGTACTTTAGGGATTGTTACAGAGGATAGGAGAAAAGTTTTTTAAATAAAATTGAAATATGAGAAATAGTAAAACTTCCAATCACGGAAGGCCTTCGATGTGCTTAAGTTCGTGGCAAACGGGCTTTGTAGTCACTTTCCCTGGCTGTGGGTCTTGGAGACATTTGTCACCCATCTAACGCCTCCGCGTGGAGTTAATCTTTTTTACCACAGCCGTACTTAAAACACATCGGAGCCGAGATCGCGCACAGTAACTACCCGGGCCATTATGGCCCGTAATCGTGGGTGCCGATCGTCAACCGTGAACTACCCCTGGCTGGCCACACCTTATGTTGGGGTTTAAAGTAGGTTCACAGTTGCCGGCGAGCCGAACGCCGTAATGAGCTGCCTTGGCTATAGTCGGCCTTCTCGGTGGCTTATAATCGGCTCATTACAGTTGGCTTTAAGGGCCGTCGCGAGCAATGAGTTAACCCGCACCAGAGGGATGCCGGAGCAAAAGTGTCTCATTGGCGAGGGCATAGATTCGCATAGTACCTGTTAGGTCTTGTCCAGGTTGAGTTGCGCTCTGGAGCGCTTCGGGTGGAAATGCTATACGCATAGGATTTTGTTCAACAGAAAAGGATAAAGTTAACAAGCAGCCAAGATATAAAGGAACAAGTTAAAAAAGAGACAAATTTTTTTAAAGTGGTTCGGCACGAAAAGGCCTACGTCCACTGATTCTCTTTGTTAATTCACTTCATATGGGCAGTACAAGTTAAGAAAAGTATCGACGGAGGTGTTGGATGTTCCATGCCCTCTGGAACACCTCTCCGTCTACTGTTGACAAAATATAAGCTC
Organism: Allium fistulosum; assembly: GCA_030737815.1. Classification (NCBI taxonomy): domain Eukaryota; kingdom Viridiplantae; phylum Streptophyta; class Magnoliopsida; order Asparagales; family Amaryllidaceae; genus Allium; species Allium fistulosum. Next base: position 923,045,606 of record CM060904.1, read on the forward strand.
CATTGTGGAGATCTTTATGAATTACATATAGTCCATCCCAGATTGGATCTAGTGCTCCGGGGCGAGGGAAGATTCGCTTGAGGACAAGATCCCCTTCTTGTAAGGTACGATGCTTGACTTTGGAGTTGTATTGTGCTGCCACTTTTTGCTTGTGGGCTGCCGCTTTAAGGACTGCATCATTTCTTCTCTCCTCAACTAGATCCAAAGACATGTGAAGGAGTTCTTCGTTCTCTTCTGGGTTATGGTGGATCCTACGGTGGGAAGGCACAATGGTTTCAACTGGGAGCATAGCCTCCGATCCGTATGCCAAAGAGAAAGGAGTATGCCTCGTTGATGTTCTGAAAGATGTGCGATAGGCCCACAGTGCCGTAGGGAGTTCATCCACCCAAGTGCCCTTTGACTTTTCGAGCTTCTTTTTGATTAAAGTTTTCAGAATTTTGTTGACGGCTTCGACTTGTCCGTTTGCCTGGGGATAAGCTACGGATGAGAAGCTTTTCTGAATTCCATGCTCTTGGCACCAGTTGGCGAACTCCTCGCTGTCAAACTGAAGTCCATTGTCCGATATAATTTTGAATGGGACTCCGTACCTGCATAGAACATTTTTGATCAAGAAGTTAATAACTTTTGCTGAAGAAACTTTATTTAGGGGTTCTGCTTCCACCCATTTGGTGAAATAGTCGACTGCCACTATAGCATATTTGGCCCCGCCTCGGCCCATTGACAGTTCGTCGATCAAGTCAATTCCCCATACTGCAAAGGGCCAAGGGCTGGTCATTTGAGTAATCTCAGTTGTTGGTAGCCGCGGAATCTTAGCAAACTTCTAGCATCTGTCACATTTTCTGACAAAATCTAAGGCGTCCTTGCTTAAGGTGGGCCAGAAATATCCATATCGGAGTATCTTTTTTTCCAAAGTCTGCCCTCCAGTGTGATCTCCGCAGCTTCCTTGATGGATGTTGGATAAGATTTCCTTGGCTTCCCTTCCAGCGACACACCTTAATAAGGGGTTAGAGAAGCCGCACCGATAGAGGATGCCTTCTTGTATTGTGTAGCGGGAAGCTTTCCTCAGGATTTTCTTGACTTCGTTACGCCCGTTGGGTAGTGTGCCACTTTGTAAGTAGTCTCAGATGGGGGTCATCCACGTTGCTCCTTCGGTTGCAGCTATCAGATTCACTTGCTTAAAACTTGGGGTCAGTTGCTTTGAGATGGCTACTGCTCCGGAAATAGCGCCGTCTCTCATGCTAGCTTGCTTTGCCAATTTGTCAGCCTCTTGGTTCTCTTCCCGGGGGATGTGTTTGATTAAATAGCGATCCAATCGATTGAGAAGCAACTTGGTCTTCTTTAAATATGCCGCGAGTCGTTCTTCTCGAGCCTGGAATTCTCCTAGTATTTGATTTACAATAAGTTGAGAATCGCTATGAAGACACAAATAATTGGCTCCAATTTCTAAGGCAAGTTCTAATCCAGCTACCATTGCTTCATACTCTGCATCGTTGTTGGTGGCAGCGAATTCCAACCTTATAGCATAGTGTAGCTTATTTCCCCTGGGAGTGATTATTACCACACCTGCCCCCGAGCCTTGTTCGTTTGACGCACCATCCACAAATAGATTCCACTTGATGTCTTTTGCTACTTCCGATTGCTCCTTACCTTCGTTGGTAGTGAATTCGGCAATGAAGTCGGCCATGGCTTGTCCCTTGATGGCGGTGCGAGGATGGTAGGTGATATCATATTGACTTAGTTCAATGCACCATTTAAGTAGTCGCCCAGAAGTGTCGGGACGATGGAGTACCTGCCTCAGCGGTTGATCGGTTAGAACTCTGATGGAATGGGATTGAAAATAGTGTCGCAGTTTTCGTGATGTGATTAGCAAACAGTACGCTAGTTTCTCAAGTTTAGGGTATCTGGCTTCTGCCCCTGCAAACCTCTTGCTTACAAAGTATACTGGCCGCTGCGTGCGTTCGTCTTCTCTAACCAATGCGGCGCTTAGAGCATGAGATGACACATCAAGGTATAGGTATAGCTCTTCGCCTTTGTTCGGAGTTGAGAGTACTGGTGGTCTCTGGAGGTGTTCGATTAAGTTAAGGAAAGCTGTTAAGCATTCGTCAGTCCATTCGAACTTTCCTTTGTCTTTCTTTAGAGCTTCGAAGAAGGGGACGCACTTGTCCGTTGCTTTGGAGATGAATCGGCTTAGGGCGGCCACTTTCCCATTCAGACTTTGCATTTCCTTTTGAGTGGAAGGTATATTGATATCTTTTAGAGCTCGGACTTGTTCAGGGTTTGCTTCAATCCCTATGGCATGGACGATGAATCCCAAGAACTTTCCTGATGATACTCCGAAGGAGCATTTTAGAGGATTAAGTTTCATTCCATATTGGCGAAGTACTCGAAACATCTCGCCTAGGTGGCTTACGTGATCGTCGGCTTCCCTTGACTTTACCAGCATGTCATTCACATACACTTCCATAGTTTGTCCTATTAGCTCTGCAAACATATTGTTGACGAGGCACTGGTAGGTGGCTCCTACGTTTTTAAGTCCGAAAGGCATTACCTTGTAGCAGTACAATCCCCGGTCAGTGATGAAACTAGTGTGGTCTTGATCAGGAGCATGCATAGGAATTTGGTTGTATCCTGAGTATGCATCCATAAAAGATAAGAGTTTGTGCCCGGCTGTGCTGTCCACAAGCTGATCGATTCGGGGAAGTGGGAAGCAATCCTTCGAGCAGGCGTCATTTAAGTTGGAGAAGTCAATGCATGTTCCCCACTTCCCATTAGCCTTCTTTACCAGCACCGGGTTGGCGATCCACTCTGGGTAGATGGCTTCTCGTATGAAATTATTGGCAAGTAGGTTCTTTACTTCTTCATCGAGGGCTGCTGATCGTTCTGCCCCCACACTTCTCTTTTTCTGTTTTACTGGTGCCTTGGTAGGATCAATGTTTAGTACGTGGCATGCTATGTCAGGGGAGATTCCGGTCATGTCAGCGTGTGACCATGCAAATACATCTAAGTTGTGGCGGAGAAAATCAATGAGTTGTGCCTTCAATTCTGCTTTTAGTTGGGACCCGACTTTCAATAGTCTACTCGAGTCTGTCGGTCTACAGATACAAATTCCATAGCCTCTGCAGGTTCGGCGGTGCCCTCCTCCTCTTTGTCCCTAGGGTCTAATTCATTGAAAGGGTCGTTGGTATATCGAAGAGGAGGGGCTTTCTTTAGTTGCTATGCTTCCAAACTTTTTGTGCAGAGGGCGATCTCTACACTCTTCCCTTTACCCTTCCTATGGTTGTTGCGAAGTTCAGTTACATAGCAGTCTCGAGCAATGTCCTGGTCTCCCTCTACTTCCCCTACTCCATTGTCCGTTGGAAATTTCATCTTTAGGCACCATGGGGCCAGGACAATTTGGAAGTCAAACAGGGCTGGCCTTCCTAAGAAGACGTTGTAGGCCGAGTGGTTTTCTATCAGCACAAATGTCTATTTCCGCACAACGGAGCGGGGATGACTTCCTATTTAAACAAAGAGGTCCAGTTGCCCGAGGGGCATCTTCGCATCTCCAGTGAAACCGTGTAGTGGTTTATTGCAGGGAGAAACATCCTTTATTGACAGTTTCATTTTGTCGAATGCATGCTTGAATAGAATATTTACTGAGCTTCCAGTGTCTACCAGAATTCGGAAAACTTCGGCTGGACCGAGCCGGGCAGAGATAACCATGGGATCCATGTGAGGGTACTGCCTTCCCTCTAGGTCACGCCTACTGAATGTGATGTCATCACTCTCTTTCCGCTTCGGGTGGCGTTCTTCTATAACAGAATTAACGCAGTCTTCATTATTTCTAAGTGACTTTCCATCTCTGCCCAGCTTCTGTCGGCGATGTGTGGTCCTCCCGAGATGGTATGGACCACTATCTTCTCTTGACTGGAGCCGCTAGTGTTGCGATTTCCTCCACCTATCTCGGGGGAGGGTAGCCTTGGGTTCTCATTTGCAAGAGCTAGAGTCCTTTTCTGACCTTTTACATAGCGTTCTAGTCTCTTCCTTCTGATGTGTTCTTCAATCAAGTCCCGGAGATGATGGCATTCATTGGTATCATGCCCATGAGATTCGTGGAAGCGGCAAAACTTTCCAGATTTAAGTGCGTCATCTGATTCCTTCTTGTATGGTGGGCGTTTGTATCTAACTTCGGCTTGGGTGGCAAGGAAGATGTTTTCGACGGTTTCATTCAAAGGAGTGTAAGTGTCGAATTTCGGTCCTGGCCGATATAGGCGCTTTTCTCCCTTCTTGCCCCCAGCATTGTCTCTAGAATCATTTCTTCGAACGTCCTTTGCTACAGCGGGCGTGTTGCCATGAGCTGCCTTATTTTGTTGCCCTGACTGCCCCTCAGTGGCAGCGTCTTCAAGCCTCATATATTTCCCGGCTTCATGGAAGAAATCGGGTAAAGTAGCTGGTTTTTCTTTTGTCAATCTTCTAGCAAATTTAGTATCCGGATGCACGCCACTGCAGAGGGCCATTAAGATAAGCTTCTCATCGGCATCTTGGACTGCGGCCGCTGCGGCATTGAATCGGGTTAGATATTGCTGCAGCTTTCCTCCGGGTTTCTGTTTAATACTGGATAAGGAGTAAGCGTCCTTGGGCTGCTCCATATGAATGCGGAACTGGCTGATGAACTTTTCTTTCAACATCTCCCATGAGCTGATGGATCCTTAGGGTAGATGGCAGAACTAGGAGGTAGCTAGATCTGCTAAGAATAGCGGAAAGCATTTGCACAGCACTCCTTCTGTTGCTCCACTCATAAGCATATGCTGTGTGTATCTCTGTAAGTGTACAACGGGGTCGGAGGTTCCTTTGTAAGGTTCCATATGTTGACATTTTCCATTCTCGAGGGGTGATGGCGATTTCGATATTGCGGGCGAAGGGGCTGGTTACTCTAGCGCCTATGCCTCGATCTCTTTGATCCCGTTGGATGCACTCTCTGAACAAGCGTGCCATCCTTTCATCAGAATTTGGAGCAGATAGAAATGAGTTCGGCTCTGCTCTGTGGGATTGATTCCGTCCAGATGACCTGTAGGGATGGTATCGTCTATCATTCCTAATATTTTCCAGTGGCTGCCTTTGGTCTTCTGGGAGCATGTTAGGGTCAGCTACAGTTGGCCCTTGCCTTGATCTTCCCCTACTGGGTTCTGATCTAAGCATTTCCTCGGGTCCAACTTCGGGCTGGACTCTAGCTCGGCCCCGTTCATTGGTGTTTCCGTGGTTAGGCAGTACGACAGGCTCAACTACAGTTGACCTCCGCCCGGTACCTCCCCTGTTGGGTTCGGTTCCAAGCGTTTCCTCAGGCCTAACTTCGGGTAGTGCTCGGTCTCGGCTCCTACCATGGCCGCTTCTGTTGTTAGCTCCTTCGAAGAAGGAAGATCTTTGCTGTCTCTGAGATCCTCCAGACAGGGACTCACCCCATGATTCAGTGTTGCGGTTGGACTCTTCAGCATCCCTTAAGCGTGACATGAGATGGTCCACCAAGGCTTCCTGCTGGGATGTGAAGCGGTTAGTCACTTCAGCCACAACCCTGTCTAGATCTGCCCTAGTAATTGCTGCCGGCTGTTTTGAGGCAGGGGTTGTCGGATTTGCCTGACCTTCATCTGGTACTGCTGCTGGAAGGGGACGATTTACTTGGTCTGTGACCACTAGATCTGGAAGACTGCTAGTTGCGATGTTTTTTCCTTTGTTAACATCTTTCTTCTGCTTGGGAGGCATGTTTTCCAAGCAATGAACGACGCTGTTAGGAAGAAGGTTAAGTGGAAGAAGCTGAAGCTTCGAGCTTTCAGCTCTCAATGAAAGCACCAAAAATGTTTGCACAAAAAATGGGCAAACACCTCCAAGTCGTATAATTTAGTTGATTTTATGTTGTTTTTAGCGATCTGGATGATTTATGCAAATATGTAAAAAGCAGGGACTAAACTGTAAAAGACACACAGATTTATAGTGGTTCAGCCAGAATGTGCCTACGTCCACTTTATATATCATTTCTCCTTTCTTGTTTAGATTACAAGTACAAAGCTTTGATACAAGTATATGAAAATTGTTTGAAAGTTCTATCCGTGCTTGAGCTCTCAAACTTGTCCCCATTGTTGTACCCCTGCCCCTCTATTTATAGAGTGAGGCTGGGGCAGGGGTCTTGGATGTATATAGCTGCTGGTGGGCCTGGGCTGATGCGATCTGGCCTGGCATTGTTGATCCGGTACGCCTTGGTCCGGTTGTGAGTGGATGGAGTTTGGTTCGGTGGGAGTTGGTACCGGGGTATTGGTTCGGTGAGGACTTGGTTCAGTAGGACCTTGGTTCGGTGGGAAGGAGTTGGTTCGGTAGGCAGGGGAAGGAGTTGGTTCGGTAGGCAGGGGAAGGAGTTGGTTCGGTGGAGCGGCTTTGGTTCGGCAGACCCGGTCGAAATTTACTCAACAATAGGCTATCAAATTCAAAGCAAAAACAACAATTAAACCACTTCAATCATTCTTACTAAGCATAAAAAGAGAGCATGAATTAACAACTAATTGAAGCTACATAATTAGAGAGCTTCAATACCCCTAAATTGAAGGGGTTTAGCCTCTCATATTTGTCATTTGTAACAAATGTAGCTTGCAACATGAAAGCAAAAAGAAAGAAAAATGAAAGCTAAATGAAAGAAGAGAACTAATTAACAAGAATTAACACTAATCTAATTTGCATGAAAGTAAATCTACACTACAAACATTGAAGTAAATGAGCATGTGAAGGAAAGAGCATGTATTAAATTGCAATAAAAAGGATATTACATGAACATAAAATAAATGGCTAAGTAGCCATGAAAAGAGAACAAAGAGAGCTAAACTAAACTAAGAGAAGAGATGACCTCCATAAGAGGGCTTAAAGAGGGTAGAAGAGGTTACATAAACATAATGGGTTATTTATACAAGCATGAAACCCTAATCCATAATTTGGGGAATGCCCAAACTACCCTTGAGAAAGTGTTGAGGCCAAGTAATCATTAGCTTCTACTAATCATCATTTAAGTGTACATGAAGCCATTAATTCCATAATCATGTGCATTAGTCTCTAATTTGTACATTAAGGTAGGTGGGGTCCTCCATGTTCTTCACTTTGAATTATTTCCATCTTCATTCCTTTGTATTCATTTTGTGCATGCATGTGTCTTCATAAAACCACTCCTATTTGAGATCATATTCCTACACAATTGTATATAAATTTCCAATTAATTTTTTCCCAAAGAAATATATGCACACAAATGACCGTTTTTCCCCTATATGAAGATGGATAAGTGACAATTTGGAATTAATATGGATTTTGGTTAAAACAAGTTAAAATACCCAATATGATCATTTATTTAATTTAAATAGAATAAATATGGTGGTAAAAATATGCATATTTACGTGCACATCAAATATCTTACTTTATTTTCAAATGTTTATATATTTGATATATAATTTTGATATTATATATATATTCCTAAACTACTACTTTAATGAACATTGTAAAAGCAAAGAGTTGGTCTGTCAAATTCTGAAAATTACTGAAGGTCAATTGCTAGTTAAATATTTAGGAGTCCCATTATCTTCAAATATAATAACAAATAGAGAATGTAGAAAACAGATAACAAAAATCAAAAATAAATTGCAAAGCCAGAGTGCATGTAATAACCCTCTCCGGAATATGCCTAATTTGCGATCCAATAAAAGACCAATCAAACCTTAAGTCCATTCCAGATCCAACTGTTAGTTGGTAAAATAAACAACACACAGAGCTATCTATCTATATTTTTAGAATCTCAAAGCGGAAGGAATAAAATATAATAATAACAAAAATAGGTACCCATTTCACATATGCCAAATCTCAGAAATACAACATACCAAAATATCCATAATACAATGTCTCAAAATAAATCACCAACATGTCCAAAAATCTGGGTACATTCGAATATATAAAAAACGTAGATAAATAACTAAACCGCCACCTTCATATTCTTTATCAGCATTGTTCCCCCTAACCCGTAGGTTGTAATAAGGTGGAAGTCAGAACAACAATGTCTGGTGAATGAAAATCACAAGTCTTACGATAATAGTATTTGGACAGTATCATTTAGATGAGTATTATGTCTTACACATCATATACCTTAACCTACTAAGTATACATCCAATTGTAAGCCAGAGGCTCTTCCAGTCCAGCTCCATACATAACTCCAACTGTAGGCTAATGGCTCTTTCCAGTTGAACTTTATAACTTTAACATGGTGCAATGCAACTATGGGGTCTAACGACCCTTCTTTGTCAATTATTCCCTAACGATGTGAAAGACAACACCTGAGCCACTTAATACCTCTTTAATGGGAAATAGGCAGACTTTGATCATTTAATACCTATAGCCTAGGCAGATCCCCATCAGTTAATACATATACCCAATGCGGACCCCTTTTTGGTGCTTCCTAGCAGATCTCGTAAGAAATCTCATAAGGCCGACATAATATTTTTTTGATAGGGAAGAGGCGTACCCTACAACGACCACTTAATACCTCAACTTCAAAGTGGCCCCCCTTAAAATATTTCTCGCTACCGCACCTAAAGGATAATCCCAACCTTTTAATACTTTGTAAATAGGAAAGAGGCAGACCCTATAGTAGCCTATTAACACCTCAAATCGACAAGCGGGCCCGTACAAGGATATCCATCTTATAACCTGTAACCCAAACCATGATGTTTCACATTAGTTGGACTATTCTTCGGTGCTGGTGGCTAGATTATCTGGGCAGGCTTACCCTACAGAATTGGGACTAACCTCACATCCACCATGTTTACTTATTATAAGCGACTTCTCACATCAGTTTCAAAGCCACACTGCAGGTAGCCAGATTAGCTGGTCAGGCTTCTATGTGCTTTTAACCGACCTCGCATCCTTATAATTTAGTCATATTTCCACTCTATGATATTACCAAATATACTAGGACACACACACACACACATATATAATATACCTCATTCCCATTTACGCATTAAGGCCATAGGGGGAACTCCTTATTTTGCCTTTAATTATGGATTAATTACCGTAATTATCCTTAATTTCCTTCCTATAGGGAATAGCGTTATATATTACCTATTTAATTCATACGTCTATGACATATATGTTACAAATATGTTTATTCCTAACGCAAAATATTAGACTAGCTAGGTTTTATCAAATACTCCTAAGCATGCGGAAAATTGTTTTTATACTAAGGTTTTCGCACCCTATACGAGTCATTAAAATGTTATAACTTCCATATTCATGCAAGTCTCAGTCCTATACAATAGTTTACAAAATAGCTAATATCCTTAGCTAAAAAAACAAACTTGCATATATATATATATATATATATATATATTCAAAAATGGAATCAAAATACCCTTCTTATTTTACATTAACATTGTAGAATTAACACCTCTATTTTAAGGAATCAAAACTTTACAATTTGAGTCCTTTATATCCTATTCAACTTTATTCAACTTTTACATATACAAGCTTAAAGTGAAAATGGGATTCATACTACCTACATTACAAAAATAGGCAGTGCAAACTACAAATAGGAAAATCCATATTATTTATACCATTTCCTAACCCTTTTCTTTTAGAACCCTTATAACAACCCACACCTCCGGACACACCAAAATCAAAGCCTAGGGTGATTTCTGATCTTGCATTGTGCCAAGAAGTACGAGCTGTTGGTTTTAAAACATTATAAGACTAAGATAATATCTAAAACATTCTACACTTTCAGATCTCATAGTAAGAGGAATTAAAATATAAGTACTAAAAATAGACATTTAAGAAAAACAATCTCCAAAAATACTTAGTTCATATACAATGTTTCCAAAGTACAGTATAAAGTCTGATAGGCATTTGATACAGTAAATAGGTATATGTGAAACAACGAATAATAATGGTACTCCTATGCTTAGCTCCTTTTTCCACTTATAATGCCAAGATCAAATGCCGTCCTGTCTTCCTGTGGTGTGGGAAAATAAAAGGAGCAGGTCAGATAAATTTCAATGAATGAGTTGCATTACCAAACATATGGTGATCAAAAGCAAATACTTCATTTATAATCTTTGTGACCTAGGGTATACTTGTGTTTATGAACTACTTACTGAGGTTGGTTTCGTTAACCTAAGGGAAATAGTTTTAAATACACCCACACCCAACATCTTGTGATGGTTTATACTTAGGATCGAACAACCAATATAACCTCAAAATAACGACTGATCAGACTAATAAATACTGGAACTATCCCTTTACATAAGATCGCCTATAATATTAACCTTGGGACTACATTCCCAAACTACGACAATAAATATTGTATTTACACATTGAGGAGGAGCTCGCAATGCCAACTCGTGCCAAAGACGTCTTAGGGTTCGCTGCATCCATGTCCAATCTCAATGGTAACACCATTTAGAGGGAGCCCGTACTGCCAACTCGTGTCATGGATGACGTAGGGTCTGCAGCATCCATGTCCACCTCTCATTGGTAACGCCACTTATGGCGCAACGTCAGGCATCCCTATCAGTTCTAGGCCGAATCGCCCACAAACATAGTGGAACCTCCCATAAGTATCGGGCCACACACCTCTCTAATCATCCTCATCAATGTTGTGCATACACCATGGAACCACATGTGAGTGCAATTTATGATTGAACTGCTACTGTCGAATATCGACAGTGCCGAATAAATAATTGCCAACATACACGTCTATCCCGTCCTATATCATCGAAGTTTCGTCAACTTAGGTATCTAATTTCCCCACTAATATACCACATATATATAATGTATACATATACAAAAATCTATAAACTAAGCCTTAGGCCGAGGTTCAATCTGTGCCTGAAAACCGATGACCAATCGCCCGCCGGCTACTGAAGCGGTCGACTACTTGTTGTCGACTGGCTCTAGTAAGCCTATTAATCGATCAAAGATTATTATCGTTAATTTTTAGTTTTGTTTTTTTTCTCTTATAATTATCGTTCTGTGTCAATTACATTAATCTTCAATTTCCCTATTCGTCTGAAGGCTACAATTCTTTATGTAATTCCAACTATTTTCATGTTTAATCTATAATTTCATTTATAAGATTTCAACTTAACAAATCCATGCCATTCGGCCAAGCCAAACCCCTAGTGAATATGCTCATGTGCTGTCGACCGCTAGGAGTCGACCGATCCATACCAAGCTGTTGACCTGTAGTGCTTTTCATTTTTACTTTATTTACCTTCCTTATATATTTATTTAATTATTTTTTATCCAGAATTTTTAAATGTTAATAAAATTTTCATACGAGCTCCGATTACAAAATTTTGCATATGTAAGTTGTCTAGAAAATCACTTCGAATGTAACAGTGCAAATTGCATAGCCAAATTCGGACATTTGTGAAAATTCCTTTTCTATCCTTGTTATATTTAATTTAATTTTTTATTAAATTTTTGGTTAATTTTTGTGAGATGTTAAATTCTCCCCAAAAAGGATTTTGTCCTTGAAATCTCTAAGGATGGAAATCTGCAACCCGTACGTACGAAAATTAATACTTACAACCATCTACTCATTCACTGGTAACCATTGTCCTTAGTTCAAATTTCTAATGCAGTACGTACATATAGTCGTGTAATGCATACGAACTTGTACTAATACAAAATTAGGCAGCCTCCTGAACTTGTCAACCTCTTGAAATGCAAGTGCTTATGCCATGTATCCAAAAAGTATGCAATAACCTACACTTGCAATTCTATATGCAAAATGCAACATCTATATGCATGTGACTAATAGAACAAAGTGAGTAAGGTGGCGTGTGTGTGTAGGCTAACCAAAAGTATCAGCCTGTTATGTGCAGTACTAAATAATAAAATTCACCCATTAGCAACCGTCATCCAAAACATGTCCTGGTGACACGTTCGCAACCATGCTTAACATGCAAACACACCTGTATATGGAATCTAGTTGTAAAGACCAGGAATTTTATCATTTTGATTTTGAATATTTAATTAATTTTAAATATTTAAATAATTTATTTTAAAATCTTATTAACTCCTTTTTATCAATAAATAATAACGGTGAACATGTTATAGAAAAATATTTACAGAAATAAATAGTTCGAATAAATATAAAAAATAAGACCAAAAATCATTTTTTGATAAACGGTCTCGAGACATGTGAAATTTCATCCTAGGGCACTATCTTGGATTGTGATGAAACTATTGCCATCGAAACCAGAATAATAAGATGACGTATGCCGATAAGTTTCATGACGATCGGACGTGCTGTGTAGTCGTGTGAGCTCAAAAACGATTTAAAAAGAGAATTAAATAATAATATAAACTATTATAAATAACTGTTCACTCTTTTATCTCTCAGAACCTCTCCTCTCTATTGTTTCTTTTGGTCAGTGAAAATAAAACATAGCCACCACCTTCCCTAAATTGTTTTCAGAGCTATAGGTAATGAAATCGAATGACGATAGATCCGTTGCGCTCGTAGAGGTGAGATATTCAAATCCATATAGGTTTGGGGGTGTGTAGTTGTACTTGAGGTGGTCGACGTCAAACTAAGGTTTGCATTAGTCGGCAATGGAGAAAGAGTTTGGCAAAGTGGATGGCACCATTGAATTTGTCTTGGTGGCTAGCATCGGTTGGCACTTATGGGGTGAAGTTCAATCAAGCGTGGAAGGGTGCAATTTTCTGCTATATTAGAAGGGAGTTTTGGTCACGTTTTGATCTAAGTGATCGAGCTCAACATGGTTGGGTGGGTCGCGAAGTGGACACGAAGTGGAGCACGCTAGAGAAATCCATTCGTCGATTCATGGAGAGATGACGGTGAAAGGGAGGAGAGAATGGATTGACTTTTGGGTTTTTTTGCTACATGTTTCATGCATAGTGATATACAGAGGGAAGAATAATTGGTGGAGGAGAATTTGGCTAATGATGGTAATTAGTTAACTAATTTAATTCAAAATCTTATAAAATTAATAATTCTTGCATACAAGGTCCAATCGAGACGTGTTATTTTGCATTGCACTCATGGGAGTGTTATCTATACATTGGAGCTGATTTCATCAAGTTTGCAACAATTAAGATTTTGAGCTAAAATCGAGCATCGTCTAATTTTAGATCAAGTAGGAACACATAAACGTCAACTGGAATTTTGGTGAGTTAACTCACCTTTGGATGAACACTATATGATATATGTGTTGATATAAATTGTTTTTATATGCTTAGATGATTCCTTTGTTTGGTTTGGTTGAATTCCCACTTTGGAAAACGGGATGACATTTGAAATGAAATACCTGGAACTTATGAAATTTTGTAGTGGGATTTGGATTCCTCGGCACTATTGATTTAATTACATTTATACACTTGTTGAATAAATTGTTGAATGCCAAAGCTTGGTAGCTTAGCCATATTAGATATGACTTTGATACGTTGAAAAACTAAAACTTTTTAGTGTAGATTAAAGAAGGCACTAGTTAAGTGCTATGGTAGCTCTAGGCCTCATTATAGTATTTTGAAATACAATTATTTGCTGTTTTGATTTGAAAAATGTTTTGATTCGGATGATGATTTTAAATGTGACTTTTGGAATCTTCTAAGGCATTTTATTTAGAAATGGTTTTTGAACTTCTCTATTTTACTCCAACCATTTTGTTAGTCTCTTCTGATTTATATGTAAAATTTTTAAAGGTATTTCGAGAAGTATTTATTATACAGCAAAGTTAATATAATAATGAATGTTTATTATAAAAGAAAAATTGGAATTTATCTTTTGTAATAAAGTGATTCAATTTTTAAAGAAGATAGAAATATTTTGGAATAACTATTTCTGAAATGATTTATATGAAATGTTGTATATAAACTTAAATTTATAAATGGTATAAATAAATAAAAGGTTATAAATGAGATTTTATAAAAGAGAAATCATATCATTTTTATAAATTGGAAAATAAATCACAATTGTGAATTTATAGTGATATATGGAACCACCGTTTTATGGAAATTATTTATTCTGATCCTGAAACCAATGATTTGTGGTAAGTAAGGAATTTATAAAAAGAAGTTTTATAAAGAGATTTATAAAAAGGAGTTTTATAAAAGGAATGAGATTTTATTTCTATAAATGATCATTTTAAACTATGGTGATATGGAAAGTATTCTTTTCATACTTAACACCAAATTCCGAGGTAAGGAAACTCGTCCCTGTCTTGAGAATTTAGAATGTCTATCGAGGCAAGGATAGTTCACTAACTTGTCCGAATTTATTGTTAATCGAGGGATCACACAAGTTTGAAATTGGAAAGTGTTGGTAAGCATATTTGGTCTAATTTCCATACGATCCATTTGCTTACACTAAAAGGAAAGTTGTTTGGGTTATAGTAAACAATGTTTTTTAATGATATTTTTTAGCCCAGCAAGTAGGCTTTTGAAATATGAAATCTTTTATGGGTGTTTTATGAATATACTTATACTGTTGAGATAAGTATACTGTTACATTTTCTAAGTACTGAAAGTGTAGTGTTTGTGAATATACTTATACCGATGAGATAAGTATATGAATATTTTTGAAGTATTAAGAGTAGAGAGGGTTTGTGAATATACCTTTTATAAAAGGGTTTTTAATACGAATATTTTAAAGGAGAATTTAATCAACGAAAGGATTAATTAAAAAGGCTTAGTGGTTGCTTATATGCTTAATCATGCTTGGTTTGCATATGATATTAATCTCTGATTGGATTATTTACTTATTTAATAGTTAAATAACTAACAATCAAATCTTGGCTAATTTTGAAACTATCAATTGTTTGTTCGAAGAGACCGGGATTGTATATGGTAAGTGTCAGGTTGGCATGCGTGATAAGGGGTTCTCGCTTTGTGAACTATGATGAAGCTTGAGCTCTTACTCCTACATGTTTCTTTATGGGTTAGGGTTAAAGCAGTTGTTAGGCTGGCCATAAAATGAAATTCGAGGTTGCCATTTGTAGTCACCTAATTTGTGAGGACATGTTGTTATAATTGTCCAGGCTGTGGATAGACTAGTTTACTCTAATTGATGCATGCACATTACAGTCTTCTTTTGTAAAGATCATTTGTATATTATATATCACTGGTCAAGAAGTGAGATTATGTTCTGTGTTTTCTTTTCTTTCACCCCAACAATCTGTCTTTCCAGCACTTGGATGCTCGGCATGTGAATACGTGGATGTATTAGTGTTAACTTTTAAGGGTCGGAAAGGAAGGGCATTACAAGTGGTATCAGAGCTTAGGTTGAGTGAATACCTAGGCCTTGGTAGGGTAGACTCATTAAAGATAGGGTTAGTAGCACCTTAAAATGAGTTTAAGTGTGTGTGCACGTGTGTGTCTATAAGAGGGCGTATTTGTTAGTGCTATGAAAATGTTTTATATTGTGCGGATTGATCTGTTGAGTGGTTTATGAATTCTGGTCAATACAGTAGGTACAACTGTATTGATAGGGGTTTCTAAACACTTGGACAAGGCAAACCGATACAATATTGTTTTTGACATTAGGTAAATGAAATAATTTTACCTAGGATTACATTTTATATATAAAAGAATAATTTTCAAAAAAGAAAAGAATTGATATAGTTATTTATGATGTGTTTGTTTGTTAGGAAAAGATAACATTCAGTTTTTATCAGATTGTTTGATTAGTCTTGCTCGTCCACTTTAGGAGCATTGACTATTTGTTTGTTGATTGATTATTTATGCTCGGCCAGTTTATGAGCATTTATTGGTTTGTTTGGATTAAATACAAACACATTGTGAATTCAGTTTCACAGTTTAACTATAAGGTGTTCATTAAAAAATATGGGTTTAACAAGTTTACTTTATTAAAAGGAAGTTATTCAAGGATAAATGATTTTAAAAATATGGTTTATAAAATGTGTTTCATAAATAAAAAGAATTTTTGAGAATTTAAATCCCGGTATCTTTGAAAAAGATTTCAAATGAATTTTGAAAAACATAATAATAGCATTACTTGAAGGTATTTATAAGTATAAATATTTCAAAGAGAATTTTAAGGTACATTTTCTATAGATAATTCGGAGAAAACGTCTCGATTTGTTTAGTGATATTCTGAATAATCTTCTAAGTGATAATAAAATGTTTGATTACGCGAAAGTTTAGTGCACTTAGTAAATTATTCTCTTAATCATTGTATGATCAAAATGACTTCGAATTTGAACAAACCCAAAGTAAGTTGGTAATAGATATTTTGTTAAAACTATTTATCCGGAAATATATACGGTATTATTTCAATATAGGATTCAATAAAGAAGTATTTTTATGTTAACTAGTTCGAGTGGCTCAAAAGTGACCAAAAATGAGTAAGTGATGTGTTAGGATGGTAAACACTTTTCTTAAGTATTACCTTCCTTTGTAAGAGAATGTATAATACTACTTGGTAGGACCCAGTTCCTTGGTATCATTTTAGGGTTAATCGATCTATATGTATATTTTTGATGGATTAAAGTATATATAATTATTTCAAATAATTTGAAATAAAATTGGGTATTTAGTCCTTGAATTTCCTTTAAGGAGATTTGACATAAAATAGAAGGTTATTTTATAAATAAGTTTATATAACCCATGTTTAGACGAGAAATAATTTTACACAAGTTTAAGGGGTTAAATTTGATAGGAAGGTTTTGATAAGTTTAGTTTATTTAAAACCATGTCTTTTGTTTTAACATCTAAGTTGTGTAAACTATTTGATGTTATTGGGCCGACTAATAAACGTCTTTACCTTCGAAATGTCTAAGGAAAAGTAGACTCTGGGACTGAGTTGGATATCAGCATCCTATTCTTTTTAGCTACTTACCAGACCGGATAGGTAAAGAGGTCGTAGAGGTCGATGCAGTTTAAGAACCAGATTATTTGTTTGGCCTGCATATGAATTTAGGTAAAAAGAAAAGATAAAAGATTAGAACAATTAGGTGTATATACTCTCAGGACACAGTAGAGTATTATAAAGTCTAAAACTTTAGTTCCTTTTTTGAAATTTTTTCATGAATAATTTTGGGAAGTAAAAGGATTTGGTGTAGTTAAGAAACCAATGGAATAAATGCGTAAGTTGTACGTAGATCATTGTATTCACACAACTAATCTTGACCTTGATCCGGGTATATGATTTCATGGTGATTTACACCAATCCGAACAAGGATTTTTCACTCGATTTTTGACAGTGAACACTTGATATAGTTCTTGATATGATTCTGAAGTTTTCTATCATAGTATATGGCTATGTAAGGAGGATGGATGTTTCTAATCAAGGAACCTAATCGGAGTCCACACTAGGGAGGTCGAGTGAGTGATACTAGTTTGTAAAATAAGTTTGTGTATTGTTATCCCGCCTTTTGGCAAGGTCGAGATATCAAGGAATTGACTGAAAACCGAGGATCGCTCATCCCGAATATCGAGTAAGCATAGGTTCACTATGGATGTCGATGAATTTTTTCCGAGTCCGGATCAAGCTACAATTGACAAGGCACGACAAGCAAAGCTGTGAAAGCCAACGTTCCAAATTTCAAGTCGATCCGAATTTGTATGCTCGTGTTATGATCGATACAAGTCGAAGAAATCATCCCGTTTGAATCCATTCCCGAGGCCTCATTCGTATCCATTAGGGGAATACGCTGTGTTCGTACCGATCTATTCGACTCCATCATCAATCAACCCTATTTCGTATCGATCGAACAGAGTCTACTTCGTATCCATCGGCAAGTAGCATGAGGGCCTGTTTCGCATCGATCAATCTTAGACTCACTTCGTATCGATCGACCACCGATCGATACGAAATACACACCTCCCATCGATGCGAAGTAGAACATACACAATCGATATGAACAAAGCATGACGATCGATACAAACTGAGGAACTTTCATCGATACGAACTGTGCATCCTTCATCGATGCGAACAAGGCAGCGTCATCAATACGAACTAGGCGAAAATATGGGGACGATTCGGTCGACTCGGCGCCAAGAGCGGATCGACCCAAAAATCACGTGCCACGTCATCTTCTGAGCACGTGCCCAATATCAATCTGAAGTAATCGATTCGAAGGCATCGATTTGAACAGAGCAGCCTACATGAAACCCAATCTTGCATCGATCATAACTCGCCATCCACAAGTCCAAATGCTATGAAATTTTCACAGGAGCTTACGTACGTCCTAAGGAAGGATCAAGCCAAGTTTCGACTCGATTGGGTCAAATCTTGATCGATACGAAATTCGTTCGTATCGATTACGGATCGAGCCAAAACTTCATGGGATCGATCGCATGGGCCCACCCACGTGCCAGAAGAAGTCTCCCGAGATCTGAGCGAGATATCAGCCTCCTACACCTATAAATAGAGCCCCAGGGACTACAGAAGGGGGATCTTTTGGCTCTTTGACGTCCAGACTCTGCCGGAAACACTTTTGCACTTCAAGGCTGCTGCTATACTCGAATTTCACTACTGTAATCCGTGGTAATCTGCTGTTATCCGCTGAAATCAGTTGTAATCATCAAAGAAATATCAATAAAGTCATCAATTTCATAGTGGACGTAGGCAATACGCCGAACCACTCTAAATTCCCGTGTTCCTGCGTATTTTTATCACTTGTTTTTGGAGTATTTGTTAGATAACCCTCCTTTTCCATTTCTATTATTCATTTTTATCTCGTCAAATACTTCCGAAGAGTGTTGTGAATCGTAGGCAATACGCCGAACCACTCTAAATTCCCGTGTTCCTGCGTATTTTATCACTTGTTTTTGGAGTATTTGTTAGATAACCCTCTTTTTCCATTTCTATTCTTCATTTTTATCTCTTCAAATACTTCCAAAGAGTGTTGTGCCCAATTTTGGTACAAACACTTTAGTGCTTTCACCGAGAAAACAAAGTTTTTCTCCTGCTCTTTGGATCTACTATCGATACCGGATTGCATAAATCCAAGAAGAAGATCCAGATCTCAAGCTTAAAAGCCCTTCCATCCTATTTAGATTTGCATCAGATCTAGGAAAGAACTTCATTAATTCATTATGGTTAGCACACGAACTGCTTCTACAACTGCTGATCAGGAAGGACGGGATAGACAGTATCCCGTACAACTGCCTCCATCCAACCAAAATGCCGCCGAACCATCAGATCCATCGGGACCTGTTACCAAGGAAGAATTCCAAATGCTTATGCAAGAGCTAACTCAAAGTCGTCAGCAACTCCATGCTAACGTGGAATTGACCAACCAGCTGCAGCGCCAGCTACGAAGGAGATCCAGGAGAGATCAAGCTTCCTATTCTTCCACCGAGAGTTCATCCTCTTCCGTCGATCATCACCGATCTACACGCCCACGGTTGGACGTAAGCTACACCCAGGCCACCGGACACCAACCTGCCCTAAATCTTGGACAACCCAGGGCTGGACCATGCACTAGCCATTAGACCGGACACTCCTCTCGAGGGGGTACCATTCCTTACTATGTCACAGGCAACCTCGCTACCACCACCGCTACCAAACAAGGAGTTGATGCTAGAAATTAAGCCGATCCGCATCATCGTCGACGAGAACACACTCCAGAACCTTATGTCCCTGAAAATCTTGAACCAAGGAGGCGAGATACGGACCGTCGACGATCTAGCCTCGCATTGTGGAACCCGACCACACCTTGGCACAAAATGCTCCAAATATCCAGATGCCGGATATACCGACGATGATTCGTCAGATGATCTGTGAAAGTCAGGGTCTCACTAATGACGACTGGGGAATTTCCCGAAGTCACACCGCTTTCACTGATGACATATTATATGCTGAACCACCTCGGCGATTCAGGATGCCAACTTTTCCAGTCTATGAAGGAAGTTCTGATTCCAATCAACACATCCTGAAGTATGAATGGCTAACGTGACACACCACCTCTATACTCACGCTAGCCAAGGACACTACGGAGTAATGCCGTCAACTAGCGCGAAGAATAAGGCTGTTGAGGAGCGACCATCCGTGTAATTGCTTTGTGAGAGCACTGATATGTCAGATAGTATAACATGCATTTCATTTCAAGAGGAAATCCGACAAACCGATACAAACTCAAAGCTACCACACAGTGGCTAAGTGGACCTCAGAAAAAAATATAGAAATAACCATAACATAAATCAGTCACAGATGTTCATATCTCAAAGGCGGAAATAGATATGAATATAACACATAAAAGTGTACATCAGAGTAGTGGTCAAACAAGATCCACACTATCACAAAAGAATAGATACAAGTGCTAGACAAAAGAATATGTATACATCAAGGAGTCTCTATCTCAAATGTATACCAACAAAAACTACCAATCTAATATAGTTAGACAAAAGTCAGAAGATGATTCCCGATAAGGAGTCAAGCAGAAGCACCTATAACATCTCAGTCTGACCCGAGTATTATTTAATAAGAAAATAATAAACGGATCAGTCTAGCTATGATTATCATTAAAGAAATGAGATATAAGCCAAGATATAATAAGAACGTATGATAACAATAATGTCATACCAGGACAAGTATGATTTAAACAACAACAAAATCATAAAATATCTCAAGAATCTCAAAGCACCAAAAAGAATATCATATTCTTTATTTTATTCACCAAACTACAAATATTGACAAACATATTAATGCCAATCGCAAAAGTTGGTGAAACACAAATTCTAGAAATCATCAATTAGAAATCCAGAAATCAAAAGGGGGAGGCCTATCACAAACGGGAGCATGAAAAGTCACCAACACGTGTATCACAAACGAAACGCTATTCCATGGTCGCTAACCATAAATTTTGAGCCGAAGCTCCACAAACAGCCCGAAGACCACGGGTCGCTACCCCGCCAAATTGAACCGAAGTTCCACAGAAACAGGGTTAAGTCTCCCTCGCAGACAAATAGACATCGCACATCGCTAGTCTAAATCACAAAATGATCATCATTGATCAATAAAAGTGTCGATTACACTAAGCTAGTAAATATATGAGTTTAGCTTCATGTCCCATAACCACTAGCTTAACTTAAATATTTACGAACAAATTGTAGATTCCCACTCGAAAATTGTCACAAGAATTTCAATCGAACAAGTCCAAAAATTAATCGACGAAGTAAACGCAAGCGTTTCATACCACTTGTTTTGCTAAGCCGTTTAATTAGATTTTCTCATACGAATGAGGTAAAGGTTTGTATATACTAATAGATTAGAAAATGGTTTTATAAAGAGCTTTGTATTAAAAATAGAATTGAAATCATTTTGATGAAAGAGATTGAATATTTACTACTAGTATAGAAACCTTTGTATTTAGAAGTGACAAATCACAAAATGATTGTAGAAACAATCAATCACAAAATCCACATTCGAAGACGTGAATTAAATCCAAGGAATCGATACCGAATCCATCAAAATGGATATTCTCAAAAGTCCCGAAAAAGAAGTCATCAAAGTCAATAATAAATGATAACGACAAATCGGAAATCACGAATCGATAAAAATTGGAATCCCACACAATAGGCAAATTGGGCTGAGACAAGCAGATTCAGACGTCTGAATCGTATATTTCAGACGTCTGAAACTGGTGTTCAGGCAATACTTTGCCTAGGCCAAAAATGGCCAAATCATATCGGAAGCAATCGGACGAGTGATGATAGCTAGTGGTTTACGCCAAACGACTACCCAACCTTAGAGCCTCATCAATACATTCCGACCAACATGTCCAAACATCCATATAAGGATTTTCATAGATTTTGATTTCAAAACACCAAAATTGGAATATTCATCAAACCAATTCAATTCAAAAGCAAATAGACAAGGAATAGATGTTAGGAATTCATACCCAACAATCAAAGATAGTTTTAGACATAGATGTGAGATAAAAGTCTCACCTTTAAATCCAAAAACTATGAAGGAGAAGCTTGAAAGCAAAGGAAGATCAACTACTCTTCAACTTCAACTCTAGAAGCTTGAATCTAAGCTTAAAAGAAGAACATTTCCTAAGTTAGGTTTAGGAAATTTCTGAAATTAAAGAGAGAATGAGTTGGAGAAGAAGAAGGAGATGCTCACCTAAGCTTCTCTTTGAATTTAGGAGCTAGAACTTGAATTTGCAAAGAAGATCAGGGCTTAGGAATTCTAATTCTTTTTTCTCTTCCCCCATTTTTCTAAAAGCTTGAGTGTTAGGAAAATAATATGAAGGAGTGAAGAGGAGTGGAGTGGAGTTGGGTTGATATGTAGGGTTAATGGGTTGAAACCCAAACCCAAAGCCCTAGTTGAAAATCTTGAAATTTTACCCAACTCAAAACATATCGATATTTATACTTAAAAAATTCGCAAACACCATTTTGAACTCAATGGAATTGGTCTCGAGTCCAAATTGTGGAATCTTAACTTCATTCTTGATTCAGACGTCTGAAATGTCTAAACCAAACGTCTGAATCTGGAAAAATAAGAGTTCTCAGACTTCATTCAAACGTCTGAAATAGATGATTCAGACGTCTGTATCTGGAAAAATAAATGTTGTCTTAGAAAAATATTCAGACGTCTGACTCGGGGATTTCAGATGTCTGAAAATGGCTATTTTAGCATGTTTTCTTTCTGGATCGATTCGAACACTTTCAGACGTCTGAATTAGTCATTTCAGACGTCTGAATTTCTGGAAAAATGTGTTTTCAAATAGGCACTTCCAAATAGCACTATCCACATAAATTTTTCACTAATTCGACTGTTCTTCAACGAATAGTGACTTTTTCGGACTAAAATCCGACAAATGATGGTATATTTAAATTAAACATTTAAATATACGAATCGTAAAATATGCGGGTTGTTACAGACTCCCCTCCTTAAAGAAATTGCGTCCATGCAATAATTAAGGGGAGAAATAAAAAGTAACAACCATAAAAGCATATCAACACAAAGAGAAGAAAAATTGGAATAAGAAGTTCACCATAAAGAGCACGAAAGAGTAAGTCCGGATGTGTTTGCTCGATGAATTCTCAAGATTCCTGTAACGACCCAGAATTTCTGATATTTGAAATTCTAATATTTAATTGATTTTAAATATTAACAAGTAGAATGAATAAGTCGAATAATTTATTTTTCGAATAATTGGATTTAATTGAATAATTAAATCAATAATGTAATAGTGAAATTCCAGAATTAATTAAAATCTGGATTTAATGTGATTAAAAATGATTTATAAAGTTATATTTAATCATATTGGAGTTATAGTGATGTTATAGAACTTTTAAAATTGAATTAAAAGTTAAATTCTGAAAATTGAATATTTTAATATTTAATCGACTAGTCAAATTAGTCATTTTTCGAACAGTCTCAGAATTGGACGAAACTAGTTCCATTGGATCCGTAATAGTTTGTTATTATTGGATTTCAATTTTCGTAGCAATCAGAGTTGTCATTTGACCGTGGCAGCTCCAAACGCATCGAAATTGTTTTAATTTTAAATTGGCAAGTTAAAATAGTCATTTTTCAAAAAGTCTTGGATTTTGACGAAACCAGTTTCATCGGATCCGTAATGTGATATTATTGTAAGATTTCAAATTTCAAGTCAATCAGATTTATCGTTTGTCCGGGGCAAGCCAAAACGCATCGAAATCGGTTTAAATCGGTTTAATTTAAATTTGATCGTTTAATTCCGTAACTTGCACATATGATCGAATTAGCTCCCAAAACACGTTCCATTGTGTTCGGAACGCGGGGTAAACCTTAGAAACGCCTGCCGGCATGCTTCGTTTGGAGT
Source organism: Allium fistulosum (assembly GCA_030737815.1). NCBI lineage: Eukaryota > Viridiplantae > Streptophyta > Magnoliopsida > Asparagales > Amaryllidaceae > Allium > Allium fistulosum. Next base: position 923,069,410 of record CM060904.1, read on the forward strand.
TCGGATATTTTCGAATGAATAGTGTTTCATAGAATTTTCTATATAAGGCCACAACATTCATAAATTGCAAAAGAAAAGAGGCTAGGGTTTCATCTCAAAGCCAGCCGCCACTTGCATTCGAACGGCCATAAATCCACCTCCTTTCTCCTTTGATTTCTTCCAATCCGTCATCCTAAACCAAAAACTCCCAATTAGAAAAACGTAGAGAGCATCGATATCTCTCTATCCAACGGTCAAGATCGAAAAAGGGGCTGTGGATCATCGGCAAATCATGCCCAAACAACCGGAAGTTGCGCACGTTTATAGGGTAGAGGGGGTGGCCGAGCTCAGGGTGGTTGTAGGCGTGGGTAGCTCTCGTGATGGTCTTCAGCGTGGTGGTGGAGTGATGGAGTTTCGAGTGACGTAGAGGGAGTATAACTCAACCCTAGTTAGGCGCGTGTTGGGTTGTTTGTACGTGGGGTTACTGGAGAGGGAACGTGAGAGGAAGAAAGTCACGTATGGGCCAGATCTGAGATTTTGAAATCAACGGCCAGATGCAGCTAGGGTTAGAAATAAAGAAAAAAAATGTATATAAATTTATATTTAAAATTGTTTGAACTTTAAAATGTGATATCTTTTTGCTACGAGGTCGAAAACGCACGAAACCAGTTGCGTTGGAATCGTATTATCGAGCACTACGCTATGAAACTGGATTGGAAGCGATTGGAGTCAGTGAAAATTTCGGGTAAAATTAAACGCATGTTTAATTTTATTCGAAATAAAACGCTGGAACGGAATTGAAAGCAAGGTGAGAACTTCTCACTCAATCGAAATAGTTCGATTTAAATTTTAAATAGTTAGATTTAAAATTGCTTGAATGTATGTTTGAATGATGATTGCTATCTGTTGATTAAAATAGACATTATACGCCGTTAGTAAGCGGAGGTTATTTATTAAAAACATATACCGCGATAATTTCACATTGAAGTGAAATTGGTATTATTTATGTATATAGCAATATATATATTGGAATATGTATATATTGGAGTTGATTTCCCGCATTGTATAGCGGATGAGACCCTATTGCGCCGTATAATAGCGGATAATATTTATTAAACCCATATACCGCGATAATCCGTACTGGAGCAGAATTGGTATTGTGCTAACATCTGTGGATGCAGGGAAATAGGTTGGAGGGATCCGACTGGATTCCTCACCGTATTGATTTATTTACAGATATTGTGATATATTCTATTATCATATGATGATATGTGATGTTTGATTGTCGTGATTGATGTTTGGTGGTGTTGCATCATCGGATCCATTTTTGAAGTTTAAAAATAACGATTTTGATTTATAAAGGATTTTTAAAGTGATTTTTTGAAAGTATACGTGTTATTGAAATTTGGAATTGATTCATTTTAAATAAATAAATGTTATAATTTTCGTGTTATGAAAATTATGAGATTTGTGAAATATAACCAAAGTGTGATTTTTGAAATAAATAGTTGATTAATTTATAAAATAGTTTAAATTGGAATATTAAAACGAGTTTTTATAAGTGTTAAAAATGAAATAAAAATGGATTTCATAAGTGAACGGAATTTATAGATTTATAAATTGTGAAGTTATTAAATGAATAGATTTTGTAAAATAAAAGATTTATAAGTAATTATCTTATAAATCGGATTTTGGCATTTAAATGAGATATGAATGGAATTTGTTAATAATGAGATTTATAAGTTGAAGTTTTTATAAATAGAAATGGAATTTATAAACGTTGTTTTATAAAATCCGAAATCAATTGAATTTGATAAATTAAACATAGAAGTTTATAAAAGGGGATATATTTGCGATTTTGGATAGCGAATTATTAATTATATGATAGGTGTAGTAATGGAGAGTTTGGATGGGAATTTTATTCACGATTTTGGACAGTGGATAATTCTTTAAGTAAAATGCGTAGAAATGTTGAAATTGGTTAATGAAGTATATTCATGATTTTGGACAATGAATATATTATTAAATAAAATGGATATGTTTTGGAGAAGTGATATTAAGAAATGAAGTAACTGTTTTAAAAAGATGTTTTAAAATGTGCAAGTATCGAATACATAGATTACAACATTCATTGTTGAAATAGACGTTTCGAGAAATAAGGAAATGGTGGACTATAACACTTTTGGTATAGTAAATGGTTTCCGAAAGGAAATTTTTTGTGTAGTATTGGGATTTATATATCTATCTAAATTTTGAATCCCTATACTAGTGATGTTGAGTTGTCGTAACGATGTTTTACGTAACATTCGTTTTGACTCAAATAAAATTTGTGAAAGAGAATGATTTCCTTAAAGAATGAAATATATACTTAATTTTGATTTAAGTATATCGAATATTTTCCAAGTGTTGAAAATAAATGATTTGTGAATTACTTATTTTTAAATAAGTATGGAAATGTTTTTCCAATATGAAATGAAAGGTTTGAAATCTTATCTTTTAAAGATAAAGTGAAAAGTGAATATTTGAAATTTGTTTCAAATAGTTAAGTGTGGAAAATTTTATATCTTGTAAAGATATTTTTGGAAATTTAATAATTTGGAAAATTATTTGGAATCTGATGATGTTGCGCATATTTATTGGTAGTTAAATAACCGACTATCAATATTTACCCTTGAATGGGTATTTGTTGTGATATGCTTGAATTTGAATGCCACACTTATTTTTGAATAAGCACTCACTGTTCGAGTTAGCCGGGAAAGGACTTGCGGGTCGTATAACCCATTCCGAATATGTGATATGTCGTAATGGATTGCATTTGATGAACGGTGTTGAAGACCAGATATTTTTGAAAACGGAAGGATTATCGTCGAGTTACTCTGCATCGGCTGATCTCCGATATAGAGGTTTTATCACCCTTAGTGACGGGAAGTCCGGACGTGATTAGAAAATTATCCGAATTTGCAAGGGCTTCGTGAGAAGTGCCTTCGGTTCTGTTCGATCCTGGAACAGACTTGTATGGTTGTGTGTCTGACGTTACAAATTGAGATATAAAGCTGGTTTCTTTCAAATACATATCTGTTGGTGGCGGAGAATTTATTCTCTTAGCTTAACACCCTTCTTTGAGACGTACGAGCTCAGAGGTTATGTAGTTGAAGGTTATCAGCGATATACTCCCAATTTGGTAACGTGGCACGCTGAGTGTTTCTGTGAGATGATCATTGTTTGATCATTTGTGATATGATCATTTGTTTGATCATTTATCTTTGTGATCATTACTTTGATCATTTGTTGACCCAAAGGACAGCTTTTGTATAAAGCGTGGCTTTGTGGACGAGACTTCGTCGGACCTCACACCCCGGAAATGGTCAAAACAGGAAAGATGCGGCAAGGTTATTAGGGGGTAGCGCCCCTTTAGTGTATGTCATTCCTTCTGGATAGAGGTGGTATCATGGTATGGAGCCCAGATACTTAACCTTTGTTGTTTCTGCATTATTATTCTTATGTGGTTGTTGGAATCGAGGATCCTCGGAAAGATCAGTTACGATCGGGGGATGACATATTCGTGTCAGTAGTTACCCAGTTAGGGGTAACCCGGCCTTGTGTTTGCAGAGATCCGGTTTGGTTCTCGGGTCGTCTTTCCAGAGGCGTACCTATGTGGCAATGGGAAGTTCCTTGGCCTGACCATTTGTTGGAAATCCAAACTCCAATACGAACTTTGTACGGTTTTAGTTGTAGAACCTATCATTCACTTATGGTGGCGCCCCACTATTTGGATGGTAGCTATAGTAGGCATAAGTGCGAAATGCCTATGCTGGCTAAGATTTATATTATACTTTCGAAATGATTTTTCTACACTATGCACTAATAATAATATCAAAAAGGATTTGATTTTGCGTAGTAAGCATCTTTGACTATCATAAGAAGAAATCTCCTCCAATTCTGCGTTTGCATTGTGTGTGTGGCGGGAGGTCTTATGGTAGTTTCATTTTCCAAAAGCATTGCGAAATTGACTTTAAAATCTTCCTGTTGTTTGTTTTAAAGATAAACTATTTTAAGTTCTCACACCAGTCACCATGACTGACCTGGAGTTTATTGTTTCCTTCCTAAACTCTGGGTGCCCACCAATTTCCACACGGGCAGTCTAGAGTCAGGTTATCAGGTCATTCTGGATTCGGGATGCTGTGGAGCTTAGTGGCGAGCTGGATGGCGAGACGTACCACTTGTATATGATATTATTTATTCCGCTGTGTATTCTGTATATGGACAAGTTTGTATAACTGTCCATTGATGTATTGTTGTTGTAAACTCTGATGATGATGTAATGTATAAAATGATATAGTTCTTTGATTTAAAGATTATTCATTTATCTATTATATGTTGTTCCGCTGCGAATGTGAGATTCTGATATTGTTTCTGTTTCTGTTTTTTCTGTTGTTTCTTCTTTCTTTTTCTTCTATCTATTCTTCTACCTCTTCTTTCTTAAAACCCTAAGTATTCGGTTTTCCGGCATTCGATGGCTCGGCAGTCGATACAGTGGACGTATTGATGTCGATATTCAGAAGTCGAAGAATCGGGTGCTTACAATTCCTAAGAGCAATCCTTAGGATTTGAGGACCATTGAACTTTCACAAGAAGAACATCTTTATTTCGAAGGCGTTCAACCTCCGAAGCAATGATACGAATAGAATGTTGCTCATAAGTCAAATTTGGAGAAACTTTAATTTCTTTAATTACACCAGGCTCAAGGATAAAAATCGGAATCCCTAAGGTATTTCCGTAGTAAAGAGACGTGGAAAATGTCATAAATAGCAAAAGAATCGAGTCGGTAATAAAAAGCGATAAGCCACAGAACCAATGCGTTCGGTGATGGGAAATGGACCAACATATCGAGGTGCTATCTTTCCCATTCGACTGAAACGCACAACACCCATCATAGGTGAAATACAAAAGAACACCAATACAAGATTGGAAGCTTACTATAGGAAGAAAACTCAACAAGAGACGTATGATCTTCCTAACTTCTACCAAAATCAAGAACACATGCACGAAAGAGATCTTCAAGAGTTTGATTCACACGCTCGGTTGGCCATCGGATTGAGGACGATAAGCGGTGCAAAAATTAAGCTTTGTTCCCAAATCTTTTGAAGACCTCACAAAAATCCACTAGAAAAATAATGGATCATGATTGCTAACAATAGAAGTAGGAACTCCATGCAATATAACAGGACATAGAGTTCTGCCAAATGAGGTATAGTCCAAAAGAGAAGGACGAGCCTCAAGGCTACACAAAACAAGAGATGAACATGAATGGGATTCACGATCTCGAACCTCATAAGTGGTTAAAGTCTTGAGATTATTCCATTTGGATATCATCATAGAATCAACTGCTTGCTGCTCACGGCTTAAGGGCATTGACAACACGATTGCCCTTTCCGGAAATATAAAAATATCAAGATCATAAGATGCAAGGAACTCGAGCCAACGTTGTTGACGCAAATTGAGTTCCTTTTGAGAAAATAAATACTTCAAAGATTTAAGATTGGTATAGAGAACAAATTTCTCTCCCAAAAGATAATGACGCCAAAATCTTAGAGCGAAAACAATAGCCGCAAGCACCAGATCATGAATGGCATATCTAGTCTCGACAAGCTTTAATTGTCAAGAAGAAAATGTGATAACACATTCCCTTAGCAAGAGAATGGCATTCAAACCAATACGACTAGTATCGGTACAAACAATCAATTCTTGGTTCCCTTCAGGAATCGCAAGAATAAAAGCATAAAAGCATTGGAAAAGAGTTCTTTTAAATGATCCTCTTTCCCAAAAAGCTAAGACATTCAAAGTTATAATTAACTTGATGTAATCATTTTTTTAGAAAAATTTACTTATTACAAGTCAATTTACTGTGTCTATCTGTCTCATCATAGCATTTAGGAAATTACAATCGATAACATTGATCAAGCGCATCGACCAAAATTCTTAAAGCACTCAATGGGAAAAACAACACAAAATCATCTTCGATATGATAAACAAGTCTCTTAAAAAGTTTACAAATATTCTTTGCTCGTTTAAGAACAAAATCCAATCATACTTATAAATATCTTGTTAAAAAGATTTGCAAATTTTAATTTGTTATTTTCATCCACAATCAATAAATACAAGGATAAACTCATCGAGATATTCGTAGAATACTCGATTCATAATATGGATGAAATAAGGTAGAAGGTTCGTCAAACCGAATGACATAACGAACCACTCACAAGAATCATAATGAGTGCGGAATGCGTTAAGTGGAATGCTATCCTCCGCAACTCGTAGCGGATGAAAACCGGTGGCAAGGTCGAGCTGAAAAGACCTTAGCACCACACAATTGATTGCTTAGGTGATAATCCTAAGACAAATCTCAAAAATACCAGAAAATTCACAAACTACTTGAATGAGAGAAATAATACTTTCCTTATCAAGTGGGTTTACAGAATAAAATGATGCCACCGAATTTTGGAAATCAAAATCATTAAGAACCAAAGAAATCTGCTTAACAGATTGAGAATGTCGAAGATAAATAGTCCACATTGGACATAGAATATGGGCTTCATAATAATATGCCAATCCTTTCACACAAAAAAATCAATTTCGAAGCCTAAGTAACACATAAAATGCAAATCGGCTCGGAAAGAAAATCACATAAAATAATCTCGACATCTTTAAAAGAAACGAATTGAGTGTTGCGGACCCACCAACCGGATTTGCAATTCTCAATGAAATCATCAAGCCCAAAAATTAAAAAGAGAAAGAATCATCAAGTTCTTTTGATATAAAATAATGGGATGAACCCAAATAAAAAAGAACTCGAATAAGATAATCACAAAACAAATATCGTCAAGGATAGAATGAGAAATACCTTGACCAAGAGAAGTGCTAGTAAAGACTTGCACAACATTTAGCTTTCCCTCCTTCTTGCTTGAAGTACGGGACACGCAGATATATGATGACTCAAACTTTTGCAATAGCGACAATAAAGGGGTTTCAGACACTCTTTTGCATAGTGGTCCATAGAATCACAATTATAGCATCGTCCACGACTAGAGGTAGGAGTCTTTGCCACAGAAGTTTCTTGCTTCCCTTTCTTGTCGGGATTGGGATTGGGGTCTTTGAACTTAATAAGCCTCTTCATGTTATTGTTTAAGTTCTGTTTGGCACTCACAACTTCAACATTACTTTCATTATCGGCCTCTTCAAGTCGAAGATCGATATCAATAAGCTGATCAAAAGAAACTTCTAGTTTCAGAAGCAAAGGCTTTTTAAGGTTCTTATTCAACCCATAGACGAACCTCTAATTTTTCTTCAATGGGGTATTAATATACTCGACCCCATATTTAGAGAGAGATTCAAAAGATGCGACGTAATCCGTCATAGAAGATTCACCTTGAACAAGGTCAATAAAGAGTCGGGCTAAAGTTACTTTTTCAGCCTTCGGCACAAACTTCAATTCAAATCTTTCCCGGAATTGCTCCCAAGTAAGATCCACTTCGATAATTTCCGAAATCAAAAGCTCATACCAATCTAATGCTCTTTCTTGGAGCATGTTAGAAGCCACTTGGACTCGAAGTGAACCAATAAGATCCATGCGGGAAAAAATACGATCGCATGATCTAAGCCAAGCTTGAATTTCTATAACGGTTTCGAAATCCTTGAATGGCCTTCCACGCAAAGCGGTATAATCTCTGTACAGGCGTACAAATCCGTATTTAGGGTGAGTAGGCGCTAGAACGGGTCCGGCAGCTTGGGCATTGTTTAAAAGATCTAAAAGTTATTGAGCTGACATAAATACTCCATCCTGAGGAGTAGCACTTGATTGACCAGCGCTGGGACGACCAGGTCTAACCATTTCCCTTCTTTAACAAAGAAAGAAAGAAGAGGAAAAAAGGTTATTCTCAAAATGAATATCAAACAACCTTGATTGATAAAATAAGGCATCATAAAAGAAATAGGATAGAACGGTACGAAGACTCGAATTAAATCCTATGGCACGATTCCTAAGAAAGACTTAGGACAATGATCCTTGCTAGATTATTCTACATTGTTCCGAAGTTTGGCTCTGATGCGAAGCTGTGACGCCCCACCTCTATACTCACGCTAGCCAAGGACACTACGGAGTAATGCGGTCAACTAGCGCGAAGAATAAGGCTGTTGAGGAGTGACCATCCGTGTAATTGCTTTGTGAGAGCACTGATATGTCAGATAGTATAACATGCATTTCATTTCAAGAGGAAATCCGACAAACCGATACAAACCCAAAGCTACCACACAGTGGCTAAGTGGACCTCGGAAACAAATATAGAAATAAACATAACATAAATCAGTCACAGATGTTCATATATCAAAGGCGGAAACAGATATGAATATAACACATAAAAGTGTACATCAGAGTAGTGGTCAAACAAGATCCACACTATCACAAAATAATAGATACAAGTGCTAGACAAAAGAATATGTATACATCAAGGAGTCTCTATCTCAGATGTATAACAACAAAAACTACCAATCTAATGTTTTAAGACAAAAGTCAGAAGATGATTCCCGATAAGGAGTCAAGCAGAAGCACCTGTAACATCTCGGTCTGACCCGAGTATTATTTAATAAGAAAATAATAAACGGACCAGTCTAACTATGATTATCATTAAAGAAATGAGATATAAGCCGAGATATAATAAGAACGTATGATAACAATAATGTCATACCAAGACAAGTATGATTTAAACAACAGCAAAATCATAAAATATCTCAAGAATCTCAAAGCACCAAAAAGAATATCATATTCTTTATTTTATTCACCAAACTAAAAATATTGACAAACATATTAATGTCAATCACAAAAGTTGGTGAAACACAAATTCTAGAAATCATCAATTAGAAATCCAGAAATCAAAAGGGGGAGGCCTATCACAAACGGGAGCATGAAAAGTCACCAACACGTGTATCACAAATGGAACGCTATTCCATGGTCGCTAACCATAAATTTTGAGCCGAAGCTCCACAAACGGCCCGAAGACCACGTGTCGCTACCCCGCCAAATTGAACCGAAGTTCCACAGAAACGGGGTTAAGTCTCCCTCACAGACGAATAGACATCGCACATCGCTAGTCTAAATCACAAAATGATCATCATTGATCAATAAAAGTGTCGATTACACTAAGCTAGTAAATATATGAGTTTAGCTTCATGTCCCATAACCACTAGCTTAACTTAAATATTTACGAACAAATTATAGATTCCCACTCGAAAATTGTCACAAGAATTTCAATCGAACAAGTCCAAAAATTAACCGACGAAGTAAACGCAAGCGTTTCATACCACTTGTTTTGCTAAGCCGTTTAATTAGATTTTCTCATACGAATGAGGTAAAGGTTTGTATATACTAATAGATTAGAAAACGGTTTTATAAAGAGCTTTGTATTAAAAATAGAGTTGAAATCATTTTGATGAAAGAGATTGAATATTTACTACTAGTATAGAAACCTTTGTATTTAGAAGTGACAAATCACAAAATGATTGTAGAAACAATCAATCACAAAATCCTCATTCGAAGACGTGAATTAAATCCAAGGAATCGATACCGAATCCATCAAAATGGATATTCTCAAAAGTCCCGAAAAAGAAGTCATCAAAGTCAATAATAAATGATAACGACAAATCGGAAATCACGAATCGATAAAAATTGGAATCCCACACAAAATAGGCAAATTGGGCCGAGACAAGCAGATTCAGACGTCTGAATCGTATATTTCAGACGTCTGAAACTGGTGTTCAGGCAATACTTTGCCTAGGCCAGAAATGGCCAAATCATATCGGAAGCAATCAGACGAGTGATGATAGCTAGGGGTTTACGCCAAACGACTACCCAACCTTAGAGCCTCATCAATACATTCCGACCAACATGTCCAAACATCCATATAAGGATTTTCATAGATTTTGATTTCAAAACACCAAAATTGGAATATTCATCAAACCAATTCAATTCAAAAGCAAATAGACAAGGAATAGATGTTAGGAATTCATACCTAATAATCAAAGATAGTTTTAGACATAGATGTGAGAGAAAAATCTCACCTTTAAACCCAAAAACTATGAAGGAGAAGCTTGAAAGCAAAGGAAGATCAACTACTCTTCAACTTCAACTCTAGAAGCTTGAATCTAAGCTTAAAAGAAGAACATTTCCTAAGTTAGGTTTAGGAAATTTCTGAAATTAAAGAGAGAATGAGTTGGAGAAGAAGAAGGAGATGCTCACCTAAGCTTCTCTTTGAATTTAGGAGCTAGAACTTGAATTTGCAAAGAAGATTAGGGCTTAGGAATTCTAATTCTTTTTTCTCTTCCCCCATTTTTCTAAAAGCTTGAGTGTTAGGAAAATAATATGAAGGAGTGAAGAGGAGTGAAGTGGAGTTGGGTTGATATGTAGGGTTAATGGGCTGAAACCCAAACCCAAAGCCCTAGTTGAAAATCTCGAAATTTTACCCAACTCAAAACATATCGATGTTTATAATTAAAAAAGTCGCAAACACCATTTTGAACACAATGGAATTGGTCTCGAGTCCAAATTGTTGAATCTCAACTTCATTCTTGATTCAGATGTCTGAAATGTCTAAAGCAGACGTATGAATCTGGAAAAATAAGAGTTCTCAGACTTCATTCAGACGTCTGAAATAGATGATTCAGACGTCTGAATCTGGAAAAATAAATGTTGTCTTAGAACAATATTAAGACGTCTGACTTGGGGATTTCAAACATCTGAAAATGGCTATTCTAGCCTGTTTTCTTTTTGGATCGATTCGAACACTTTCAGACGTCTGAATTAGTCATTTCAGACGTCTGAATTTCTGGAAAAATGTGTTTTCAAATAGGCACTTCCAAATAGCACTATCCACATAGATTTTTCACTAATTCGACTGTTCTTCAACGAATAGTGACTTTTTCGGACTAAAATCCGACAAACGATGGTATATTTAAATTAAACATTTAAATATACGAATCGTAAAATATGCAGGTTGTTATAGCTAATGAATGTTGTGAGAGCTGATGATGCAGTTAAATGCCGTAGTTTCCCCATCTCCTTAGGAGGCATTACTACTATGTGGTTTACTCGTTTGCTGCCACGATCCATTTCCAGTTTCAACCATTTGGCCACCAAATTTGTTGAACAATTCCGTATGCATGTTGCGAGACCTAAAGACGTTAACACTCTGTCTAGTGTCACTCAAGCTCCCGGAGAGACACTTAGACGTTACTTGGAGAGATTTCATGCTGCGTGTGCAGAAATAAGCAATCCCAATGACAACTCTATCCTGATGGCATTAACCAAGGGGATTGATCCTGATTATGAGTTTGGAAATTGGTTGGCTGGGAAGCCTCCTTCGTCATTGGACCGTTTCTATTCCAAAGCTGCCCAATTCTTGAGGAGGGAGGACGCGAAACAGTCTAGGAAGTAGGATGACGTAGGGCCAAATATGGAAGGAATTCAATGTAATATTGCAGTTAAACAATCCGGTGAGAGTTCCGGAAAAGTTCAGTTGAATGTACAAAATAAACAAAGTCAGTAGAGGGACAATGGAAATCAAAATAAAAAAGCGAGATCAAAATCGTGGTCCATGACGCAGAGCTCCTATGTTCGACAGTTATACTCCATTGAATACGCCGTTGGAGAACGTGTATTTGCAGACCTACAATACCATTCAGTACAAGAAACCTGCTCCGAAGCCATCATCAGAGAGGAAAATTCAGACTGGAAAGTTTTGCAGGTTTTATGAAAGTTACGGCTACAATACAAATGAGTGCCATCATTTACAAGATCTCATCGAAAAGCTGATATGTGAACGGAAATTGGATCAGTTTGTGCGGGCACCGCAGCCAGGAGGTGCGGGCCCATCTAATAAAAATCGTGCACCAAACCAGGAAAGACAGGAGGAACCCGCTCGTACCGGCGGGAGGTTAGTGATAAACACTGTTTGTGGTGGTCCTCATCCAGCAGACCGAAGCTGGAAGGAAATGGAGTCGTATGCCAGCTCTATTAGGCATGCGGACTCCGAGTGTTGTAGTAGTTTTGATGAAGGGGCTCCGACCAGACAACTGAAGACGATGACTGATGACATCGTATTCCGAAATAGAGATGCTGATAAAGTCGAAGCCCTCACTATCGATCCACTGGTCATTTCGGCTCAAGTAGGTCCTGCTTGGATAAAGAGGATCTTAGTTGATAGTGGAATCTCTGTGAATATTTTGTTTAAACGAGCTTATGATCAGATGAAGATGGAGGCTAAAGATTTAAAGCCTTGCCAATCTTGAATCCATGGTTTCAATGGGAGCGCTACTATACCCACTGGAGTAGTGGAACTACCAGTGGAGTTGGGGGTCGGAGAATGCCGAAGAGTTCGGATTTTGCAATTTGTTGTGTTGGATATAGATTCCCCGTATAATGCCTTTTTGGGCCGACCGGCCCTTGCGGAATTCCGGGCAGCTATCGCCCCTTGGTGTTTGACATTGAAATTCCCTACTGACAACGGCGTTGGAGTTGTTCAGGGGGATCAGGCTGCTAGATGAGCCTGTTACGTAGCTGAGCCGCGGGAGGCGCAGCGAAAGGAGAAAGGAAATGGCGTAATGGAATCTCTCTGCGTCCGTTTTGCTGATAATTGACAATTAATGCTTGGGCCTAGGCCCGGGCTCCCCAGCCAATTCCAGAGGGATCTTGACCCAAGAGAAACTGAAAGTGAAGGCGAATCTAAAGAAAGTCAAGCTTCCCCAGCCGAACTGACGATCGATGTCCTAATTGACGATGATGATGATTCAAAGATGATAAAGATTAGATCTCAGCTAAGCCAGCAGACTCAAGAGGAATTGGTTGAATTTCTATGGGCGAATCTTGACGTATTCGCCTGGATGCATTCTGATATGTGTGGGATCTTGGCGGACATTGTGAGCCACACTTTGAATATTGACCGGCGGCATGTCCCGGTCAAACATAAAAGGCGTGGTATGGATCCAGAGAGATCTGCCGCCCTTAAAGAAGAGGTAGAAAAGCTTAAAACAAATGGGTTTATTCGAGATGCGCTATATCCCGAATGGGTGTCAAATCCCGTGCTTGTCTGAAAATCAAACGGAAAATGGAGAACATGTGTCGATTACTCCGATCTGAATAAAGCTTGTCCTAAAGATAGTTTCCCGCTTCCCAGAATTGATCAGCTCGTAGATTCAACAGCTGGACATGAACTCTTATCCTTCATGGATGCGTATTCTGGCTACAATTAGATACCTATGCATTTACCTGATCAGGAACATACAAGCTTCGTAACCAATCTGGGACTTTACTATTACAAAGTTATGCCATTCGGACTCAAGAATGTCGGGGCTACTTATCAGTGATTGGTCAATCGAATGTTTGCCAATCAAATCGGGAAAACCATGGAAGTGTATGTAGACGACATGCTTGTGAAGTCATGATTTTCCACTGACCATATCAAAGACCTGGAATCAATGTTCAACATCCTTCAAGAATACATAATGAAGCTCAACCCACTGAAATGTCACTTTGGAGTTGCATCCGGAAAATTCCTTGGGTTTATCGTCAATGCTCGAGGAATCGAAGCTAATCCTAAAAAGATCTAGGCGATCAGAAATCTTGAAACCCCGAAAAATATAAAGCAAGTCCAGAGTCTCAACGGGAAAGTAGCAGCACTGAGCAGGTTCATTTCAAAGTCCATTGACAAATGCATTCCCTTCTTCGATCTGATCCGAAAAGGAAAACGAAACTTTGAATGGACTACAGAATGTGAGGGCGCATTTTGAGCACTAATTCAGCATCTCTCCACACCGCCAATTTTGTCAAAGCCTATCGATCATGAGAAGTTATACGTTTACTTTGGCGGTATAAGAAAACGCAATCAGTGCTGCCTTAATTCGGTAGGAGGATCGAGTGCAAAAACCGGTTTATTATGTTAGTAAACGGTTAACCGGAGCTGAGAGAAATTACCCAAAGCTGGAGAAATTGGCTTATTGCCTTGTTATTGCGTCAAGAAAGCCCGTCCATATTTCCAGGCTCATCCTATCATTGTTTACCCCAACCAGCGTTACGACATGTCCTTACGCGGCCTGAGACGTCTGGTAGGTTACTCAAGTGGAATATCGAACTGAGCCAGTTTGATATTACTTATACTCCATGACGAGCTATTCAAGGACAAGTCCTAGCAGACTTCATAGCTGAATTTACTACTCCAGAGGACTTGCCCAAAACCAGTGAATCTCCCGAATATATCTAGAAACTACATACTGATGGTGCATCAAACGATCGATGCTCGGGTGCTGGAGTTGTACTTGAAAGCCTCGAGGGTCGATCTATATGCTATGCTTTAAAGTTTGATTTTCATGCGACCAACAATGTAGCCGAATATGAAGCCCTACTAGCTGGATTAAAATTTTCCCGAGATTTGAGAATTATTGCTCTGGAAATTTATTGTGACTCGCAATTGGTCGTGTGTCAAGTTCGGGGGGAATATCAAGCGAAAGATCGAAGGTTGGCTGCTTACTTAGCTCGAGTTCAGGAAATTCTAAATTAGTTTGATTATTATGCCATTTATTGTATACCTCGAGAACGCAATCAGAAAGCCGATTCATTGGCAAATTTAGCTAGCACTGGTGTAGCGCAGCAAATGGGACTCGTTCCTGTAGAGACGTTATCTTCCACAAGTATTGACCGGGCAGAAACAGATTGGGTATGTGAAGTCGCTCCCAATAAGGAGTCGTGGATGACTCCGTTCAGAAATTACCTTGAGCATGGAATCTTGCCGGAGCGCAGGAGTGAAAGAAGACAAGTCCTTCGGAAGGCTTCACGATTCACCATCCAGAATGGAGTCATGTACAGAAGAGGGTACTCTGTTTCTTTACTCCGGTGTATCGCTCACGATGAAATTAAACCAGTATTACACGATGTACACGAGGGAGAATGTGGCGATCACACCGGGGGGCAAGCACTTGCCAAGAAAGTACCTTGATACGGATATTATTGGCCGATTGTAAATCGTGATGCGTCGGATTATGCCAAGAAATGTGATAAATGTCAAAAGCATGCTCGAATTCCTAGAACCCCACCTACCGAGATAACTCAAATGGTCAGCCCATGGCCGATTGCAGTATAAAGCATCGACATTATTGGTTCTCTACCTCTAGCAAAAGGTGGTGCGAAGTACACCATCGTCGCAGTTGATTACTTTACAAAGTGGGCTGAAGCTGAACCTCTTGCTACCATAACGACGAAAAAAGTGATCAACTTTGTAGTCCGCAACATTATATGTCGATTCGGTCTCCCACAAACCATTATCACTGATAACGGAACCCAATTCGACAGTGTTGAATTTAAAGATTTCTGCCAACGGTTTCGCATTCGAAAGAAATTCTCTGTAGTTGCGCACCCTCAAGCGAATGGACAGGTCGAAGCAGTCAATAAAGTTATAAAGTCCATTTTGAAGAAACGACTGGAAAAGGCCGGGGGCAAATGGGTCGATGAACTTCCTATGGCTTTATGGGCCTACCGAACAACCCATAAGACCGCAACCGTCCACACTCCGTTCTCTCTTTCTTATGGCTCAGAAGCTGTAATTCCAGTTGAGTTGGAAGTACCTTCTCATCGTGTGATATACTATGATCCGAAGACAAATGCTATATTACTTGCTGAATCTCTCGATTTACTAGATGAGAAGCATGAAGAGGCTGATTTGAGGGCAGCAGCGTATCGAAGTCGAGTCGCCCGATTATACAACGCCAAGGTTCATCCTCGAACCTTTGAACTCGATGATCTTGTCTTGAAAAGAATTTATCCGGTTCCTTTGCATATGAAGCCAACATGGGAAGGACCGTATGTTATCGAACGAAAGCTCGGAGATGGCACATTCAAATTATCGACCGTTGACGGTCGAACTCTACCAAAAGCCTGGAACAACGAAAGTCTTCGTCGCTACTACACATGATAGGCTTTATTTACTTATTTAGTTTACTTTGTATTCACAATTTGTTTCTGCATTTCGAAATTAAAACTTGTAATAAGGCAACTGACTTTGCCATATTTTCTTATTTCAGCAATAAAATGCCATCTCTTCGAGCCAGAGCTGTGATTTACAAAATGTATCATTCAATCATCACAATGCACGGAGAACTAAGTTCCATCATACGGTGGGATTTGTTCAAATAGAGAGTGACTGTGATACAACCGGTCACTCGCTAAGTGAAACCCGAGCTCGGGGGCAAGCCATCACACTAAAACCAAAAAAGGATTGATACACGACAATCCTTTAACTAACTCCAATCTCCCAGAGTGCGAGCTGGAGTATAAACTCATGAATACGGTTTCGAAGAGGGTGGATCCGTCCACCTAACGATTTCGACCATACCTTAACCAAGTTCGAGGAGGATGGACCCGTCCGTCTAACGACCTCGCTTGTTAACTCAAGGTGGATGTGATCCGACCATCCACGATCCTGATACACCTTTTGTTCCAAGAGTGCGAACAAAATCCTAAATCCTAAACAGATGTGACTGACCGTCTGTCGGCCAACTCCAAATTCCCAAAGTGCGAATTGGAGTATAAACATCGACTCCGAATTCCCAGAGTGCGAATTGGAGTACAAACATCGACTTCAGATTCCCAGAGTGCGAACTGGAGAGCAAACATCAACTCCGGATTCCCATAGTGCAAAACGGAGTATAAACATCAACTAACTCTAAGTTCCCAGAGTGTGAACTGGAGTATAAACATTACCAAACTCCGAATTCCCAGAGTGCGAACCAGAGTATAAGCGTCAAGATGATCCGGATTCCCAAAAGTGTGGGCCAGAGCGTAATCGCCAACCAACTATGAGTCCCCGGAGCATGGATACAATCACCAATAAAGAACGAGTGTGATTCGACCACTCGAAACCCTTGTTTCAACATCAAGCCAACAATGCTGAGCATGCTGCATTGAAAGCGAAATACGATCGCTATCCGATCTTTTCCGCTCATCCCTAAAACTGGGGGCAGAACTTAAGTGTCAATTGCTAACTAAAGCAGTGCAATATCAAAGTTCAACCTAATGTCCCATCGTGACTTGTGGCCATGATTGTAGGACTTGAAGAATAAAATCAAACGAGGAAGTCAGATGCTGAAACACTTAAGCAAGTAAACACACATCAAGTTCAAAACAAGAATAAAGTTTCATTTCAACTATCTGTGAAAAGAAATTATGTACAAGTTGATTCCAAAATTCCTACTAGCGGGGGCCGAACCCGCCTACACATGGCCTACAAAAGAAAAACGAAAGTAGATTCCTATCTATCTACCAAAAATAAACCGAAGAAGCACGTCTACTCTTTTTTCTTTTTCGGCCTCCTTTTTGGTGTTGACCCACTAGAGCTGCCACTTATTTTTCTTTTTGAGCCTTTGCCTTTCGGCGGTTGATCTCCAAGAGGGGGCATGATATCAACTTCCTCATCCGAGCTCAAGTGCATGGGAATGTTCCCTGAAGGCAGAGTCGAAAGAACTGGATCGACTATAGGAGGCGGGATAGGCGCGCTGGTGTCAATAACTGTACCACCAGGTGATATCATCCTTAATGGAGCCGGACCAGGTGCCGCCATCCCACCTCCAAAACTACCGTCATGAGCCGCTACCTCCATTTCAGCGTCAATTTCGGCCAATCTTTCTTCTTCACGAATTGCTTGGGCCTCGCTGGGAGCATTAGCAGTGGGAATTGAAGGGCTGGTAGCGGGTACGCTTCCATCGATAACAAATGGTAGGTCTGCAAAGGGGTCGCTGTGTTGACCGAGGAGTTCCTCCATCATCTGTTCATCAAAGATAAGCGTGCTCCCCTACGTTCCATCAATCGACACGGTTGTAGTTACGGTGGTCGCTTCAGTTGTTATGGCCTCCTACATATGATGTGATTCTTGAGTGGCAGGAGGCACGACCGAGGCAGCATCAATCACTGGAAAGAGAAAACGAAACACTGTTAGTAAACGCTTCAGGTCAAGCTCCTTATTTTGAACGCGGATGAGAAACGTTTAGAATACTTCCTCAATTTGGCTTATGGACGGCTGAACAGCCCCATAAACTTGTTTTCTGGCCAGAGATAGCTATGGCTGATCCAGATTATAAGCATGAATGGATTGGGGATCAACCGCGGGTGCAGATTCAGGCTGGGTTGGCATAGGAACTTCAGCGCTCACCTCGTGATGTTCAACACCAGAACCTTTTCCGACCTCCAAGTGTTGGGTGTCGAGCCTTTCCTTTTCATACAGAATCATTGACTCGTGGAGAATCTTCATTTCATCCTCATTGAGCATGCGATTCTAAAGCTCAAACTCATCGATTGACTCACCCAGATGCACCACCTTCTCCTCCTCAACCAATCGGCCCCAAGCATTATATAAGTGGGTCGGATAGTTGTCAAGCCAAGCTAGATTTCTATGCCTTAAAACGTTGGCATTGTAGACAACAAGAAGATCTTCAATATCGGCTTCTAGCCTGGACTCAGCTGATTTCACCTCCTCCTCAACCTTAGTCTCCACCTCGTGGACCTTAGCCATGGCCGCATCCCGTTCACCTCGAAACAAAACAACCTGTTCGCATGCCTCCTGGGCTGCATTGTTCGCGTCGTCCCTTTCCTTGGCGATTTCGGAAAATTTAGCTTTAAGTTTGCCAAGTTCTCTCAGGGCAGCGTCCCGTTCGGCGGTGACTGTAGTATTTCGGTGGCCCATCTCTTCCACCAAGGCAACATGTGTTTTCCTCAATCTCTCCATCGCCACATTCACCTCGTCAGCTTTTTTGGTGGCCTTAATTTCAGATTTCAGAGAAGTCTCGGCTTCGGTATTGAGCACTTGGATGATTCGGTTCTTTTGAGCGAGTTCAGACTCCATCTTTTCAATTGCTTTAGCTCGCTCAAAGGCCACCTTTGAAGCTTTTTTTGCGGCCTTCATCCACTGTCTATATTGGGCGTATATGTCATGAATGTAATCATGCATTGTATTTTCAGCTTCCGAAGGGATTCTCTTTAGATGAGGGGGGAAGATGTAGCCGTCAAAGCAAATATTTGGGAAATCTTTCTTAAGTTGGGCAATCTTTATCGCACCTTCCCCCGTGGGCTCGATTATGACCTGCTCTGCAATTATAGGGGCCATAGTTTCGGCTCTCTGGCGATGAGTTTCGGGCTTAGAAATGTGAGAAGACGGTCTATGTCGCGGAGGCTCCGATGGATGTGAAACGTGAACATGAGGTGGTGAGGGGACTCTAGGAGGTGGAGAACGGGATCTAGATCGGTATCTATAGTCTCTATCCCTATCCCGCTCGTATCATTCTTGACTAGAGTACCCGCGATCATGGTCTCTATCTGAATCTCTCCTGCGGGACTCGTGGTAAGTGGAGGACTTGCGAGTCGAATGGAGGCTCCCTAACATCGATCCTCTCCTAGACATCGTACCTGTAAGTGAGAAACGAAAGGAAAGTTAGTGATCTCTTGAATTGAACAATTTAGGATTGGAAATCGTGTAGTGCTGTGAAGTGTGTATGTGTGTGCAACCCCCCGACCAACTGGAAATGTCGGCCGCACTTATAGGAAGCGACTCGCTTAGATCAAGAGCACTATCAAGCTCCTATGACCCGGTGTCGTGTTGAAGTGAGACATAGTCCGGAATCGGAATATCGGCAAGCCCTTCAAAAGGACTCTCTGTTGGCGAGGAAGGAGCCTTCGAGATTCTAATGCCGGGAACCGGCAAGGAAACCACGACTGATTTCCACCTCGAAGACTTAGGACGTTTGTAAGCAGCGGCCTTGCCTTGTCTTCTTCCTTCTTTTGTTTGAAATCCGGCCGAGGGCCCAGCCACAAGTTCGTCATCTATGGGTGTTCTCTTCTCGTCGACCCCTTCGGTTATTGCAACCCCGGGTGCTTTGCATTTCAATCGCTTCTTCGGGGCTGCCCTCAGTGTCCCTTCAAGCCTTATGCTTTGATTCCGCTCAATCAGTCCGACGATTCTCAAATTTCTGTCGGTTAGAACCGAATCAATGTCCCTCATTTCACTCGGAACTTCTTGAAGGACTCTTACTATTTCTTTGAAATACCCGCCTTCAGGTCATGAAATTGCGGCTGTAAAGAAAAGAAGATGTCAGTTTATATCAACTACTATCATCTGGATAACTCTTGAAGAACACTGTAACACTTACGTCTGACTAGCCATCGGCTGGCAAATCCTGGGGGGCACCAGACGTAGAACCATTCTGTTTTAAAGTAACTCAGCCTTGTCCAAGATCTGGTTACTACTTAGCAGTTCCTGACCGATTCCAAGAATGTGAAGGACGGACTATCTCCCCTACTCTTGAAGTTAAAAAGATATCTGATTTCTGTTGGAGCCGGTGGCCGAAAGAGATACTCCAGGAATACAATAAATAAGCTGTTCAACAGAGCATATCCATTGGGATGTAGTTGCGATGGAGAAATTGCAAGGAAAGACAACACTTCCCTAATATATTGGTTGAAAGGAGGAAGTGTTCCTGCTGCGCATGGATGGCAATTGAAGGCAGTAAACCCTTTGTGGGAGCGTGCAGTCTATCATTTGGCCCCGGTAATAGAACATCGTCCAAGGAAAAACCGTGCCTTAGGCATATACGTCCCAACATGTCTTCCGAGATGTTGGATGGTACTGAATCTTGCGGGTTTGCAATGAAAGTTGCTCTCGGAAGCTCATCCGGAGTTGGGCCTATAACTTCGGCCGCGATGGCTGGAATCTCTAGGACGAAAGATGATGAATCCTGAAGCTCTTGCTGTTGTGTACTTGTGGATTCCATAGCTAATCAACTTATTAGAAACCATCATTAGACTATAAAACCCAAGTGTTCCCCAGTGTGAAGTGCGTGAACGTGTTGTGCAGTGCGGTGCTACAGATAACTTGAGAAATTTAACAGAGTATGAAGA
This sequence comes from Allium fistulosum, assembly GCA_030737815.1. Taxonomy (NCBI): domain Eukaryota; kingdom Viridiplantae; phylum Streptophyta; class Magnoliopsida; order Asparagales; family Amaryllidaceae; genus Allium; species Allium fistulosum. Next base: position 923,090,366 of record CM060904.1, read on the forward strand.
GAGATGCAAACGACGAGACTTCGAAATTCAGCTGGAGTGACCGTCATCACTGACCGTCACAACCGTGCCATCCGGACGTTAGCGATCGATCCAAGTTGAAATTTGTTAAAGTTTTGTTAAGTTCCAATTCCATCGACGAGCTTCGATGGGCAGTCAGATATGTTGTTCCACAATTACGTCCAATTATGCAAGACCGAAGCTCGTCGGAATCAAGTGTTCAAATTTGTATGAAGTTCGTGTCCATCAAAGCCAAAAATCAGATCATTCATTGCAAAGGCCTTAGCTCGATATCGGTCTCAGAATGCTCAATTCGCATCGACCAAAGCCTTAATTTCGTATCGATTCGAAACCCTGGTTTCGTATCGATCAAAGCCCATTAACTTCATATCAATCGAAGCTCAATAGTTTCGTATCGATCAGACAAAAAGTCACTTCCCTTCGAACCGATGCCAAATTCTTGGCTTCCTATCGATCGTCGAAGACCGATGCCCTTCGTATCGATTCCAAAATCTGTGATTTCGTGTCCATCATCTTAAATTGATGTGAAATTCCCTTAATTCCAGATCGATGCTAAGCAGCTTCCTCCACCTCGTGTCGATACGAGTTTGAAGCCAGAGAGCGAAATCCAGTGACTCCACGTCTCCATCGTTTACTCTTCTTCTTCCCCAAACAACCATGGCCCATTGGAATACCTCCTCGACCTCACTCCATTCCTATTCCAACGTCGACGACGTCGGAACTGGCCGTCACCCTGGGCGAGATGGCGTCAACACTTGAGTCTCGTCATTTTTAAGTGGCTTTAATCAATTGTTTACCTAGTTTCGAGTGATCGGTTTAAGGATTAAAAGTTGATTGATTTGGAGACGAAGGTTTCTGCAGTTCTGTTTCTTTTCGAGTCGATGCGAAATGAAAAATGAAAATGATAACGAGTAGAAATTCACCTAAGTCAAAAACGCTTTTATATGGACGCGGGCTTGAGGAAAATTGACGATCCGACTCCCGGTCGTTGCGACCGATCCCAACCGGTCCTTTATCTTATAGATACGAAGTGTGGTATTCGAATCCATCGAATCGTATCTTATCGATACGAACCACCCTGTTCGTACCCACTGCTTTCAACTCCTTCCAAAACGCACTAATACGAACTACGCTGTTCGTATCCATCAACGCGCAACCCTTAAAGACTCATATTGATCGATACGAATAGTACCCAAAGAACCGGCTGCTCTACTCGTACCCCTCATGGGTCCATCGATACGAAGCTGCAACTTCATATTGATGGCTATGGAGTTCACCGAAACTCGTATCCATCGATGCGAGATGTTTATTTCATATCCATCACTGCAAGTTCCATCGATTCAAGAACAATTTTCCAACCTTTCACATCCATCCCGGAGAGGGTCGATACGAAGGGACATTCCAAAACAACTGTCAAACGTTGTTATAACTTGAATCTCATATCGGTTTAGGAGAGGATCGATACGGAATTCGATGCGAGGAAACTGACAACGACTTGTAAACGTGCGAGCGTTAACGAGAGTCAAGTTAACATATGTGCATATATGTCGGGTTAACTTTCAATTTTCAAAATTCGCAGGTCAAATGCCCACCTGATGAAGATTACAACAACAAACAGCTAATCGCTATCATACAACAATCAGTTACAACGGTACATGGTACAACAGTTGACAGTCAACAGTTCATATTACTGAAAAACCAGTCAAGAATTACAACTTTCGAAGAAAAGACGACAATCGTTCAGCAAGTCGGACAGAACTATTCAGGATGAAATATGTGACTATTCAAAGCACGTCATGTTCACACAAGACGTACTTTGGGGGGCAAATGTTATCCCGCCTTTTGGCAAGGCCAAGATATCTCATCTAGAATATCGAGTAAGCACAGGTTCACTATGGATGTCGATGAATTTTGTCCGAGTCCGAATCAAGCTACAATTGACAAGGCATGACAAGCAAAGTTGTGAAAGCCAACGTTCCAAATTTCAAGTCGATCCGAGTTCGTATGCTCGTGTTATGATCGATACAAGTCGAAGAAATCATCCTGTTCGAATCCATCCCCAAGGCCTAATTCGTATACATCAGGGGAATACGCTGTGTTCGTACCGATCTATTCGACTCCATCATCAATCAACCCTATTTCGTATCGATCGAACAAAGTCTACTTCATATCCATTGGCAAGTAGCATGAGATCCTGTTTCCCATCGATCAATCTTAGACTCACTTCGTATCGATCGACCACCGATCGATACGAAATACACACCTCCCACCGATGCGAAGTAGAACATACACAATCGATACGAACAAAGCATGACGACCGATACGAACTGAGGAACTTTCATCGATACGAACTGTGCATCCTTCATCGATGCGAACAAGGCAGCGTCATCAATACGAACTAGGCAAAAATATGGGGACGATTCGGTCAACTCGGCGCCAAGAGCGGATCGACCCAAAAATCACGCGCCACGTCATCTTCTAAGCACGTCCCCAATATCGATCCGAAGTAATCGATTCGAAGGCATCGATTCGAACAGAGCAGCCTACATGAAACCCAATCTTGCATCGATCATAACTCGCCATCCACAAGTCCAAATGCTATGAAATTTTCACAGGAGCTTACGTACGGCCTAAGGAAGGATCAAGCCAAGTTTCGACTCGATAGGGTCAAATCTTGATCGATATGAAATTCGTTCGTATCAATTACGGATCGAGCCGAAACATCATGGGATCGATCGTGTGGGCCCACCCACGTGCCAGAATTAGTCTCCCGAGATCTAAGCGAGATATCAGCCTCCTACACCTATAAATAGAGCCCCAGGGCCTACAGAAGGGGGATCTTTTGGTTCTTTGACGTCCAGACTCTGCCGGAAACACTTTTGCACTTCAAGGCTGCTGCTATACTCAAATTTCACTACTGTAATCCATGGCAATCTGCTATTATCCGCTGAAATCAGTTGTAATCATCAAAGAAATATCAATAAAGTCATCAATTTCATAGTGGACGTAGGCAATACGCCAAACGACTCTAAATTCCCATGTTCCTGCGTATTTTTATCACTTGTTTTTGGAGTATTTGTTAGATAACCCTCTTTTTCCATTTCTATTCTTCATTTTTATCTCTTCAAATACTTTCGAAGAGTGTTGTGCCCAATTTTGGTACAAACATGTATTCAAGCAAGTGATCGAATTTGATAATATGTATGGATGGTCCATGTGCCATTACAGATGGTTTGATAGGGCATGTCTATGTGAGATATCTCACTTTGAAAGTAACTTTAAAATATAAGTTGTTTATTGTAAAAGATTATGGTTGGATATGATGTATTGTTTCATTTGTCATGTTTAACTCTCCTTTATGTTATGTAAGTGAGATATTGTTGCATGGAAGCAAAAGCTTGCTAGTTACTTTTGGTTTCATGAGTAGAGTTAGCTTCCTCGCAAATTCGTTCTTGTTTATTCTTAATGGGTGTGCTTGCTATGTGACATATGCACTTTATAAGGTATATTATATATATATATTATTGTTGTGTTGTCCCTAGATAGGGAGGTCCTAAATATGGGCTTATCTTGATGTTGTAATTTTTTCGGACCTAGCTGCGCAAAGGCGGTAGTGTCAAAATTTTCTGAACCATAAGGACCTAAGAATGAGAAGACATTTTCTTTCTTTGAGACTTTAGGGGACGAAATTCCTTTAAGGGAGAGAATGTTAAGATCTGAAATTTTATCGTTTTGATTTTGAATATTTAATTAATTTTACATATTTAAATAATTGATTTTAAAAGCTTATTAACTCCTTTATATTAATAAATAATATTGGCGAGCTTGTTATAGAAAAATATTTAGAGAAATAAATAGTTCGAATAAATATCAAAAATGAGACCAATAAATCATTTTTTATAAACGGTCTCAAAACGCGTGAAATTATCATCTTGGGGCACTGTTTCGGATCGTGACAAAACTAGTACCATCAGAATTGGAATAATAAGACGATGTATGCCGATGAGTTTTCTGATGATCGAATGTGCTATGTGGTCGTGTTAGCATGAAACGTGCAATGATATAAAACTAGAATTAAATAATAATATAAATTATTATAAATAACCCTTCACTCTTTTATATCTCAAAACCTCTCCTCTCTATTTTCTCCTTTTAGTTAGTGAAGATAAAACACAGCCGCCACCTTCCCTAAATTATTTTCAGAGCTATTGGCAACACAATCGAGCGACTTTGGATCCATTTTGCTCGTAGAGGTGAGATCTTCAAATTAGTATAAGTTAGGGGTTGTGCAGTTGTACTTGAGATGGTTGATGTCGAACTAGAGTTTTCATTGGTCGGTGATGGAGAGAAAGTTAGGTGAAGTGGATGGCACTATTGAGTTTCTCTTGGTGGCTAGCATCGGTTAGTACTTAAGGGGTGTAGTCTGATCAAGCGTAGATGGGTGCAACTTTTTGTTGTAGCAGAGGAGAGGTTCAATTGCATTTTTATCTACTCGATCGAGCATGACATGGTTGAGTGGGTCGCGAAGTAGACACAAAGCAGAGCACATTAGAGAAATCCGTTCGTTAATTCATGGAGAGATAAGCATGAAAGGAAGGAGAAGAGGGATTGATTTTTGGGGTTTTTATGCCCGTTCTGTGCACATTAATATAGAGAGGGAAGAAGGATTAGTGGAGGGGAATTTAGCTGATGATGGTAATTAGTTAAATTAAGTTAATTAATTAATTAATTAAATTCAAAATTTTATAAAATCAATAACTCTTGCATACAAGGACCACTCGAGACGCGGTCTTTTGTGTTATGCTTATAGTCGATTTCATTACGTTTGAAGCAAGTAGGATTTTGAGCTATTGAATGTCATTCGATTTTAGATCAAGTAGGAATGCGTAAGCGTTAGCTAAAATTTTGGTGAGTTAACTCACCTATGGATGAACACTATATGATATATGTGTTGATATAAATTGTTATTTGTATGCTTGGATGATTTCTTTGTTTGGTTTGGTTGAATTCCCGCTTTGGAAAATGGTATGGCATTTAAAATAAAATACATGGAACTCATGAAATTTTATTGAGGGATCCAGATTCCTTGCGACTATTGATTTTAATTTCATTTATACACTTATTGAATAAATTATTGAATGCCAAAGTTTGGTAGCTTGGTCATATTGGATACGACTTTGATATGTTGAAAAGGTTAAACTTTATAGTGTAGATCAATGAAGCACTGGTTAAGTGCTATGGTAGCTCGAGGTCTTAGTGTAGTATTTTGAAATATCATTATTTTCTGTTTTGATTTGAAAAATGGTTTTGATTCGGAGGATGATTTTAACCGTGAACTTTGGAATTTTCTAAGGCATTTTATTTAGAAATGGTTTTTGAACTTCTCTATTTTACTCCAACCTTCTTGTTAGTCTCTTCTAATTTATATGGAATAAATACTTGTGAAATGATTTATATAAAATGTTGTGTAGAAAGTTAGATTTATATATGGTATTTTATAAATAAAAGAATTGATTTATAAATGATATTATACAAAATGAAAATGATATCATTCTGATAAATTGGAAAACAAAATCACATTTGTGAATTTAAAGTGATATATAGAATAACCGTTTTATAAAAAGTATTTATTTTGATCTTGAAACTAAAGATTTATGGTATGTAAGGAATTCATAAAAAGAAGTTTTATAAGTATAAAAGAGATTTATAAAAAGGAGTTTTATAAAGGAATGAGATTTGATTTCTATAAATGATCATTTTAAATTTTGGTGGTATGGATAGTATTCTTCTCATACTTACAACCAAATTCCAAGGTAGGGAAACTCGTCCCTATCCCAAGAATTAAAATGCACGTCGAGGCAAGGATAGTTCTCTAATTTGTGCAACTTCATTGTTGATCGAGGGGTAGTACAAGTTTGAAATTGGAAAGTGGTGGTAAGCATATTTGGTTTAATTTCTATACAATATATTTTCTTACACCAAAAGGGAAAGTGGTTTGGGTTATAGTAAACAATGTTTTTAAATGACATTTGTTTTGGGCCCGTTTAAGTATGCTTTTGAAATATGAAATCTTTCATAAGTGTTTTGTGAATATACTTATATCTTTGAGATAACTATATGGTAACATTTTCTAAATACTGAAGTGTAGTGTTTGTGAATATACTTATATCGGTGAGATAAGTATATGAATATTTTTAAGTATTGGAAAGAGTATATAGAGTTTGTGAATATATCTTTTGTAAAAAGTATTTTAATACATATATTTGAAAGGAAAATTTAATTAATGAAATGATCAATTAAAGAGGCTTACTGGTTACTTATGTGCTTAATCATGCTTGGTATCCATATGAAATTTAATCTCCAATTAGATTGTTTGCTTATTTGATAGTTAAATAACCGACTATCACATCTTGGCTAGTTTTGAAACTATCGATTGTTGGTTCAGAGAGACGGGATCAGATATGTTATCCGAAAACCACTTCGAAGTGACATAAGTGTTCGAATTAAAGACATCTTAAAGATGATGGAAACCGAAGATGGAGTTCTTTGAAGTGCAAGGGCTACTTGCTACTAATCCCGAGGGAGATTCTAATATGGATGTAGTAGAAGTAGCGAGTTCGGTTTATTCAGTCCCAGAATAACTTGTATGGATGAATGCTAACATTGCATTGTTGCCTGTAGGGCAATGTTAGCATTCCAAGTGGGATCTGCTAAAAGGTAAAATGTAGCCTCGAGCCTCACACCCGGTAACGATTAAAGTAGGGGATATGCAGCAGGGCTATGTGATTCGGTACCATTAGGGTATGATCATCCATGATCTAGATCGATATTATTTTTGGATGTATGCTTGGGGCCCAGTGCGATTGTAATGACATGCAGTTTAGTGGACCGAAATTTTGATAAAAATCGAAACCCAAGTTCATCAGAGCATGGATCGTTGGATTTGGTACCTGCAAATAAGCATGAGCATATTAGAGAATGATAAAATCTAATCTCACAGTGGAAACAATAATAGGATATAAATACTAACAATGGCTACTACCTTGGAATTAATGGTATTCCTTGGATATCAAATCGTCACATCAGTACTGAGTATGAGAGATAAGAAGACCTCTCCAACAACCAATCATGTCCAGTTCTGGTGACCTGTCCCTCTAAATCTATCCGATGGGCTGTAATGAGGGGGAGGGGGGAAGGGGTCGGAACAATGTTCTGGTGGTTGGAAAATCTATATACTATCCATAACATAAATTTATACTTATTGGTTTCCATTTAATTATTATGTCTATTATTTAAGATTAATCAGTTTAATCTAATATTGCGTGCATGATATTCCTACCTGACATAATTTGTCTACTTACCCATATCCCAAAGTATAAAATACCATCTTAAGTCTATCAACCACTTAATACTTCCAAATATGAAATGGGCTCCAAGCATCGTCATCGTTGATCTATTGGTCCTAGCTACAAAGACCTTTGACAATGATTTATGGCTTTATAATATGTAATAACCATATTACTAACGCATCTATTGTCATTAAAGTTTTAGCCAAGTGAGAGACAGTACCCAAGTCACTTAATACCTTATTAATAAGGATTTGGTAGACACCTAACCATTTAATACCTATATTCTAGGCAGGCCTTTGTCATTTATTACCTAACCTCAAAGGCAGACTCCTCACTAGTAATATTTAGCTAACATCACTTGGAATCTCACTATGACACTTAATACTTCTTTATAGAAGAGAGGTGGTACCTAAGTCACTTAATACCTCAAACCCGAAGTGAACCCTTTCCGAGATATCCACTACCGCTCCTAATCGTCAATGTAGACCATTTAATACATTTTAATTAGTAAAGAGGTGGGCCTTCAAACAACTGCTTAATACCTCTAATCCCTAAGAAGATCCTATTGTTCCCATAATCATTTCCCATGGATCCTATGGTTCGTGATGTCCTACATTAATAATCAACGTACACAACTGCCGGTAGCCTCTGAGTGAAGGGTAGACTTCCGTTGTGTCACTTTATTGATTTAGCGTCTCAATCTTCTAAGCCCAATTAATTATTCTATGGGTCCTATGATTAAAGATGTCTCACATCAATAGAAAGTGTATGCAACTACTGGCAGCCCCAAAGTGAAGGGCAGACTTCCGCTGTGTAACTCTACTGACCTCGCATCTCAACCTACTAAGTCCAGTTAATTATTCTAGGCTTGACTAACTTAAGCCATATTATCCTAGGCTTTATTATTACTAAGATTTATCATCCTAAATTGGATATTGGATTTAGTTTACTAACCTCCTTTTATTTAAGGCTATATCATTTACCTTAAATATTCAATTACCTATAAATCCCCTTTATTTGCTTCTTTCATAAATATCAATTTGTCCATCATAAAGAATATCATCCAACGGACATTTCCTAAGACATTTATGTATACTTACTAATTTCCAATTAGTAACCTTTTCTAACTATTCCATAGTTATTAACCTAACTTCTTCATTTATTTATCAGCCCTATTAATCCATTTACCCTATTAATTACTTGTAACTCTCAAATCCATTTCACATTTATTACCCATTAATTGGAGTTAGAACCTTTCCAAACTTTCCTCCTATTTCCTATATGTTATTCAACCCTATTTCTACGTATAACTAATATCATAAGCAGGAGTTACGCATAAATCGTCATATTAGTTAAGTATTTATTAGCACGTATAAATAAGTATATATACCTACTTCCATCAAATATATTCTAGTCATAAATCTTTAACTAGAATATTTTTTTCCATATTTAATTTGCTGAAATTATATTACTTAGAAAGCTTCTTCGTTGTGTTTTCCATAAAATAGTTTAAATCAAAAGATCAAGAATAAAAGTAAAGATTTGCTTCGTTTTAAATTACAAGGAATGATTATTATCTTTTTATTGGAATAGACAATGTAAACTACGGAGAATAAATCTGTACTATACACATATCTTCGTTTTCGTTTGCATATATTCTTTGTTAAATTAAACGCTGCATTTTCTATGCAATTTGGAAGCATAAACAAAATTTTAAAATCAAATGGATATTCTTCCCATAAATTAAACTATGAAAAATCTCCAATTCAGCATAATTAGGGTAGTAATCAAAATCATACTACTAATCTACAACCCAAGTTCAGATCTAGAATAAATTTCATATCTAATCAATATTCATATCTATAAATTTTAGGATTTATTTTCACATTAGGATGTAATAATAATTTCAATCAGATCTCCTAAGAATATGTAGGCGATGTTTAATACATTCAATTTTAGTCTACAATCACATATATTTATTCATTTCGACATGAAAATTAAATGTTTGCCAACATGATAGATTCAATATCATAAACAATTATAAATTTCCCACTTACCTTCTAAAAGCATTCGAAATCCGTAAATTCTTTGATTCAACTTCACCTTCTTATTACAAGAAATATGTATAAAAAAGGTATATACATATATTAGAACTACAGATCTGAGAAGAGATCTGGGATTGAAGGGAAATACAAATATAAATACAAATATATGTATACACGCACACACACATACACACATACACACACACACACACACATATATATAACATCTCATTATTGCGTAGTGTTGATTTAATTATTTCCATTCCTAATTCGTTTTTCGTCTGTAACTTATTCTATTGGACTCCGATCGCAAAACTCCAAATATGAAAGTTGCTCAGAATTCCGCCACGAATGCAATGGAGAAAGTTTCATGGTTAAATTCTATCCTTTGCACAAATTCCAACTTTGGAGCCTAATTAACTAATTAATTTATTAAACAACTAATAGTAAAATTTACGGGGTGTTACATTCTTCATCTTTAAAAGAATTTTATCCTTAAAATTATACCAATGAAAAAGTCATGGTTCTAGCTCATAATTACCCTTAACTACGTAACCAATTAGTGTACAACCAATTTTGCAAACAATTTTGCAACGAACTTGCACAAGTGTGTAGTGTATTACAACATAGAAAACATGTATGCAGAATAATTGTAAATCAGGCCTTCCTATATAAATAATTTTATTTTGAAAACGTATTTACAAATATGGTGCAAACAACCTCTATATATACTGGTAGTTCTATATGTATGCAGATTTTGAAAAAAATATTTTCACCAAAAATCTCCATACTTCTGCGAATAAAAGTACGGTGCAACCAATTTGCATCAAATTCCTACCAACTAAAAATCTAACGCATTGAAATCTTGCTTTCTAAACATTACTCCTATGCCGAAAAAAGGGATTTAGGTGGAGAATTCTATATTCTTACCACTCTACAAGTTATCCATTTTCCGTTGTACAGTGGAAATTTCCTCGCTGCCTCAGATTTACTCTAAATTTTCCACGCATAAGGAGGCTTGTTTCTAAGATCAGCTGAATTAAGTCCAAAAGTATACTCACACACGTTGTTGACAAGGTATGGAAATAGAAATTCCAAGGCTAAATCGGCTTTTTCCTTGTAATCGCTTTGCATTTTATCATATCGTCGACCTTAATGCACCGCTAAATACACAGTTCTAATTTATTTTCCTTTCTTACACTTAGCATGTTGCCTTCAAAATCAAAAACTTCATAAAAACCTTTTTCTCTTTTCAAATTTGTACGTTGCTTGAAAAAAAATTCCCAAAATATCTAGATGCAAATTTTCGCTTAAAATCAAAATTGGGCAAAAAATTCTATAAATTACTTGAGCATCAAAAAATAAAAATAAAATCGAAACCTTTCTTTTCAAGCGAAACTTTTTGAATCAAAAGGAACTTTTCAAAATATTTCCCTTTTTAAAAATATTGATAATTCAAGCCATATTTTAGCATAGTAAGAAGTCAGTTATGCGCTAAACGTATATGTTCAATTCAACCATTTTATCACTAGCCTTAACCTATAAAACTTGACATTTTATTTAAAAATGCCATCATCATCAGTTATTCAAAAAATTTAGCTTTTGAGGAATAAGAACAATGACTCATGATTCCAAAACAATTTAAACTTTCATTCACTTGCTAAAATTTATAACTACTTAAAACTTCCAATCTCATATTGCATTTTACTGTTAGTTAAGTGTTCTTATGAAAATTTCAAATTTATATTGTTTCTTCCAAACATACATATAAGATCAGTACATATATTTGGATACAGTAACACAGTAAAATAGGAATACATCTCATAATATCGTGCCCGTCTTAAAAAGAGACAACTAATAGTTACAACTCAACAACCAAAAACGAAAAGAACAAATGATGAAAGAAAAAGATACAACAACACACTACAGAATCGATAACGCTACCTACAGACTATGGGACGGTCTCGATCCTCAACGGGAACTTGATCCATTGCCGCGGCCTCGAAAAGGGCGAAGCATAATGGCTAAGCACCCAATCTCATGACTCCGGCGCTGTAGCTCGGTCCACATCTCCCTTTGGTTGGCGTGGATCCCTTGGAGCTTGGTCTGGACCCGCCAAATGGCGACTAGCTCAGGACTCTGATGACCCTTGGTGCCCTATCCCTGCTTTGCCTCCTGTTGTGGCTACTGCTCTACTGGTGGCTTGGCCTTTGTGGCTGATGGAAAATGAATTCCCATCTTCCTAAGAGAGGCTCTATCAATGGTGGGTGGGACCTTTGTCTGGGTAGTCTTCCCACTAAGATTCACCCTGTATCATCTAAAGATGAGAGTGAATAGTTGAAAATATGGCAAGTAAATCCGTGGGATGCCAACTCCCTGATTGGAAAAATGAATCATAAGAGTGCATGCCCAATTGATGGCTATACCACCCATAACTGAAGAGATGGCCTTGCCCGCCCAAGGATAAATCTAATCAGAACTTCCCATCTTGGGGATGATGTTGTGATGAATAATGAAAACAACAAGACGGGCAGTCGGACATACATGGTCCGTCTTCCAAGCACTGGCATCTTGAGAAAAGATCCACTGCAAGACTTTCAGGTTGAACATCTCAATATCATCCAAGTCTGCGCCATCTGCGGAAACATTCAAAATATCGCTGAAGTCGTCGTGAGACATCTTGATCCTGACTCCTTCAACCTCCGACTGAATGAAACCGTTGTCTTCATCGAAATTCGGTGCCAAATGAGCATCGAAAAGGCGAATGCAGCACGGGTAGCATTCCCGCTCAAAAGTCTCGATGTGCAGGATCAGTGCAAGTCCCGTCGCCTCGAAAGCTCTTCTAGCCCAAAAGTAGCGAAGTTTCCAAACTTCACCGGTAGTCCTTGAAGGAACTTGAAATTGGCAGAGCTGCGGAAGGTGGAGATATTTTGTTCATTCTGGTCTAGCCACCTGATCTCTTGATGGGGAACACCAAGGTGGTGTGAGGAGGAACCAACAGTGCGGGGAGGTGCCATGGGCTAAGAAGTGGAGGAATAGGGTTTAGATCTGGATTAGAGATTGGGGGAAAGATCTAACGTGCGTAAATTGGTGTAAGTGGGAGGCGGGACTGCTGCTAATTGGAGGAGGGAGAAAGGCATCGCCTGGAGGTGGAATGGAGGATGCAGGAGCTGAATTGGAGGAGAAGGAGGTGATTTTTTTGGGTTTGGCTTTTAGAGGAGAAGAGGGAGAATGAATGCAACTGGGGAAAATTGGATACGACTGTATTGTTGCATTTCAAGGATGGGCTAAAACCAGTTGACCGATTGATCGCTCTAAGGTTACCGGTCGACCGCTACCGATCGACCGCTAGGTGGTCGAAAACTATACAGGGATTTTGCATAAGTTAAACCTGGACCCTTTCGGGCTAGGTTAATTTGTAACGTCAATAATAATAATAACAGTAACAACAACAACGATAATCATTTCGTGCTGTCTCCTTCGACTCGGTATGATCTGAAAAATCCCCGCCCTCTTCACGATGGTGCCCAAGCTTGCCATCTAGCTTTCCGAACCATTCCTCCAATATTCTATAGTACACTGAATTATACTGCTTCAATACCATCAACAATTCCAAAAACCTGATAACATTCCAACTAGTATTCTCCACATACTTCGTGCGAAGATCTTCTTCTAATAGTTGACGGGTACAACAACAATTCTAACTTCACAGCCCAGTAAAATTAAATGTCAATCCCTTAGAAGAGAGAAAACTTTGAACACTTCTATTTTTATAAACTAGAAAATCATTAGGCTAAATATCACCCTTTGAAACTCATTTCCAAATCAAAAAGTTTTCAAAACCTTTATTGATATATATACATTTATAAATATTTAAGGATTTCAAAACCTTTTTCTTTTTAAACCAAAATTTCTTAACACGATTGAACTTAGTGGTATACGCGTTTCTTAAAAATTAAAATTTCAAAACTTCCCAAAATTTCCAAAATAAGTCCTTGGGAAAAGAAATCCTTTTCCTATAATCTAAGGCATTTCCAAAATATATTTATCAAAATTCTCTCACGGGTTTATACTAAGGAATTGACTTCAAGTCTTCAAATAAAATCTGCTTTTCCATCTAAAGGTGGTTGGTGGACATTCCGTCTCCAAAACTGGTTTTTGGATGTTTGCGACATACAAAATTCTATTTTCTGCTTATGTGGAATAATTGTGTATCTTTATTCGCAAGTCATCATCAAAATTCCAAATCACAAGGTAGCTAGAATTTCAACCATTAAGTCTAACATCCTCTAGTCTCCAGGATTCTACCGTATATGCATGCTTTTATCCATCAGCGCCTTACGCATCACCCACACTTCATGGGGTAATTTGGGGTCGACCTGAAAACCTTAACTTTAAGATATTTCCAACCCACAGTTGCTTCTATAGTCCAGATTCTTAGATTCTAGCGTAAAAATAATGATAGATTAGAAAGTACGAATATGTTCTCTCAATTTATCCTAATTTCTCCGATCGGCAAACCTAGGTTTTGAAACCAAATGTAACAACCCGCACTTTAATGGGCCCAAATTTCGACAAAAATCGAAACTCAAATCCATCAAAGCACGGATCATTGGATTTGGTACCTTCAAATGAGTATGAACATATCAGAGATTGATAAAATCTAAACTCATAGTGGAAACAATAATAGGATAAGAATACTGACTATGGCTAATACCTTGGAATTAATGGTATTCCTTGGATATCAAATCATGACATCAGTACTGAGCATGAGAGATAAGTAGACTTCTCCACTAACCAATCACGTCCAACTTCAATGACATGTTCCTCTAAATCTATCCTATGGGTTTTAATGAGGAGGGGGTCAGAATAACGTTTTGGTAATGGGAAAATCTATATACTATCCATAACGTAAATTTATACCGATTGGTTTCCATTTAATTGGTATGTCTATTATTTAAGGTTAATCAACCTAACATAATATTACATACATGATATTCCTACCTAAAATAATCTGTCTACCTACCCTTATCCCAAGGTACAAAATAATGACGTAAGTCTATCAACCACTTAATACTTCCAAATACGAAGCGGGCTCAGAGAATCTTTATCGTTTGTCTATTGGTCCTAGCTACAAAGGCCTTTGACCACTATTTATGGCTTTGTAATACATAATAGCCATACTACTAACGCATCTATCGTTATTAATGCCTTAGCCATGTGAGAGACAATACCTAAGCCACTTAATACCTTATTAATAAGGACTGGGCAGAACCCTAACCATTTAATACCAATATTCTAGGCAGGCCTTTGTCATTTAATACGTAACCCCTAAGGCGGACTCCTCATTAATACTATCCAGTTGACATCACTTGGAATCTCACTGGGACACTTAATACTCCTTTATAGGAGAGAGACAGACCCTATATAAGTCATTTAATACCTCAAATCCAAAGCGGACCCTTCCCGAGATATCCACCGCCGCTCCTAATCGTTAATTCAGACCATTTAATACTTTTTAATTAGGAAAGAGGCGGGCCCTCAAACAACCACTTAATACCTCCAATCCCTAACTAGATCCTATTATTCCCATAGTCATTCCCATAGGTCCTATAATTAGTGACGTCCCACATCAGTATTAAGTGTACACAACTGCTGGTAGCCTCTGAGTGAATGGCAGACTTCTGTTGTGTCACTTGAATCCCAATCTTCTAAGCCTAATGAATTATTCTTTGGGTCCTAGATGTCAAACACCAATAGAAAGCGTACACAACTGCTGATAGCCTCAAAGTGAAGGGAAAACTTCCATTGTGTAACTCCACTGACCTCGCATTCCAACCTATTAAGTCAAATTAATCATTCTGGACTTTACTAACTTAAGCCATATTATCCCAGGCTTTATTATTACTAAGCTTTATCATCCTAAATTCGATATTGGACTTTGTTTATTAACTTCCTTTTATTTATTTAAGGCTATATAATTTACCTTAAATATTCAATTATCCATAAATCTGAAGTAACCCTCGCTAACTTGCCATTCTATTTAAAGGACTCAATTTAGTTTATGCTAAATTCAGGGTTACTTACTTCCAAGACCAACTATTTTCTTTCTTTTATTAGATTTTTTTATTTATTTCCCAAGATCCAATTTGATCAATATAGAAATATTGATATACTTCTTTGTAAAAACTATTTGTATGTACATATAAACATACAAATCATTTTAATTCTAATATCAGATTTTTTTTTGAATAAAGAATAACTCAGTTTATTTTAAACTAAAATACCTATGTTTTAGCCACAGTAAAAAGAATTGGGAAAGACCCTCTCCCATTTGAATCTTTATGCAAATTTACTAACCAATTCCTGTTTGTTTATTTGTGTTTGACAATTGTATATTTAATAAAACATGTGAATTGACTCATGGCATTTAAAATTTTACAAGATTGTCTTTCAAATAGCAAAACAGGAGGTTGTGCATGCTTCTGTGCATCTGTGTGCACATAAACATGTACAACTGCTATTTACTACACCTCAGTTTTCAGGTTGATCAACTTGATTAGGTTAGATCCCTATACTATCTTGTTATAATTTACTAGCTTTGCTCATTCATTTAAACATAGAACTCATGTAAATCTGGGTTCATACTTCTTATGTTTTTTTTCTTTGCCTATGTGTTTATCCTTACTTTATAATATTTGCAGTTAATTTGTAAATAGGTTCTAGCTTCTAATACAGTCTAATACATATGTATACATTACTAGTTCACATATGCCCCAGTTCTACTACTAACTTTACTTCTCAATTCCTGAAAATTGTATGCTTACAGTTTATAATATAAAGCTAAATACTTTTATCTTTTTCTACTGACAATAGTTCCATCACATTGTAATCTTTTTAAACCATTCATTACATCACAATAAAAGTTTAGCACACTGCAAATATCATTACATAGAAGTCTTTCAGCTAAAATAAAACATAAGAGCCATTCTCCTACAAAAGTCATAGTTGAGTTAATTAGCAATTTCTCCTTAGCAACATACTTCTGCTCCTTATTACTTAGCTTCCTCCTTTCCTGTAGACATCACATGAACTGCTCCATAATGCATATGAAGCACCCATTTGATGCAAGCAACAAACAGGTCAGACTTATGTCTGGTGTAAGTAAAATCATTTGGTAATGCATAAAGACTAATGAGATAGGTTCCATTATTCCCTTTTGTTTTTCAGAGGTTAAGTGTTTTACTTAAATTAATCAAATTACTTTCTCATGCTCAAATTACTAAGTATTATAACAGTGGAGTGAATGTACTGCTAAATACATGTATATATTCTTAGACTAATTTTTCATCAGAAATTCTAGTTTAAGAAATCATGACAGTCATCATACAAATCACATAGGTTGATGTTAACACCCAGATTTTGCACAACATACACATTCAGTTTTCATGGAACTGAGCTAAAGTATCAATCCTGAGTCTACATGTCAGGACTCCCACATACTTCTAGCCTACTTACCCTTGCATGTATGATCACTTCATGTCATTTTTAAGGATCCAGTACTACATTCACGGTTGCACTGGTGCACACTGCCTGGAACTACTACCTAATTTCCAGTACACTACAAGCTATTTGGGCATAACCATGCCATGCGCAAACTCACACCCCAACCTTGATGCAAGCCAACCACTATGTCATACCCACTTCCCTCATACCCAACCTGATAGAGGTGACCCAGTTCCTTAGTTTAATTACTAAGTTTTTTTTTTCTTATGACTCAATATGGTCTATGCAGTGTCATACCCAAGACTGTTGTATACTTGACCAATATATGCTAATAGATTTCATACATCCATCAACCCTTCATCCATTCATGCATTCGACAACTAGTCAATTATACTTGTATATCACTTCAAGTCAGTTTTACACAGAGATATATCCTTGGTTAAAGCATAGATTAAAGCACTTTCAGAGAGTGAAATGCTACTGTGGTTTCCAGCAATATGGTTCTCACAATCAATCCACACATTAAAGTGTGTTTGCTTGTTACTCAACCCTATTTCCAGAGAATACTTACTGATGGATTAAGACTCAGCACATGGAAATTCCATTGCACCCTAACCATCTTTTCATTTGCAAGACATAAGCCAGAGAACCCCTTCCTCTTACTGCCTTGCACCCTACTTTTCTTATTAATTCATGCTTTAACTAAAAATATTTCTCAAGTTCATAAACATATAAATAAATCAGTTGTTATTCCTTCATTAAATTATCATATGTAAACAAGCATAGGTTAAGTGACAACAAAGCAATGCAAGTCACAAAATCTCAGAAGCAACAGAAAATTGCTAAACTAAAAATGCATGCAAAATATCAAACAGAAGTTAAAATAAACTAAATATTAAATGGTTGCCATTCATAGGTCTTAATGCCTTGACAAGTGAGGGTTTACTCACCAAAGTTCTCCTTTCCAAATCTTGGTTCAGGTCTGCCATTGATTTTTTTCTAAACTGCTGCCTATTTTCTTTTTCTTTTTTTCTATATTTTGTTTTCTGGTTCTAACATGTAACCGTAGGAGATAATGATGTATACACTACGCCATAGATGACCTTCTGCAACATTTTTGCAAGGTGTTGCCAGCTAAAATGTTGCGACAGCTATAAAATTTTGGTCCTACTGCAACGTTGTATTTTTTTTGCAAGGCAAGCAGGGTTGACTGGTCCCCTACCAGTTTATTGCTAAAAAAAGAAAAGACAGGCACAAGAAAACAGAGGTGACTAGAACAAACTCAAGTCACCAGACAAACACAAACATCACAGGAAAGAAAAAAAAGCAAAAGAAAAAAAGAAAGAAACACACAGAAAAAGAACAAGAGAGTAACAACACAGAAACAAAGGAGGAGGAAAAAAGAAAAAAAACAGGAAAGAAATGAGCTAAGGCCAGTCAGAAGGAAAGTAATCACTGAAATCAAATTTACTCTCCCTCATTCCAATCTTGATGCTAGCCTTCAAAGCATTCCATAGCAGGTTTATGTTCCTTGATTTATTCTCAAAAATTCTCAGGTTTCTTTCATCCCATATTAATGTCATGTACCTTTTGATCATAAAGAATTGCACAAATCTATCCTTCTTTCTCCATTTAGTAGCTTTGCCAATCAGATCCCAATCAAAACTGGTTAGACCAAGAATATGATTCTGGTTCATACTACTCAACAGTGTGGTCCACAATCCCCTTAGCACACTGCAGTCAAAAAACAGGTGGTCCACAGTTTCAGTGTGCATGTTGCAGATGACACAAATGTGATCAACCACCATCCCATAATGCAGATGACACAACGTTGTATTTTTGGTGTTACCTTAGCCATAAAAATGTGTTGCTCTAGCTAAACAAGTGTAACACGATGCAACATTTTTATATAGTGTTGCTATAGATGTATTCAAATTAAAAAATTAATAAAATTAGCAATCCGCGTGAATACGATCCAACGATCTATATTTAATCTGGTTGTTAAAATGGATCACCACTGCAATTTGCCCCAAAATTTCGTTTTCCCGCCTGAACTAGTTCAGAGCAGATCCCCTTTTGGTTTTCATTTCAATTCGCTTCCTCCCATTCGCCTCCTCCCATTCGCCTCCGCCACCAAATTGTCACCCTCCTCTTCTTTTGCTTCCTCATTTGCCTCCGCCACCAAATTGTCACCCTCACCCCCAGCTACCCCCTGACCCATCGTGACCATCTAGCTCCAACCAGAGACCCGTCACGACACCAAAACCCGAAGCCAAACAAAGTTTTCCGTTCAAACCCCTTTTGCCACCGTTGTCGTCACCATCAGCTCTCACCTCCAACAAAATACTTGCTCGCCACCAACCTCTCTACCTTTCTCCTTTAGACTACTTCACCTGAAAACCCTTCTAGCGCCTTAATTTCTCCCAAAACCCGAACTGCCCTCGAGATTTAGCTGTCATTCTCGCAACAATTAATCCGTTCACGGCTCCTATATCAGGTACATCCCAGGCTGATCTCTTCGTACTTTCCCCTATGATTGCGGTTGCTTCACTTGGTAATGAAGGCCTTTAGTGTGATGTTCGGAAAATTATGATTTATTTGTTGAAAACTTATCTGCTAATGGTAATAGAATGCAAGATGATGACATTATTAAGGATAAGCATGGGAATGGTACTGGTAATTTCAATAAGGTAGTACGCCCCCCATATGTTTGTGCAAATGCTCCTTTGGAACTATATATCATTTTCTAGTTATATTTTTGCAGGTATTATGTGTATATAATCCACATTATATCATTTTCTTCATGTCGGTTACTAGTTAATACTCACAGACTTGTTTATATACATCCTCCTTATAGATAATTTTTAGTGTTTTATTTTCAAATTGTTGTTAAGGGAAATAGTGTTGAACTTAGGAGCTCCAAGTTCAGTTTTATAATCTAGTGCACGTTTTCATGTAGTACTGCTGTTTGATGGTGAATTGATGATTACAATGTTCAGGTTGTGAGTGGCAGAGGTGATTGTTGGTAGAAGTTTTATTGTGGTGCTGTGAGTGTTCGGCAGGGGTTGTTGACGGTTTGAAGGTGGCTGTTGGTCCAGTTATTACAGTTGCCTCATTTATTGTTGTAGTGCTTGCAATTACCATTTGTATTTCAGGTGGTGTTGTTGATGATGTAATTTGATGAGGCAGTGAGTGGATGTTTTGTGAAAGAGGTTGGGAGTGTGGTCAGTGTTTGGTAGATGGTCAGTGTTTCAGGTAAGTGGTAGATGGGCAGTAGTTCCGATGGGTGATGAAGTTGCTGAGGATGGGGTTTGCGGGTTTGCTAAGTTCAGTCTTCATTTGTGCATCATTTTACGTCGTTTCAAAGAAGGCTCGATCTTCCGAAATCGGATGAATCGGGCGGTGCCCCGGACCCCCGCCGGCGCTGCGCCCGGGCCCGCTACTCGGCTCGCCTTCGGCTCGACACTCGGCTCGTCATATATTTGTCAGTGTCGGTGTCTGTATAAATTGAAACTGCATATGTAATGAGTGAACTGAGTGATGTAGTGAGGAATATCTGTATATGTGAATATCAGTGTCATATATCATTGAATTGTAAAATAGTGGAGTCAGGAATTTGTACTATTTCAAATGTTGAAATAAAATATTTATTTAAATAAATTACTGTTTAAATATCAAATTCTGTGCAATAGCATTTTATTAAATAAATATTTATTTTTATTAAAAAAATCAAATATGCTCTACATTGTGGGCCCCACAAATTCAGAAAGTTAATATCTATAGCAACATTTTGGAATGTTGCTTGCCATAGACCCAAATAGGGTTCTATTGCAACAATATTACTTATGTTGCCTTAGATAGTCAAAATGTTGCCTTTGAGGTCTAAGGCAACGGCAAAAATTACATCACCCTAAAAGTGTTGCCATAGACCTATGGCAACATTTTTCGGGCCTGATGTGACGCCCCACCTCTATACCCACGCTAGCCAAGAACACTACGGTGTAATGCTGTCAACTAGCACGGAGAATAAGGCTGTTGAGGAGCGACCATCCATGTAACTTCTTTGAGCGAGCACCAATATGTCAAATAGTATAGCATGAACTTCATTTAAGGAGGAAATCCGACATACTGATACAAACCCAAAGCTATCACACGGTGGCTATATAAAATCTTCGGAAACAAATATAGAAATAAACGTTACACAAATCAGTCACAGACAATTCATATCACAAAGGCGGAATAAGATATGAATATTACACCTAAAAGTGTATATCAGAGTAGTGGTCGAATAAGATCCACAATAACACAAAAGAATAGATACAAGTGCAAGACAATAGAATATGTATACATCAAGGAGTCTAATCTCAAATGTATACAACAAAAACTACTAAACTAGAGTAGTTAGCCAAAAGTCAGATGATGGTTCCAGATAGGAAGTCATGAGGAAGCACCTGTAAAATCTCAGTCTGACCCGAGTATTATTTAAGAAGAAAATAATAAACGAATCAGTCTAACTATAATTATCAGATAAAATGAGATATAAGAAGAGATATGACAAAAATGTATGATAACCATAAAGCCATACTATGATAAGTATCTAATCGAAAATCAATCCAGAGATTAATCAATATCACAAGAATCTTCTCAAAGATTAAAAGAATGTCATATTCTTAATTTAATTCACTAAGCCACAATAAATGACATACATATCAATGCCAACTGAACAAGGTGGTGAAACATAAATCCCAGAAATCAATAAATTAGAAATCCAGAAATCACAAGAAAGAGGATGGCCAATCCCATAAACTGAACATCGACGCACCTAGAAAGGTTCGCCCCATGTAAAGTCTAACATCGATACACCTAGAAAGGCGTACCCCATGCAAAGTCGAACATCGACGCACCTAGAAAGATACGACCCATGCTCTAGCATCGACGCACCTAGAAAGATACGCCCCATGCATAAATAAACATCGACGCAACTAGAAAGATACGCCCCATGTAATGTCTAACATCGATGCACCTAGAAAGATACAACCCATGCAAAGTCGAACATCGACGCACCTAGAAAGATACGACCCATGCATAGACGAACATCGACGCACCTAAATAGATACGCCCCATTCCCCGACTTATTGAGCCGATTGCTCCACGAAGTAAATAAACATCGACGCACCTAAATAGGTACGACCGATGCGAGAAATAAACATCGACGCACCTAAATAGATACGACCCATGCGAGAAGTGAGACGAAGCTCAATAAAACAAGGAACAGTCCTCCACGTGGACAAAGAGACATCGCACATTGCTAGTCTAAACCATAAAATGATCGTCATCGATCATAAAGAAGTGTCGATTACACTAAGCTAGTAAATATAAGAGTTTAGCTTCATGTCCCATAACCACTTGCTTAACTCAAATATTTACGAACAGATTGTAGATCTACACTAGAAAATTGTCACAAGAGTATCAATCGAACAAGTCCATAAATTAACCGATGAAGTAAACGCAAGCGTTTCATACCACTTATTTTGCTAAGCCGTTTAATTAGATTTTCTCATACGAATGAGGTAAAGGTTTGTATATACTAATAGATTGGAAAACAGTTTAAGAAACGAGCTTTGTAATTAAAATAGTGCCAAAATCGTTTTGATGAAAGAGTTCTGATATTTACTACTAGTATAGAAAACCTTTATATTTGAAGTGACAAATCATAGAAGTGATTGTAGAAACAATCAATCATAAAAATTCACGTTCGAAGACGTGAGTAAAGTCCAAAGAAATCAATCCCAAAACCATCATAGTAGAAATTCTGATGAATGTTTTACAAGATTGTCTTTCAAATAGCAAAACAGGAGGTTGTGCATGCTTCTGTGCATCTGTGTGCACATAAACATGTACAACTGCTATTTACTACACCTCAGTTTTCAGGTTGATCAACTTGATTAGGTTAGATCCCTATACCGTCTTGTTATAATTTACTAGCTTTGCTCATTCATTTAAACATAGAACTCATGTAAATCTAGGTTCATACTTCTTATGTTTTTTTTCTCTGCCTATGTGTTTATCCTTACTTTATAATATTTGCAGTTAATTTGTAAATAGGTTCTAGCTTCTAATACAGTCTAATACATATGTATACATTACTAGTTCACATATGCCCCAGTTCTACTACTAACTTTACTTCTCAATTCCTGAAAATTGTATGCTTATAGGTTATAATATAAAGCTAAATACTTTTATCTTTTTCTATTGATAATAGTTCCATCACATTGTAATCTTTTTAAACCATTCATTACATCACAATCAAAGTTTAGCACACTGCAAATATCATTACATAGAAGTCTTTCAGCTAAAATAAAACACAAGAGCCATTCTCCTACAAAAGTCATAGTTGAGTTAATTAGCAATTTCTCCTTAGCAATCTGCTCCTTATTACTTAGCTTCCTCCTTTCCTGCAGACATCACATGAACTGCTCCACAATGCATATGAAGCACCCATTTGATGCAAGCAACAAACAGGTCAGACTTATGTCTGGTGTAAGTAAAATCATTTGGTAATGCATAAAGACTAATGAGATAGGTTCCATTATTCCCTTTTGTTTTTCAGAGGTTAAGTGTTTTACTTAAATTAATCAAATTACTTTCTCATGCTCAAATTACTAAGTATTATAACAGTAGAGTGAATGTACTACTAAATACTTGAATATATGCTTAGACTAATTTTTCATCAGAAATTCTAGTTTAAGAAATCATGACAGTCATCATACAAATCACATAGGTTGATGTTAACACCCAGATTTTGCACAACATACACATTCAGTTTTCATGGAACTGAGCTAAAGTATCAATCCTGAGTCTACATGTTAGGAATCCCACATACTTCTAGCCTACTTACCCTTGCATGTATGATCACTTCATGTCATTTTTAAGGATCCAGTACTACATTCATGGTTGCACTGGTGCACACTGCCTGGAACTACTACCTAATTTCCAGTACACTACAAGCTATTTGGGCATAACCATGCCATGTGCAAACTCACACCCCAACCTTGATGCAAGCCAACCACTATGTCATACCCACTTCCCTCATACCCAACCTAATAGAGGTGACCCAGTTCCTTAGTTTAATTACTAAGTTTTTTCTTCTTATGACTCAATATGGTCTATGCAGTGTCATACCCAAGACTGTTGTATACTTGACCAATATATGCTAATAGATTTCATACATCCATCAATCCTTCATCCATTCATGCATTCGACAACTAGTCAATTATACTTGTATATCACTTCAAGTCAGTTTTACACAGAGATATATCCTTGGTTAAAGCATAGATTAAAGCACTTTCAGAGAGTGAAATGCTATTGTGGTTTCCAGCAATATGGTTCTCACAATCAATCCACACATTAAAGTGTGTTTGCTTGTTACTCAACCCTATTTCCAGAGAATACTTACTGATGGATTAAGACTCAACACATGGAAATTCCATTGCACCCTAACCATCTTTTCAGTTGCAAGACCTAAGCCAGAGAACCCCTTCCTCTTACTGCCTTGCACCCTACTTTTCTTATTAATTCATGGTTTAACTAAAATTATTTCTCAAGTTCATAAACATATAAATAAATCAGTTGTTATTCCTTCATTAAATTATCATATATAAACAAGCATAGGTTAAGTGACAACAAAGCAATGCAAGTCACAAAATCTCAGAAGCAATAGAAAATTGCTAAACTAAAAATGCATGCAAAACATCAAACAGAAGTTAAAAAATACTAAAGGTTAAATGGCTGCCTTTCATAGGTCATAATGCCTTGCCAAGTGAGGGTTTACTCACCAAAGTTCTCCTTCCCAAATCTTGGTTCAGGTCTGCCATTGATTTTTTTTAAACTGCTCCTTTTTTCTTTTTTTCTTTTTTCTATATTTTGTTTTCTGGTTCTAACATGTAACCGTAGGAGATAATGATGTATATAAGGGAGTTACTAGGGTTTTAAGGTTAGTTAAGTAATTTATTTTCATCAGAAATCCCATCACCATTTCTGGTTTCACCCATAGTTTACCCTCTCCACTTTCCTTTTCCCACCATTTCTCCCTTTTCCCTTGTCTTAACCACTTTTGGCAAATTTCTCCACACATTATATGCATGACTTTGGCTTGGGCATTGTTTTTCTTTTTGGGTTTTAATCATGCATATAAACTTATGTGTCTAACTAAATTTGTGTGTGTGTCAATCAATTATTTTGCACAACTTACATTCATGCATTTTCTACCCATACATGCAGCTATGCTCATTTTAATTTATGGGAATTAGGACTAAAACTGCCTATGTTACTTATGCATTATAATTAGGTTAATATAGCTACACTAATAGGTCATGCACTCATTTACTTTGCATTTACCTACAGGGCCTTTACTCACTAATTTACCTTGCTCAGGTAGTATGCTAGAACAGTGTGCACATGCACAAGGGCATGCATACTTATTTACACACAATTGTTTTTCAGAGTAAAAAGAAAAATTTTGTTTTCAACTAACTAGCTTTCTTTTAAAAAATATTTAAATTATATATATATGCTTAAACTATGGGTTGTCACAAAATCCCCTTTATTTGCTTCTTCCATAAATGTCAATTTATCCATAGTTAGAAATTAGTAACATTTTCTAACTATTCCATAGTTATTAACCTAACTTTTTTATTTATTTATCGATCCCATTAATCCATTTACCCTATTAATTATTTGTAAATATCAAATCCATTTCACATTTATTACCCATTAATTGGAGTCATAGCCTTCCAAAACTATCCTTCTATTTCCTATCCGTTATTTAACCCTATTTCTACGTATAACTAATATCGTAAGCGAGCGTTACGCTAAATTGTTATATTAGTTAAGTATTTATTAGGGCGTATAAATACGTGTATATACATACTTCTACCAAATATATTATAGTCACAAACCTTTAACTAAAATATTCTTTTTCATATTTAATTTGCTGAAATTACATTTCTTAGGAAGATTCTCCATTTTGATTTCCATAAATTAGTTTAAAAAAAAGATCAAGAATAAAAGTAAAGATTTTCCTTGTTTGAAATTGCAAGGAATGATTAGTTTCTTTTTGTTGGAATAGTCAGTGTAAACTATGGAGAATAAACCTGTACTTTGCACATCTCTTCCTTTTCATTTGCATACATTTCTTTTTAAATCAAACGTTGAATTTTCCATGCAATTTGGAAACATAAACAAATTTATAAAAATCAAATGCATACTCTTTACATAAACTAAACTATGGAAAATCTCCAATTTAACATAATTAGGGTAATAATCAAAATCATACTAATAATCTATAACCCAACTTCCGATCTAGAATAAATTTCATACCTAATTAATATTCATATCTATATCTTTTAAGATTGATTTCCAGATCAGGGCATAATAATTTCAATTAGATCTCCTAGTAAGCGATGTTTTATACATTCAATTCTAGCCTACAATTCACCTATATTTATTTAATTAGGCATAGAAATCAAATGTATGCCAACGGGATTGATTCAGTATTATCAATAATTTACAACTTTCCCCCTCACCTTCTAAGAGCGTTACAAATCTCCAGATCTGAAGTAAAGTCTTTGATTCAACTTCATTTCCATCTTATTCCGAGAAATATATAAAAAGGGTATATTCATATATTAGAATTATAGATTTGAGAAGGGATTTGGGGTTGAAGGGAGATACAAATATAAATACAAATATATATATATATATATATATATAACCTCGTTATCGCATTGTGTTGATTCGCTTCTCTTCTTCTCTTATTTGATTTATATTCTTTCCCAATTTGCATAGATACAAATATAAATATTATATTTTATAATTTAGAAAATAGTGGAGAAGAGAAGATGGCAGAGCTTCGCTTTAGAAAAACATGAGAAGAGAAGAGAGGGTTAGGCTTGAATTTATAAGCACTCGAATCAATCATATATAAAATCTGGGTCGTTTGGCTAAGGCGAACCCTACCCGTCTATGGTCACTGTTATTGGTCGACATGTCCAATAAAAGGGGTCGACTGGTGGGTCTTGATGTTTATTATATAATTTCTAAATTTTTCTAATTTAATTATTTTCGTTCCGAATTCGTTTTTTGTCCGTAACTTCTTCTTTTGGAGTTCGTTCGTGAAACACTGAATTTGAAAGTTGCTCAGAATTTTGCCACGAAAGCAATGATGAAAGTTTAATGATCAAATTCTACCGTTTGCACAAATTCCATCTTTGGAGCCAAATTAACTAATTAATTTATTAATCAAGCAATCGTAAAATTTACGGTGTATTACATTCTTCCCCCTTAAAAGAATTTACCCCTGAAATTATACCAATGACTAAGTCATGGTTCTAGCTCGTAATTACCCTTAACTACTTAACCAATTAGTACAACCTATTTTGCAATGAACGTGCACAAGTGCATAGTGTATCAAAACATAGAAAACATGTATGCAGAATGATTCTAAATCGGGCCTTCTATATTAATGCTTTTCTTTTGAAAACATTTTTGAAAATATGGTGCAAACAACCTCTATATATACTGACAGTTCTATATGTATGCAGAGCTTGAAAAAAAATTATTTCACCAAAAAATTCCATACTTCTTCGAGTAGAAGCATGGTGCAACCGATTTGCATCTAATTCCTACCAACCAAAAATATAACGCCTCGAAATTTCGCTTCTTAAACGCCACTCTATGCCAAAAAAAGGGATTTGGGTGGAGAATTTTACATTCTAACCACTTAATAAGCTATCAATTTCCCGTTGTGCAGTGGAAATTTCCTCGCTGCCCCGGATTTACTCCAAATTTCCACGCACAAAACACATAATGAGGCTTGCTTCCAATATCTAAAACAGAATTGAGCTCAAAAGTAGACTCGCATGTGTTGTTGGCAAGGTATGGTAATAGAAATTCCAAGGCTAAAACAGCTTTTCCCTTGTTATCGCTTTGCATTTTATTGTATCGTCGACCCTAATGCACCGCTAACTTTGCATTTCTAACCTATTTTCCTTCCCTATGCTTAGCATGTTTCCTTCAAAATCAAAAACCTCATAAAAACCTTTTTCTCTTTTCAAATTGTACATCGCTTGAAAAAAAATTCCAAAATATTTGGATGCAAATTTTCGCTTAAAATCAAATTTGGGCTAAATTTTTTCAAAACTACTTGAGTGCTAAAAAATAAAAATAAAATCAAAACCCTTTTGTTCATGCAAAACATTTTGAATTAAGAGGAATTTTCAAAATATTTCCTTCCCATCATTTTTGATAATTTAAGCCACATTTTAGGATAATCGGAAGTCAGTTATGCGCTAAACGTATAAGTTCAATTCTAACATTCTACCCCTGACCTTAACCTATAAAACTTGACATTTAATTTAAAAATGTCATCATACTTAGTTATCCAAAATAATTAGCTTTTAAGGAACAGTAACATTGACCCATTATTCCAGAGAAATTTAAACTATCCTTCGCTTGCTCAAATTTCTATCTATTAAAACTTCTAGTCTCATATTGCATTTTACTGTTAGTTAAGTGTCCTTATGAGATTTTCATATTTATATTGTTTCTTCCAAACACACATATAAGAGCAGTTCACATATTTGAAAACATTACCATGGTAAAACAAAAATACATCTCATAATATCGTGCCCGTCTTAAAAAGTGATAACTAATAGTTACAACCCAACAACCTAAAGTGGAAATAACAAATGCTAAAACAAAAAGATACAACGACACACTACAGAACCAAGAACACTACCTATAGACTATGGGACGGTCTAGATCCTCGACGAGAACTCAAGCCATTGCCACAGCCTTGAAAAAGGCGAAACATAGCGGCTAAGCACCCAATCTCATAACTCCGACGCTGTAGCTCAGTCCACATCTCTCTTTGGTCGGCAAGGATCCCCTGGAGCTTGGTTTGGACCCGTTGAATGGTGAATAGCTTGGGACTCTGATATCCCTTGGTGCCCTACACCTGCTCCGCCTCCTACTAACGCTGCTTCTGTGGTGCTGGCTTGGCTGCTACGGCTAGTGGAAAAGTAATTCCTATCTTCCTAAGGGACGCTCTATCAATGGTAGGCGGGACCTTTGTCTAGGCAGTCCTCCCACTAAGTTCACCCCATATCGTTTGAAGACGAGAGTGAATAGACGACAATATGGAAGGTAACTCCATGGGGTGCCAACTCCCAGATCAGAAAAATGAATCATAAGAGTGTGTTCCCAATTGACTGTTATACCACCCATAACTGCATAGGCGGCCTTCCGCACCCAAGGATAAATCTGATCATCGCTTGCCAACTTGGAGATGATGTTATGCTGAATAAAGAGATCAATAAGACGGGCAGTCGGACATAGATTGTACATCTTTTAAACAATGACATCTAGAGAAAAGATTTGCTGCAAGAGATCCAAGTTGAACATCTCCATGTCGTCCTAATTCGCGCCATCCACGGAAATCTTCAAAATATCGCCGAAGTCGTCATCGGACATCTCGATCCTGAATCCTTCAACCTCCAAATGAATGAAACTATTCTCTTTATTAAAATTTGGTGCCAAATGAGCATTGAAAAGGCGAATGCAGTGCTGGTAGCGTTCCCGCTCAAAAGTCTCAAAGCGCAAGATCGGTGTAAGTCATGCCGCCTCGAAAAGCTCTTCTACCCCAAAAGCGACGAAGTCTCCAAATTTCCCCAGTCATCCCTGAAGGAACTTGAAATTGGAAAAATCGAGGAAGGTGGAGGTCTTCTGGTCATTTTGGTCCAACCACCTAAACTCTTGATGGGGGACAACAGGGTGGTGCGAGAAGGAACCAATATAAGGTGCCATGGGTTGAGAAGTGGCGGAATAGGGTTTATATCTGTAGTGGAGATGGGGCAAGATCTAATGCATGAAAACTGATTCAGAGGGGAGGCGAGGATGCTGCTCGTTGGAGCGGGGAAGAGACGGCGTTGCATGGAGGTGGAATGGAGGAAGCGAAAGTTGATTTGGTGGAGAAGGATGTGATTTTATTTTTGGGTTCGGCTGTTAGAGGAGAGGGGGAACAAGAATGCAACTGGGGAAAATTGAACACGACTTTATAGTCGCATTCTAGGTTCAGGATGGGCTAAAATCCGTTGACAGATCGACCTATCTAGGGTGACCGGTCGACTGCTCTATGGTTACCGGTTGACCGCTAGGTAGTCGACCGTTATACGGGGATTCGCATAAGTTAAACCTAGACCCTTTCGGGCTAGGTTAATTTATAACGTTAATAATAATAATAACGATGATCATTTTTGCTGTCACCTTCGACTAGACATGATCCAAAAAATCCTTGCCCTCTTCACGGTGTTGCCCAAGCTTACCATATATCTTCCTGAACCATTCCTTCGCTATTATGTAGTACTCTAACTTATACTGCTTCAACCATCAACAATTCCAAAAACCTAGTAATATTCCAACTACTATTCTCCGTATACTTCGTACGGAAATACTTCTTCTAATAGCTGGCGGGTACAACAACACTTCTAACGATGATAATAATAATAACGATGATCATTTTTGCTGTCACCTTTGACTAGACATGATCCAAAAAATCCTTGCCCTCTTCACGGCGGTGCCCAAGCTTACCATATATCTTCCCGAACCATTCCTTCGCTATTATGTAGTACTCTAACTTATACTGCTTCAACCATCAACAATTCCAAAAACCTAGTAATATTCCAACTACTATTCTCCGTATACTTCGTACGAAAATACTTCTTCTAATAACTGGCGGGTACAACAACACTTCTAACTTCAGGTCTTAGTAAATTAAATGCCATTCCTATTTTGTTCGTCCCTTAAAAGAGAGAAAACTTTGAAAACTTCGAGTTTTAGAAACTGGAAAATCATTGGGTAAATTTTTCATCCTTTGAAACTCATTTCCAAATCGAAAACCTATTTTCTTGCCAAAAATTAAAATCAAACTTTTATTGATATATACACATATACAAATATTTAAGGATTTCAAAACCTTTTTCTTTTTAAACCAAAATTTCTTAACACGACCAAACTTAGTAGTATACGTGTTTCTTGAAAATTAAAATTTCAAAACATCCCAAAATTTCCAAAATAAGTCATTGGGAAAAGAAATCATTTTTCTAAAATCTAAGGCAATTCCAAAATATATTTTTTTCAAAATTCTCTTACAAGTCTAGACTAAGGAATTGACTTTAACACTTTAAATAAAAATCTGGTTTGCCATCTAAAGGTGGTTGGTGGACATTCCCTTGTCAAAACTGGTTTTCAAATGTTTGCGACATACAAAATTCAATTTTCTGCTTATTTGGAATAATTGTGTATCTTTGATTGCAAGTCATCATTAAAATTCCAAATGGAATGGTAGCTAGAATCTCAACCATTAAGTCGAACATCCCCCAGTCTCCAGGATTCTGCCATATGTCGTATGTATGCTCTTCTACATCAGCGCCTTGCGCATCGCTAACACTTCGTGGGGTAATTCAGGGTTGACCTGAAAATCTTAACTCTAAGATATTTCCAACCCATAGCTGCTTTTCCTATTTCTTCGGAGTGGAACTACAACCACTTCTATAGTCGGTATTCTTAGATTCTAGCGTAAAAATAATAATAGATAGGAAAGTACGAATATGTTCTCTCAATTTATCCTAATTCCTCTTATTGACTAACCTAGGCTCTGATACCAAATGTAACAACCTGCACTTTAATGGGCCCAAATTTTGACAAAAAATTGAAACACAAATCCATCAGAGCACGAATCGTTGGATTTGGTACCTGCAAATAAGCATGAGCATATCATAGATTGATAAAATCTAAACTCACAGTGGAAATAATAATAGGATATAAATACTGACTATGGCTACTACTTTGGAAATGGTATTCCTTCGATATCAAATCACCACATCAATACCGAGCATGAGAGATAAGAAGACTTCTCTACCAACCAATCACGTCCAGCTCCATTGATCTGTTCCTCTTAATCTATCATGTGGGTTGTAATGAGGAGGGGGTCAGAACAACATTCTGGTAATTAGAAAATCTATATACTATCTATAACATAAATTTACACCGATTGGTTTCCATTTAATTTTATGTCTATTATTTAAGGTTAATCGGTTTAACCTAATATTGCATGCACGATATTCCTACCTAATGTAATTTGTCTACATACTCTTATCCTAAGGTACAAAATATTAATGTAAGTCTATCAGCCACTTAATAGTTCCAAATATGAAGCGGGCTCCTAGCATCGTCATTGTTGGTCTATTGGTCCTAGCTACAAAGATCTTTGACCACTATTTATGGCTTTGTAATACATAATAGCCATACTACCAACGTATCTATTGTCATTAAAGTCTTATCCATGTGAGAGACATTACCCAAGCCTTTAATACCTTATTAACAAGGACTAAGCAGACCCTAACCATTTAATATCTATATTCTAGGCAGGCCTTTGTCATTTAATACCTAACTCCTAAGGTGGACTCCTCACTAATACTATCTAGCTGACATCGCTTGGAATCTCACTGGGACACTTAATACTTCTTTATAGGAGAGAGGTAGACCCTATGTCAGTCACTTAATTTCACAAACTTGAAGTGGACCCTTCCCGAGATATCCACTACCGCTCCTAATTGTTAATTCAGACCATATAATACTTTTAAATTAGGAAAGAGGTAGGCCCTCAAATAACCACTAATATGTCCAATCCCTAAGTAGATCCTATTATTTCCATAATCGTTTCCCATGGGTTCTATGATTGGTGATGTCCTACATCAGGAATAAGTCAACACAACTGCTGGTAGACTCTAAGTAAAGGGCAGACTTCTGTCATGCCACTTTATTGACCGCGCATCCCAATCTTCTAAGCCCAATTAATTATTCTGTGGGTCCTATGGTTAAAGATGTCTCACATCAATAGAAAGTGTACGCAACTGCCGATAGCCTCAAAGTGAAGGGTATACTTCCATTGTGTAACTTTACTGACCTCGCATTGAAACCTACTAAGTCCAATTAATTATTCTATGCTTTCCTAACTTGAGCCATATTATCCTATATATGTCAATTACCCATAAATCCCCTTTATTTGTTTCTTCCATAAATGTCAATTTGACCATGATAAAGTATATCATCCTAACAGACATTTCCTAAGACATTTATGTATATTTACGGATTTCCAATTAGTTACCTTTTCTAACTATTCCATAGTTAGTAACCTAACTTATTTATTTATTTATTAGTCTCATTAATCCATTTATCCTATTAATTACTTGTGACTCTCCAATCCATTTCACATTTATTACCCATTAATTGAAGTTACAACCTTTCCAAACTTTCCTCCTATTTCCTATCTGTTATTCAACCCTATTTCTACGTATAACTAATATCATAAGCAAGCGTTACGCATAAATCATCATATTGGTTAAGTATTTATTAGCGTGTATAAGTACTTGTAAATACCTACTTCTACCATATATTCTAGTTACAAATCTTTAACTAGAATATTCTTTTCCATATTTAATTTGCTGAAATTACATTTCTTAGGAAGATTCTCTGTTGTGATTTCCATAAATTAGTTTAAAACAAAAGATCAAGAATAAAAGTAAAGAATTGCCTTGGTTGAAATCACAAAGAATGATTATTTTCTTTTTATTGGAATAAGCAGTGTAAACTACGGAGAATAAATCTATACTATACACATTTCTTCCTTTTCATCTGCTTATATTCCTTGTTAAATCAAATGCTGCATTTTCTGTGCAATTTGAAACCATAAACAAATTTATAAAAATCAAATGGATATTCTTTCCAAAAGTAAACTACGAAAAACTCCAATTCAACATAATTAGGGTAATAATCAAAATCATACTAATAATCTACAACCAAATTTCAGATCTGTAATAAATTTCATATCTAATTAATATTCATATCTATAACTTTTGCGACTGATTTCCAGATCTCGGTGTAACAATAATTTCAATTAGATCTCCCTTGAATATGTAGGTGATGTTTAGTACATTCAATTTTAGCCTACATTTCACATATATTTATTCATTTAGGCATAAAAATCAACCGTATACCAACGGGATAGATTCAATGTCATAAACAATTTGTAAATTTCTCACTTAGCTTCTAAAAGCAATCCAAATCTCCAGATCTAAAGTAAAGCCTTTGATTCAATTCCATTTCCTTCTTATTCCAAGAAATATGTATAAAAAGGGTATATACATATATTAGAATTGTAGATCTGAAAAGAGATTTAGGGTTGAAGGGAAATATAAATATAAATACAAATATATATGTATATATATAACCTCGTTATTGTGTTGTGTTGATTCGCTTCTCTTCTTCTTTTATTTGATTCCTGTCTTCTCCAATTTTATATGTACAAATACAAATATTATATTTTATAGTTTAGAAAATAGTGGAGAAGAGAAGGTGGCAGAGCTTCGCTGCTACTTCAAGAAAAATATGAGAAGAGAAGAGAGGGTTAAGCCTAAATTTATAGGCACCCGAATCCACCACAACCGTTATATTTAATTATATAAAATATGTGTCATTTTTCCAAGGCGAACCCTAGCCGCCTATGGTCGACCGATCGATCGCTCCCTTTAAGTGGGTCGACCGCTACTAATCGACCTGCCCAATAAAGGGGGTCGACCAGTGGATCCTGGTATATTTTATATAATTGCTAGCTTTTTCTAATTTAATTATTTTCGTTTTGAATTCGTTTATCGTCCGTAACTTCTTCGTTTGGACTTCGATTGCAAAACTCCAAATATGAAAGTTGATCAAAATTTCACCACGAACGCAATGGTGCTGGTTTCGTGGTCAAATTCCATCGTTTGCATATATTTCATCTTTGGAGCATAATTGACTAATTAATTATTAAAGAACTAATCGTAAAATTTATGGGGTGTTACTGCGGTTTTGGATTCAACCGTGAGATGATCATATTCCATACTATCCA
Source organism: Allium fistulosum (assembly GCA_030737815.1). Classification (NCBI taxonomy): domain Eukaryota; kingdom Viridiplantae; phylum Streptophyta; class Magnoliopsida; order Asparagales; family Amaryllidaceae; genus Allium; species Allium fistulosum. The sequence goes on from CM060904.1 coordinate 923,125,288, forward strand.
GGAAGCGGTAGGCCGGCTCTGTATTGGCAGAGGTCCATATGAGGCCCTCGGTACATTTTTCTAGATGTGTCTTGCAGTAGGGGGTACCTAGTAGCCTTGTCATTATATGGAATCCATTTTCCAATACGTGCGTTACAGACTTAGTTGTATACTAAATATGTTGTTGAATATAATTAATGTAACCATTCCGGCTATGTTAAATATCTATTTAAACCCCATACATTATTATAATATCACAAAATTTCTTATAAAATGGTTTGGTTATCATAAGGTAAAAACCTGTTCATATTTATATGCGATGTGGTCTTACGAGATACCTTTATTTTTGAAATGTTTTATAACATTAAAAATCCATATGATTTGAGTTTCTCATGCTGGTTTATCGGAAGCCAGGCGTTAATTTCTTATAATGCTCGGGTTAGCCCAAGTATATTTTAGATTTATTTATGGATGCTTTGGAGTTTCAAGAAATGAACTGGATGCCTCCAAGACGTATCCACGTATTTTATTTTCCATTGTATTTCTTGTTTTATATATATACCAGCATTTTTAGGACAAGATATTATAATTGTCCAGACCGAGAATATGTTAGTTTACTTTGATTGATGTATGTACATTATAGTCTTCTTTTGTAAAGATCATTTGTGTATTATATATTGCTCATCACGAGGTGCTGTTCTGTCTTTTCTTTTTCTTTCACCTAATAATCCATCTTTCCAGCACTTGGATGCTTGGTATGTGAATACCGTGGATGTATTAGTGTCGACTTTTGAGTGTCGAAAAGGTGGGTCGTTACACTAGTAAGCTAAGTACTAAGCATATAAATAGTTATACTAATTAAAATAGAAATGTTCAAGAAAAGAGCACTAGAAGGGTAACCTAGATTGTATTCTCTAGCTCTCATGTACTCTTAACTAGGCCGTCTCCCCTTTGGATACTAACCATTTTTTTTTTTATTGTGAAGTCTCTTTGTCCCATGTCCAATAATGCAGGTGACCAAGTGACTAACTTATGCACTTTAACTTCTCCTAACTGACATGTTTCGATCACAGTAATTGCATCATACAAACACTTCCGCAAGTGTGACACATGAAAAATATTGTGAACTTCCGCCAACCCTGCAGGAAGCTCCGCTCCATAGGATAACCTCCCTACTCTATCCAAAATTAGAAAAGGCCTATTTCTCTGGTGCTAACTTTTCCAAGAAACCAACCCAATAACGTATCTAAGTGGCAAGATGCTCACATAGACCCTGTTGCCCACCATGGACTTTAACTCTATATGTCTCCTGCCAGCATATGTTTTCTTCCTATCTTGTGCAGCCTTTATCCTTCTATGGATCAAATCCACTTTCTAAGTACTTCTTACTGGATTGTTCTTCTGTCTTAAAATTATTGACTTTACTATCGACACATAACTTCAATCCAAATGTACATGCATAGGAAAACCTCTGCAATCCTTGCTACCAACTCGAATAAAGTGATGTTGACATGCACCATAACAGATAACTTAAGCATAAGTATGCTACAAAGGAAATGTAGCCTTATGCAACTAGCATTTCCCATACTAAATTCCTTAAATCATCAAGCAGTATATCGATGACTTCCTTTTATAGATACTAAAGTAAGACAACCTAAAAGTGGACGGTGTTCCTCCTAGTATCTACTAACTAATATCTTTTGATATTTCTCCATTTCAACTAAGGATATCCAAATCTAGTGATTTCTTCAACTGATGAAGATAACATAACTTCGTTTCCAATTAGATTCAACTTAAGCTATCTCATTTTACTTCTGATTCATTTATCCAATCCTTCAACAATTGCGGTACCTAATTATCATGTTTATAGTCTATAGGGATTTATCCTAAGTTCTTAAGTATACAAGCAAGTAAATATTCAAGCATTCAAATAGGGTAATCCTAACGTATTTTCCTATTTAAACCTAGCAATTTAAAATCTTAAGTCTAAGTGAAGTCCTGTATTTAAACGAAATGGTAATCTAGAATTATTCTAGTATTGACAGTAATCGACTAGGTAATACATCGTTCACGTACAACTGTTATGCAACACAAACTATGTATTCCAAGTCAATCTTTCATGAACTTCCTTAAATTATTAGTCTTCTTCCAATATGAAGGATGATCAGAAAGAACACTATCATCCTTTCTTCCAAATCTTACAAAAAATTCCAAAGTCTTATTTTTTATGAAAATCGCTTTCGCATTCTCAATGCATACAAATAGCAATATTTTTTTCTTAATGGGAACCCAAGTCCTTGAATTAATCATCCCATGCACAATTTTGACTCCAACTTCACCTTGGATATCTTTATAGTTTTATCTTCTAAAATTTACCATTTCTTAGTGCCATCTCATCAACGGGACCTTTTCCCTAAGCATAACTTCTCACTATTTTATTCCAACTGTTTTATGGTCAAGTCAACTCAAGATGGAACAGTGCCTTGCCATTTTAATCCAATAGACATAATGTTCAATACTTAATAATGTCATACCCAAAAAACTCATCTAAGAACATCTAAATGGATGACATCCTAGCCTAGTAAACATTTTATGGAACTCATACCACGTCCGCCCCAAACAGCGTACTTGTAGTTGTGACGACAACTCATGTAAATTTAATAAATATCACCATATAACACATAATATAAGAGGACAACCTACTTGCATGGTTGCCTATAATTCACCAAGTCAAAACAGCATGCATGGTACCTATAACTTCCCTAGTCAAAAGCAACATGTGTGGTGTAACATTACCCGAAATGTTGGATCAATACCACCCACTCATAAATAATCTAAATCGTCTTCCTAAATTTCGGTAATGTTAAAACAACCAGCACTTTAAGGACCTAAAACTTAAATCACCTCGAGGACTTTAGATAAAAGACCATGGATTAGATAATCCTACTCATGTACTAGTCAATAACTCCTTTAAACAAAAGCATGCTCAAATTTTGAGTTTCATGGAAAGCTAAATTCTTCTTATAGTAGCCGTCCAAACTAAGAAAGCCTCTTGCAATCATAGAATTCTTTGATACAATAAAATATCTTTGCTTACTCTTCCTTTACTCTGAAAATATGTTTTACCCATTCATACTTTCAAAACTTTCTTGCCTAAAGGTTCTACATTTCAAACTATAATTAGGCAGAAAAAGACAAAGTGATGTTCACTCTTCACTATTACAAGAAGATTAAAGAAGGTTGATTTAGTTCTCTTTCCTTCCAATTCAATTATTGATTGAAAATGTCACTACCCCAAACATTTCAATGCTTCTAAAGTCCATAATCAATTCAGTCCTTGTAGGCTGTGTAATCCTATTTATCTAACTTCAATTTAATTCTTTTCTTTTAAGTTTAAGGGATAATCAGAGTAATACTTTCACTTTATGTAACATCCCTCATTCTGAGGCCCAAAACTAACTGCTACGGATGTTGTAGTCATCCATAGTTATTAATTCTCGACGACAAAATATGGCTTCGTTAATTACATCAATAATCAAAAGCACATGAATATGAAAAAATTCGACACAGTTTAATAATAAATTTTCACATCTCATTTCACAAATGATATTTCATACATAATCCCATTCTAAACCCATGTTCAGAGAAATTATAATTAATACATAATACTCCAAAAGCGACGTATGAAGATGCCTTCTTGGTTGATTAGAGTCAAATACTTGGCAATTATAACTTTGCTATTAGATCTAAATAGACAAAACCAAACTACACAACAGAAATAGATAAAGTTCCTAATAGATACATTGCCTCCTACACATCTCTGGTATTCATCTAAATAGAACCTGAAATCCCTTACTCTAGACCTACTCAAATGAGTACTCGAGAGTTTAAGGGGGAAAACAAAAACTTTGAGTATAACAACAGTCTAGTGTAAATAATAACCTACCATCTCGAACCAAAATAGATATCTTATGAGACCATGCCGTTGAGCGGAACGGGTTTCCCTCGCATTGGTATCTTAACTAAAACGTAACAGCCATATACTGTGCTCCTGCAACCACAACGGTTAGAACATAGAAAATTGCATTTATAACCATGCAACATACATTGGATTACCCATCCTAATTCATTAGATTATCCATCTTAATTTCAAATGACTACCCGTCACAATTTAAACTAGCTACTCGTCTTATTTTAATCCAACTACCCGTCTTATAATTATGTGGACTACCCATCTCACATACAAGCATATTCGAAATTATATGGACTATCCATCTCACATGTAATTACTACTTGGATTACCCATCCCCTACCACATTAACTACCATCACATATGATTTAATTATTTAAAATTATATGGATTATCCATCACGCATATTACATTTAACTTAAAATGATGTAGACTATCCATCATACATCCCATAGTTTTTCTAGGATGACCATGAACCCTTCATTATCCTCATAGAGACTATCCATCTCTAGCATGATGTGGACTATTCATCTCACATCCCATAGTTTTCCTAGGATCACTATGAGCCCATCAATTTACAATTTAATTCATGTTACCCACACGTTTCAATTTAATTCATGTTACCCATATGTATCCCCATATAGTTATAACATTTCAAAATGACATAACATTGGTATCCCCAATGATCTATGTCGAAGTCAATAAAAATATACATTGGTATCCACAATCGACTCATGTCGAACTTATTAAACAAACAATGGTATCCCTAAGGTTTAAAGTCAAAGTCAAAGACACATGGCTCTCCACTATTCAATAATTTAAATTTTAGGTAAATGTCGAAGTTCATCTACATTGGTGTTCCCAGTGACAATGTCAAAATGACATTGGTATCCCCAATGACAACATCGAAGTTTATAATTTAAAATGGCATTGGTATCCCCAATGACTTCACCAAAATAGAAAACATATGGCTCTCCGCCTTAAATGAAGATAGGCGACATCCAGGTCACACTATACCTTATCAACCCTCTACCCAAGGTAAAACCAACTTAAATTCTTTTAAGTATAAATTCATGTCGAAGAGGACGTTGTCGACTTCCAGGGACTATAGGCTATCCACCTATTAAAACAAGACTTTAACTTTTATAAGTTATATGGCTATCTGCTGAAGTTATAAGGTCATCGAACCTCTAAAATATAGGCCTCTTCGCCCCATTAAAATAGTTTTAGTTAACCATCAAAACAAGCCACTTCAGCATTGAAAAGAAGAAGACCGACATTGATGCTACACTGCATTGTTGCCAACTCCATTTGATATAAAATTCTGAGTATATATGGTCACCGACCTTGATGCACAATGACACCAAGATCCTTGGCGTCATTATAAAACATTCATACTTCAATCACTTCGGTTATTATGCCGCTTCATATATAATGTTGAAGTCAATACAAGCGGCGACATTGCCTTAGTATGGAAAACAATCAAAGTGGTTAGGTGCGACATCATTTAAAACAGTGAGAACATACGCTGACGTCTATGTTGACACTAAGCTTTTAAATGGTTAAACGAATCATGACAAGGCTGTGCCGCCAACATCTTATGCTGCCTTAGTCCACTTCGATGCCTTTGGAAACACTCCATAACTGCCTAAGTAGTTATCATGTGCTTCCTTCTTTATCGATGTCGACCTTTATCAATGCTGCCTCAACTTTAAGTTCGACGACGTTATGGTAGCATGGCATTGTCATAATTCCTATAAAAACAGTTTTATTACTACTAAGAGTAATTGCTTTTCACCAAATCCAAATATTTGTCAAAATGTGCTTGGTTTACAACAAAACTTTGAATTTTCTTTTCAGATTTACTACCGCATTCAATATCCAAAGTACAGAACATATATTAAATAAATTAATCAATATCCTTAATTAATTATCTTTTTAAATGCTTATCTAGCATAATAATTTCATAGTAATACAAAATCACTTGGGAAAAATCTAAAAAATTCAAAGAAATTAGAAAATATCCTTCTCTTCACCGTATAAAAATTTCGAAGCCCAAAACCATATTTTATTATTTTAAATAATTAGAACTCAAAATCTAGCTATTTCCTCCTTAAGAAATTCATAAAATAATCTATATAACTTGGAAAATTATGAAATTAAAAATCCATCTCCAAAATGTCATTTTATACAACATATCAAAAATTTGAATTATTTGGAGCTTAAAAACATAGGTTTTACCCTTAAAGCCCACTTAAATAATTTCATAATAATTCTCTAAATCATTATTCTATCTAAACAATGATTATTCAACCATAACTTGGCAAAACAAACAAGCTGAATTCGAGTAATATCCATAACCGAATCAATCAAGAGATAAATTATATTATTCACCTTAAAATTACTTGTTGGAGTTGAGATTTGATTTAGCTCTTGAATCCCTAAGCTTGAATTTGTGAATCTCCCTTGGTTTCGCCCTCTCTAGGTTAATTAATGATCCGTCTTCTTTTATTTTTCTTCTGGTTATTTTTATATGAATAAAGTGAGAATGATATGTGGGGAGAGGGTTTTAAAGTTTAAATGATGGATCTACCTATTTTGCCCTCCTCATATTTTCTCTTATATGTTAAGTTTAAACAATCTCACTTAATTAATTAAGTATGGCACGACCTTATTAAATTTCAAATCTCATTCTCCTTAACCATTTACATTATTCGATTTAATCTATCCAATTAAATGTTTTGAATAGTGTTTAACAAAAAAATAGCGGTGTTACGCTTTACTTTTTTTTTCAAAACCTTTGCTATTAACATTATTCCCACAAAACTAGTAAGTTTCCAAAATAGTAAAATCTTTTGTTTAATTTCAATAGATGTTTCCTTTTTACAAAAGTCATGACACTAAATTTCATTTTTTTTCAAACGGTTCTACTTAACTTAGAAAAGTAGTCATATAAAAATATCTTTCTAAACTTCTTTTTAAAAATATTTTTTTCATAAAAGTGTATTTTGAAAGAAAATGTGATATTATAACTTACTATTATTTTTTTTTACAATGTGATAGAAATATATATAAAAGACATTTTCAAGCACTGACCATTTCTTATTTATAAAAGAGATCCAAAAGCTGGGTTTACATACTTCTCAATTTCCCTTTTAAAGTTTCATTATCAAAAGCAAAGTACATATTAAGGGTAAGTGCAACAACGTGCCCTTAAAAAAATAAAAGCTTTGAAGTGGTTATAGAAAATTGCTTTTTTTTAATTCTTTTAGTTCTGCTTTTTTTTAAATTTCATAAAATTTGTCTGACCATTTCTTAGAAAACCATAACCCAACTTATTTTTCCTAGAAAAATATTAGACATCTACCATTTCTTACTTTTATAAAACATTTCCAATGATTTATTACCTTAAATTAAGTAGATAAAAGCAAGCTAATTTACACAAGCCCAACTACACATGATAATGCTTATAGGGTTCTTGTCCCTCTTCTTCAAAGATGGTTAACTCAAGTTTATTTTCTAATATAGTGTCCAACTCCAATATAGAAAACCGCCAAATAAAAATTTAGGTCAAATGGAGTCTTTACAACTACCGCCAATATAAGAATAGGATTTCTACTTTAAATGGGGAGATTTGCTCTAAGTTTGTGAAGTCCTTCTTTCATGTTCTCTTTACGTCTTATCACATCACACTTTAATTATATGGGTCTGATGGTACTAATCTACTTCCACTCACCCTTAAATTCATAATTTAATTTAGCTCATAATTGTTTGCTTGTATAAGGAACAACTACCTTACGATTCAAAATGTATAGGGTATTCATAAATACAGATATTAGAAAATTACAAATACACCCCTTCTCCGGATTAAGCTCAGCTTATCTTCTCGCTTGTAGATACTAGCAAAACCATATAAGGATGTTCACACCTAGAATTATAGCTCCCTCACCCAACCCATTCCTATCAAAATTGCACATTCTCACTATCTGCGATTAGGAATTATTAGGAACTTTCCTACATATAGTACTAAATAAGAATAGAGCGAATACATTTTTCGTGTTATAATTTTATATATGTAAAACCTTTGAAAAACTTTTCATATATATATATATATATATATATATATATGTTGAAAACCCTTTGGAAAACCTTTCCAATATCTACAATTATGTTCTCTCAATACATACCTAATCCATAAGGAACCCTATACCTAAGCTTTGATACAACATGTGACAATCCACACCTTCCGCACACACCAAAATCAAAGCCTATAGGGACTTTCGATCTTGCATCGTACCAAGAAGTATGAGTTGTTGGTTTTTAAAACATCACGGAGAATAAGATAATATCTAAAACAATCAAGACTTTCATATCTCACAGTGGAAGGAATTAAAATATAAGTACTGAAAATAGATATTTCCAAAAAACAGTCTCCAAAAGTAGTTAGTTCATATACATTGTTTCCAAAGTACAATATAAAGTCCGATAGGCATTTGATACAATAAATAGCTACATGAGGAAAAACGAAGAATAATGAAACTCCTGCACTCAGCTCATTTCTCTACATATTATGCTAAGAACAACTGGTGTCCTGCTTTCTTATGATGGGGGAAATAAAAGGAGTGGGTTACACAAAAGTCTGGTGAATTAATTATATTACTAAACATATGGTGATCAAGGGAAATTTACTTCATCTATAATCTATGTGGCCCAGGGTATCCTTCTTGTGTTTAAGAGCTACTTACTAAAGTTAGTTTCGTTAACATAATGGATATAGTTCTAAATACATCTACAACCAACATCTTATGAAGGTTTACACTTAGGGTCAAAAAACTAATCATACTTCAAAACAATGACGGATCGGACTAATAACTAATGGAATTATCCCTTAACATAAGATCACCTACAATATTAACCATGGGACTACGTTCTTAAACTACAACTACATGTATTGCATTTATACATTGAGGAGGAGCCCGCAATGCTGACTCCTGCTAAAGACGTCTTAAGGTACACTACATTCGTGTCCAATCTTAATGGTAATGCCATGTAGGGGGAGCCTGCAATATCGACTCGCGTCAAGGACGAATTAGGGTCCACGACATCCGTGTCCACCTTTCATTGGTAACGCCACTTATTGCATAGCTTTGGACATCCTCATCAACGTTTAGGCCGAATTGCTCGCGTATATAGTGGAAACTCCCATTAGGGTCGGGCCACACACCTCTTAAGGCATCCTCATCAGTGTTGTACGTACACCGTGGAACCTCCCGTGAGTGCAATTTTTGATAAAATCACCATTTTCAAATATTGACTACGCCAAATAAATAGTATCTAGGCTTAATTACCAGCGTACAGATCTATCCAGTCCCATATCATTGAAGTTTCATCAACTTAGGGAACTAATTTCCCTACTAATATACTATATATATAGTATATAAAAAATCTATAACCCAAGCCTTAGGCCGAGGTTTAACCTACGTTTGAAAACTTCGACGGTTCGACCAATCGAAGCTAATTATCGTTAATTTTTAATTACAGTTTTTCTTTGTTCTCTATCAGTTATCATTCTATTTTAATTACATTAAACTTCTACTTTGTTAATATTTAATTTCCAATGTTCTTAATTCCAATTTCTTATCATATTTCATTTATTTGTTCAAGTCTACAACTTTGCATGTGATTCCAATGATTTCCCTGTTTAATCTATAATTTTATTTATATGATTTCAACTTAACAAATATCTTTTATAGTCACGTTAGTATATCCAAAATCGGTTTATGGTGAAATCAACAGGGTGTATACATTTTAAATCTCAAATTCAATTCAAATCAAATAAAAGGTGTATCAAGTTAAATCAATTAATATCATATCACAACATTACTTAAAAGCAATAAATTTTTATATACTTGCAATTATTAACATCTCAGATTTTAAAGATCATCAAATAAACTTTTATCCCCTTATAATTGCAATTAAAATAATCTCAAAATTAAATTAGCTTTTCATTTCAAATTCAAATCGGATAAATTCCCAAATCAAAATAGACATACAAATAAATCAAATGACTTGTTAATCCTTATATTTTATTAATCAACCCACTCACCTCGTGTAAGCTTTTTCCCTTTTAATTTACCTTGAATTACCTCTGCTTTGATTTGTTGATTTCTCCCTTTCGTTTGATTTTCTATTCAATTTGGTTGTCTCCTCTTCTTTCTAATTTTTTATTTTAACCTTTGATTTTGTTTTTTTTGCTTTTGTTTTTGTTGAAGAACTAGTCGATTTGAAGAGAACAAAGAGTTTAGTTTTGGGAGAGATAGAATTTTGGTATGCTTTGAATTAGATTAGGGCTTTAAGTATTAAAATAAGGTTGTATTTATAGGGTTATAAAAAGATATCGAACGATAGATTAAATATTATAAAATCCGGGCCGTTACGCCAAGCCAAAACGCAACCTGCTCGATCGATCGACCACTTGGTCATGGGTGGTCGACTACTAGGGGTCGACCAGTCCATACCGAGCTGTCGACCAGTGGTGCTTTCCACTTTCAACTTATTTCCTTCCTTATTTATTTATTTAATTACTTTCTATCTTGAATTTTGAGATGTTAATAACTTTTTCCTACAAGCTCCGATTACAAAACTTTATATATGAAAATTATCTAGAAAATTGCTACGAACGTGAAGTTGCCCTTGTTATATTTACTTTAATTCCTTTTGTTAAATTTCCAATTAATTTTTGCAGGGTGAACAATCCTTCATCACAACAATAGAAATTTGAAGGTGGAAGGTGAATAGAATATAAATAATTCATATTGCAAATAGCGAATTAAATTCTACTATATTAACATAAAACAATTGAGATTCCAACTAATCTAAGAATTGGCATTTTATAGATGAAATTTTAGGGTTCTAGATTTATGATTTCTATATACAAAATTTCCCAAGATCTAAATCAAATCCAAACTTTTACCGCACAAATTACTATAAAAGAAAAAACAAAGATTTTCACTTATAGCTAGCTTTCCCTGAATTACTTTAGATTTGATTTCACGCCTTCACTTATTTCCTCCTTCAATTATATTCTTCTTGATTTTACAATATACAACAAATCAATTGTGTATAGATTATATTTAAAATTCAAAGATTAGTGAAGAATATAAATAGACAAACTTGTGTGTGTGTATAGACACACACACATCTTATCTAAAACTTATTACCTTTTGTTCGATTGATTCCTTCCCAAAAAGTTGAATCTTGAATCCATGTAACAACCAGTAATATTAACGATAATCAATTAAAAATAAAGTAATTAATAAGCAGTGAAGCCGAAAATCGAAATTTTACAAATGATAGATTTAGCTACGAAACTTGGATCATTGGGTTTGTGGCAATTTTCTCACCAATTTTCATATATAAAGTTTTCCGATCGGAGTTCAAATGTAAAGTTATTAACATTTTAATATTTCAGGTTGAAAATAATTATATATGTGATGAAGGAAATAAATTAAAATTAACTAACGTTCGTTAACATTAGTAGTTGCTTAAAGGTTAAGAATAACTAACTTTCATCAAATGTCTGTAAAATGGTATAAGATGAATTAAAAGTAGAAAAAATAAACTAAAAGCAGAAACAAGCAGCCTTAGCCAAATAAAGATGACTGATCGACACCTAGGCTCAACCGGTCGACCGCTTGCATTTGGTAGAGACAGAGCGGTCGACCATTAGTGCTGTGTTGGCAAAAAATTGAACCTAGGCCAACAACTCGGATTTAATAAAATCTAATCTAACGGTTGGCATCTATTCAAACCCCTATAAATATGAGCCTAACCCTTCACTTTTTTTCTCATATTTTCTAAAGAAACGATGAAGCTCTGCTATTTTCTCTTCTTCACAAACTCTTGAATCTGAATAAATCTATAGTTTATATATGTATATACAAGTGGAGAATAACATAGGATAATGAAGAAAAAGAATAGGGTCGAATCGAATTGCCAAAGACAAGGTAAATTATAAATTCAAATCTGAATCTAAATTAAATCCATATCTCTTCTCACTAGATTTCTAATAGATATATGTATGCTTGCAAAATATGAATTCCGATAGGGAAAAAATTAGGAGTCAAACTGGAATAACATAGATTAGATCTAGAGATTTGAAAAGCTAAAATGTGAGTGGGAACTTATATATTTTTATATAATATTGATTTTATTCATTGTAAATCTATTCCTTGTATTTTGGGATATAATTATTTGGAATTGTAGACTTAATTACATGCGTTAATGAAATTGAAACGCATGCCTACATACTCTATGAACCGTTAACTTGAATCCAGAAAGTAAGCGTGCAAGTAATCGTCTCTAAATTACCAATATTTTATAGATATTCCAGATTTTTTGCTTTAAATGGCATATGTTAGTTAATATGAAATAGCGGTTATTATAAATTGAATTGGGATTTAAGTAGTATTTTAATTCATTGGAATGAAGTGCGTTGCAATGCAAATTTCTATAAATTATCTAGTTTTATAAATATGAATAAATGTGTAACTTTAAGAACTTGCCTTTTTGATCCTTAGAAGTCGATACTAATACATCCACAGTATTCACATGCAGAACATCCAAGTGCCGAAAAGACAGATCATTAGGGGTGGAAGAAAGAAAAGACAGAACAGAATCTCACAAACATTATGAGTAACATATAATATACAACAGGTCTTTACAAAAAGGAAAGAACTTTTTGTAAACATGCACAAACCAGAGCAAAACTAACCTATTGTCATCCCTAGACAATTATAACACCATGTCCTTACAATTGCCGATAAATTGTAACGACCACAAATTTATCACTTTGATAAATTATATTTTTATTTGAAATATTCAAACAAAAGATTTTATAACAGAAATCATAATCTTTTAAACCATAATTCATGATGGTAAATTTTTTAGAAGAATATTAAGAAATATAGATATTTGGGATTTTCATTAGAAAAACGGCAAAAATTAATTTTCGGGAAAATTGAGATTTTCTCAATATTAAAGCGAACAGAGTAGGATATATACACATATTTATCCATTTAAGTAAGAATATGAAATAAAAATTATTTATTTTATTTTTGAAAATAAAATATATTTATGACATCATCAGGGATATCATCACTTTTATATATTTTTTGGAATTTTAAATTAATTTTTAATATTAAAATAATTATTTTAAATGATAATTTTTCATTTTAATTATTATATAATGAAAATAATTGATTTATAATCATTTTATAAATATATAAATTTTTTTAGAAAGATATACAAAATCCGTCGTGCTTTTGCAGTTCAACGGTGGAATTTTGCAACACTTGTTTAAATATTGATTTATATGGTTTAATAATTCAAATGAGCAAATTTTAATTATTCTAAAATGATAAGAAATATATTTCAAGGTTTATTTACAAATAGATATAGTTTAACAGAGACGTAAAATATGACCGAAAATCATATCCCGGATTTGCAACGATTTGACGAACGGAAGTTTTAATCGAACGTTGCATCATGGGTTGTCACATATGACATATATATGCATACATACATGTCATAACACACATATACACATAAATATACATATAAGAAGTTACCATGTACATTAGTTATTTACATAATGTAAAAGTTATAAATATCATGATATTTACTAAACCAAATCAAAACAAAAATCACCGTCACTTATGGGGTAGCACATTGGAGAGGGAAGTCATGGCTAATGGGTGATGGGAGGGGTGCATGATGATGTTGGGAGATATTTTCACTTTTACCTAAGTGAAAAGCTTCAAAAATGCTATAAATAGCACCCTACCCCCTCACTTATTCTCACACCATTTCTCTTCTTCTTCCTCCTTATTTTTGAGCTCTAATAGCTCCTCTTTAATGGCTTCCAAGCCTTAGAAAAAAGTTAGCAAAGTTATGACAAAGTAATGTCAAAAATATATACAAATAAGCTATGTTGCTACCGCCTCAAAATCAATGCCAAAACCCTTCCCAACTCTTCAAAACTCATAGCCACTTTCCATCACTACTCAAGGCCGAGAATCCACCCTTTCTAGCATAGGCCCTACATTTCCAAGGGTCATAGGGTTGATTTCATAAGCTTCGGTGCGGTGATAGCAGAGCTATAGTCAAATTTAGTAAATCTAGAAACCAATGAAGGTGAGAATTACTCTGCTAATTTATTGTAAATTATTTGATAATATAATATGTTTGCTATGATTATTTTCTATGTTTGATCAGCATGTTTTGGATGTGATAATATATTTGTTTGGTTATGGAAATAATTCACGTTAAATACACGTTGAATTTACATAAAGGAAATCACTTTCCTCTATGAATTATAAAAGTGTTGCATAATAGTTAAACCTCTTTAAACATGAATAAAATGGTTTAAATGGTTTATAAATGTTTTATAAACATTAAAACTCATTTTTGTAAATTTTGAAAAAGATTTGAAAATGTATTCAAAATAAGCGCATCGCGTAACGGCAGTTCGCAATTTCGTGCCATAAAAGTTAAATCAATGTGTAAAATGGAATATAGCTCAGAATTATTCAAAATAAAAATTTGTCGAACTCTTATAACCATAGTTTTCAAATGAAGAAGAAAAATTAAGATCCAATGAATAGAATTTGAGTTATGTCCAAATTAAGTTTTTAAAAACATCGTGGTTTGGCAGTTTTGGGAACCAAAGTGGCAAATGCTTTAAAATTGATATTTTTAAATCTGTAAAAATATGAAATGAATTTTATAAAAATGTTTTAAAAGAGATTTGATTTATAAAAATGGATATATATAAAATGGAATTAGTGTTTTGAACAAAGAAGCTTTAAAAACACTATTTGCAGCAGTTTCAGTAACTTTATAAATTACGGTTTTAACTTAATTATTCCTTTTCGATCTTTTTAGTAATCTTTTCAAATGAATAATAAAGCATTTTGAAGATGATTTGGAAATTTTATAATTATTTTAAAGAAGTTTTAAATAAATGGTTAAAAGAAAATTGTTTTAAACAATATTTGGAATTGTGTTAAGTAAATGAAAATCATATCTAAAAGATCATATAAAAGAGTTTAGAGTTAATCAAATAACTTGATTGCCTTATGTGTTATAAAGAGATAGTCTCTAGACCAGAGCTTGGACAACTAATGTTTGGGTTCTGCTCTAGCTATCCGGACTAGCCCAACGGAGAGGATAGTAAATTTGATTTACTCGGACAACATCTTCCTAAGATAAAAAGAGATTTGGAGCTTTACAAAAGTTAAACTAGATTAAAATAGGATTTTGGTTGTTAAAGAAAACATTCTAGTTAAACTCCATATTAAATTCCGAGGAGGGAACCCGTACTATCCGTATGAATTTAAAAGGTGATTTCACCGTTATTCGATGAATAGTACAGGTTAAATACGGAAATTAGTATTGGGTATAATTAGTCTAAAATTTATGGCCGATCCCTTTTATTCAATACTAACTGATTTGAGTTTACCGTAAACGATGTGTTAAATAACATTGTTTTTGACCCATTAAAAATATGTTTTGGAAATGTGAAATCTTTATTAAGATTTGAATTATACTTTTCCTAAGTAATTAAAGATTAAATTTTTTTGGTATTTCCATAGATAAAAAGGGGTTTTAATTAACCAAGGGATCTGATAAAAGAGGTTTAATTATTAAGTATATACTGAAACAGAATATGATTTAAAGATATATATCTCTAAAGAGATATTTTACTTGGATAAAAGATATTGATTAATTCAATAATAATCACCTATATACTTGACATTTTTTTATCGATAATTGGTTTGGAGAAACCAGGATCGAATTTGGATGATTACTATCCGATAACAACTTCGAACCAATATACGTTCGAAAGTGGAAACATGTTGTAGACAATGATTTTGAAGACGACGATCATCATAATGTAGGGATGCTTGTTACTAACCTCTAAGGTAATTCTCTTATCATATATATGGTGGTGGTGGTTCCTTCAATTTGAAATCTTCAATGCAAGGACTACTTGCTACTAATCCTATGGGTGATTCCCAACAGGATGTAGTAGGAGAAGTGCCTTCGGTTTGTCCTATTCCCAGACAACTTGTATGGACGAATGTCTAACATTGCATTTCCAAGACGACGTACATTGATCTCTACAAACATACATATGTTCATGGTGTAGGAGGAAACCCTCCTATACTTAAAACCTTCTTTGATGTGTACGAGCTCACAGGTTTTACTTTTATGGAAATCAATAGTGTGTTGGTGGAGATGGTGATGTGGCATTTAAAACAGGATTTGTTTCGTGAAAGGTAAAACGTTACCTTAAGCCTCGCATATTGGGAATGACAAACGCAGGGTAGATGCGGCAGGGCTAAGTGGGTCGCTCCCATTAGGATATGGTCATCACCTTTCTAGATTACCCTCTATATTTTGGGTTTGTTGTGTATGCTGTGGCCAAGAACAGGTCGGGAACAACCGAGATGGTGTCATATTCGGTACTATCTATAGTAGAGTTAGGCCGATTCTGTGTTGGTAGAGATTGGAGCCTTAGGTGCATCCCTTTAGAGATGTACTGTTGAAAGGTAATCCCTTACATTGTCATTATATGGAATCCATTCTCTAATATGAGCTTTTACTATTTTAGTTGTAAACCTATTATGTTGGAATTCAATTATGTAATAATTTCAGCTAAGATTATATATATTTATTTAAAAGAGTAAAAATGTCATTAAAAATCATATCTTTGATTTTGCATAGCAAAATGTTTGGTTATCATAAGGTAAAAACCCATCTGTGTTTATGTGCGGCTTGGTCTTATGAGATACCCTTTGTTTTCAAAAATATCATGTTTTGAATTTTCTAACGCCAGTCCCATGACTGACCCGGAGTTTATTTTCTTTTCCCTTAAACTCTGGGTGCCCTATTTTTCCGGGTAGCCAAGTAGTTCAGGTCTAGCTTGGAACATTTTGAGGAGCTTGGAGCAGGATCTGGAGTTTCCTCTATATATGGTTATCCATTTCCATTTCCGCTGCATTTGTTACCATTTGTATTCGACACTAGAAGGGACAAAGATTTATAACTGTTCAGGCTGAGATTAGGATAGACTCTGATGTATGCATTTAAAATTGCCACTGTAAAGATTATATGTTGAAATAATATATGTTATTCTATTCATGTAAGATTATGTTCTGTGTTCATTTTCTTTTTACCCCTGATCAATCTGTCTTATTGATACTTGGATTTCGACACGTGAATACCGTGGACGTATTAGTTTCGATTTTTGAGAGTCAAAAAGGTGGGTCGTCACATAAATGAAACAAGAACAAACAGCAGAAGATAAAAGATAATACGAAAGTATGTCTTGAAGGCATCCAACTCGTCTCTTGAAGCTCCAAAGTGTCCGAATAAATCTAGAAAATATGCTCGGGCTGATCCGAGCATTATAAGAAAAATAACGCCCGGATCAGTCTATTAAAAATCAGCGTGAGAAACACGATCAAATGGATTTTACTTAATGTTTGTTGGGCGTGTTCTCACCCAGAAGACATGGAAACCAAGAAACTTGCTTCATTCGGCAGACTCATTCGGCAGCCCCATTCGGCAGACCCCATTCGGCAGGCACCATTCGGTAGACCTCGCTCAACCCCATTCGGCAGGCACCATTCGGCAGACCTCACCCGAACCACCTCTTGCCGAACCAACCGAACCAACCTTCCCAACTCCCACCGAACCACCTCCTGCCGAACCATCTCCACACCGAACCAACTCTCTCTCGAGACTGCCGAACCAACCCTCTTTCGAGACTGCCGAATGAACCTCCTACCACCGGACCAAACGCTACCGGACCAAGACGTGCCAGGCCAGATCACGTCAGCCCAGGCCCACCAGCAGCTATATACATCCAAGACCCCTGCTCCCAACCTCACTCTATAAATAGAGGGGCAGGGGTACAACAATGGGAACAAGTTTGAGAGCTCAAGCACGGAAGGAACTCTTCAAACAACTTTCTTTTACTCGTATCAAAGCTTTGTACTTGTAGTCATAAAAAAAGAAGGGAAATAACATATAAAGTGGACGTAGGCACATTCTGGGTGAACCACTATAAATCCGCGTGTCTTTTTACAGTTTAGTCCCTGTTTTTTACGTATTTGCATAAGTCGCTCAAATTACTAAAAATAACATAAGATCTACTAAATCACACAACTTTGAGGTGTTTGTCCATTTTTTGTGCAAACATTTTTGGTGCTTTCACTGAGAGATAAGGCTCGAAGCTTCAGCTTCATCCGCTTAACAAGTTTTCCTAACAGCATCGTTCGCCACTTGGAAAACATGCCTCCCAAATAGAGAAAAGATGTTAACAAAGGAAAAAACATCGCATCCAGCAGTCTCCCAGATCCAGATGTCACGAATCAAGCAAATCGTCCTCCTCCAGCAACAGTAACGAATGAAGAACAGGCTAACCCAACTACTCCTGCCACAGAACAGCCTGCAGCAATTACTAGAGCAGATCTGGACAGAGTTGTGGTTGAAGTAACTAACCGCTTCACGTCCCAGCAGGAAGCCTTGGTGGACCATCTCATGTCACGCTTAAGGGACGCTGAAGAATCCAACCGCAACACTGAATCATGGGGCGAGTCCCAGTCTGGAGGATCCCAGAGACAGCAAAGATCCTCCTTCTTCGAAGGAGCTAACGGCAGAAGTAGCCGTGGTAGGAGCCGAGACCGAGCACAGCCCGAAGTTAGGCCTGAGGAAACGTTTGGTACCGAACCCAACGGGGAAGGTACCGGGCGAAGGTCAACTGCAGCTGAGCCTGTCATGCTGCCTAACCACAGAAACACCAGTGAACGGGGCCGAGCTAGAGTTCAGCCCGAAGTTGGACCCGAGGAAGTGCTTAGATCAGAACCCAACAGGGGAAGATCAAGGCAAGGGCCAACTGTAGCTGACCCAAGCACGCTCCCAGAAGATCAAAGGCAGCCACTGGAAAATATGAGGAATGATAGACGATACCATCCCTACAGGTTGTCTGGACGGAATCAATCCCACAGAACAGAACCAAACTCATTTCTATCTGCTCCAAGTTCTGATGAAAGGATGGCACGCTTATTCAGAGAGTGTGTCCAACGGGAGCAAAGAGATCGAGGGATAGGCGCTAGGGTAACCAGCCCTTTCGCCCGCAATATCGAAATTGCTATCACCCCCCCGAGAATGGAAGATGCCAACAATGGAACCCTACAAAGGAACCTCCGATCCCGTTGTACACTTACAGAGGTACACGCAGCATATGCTCATGAGTGGAGCAACAGAGGGAGTACTATGCAAATGCTTTCCGCTCTTCTTAGCAGATCTTGCTACCTCCTGGTTCTGTCATCTACCCCAAGGATCCATCAGCTCATGGGAAATGTTGAAAGAAAAATTTATCAGTCAGTTCCGCATTCATGTGGAGCAACCTAAGGACGCTTATTCCTTATCCAGCGTCAAACAGAAACCTGGAGAAAAGCTGCAGCAATACCTAACCAGATTCAACGCCGCAGCAGCCGCAGTTCAAGATGCCGATGAGAAGCTTATCCTAATGGCCCTCTGCAGTGGGGTGCATCCGGACACTAAATTTGCTAGAAGATTGACAAAAGAAAAACCAGCTACTTTACCCGATTTCTTCCATGAAGCCGGGAAATACATGAGGCTTGAGGATGCTGCCATTGAGGGGCAGTCAGGACAGCAAAGTAAGACGACCCATGGCAACGCCCCTGCTGTGGCAAGGGACGTTCGAAGAAATGATTCCAGAGACAATGCTGGGGGCAAGAAGGTAGAAAAGCGCCTATATCGGCCAGGACCAAGATTCGACACTTACACCCCTTTGAACGAGACCGTCGAAAATATCTTCCTTGCCACCCAAGGCGAAGTTAGATACAAACGCCCACCATACAAGAAGGAATCAGATAACGCACAGAAGTCTGGAAAATTCTGCCGCTTCCACGAATCTCACGGACATGATACCAACGAATGCCATCATCTCCGAGATCTGATTGAGGAACACATCAGAAGGAAGAAACTGGAGCGTTATGTAAAAAGTCAAGACAGGACTCTAGCTCCTGCCAATGAAAACCCAAGGCTACCCTCACCAGGGACCGACAGAGGAAACCGCAACGCTAGCAGCTCTAGTCAAGAGAAGATAGTGGTCCATACCATCTCAGGAGGTCCGCACATCGCAGACAGAAGTTGGAGAGAGATGGAAAGATATGGGAAGTCGCTTAGAGACAATAGAGACTGTGTCAATACGGTTATAGAAGAGCGCCACCCAAAGCGGAAAGAAAGTGATGACATCACATTCAGTAAACGTGACCTAGAAGGAAGACAGTACCCTCACATGGATCCCATGGTTATCTCTGCCCGACTCGGTCCCGCCGAAGTTTACCGAATCCTGGTAGACACTGGAAGCTCTGTAAATATCCTATTCAAACACGCATTCGACAAAATGAAGCTATCAATGAAGGATGTATCTCCCTGCGATAAACCACTACACGGTTTCACTGGAGATGCGAAGATGCCCCTCGGGCAGCTGGACCTCTTTGTTGAGATTGGAAGCCATCCCCGCTCCGTTGTAAGGAAACAAAAGTTTGTGCTGGTAGAAAACCATTCGGCCTACAACGCCTTCTTAGGAAGACCAGCCTTGTCTGACTTCCAGATTGTCCTAGCCCCATGGTGCCTGAAAATGAAATTTCCAACAGACAATGGGGTAGGGGAAGTGGAAGGAGACCAGGATATTGCACGAGACTGCTATGTAACCGAACTTCGCAACAACCACAAGAAAGATAAAGGGAAAGGTGTAGAGATTGCCCTCTGCACAAAAAACCTTGAAGCATAGCAACTAAAGAAAGCCCCTCCTCTTCGATACACCAGCGACCCTTTCAACGAATTAGACCCAAGGGACAAAGAGGAGGAGGCCACCGCCGAGTCTGCAGAGGCTATGGAGTTTATATCTGTAGACAAGCACGACTCAAGTAGGCTACTGAAAATTGGGTCCCAGCTGAAAGCTGAATTAAAGGAACAACTCATTGATTTTCTCCGCCACAACTTGGATGTATTCGCTTGGTCACACGCTGACATGACCGGAATCTCCCCCGACATAGCATGCCACGTATTAAACATTGATCCTACCAAGGCGCCTGTAAAACAAAAAAAGAGAAGTATGGGGGCAGAGCGATCAGCAGCCCTCGATGAAGAAGTAAAGAATCTACTCGCCAATGACTTCATACGAGAAGCTATTTACCCAGAATGGATCGCCAACCCGGTACTAGTAAAGAAGGCTAATGGGAAGTGGCGGACCTGCATTGACTTCTCCAACCTAAACGACGCCTGCCCAAAGGATTGCTTCCCGCTTCCCAGAA
This sequence comes from Allium fistulosum, assembly GCA_030737815.1. Taxonomy (NCBI): domain Eukaryota; kingdom Viridiplantae; phylum Streptophyta; class Magnoliopsida; order Asparagales; family Amaryllidaceae; genus Allium; species Allium fistulosum. The sequence goes on from CM060904.1 coordinate 923,146,654, forward strand.
TCGACCAACTTGTAGACAGCACAGCCGGGCACGAACTCCTATCTTTTATGGATGCATACTCAGGATATAACCAAATTCCTATGCATGCTCCCGACCAAGACCACACTAGTTTCATCACCGACCGGGGTTTATACCGCTACAAAGTGATGCCCTTCGGACTTAAAAATGCAGGAGCCACCTACCAGCGCCTCGTCAACAAGATGTTTGCAGGGCTAATAGGACGAACTATGGAAGTATATGTAGACGACATGCTGGTAAAATCACGGAAAGCCAAAGATCACGTAAGCCACCTAGGCGAAATGTTCCAGGTACTTCGACAGTATGGAATGAAGTTGAATCCACTAAAGTGCTCCTTCGGAGTGTCATCGGGAAAATTCTTAGGGTTCATCGTCCATGCCCGAGGAATTGAAGCAAACCCTGAACAAGTCCGAGCATTAAGGGACATCAAAATACCTTCCACCCGAAAGGAAATGCAAAGCCTAAATGGAAAAGTGGCCGCCCTAAGCCGATTCATCTCCAAAGCAATGGACAAGTGCGTCCCCTTTTTCGAAGCTCTAAAGAAAGATAAAGGAAAGTTCGAATGGACGGACGAATGCTTAACCGCTTTCCTTAACCTAATCGAACACCTCCAGAAACCACCGGTACTCTCGACCCCAAGCGAAGGCGAAGAATTATACCTATACCTTGCTGTGTCATCTCACGCTCTAAGCGCTGCCTTGGTAAGGGAAGACAACCGCACGCAACGACCAGTTTACTTCGTCAGTAAAAGGTTTACTGGGGCAGAAGTCAGATATCCTAAACTTGAAAAGTTAGCATACTGTTTACTAATCACTTCACGAAAACTACGTCACTACTTCCAATCCCATTCCATCAAAGTTCTGACCGATCAACCACTGAGGCAGGTACTCCATCGTCCCGACACTTCCGAGCGACTACTTAAATGGTGTATTGAGCTGAGTCAATATGATATCACCTATCACCCTCGCACCGCCATCAAGGGACAAGCCATGGCTGATTTCATTGCAGAATTCACTACCAACGAGGATAAGGAGCAACTGGAAATAACGGAAGATATCAAGTGGAATCTCTTTGTGGACGGTGCATCTAACGAACAAGGCTCGGGGGCAGGTGTGGTAATAATCACTCCCAGGGGAAATAAACTGCACTATGCTATAAGGTTGGAGTTCGCTGCCACCAACAACGATGCAGAATATGAAGCAGTGATAGCTGGACTAGAAATTGCCATAGAAATCGGAGCCAATTCTTTGTGTCTTCGCAGCGATTCTCAACTTATTGTTAATCAAATACTAGGAGAATTCCAAGCTCGAGAGGAACGACTCATAGCATATCTAAAGAAGACCAAGTTGCTCCTCAGCCGATTGGATCAGTACTTAGTCAAACACATCCCTCGGGAAGAGAACCAAGAGGCCGACGAATTGGCAAAGCAAGCGAGTATGAGAGACATCGCCATCTTCGGGGCAGTAACCATCTCAAAGCAAACGGTCCCGAGTTTTGAGCAAGTGAATCTGATAGCCGCAGCCGAAGAAGCAACTTGGATGACTCCCATCCAAGACTACCTACAAGGTGGCACACTACCCAACGGGCGTAATGAAGTCAAGAAAATCTTGAGGAAAGCGTCCCGCTATACAATACAAGAAGACATCCTCTATCGGCGCGGTTTCTCTAACCCATTATTAAGGTGTGTCGCCGGAAGGGAAGCCAAGGAAATCTTATCCAACATCCATCAGGGGAGCTGTGGAGATCACACCGGGGGGCAAACATTAGCAAAAAAGATACTCCGATACGGATATTTCTGGCCCACCTTAAGCAAGGATGCCTTAGATTTCGTCAAGAAGTGTGACAGATGCCAAAAATTTGCTAAGATCCCTCGGCTACCAACAACCGAGATTACTCAGATGACCAGCCCTTGGCCCTTCGCGATATGGGGAATTGACTTAATCGGCGAGCTACCAATGGGCCGAGGCGGGGCCAAATATGCTATAGTGGCAGTTGATTATTTCACCAAATGGGTGGAAGCGGAACCTCTAAATAAAGTATCTTCAGCAAAAGTTATTAACTTCTTGATCAAAAATGTTCTATGCAGGTACGGAGTCCCACTCAAAATCATATCAGACAATGGACTTCAATTTGACAGCGAGGAATTCGCCAACTGGTGCCAAGAACATAGAATTCATAAAAGCTTCTCATCCGTAGCGTATCCCTAGGCAAACGGACAAGTCGAAGCGGTCAACAAAATTCTGAAAACTCTAATCAAAAAGAAGCTCGAAAAGTCAAAGGGCGCTTGGGTGGATGAACTTCCTACGGCACTATGGGCCTATCGCACATCTTTCAGAACATCGACAGGGCACACTCCTTTCTCTTTGGCATACGGATCGGAGGCTATGCTCCCAGTTGAAACTATTGTGCCTTCCCATCGTCGGATCCACTATAACCCAGAAGAGAACGAAGAACTCCTTCACATGTCTTTGGATCTAATCGAGGAGAGAAGAAACGATGCAATCCTCAAAACAACAGCCCACAAGCAAAAAGTGGCAGCACAATACAACTCCAAAGTCAAGCATCGTACCTTGCAAGAAGGGGATCTTGTCCTCAAGCGAATCTTCCCTCGCCCCGGAGCACTAGACCCAATCTGGGATGGACCATATGTAATTCATAAAGATCTCCACAACGGGGCCTATATTTTGTCAACAGTGGACGGAGAGGTGTTCCAGAGGGCATGGAACATCCAACACCTCCGTCGATACTTTTCTTAACTTGTATTGCCCATATGAAGTGAATTAACAAAGAGAATCAGTGGACGTAGGCCTTTTCGTGCCGAACCACTTTAAAAAACCTTGTCTCTTTTTTTTGTTCCTTTGTATCTTGGCTGCTTGTTAACTTTATCCTTTTCTGTTGAACAAAATCCTGAGTATACAGCATTTCTATTCAAAGCACTCCACAACACAACTTCACCTGGACAAGACCTAACAGGTACTATGCGAATCTATGCCCTCGCCAATGAGACACTTTTGCTCCAGCATCCCTCTGCTGCGGGTTAACTCATTGCTCGCGACGGCGCTTAAAGCCAACTGTAATGAGCCGATTATAAGCCACCGAGAAGGCCGACTATAGCCGAGGCAGCTCATTACGGCGTTAGGCTCGCCGGCAACTGTGAACCGACTATAAGCCCCAACATAAGGTGTGGCCAGCCAGGGGCAGTTCACAGTTGACGATCGGCACCCACGCTAGCCGGCCACAGTAAATCGAATAATACCCACGATTACGGGCCATAATGGCCCGGGTAGTTACTGTGCGCGATCTCGGCTCCGGTGTGTCTTAAGTGCGGCTGTGGTAAAAAAGAATTAACTCCCCGCGGAGGCGTAAGATGGGTGACAAATGTCTCCAAGACCCACAGCTAGGGAAAGTGACTACAAAACCCGTTTGCCACGAACTTAAGCACATCGAAGGCCTTCCGTGATTGGAAGTTTTACTATTTCACGTATTTCAGTTTTACTTAAAAAGCTTTTTTTTTCCTGTCCCCTATAACAATCCCTAAAGTACATGATACAGAGTAGGAGATACTTGCCAATGGGTGTAGGGACTCACAGTGGCAGGACATTCGACTACATTCCATGCTCGGTCCTACAAGATATTCAAGACTGCCATCTACGATTAAAACATGAAAGGCGGTATTTTCTTCTTTTATGTACAGATACATGACTATAATTTGTTCACACCACACACTAATATTGCAAGTCATAAAATTATGGTGTAGAACCAGAGTCTAACATCAAACACAATTTAATTACAAGAATATACATAGCTACATTTCTCATACGATATGTCGAAATAGCAACAAATATTCAAGAAATGACAAAATCAGCTTAAGTTAAAAAATTACACGTCAAGAATAATGTTGATTATTACAAGTAGCAAGAATTACAACTTAGAAGTTACTCTACTGTCTTAAGACTAACAGATACAACAATGCCAAGCCTACAAAAAGAATTTTCCAGGTCTAATCAGGGAGCCGGTTGCGTCGAAGTCTTGTCCTTGCTCTGTTGCCCGCCTGTCCGGTCATAAAAGGGATTCATTAGTGATAAGTAACCAAGTTAACGGAAAGACTAGAAAGGAAGACTTACCAGCACCTGCTTCTTGACCATCCTGGTCGTCATCCTCTACCTGCACACCTGCCTCCTCAGCAGCAAGCAGCCGCATACCCTCCTTTACCGCCACTTTCTCCTCCTTGGTGAACTGGGCAGTGACCACATCCATACTGAAGACCGTTCCACCCTCTTTATCTGCATCAGCCTTAGCCTCCTCCAAAGCCCGAAGATAGATCTTAGCCATGACCCTGGGATAATCATCCATCCAAGAGAGATTGCCCTGCTTCCAAGTTCGGAAATACATGTCCTGGAGCATGTCATCCATCATTCCCTCATTCTCCTCAAACTCCCTCATCCGGGCATCGGAAGCCGACAACCTTTCGACGGCAGCATCTCTCTCCAATCTGTATCTCGAGCAATCAGCCTGAAGGGACCTCCGCATCACCTCCATCTCTTCCCTCAACTTAGCTTGAGCAAGCTCTGCAGCCTCAAGTTTCTCGGACAATTCCTCCACCTGCTCGAGATCCGCTCTCCGAACCTCATCCACCGTGGCAATAGCCATGTCAATTCGCTCTTTGCAAGTAGCTTCCATTTTCCGCAATTCGGCCCGACTGGCCTCTTCCATGGTTTTCCTTAGTCGCCCAGTAGCAGCCTCATGCTGAGAAATCTGAATAGCCTGATCCGCAAGCTGTTTGGCCTGATCCGAAACCACCAATCGAAGTCGGATATTGGCGCTCCCAATCTCCTCTCCGGCCTTAACCAGCCGAGCATGATGCCCCATCAGCTTCTTGGTCTCCTCTGCCACCCGATCAATATTAGCCTTGGCCTCGTCTCCCATAGTGACTATACGAGTAGTGAGTAGATCGAGATCTAAGGACTTGGCTTCATCAAGTACTCGTACCATGGGGTTACGGGGGAGAAGGTGTTCACCAGTGACTTCGTCAAAAGTAATATCATGAGAACTTGGATCCAGATCAGGATGACCCGCAAATGGATTACGGGCCAAGTCGGGACGGTCGATATGAATAACAGAAGGGTTTCCGGACGGGTGCGGAGAAGGTGCAAACTCGCTACCCTCCTCAGTAATATCATGAATAGGCTGAGCCGGAGGCTGAGGACCGGGCGAAGTTTCGGATAAAGGATGACTCCTCTTCCTCTGCTGAATACCCTCTTCGATGACCCCAAGAAGAGGACGGTAGCCGACTACATCCCCGGAGCGTTGGGTTGAGGGCTTCGGCTTAGCAGAAATTTTGGAAAGTTTATATTGCTCAAGCCTGTGTCGAAGGTCTGAAGCTTTGGACGTCTTGCCTGCTCCTGATATAAAGAACAAGTGTCACAATCTTACATTACTATACGATTCGAGAAACGCGGTAAATTACAAGTTAAAAAAGGAAAAGAAACACAGCTGTGGTTGTACAAACCCTGGGGAGGAGTGGGATACTGCAATAAGTCCTGGATTTCATTCCAGGACGGGAGCGGGTCATAAAATATTCCTAAGTCCCTATCATTAATGAAGCATGCAGGAGTCAAGAGTTCACCTTGAGTCGTCGGAGCCACCTTGGCTGGAATGGTCGGAGAAGACTCACTTGCACCAGTCCCGGCTTTGTCCGCCTTCCCGGTCTTCTCTGCCAAAGCTGGATCCTCATCCAACCCCTCAAAAGCCTGGTGGAACGCATCATCCGTCCACTCCTGAATCTCGCCCGCTTTCCCAGGAAGTAGGGCCCCGATGCCATCGCCACCTTTGTCACCATCCCGACCATCTCCACCCTCGCCTCTTTCCTCCTCTATGTCTTCCTCCTCCCGGGTAAGTGGACAATTGCTGGGGGAGGTACCGTCCGATTTCTTGAGTTTCTTACCTCCGACAGCTGGAGGTTTTGTGAAAGGTTTCCTCTTGCTACTCTCTGCCGTAACACCTTCCTTGGTCTGAGCAGCCGCCCTCTCCTCCGCCGTTTCCCTCAGCTTAACTACAGACTGCTGCGGAAGGATTAAGTTATATTCCAGAAGAATCGCATTTCTAATCAAGAAGGCAGATGATCTATATTTCCCAAGAATGGCTTCTATCTCAGCCGCCGTCTGAACCAGGCGGTCAGTCTCCACAACCGGAAAGCCACCTGTCGCTAGCAAAAATGAGAAAGTATGAGAAGAAGCATCGCAATCGGAATAGAAATTATAAATAAAAGCATCAACTTACATCCAGAGGTAAAGCGCCGGATTGAGACGGAGTCGTCCCTAACAAAGAACCACTCTTTCTTGAACATGTTGAATTTAGAGTACAGGTCCAAGACCGGCTTGAAGGTCACAGCTGACTCCAAGCTAATATATGGGGACCCCTTCTTATAGCCCCTTAAATTATACAAGTACCGGATCTCCCGGTTGGAGGGAGCACGACCATACTTCCTCCGAAAAATAACGAAAAGGCTCACCAGTATGGCATAAGAGTTGGGCTGAAGCTGGAATGGGGCCACCTTTAGATACGTGAGGAAGCTGACTACCCAAGCATTGAGAGGCGGGATAGCACCACACATACAATGGTACCTACTATAAGCAAAGTATCCTTCGGGAGGATTGTATGGCATGACTCCTGGGCCCGGCAGCAGCATGAGGGCTCTATCGATCCCAAAGGAACGAGATATAACATCGAGCTGCTCCTCTTTGAGAGAGCTAGGAAAGCAGTCAGGCGGGGAATCCAGCAGCTCCTGGGGACCATATCCATCCACTAATGACCTTGGGGCGGGCCCATGACGCTCCGATCCTGATTGAGCTGGGGGCACGGCCGAGGACTCTCCTTCACCCCCGGATCTCTTCTTGTCTGATCGAGTTTCTACTTTGCGAGACATTATCTACAACACCGGAAAAGCATAGTGTTAGAACAAAGGATGTAAACAAGTAAGCATATAATATGGAATTTCACTTAAAAAGTTCAAAGTATGAAACACATGTTCACTCGGTACAATAGTTCATTCGGCAAACAGATACATCACTTCAATGGTTCATTCGGTAGTATAATATAAGTTTCATTCGGTGCCCAAAGAACCAAGTTCGTTCGGTAAATCAGGACCAAAACTCGTTCGGCACTAAGCCCTATTCTCATTCGGTAGTGCGATACAGGAAGCATTCGGCTTTAGAAACCTATCATGTTCATTCGGCGAAAGGACGTATACCTGGTTCGGTGCGAGCTTGATTCGGCAAAAAGTTGATTCGGCTAAACTCGTCTCTCTGGTTCGGTTGTTCGGTAAGGAAAAGCAAAGGGGGTATAGCCCCTATATATAGACAAGCGAGAGGCAACCGGATCAGCCGGTTCGGCATTCCTCGCCGAACGAACCTACCTCAACTACAGTAAACAACCAAAAACAAAGCACGCCATATTCAAGAATATGCCCCACTTTGGGGGGAAAATGTTGGGCGTGTTCTCACCCAGAAGACATGGAAACCAAGAAACTTGCTTCATTCGGCAGACTCATTCGGCAGCCCCATTCGGCAGACCCCATTCGGCAGGCACCATTCGGTAGACCTCGCTCAACCCCATTCGGCAGGCACCATTCGGCAGACCTCACCCGAACCACCTCTTGCCGAACCAACCGAACCAACCTTCCCAACTCCCACCGAACCACCTCCTGCCGAACCATCTCCACACCGAACCAACTCTCTCTCGAGACTGCCGAACCAACCCTCTTTCGAGACTGCCGAATGAACCTCCTACCACCGGACCAAACGCTACCGGACCAAGACGTGCCAGGCCAGATCACGTCAGCCCAGGCCCACCAGCAGCTATATACATCCAAGACCCCTGCTCCCAACCTCACTCTATAAATAGAGGGGCAGGGGTACAACAATGGGAACAAGTTTGAGAGCTCAAGCACGGAAGGAACTCTTCAAACAACTTTCTTTTACTCGTATCAAAGCTTTGTACTTGTAGTCATAAAAAAAGAAGGGAAATAACATATAAAGTGGACGTAGGCACATTCTGGTTGAACCACTATAAATCCGCGTGTCTTTTTACAGTTTAGTCCCTGTTTTTTACGTATTTGCATAAGTCGCTCAAATTACTAAAAATAACATAAGATCTACTAAATCACACAACTTTGAGGTGTTTGTCCATTTTTTGTGCAAACAATGTTATAAAAACTTTCAGAAATAAAGGTACCTCATAAGACCATGCCGCACATAAACACAGATGGGTTTTTACTTTATGATAACTAAATATTGTTTATTATAAGATCCTGTGATATTATAATAATGTATAGAGTTCAAATAAAATATGGAATCATAGCTGAAATTGTTACATTAATTAAATTCCAGCATAATAGGTATACAACTAAATCAATTGGGGGCACGTATTGGAGATGTTATTTCCATCAATAACAAGGCTACTGGGGTACCGCCTGCCACAGTACACCTACAAAAATGTATCGAGGGCCTCACATGGACCCCCTACGAATCAGAGTCGGTCACCCGTTTAATATGACATACCAGATTACATCATTCCCCAGGACCAAGACTCCAAAACAATATGCACCAACCATGGCCCCACTTCCATGTGCATACCAAATCTGTAAATGTCAATTCTAAATCAAGGAATGACTGCTCCTAAAGGTGCCGAACCACATAGCTCTGAAGCATATCCCATGTTTTAGTCATTGTCGGGTTGTGAGGCTTGTGAGGCCATGATTAACTTTTTCCACTCTTAGCAATTCCTATTTAGAATGCTAACACTGCCTTCCAGGCACCAATGCAATGCTAGCATTCGCCCATACCTGTTGTTCAAAATAAGAACAAACCGAAGGCACCACTTCTACAACATCCATTTTGGAATCACCCTCAGGATTAGTAGTAAGTAGCCTTTGCACTTCAAAGAACTCCATCTTCGATTCCATCATCTTCAAGATGTCTTCAATATGACAATTGAGTTGGTTTGAAATGGTTTTTGGATAATTCATACCTATCTGATCCCTGTCTCTTCGAACCAACATTCGGTAGTTTCCGGTAAACTCAACTCTGGTTCTTTTTGAAATAATCAGACAATACATAAGAGCGAAGATCACCTTCTAACCATTTAAGTGGATGAATTTCCTTATCATTTGCCTTAAGAGAACAAAATGAGATTTATACGCATAGTACATCATCATCGAAGATGACTGTGCCATATAACCCCCGTGTTTCTCCTAGATATTTCTAGAGTTATATATTGACCAAGATTTTATAGTCGGTGATTTAACTATCAAATAGACAAACAATCAACATAGATTAAATACCATATGGGATCCACTAAGCCTCTATAAATTAATCTTCCATTAATTAAATCACTTTTTGATTATTTGATTTGAAATACCTTCATATATTTTCACAAACTCCTTATACACCTTTCAATACTTGGAAACATTTATATACTTATTTCACCGGTATAAGAATATTAACACAATATTATACTTTCAATACATAGAAAATATATCCATATACTTATCTCAACGGTATAATTAAATTTATAAAAGTTAAGGATGATTTCCTCCTTTACGAATTCATAATTTAAATGGGAAAAAATAAATATCATCTAAAACATTTTTACTGTAAACCAAACCACTATCCTTTGGTGTTAAGTATGAAAAGAATGTTTTCATACCACCAGAATTAAAAAGGATCAATTACCAAAATCAAATCTCATTCCTTTATAAATTCCCTTTTTATAAGCCCGTTTCACATTTACAAATCCTTTTATAAGTCCCTAAAATAGTTGAGAAAACTTCTTTTATAAATATCTAAAATGATTTATAGAGTCTCTTCTATTTATAGAACTCTTTTATAAATCTTCCTTTATAACTCCTTTAAAAAAATCGTTTATAAAATCCTTTACAAAATCTCATTTGTAAATCTCCTTTAAATAAATCCTTTTATTAAGTAAAATTCCATTTTATAAAACAAATTGTTATTTATAAATACATTTATTAAATTAATTAATTACCTTTAAACATCACAATAAATAATTAATTAACTTTAAAACATCCTTAATAAAAAAATTATTAACTTAACCCATTATTAATTAAGTTAATTAATTAACTTAACCTTAATTAAATAACTTAAAATATAATTAATAATATAATTAAATAACTTTAAAACATCTTTAATAAAATAAATAATTAATTAACTTACTTCAGAACACCATTTATAAACACTTAACCTCAACTTGTTATAAAACTGAAGTTATTTTAAATCTATAACTTTACAAATTTGGGAAGAGACTTAACGACCATAATGTTACCAAACCAAGTTATCATTTAATTCGATTAGACTTTTCAAGTCACATAATTGGTATTTACATAAGCAAAATGTATGTAAATCAAATCAACAGATTCACAACCACTAGATAATCCATCAATTATCTAATATTAATTAATCCACATATTAATTAGTTGGCATATGAATAAATGTCCAAATTAATATAATAGCAAAACGGGGATTTATTCTGCTAAATAGATGTCATCAAAAATCAACACAATTTATTTATAGCAGAATGGTGTTTTGTTCTGCTTAATTGATGTCCAAAATAATCTGTTTAATTTAATTTATCAGATCGGTGTTTTATTTGGCCAAATAGATATTACCAATGAAGTAAAATTAATTTAATCATGTCATTATTTAAAATAACATAATTAAATTCAACCTCTATTATTAAATCATAAATTTGTACTTCATCTAAACTAACAACAAGTTTTACCACCGCGTTCTACTAGTTCATACGAACCTAGTGCAATAATTCGCGAGTCAAACGGGTGTAAATATGATGAGATATAGCACTTCAAAGTTTGACTCTATAGTTTATAAAATTAAATAAACAAATTAAATTTGAAAAGCTTTCCCACCAAAAACCAAGGCCCAAGGCCCACTACCCAAACCCACTTCAACTACTCCCTTTTCCCAAACTTATTCTCCAATTCAAATCTATATGCCTGGAGCCAAAGAACCAAGTGCACAAACGTGCACGCATGCATGTACATGCCTTACCAACGCCGCGGATCACCGTTTTGACCCTACCTCCAAGTTCCCCTCAATCGACACGACTCAACCGACCCACCACCGTCACCTCTAGTGCCTCGAATCAAGATCCGACCCTCTCAATCAAAATCAAAGTTGCGTATAGGAAAACAGCCGCCTCGTTCGACAAGCAATCTGTGGCGCCCTACCCCGAGACCCACATTAACAAAGAGTATTACGGGGTAATACTATCTACTAATGCGGAGAATAGGGCTAGTTAGGAGCGACCATCTATAGCCTTATCTTAAATTTCTATTGAATACGTCGATAAATGCTCTATATTTTTTTCTCCTTTCTCAAGTGGATCGACATATCCAATAAATACTTAATACAAAGCCATAGGTGGCTATAGGATCTATCAGAACAAAATACAACAACTCAAATGCATAACACATCACAGAATAGCAAATAGATATATACATATATACCGATACATCCCAATACAATACAAATAATACATCATAAGTGGTATGACGACCACAATATACACACGAGTCAAAACAGTATACATATCATAGTAGCGACAGAAAGACTACAACACAAAGGGCTAGCAGATAAGTCCATGCGGAAGTAGAATAGGCTAAGTCTATTAAGGGTACCTAACCTGAAACACCTCGGTCTGACCCGAGTATAAAATACACGGATCAATCTAGCTAAACAAATCAGTTTATAAGGATAAGCAGTAATAGACGCATAAGGATAAGGGTAATGTTCTTCTTAAACAAGAAACAATACTGAGTATAAGCATGAGTATAAGTATGGTATGGTTACTTTAAGTAATGGGATGATATCACTTACACGAACATATAACCTCAAGAGAGATAAGACAATCCATTAAACGCTAAATATAGCAAGCCTCATATCATCGGCATATCACAAATCATCAATAGTGGTTTAGGGAAAATATAACTCCTAAAAAGGAGAAATCTCAAACCCGTCAAATCGACAAACTCAAAGAAATCACCTTCTTAAAATACGACATAAGGAAATCAAATATAACTCTCCAACATAGGAGAATATAATCCCAAATAAATGCCAAAAGGCAAATCTCATGTAATAACGCCAATATGCAAATCTCAATAATAACGCCAAAAGGAAAATCTCAAATAACGCCAGTGTAGGCAACTTAAATCTCAAAAATAGAACTCCCAAGAGTTCAAATTCCCGAAAGGTAATCGCCACACATATACATCGAATGGTTCAAAGGACCAATTTCGGAAAGGGGCGATACACTAGGGAAAATAGTCAAAGAAATCATCTCAAAAGTGTTTGCACGTGCATGTGGCCGAAGCCTTGCCAAGTACTATTATCTCAAATAGGTTCCTCGCCCGAAGGCAAAATGTCACAATGACAAATACGCTGCAATGTCAAATACGTCGCAATGGAAAATACGCCGCAATGGTAAATGCCGCAATGGCAAACATCTCGAAGACAAATACGCCGCAATGGCAATGATCCAAAGGTCCAGTACTGGCACGCTGCAATGGCAAATGTGTCACAAACTCTCGGATAGGAACCCAAACAATGTTAACGTGTGTCCCGTACCACACATTCACACTAAACGGTTTACTAACCGCTAGTAAATTTCACACTCAAAGCAGTAAAACGTTTACCTCATTTCATCGATAAACTCGACCCGAATGTCAAAACGATCAAACGGACAAGTCGGGAATTAACCGATAAGATAAACGCACGTGTCCCGTACCACGTGTTTTACCAAACCGTTTAATCCCCCTTCTCATTCGCTCGAAATGTGCAAAAACGTGTAAGTTATATATAATATAATTTACTTGGGAAAACAAGCTTTGAAAACCAATTTTCGAAATCAATTTGAAAATCCTATTTGGAATTTCCCTTATTATGGAGAATAAATAGATTTTACACTTGAAAAAACATTAAGATATTATATAATTATTATTTTGAAATGCCCATTAATTGTAAAAATCATTTCAAAAAGATTCGGAGAAAACCGTGCTCGAAAACAAATAAAAACAAGGAAAATCACTCAAACCGATATTCGAATTCAATTCGGAATCAATACAAATTTGAATTTCAAATTCTCAAAATTTAGCTAGCCTATTGATAGGCATCATAGCACTTTAAAACATCACATAACTATTATCAAAATCAAGCAAGATAGGAAGGAAAACAAGCTAAAAACAAGTCGCAAATCAAAAGAACAAATGCCAGACTACTCGTGCTTGGGCCAACAAGGGGTCGACCCAGCCCAGTGGCCAGGTCGACCGCCTGGTCGACCTGGAGGGTGCTGGGTCGACCTGCCTGTCGACCCAGGCTACGAACTCTTCTCCATGTTGTTTTCCAGCCTTGTATTGATTTTCCAGGGTCAATCTAACATATCAAACGACAAAATTTTTGGATGAAAATTGACATGCACATAGTTTAACATATAAACAATACTCCAGAAAAGATCCAGTAGTAATTTGAGTGAAAATCAAAGAGTTATGGCCACTCAAAGTGGCAACCAGAAACAAGAAATTCAATAAAACAACTGACAGAAAGATATACGTATACAGAAGCTATTTTCTTTCAGATCTTGGCATTAGCAGGCTAGTTTCAGCTAGAAATGTGAGATGCAAACTCCCCTTTGCTATTAGAGAGCAAACTCGGAGAATCGGAGGAAAGTTGCTTGATTTTGGGAAGAAGGAGCTTCTCTTAACCTTCTAGGACTCAAGACAAACAAATGCAACAGGAAAGGAAGAAATTAACAGCCAACTCTTCTAAAAACAAGACTATGATGGGATAATAAGGTTTTGGAATGAGATTACCTTTTAGTTTCACTCTAAATTGATAAAAACAGCAACTTGTTTGAAAAAGATTTGAGTTTGAAAGCTTGGTTTGAAGAAAGAGGAGTTTTCTTTTACTGGTTGAGAGGAAGAAGGTGGAACTCATTTCTGTACGTACAGGGAATGAGATCATGTTTCTCACTTCCTAACTACAGGCTATTACTTGGCTAATGGGCCTTTGGACCCAAAGTATAAGAGTTAATAAATAAGCCTAAGGTTTAATTAAATAACCCTTAACCAAAAATGTGCATATATCACATATACACAAAAATAAAAAGCATTTTCTCTCAAGTTTTACACAAGAAAAATATGAAAACTTGTATACTTATAAAATGAAACGTTTTCTACCATATAAAAAGATAAATTTTTATTTTTAAAACATTTTTATTATTAAAAAGTCCTTAATTTACAAAAATGCACTATTTACTCAATAAATGAATAAAACTTTATTTTTAACTTCTAAAATTCAACAAAAATACTTTTCTCACTTAGAGAAATATTTCAAACCATTTCCAAACATAATTTAAAGCCAAAACATATTTTAAAATCAATTTCCACCTTTTTATTTAAATAAAACACCTTAAAAAATATCATACTTCTTTTAAAAATTATTAAAAGAAGTAATTGGCAATAATTAATACAATTATTGCATTTTCTCCAAATAAAACCCATTTTCCAATCAGTATTAACCCAATTAAATAAAATAAAGTTCCAAACTTTATTTTTCTCATTTTATTTTCAAAATTCATTGTTTATTCCAAATAAACAATTTAAATTTCTAATTTTATTTTAATTTACAATATTAAATTATAACTACCGTTATAATTTAATATTAATTAGTAATCTCCAAAACCAGGGTTGTTACAGACTCCCCCCTTAACAAAATTGCGTCCATACAATTTCTAGAGAAGGGTTTATATTCAACATAATTATTTCATCAATCAAAGGAAGATAGATAAGCTCGAGTTTAAAATTTCTCATCCTTAACACAAGATGATAGAAAACCAAGATAAGATTGCTCGATTAATTCTATGGTTTCCCGAGTGGAATTACTGGGATTTGCGGACCATTGAATTTCTACGAGCAATACATCCCTATTTCGAAGGCGTTTCACCTTCAAAGCAAAACACAGATAGGATGTTACACAATAGATAAATCGGGTGAGATCGATTCCTAAGAAGCTTCACGAACAGAGTCGGGATTTAGTCACAACTTTATCCCGAACTCCAACCTACAAGATGATAATCGATACGACCTTCCGTATAACACTACGAAGGGAGTCATACTGATATTAGATTGACCATTATTATGGAAAGAAAACCCAATAAGAGGTAGGTGGTTTTCCCCCAATACCACCAAACTCATACGACTGCATAAATGCAAGTCGTAAAATAATTGCACAAAGGCAATTTAAGACTCAAGGAATAGATTTTTTTAAACTCTCGCTTACTAATCAAATATTCTTAAAGTTTCCAACCGATTATCTTCAAGATTTAAAATTCTCAATTTTAAACACTTGAAAATTTCTAAAGCTTCTTACTTAGATTTTTAAATTTAAATTCATTACTCTTCATTAGAGTAAATAAAGTTTAAGTTGTTTATTCTCTAATTCTTCCATAGTAATCTCTAGTTTGCAACATATATTATTATTTTTTCAATTTGTTTCCCAAATTTTCTAAGTGTTAGAAATTTCCAAAAAAATCGGCGGAGTCTCCTTTGTACGAAAGGCCGTATACAAAATTATAAAAATGATTTATATAATATACATCGACCATTAGGTCGAAAACATAATATATACCATCATTTAACACTTTAAAATTAATCTGAAAACATACCTTCCTTTTTAGCATTTTAAAGCAAGTTTGCACACTCTTATATATAATCTTTTTTCTCAAAATATATTCCAACTATCCTCTTTCACCTGTACTTAAGTCAAATAGATGATAATAGTTCATGGTCATAAATAAGAAGTACTACACTTAACTATTAAGGGGAAATAAATCAATTTTAATTCAGACCTGCTGCAAAGAAGAAATGTTTTGACCCAGCAAACAACCAAATCTGAATTTTATTTATAAAACTAAAGTTGTTCTACTAAGTCTAAGCTTTCCAGCAATATAAATATCATCAAAATCGGATATACAGTTTGAAAGTTATGTTAAATTTACTTTCAGCTTAAATCTTAAATAATTTTGTAATAAAGAAGAACTTCCTATCCACTTTCAAACCTATATTAGACTCAGTAAAAAGAAAAATCTTTAAAAGTAGTAAAAAGAAATTTTATAGCTTACTGAAAGCTCTTTGATTAACAAAAAGATTGAACTCATTTGGAGTTATAAATCTCAAGTTATTGCTTTTTTAGTACAGCACTTTTCCAAACAAAATTTCAGCTTTTAAATCAATTTAAAATTTGAAATTCTTCCAAACCATTTTAATTTCAAACTATATTTTCAACAAGCTTTTTGCTAAATCATTTATTAAATGATTTTCTTTTTTTTCCCGAAAAGCTAAGACATACAAAATTATGATCAACTTATGTAGTCATCAAATAAACAATTCATTAAGTGGAAATATTTTCATCACTTTCCAAAATCTAGCTTTAAAAACAACTAACTATGAAAACTCATTTTGGAAGAGATAACTAATCTCTTCCATTATCAAGAGATGATTATTGATTATCCACCAAAATAAATTTTTGGGATATATATATATAAAGTTTAAAATTATTCTCACAATTTAAGATGATTATACTACATGAATTGTTCATTTATCAAAACAATCCAAATTCACATTTCCACTTGTCACAAAAATTAAATTTCCATCTAATTATCAACATAAAACTAATTAAAGTTGATAATTAATTCAAACTTGTTTTCAAAATAATTTTGTAATTTCAAACCCACAAGTTTATACCATTTAAGTTTAAAACAAAAACTAGCTCACAAATTTATACTAAATGTTCTAAACTAACATTTCTTTATTTTCTCTTAAGATAGAGTTTTATATCAGTCCTCCACTATTACTTAAATAACTAAGTGCCAAAACAAATTTTTATAGTCATCATTAATAACTTGTACTAAACTATTCAATTAATATTTTACTTTTCAAACCAAAGTATTCTTTTACTTTAAATACATCGTTTTATTAATCAAAGCATCAAATAATATATTTTTTCTAATTAAGACATCCCCTTAATTAGAATTATTCACTTTACTTACCCAAATTACCATATTCAATTTCCCAAATTTCAAATAATATAAGGGTATTGCCTCGCCATTGATTTATAGTGAATGACCCCATCGATTGGCTGCAGAGTTGATCAAATTATCAAAACTGCCTCGCCACTCCTCCAACACTCACTATGGTTCAATGGTTTCATTAAACATTTAAAATAAAAATTAATACTCCACCTTATTAATTATTTCCAAACTTTACTTATTAAAACTCAATTTACCGTGTATGGCTGTCTCATCACAGCGTTTTGGAAATTCCTATCGATAATGTTGGCCAAACGCATCGATCGGAATTCTTAAAGCACTAGGCGGACAACCCAACACAAAAATTCATTTTCTTTAAAAAGAAATACCTCATATATAATACTCAAAATATTCTATGTCTTCCCAAAAACAAAATCCAATTTCTCTTAAAAACTTATCTTCAATTTGAAATATTTGAAAATTCAATTATAACTTATTCTCAAAATCAAAGACACAAGAAGAACTCATCGAGATATTCCCAGAATACTCGATTCACAAGGCTGAAGGAATAGTCTGGAGTGTTTGTTATTCCGAACGGTATAAAGAACCACTTACAAGACTCATAACACATGCGGAATGCGGTAAGAGTAACGCTATCCTCCGCGACTCGTAGCTTATGAAAAATCGATGTAGGGTCAAGTGAAGAATGGCCCTAGCACCACACAAAAGAGAGAAATGGGATATAAAAGCAAGGGTAAATATCTTCTCAAATGAGGAGAAGTAACATTAACAACAAATCATTACTTCAAGTGAAGTAATACCATAAAGTATATCAACAATTGAGTATCCAAAGAGGATGTCTCAAAAGGGGGTAAAAATGGCAATATCAAATAAATTCACCGAATCACCACATTTCCCTAAGGGACATCCTCGTAGGAGGATGACTGAAAAGCTAAGAACCGGGAATGAGGTCAATACAATATTCAATTGCCCGATTGGGTGTCATACTCGAAACGGACTCACAGAAATCAACAGAGTCACAATGACTGGAATTCGAGATATATCATCAACATCTCGAAACTCAATAGTGAATACAGAGACTGCAAAATCATCGTTAACATTCCGAAGGACAAGAAGCAACAAATCAGCCGAATAAGGATACCTAATATAGGATTTTCGAATCATAGAATGTGGCTTGATAATAGGCAAGCCACTTCATCTCAAACACTCCAAACTCTAGATAGAAAATATCATGCTAATTCGCATGAAAAGATAAGCTATAAGCAACAATCCCAAATCCTAAAACATCATGTCAAATATTGCAGATCCACTCAATAGGATTCGCAATCCTCACAAAAGAACAAGACAAGAACATCCAAAAGCATCAACAAACTCCTCCGATACGGATGGGTGTCAAGCACCCGTATTGAAGAGGACTCGAATAAAACAATTACGATTAGGATTACTCCTAAGATAAGATGTCATCAATTCTATTTTTGGAATACTATGGAATAAAAATATTCCTAGACATATCCCAAACTTCAATCTCAAAGGATACGATAAGATAAAGGACACAATGATTAAGGGATTTGTAACACTTGTACTATACTTGGATGTATCGTAATATATGCTTCTTTTATGTGTTTATCCTATTTTGTTCTGAACTTAGCTCTGATACCAAGCTGTGACGCCCCACCCTGAAACCCACATTAACAAAGAGTATCACGGGGTAATACTGTCTACTAATGCGGAGAACAGGGTTGGCTAGGAGCGACCATCTGTAGCCTTGTCTTAAATTTCTATTGAATAGGTCGATAAATGCTCTATATTTTTTTCTCCTTTCTCAAGTGGATCGACATATCCAATAAATACTTAATACAAAGCCATAGGTGGCTATAGGATCTATCAGAACAAAATACAACAACTCAAATGCATAACACATCACAGAACAACAAACGGATATATATACATATATACTGATACATCCCAACACAATACAAATAATACATCATAAGTGGTATGACGACCACAATATACACACGAGTCAAAACAATATACATACCAGAGTAGCTATAAAAAGACTACAACAAAAGGGGCTAGTAGATAAGTCCATGCAGAAGAAGAATAGGCTAAGTCCGTAAGGGTACCTAACGTGAAACACCTCGGTCTGACCCGAGTATAAAATACACAGGTCAGTCTAGCTAAACAAATCAGTTTATAAGGATAAGCAGTAATAGATGCATAAGGATAAGGGTAATGTTCTTCTTAAACAAGAAGGAACAATACTGAGTATAAGCATGAGCATAAGTATGGTATGGTTACTTTAAGTAATGGGATGATATCACTTACACAAACATATAATCTCAAGAGCGATAAGACAATCCATAAAATGCTAAATATAGCAAGCCTTATATCAACGGCATATCACAAATAATCAATAGTGGTTTAGGGAAAATATAACTCCTAAAAAAGAGAAATCCCAAACCCGTCATATCGGCAAACTCAAAGAAATCTCAAAGAAATCACCATCTTAAAATACGCCATAAGGCAATCAAATATAACTCTCCAACATAGGAGAATATAATCCCAAATAAACGCCAAAAGGCAAATCTCATGTAATAACGCAAATAGGCAAATCTCAATAATAACACCAAAAGGAAAATCTCAAATAACGCCAGTGTAGGCAACTCAAATCTCTAAAATAGAACTCCCAAGAGTTCAAATTCCTGAAAGGTAATCGCCACACATATATATCGAATAGTTCAAAGGACCAATTCCGGAAAGGGGCGATACACTAGGGAAAATAGTCAAAGAAATCATCTCAAAAGTGTTTGCACATGCATGTGGCCGAAGGTCCAGTACTGGCACACCGCAATGGCAAATGTATCACAAACTCTCGGATAGGAACCCGAACAGTGTTAACGTGTGTCCCATACCACACGTTCGCACTAAACGGTTTACTAACCGCTAGTAAATTTCACACTCAAAGCAGTAAAAAGTTTACCTCATTTCATCGATAAACTCGACCCGAAGGTCAAAACGATCAAACGGACAAGTCGAGAATTAACCGATAAGATAAACGCATGTGTCCCATACCACGTGTTTTACCAAACCATTTAATCCCCCTTCTCATTCGCTCGAAATGTGCAAAATTGTGTAATTTATATATAAAATAATTTACTTGGGAAAACAAGCTTTGAAAACCAATTTTCGAAATCAATTTTAAAATCCTATTTGAAAATTTCCCTTATTATGGAGAGTAAATAGATTTTACACTTGAAAATACTTTAAAATATTATATAATAATTATTTTGAAATGCCCATTAATTTTAGAAATCATTTCAAAAAGATTCGGAGAAAACCATGCTCGAAAACGAACAAAAACAAGGAAAATCATTTCAAAAAGATTCGGAGAAAACCGTGCTCGAAAACGAATAAAAACAAGGAAAATCACCCAAACCGATATTCGAATTCAATTCGAATTTCAATTTGAATTCAATTCAAATTTCAATTCATAATCAATACAAATTTGAATTTCAAATTCTCA
This sequence comes from Allium fistulosum, assembly GCA_030737815.1. Lineage (NCBI taxonomy): Eukaryota > Viridiplantae > Streptophyta > Magnoliopsida > Asparagales > Amaryllidaceae > Allium > Allium fistulosum. The sequence goes on from CM060904.1 coordinate 923,167,334, forward strand.
AAATTTTGCTAGCTTATTGATAGGCATCATAGCACTTCAAATCATCACATAACCATCATCAAAATCAAGCAAGATAGGAAGGAAAACAAGCTAAAAACAAGTCGCAAATCAAAAGAACCAAGGCCAAACTACTCGTGCTTGGCCCAATAAGGGGTCGACCCAGCCCAGTGGCCAGGTCGACCGCCTGGTCGACCCGGTGGGTGCTGGGTCGACCTGCCTGTCGACCCAGGCTACGGACTCTTCTCCAGGTTGTTTTCCAGCCTTGTATTGATTTTCCAGGGTCAATCTAACATATCAAATGATGGAATTTTTGGATGAAAATTAACATGCTCATAGTTTAACATATAAACAATAGTTTGGAAAAGATCCGGTAGCAATTTGAGTGAAAATCAAAGAGTTTGGCCACTCAAAGTGGCAACCAGAAACAAGAAATTCAATAAAACAACTGACAGAAAGATATACGTATACAGAAGCTATTTTCTTTCAGATCTTTGCATTAGTAGGCTAGTTTCAGCTAGAAATGTGAGATGACAAACTCACCTTTGCTATTAGAGAGCAAACTCAGAGGAAAGTTTCTTGCTTTTGGGAAGAAGGAGCTTCTCTGTGAAGACCCAAATTATTGAGATACAAATAATTTTGAAAAAAATGGAAATCAGTTAATAGAAAAATATTTAAAGGATAAACAGTTTGAAAATAAATATTAAGAGTGAGTGAAATAATTAAATAAGAGGATAGTGATTTTTCAATAAATAATATTGAGAAGAAAATGATCAAGTATGAGTGAGTTTTACATACACATATCTCATATATATATATATATATATATATATATATATATATATATAAAATATGAGTAGCCAGAGAAATATAAAGTGATAAAATAAATCCTTCTGATAATTAAATTGCATAAAAACTAGTTTAGTATTATTTGTGCATAAATATATTTTTAAAATAAATCAAGAGAAATAAATGGTTTGAAATAATAGCTAGGAATAATAATAAAAAGGGGTATAAGTGAACTATTCAGGTTTAACAAAATATACAATGAAGCTAAGTCACACAAAAATAATGTATAGGTGAATCATGCAAATAGCATGTACACAGAAAAGCAGTGAAGCAACTGCTTTTACCTGAAATGGAATCAAAAGAAAATGGCATAATTAGCCATAAACATGCATACAAAATTGTTTTATTTTTGTAAGGATAAAATGGGCTTTTCCTCTATTAGAACCCTAGCTAAATGATTTAAATCAAGGGGGAAGCAGTAGTTTTCTCTGAGGGAAAAATAGAAACATATTTTCAAAAAAAAATATAGAAGGGAAGAACTCACACTGTCTTCAAGTTTAACCATTCTTGGGGAAGAGAAGAGGAAGGTGAGTGATTAATCACTTATGATATTTGAGGCATTAAGACAAAAGTTAAGGGCAGCCAAGTTATTTTATATAAAAATTATATTATGTTTTTCCGTTTGATTTTATTCTCTGAATGAAAATATGTTGATCATGGATGGTATTCTGGTTGAATTTTTGGTTGAAATTTTAATCTGTTTTGATCTGTTGTGATGGTTTCAATTTTTGTTTTGAAATATAGATAATTAAACAAATACTCTAATCACAGAAATAGATTTTATATTCTAGTTTATATATGAAAATGAACTAAATGTTTTACTGAGAAATAGGGTATCAATGAAAAAAGAAGAAGTAGGCAGTGTGAATAATGAGATTCATGCTTATGCCTAGTTTATATTAAAAATGATATGAACAATGCAATACTACAAATATGTGTTGATTTGTTCAGATCATAAGCCAATATTTTTTTATGGGTTTTTCTCAAAAAACCATATCCTATGTTCACAGTAAAAATAAATATAGTATTTCATATGACTTCTTCAGATTTATGTAAGCAATGGGAAAATTTCTAGAAATAAATATACAAGCAGGTTTTAGAAAATATGATTAAGCAAAAATGACTTTGAAATGAGATGTGCAATTTTGCATGAATGTTTTGTATGTCTGGATATAATCTTTGAGTGAGTTTAATAATTTTTGACTTTTGTAATGAAGGAAAGAACATAAGCATCTCTGGAATTAAAAAGAAAAATTCCCAAGAAAATAAATAAGCATGGTCTCTAAATTATAAAATAATTTAGGAGTAGTGCCTTGATCTATTCATCATCAGGTGGATGATGGGTATGTGCATGACTTGTTTAAGTCCTGTAGGCCTCTGTGTAAAGGGTTAACAGAACTGAGCCCCTTTGCAATGCACACATGGTGTTCAATGGCAAGAGTTGAGACCAAATAAAATAAAAAGATGAGATTGAGAAATTATGCTAAGGAACTTAGGAAGTTAATCCATAGGAGCTTGTACATGTACAACTGAATGAAGTGAATGGATGAATGCTTGGGTGTATGTTTGTTAGATAAGCTTACATATATACATATACTCAATTTTAATATGAATTTGAATAGCATCACACATATCAGCTCTCTACACAGTCATAGAAATTTACAAGTTATTTTAATCCCTGATTTCACTCACACCAGAATTTATTTCTGACCCTATTTGTTGCCTTCGCAATATTTGGGGTGTCTCATTTTTATTGAGGCAGCTTAAAGTATTGCTGCAGGGAAAGATGCATGAGTAGCTTGCTTGCATGGATATCTGGAGATCTTGATGAATTTAAAGTGTTCAAAAGAAGAAGATTAAAAAGTAGAAATGGCTATGTGACACAAAATCTCTCAAATGTGAGAAATATTGTGTGATTGAATTTCTTTGCTAATTTAATTACTCTGATAAGCAAGGAAACATTTATACATCTACATATATATAAATGGCATGATTTGATTTATATACTAATATTTTTATATTGGTAAAATTCTGGATCTTGGGACATTAATTAAGAGAAGTGATACATTGATTTATATATATATATATATATATAAACTCATCTGATAATCCTTAAAAATAAATGCAAGAAGAAGTGGGTCATTTCATTCTCTTAACCTGCTAGGACTCAAGGCAAACACATGCAATAGGAAAGGAAGAAATTAACAGCCAACTCTTCTAAAATCAAGATTTTGATGGGATAATAAGGTTTTGGAATGAGATTACCTTTTAGTTTCACTCTAAATTGATAAAAAAAAGCACCTTGTTTGAAAAAGATTTGAGTTTGAAAGCTTAGTTTGAAGAGAGAGGAGTTTTCTTTTACTGATTGAAGAGGAAGAAGGTGGAACTCATTTCTGTACGTACCGGGAATGAGATAATGTTCCTCACTTCCTAACTACAGGCTATTACTTGGCTAATGGGCCTTTGAACCCAAAATAAAAGAGTTAATAAATAAGCCTAAGGTTTAATTAAACAACCCTTAACCAAAAATATGCATATATCACATATACACAAAAACAAAAGGCATTTCTCTCAAGTTTTACACAAGAAAAATTTGAAAACTTGTATACATATAAAATGAAACATTTTATACCATATAAAAAGATAAATTTTTATTTTTAAAACATTTTTATTATTAAAAAAATCCTTAATTTACAAAAATGCATTATTTACTCAATAAATGAATAAAACTTTATATTTAACTTCTAAAATTCAACAAAAATACTTTTCTCACTTAGAAAAATATTTCAAACCATTTCAAAGCATAATTTGTGACGTCTCACCTCTATACTCACACTAGCCAAGGACACTACGAGGTAATGCCGTCGACTAGCGCGAAGAATAAGGCCGTTGAGGAGCGACCATCTGTGTGATTGCTTTGTGCGAGTACCGATATGTCAGATAGTATGACATGCATTTCATTTCAAGAGGAAATCCGACATACCAAATACAAACTCAAAGCTACCACACAGTGGCTATGTGGCCTTCGGAAACAAATATAGAAATAAGCATAACACAAATCAGTCACAGATATTCATATCACAAAGGCGGAAACAGATATGAATATAACACATAGAAGTGTACATCAAAGTAGTGGTCATACAAGATCCACTACATCACAAAAGTAAATAGGTACAAGTGCTAGACCAAAGAATAAGTATACACCAAGGAGTCTCTATCTTGAATGTATAAAAGGAAAAACTACTAATCTAAAGTAGTTAGCCAAAAATCAGATGATGACCCCTGATAAGAAGTCAAGTAGAAGCACCTGAAAAACCTTGGTCTGACCCGAGTATTATTTAAGAAGAAAATAATAAACGGATCAGTCTGTCTTCAAGCTTAACCATTCTCGGGGAAGAGAAGAGGAAGGTGAGTGATTAATCACTTATGAGATTTGAGGCATTAAGACCCAAGTTAAGGGCAGCCAAGTTATTTTATATAAAAATTATATTATGTTTTTCTGTTTGATTTTATTCTCTGAATGAAAATATGTTGATCATGGATGGTATTCTGGTTGAATTTTGGTTGAGATTTTAATCTGTTTTGATCTGTTGTGATGGTTTCAATTTTTGTTTTGAAATATAGATAATTAAACAAATACTCTAATCACAGAAATAGATTTTATATTCTAGTTTATATATGAAAATGAACTAAATGTTTTACTGAGAAATAGGGTATCAATGAAAAAAAGAAGAAGTAGGCAGTGTGAATAATGAGATTCATGCTTATGCCTAGTTTATATTAAAAATGATATGAACAATGCAATACTACAAATATGTGTTGATTTGTTCAGATCATATGCCAATATGTTTTTATGGGTTTTTCTCAAAAAACCATATCCTATGTTCATAGTAAAAATAAATATAGTATTTCATATGACTTCTTCAGAATTATGTAAGCAATGGGAAAATTTCTAGAAATAAATATACAAGCAGGTTTTAGAAAATATGATTATGCAAAAATGACTTTGAAATGAGATGTGCAATTTTGCATGAATGTTTTGTATGTCTGGATATAAACTTTGAGTGAGTTTAATAATTCTTGACTTATGTAATGAAGGAAAGAACATAAGAATCTCTGGAATTAAAAAGAAAAATTCCCTAGAAAATAAATAAGCATGGTCTCTAAATTATAAAATAATTTAGGAGTAGTGCCTTGATCTATTCATCATCAGGTGGATGATGGGTATGTGCATGACTTGTTTAAGTCCTGTAGGCCTCTGTGTAAAGGGTTAACAGAACTGAGCCCCTTTGCAATGCACACATATGTGCTTGTGAGTAGCTTGCTTGCATGGATATCTGGAGATCTTGATGAATTTAAAGTGTTTAAGAAAAGTAGCAGTATTATTGTAATGAATAAGTTAGGCAAAACTCTATTATGTTTTAAGTATTTCCAGAATTGAAATTTGCTTGTTTTCTTGCAAAGGACATGTAAAAACCGAAGTATTATATGTGCTTGTGGATTATTTATTTAAGTAACATATGTGCTTGTGAGTTATGGATTTAAGTAATAGATTCTGAAGTAATATGATGGATTAAGATGGATGGGAACATGCCATATAATTTGATATGTGGATATGTTCTCCTTGACATATTTGTTTGACTTCAGTTATAATATTGAAGTTATCCTTGAATAAATATGTGCCAAGGTTTTAAATGAATGGGTAGAATAAGGTCTTGGTTAACCACTAGAGCCTAATCATGACTTGTAATTGATACAAGCACATGCAAAAGCTTGAAGACATAGCCTGTAATCCTATCTGGGCATTTGATTTTCCAGTAAAAACTTGTATTGCTTTGTGTAATAAGTTCATATGTATGCTTGGTACCTGTAGGCTTCACTGCAACTATACTTAACTAAATCCTATTATCTATATACTTGATTCAAGTCTGGTTGCATTTGGTTATAGTCAGACCTGTTGTAGTTTGTGGTATCATGTGGTCATGTTTGTAATAAGCATGTCCATTATTCCACTGTTTATTGATCACAGTCATTTGTTCTACTACTTGGAGATTCATCAATTGTCTCCACCATATGTTCATATGAAAGTTTTGCATTGGTCTGATTGTTGACATTGCTTTAATCATACTGCCTTCATGCATATGCTAAGTCTCCATTTGGCATGTTAGTTTGAGTTAGCATTTTGGTTTGATTGTATTGTTTTCCTCTGCTTGGCCTTAAACTAGTTTACTACCTTATTATTCATATGATCATTGCATACTTTATAAACCAAAACATGAGTATTTTACCTGACATAAGAATTGTTTTTGTTTGAAATAAGAACCCCGGGCTAAACAAATATGCATGATATGTTTTAAACACCCTTTTATTTAATCAAAAACAATAAGTATCAAAATTACAAAATCCCAGAAATCAAATGTATGGCTTGTAAATCCAGGAATCAATTAATTTGAGAAGTAAAACAAGAAAATAATAAGTGGTAATATTTGAACTAAATATTAATCAAGCTTGAGTTCAAAAGAAGAAGATTAAAAAGTAGAAATGGCTATGCGACACAAAATCTCTCAAATGTGAGAAATACTGTGTGATTGAATTTCTTTGCTAATTTAATTACTCTGATAAGCAAGGAAACATTTATATATCTTCATATATATAAATGACATGATTTGATTTATATACTAATATTTTTATATTGGTAAAATTCTGGATCTTGGGAAATTAATTAAGAGAAGTGATCCATTGAGTTATATATATATATATATATAAACTCATCTGAAAATCCTTTAAAATAAATGCAAGAAGAAGTGGGTCATTTTAGTTGGTATCAGAGCTATGTTAACAAGAACATAACATATGGAAAAAAAATTAAAATAATAAATATAATATTCTCAGTAGGAATAAATTGCTGAAATAATTAAATTAGAAACAAGACTAACTAGCTATGCAATTGAATAGTGAATCATGGTAGGAAGACCACCAAGCACTGGAGCAGGATCCTCTAATGCAACACCATTGGTCAATTTGCAAGATTTAGTGAGGGCATTTAGGGAAGGAGCAGTGCAGAGGGAAGGAAATCCTTATAAGGAGTTAGCTAAGCTATTGAAAACATTTTCAAATTTAGGAGGCAAGGATTTTGAAGGCACTGAAGGAGTCATGGGTGTACAAACATGGCTGAGAACCTTAGAAAGAATATTTGCAGACATGCAAATAAATGATCAAAGGAAGAGGCAAATAGCTTCCAGAAGGCTCAAGGGAGCAGCACTAGATTGGTGGGAAGTAATCATCACAGGAAGACCAGAAAATGAGATAACATGGGATCAATTCAAGGAGATGCTTGAGGCTAGATTTGTCCCGGCAATAGCTAAGGCAACACTGCTTGAGGAATTCATAAGGCTAAGACAAGGACCAATGAGTGTGACTGAATACACTCAAAAATTTGAGAGCTTGTCTAAGTATGGAACCATGCTTATAGGGAATGAGGAATCAAAGAATTCAAGATTTATTCAAGGACTTAATGCTGGTTTAGGAGCGCAATGCTACCATACAAAGACAAAACATTGGATCAAGTCATAGATCTCACTCTTTCTTTTGAACAACATGATAATGCAAGAGAGAAATTTAGGAACATGAGGGCTAATAATCAAAAGAAAGGGAAAAATAGAGCACATCATTATGACAAGAAGAATGTAGATAAGAAAGTTGAAGGAGTAGCCACTGGGGAAATTAAGAAGAAAGTTACTTGCTACAACTATGGCAAAGAAGGACACATGAGCAATAGGTGTCAAGCAACTAAGAAGACCCCATTCAGTTGCTATAATTGTGGGAAAGAAGGCCATATCAAAAGGAATTGCCCAGAATTTAAGAAAGGAGCAAAGGTAGGAGCATTGGAAGGCAAAGCAAAAGCAAGTGCAGTGGGAAATTCTGGACAATTGGAAGGTATACTTCTAATTAAAAATTATCCAATTTCAGTTATATATGACACTGGGGCTACACATTCTTTAATATCACAAGACATAGTGGATAAATTGGCTCTCACATGCAATTTAGTTGAAAAACCCTTGTTTATTCAGAGTCCCCTAGGTAGCTCTTTTCTGTTAGAATTAAGATGTTTGGGAGTAGAATTAAACATAGGAGGAAATATGTTTAAATCTGACTTATTGGTGTTGAAATATCCTGGAATAAGAATTATTCTAGGAGTAGATTGGTTGAGTAAATTCAAAGCAATTTTGAATTTAGAAAATTTTACTATTTCTTTGAAAACAGAAAATGGTAAAAATATTATAGTCATGAGTGAAACAGCCAAGATAAATTGCCTTAACCAAATATGGAGCATGACTGAAAAAGAATTGACTCTAGAAGATATAAAAGTAATAAGCGAGTACCCAGATGTCTTTGGAGAGGTTGTAGGAGTTCCAGAAAATAGGCAAGTTGAATTTCAAATAAGGTTAATCCCAGGATCAGGTCCTATCATCAAGAAGCCTACCAGAATGGGTCCAAAGGAATTAGTAGAATTAAAACAACAGCTAGAGGAACTGGAACAGAAAGGTTTCATAAGGCCTAGTAGTTCAAACTGGGGTTCTCCAGTGGTATTTGTGAGGAAGCATGATGGTACAATGAGAATGTGTATTGATTACAGGGAATTAAATAAAGTCACCATCAAGAACAAATACCCACTCCCCAGAATTGATGATTTATTTGACCAATTAAATGGAGCAAAAATCTTTTCAAGGCTAGACTTAGCCTCTGGATTCCATCAGATGAAGGTTGAGGAGGAGAGTATTAAATACACTGCATTCAACACAAGGTATGGGCTATATGAATTTTTAGTAATGCCTTTTGGATTGACAAATGCACCATCCTATTTTGTAGATTTAATGAATAGGAAATTTAGAGATTTTCTAGATAAATTTGTAGTTGTCTTTATTGATGATATACTGGTATATTCAAAATCAGAAGAGGAACATGCAAAGCACTTGCATCTAGTTTTGTCAAGACTAAGAGCACATAATTTAAAGGCAAAATTTACTAACTGCACATTTTGGCAAAATGAAGTTAAATTTTTGGGACACATTATATCTCAATAGGGGATTAGTGTAGACCCAAACAAGGTCATGGCAGTGCAATCATGGAGCAGGCCCAAATCAGTGACTGAGGTGAGGTCATTTTTAGGAATGGCAGGTTACTATAGAAGGTTCATAAAAGATTTTGCAAGGATAGCCATTCCACTGACCAAGCTAACCAACAAGAAGCAACCATATATGTGGACAGAAAAGTGTGAACAAGCTTTTGAATCATTGAAGAAAGCATTGGTGGAAGCTCCAGTCTTGCAAGTCCCAGAGGGAAATGAAGGATTAGTGGTTTACACAGATGCTAGTGGGTCTGGGTTAGGGGCAGTGCTCATGAAACATGGAAAAGTCATAGCATATGCATCAAGGCAGCTCAAGCCAAATGAAACCAGGTATGCCACACATGACTTGGAGCTTGCTGCTGTAGTGTATGCATTGAAGCTATGGAGACATTACTTATTAGGTACCAAATTTGAATTGTTTACGGACCATAAATCACTTAAGTATTTGTTTTCCCAAAAAGACTTGAACATGAGGAAACATAGGTGGGTAGAATTTCTAGCTGCCTATGATCTTGATATATTATATACTCCTGGAAAAGCTAACAAAGTAGCAGATGCATTGAGTAGGCATCAAGCAAGACTGGCCAACCTAATGATGACTGAATTTAAGGATTTAACAATCCTCAGTGAAGTAGACATAAGAGGAGGGATTGGTGCATCAGACAATGCACACAGTGACATGATTGAATATGGAAGATTAAGTCTTATCTCCTTGAGATCAACTCTGGTTGATAAAATAGGAAGAATGCAGAGTCAAGATGCTAATTTGAAAGAAAAGAAGGACATGATATCACAAGGTATATCAGTGGAAAATTATGAAGTTGATGATAAAGGCTACTTAAGAAAGAGAGGGAAGCTCTGCATACCCAATGTGGAAGAACTGAAGCAAGAGGTTATGGATGAGCATCATAAAACAAAATACACTATACATCCAGGTGGTACAAAAATGTACCATGATCTTAAAAGAAATTATTGGTGGCCAGGTATGAAAGGGGCAGTGGCAAGATATGTGGCAAAGTGCTTAACATGTCAACAAGTGGAGGCATATTATCAAAGACCCTCAGGCCTACTGCAACCACTAGAAGTACCTACCTGGAAATGGGAAAGTATTTCAATGGATTTTGTGGATGGTTTGCCAAGAACAAGAAGAGGTAATGATAGTATTTGGGTAGTGGTTGATAGGCTCACAAAAACAACACATTTTATTCCAGTGAATTCAAACAGAAATGCTCACAAGTTAGCTCAATTATTTGTGAAAGAGATAGTAAGATTACATGGCATCCCCAAGACTATCATTAGTGATAGAGACACCTTGTTTACCTCAAGGTTCTGGGGTAGCTTTCAAGAAGCCATGGGGACAGAATTAAGCATAAGCACGGCCTACCACCCACAAACATATGGGCAAACTGAGATTGTTAACAAGATTTTAGAGGATTTACTTAGAGCATGTATACTTGACTTTGGAGGCAGTTGGGAAGATCATCTCTACTTAGCTGAATTTGCTTATAATAATAGTTACCAGTCCACTATAGGTATGGCTCCATTTGAGGCCTTGTATGGGAAGCCTTGTCTATCTCCTGCATGTTGGATGGAGGTAGGTGAAAGAGTATTGCTTGGACCAGAACATGTGAAGGAAACTTCTGCAAGAATTGAATTAGTGAGGCAGAGAATGAGAGCAGCACAAGAAAGACAAAAAGCATATGCAGATAAAGGGAGAAGGCCAGTGGAGTTTGAGGTAGGAAATTATGTATTTCTCAAGGTTTCACCAATGAGAAAAATACTGAGATTTGGCAAGGCAGGAAAGTTATCACCAAGGTATATAGGACCATATGAAATTATTCAAAGGATAGGGACTTTGGCATATAAGCTAAAATTGCCAGAGGAATTGAGTAATATACATGATGTATTTCAAGTATCTCAATTGAGAAAATGGGTGCATGATAAGGAGACCATTCTTGAATCTCCTACACATGTTGAAATTCAAGAAAATCTGGTTTATAAGAAGGAACCAGTGGGCATTGTGGCTAGAGAAGAAAAGAAATTGAGAAATAAAGTAATTAAATTGGTTAAAATCCAGTGGAGCTTAGATGAGAATGACTGTATATATAGGAGGCTGAAGATAGGATGAAGGATAAATATCCTAGTCTATTTTCTGCTTAAAGGTATGCCTAAAATTATGATAAACTAAAACATTACTTAAGTGTGTTTGATTGGTTTTGAGTGCCTAAGTTTCTGAAATTTCTGAAATGAAATTATGCTTTGTATATAGTTGGATGGAAATGTATGAAAAAATTAATAATAATAATTGTGGGACATAATTCCTTTTAGGAGGAGAGTATGTGAAGACCCAAATTATTGAGATAAAAATAATTTTGAAAAAAAAATGGAAATCAGTTAATAGAAAAATATTTAAAGGATAAACATTTTGAAAATAAATATTAAGAGTGAGTGAAATAATTAAATAAGAGGATAGTGATTTTTCAATAAATAATAATGAGAAGAAAATGATCAAGTATGAGTGAGATTTACATACACATATCTCATATATATATATATATATATATATATATATTAAATAAGAGTAGCCAGAGAAATATAAAGTGATAAAATAAATCCTTCTGATAATTAAATTGCATAAAAACCAGTTTAGTATTATTTATGCATAAATACATTTTTAAAATAAATCAAGAGAAAATAAATGGTTTGAAATAATAGCTAGGAATAATAATAAAAAGGGGTATAAGTGAACTATTCAGGTTTAACAAAATATACAATGAAGCTAAGTCACACAAAAATAATGTATAGGTGAATCATGCAAATAGCATGTACACAGAAAAGCAGTGAAGCAACTGCTTTTACCTGAAATGGAATCAAAAGAAAATGGCATAATTAGCCATAAACATGCATACAAAATTCTTTTAATTTTGTAAGGATAAAATGGGCTTTTCCTCCATTAGAACCCTAGCTAAATGATTTAAATCAAGGGGGAAGCAGTAGTTTTCTCTGAGGGAAAAATAGAAACATATTTTCAAAAAAAAATATAGAAGGGAAGAACTCACACTGTCTTCAAGTTTAACCATTCTCGGGGAAGAGAAGAGGAAGGTGAGTGATTAATCACTTATGATATTTGAGGCATTAAGACAAAAGTTAAGGGCAGCCAAGTTATTTTATATAAAAATTATATTATGTTTTTCCGTTTGATTTTATTCTCTGAATGAAAATATGTTGATCATGGATGGTATTCTGGTTGAATTTTTGGTTGAAATTTTAATCTGTTTTGATCTGTTGTGATGGTTTCAATTTTTGTTTTGAAATATAGATAATTAAACAAATACTCTAATCACAGAAATAGATTTTATATTCTAGTTTATATATGAAAATGAACTAAATGTTTTACTGAGAAATAGGGTATCAATGAAAAAAGAAGAAGTAGGCAGTGTGAATAATGAGATTCATGCTTATGCCTAGTTTATATTAAAAATGATATGAACAATGCAATACTACAAATATGTGCTGATTTGTTCAGATCATAAGCCAATATGTTTTCATGGGTTTTTCTCAAAAAACCATATCCTATGTTCACAGTAAAAATAAATATAGTATTTCATATGACTTCTTCAGATTTATGTAAGCAATGGGAAAATTTCTAGAAATAAATATACAAGCAGGTTTTAGAAAATATGATTAAGCAAAAATGACTTTGAAATGAGATGTGCAATTTTGCATGAATGTTTTGTATGTCTGGATATAATCTTTGAGTGAGTTTAATAATTTTTGACTTTTGTAATGAAGGAAAGAACATAAGCATCTCTGGAATTAAAAAGACAAATTCCCAAGAAAATAAATAAGCATGGTCTCTAAATTATAAAATAATTTAGGAGTAGTGCCTTGATCTATTCATCATCAGGTGGATGATGGGTATGTGCATGACTTGTTTAAGTCCTGTAGGCCTCTGTGTAAAGGGTTAACAGAACTGAGCCCCTTTGCAATGCACACATGGTGTTCAATGGCAAGATTTGAGACCAAATAAAATAAAAAGATGAGATTGAGAAATTATGCTAAGGAACTTAGGAAGTTAATCCATAGGAGCTTGTACATGTACAACTGAATGAAGTGAATGGATGAATGCTTGGGTGTATGTTTGTTAGATAAGCTTACATATATACATATACTCAATTTTAATATGAATTTGAATAGCATCACACATATCAGCTCTCTACACAGTCATAGAAATTTACAAGTTATTTTAATCCCTGATTTCACTCACACCAGAATTTATTTCTGACCCTATTTGTTGCCTTTGCAATATTTGGGGTGTCTCATTTTTATTGAGGCAGCTTAAAGTATTGCTGCAGGGAAAGATGCATGAGTAGCTTGCTTGCATGGATATCTAGAGATCTTGATGAATTTAAAGTGTTCAAAAGAAGAAGATTAAAAAGTAGAAATGGCTATGTGACACAAAATCTCTCAAATGTGAGAAATATTGTGTGATTGAATTTCTTTGCTAATTTAATTACTCTGATAAGCAAGGAAACATTTATACATCTACATATATATAAATGGCATGATTTGATTTATATACTAATATTTTTATATTGGTAAAATTCTGGATCTTGGGACATTAATTAAGAGAAGTGATCCATTGATTTATATATATATATATATAAAAACTCATCTGATAATCCTTAAAAATAAATGCAAGAAGAAGTGGGTCATTTCATTCTCTTAACCTGCTAGGACTCAAGGCAAACACATGCAATAGGAAAGGAAGAAATTAACAGCCAACTCTTCTAAAATCAAGATTTTGATGGGATAATAAGGTTTTGGAATGAGATTACCTTTTAGTTTCACTCTAAATTGATAAAAAAAGCACCTTGTTTGAAAAAGATTTGAGTTTGAAAGCTTAGTTTGAAGAGAGAGGAGTTTTCTTTTACTGATTGAAGAGGAAGAAGGTGGAACTCATTTCTGTACGTACCGGGAATGAGATAATGTTCCTCACTTCCTAACTACAGGCTATTACTTGGCTAATGGGCCTTTGAACCCAAAATAAAAGAGTTAATAAATAAGCCTAAGGTTTAATTAAACAACCCTTAACCAAAAATATGCATATATCACATATACACAAAAACAAAAGGCATTTCTCTCAAGTTTTACACAAGAAAAATTTGAAAACTTGTATACATATAAAATGAAACATTTTATACCATATAAAAAGATAAATTTTTATTTTTAAAACATTTTTATTATTAAAAAAATCCTTAATTTACAAAAATGCATTATTTACTCAATAAATGAATAAAACTTTATATTTAACTTCTAAAATTCAACAAAAATACTTTTCTCACTTAGAAAAATATTTCAAACCATTTCAAAGCATAATTTGTGACGTCTCACCTCTATACTCACACTAGCCAAGGACACTACGAGGTAATGCCGTCGACTAGCGCGAAGAATAAGGCCGTTGAGGAGCGACCATCTGTGTGATTGCTTTGTGCGAGTACCGATATGTCAGATAGTATGACATGCATTTCATTTCAAGAGGAAATCCGACATACCAAATACAAACTCAAAGCTACCACACAGTGGCTATGTGGCCTTCGGAAACAAATATAGAAATAAGCATAACACAAATCAGTCACAGATATTCATATCACAAAGGCGGAAACAGATATGAATATAACACATAGAAGTGTACATCAAAGTAGTGGTCATACAAGATCCACTACATCACAAAAGAAAATAGGTACAAGTGCTAGACCAAAGAATAAGTATACACCAAGGAGTCTCTATCTTGAATGTATAAAAGGAAAAACTACTAATCTAAAGTAGTTAGCCAAAAATCAGATGATGACCCCTGATAAGAAGTCAAGTAGAAGCACCTGAAAAACCTTGGTCTGACCCGAGTATTATTTAAGAAGAAAATAATAAACAGATCAGTCTAGCTATAAATATCATATAAAATGAGATAGGATAAGAGATATGACAAAAACGTATGATAACAATAATGCCATACTGTGACAAGTATAAATAAGATAACAACAAAAATCATACAATATCTCAAATATTCTCAAACACTAAAAAGAATGTCATATTCTTTAAATTATTCACCAAAACACAAATATTGAAAAAACATATCAATGCCAATCGCAAAAATCGGTGAAAAACAAATTCTAGAAACCATCAACTAGAAATCCAAAAATCACAAAAAGGGGAAGGCCTATCACAAACGGGAGCATGAAAACTCACCAACATGTGTATCACAAACAGGTCGCTATCCCATGGTCGCTAACCATAGAGCTGGTGCCACGACGTAGTACAGCAAAATGCCCGAGGACCCTGAAACTCAAATAATCCGGAACATCGACATAGTACAGCGTTACGCCCGATGAACCTGAAACTCAAATAATCCGAAAAAACAACACAGTACAACATTACGCCCGAAGAACCTGAAACTCAAATAATCTGGAACAACGACATAGTACAGCATTACGCCCGAAGAACCTGAAACTCAAATAATCCGGAACAACGACGTAGTACAGCGTTACACCCGATGAACTTGAAACTCAAATAATCCGGAACAACGACATAGTACAGCGTTACGCCCGATGAACCTGAAACTCAAATAATCTGGAACAACGACGTAGTACAGCGTTACGCCCGATGAACCTGAAACTCAAATAATCTAGAACAACGATGTAGTACAGCATTATGCCCGATGAACCTGAAACTCAAATAATCCGGAACAACGACGTAGTACAGCGTTACGCCCGATGAACCTGAAACTCAAATAATTCGGAACAACAATGTAGTACAGCGTTACGCCCGATGAACTGAACTCCATAAAACCCATAGGTCGCTAGCCTATAAAAAATGAGACGGAGTTCAAAAGAACGGGGTATAGTCCCCCACGCGGACGAAGAGACATCGCATATCGCTAGTCTAAATCATAAATTTATCATCATTGATCAATAAGAAGTGTCAATTACACTAAGCAAGTAAATAAATGAGTTTAGTTTCATGTCCCATAACCACTAGCTTAACTTAAATATTTACGAACAGATTGTAGATTTCCACTCAAAAATTGTCACGAGAGTTCAATCGAACAAGTCCAAGAATTAACCGATGAAGTAAATGCAAGCGTTTCATACCACTTGTTTTGCTATGTCGTTTAATTAGATTTCTCATACGAATGAGGTAAAGGTTTGTATATACTAATAGATTGGAAAATGGTTTTAAAAGCGAGCTTTATATTTAAAATAGTGTTGAAGTCGTTTTAATGAAAGAGTTTTAGTATTTACTACTAGTATAGAAACCTTTGTATTTTAAAGTGACAAATCACAAAAATGATTGTAAAAACAATCAATCACCAAAAATTCACATGCGACAATGTGAATCAAATCCATAAAAATCGATATCAAATCCATCAAATGGATATTCCCAAAAATCCAAAGAAAGAAGTCATCAAAGTCGATAATAAGTGATAACAACTAACCGGATCAACAAAAATCGATTGAAATTAGAAATCCACTAAAAACAGCCAAAATAGGCAACCAGACGTCTGATTCTATTCTCTGCATTTTTTCTGTATTTGTCAAAATTTTCTCTTCTCCAGGGTCTATAACCAGACGTCTGGACTTGACCAACCACGTCAGGTCACCTGGTCTGGGCAACAGTTTGCCTAGGCCATGATGGCCAAAACGATTCGGGAGCGATCAAACGAGCAACGAAGACTAGGGATTTATGCCAAGCGACAACCCAGCGTTAGGCTCTTCGATACACCCCAAATATCATTTCCAAACATCCATAGTAGGATTTTCATAAAATTAGACTTCAAAAACCAAAAATTGGAAAATTCACCAAATCAATTCAAATCAAAAGCAAATGAACATGAATAGATGTTAGGAATTCATACCTAACAACAATAAAAATAATAGACATAGATGTGAGTTCAAAAACTCACCTTTAAACCCAAAAACAACGAATGAGAAGCTTTTAAAACAAAGGAAAGATCAACCACTCTTCAAATTCAACTCTAGAAGCTCCAATCTATGATCATAGGCAAATATTTCCTAAATTAGGTTATAAGAATTTCTGGAAATTGGAGAGAGATTGAGGTGGAGAAGAAGAAGACGATGCTTACCTAAGCTTCCCTTTGATTTTGGACTTGAATTTGTATTTCCTAATCAAACTAGGGTTTAGGAATTTTAATTTCCTATCTTTTCCCCCATTTTTACTTTAGCTTGAGAGTGTTAGGAAATGAGGAGTAGAATGAATGAGGAGTAGAGGAGTTAGGGCATTAAGTTGGGTTAGTGGGCTGAAACCCAAACCCAAAGCCCAAAATAGAAAGATAGCAAAATTCTACTCAACTCCAATCATATCGATGTTTATACTCAAAAAAGTTGTAAATGCCATTTTGGACTCAATGGAAGTGGTCTTGAGTCCCAATTCGACTGTTTACAAAAAGTAACATTTTGGACTTTAATCCGATTAACGATGCTATATTTAAATAAAGCATTTAAATATATAATCGTGAAATATGCGGGTTGTTACAGACTCCCCTCCTTAAATAAATTGCGTCATCGCATTAATTAAGAGGAAAATAAAAAGTAACAACCATACTAAGGCATAACAACACAAAAGAAGAAATTTTGAAATGAGAAGTTCACCTTTAAAGAGCACGAGAGAGTAAGTCCGGATGTGTTTTGCTCGATGAATTCTCTAGATTCCCAAGAGCAATCCTTAGGATTTGAGGACCATTGAACTTTCACAAGCGAAACATCTTTATTTCGAAGGCGTTTAACCTCCGAAGCAATGATACGAATAGGATGTTGCTCATAAGTCGAATTAGGTGAAATCTCAATTTCTTCAATAACACCAGGCTTAAGAATAGAATCGGAATCCCTAAGGCATTTCCGTAGTTGAGAAACGTGGAACACGTCATGAATAGCAGAAAATTGAGCCGGTAATAAAAGGCGATAAGCCACGGAACCAATACGTTTGGTGATGGGAAATGGACCAACATATCGATGTGCTAATTTTCCTGATCGACTGAAACGCACAACACCCTTCATAGGGGAAACACTAATGAACATCAAATTTCTAAGGGCGGAAACAATGGCCGTGAGCACTAGATCATGAGTGGCATATCCAGTCTCGGTAGGCTTTAATTGTATAGAAGTATAAGCGATAACGCGTTCCCTTTTTGCATGAGAACGACACCCAAACCAATACGACTAGCATCGGTACAAACAATAAAGTATTGATTCCCTTCGAGAATCACAAGAATAGGAGCATCGGAAAGGAGTTCTTTTATCCTCTTTCCCGAAAAGCTAAGACTTTCAAAATTATAATTAACTTTGTGTAATCATCTTTTTAGAAAAAATTACATTTTACAAGTCAATTTATTGTGTCTGGCTGTCTCATCATAGCGTTTAGGAGATTCCTATCGATAACGTTGATCAGGCGCATCGACCAGAATTCTTAAAGCACTCAATGGGCAATACAACACAAAATCATCGTCTATATTATAAACATGTCTCTTATAAAATTTTCAAATATTCTTTGCTTGTCTTAAGAACAAAATCCAATTATACTTATAAATATCTTATTAAAAAGATTTGCAAATTTTAAATTATTGTTTTCATCCATAATCAATGAATACAAGGATGGTCTCATCGAGATATTTGCAGAATACTCGATTCATAAGGTGGATGAAATAAGCTGGACAAACCGAATGACATCACGAGTCACTCATAAGAATCATAATGAGTGCGGAATGCGGTAAGTGGAATGCTACCCTCCGCAACTTGTAGCTGATGAAAACCGGTGGCAAGGTCGAGCTGAAAAGACCTTTGCACCACTCAATAGATTGCTTAGGTGGTAATCCTAAGACATGCTCAAAGATATCGGGAAATTTACGAACTACTTGAATGAGGGAAATAACATCTTCCTCATCATGTGGGTTTAAAGAATAAAATGATGCCATCGAATTGGAATCGAAATCATTAAGAACAATAGAAATCTGCTTAACAGATTGAGGATGTCGAAGATGGATAGTCCTTTCGGGATATAGGATATGGGCTTCATAACGATTAAGCCAATCCTTTCCCAAAAATCAATTCTGAAGCCTAAGTAGCACATAACATGCGAATCGGATCGGAAAGCACAATTACATAAAATATTCTCGACATCTTTACAAAGTAAACTGAGTGTTGTGGATCCACCAACCGGATTCGCAATTCTCAGTGAAGTCATCAAACCCATAATATTAAAGAAAAAGTATCAACAAGTTCTTTTGATATAAAAGAATGAGATGCACCCGTATCAAAAGAATTCGAATAGGATAATCACGAAAAAAAATAATGGCATCAAGGGCAGACATGAATACGCCATCCTGAGGAGGACCACTGGATTGACCAGCGCTAGGACTGCCAGGTCTAACCATTTCTCTTCTTTAAGAAAGAAAGAAAGAAGAGGAAAAAGGTTATTCTCAAAATGAATTCAAATAAACTAGATTGATAAAACAAGGCATCATAAAAGGAAATAGGATATAACGGGTCATATGACTCGAATTAAATCCTAAGGCACGATTCCTAAGAGAGACTTAGGACAATGATCCTTGCTAGATTATTCTACATTTTTCCAAAGTTTGGCTCTGATACCAAGCTGGACGCCCCACCTCTATACTCACACTAGCCAAGGACACTACGAGGTAATTCCATCGACTAGCGTGAAGAATAAGGCTGTTGAGGAGCGACCATCTGTGTAATTGCTTTGTGCGAGTACCGATATGTTAGATAGTATGACATGCATTTCATTTCAAGAGGAAATCCGAAATATCAAATACAAACTCAAAGCTACCATACAGTGGCTATGTGGCCTTCGGAAACAAATATAGAAATAAGCATAACACAAATCAGTCATAGATATTCATATCACAAAGGCGGAAACGGATATGAATATAACACATAGAAGTGTACATCAAAGTAGTGGTCATACAAGATCCACTACATCACAAAAGAAAATAGGTACAAATACTACACAAAAGAATAAGTATACATCAAGGAGTCTCTATCTCGAATGTATAAAAGCAAAAACTACTAATCTAAAGTAGTTAGCCAAAAATCAGATGATGGCCCCTGATAAGAAGTGAAGTAGAAGCACCTGAAATACCTCGGTCTGACCCAAGTATTATTTAAGAAGAAAAATAATAAACGGATCAGTCTAGCTATAAATATCATATAAAATGAGATAGGATAAGAGATATGACAAAAACGTATGATAACAATAATGCCATACTGTGACAAGTATACATTAGATAACAACAAAAATCATACAATATCTCAAATATTCTCAAACACTAAAAAGAATGTCATATTCTTTAAATTATTCACCAAAACACAAATATTGACAAAACATATCAATGCCAATCACAAAAATCGGTGAAAAACAAATTCTAGAAATCATCAACTAGAAATCCAAAAATCACAAAAAGGGGAAGGCCTATCACAAACGAGAGCATGAAAACTCACCAACACGTGTATCGCAAACATGTTGCTATCCCATTGTCGCTAACCATAGAGCTGGTGCCACGACGTAGTACAGCAAAATGCCCGAGGAACCTAAAACTCAAATAATCCGGAACATCGACATAGTACAACGTTACGCCCGATGAACCTGAAACTCAAATAATCCGAAAAAACGACGTAGTACAACATTACGCCCGAAGAACCTGAAACTCAAATAATCCGAAACAACGACGTAGTACAACATTACGCCCGAACAACTTGAAACTCAAATAATCCGGAACAACGACGTAGTACAGCGTTATGCCCGATGAACCTGAAACTCAAATAATCCGGAACAACGACGTACTACAGCGTTACGCCCGATGAACCTGAAACTCAAATGATTTTGTATCCACTAAGCTTAATTCAAATGAAACTCAAATTGTTTTGTATCCACTAAGCTTAATTCAAATGGTTTTTCAAAATTATCTTGTTTTCGAAATGATTTCAGAACTTTCCTTTTAAAAAGATTCAAAACCCTCGATTCCGTTTTAAAATAATTTTAGCCTCAAAACATCTTTATTTTCAGAGTCAAAATTTCTGCTAATTTTAAACTATCTTTTCAAATAATATATTTAACTTTTAAATTATTTATACTTTGATTTAAATTATAGTTAAGTAATATATATATTGTTCTTTATATTTACTTATGAATTTCAACTATATTCAAGTATATTTATAAAGTTTTAATATAAGATAAATATTATTTTTATAGAAATTCAAAACATCAAATTTGGCTGAGGGATGTCGACATGCCCATAGGCACCATGTCGACATGGTGACGGTTTAATTCAAAATTCAAATTTCAAAAGAAGTGTCTATTCGCCATAACTTTTCATGAATGGTCATGGCTGTTGTTCTTCTATAAATAGGGGTCAGTTTCAATGAATTTTATAACACTTTTCTCTGATTTAACTTCTCTTCTTCTTCTCCACTTTCTTATTTACAAATTACACCATTACTCTGCCGAAATCAATATCGAATCTAACTAGATAATTTCTGGTTTTGATTCTCTCCACTATCTTTACAAGATCCAAGTGCTAATCTGAGTTATAGACTTTTTGTAATCAACTGAGCGAGAGAAGGTGTGATTGTAGCCCTGGAAATCAAGTATCTCTACCCAGAGGATTGTGATTCTGGAGGGTGTACCTTGTAGCCTTGAAACCGAGGGTTGTAATTGTTGAATTGATTTTGAAAGGAAATCCGTACTTAGTTGTGCGGGACTGGATGTAGGGTAACTTCGAACTAGTATAAAATCCGGTGTGTTCTTTCCTTTACTGCTTTTACTTTATATTTGTATCTGTGTTTGATTCTGTGTTCATATCTGTGTCTGATTAGTGTATACATTGTTAACAAAGTAAGATAAACTCAAAAAGATTAACAAATTTCTTAAAACACTATTCACCCCCCCCCCCCTCTAGTGTTAATTCTAGCCTTAAGATCCTTAATCCGCATTTCTCACATTTGGTATCAGAGCCTTATTTTCAAAAGTTTCATTATCTGAATTTTGAAAATTTTCAAAATGGCTACTAACACTAGTACTGCTATTACCACCAACACTAGTTCATTTGTAGAAGGTCAGTCTACTGCCAGACCACCACTTTTTAATGGCAGTAACTATGCATATTGGGCATGTAGGATGAAAATATATTTACAATCTGTAGGATTAGATACTTGGAATATCACACAAACTGAATATTCTGAACCCACAACTAATTTTGCACAGTGGACCACTGAGCAAAAGACTGTTGCACAAAATAATTCTAAAGCAATGAATATTCTGTTTTGTTCACTTGAAAGAAATGAATTTATTAGAGTGTCAGTTTATAAGTCTGCATATGAAATCTGGAAAACTTTGCAAGTAACTCACGAAGGAACAACCAAAGTTAAACAGACCAAAATTTCCATGCTCACAAATCAGTTTCAGCTATTTAAAATGAATACTAATGAGTCTATTTCAGATATGTATAGTCGATTTCAAGATATTGTGCATTCTTTAATATCTTTAGAAAAGGAATTTTCGGAAGAAGATCAAGTCAAAAAAATTTAAAATTCTCTCACTCCAGAATGGGATCAAAAGACACTTGCAATTGAAGAGGCAAATGACATAAGTACTTTAAAGATAGAAGAATTGATTGGAAATCTAATGTCGTTTGAAGTTCAAATGATCGGGAGAAGAGAAAGCAAAGCATCTGGAAAAAAATCAATGGCATTCAATGCACTAATCGACGGATCAGACTCAAACAGTGAATATGATGAAGAGATAGCATTTATGACCAGGAATTTTCGGAAATTCCTGAAGTACAGAAAATTGAATAGTTCCAAGAGAAACAACTTTAAGAATTCCGGTAATCATACTATAGTACCAAACTTTATCAAATGCTTCAATTGTGACGAACCAAGTCATATCAAAAGAGACTGTCCGCATCCAGATAAGCAAAACTCTCCTACAAACAATGATTCTGCAAAGAAACGGAAATGTGCATTCACTACTACTCTAGATGACTCTGACTCATCCTCCAGCGACGATGAACAGAAGAAAGATAATTCAAATCTGTGTTTCACAGCAATTCTCGATTTAGTCAATACCAAAGACACGAAATCTGAAAAAGGTACACGTTTACAATACATTGGCTGAAATTGCATGCTTGAATTGATTGATTGATTTTGAATTGATATGTTGTTTGAATTTTAAAATTTATTTTCTATTTTTACTATTATTTTATTATTATTTTTATTATTTTTGACACATTCTGAAATATATTATAAGTACAATATTATTTCAGAAATATAGACATTAATAATAATATTTATATATATGTGTATTAGATAACTTAGGAAAAATCATGTCATGAAAATTCAAAGCCACATGTCGACATGGCCCCTACCATGATGTCGACATGCCTACCTGAATTTGAATTTCAAATTTTGAATTCAAATGTTTGAATTTCCCTCCACCTTTTCACTTCACTTATTTCTCTGAAAAGATACCTTTTGACCAGAGAATATGTCCTTTGAAAGTCTATTTATTCACTATCTTTTATCATATCTTTTCACTTTCATTTTCAAATTCAAACTCTCTCTTCATATCTTCAAGCTCTCTGCTCTCTACTCTAATGGCTTCTTCAAGCAACCCCTCAACCATGAGAATTTCCAGAAAAATAAAAGAGCAATTATTTAATGATCCAGAGGCAATTAAATCATACATCAATTATGCTAATTATGCCAAAGTCCATTCTGAAAAATTTGCTATTTTTCAAGATTTTTCTTCTTATGAAATTGATTCTCTTTTTGCAAACAATGGTGTTTTAAGTCTTATTGACTCTTCTCAAAATGATTTTGTTTGCTATTCTAATCTTGTCAAAATCTTCTATGCTAATTTAAACCGTGGTTTTTATATTGGAAATGAGAATGAAATTTGGAGTAGTGTCAAAGGCACTCAAATTGTTTTGAATTGTGATCTTTTGGGTACCATTCTCAATTGCAAAAGCACGGGAATGGATCTTTCTAGTTTTCAAATCAATGAACATGACCGTGAGACATTTCATCATATTTTTGAAGGAGATTAAAACTTTGAATTTAAAAACCGAAACTTTCATCCTAAAGCAAGAATTGTTAATCTTCTCTTACAACATACTTTGACCCCAAGATCGGGAAATTTTAACAATCCTACTTCAAAAGTGTGCAAAGCACTTTTTGCTATTTTCAGAAATTATGATATCAATTGGGCGCAAGTTATTTTGGATGAACTTCGTCCTAAAAACTTGGAAATGGGAGAAAAGATTTTATATCATGGAATTTACCTTACTAGAATTTTCAACTATTTTGGAGTGGATTTCAAAGGTGAAGAATTTGTCTCTAGGAACGTTTTCAACCATTCCAACATTTCACTTATGAAAATTCCATTTGTTTTTCAACCTTATGAAACCCTTACCGAAAAGGAAGAGCATTTGGCTCATGAGGAAATGGAAGAAGAGGAAGAGGAAGAAGAAGAAGAAAGGGATGAAATGGAAATTGAAGAAGAAGAAGAAGGTGAAACCTCTTTGGAAAGCATCGAATATCCTTCCAATCCATCCAACAAAACCCTTCTCAAAAACCAAAAGATAATTGTGGAGAATCAACGGATTTTAAAACGATCCGTTAGTAAGAAGTTGGATAACATTTCTTTGAAGATGAACAAGTTCTTTTCAAAAGTCAGCAAGAAACTTGGACTATCTTCATCATCTTCATCTTCTAACTAGTTTTATCTTTTAGTATCTTATTGTATTTGTCTTAGTTTGTTTTTTCGAATGTTCGTGTAGTTCATTATGCTTAATCTTTGTATTATCGTAATGAAATGAAATTTCCTTTCTGTTATCTATCTTATCTCTAGAATAAATGTTAGTATATTATATAAATATATACATATACACAATTATTCACAAAATCAAAGTTGTCATAAATTTTCACTAACCCATGTCGACATCCCCTAGAAGACCATGTCGACATGTACTGGTCAGAAGTGATTATTGATTTTGAATTTGAAATTTGAATAACTACCAAATGTCTATTCATTTCAAACGAATTTCTACACCTATATATACCTTTTTCTTCCAGAAATCTTCACTGAAATTTATTTCTCTTTATCTATATCCTTCATTTCTTTCTCTAATTCAATTATGGCCAATCCTATTCACAATCTATCTGAAAATCTTGAAGAAACACTCAATTCATTCAAGAATATTCTCTCTTTTATTCTACGAAACCAACGTCACTTAGAATTGAGTCAAATACAAATGATCAAGGAACAAGAGAGACACTTCGATGCAATACGATGGATGATCTCCTCTCTACACAAGGATGATAATGAAGCACATCCTCCTGTCTCTCTCACCAATGACAATGATAATTGGGATGCAATTAAAGCAGACCCTATATTTGGAGAAGATGGATGGGTAGATGTTCCTCGTAACGTTTAATTTTCTTTCTTTGTTTGATTTGTTTGAATTAATGTGTTTGATTTAATTTGGTTTGAATTGATACTTTGTGTGGATTGATTTTATTTGGTTTGAAGTTTGGTGTGTGAAACATATATATATACACTGAAATGAATATAGTCTTTAATTAAGTTATTATGCTCATAAGTATCATTATTTCTTAATCTATATATTATATATTCTATTGTATAGTTTATCAATGCAGGTACTGAAGTCCAAGAATAAGGGGGAGTAAGTTTTTTGTTGATGACAAAGGGGGAGAAATATAAAATAGGGTAGTTAGGCATAGATTAAGGAGGAGTTCTTAGTTTTAGGGGGAGTTATTAGGATAGAAGGAATATTTTATAAACAAAGGTTGTCATCATCAAAAAGGGGGAGATTGTTAGTCCATGAGATGATGGTTTTGATGACAACAACCTTACAATAGATTATAAAATATAAATACTAACATTACAAGTTTAGATATATATGTATATGCAGGATCTAACCATGCAGGTATCAAGAATGAAGACTATACAGTATAGAGATTCAAGAAATAGAGATAGAAGACTCATGAGTATCAAGATTATCAAGAGTTCAAGATTTCAAGGTTAAGTTTGTTTTATTAGGAATATTTGTTAAAACTCGTAGAAAAGCACTGGCATCTTAATATCCAATTTATTCGTGGAATGGAATCCACTTCGAGCCCGTTAAAGGGATGGAACCCTAAGTAGGATGGAACCTACGAAAATCTAGTGGGACATTGTTTTGTATCCACTAAGCTTAATTCAAATGATTTTTCAAAATTATCTTGTTTTCGAAATGATTTCAAAACTTTCCTTTTAAAAAGATTCAAAACCCTCGATTCCGTTTTAAAATAATTTTAGCCTCAAAACATCTTTATTTTCAGAGTCAAAATTTCTCCTGATTTTAAACTATCTTTTCAAATAATATATTTAACTTTTAAATTATTTATACTTTGATTTAAATTATAGTTAAATAATATATATATTGTTCTTTATATTTACTTATGAATTTCAACTATATTCAAGTATATTTATAAAGTTTTAATATAAGATAAATATTATTTTTATAGAAATTCAAAACATCAAATTTGGCTGAGGGATGTCGACATGCCCATAGGCACCATGTCGACATGGTGATAGTTTAATTCAAAATTCAAATTTCAAAAGAAGTGTCTATTCACCATAACTTTTCATGAATGGTCATGGCCGTTGTTCTTCTATAAATAGGGGGTCAGTTTCAACGAATTTTATAACACTTGTCTCTGATTTAACTTCTCTTCTTCTTCTCCACTTTCTTATTTACAAATTACATCATTACTCTGCCGAAATCAATATCGAATCTAACTAGATAATTTCTAGTTTTGATTCTCTCTACTATCTTTACAAGATCCAAGTGCTAATCTGAGTTATAGACTTTTTGTAATCAATTGAGCGAGAGAAGGTGTGATTGTAGCCTTGGAAATCAATTGGGTGAACTTGTTGCCCCGGAAATCAAGTATCTCTACCCAGAGGATTGTGATTCTGGAGGGTGTACCTCGTAGCCTTGAAACCGAGGGTTGTAATTGTTGAATTGATTTTGAAAGGAAATCCGTACTTAGTTGTGTGGGACTGGATGTAGGGTAACTCTGAACCAGTATAAAATCCGGTGTGTTCTTTCCTTTACTGCTTTTACTTTATATTTGCATCTGTGTTTGATTCTATGTTCATATCTCTGTCTGATTAGTGTATACATTGTTAACAAAGTAAGATAAACTCAAAAAGATTAACAAATTTCTTAAAACACTATTCACCTCCCCTCTAGTGTTAATTCTAGCCTTAAGATCCTTAATCCGCATTTCTCACAATTTTCCTCTTTCAAATCAAATATACATTGAAAAAATGATTTTTAACAAATTACTTAAATAGGAGCATTACTTTAAGAAATCACAATCAAGTTACAAGTTAAATTTTCCATAACATTTATTAAAAAACAAACAACGGAATGAAGATCTTACCTTCCTCATGAGTTTTGAAATGCTTTAAATTTTTTATCTTACGTGGAGTGAAAAATTTTTGATATAAAACATATGATTTTTTTTTAAATTTAGAAAGAAGTAGGGAGGATGGAAAAATGAAGTTAAAGAAGATAAAATGAAAATAAAGATAGAATGGAAAAAAAGTTAAATGTATATTTTATAAACTCAAAACAAATGACCATAATACCCTTAAACCACAAACTTCAACCTTGCCATCTTTTCTACACCACCAAAGTACCAAATCATTTGAAAACATATTGGATCATAACGTTTTTATGTCCCTTTGTACACTTTCATACTTAAGGAATCAAACCATCCTTTCAAGTTTTAAATTTTAAATATAATTTATTTTCACTAATTCTTATTATCATTATATTGTTACTTTTCATAAATATGGTTTAAAATGTATACAAAGGTCTAATAACTTCTACCACTGGTCGTTCGATAAAAAGTCGAAAATCCAAAAAAGGGATTTCGTTCACATTTTCTGTTTTTCATCGAATTACCTTTTTATGTATCAAAATTCAAAAATGAGTTTTTTACCATTAATTATAAATTAAATGAAGGTTATATGATTTTTAAACCATTAATTGAATATTTAAAATAAATTAAATATTCAAAAGTCAAAGCTATAAAATTCCAGTTCGTTACATTCTCCCCCTTAAAATAATTTCGACCTCAAAATTTCATCTCAAACAAATCAAGAAGGAAACCAGTTAACACAAAACTTATCCAATTTACTACCATAACTGTTTATGAAACATTTTCATAAAACACAACTTAAGTCCACCAACTTGTATAATACGTCACCTCATCCTGAAGATATATACCACTATCTGGTTCAAACCTTTTATTTTGAATTTAACTTGAGGACTAAACACCCGATTTTTATTTCAAAACCCCTTTTGAAATGATACTATATATTTTAACCATAGGAAAAATATATGTAGCCTGAGCAACCCCAGAATGATACTAAGGAAGTGGATACTAATAGTATCATACATTCCCTTACCAAGAAGGGTAATACTTAAGAGAAGTGTTTACCATCCGAACACATCTCTTTCCAATTTTTAGTTATTTTCAAGTCACTCGAACTAGCTAACTTAAAAATAATTCCCCTTTTTCCTCAAAATTCCATTTTTGAAACACTACTGTATATATTTCCAAACAATTAGTTTTAACCAAGTATCAAGTTCCAACATACTTTTGGGTTCGTTTTGATTCGAACTCGTTTCGATCGTATAATGATAAAGAGAATAATTTACTATGTGTAGTACAACGTTCGCCTAGGTAAACATCTGATCGTCACTTAGAAGATTATTCTGATCATCACAAAACAAATCAAGATTCATTTCCCGAACCAATCCAAAGAAAATATTCCTTAAAATTCTCTTTCCAACATATTTCTACTTGTAAAAACTTTCCAGAAATACAATTATTACTTTCTCCAAAAATCATTTGAAATAATAATATACATATATCCTTTTGTAAGTCAAATCATGCACTTGGGATTAAATCAAAATTTACTTTATCAAACAATTTTATAAAAAATGTTATGGTAGCATTTTCCTACTTAGAAACTCGAAAATGAATACCGATGATGCTGCAGTCATTATTAGAATTATTTTCCAACAACGGAAGTGAGTTCGGTGCTTTCTATCTCCTTTAAAATTCCTTAGAAACATTTCTATTCATAATTACTTTTCAAATAATACTATTATTATTTTTCCCAAAATTTTGAAAACCTTTTTCCAAAAACACTAGGATTTAAGTCCTCAAATCCTCTACTTAAATCCTTTTTATTTATAAGACACATTCTTATAAATCAATTTTATAAAATCAACTTCTTCTATAAAATCGTTTCTCAAATATTTATTCTAAAATATCCTAACTTTCTTAAAACATCTTTTTTAGCATCCAATTTTTTAGCTCAACATTAACATTGAATGCCTTATAGTCAAATTATGAGCTTAATTTCACAAGGTGTTTATTTCAATGTTTTCCCCAAATTCTATTTACCCACCCCATGCTTAAAAAGGGAAATTGCAAGTATATCAACAAACACCAGTCATTGCCTACAACTGAACAAAGCATGCCTAATCAA
The DNA here is from genome assembly GCA_030737815.1 of Allium fistulosum. Classification (NCBI taxonomy): domain Eukaryota; kingdom Viridiplantae; phylum Streptophyta; class Magnoliopsida; order Asparagales; family Amaryllidaceae; genus Allium; species Allium fistulosum. Next base: position 923,196,975 of record CM060904.1, read on the forward strand.
ATCTTGAATGAAGAAAATTGAATATTATCAATCCCTAACAACCAAACACATCAAAAGTAACTTATTAAATTTTTTGAAAATTTCTTTTATATAAAACATACTCCTATGTAAAATTATTTCATTTATCACTTTAAAACAACACTGTATGGGTTGGCCTTGTTCAAGTGTTTAGAGATCCCCATCAACAACGTTAGCTACTCGTGCTAATCGGAATCCATAAATGACTCAACAGATCAATCAATACAATATAAAACATTTTTATAGCACTAACAAATACGCGCTCTCATATATATACGCTCAAACTCATTTTAAGGTGTTGTTAACCCCATCTCTAATGAGTTTACCCCACCAGTGCCAAGGTTCTCGCTTAACCTTCAACTCTGGTACCAAATGTAAGAACTCGCCTTTTCAATCCTTAAAAGTCGACACTAATACATCCATAATATTCGTGTGTCGAACATCTAAGTGCCGAAAAGACAGATCGTTGGGGTGAAAAAAAGAAAAGGCAAAACAGAATCTCACAAGCGTGATGAGTAACATATAATAAACCACAAGTCTTTACAAAAAGGAAAGGACTTTTTATATACACACACAAATCAGAGCAAAACTAACCTACCATAAACCTTGGACAGTTATAACACCATGTATTTACATTTGTTGGTAAATGCAACAAGAACAAACATCAAAAGAAAATACGGGAGTACGTCTTGGAGGCATCCAGCTCGTCTCCTAAAGCTCCAAAACATCCAGTTAAATCTAGAAAATATGCTCGAGCTGACCCGAGCATTATAAGAAAAATAACGCCCAGACCAGTCTGGTAAAACCAGCGTGAGAAACACAATCAAATGGATTTTAATTAATGTTATAAAAATCTTTTAGAAATAAAGGTATCTCATAAGACCATACCGCACATAAACATAGTCGAGTTTTTACCTTACGATAACTAAATCCTTTTTATTATAAGATCCATTGATATTATAATAATGTTTGGGGTTCAAATAAAATATGGATCATAATCGAAATTGTTACATTAATTAAATTCCAACATAATAGGTATATTAAATCCATAGAGGCACTTATTGGAGATTGGATTTCCATCGATGACAAGGCTACTGGGGTACTGTCTGCCATAATACACCTCTACAAAACTTTACCGAGGGCCTCACATGGAACCCCTTTGAATCAGAACTCGCCGCCGCTTTAACATGGCATATTGGATTACATCCTTCCCCAGGATCAAGGCTCCAAAATAATGTGCACCAGCCATGGCCCCACTTCCCCGTGCATACCAAATCCGTAAATATCAATTCTATATCGGGGAATGATTGTCCTAATGGTAGCAAACCACATAACTCCAAAGCACATCCTCTTTTTTAGTCATTGCCAAGTTGTGAAGCTTGTGAGGTCATGATTAACTTTTTCCTCTCTTAGTAATTCCAACTTGGAATAACATTCTGGGTCGTTACAGTAACATTTGAAATAACAAGGAATGTGCATAAAAGAATGAGATGTACAAAATAGAGATGTTTATTGTATTTTGTATTGTATATTTTAGTAATAAAAACAAAAGGATAGTTCCTTGTAATTCCAAACGTAACACAAATCCCCTTTTGGGTAAGTTATAGAAGTTTACATTGTTAATAATTCCTTTTGGAATAGATGTAATTCCAATGTATTAAAATACAAAAATCCCTAGGTGTAAACTAAAGAATTGTAAGTAGGGATAATAATACCAGTCTAAATGTAAAACTAATGTTGTAATAAAAGATAAGTTAGAGATTAAACAGTAAGCGATGAAATGTAGGTAAACTATTGAAATAAGTAAGTAATGAAGTTAGTAACATAAGAGATAGCATGATATAAAAAGGAACAGAAAATAGATTTAATAATAAGAAGGGGAAATGAACGGTAAAGGATATTTAAATCTTATAAGTTAAAAGAAAGCGGTAAATGACAATAAATTAACATTAATGAAATAACAAATAATGCATGAAAAAGTAAAGGAGTATTATTAACAACTAGATATTGGAGGCCTAGTAAATAAATAAGCTTGCGTACACACACACAGGTACATAGCCTCAAGTATGCATTTATGATGGATGTGAATTATTAAAGTTAGCTAATAGCTTATATTAAATAAGAATGATATAGTCATTAAAATGTAGGATCTAGATTAACCCTAGAGGGGGGGTGAATAGGGTTATAGCAAATTTTCTCGAATTAAACACAAAAACAAACTGCAGAGAAGTAAATGTGCTGAAAAGTAAATCACACACAAAATTTACCCAGCTTCGGCAACCCCTGCCTACTGCTGCATTCCCAAATTTCTATTAGAATTAAACAGTCTCCCGCTTACAAACACTCTAACAGACTCGCAAACCCTGCTACCGCCTATAGAGTTTTGCAAACTCGCAAACCCTGCTTACTGAACTAATCCTAACTAGACAATCTGACACAACCTAAAACCTAGGTGGTGATTTACCAAAATTTGATTCGAAAAGTACAGACTTTAAAAATAAAAAACAAGAGCAGAAATAAATAAAAGACTTGAGTAAATTTCTGCCCTTAAACAAAACAACCCAACCCCCAAAGTATTATCACTCATGAAATAAAAATATGCCCCTGTTATCTTCTTTTATCAATGCCGGCTCCGGTTCCTTCTATCGTTCATTCCTTTTAGCTCTATAATTAGGGCTTGTATAAAATTGAAGATGCCGACTTTATTTAGTACGATCGAATGATGATTTCGTTCTTGCTTGATCGGTCAATGCTTTCTTCTCTTTGCTTCACGGCTGCTTCAATTTGCTTGTTCGTTGCTTATGAAATTAGGGCTTTGGCTTGGTTGCTTTGAGCTTGATCGAATTCGACTTCTCTGGTATGTTATTCGATCCTTTAGTTATCTGGATTGATTACTTGAATTCGATGCCTTTTTAGCCGATGATGATTGGGTTTTTATATAGGGTTCGAGACCCTTGAATTCGTTCGTATTCATTTACTTGACTTCCACACATTCCTTTCTCGGTTGCTTGATAATATATTGATGATTGTGATATTTGCGACTCAGTCAAATACGTATATTTTTGACTTGATTCACACGGTTTTGATTTCGAAGCGTTCGATCTTTCCTTCATCGATACGGTAGAAACTTTCTTCTTTTATTTTAACTTTGATTTTTGACTTTTTCAAATTGTACACACACTTGATTTCATTTGACGATGTTGATTCTTTGGTCTGCATTTACATTTCTTCTGGCTTCAAGTATAGTCTACATTGCATATAGATAATCTCGAGTTCATCCCTGTCTTCGGCTTTGACCTTTTCTGATGATGTTGATTTCACTGTGACCTTGCTTTGTTCACTTGGTTATATTGAGTCAGATTCATCATGTATTACTTTGGTATTGTTGCAGACACTTGATCACTGTGTATCACTACATACTGGTGGATTGAACTTGTTACACTTAAGTTTTTGATTTGCTGGTCTATTGTTGTCATATCTTGTCTGGTTCATCTTGATGTTCTGTAGTCATTTATTGTATACTCGAGTCTGCATTTGCATTTGGCTTGTATTCATGTGTGTCCAGACCTTGTTCATTCGAGTCTTTGTGTACTTGTCCTGTGATTTGGTTGTGGTAGAGTTGCTTCACTTGTACATATCTGTAGCTTGATTCTGGTCTCGCTCGACTGTTTGGTTTGAGCTTTGCCTCCATGTCTGGTTTTGTGGTTAAAGTTGTTTTGAACTGGTGCACTTGTCAGTGCAGTCTTCATATATGTGCATACATACATTTATATTTGAGCCTGGGCAGTTTGGTTTCATTGTCAAGTGTGTCTGGTCGAGTTCATTGCTGTATTGTTGTTATGTTGACATAGTGTACATACATTCATGTACATTTGCCTTGTTGCCATATTGATCCCTCTGGCCTCTGAGTTGTTTGTTGATTTAGCTTGGTCGACACTTTGTACTTCTGGTTTACTGTTGTACTTCACTGGTTTGTACATCTCCTTGTAGTCAAGTTGAACTGGTCGAGACTGGTGTATTTGGTTTGGATTTGTGGTCTTGTGACATAGTGTATCAGTGATGCATTATTGCAGTGTTCATTCATGTTGTATTTGCCTTTGTTTTTGTGCACACGAGTTGGCGAGGCAGTGCACACGTGTATAAATGTACACGTGTGTATTGCAGCCACTCATGATTACCTGTCCTTGATAAAAATACTGATATGCACAGATATTACACAATCGAAAATGATGACAATAACCCATATATTTGAGGCACCAATAAAAAACAAATTTATATTCTTGCAAATTCAGATTTGTTTATTTTCAGATTACTGCTCTAGTTGCTAATTATACAGCTACACAGAAGACAGGACAAGAACTGGAGCTGGACAATGCAGATAGATGCAGATGTGCAGACAAAGTGAAAAACTAAGTGTTGAGTGTTGTAGTGAGAAGAAATGTGAATGTGAAATGTATCAAACCGGTGTATGTATATAGAGAGAGCTGAAAACTTTGTACTGTAAAAGTGTTGAAATAAAATATTATGTTGAATAAAAAATACTAGTTGAATTATATAAATTCTGTGCAATAGTATTATTATTCAATATGAATATTTATTCCTATATGTGTATAGTACAATCTGCAAACACATATGTAAATTGATATATGTTTGTTATCATCAAACAAAAAATCACATCAAACAATCTCCCCCTTTTGATGATGACAAACATATATATTAAAGATTTTGAAATTCTAATAAATGTGTTTGAGCATGAAATATTTAGCTCCCTCTATATGAATGCTCCCCCTACAACTGAGACCACTCCCTATTTAGAAGATTTAGAAAATTATAGAAGAATAAAAGAACTAAAGAAAATTAACTAACAACATTTAACAAATTTGTTGAAGTATTCCAAAAATATTTACTTTCTTATCAAAATCTTGTTCTTATCCCCCTTTTGTTATCATCAAAAGACTGACAACACTAATGGAACAGTGGTGGAAAAAGAATTTTTTTTAAAAGTAAAAACAAATGCAAAACAAAGAAAAATCATAATATATCATAACGAGTTAACAAGTTCCACATTGTAGAGAATGAATTGATGATTCGGTTTTTATATAATGAGAAGAGAGAAATTTTTAAAAATAATTTGACATTTAAGCACAAAAATAAGCACTTACTAACCACGCATAACCATAAGGACTTTTAAATGGGATTAGCAGTTACTTATCAGTCTAAGCATCCGGACTTTTAAGTGAGACCAGAAAAATACTTAGCTACCATACTCCATCCATGCATAACCATAAGGACTTTTAAATGAGAATGGAATGATGGTAAAATAATTCACTCACATGCTCCATCCATGCATAACTATAAGGACATTTAAATGAGAATGGATGCATGATATTTTTTTTAAATTTTAAAAGAAATCACTCTTCTCATTTTACAAAACCATTATGAATGATAGAAAGATGGTAGAAATAGAAATGATCGTGGAATAAGTTACCAAGTTAATTATATTATGAATTGTTTTTTTAAATTTTGAAAAGAAATAAAACAAAACATATTTCCACTACTGAATACCATATTCGAATCAATCTTTGAATAATATCCAAAACTGGTTTGAATCCTAGAAATTGAAGTTGAAAATAAATATCCAAGAATATTTCAACCAAAAAATGGAAAATGATTAGTCAATTTCTATAACCCCCAAATCCAAACGTAATCTGGAAAATCTGTCTTCGGGGAGGGGTTTTGTGAAAATATCAGCAAGTTGAATCTCAGTTGAAATATGTTCAATGCAAATGTCTTCCTTAGCAATGTGATCTCTAAGAACGTGGTGTCTCACATCAATGTGTTTTGTGCGTGAATGATGAACATGATTATTTGACAAGTCTATTGCACTTTTACTATCACATTTTAATGGAACTTGTTTATAAACTAAGCCAAAATCAGAAAGAATTTGCATCATCCATAAAATTTGAGCACAATAACTTCCTAAAGCAATATATTCTGCTTCAGTGGTGGATAATGCAACACAATTTTGTTTTCGACTTGACCATGAAACTAATGAATGTCCTAGCATGAAACATGTCCCACTAGTGCTTTTCCTGTCTACCAATGAACCAGCATAATTAGCATCAGAATAACCAACTAAATCAAAATTTTCACAAGAAGGGTACCATAGTCCAAATTTGTGTGTGTGTGTGTGAAAGATATCTCAAAATTCGTTTAGTGGCTTTCAAATGAGATTCTTTAGGATTAGATTGAAAACGTGCACACAAACACACATAAAACATAATATCAGGTCTAGAAGTAGTAAGATAGAGAAGTGAACCAATTATCCCTCGATATTTCTTCTGATCAACAGCAACTCCTTTCTCGTCTTTGTCCAACTTTGTTGATGGGCTCATAGGAGTTCTCAATGGTTTGGAGTTCTCAACTCCAAATTTCTTCAACTATTCCAACACATACTTGGATTGTGAAATGAAAATACCATCACTGCTTTGCTTGATTTGAAATCCAAGAAAATATTTCAATTCTCCAACCAAGCTCATCTCGAATTTAGCCTTCCGTAGGATCACCTATAACCAATTTAGGAGGATGATTGGATTTGAAATTCAATCTATCAGCATCAACAGTCCTACTTTCAGCTTTCTCACTAGATGTCCCTTCTTCAATGCCTTCATGATCTACCCCATCGTCAACCGCCTTTTCAGTCGTCCTTTCCAGGTCAGATTCATCGAATTTCACATTGATTGATTCAACAATTGTTTTTGTTCGTTTGTTGTATATCTTGTAAGCCTTGCTCCTTGTTGAATAGCCCATGAAAATTCCCTCATCAGCCTTTGATTCGAATTTTCCAAGTTGATCACCTGTGTTAAGAATGAAACAAGGACATCCAAATACACGAAAATAAGAAATGTTAGGTTTCCTTTCATGCCACAATTCATAAGACGTTTTTCCAAGTATTGGTCTAATCATTACTCTATTCATTACATAGCACGAAGTATTCACTGCCTCTGCCCAAAAGGTTAGAGGTAGTTTATACTCACTCAACATGGATCTAGCCAATTCTTGCAATGTACGATTTTTCCTTTCAACCACCCCATTTTGTTGAGGTGTTCGTGGAGCAGAAAATTCATGTTTTAAACCATTTTCTTCACAAAAACTTTCAAATTCCAAATTTTCAAATTCGCCTCCATGATCACTTCTCAAAGTTTTAATTGAAACTCCTTTTTCATTTTGAACAAGTTTTGCAAATTTTGAAAAATAATCAAAAGATTCAGACTTTTTGGCTAAGAAATAAACCCATGTAAATCTAGAATAATCATCAACCAATACATAACAATAACGTTTTCCATTCAAGCTTGCAATTTCATTTGGTCCAAATAAGTCCATGTGAATTAATTCAAGGACCCTTGATGTGCTAACAATGTTTTTAGGGCAAAATGATGATCGACTAAGCTTGCCCAAGGAACATGCTTTACACACTTTATTATTTTTAAATTTCTGATGTGGTAACCCTCTGACTAATTCTTTCGTTTCAAGGTTTTTAAGAGGCCCATGCTAGCATGTCCAAGTCTCCTATGCCATAAGGATGCCTCTTTGTCAGTGGCTACCAAACATCTAGAAAGATTTAGATTATCAAAAGAAAGCGTGTAAACATTTCCTTTTCTTTTGCCCATAAAAACAATGTTATTAGAAGATTTATCAATGATTTTGCAAGTATCACTATCAAAAACCACATTCATACCTTTGTCACATAGTTGGCTAATAGAAATGAGATTGTGATGCAAATTATCGACGTATAAAACATTAGTCAAGGAAAAAGTACCGTTACCTACTTCACCTTTACCAATAATCTTACACTTGCTATTGTCTCCCATGATCACATTTCCACCTTTAAAATTCTCTAGGCTAAGGAACTTCGATCTGTCACCTGTCATATGTCTAGAACAACCTGAATCTAGAAACCATTCTTGTTGCTCCTTAGCCCGCCAACAAACCTACATAGAGAGAGAGGAAGATGACCTAGAGAAACTCTTAGGTCCAATGATATTAGTGACTGAAGCATTGTGAATAAACAATCCCTTTGGAACCCAAACTTGTTTTGTCCTTTCATTCTTGTTCCAATAGACATGAAATTTGTTTGTAGAATTCTTAGGAACCCAAACTTGTATAAATTCTGTGTTCTTGTTCCTATGACTATAATTTTCAGCACGATGTCCAATTATTCCACATCTAGCAAAGACATTCTTACCTTTTGCATTATCATCAACTTGTGTTTTCCCAAAGCCTAGTCCTTTTCTGTTGTTAGCAAAAAGTTGATTTCCCAATAACATGTTGAATGATTTTTCTCCTCTTGAAAAGTTATTCAGAGTTTTCTCAAGACTTTGGACTTTGGTTTTTAGTGTTGTGTTTTCAGTCACAAGTGAGGTGCGTCTATTTATAAAATCCTTTTTCCTAGTGTCAATGGTTTCCTTAAGACTCAAGTTTTCTTTTTCAAGATTCTCAAAGCTATTCTTAAGTTTTGATAATTCTGAATCTAAAATTTTACATTTTTTACAGTCTAGGTTTTGAATATTTTCAAGTTCAGTTTCTAACCTAGAATTTTCATGGACAAGTTCTCTCCTATCAGATTTCAGTTTTTCAATTTTAGATTCAAGAGTATCAATTGTTTTAGTAAGATCACAACACATCAAAACAAGTTCTTTATAAGAATAGTCACTTACCTCACTAGATTCCTCTGAGCTTGCTTCTGAATCTGATTTTGCCATAAGACACAAATTAGCCTCCTCTGAGCTATTATTCGAAACTTCCTCTCCTTCTTCATCATCCCAAGTCGCTGCAAAGGCCTTCTTCTTCTTTTTCTTTCCTTTGTTGTTTTTGAGAAGTGGGCATTTTTGTTTGAAGTGGCCAGGCTTCTTGCAGTTATAACAAGTCAATTCATTATTGGAATTGTCAGAATCTATTGACCTATTACCACTTGTTTTCTTCTTGCGTGGCCCGAATCTTGACCATTTTCTAAAATTATTGACAGCCATTGCAAGCTCTTCAATTGGATCTTCTTTTTCTTCATCGCTCTCTTCTTTGCTCTTTAAGGCAATCGTCTTCTTCTTTGATTCGGAGTTGTTGCGTTCCTCCTTTGTTTTTAGCTCAAGCTCATATGTCATCAAGTTGCCGATCAACTCCTCCATGCTTAGTTTACTCAGATCTTTCGATTCTTGTATTGCCGTGACTTTTGCCACAAAGTTCATCGGTAAGACTCGTAGAACCTTCCTCACAAGCTCTACCTCAGTGAATACCTTCCCAAGTGCTCTAGCATTGTACACCAAAGTTGAAAAGCGTCCAAACATGTCCTTTATGCTCTCGCCTTTGTCCATCACAAAGTTCTCGTATTCATTGCTAAATAGGGCTAGACGAGACTCCTTGACTTGAGAAGTTCCTTCATGTGTCACCTCCAAGGTATGCCAAATTTCCTGCGCAGTTTTACAATGAAAAATTCTATTAAATTCATTCTTATCAAGAGCACAGATCAAAGCATTCATGGCTTTAGCATTTGTAGTTTTTAATTTCTTATCGTTAGCATCCCACCTATCCTTAGGTTTAGGAATCTCAGTATCACCAATAGTTATAGTGGGAGATTTATAGCCAGTTTCAATAATGTCCCAAACATCATAATCAACAGAACTAAGATAAATACCCATCCTAACTTTCCAATAAGCATAATCATTCCCATTAAACATGGGTGGCCTAGCAATAGATTGCCCCTCAGAAAAAGCATTATTTGGTGGATTCATGACTCTAGAGTTAAAGAAAAGTACCAGGCTCTGATACCACTTGTAGGATCTAGATTAACCCTAGAGGGGGGGTGAATAGGGTTATAGCAAATTTTCTCGAATTAAACACAAAAACAAACTGCAGAGAAGTAAATGTGCTGAAAAGTAAATCACACACAAAATTTACCCAGCTTCGGCAACCCCTGCCTACTGTTGCATTCCCAGATTTCTATTAGAATTAAACAGTCTCCCGCTTACAAACACTCTAACAGACTCGCAAACTCTGCTACCGCCTATAGAGTTTTGCAAACTCGCAAACCCTGCTTACTGAACTAATCCTAACTAGACAATCTGACACAACCTAAAACCTAGGTGGTGATTTACCAAAATTTGATTCGAAAAGTACAGACTTTAAAAATAAAAAACAAGAGCAGAAATAAATAAAAGACTTGAGTAAATTTCTGCCCTTAAACAAAACAACCCAACCCCCAAAGTATTATCACTCATGAAATAAAAATACGCCCCTGTTATCTTCTTTTATTAATGACGGCTCTGGTTCCTTCTATCGTTCGTTCCTTTTAGCTCTATAATTAGGGCTTGTATAAAATTGAAGATGCCGACTTTATTTAGCACGATCGAATGATGATTTCGTTCTTGCTTGATCGGTCGATGCTTTCTTCTCTTTGCTTCACGGCTGCTTCAATTTTCTTGTTCGTTGCTTATGAAATTAGGGCTTTAGCTTGGTTGCTTTGAGCTTGATCGAATTCGACTTCTCTAGTATGTTATTCGATCCTTTAGTTATCTGGATTGATTACTTGAATTCGACGCCTTTTTAGCCGATGATGATTGGGTTTTTATATAGGGTTAGAGACCCTTGAATTCGTTCGTATTCATTTACTTGACTTCCACGCTTTCCTTTCTCGGTTGCTTGATAATATATTGATGATTGTGATATTTGCGACTTAGTCAAATACGTATATTTTTGACTTGATTCACACGGTTTTGATTTCGAAGCGTTCGATCTTTCCTTGATCGATACGGCAGAAACTTTCCTCTTTTATTTTAACTTTGATTTTTGACTTTTTCAAATTGTACACACACTTGATTTCATTTGACGATGTTGATTCTTTGGTCTGCATTTACATTTCTTCTGGCTTCAAGTATAGTCTACATTGCATACAGATAATCTCGAGTTCATCCCTGTCTTCGGCTTTGCCTTTTCTGATGATGTTGATTTCACTGTGACCTAGCTTTGTTCACCTGGTTATATTGAGTCAAATTCATCATATATTACTTTGGTATTGTTGCAGACACTTGATCACCGTGTATCACTGCATACTGGTGGATTGAACTTGTTACACTTAATTTTTTGCTTTGCTGGTCTATTGTTGTCATATCTTGTCTGGTTCATCTTGATGTTCTGTAGTCATTTATTGTATACTCGAGTCTGCATTTGCATTTGGCTTGTATTCATGTGTGTCCAGACCTTGTTCATTCGAGTCTTTGGGTACTTGTCTTGTGATTTGGTTGTGGTAGAGTTGCTTCACTTGTACATATCTGTAGCTTGATTCTGGTCTCGCTCGATTGTTTGGTTTGAGCTTTGCCTCCATGTCTGGTTTTGTGGTTGAAGTTGTTTTGAACTGGTGCACTTGTCAGTGCAGTCTTCATATATGTGCATACATACATTTATCTTTGAGCCTGGGCAGTTTGGTTTCATTGTCAAGTGTGTCTGGTCGAGTTCATTGCTGTATTGTTGTTATGTTGACATAGTGTACATACATTCATGTACATTTACCTTATTGCCATATTGATCCCTCTGGCCTCTGAGTTGTTTGTTGATTTAGCTTGGTCGACACTTTGTACTTCTGGTTTGCAGTTGTACTTCACTGGTTTGTACATCTCCTTGTAGTCAAGTTGAACTGGTCGAGACTGGTGTATTTGGTTTGGATTTGTGGTCTTGTGACATAGTGTATCAGTGATGCATTGTTGCAGTGTTCATTCATGTTGTATTTGCCTTTGTTTTTGTGCACACGAGTTGGCGAGGCAGTGCACACGTGTATAAATGTACACGTGTGTATTGCAGCCACTCATGATTACCTGTCCTTGATAAGAATACTGATATGCACAGATATTACACAATCGAAAATGATGGAAATAACCCATATATCTGAGGCACCAATAAAAAACAAATTTATATTCTTGCAAATTCAAATTTGTTTATTTTCAGATTACTGCTCTAGTTGCTAATTATACAGCTACACAGAAGACAGGACAAGAACTGGAGCTGGACAATGCAGATAGATGCAGATGTGCAGACAGAGTGAAAAACTAAGTGTTGAGTGTTGTAGTGAGAAGAAATGTGAATGTGAAATGTATCAAACCGGTGTATGTATATAGAGAGAGCTGAAAACTTTGTACTGTAAAAGTGTTGAAATAAAATATTATGTTGAATAAAAAATACTGATTGAATTATATAAATTCTGTGCAATAGTATTATTATTCAATATGAATATTTATTCCTATATGTGTATAGTACAATCTGCAAACACATATGTAAATTGATATATGTTTGTTATCATCAAACAAAAAATCACATCAAACATAAAATGGGTAGGAATGTGAAGTCAATAGTGTTGCACAACAGAAGTCTGCCCATCGCAAGGGGCTACCAGCAGTTGTGTATACATTATATATTATACTGATTAGGAAATATCCAACTATATGACCCATGAAATTATATCTTCGCATATAAGTGAAGGGAAAACCAAGTAGGATGGTTCGACTTAGTCGAAGTGTCAAAGGACAGGTAGAGTCTGTTTCAACCTTTTAGGGGGTATTAAGTAATAATGGGGTATATCCTTGATTGCATTAGACAATCTAAATGCGATAGTGAGCAATGCTCGATGCTATAACAGTGAAATTGGTACCATATATGAGAGTAGGTGTTGTTTCATAGATTGAGAACGTCATCGGTCTTGAGCGATCAGTGGAAAGATGAAGGTTACGCCTAAACGGTCTACACCTCCTACTAATATAGATCACGTTTAGGTCATGCACCGCCATAGTTTTTTGTTAGGAGGCAAGGCTAGACAATCCTTAATAGAGGTCTTTCAAAAACAAATAGAATATGGCTAAACTATTATGATGTCGTTATTAGGCACTATGGGAGTTCCTTGGTATGCACGACAACGAGGACATGATATTGCGTTGATGATGGATCCTAATGAGGTTCTGGGTAATGGATACTGGCGAGGAAAGTATCTTGGTCCAAAGCGGGATTGTTGCACTTATATATCTACGCTTTTAGTTATTATCTGCCTAGGTTAGATGGAGCATATCATAAGGGAGTCGAGACGACTAAGTAAAATAAAAGACACAACATGTCATGGAAGGCAATCGACATACACTAGTGTTATGTACAAAGTGTGTAAGTTACCAATCACCAGAACGCTGTTTTAACCCCTCCTTATTACAAACTACATGATAGCTTCAAAGAGATAGGTACTTGTGCAAGGCGGAAATGGTGGAAGAATTCCATATGCATGCTCGACACTGATAAGGACACTAGATATTAGAAGTGTTAACCTAGGCAGTAGCTATATGTTTTATTATACTACTATCCGTTGTGAGTTTATATCGGTAATGCTCTGATATTCATTTGTTTATTTGCAAGAAACCAAGACCAATGCTCTGTACTTTAGTAGACTTGGTTTTTCAATTTAGCGAAAATTCTGGTCCATTAATGTGCGGGTTGTCACATTTGGAATCATAGCATAGGTTAGTCGATCTTATAAAAAATAATTAGGATGCGAAGAGCAAAAATATTTGTATTTTTACCTATAATTATATATATAATATACCAAATTCTAAAAATTCCGACTATAGAAGTAGTTGCAATCATATTTTGAAAGATGGACAATGCGACTAAGAGTTGGAATAATAAATGAAGTTAAAGATATACACCTACCCAATTTCCCTAAGGGAAGTAGGTCGTACTGGAAGGCGTTGACATAAGAAGAGCATGAATGTGACATATGGAAGAGTTCCTGAAGCTGGATAATACTTGGCTCCCTTGTAGAGCACATATTGCCCTATGGTTGTAGATTCCCGCATGATTGTCGATTGATGACATACATTAGATCCAGATAAGGGTAAAGTGAGAATCTATATGTTGTATATATCTGGAAAAGAACTAAAAGAGTTTCCAAAAGACGGTTTGTAGTAACCACTTCAAGATGATAACTGGATTTTTAATATTTTGGGAGAAGATAAGTCAGTAAGTAAGTAAATTCGAAGAAAAGTCTAAAAGGAGGGACAAAGAAAAATCCACTTTGAGTCTGGCCATATATGAAATAATTTAATATAAAGATTGAAATGATTTGAATATAAAAGTTTAAGGAAAATATATAAATAATATATTTTTAATGATTTTCAAGGAAATTATTTGAAGGTAGAAAACCCTATTTTTGAAAGTAAGTAAATATTAAATTTTTGAAAAAATAAAATATTTATATTTTATTTAAATAAAATGTTCTAGTAGAGATTAAAATTAGTTAAATCGAAAATTTTAGTAAATGGGTTTTTATAAAAAGTAATTTTTTTTGAAAAAATTAATAAAGCGTATAAAGCTCGTTCATTTTTCTAAAATAAAAAAATTTAAGTTGTAAAATTCTTTTAAAGGATGGATAATAGGAAGTGATACTGCTTTTAAGTGGGGTACAAAGAATGGAAGAAGGCCAAAACTCAAAAATAGAGTGTTAACCCGCCTTTTGTCAAGGCAGTATACAGGCGGATTTAACCCAACAGACTTCATGATTATCAAGGCCGATAAGTGCAGAGCGACGATTATATGGCCCAGAAGTCAAGTACAGGTAATAACATGAAGCCAGGTTTGAACGGAGTTGGTAGATAGACAATGCAGGATCTTGGAATATGAATATTGACTTGGTGGAAGGCTAGGGATCGGCATAGCTTGGACCGGCATGACTTGATGGAAGGCTAGGGATCGGCATACCTTGGATCGGCATGACTTGGTGGAACCCTAGGCATTGACATGGTTAGTTATACGAGGGATCGGTATGGTTGAAGTAAGGTGTGGATCGGCACAATTGGTAGTGTATGGATTGGTACGGTCGAAGTAAGGAGGGATCAACATCTTGGAGGGTTCAGCATATCACATGAAAGAGAGGGATCGGCATGCAGCATCTTGGAGGGTTTGGCATATCATATGAAAGAGAGGGATCGGCATGTGGCATCTTGGAGGGTTCGGCATATTGTATGAAAGAGAGGGATCGACGTGTGCCATCTTGGAGGGTTTGGCATTCATACGAAAAAGAGGGATCGGCATGCGCTTACTTGGAGGGTTAGGCATGGATGAAGGTAGAGGGGTCGGTATGGTTTATTGGTTTGGAAAGTCATACTTCAACTCGTTGGCAAGAGATCGATATATGTCAAGAACCAAGTGCACTCTTGCATTCAACAATTAATAGCTCGAGCTCCTTTGGTCCAAATGAGATGAGAATTGAAGGGCTAACATATTTCATCATGAGGAATCCACCATAGGAATCGCTACACAAAAATGAACAAAGGAAGGGATCGGTACCGATCCCTCCTCATGGAGATTTGGGCCTAACGACCCCTATGGTGGGCCCATATGGATAAGGAGGCCCTATAGCCGAAGTTTCACCTATAAATACAGCATGCATGGCTTTAGAAATGGGAATCTTCTATCTGCTTTTCTTCATCTTCTACCTTGGCTATACTCTATCAATTTTACTCTTGAATTTCACGGATTTGTAACTGTAATCAGCAGTATAAACTAATAAAAGATCATTGGAGTGGACGTAGGCCGGAGTTTGCCGAAACAGTATAAAACTCGTGTGTTCCTTTATTTTTTCTATTATTGATTCTGTGACCTGCGTGCTTGTCTTTCTATTTGGATATCGTTTTGGGGATTTGGTGCTTTCACGTACAATTGGGTGTTTGTGACCATTTTTGGCGCAAACATTTTGGTGCTTTCACTGATAAGACTTGCACCCGCAGATTTGGAAAATAGGATCTCAGATTTAGAAGCTTGGGTAATTGGATCTAGGAAGCAATGGCCAAGCCATCAAGAAGGAGACAAAGAACAGATATGAGCCATGATGAAAGGAGTCAGGAGGCTTCCTCAAGAGCTTATCAAACCTCAATCTTCATTACCAGAGACAAGATGGAAACAATGACGGATGCTATGCAGGAAAGGATGCTGAAGAGACAGGAGGAAATGATGCAGAACCTACTCCAACAGATTGGATAAGCTGGAGTGCAAAACTAAGGAAATGGAGTAGCAGGGAATACTGGAAATATGGATCACTGAGTTGGAGCAGTAGGAGCTGAGGAAATCCAAAATTAGAACCCTGGAAACGAAGCTAATAGGTAGAGGAGTGGAATAGAGCAGCCGGGGGCAGTCCCCTACCATCCAAGAGGGATCGGCACCGATCCCCAAAGGCTGGGAGTATGCCTTCGGGTCTGGGTCATCGTGATGCTAGAGGGCCTACGATCAGTCCCGTAGAGCCTGGTGTGAACCGAAATTTGGATGCGCGATCAGAGGAATATGTTCAAAAATTCCCTCGTAGACTCGGGAGGCAGCTTGGGCATGATGATAGGAGACTACCATTGGAAGAGAATTACATGTTTGCGGAGATGATAAGGTAAGCTATGCGTGGAGTAGTGAATAGGGATCTCAAGGATGTAAACATAAGTTCATTCACTCTAAATATCAGTCAAGCTAGGAATCCACCGGAGTTTAAATTACCAATGCTTGAGACATATGATGGAAAATCGGATCCTGTTGTTCATTTGACGAGGTACATAAGACACATGGAAGTACTGGGTGCATCGAAGGAAGTAATGGCACGGTGCTTCCCCTGTACTTAACAGATATAGCCGCACTATGGTTCAGACAGTTGGAAAGCGGCTCTATTGGCACATGGATGGAATTGATCAAAAGGTTTATGAGGCAGTTTATGGTTCACATCTCGAGACCCAAAGATGTGATGAGTTTGGCAACACTGAAACAGAGGACTGTAGAGCCCCTGAGAAGTTTCGTAACACGGTTTAATGCCGCGGTGGTATCGATGGATCATCCAGATCCATCCATGGTTTCGATGGCAGCTGTATCTGGAATTGCTGATGACACAGAGTTCAAGGATTCACTAGCACAAGATCCACCTATGGATCTCAGAGAGTTTTATCATGAAGTAGAAAGGTTCTTGCGATAGGAAGACGCACAAGCAAACAAACCGGAGGTGAATGCTATGCAAGGTGGAGGTCCATCCGAGGAAGGTTTAAACAAGGATAAAGGAAAACGGAAAGTAGAGGATGGCTTTGAAGGATCGAAGCATCCACGGAGGGAACCGAGATTCGCCTCTTACATGGAATTGACTAAAACATTGGAATGGATATATATGGAACTAGGGGGAAAGTTCCCTATCGAATGTCAATGAGGAGAGAGCCTACAAACGATGAAAAGAAATCAGAAAAATACTGTCTGTTCCATGAGCTGAAAGGGCATAGTACAAATGGCTGCAGGCACTTAAAGGATGAGATTGAGGGATATATCCAGAATGGCACGCTGTAACAATACGTGAGATTTCAAGCAACGGCAGTGGAACATGAGCAACCACAATATGCACCGAACGGGAACTGCCCAGGATCGAGGCGTCAACTTGTCATCAATTGACCGAAATGGCAAAGAATAAGTAGTAAACTCCATAATAAAATGGCTAAGTCACTTACACATGCACGAGATTGAGAACGGTCCCAAGGCATTCTCTGAGATGACAATGAACCGTCACACCCGGAAATGCATGCATTGTAGTGTTTGGTCTTTGCTTTTGTTTCTTTGTTTTTTGGTACTTGGTTATGAAACTCACTCAAACGTGAAATCTGACAGTGGTAATTTTGAGTCCCATCCGGACAATCGCATTTCTCCTTGAACTGTACTCAATCTCGAACGATCGCATTTCGCCTCGAACGGCACACGATCTCGAACGATCGCATTTCGGCTTGAACAACACTCGATCTCGAACGATCACATTTCACCTCGAATGGCACATGATCTCGAACGATCGCATTTCGCCTCAAATGGCACACGATCTCGAACGACCGCATTTCACCTCGAAGGGCACTTGATCTCGAACGATCCATTTTGCCTCGAAAGACACACGATCTCGAACGATCGTATTTCGCCTCGAAGGGCACTTGATCTCGAACGATCCATTTCGCCTCGAAAGACACACGATCTCGAACGATCGTATTTCGCCTCGAATGGCACACGATCTCAAACGATTGCATTTCACCTCGAATGGCACATGATCTCGAACGATCGCATTGCACATCGAATGGCACACGATCTCGAACGATCGCATTTTGCCTCGAACAGACACTCAATCTCATGTGATCGTCATGGCCTGGGATGGCTACGAATTTGATTAACAGTCCCTAACGGTCATTACTAACAATCAGGCAAGATCACTAATTTGTTCATAGGTCATCAACAGGTTTCAAACATTGGACTTAAGGCAATTCAAAACACGCCTTCCTATCGTAAGGCATGTTTTAGTGGGCAAAATGTTAACCCGCCTTCTGTCAGGGCAGTATACAAGCAGATTTAACCTAATAGACTTCACGATTATCAAGCTGATGAGTGCAGAGCGATGATTGTAGGGCCCAGAAGTCAAGTACAGGTAATAAAATGAATCCAGGTTTAAACGGAGTTGGTAGATAGACAATGCATGATGCTTGGAATATGAATATTGACTTGGTAGAAGGCTAGGGATCGGCATAGCTTGGACCGACATGACTTGGTGGAAGGCTAGGGATTGACATAGCTTGGATCGGCATGACTTGGTGGAACCCCAGGGATCGGCGTGGTTGGTTATACGAGGGATCGGTATGGTTGAAGTAAGGTGTGGATCGGCATGATTGGTAGTGTATGGATCGGTACGATCGAAGTAAGGAGGGATCAGCATCTTGGAGGGTTCGGCATATCATATGAAAGAGAGGGATCAGCATGCGACATCTTGGAGCATTCGGCATATTGTATGAAAGAGAGGGATCAGCGTGTGCCATCTTGGAGGGTTCGACATTCATAAGAATGAGAGGGATCGACATGCGCTTACTTGGAGGGTTCGGCATGGATGAAGCTAGAGGGGTCGGTATGGTTTATTGGTTTGGAAAGTCATACTTCAACTCGTTGGCAAAGGATCGATATACGTCAAGAACCAAGTGCACTCTTGAATTCAACAATCAATAGCTTAAGCTCCTTTGGTCCAAATGAGACGAGAATTGAAGGGCTAACATATTTCATCATGAAGAATCCACCATAGGAATCGCTGCCCAAAAATCAACTAAGGAAGGGATCTGTATCGATCCCTCCTCATAGAGATTTGGGCCTAGCGACTCCTATGGTGAGCCCATATGGATAAGGAGGCCCTATAGCCAAAGTTTCACCTATAAATACAGCAGTCATGGCTTTAGAAAAGGGGATCTTCTTTCTTCTTTTCTTCATCTTCTACCGAGGCTATACTCTATCAATTTTACTCTTGAATTTCACGAATTTGTAACTGTAATCAGCAGTATAAACTAATAAAAGATCATTGGAGTGGACGTAGGCTGGACTTTGCCAAACCACTATAAAACTCGTGTGTTCCTTTACTTTTTCTGCTATTGATTCCGTGACCTGCGTGCTTGTCTTTCTATTTGGATATCGTTTTGGGGATTTGGTGCTTTCACGTACTACTGGATGTTTGTGATCAATTTTGGCGCAAACATAGAGCAGGAGGCAAACGCACTGCAATGTTTCAATAAAGAAGACAATAAATTGAGAGAAGAGTTATATAAGAAAAGCCATATAAGTAAGAGTATTTTGGGTAGAATAAAGTTAAATAGTATTAACATTATGAAATATAAATAGAAAAAATGCTAGAAATTTACTAAAAATAGTGTTAGTTAATAGAAACAAAATAGGAAATAAAAAAGCCCCCCTCACATGCTATTAGGACCTCCACTAAAGTTGAAAGTGAAAGCAGCATGAGTATTAGAAAAATAATAGGATGAAAGTTGTCCTTGTCTACTCTAGGTTTTATTGTTTAAAGTTATAAATATTTTTTAGAAACACCATAAAATGCATTTTTGAAAAAAATGGTCTGGTATAATAATTGGGATTTTAAAGGCAAAATTTAATAAATGGTTTGAATTAAAAATCCTATTTTTTTAAGAAGTAAATTCTTAGTTGAGAAAAGGTTTTGAAGGAAAATTTGTTTTCGAAGAAAGGGAAAGGAGCACTTTTAATTAAAAATTATCTTTTGGACTTGATGAATAAAATTTAATTCAAAAGTCCTAAATTATAGTTTTAAAAGATAAGACGCCCACAACTAACATTGGTTAAAATAAAGAGATTTTCATGGTTCCCTTTTGAAACCAAACTATTGAAGGATTTAAATAAAAAGTTTCCAAGTTTATATTTTTGAAGGTAAAAGTTTTAGGATTAAATATTTTATAATTGTGAGGCGTTAATTTTAGAAAAAGTGGCGAAAACCAAACAATTTTTTTAATATGGAATGGATAAAGGATGGTTGCCTGGGTAAGACAGGGCAAAAGTTTAGGCTATGAATAAAATAGCAATGAATGCTCGTAGAGTAGCAGTAGTGGACCTCCGTAGAATATAATGAATATCAGTATGAGCCTAGGAATGTTTCATTAAACATGTGCGAATACCATAAAGTAGAACTCATAAGAAAATGGGAAATGATATCAAAGTACATTTTTGTGGATCCTAAAGTATACCCACATGAAAGAAAAAGAAAAGTATATACTAAAATTTGAGAAAACTATCAAGAGATCTGGATCAAGAAGATAGTAGTATATTTTGCTGTAACGATTGAAGTAATGGATGAACCTTATTGATTACTAGCCAAAAAGGTAAGTTAAGATATGTGGGTTAAGGTAGAATGACATTATTAATGTCAGTTGATGTTTAAGGGCAGCTTCCAACGATGAT
Organism: Allium fistulosum; assembly: GCA_030737815.1. Classification (NCBI taxonomy): domain Eukaryota; kingdom Viridiplantae; phylum Streptophyta; class Magnoliopsida; order Asparagales; family Amaryllidaceae; genus Allium; species Allium fistulosum. The sequence continues at coordinate 923,217,798 of CM060904.1, forward strand.
CTTTTAGGTTTAGGCTGCAAGCATTAGTTGTTTCTATTGTATAAAACACGTCTGATATTGTGAGAAAAGTTTCTTTTAAATTGGTTTTCTGGATTGACCGCTATATTTATTGGAAAGCTGTGTAAGGAAATTTCATATAGATACTTAACTAATGTAAATTAAGACTGGATGTTCATAAAATATATTAGGAAATTTATTATATTAGCTACTAAAAGAGAAGTCAAGTCAAGTCCTAAGAAGTGTAAAAATTTTGGAAGATAAATTTTAGCGAGCGAAGGATAGGGAAAGGTTGTTGCGAAACCACGGATCACTATCCCTATGCCATAAAAGCTAAAATTTATAAATGAACTTGTGTGCTGGTTGTATTTTAAAATAAAAGAAAATGTTTTTGAAGTTTGAAAATTTACCATGTAATAGGATAAAATCAATCAAGAATGTAAAACCCTTGGCTAAATCCCGACTACGTAGGATGTGACTTAGTTTGTTTTGAAAAGATAAAAACAAATACTTTTGTCAAAAAAATTGTTCAAAGATCTTTGAATTTAGTAGAAAATATTTTTGTAAAAGTTTTGGAAAAAACTAAATTATGTTTTATTTTTAAATTTTCTAATCATTTCTAAAATTTAATTGAAAAGGATTTTGAATGAAAAAGGAGGGAATTTTTTATTTTTGAAGTGCCATATGAAAAAGTTGATGGGTTAGCAAGTATGAATTTTACTATACAGCAGAAGTGACAGTAAAATAAAAGGTAGTTAGTGATGAGGGAAAACGCTCTTTTAACTTTGGAATTTCTTTTCCTATACCTTGTTCACAGGGGAACGAAACTTGTTTTAAAATAACTCTGTTTTAAAATTAGAAAAATTGAAGTAAATTTTCGTTATGAACTGTACGTGGAAAAGTTGAAAAAGAATTGGAGTCAAAAGTGAATGTTCCAGCATACAGGGGAATGGGTACATAAGAGAATGGTGGAAACATGGAATTCTGCATCTAAACCCTTTTTTGACATAAGAATATAGGTTTTGAAAACTAGATTTTCTAAATGTTGAATGTTAGAAATAGTGTGTTAGAATTTTAGATGGTAGGGGTTGGATGTAAAAATTGGATGAACAATACTTCTATTCATAGAAGTATGGGAAAGTTTATGTGCAAAAACAAAGATCTTGCTTTTCAAAACTGGCATACATATAGAACTGCTAGTATACATAGGTTGTTTGCACCATATTTTCAAAATTGTTTTAAAGAAAGCATTCATATAGGAGGCATCAATTTATAATTATTCTGCATACATATCATATATATTATGATACATTGTGCATTTGTACACCATTATATGCAAAACTGGTTGTACACTAATTGGATAGATAGCTTAGAATGGTTGCACATTATGTTACATGATTCGGTCCTTGAGAAATTTCGAAAACGAAATTCTTTTTCTAGGGAGGGGAGGATGTAACGCCCCATAATTTTAATGATATTTAATTAAAAAGAAATTAATTAATAATTACTAAAGTAGAAAATGGGAATTTAACAAATGGTATTATTTGGCAATGAAACTTACACCAATGGATTCATGGCGATTTTCTGATCAATTTTCATATATTATATTTTCCGATGGGAGTTCAAACGAAAAAGTTATTAACGTTTGAATATTTTGGGTCAGAAATAATTATATATGTAATTAAGGAAATAAATTAAAATTGAGTAACATTCGTTAACATTAACGGTTGCTTAATGGTTAAGTATAATTAATGTTAATCAAACGTCTATAAAACAGTATAAGATGAATTAAAAGCGGAAACAAATAACATTGGTGAAATAGGGACGACCGCCTCGACACTTAGGCTTAATGGTCGACAACTATTGGTTGGCCGGTAGAGATGGAGCGATCGATAAGTAGTGCTGTGTTGGCTACAAATTGAACCTAGGCCAACGGGACGAATTTAATAAAATCTAATCTAACGGCTGGAATCGATTCAAACCCTTATAAATATAGGTCTAACTCCTTGATTTTCTTCTCATATTTTCTGAAGTAACGGCAAAGCTCTTCCATTTTCTCTTCCCCACAAATTCTTAAATCTAAATAAATCTATAGTTTAATTATGTGTATACAGATGGAGAATAACGGTGGATAATAGAGAAGATGAATAGGGTTGAATCGAAGCGCCAAAACCAAGGTAAATTATAAACCCAGATCCGAATCTAAATTAAATCCAAATCTCTTCTCATATCTAGATTTCTAATTGATATATGTATGCTTGCAGTATATGTATTCCGATAGGGAAAAAAGGGAGTCAAATAGGAATAACATGGATTACACCTGGAGATTTGGAAAGCTAAAAAGCTGAGTGGAAAATTATATATTTTTACATAATATTGGATTTACTTCGTTGTAAATCTTTTCCTTGTATGCCGAGATGTAATTATTTGGTGTAGTAGGTTTAATTATATGCATGTAATGAAATTGAAACTCATGCCTACATATTATGTGAATTGTTAACTTGAATCTGGAAAGTAAGGGTGTTAGTTGTAGTCCCTAAATTAACAAGATTTTATAGATATTCTAGATTTGTGGATTTAAATGGCATCTATTAGGTAATATGAAATAGCGGTTCTTATAAATTGAATTGGGATTTAAGTAGTATTTTAATTCCATGAAATGAAGTGCATTGTAATGTAAATTATCTAGTTTTATAAATATGAATAAATGTATAACGTTTAAAATAACAAGGAATATGCTAAAAAGAAAGAGATGTATAAAATAGGGATGTTTACCATATTTTGTACTGTCTATTTCAATAATAAAAACAAAAAGATAATTCCTTGTGATTCCAAACGTAATAGAAATCCCCTTTTGAGTATTCACATTGTTAACAATTCCTTTTAAGAAATATGTAATTCCAATGCATTAAAATACATAAATTCCTATGTATAAACTAAAGAAGTGTAAGTAGGAACAATAATAACAGTCTGAATGTAAAACTAATATATGTAATAAAAGACAAGTTAGAGATTAAGCACCAAGCGATAAAATGTAGGTAAACTATTGAAATGAGTAAGTAATGAAGTTAGTAACCGTAAGAGATAGTATGAGATAAAATGGAATTGAAAATATGTCTAATAATATAAAGGGGAAATGAGCGGTAAAAGATATTTAAATATTTTAAGTTAAAGTAAGCGGTAAATGACGCTAAATTGACATTAATGAAATAAGAAATAAACGCATGAAAAAGTAAAGGAATATTGTTAACAATTGGAGATTGGAGGCCTAGTAAAAAATAGGTGTGTGTGTGTGTGTATGTATGTATGTACGTACGTATGTATGTATATATGTATATGTAGCCTCAAGTATGTGTTTATGACAGGTGTAAATTATCAAAGTTAGCTAATAGCTTAGATTAAATAAGAATGATATAGTCATTAAAATATGTTGGAATCCCAGGTCGGTAGTGTTACGTAACAGAAGTCTGCCCACCGTAGAGGGCTACCAGCAGTTATGTATACAATATAGTGATGTGTGGGCATATCCAACTATAGAACCTGTGGAATTATACGTTCGCATATTGGTAAAGGGAATACCAAGTAGAATGATTCGCCTTGGTCGAAGTGTCAAAGGACAAGTAGAGTCTGCTTCAACCTTTTAGGAGGTATTAAGTAACAAAGAGGTATTTCCTAGATTACATTAGGCAATCTAAATAGGACTGTGAGCAAGGCTTGGTGCTATGATAGTGACATTTTTTAACTACCCGCCCTAAAACGGACCTAAATTCCAACTTAGAAAAGACCCATCAAAATTTAAACCCATTCCTAAGATGCCCGTTGGTTGGTATAAAGAACAATATAGAGCTATTTATCTACACATTCAGAACTCATAGCGGAAGGATAAAATATAATAACAGAAATAGTATCCATTTAGTTTAAAATCCAAATGCCATAAAATCCATAACACAATACCAATAACGACTGTCATATATGTTTCCTCCTCGCCTTCCACATCGCATTTCCTAATCTGTATTGTGATAAGGAGGGAATTAGAACAACATATGTCTAGCTAAAAAAAATCCCAAGCCTTACTATAATAGTACTTGGGCAGTATAATTTAAATAGGAATATGTCTTTTGCATTTTGTCTACATCCTAAGTCTTTCCAAATATAAGTCAAAAAGGATTTCCAAATATAAGCCCATAGCCTTCTTGCTTTCAACCCAATAACTCATATCTATCGTCAATAATGTCCTATCAATGTAAGAGCTTACTGTAATAGTACTGGTGTTAATGATGTTGGGGCCCTGATACTCCTTACTAAATTAAGATGAACATTCTTAGTATGTCATTCCACTTAATTCTCCATCTTCCTTAATTTTCCTTCTTGGTTTCTAATAAATATTGTCCATTCATTACTTTAGTTAATATACCCAAATAATTGATCATTATTGTCAAAATTGGACCATCTCTAATAAATCCTCATTTAATCCATTTCCTTTTACCAGTTTAAAGTCCTTCTGTTATATTGATTTAGTTCCTCCATAAATGCAATATTAAATCCCCAAATCAGTTCCTATTTAATTCCTTTCATTAATTAAAAATTTATTACCTATTAAATTTGTAATTAATTTCCACAAACCCTAATCTATTAATTACTAACTAATATGTATATAGTCGTAAATTACGATATTTATATAATTCCATTTTTCTACGTTAAGATCGGTTATACGTGTGTGTGTATTTCTTATTTCTAATTTCTAAACTAGAACTGTAACGACCCACCTTTTCGATTCTCAGAAGTCGACACTAATACATCCACGGTATTCACGTGCCAAGCATCTGTGTGCCGGAAAGACAGATTGTTTAGAAAAAAGAAAGAAAAGACAGAACAAAATCATACATCATGACGAGTAACGTATAATATACGACATATCTTTATCAAAGAAAACTATAATATACATACATCAATTAGAGTACACTTAACAAATCATCAGCCTGGACAGTTACAACAGCTTGTCCTCACAAATAACTGATAAATATAAACAACCAAAGCACCGGAAAATAAACATATACGTGAATGTCTTGGAGTCATCCAGCTCATCTTCTGAATCTTCAAAGCATGTAAACTGGATCTGTAAATATGCTTGGTCTGGCCCAAGCATTATAAGAGAATAACGCCTGGATCAATGTGGTAAACCAGCATAAGAAACACACCTCAAAGGAATTTTAATGTTATAAAATCCTTTCAAAATAAAGGTATATCGTAAAACCATGCCACATATAAACATGGATGGGTTTTTGCCTTATGATAACCAAAACATTTCTATAAGAAATCTAATGATATTATAATAATGTCTAGGGTTGAAAATAAATATATAAAATAGTTTGAATGCTTGCATCTCACATTCCAGCATAGTTGGGCACAACTAAGACCGTATGAAGCTTATTGAAGAATGGATTCCATACAAGGACAAGGCACTAGGGTACCGTCTGCCACAGTACACCTCTAGAAAATGTACCAAGGGCCTCGCATGGACCCCATGTGAATCAGGACCGGCCCTACCCTTACTGGATAGTTCTTAATATTTCATTACCCCGGCTGCAGACTTCTCAGGCACAACCAAATCCATATATATATATATATATCTAGAAAGAGTGATGACAACATCCTAATGGGTGTGACCCACTTAGCCTTGAAGATATCCCATGTTTTAGTCATTCCCGGTTGATGAGGCTAGAGGCTACATTTTACCGTTTATAGCAATCCCACTTGGAATGCTAACATTGCCCTTTAGGCAACAATGAATGCCAGCGTTCATCTATACAAGTTCGTTTTGGGTCTAAACGAAACCGAAGGCACTACTTTCACCACATCCATTTTGGAATCACCCTCGGGATTATTACCAAGTAGCCCTTGCACTTCAAAGAACTCCATCTTCGAAACTATCATCATCAAGATGTATACCATTCAAATGCTTATGCCGGTTCGAGGTGGTTTTCAAATAGTATATCCGATCCCGTGATCCCGGTCTCTCTGAACCGACGACGATAGATTAAAACAGGCCAACATTTGGTAGTCGGTTATTTAACTATCAAATAACAAACAATTCAACCGGAGATTTAATTTCCAAAGGAAAATAATGCTGGCTAAGCACAAAGCACCTATTAGCCTCTTTAATTGATCCTCTCATTAATTAAAATCACTTTGTAAATACTTGTATCAAAATACTTTTACAAAGACAAATTCACAGACCCTTTATACTTTTTTCAATACTTGGAAAAATATCCACATACTTATTTCAACGGTATAAGTATATTCACAAAAACACTGAACTTTCCCTACATAGAAGTGTATTCATATACTTATCTCAACAGTATAAGTATATTCATAAAACATTATGAAAGATTTCTTATTTTAAAATCATATCAAAGGACTAAAACAAATATTGTTTTAAAATAAATAGAGATAAGGATAAACCCAAACACTATTCCTTCGGTATTAAGCATGGGACGTATGTCCACAGCACCAAAATTAAGAAGGTCAATTTTGGAAAATCAAATCTCAATTTCTTTTATAAATTTCTTCAATAAATCATTTTTAATAATTCATTTATGAACATCTCCTTTACTAAAATTTCAAGTCCATTTATTAAACTCTTAGTAAATCTCCAAGTTTATTTATAAAACTCTTTTATAAATATCCAAAACCATTTATAAAATTCTTTTACAAATATCCAAAATCATTTATAAAACTTCTTTTATAAATATCCAAAATAATTTATAAAACTTCTTCCCAAATTTAAAGATCTCTTTTCAAGTTATAAAACTCCCTTATTAATCTCTAAAACAATTTATAAACTCTTTTACAAGTATAAGCTCTAGATTCAATTTAAAATTCCCTTATAAATATTTATAACATAATTACAGCCTTCTTTTATAAATTCCCAAACTTTACTTAATGTCTCCTTAAACACCTTTTATATTATTTATAAAATCTAAAAAAAACTTCTTTTTATAAAATACCATTTATAACATATTTTATAAATCTTCGACTTATTTTCAACCCTTTTATAAAACTCCAAATTCATTTATAAAATTCTTTCATAAATTTTTTTAAATAAATTACCAAAACTCCCTTTCTAAATCAAACTTCAAATATAACACCAAACTCCAAATACAAATAAATTCCAAATATCATTATGAAACATTATATGCTTTCCATAACACGATCTTTCCATATATATCAATAACTTTCCAAATGGAATTTATTGCCCCAATTTGTCAAAATTATATCGATTTCCTTTTATTAATTCATTTCAATTTATAAAACAATGCTTATACATCTCTAAATTTATCATACTTCCAGTTTCCAAAATAGATCCAACTACTTTCTCTAAAACGACCATTCCACATATTATTATAAATCCACAAATGTGATTTATTTCTCAAATGTATCAAATGGAAATATCTTCTGTTTTTATAAAATATCACTAATAAGACTCTCTTAAATTTATAAGATAGCATTTATAAATCTATTCTTTTATTTACAACATTTTATATAAAATGTATCACAAATATTTATTTCCAAAATATTTAAATCTTCTTTGAAACCAAAATAATTTTTAAACAAAAGATAACCCATTTTTATTTACTTTTGAATACTATTATTATTTATAATAATTTTCTATTAAAAAAATACTTCCAAAAATAGTCATTAAAACATTTACTTATATATATATATATTAGAAAATAAAAATGAAAGAAGTTGAAATAAAATAGAAAATTTTAAAAACTCATTTAAATTTGAATATCACGAAAATTCCAACAGTCGGATTAAAATCATTTAGGTGGGGCTGGGATATAGGGTAAATAAGTGGCCAATAGATAGATGCTCAAATCGAGGGATTTGGGTAAGGGGCGCAACTAGATTTTGTTTGTTAGGACCCGTACCAATAACATTCCCTTTCAGACTAGTACTGATGATCTCACAAAACACTTAGGTGAGGCTGGGCAGGACCCTTTTCAGGCTAGGACTGATGGTCTCACAGCAGATTAGGTGAGGCTGGGCGCACTTATGCTGACATGGTGAGTAAGTGGTCACAAGAGGGGGGCGACAATGAGTGTGTACCAATGGTGACCGAGCATGCGACATCGATTAGGGTTGTAATTCGCTATTGCGTTCCAAGCGCTAAACATGTGTCTTTTGCTGTGGGACCCACAGGATGAGACTAGCTCACAGTGGCATAGCAGAGATAGAAGGCCGATCAACGGGTAGAATTAGGACTTCAGCCTAATTAAAATAGGATTAGAATTTCAGCCTAATAAGAGCAGCTGTCTAAGACAAGTGCAAACAATCACAATCAAAGCAAACAGTTAAACAGTATTTTATCCCAATTTTATCTTTCCTTTATACTAGAACTGTTGCTAAGTCTATTATCTTTATCTTGCCTAAACATACTAGTAGTTACTTTCACTCACCAAACTTATAGTCTGACCCACTCCTCTATTTTCCCTTTTCCCCCATAGGCCAGTAGAGGTAAGAATAGTGGATTCAGATTTCTTGGAGACCCATTTGCAGAGCTTTCTCATTCTTCATGTATTCTTCTTCTTTCGGTTTTCTTTTCATTTGACTTTGTATGTACTGGTACTTTATGAGAGGTATGATTTTTATTGTTTATTTACTCTGATGATGTGACTGAGACTATATTTTCCATAAGACATGTGTATTTGGTAATTGAGACATACTCTGTTTTATGACATTAATTTATTAAGTTTAATTTTGAATATCATGTTATTATTTAAATGTTTCCGCTGTTTTTTTATTTGTCTTGTGAATCTTAGTCTCTGTGATGTTTTAGCTATACTTATAACGCACCACATTCTTTAGTGTGCCCTTTTTGGGTATACTACGGGGTGTGGGGTGTTTCACTTGGTATTAGAGCCTAAGGTTACAGGATTCCTAAAAACTTGTTTAAAAGTAAAGTATTTTTCAAAAAAAAATAAGATATCATCAAACTAGAAGTATTTTTCAGAAAGAAACTCTTATTATAGAAATAGTTTTTTCAAGTATAAAAGAATTTTATAAAAATCGCCTCAAAGTCCATTTCAACCTTCTTTCGATTCGTTCGAGCCTAAGTTTTCTTTTCTTTGCATAAGTATGGCTGACTGGTTCCATAGAGCTACAGTAACAGAGGTGCAAGGGCAAGCACCCAATACAACACCAGCAGGTGGAGATCCCGTTAATCCACCTACAGTAGCCAATTTTTCTAAGCTATGCAAGAATTTCGCTAATCTAGAAGGCGGAACGTCTTCCGACACGGAGGATTTCATGGAGGCACGAGCTTGGTTGAGGAATACGCAACGGATATTTGGGCTGTTAAGATTGAGGACTGCCAGAGAGTTCAGCTTGCATCTTGGTAGCTGAAAGGAGAAGCTTCTTATTGGTGGGAGATCATAGAGATGGAAGGAAGAGACATCGGTTGGTTTGGATTTAGGGAAAGGTTTGAGAAAAACTTCTTGTCACAAGCTGAGGAAAGCATGCAATTGGAGAAGTTTATTAATCTGAAGCAAGGGAGTCTTTAGATGAAGGAGTATATAAATCAGTTTAATGAGTTGTCACGGTTTGGGATGGAGCTTGTTAATACACCGCACAAGAAGGCCATGAAGTTTGCTAAGGGATTGAATCAGCCCCTCCAAGGGTTGTTATTGACTCATGTACCGATGGGAGCGACGTATGAGTCACTTGTTGAGATGGCGCTCATGTCTGATGCTATTAAGGAAGGAGAGCTTAAGGAGGTTCCTAAGTCAGAGAATTCTAAGAAGCAATGGTGGAAGAACAAGAAGGATAAAGATAAGAGGAAAGGAGGAGGCCCTCAAAAGCAGATCAAGAAAGGCGAGAAATGCACTAGCTGTGGATTGGTTGGTCATTTCGCAAAGGACTGGAAGAAGGATACGTTGAAGGGGAGGTGTTACAATTGTGGGCAACCTGTTCATCTTAGCAGAGCTTGTCCTTAGAGGACAAAGCAGAGAGCAGGCACACCGACATCGCAAGTACAGGCTTTGGATGTAGCACCTTCTAATACTGGATCGGATCGAGGTAGGAAAGTCTCTGTAGAAGGTTTGATCTCTATTTCGGATTTTTCTATTCGAACTCTTTTTGACTCCGAAGCATCGCATTATTTCATTTCTAGTTCCTTGTTTGATTATTTGCACTTAGATATTTCTCTAGTAGTAGACCCTATAGTGGTTTCAAACCCCATAGGAGGATCAGCACATTTATCCATGATTTGTAGGGGTTTGAAAATTTTTATACCAGGCGTAGAGTTTGATTGCGATGCCTATGTACTGGGATTTTCGGGATATGGGATGATTTTGGGTATGGATTGGTTACACTTATGGAGCGATATTAGACTACGAGAGGAGGGTCGTCAGACTAGAGACAGGTAGTGGAAGTACTCTCGAGGTTTCTTGCGACCCACAAGGGTCAGTCATGTTGAGCTTCCTTTATTCCCTTGATTCATCACTAGGAGAGTTAGATTCAGTTTCAGTCGTTAGAGATTTCCCAAACATTTTTGAGGAGGTTAGGGGACTACGCCCCTAAGAGAGAGATCAACTTTAGGATCTACCTGAATGACAATGCTAAGCCAATGGCATTGCCCGTGATACATATGGCTCCTAGGGAGAGGAAAGAGTTAGGCAAGCAGATCGGTGAGCTATTGGAGAAAGGCTTCAACAGATGGAGCATATCTGAGTGGGGAGCGCCAGTCGTCTTCGGTACAAAGGCGGATGGTTCCCTTCGACTTTGCGTAGACTATAGAGAGTTGAATAAGCTCACGAAGAAGAACCATTACCCACCTCCTAGGATAGACGATCTTTTCGATCAATTGGTTGGCTCTACGGTATTTTCTCAACTTGATTTAGCTACTGGATTTCATCAGCTTAGGGTCGCTGACGATAGCATCGATAAAACAACATTTAGGACACCCGATGGATTCTTTGAGTGGTTGATTATGCCATTTGGACTAACTAACGCCCCAGCCTATTTTGTAGATTTGATGAGCCGTGTTTTTCGAGATGTCCAAAATAAGTTCGTGGTAGTATTTTTGGACGACATTTTGGTGTTTTCCAAGAGTATGGAAGAGCATGCTATTCATCTAGAAGAGGTTCTTCGTACACTTCATGTTCATCAGTTGAGGGAAAAGTTCTCGAAGTGTCACTTTTGGCGTAAGGAAGTGCGTTTCTTGGGGCATGTATCTCAAGAGAGGGTCTAGCGGTGGATCCCGCTAAGGTAGTAGCAATACAAGATTTAAAGGCCCCCAAGAACGCTACCGAAGTTAGAAGCTTCCTAGGTTTGGCTGGCTATTATAGGAAGTTTATCAGAGATTTCGCTAAGACTTCAGCACCGCTTACTCACCTCACTAAGAAGAATGTGACATTCGTATGGGACGTAGATTGTGAGGATTCCTTCACGATGCTAAAGAAGGCCCTTACTAGTGCACTAGTTTTAGTTTTACCTGATGGAGCTAAGCCTTTTACAGTATATACTGATGCATGTGGGACGGGTCTTGGAGCAGTATTGATGCAAGAAGGGAGGGTAGTATGTTATGGGAGTAGACAGTTGAGAACTCATGAGAAGAACTACCCCACCCATGATTTGGAGTTAGCTGCCATTGTTTTCGTGCTCAAGTCTTGGAGACATTACTTGCTAGGAGAGAGGTTCAAGCTTTTCACTAACCATAAATCATTGAAGTACCTATTCTCACAAAAGGATTTAAACTTGAGATAGCAACATTGGATAGAGTTTCTAGCATCATTTGACTTTGAGATAGCCTATAACCCTGGTAAAGGGAACGTGGTTGCATATGCGTTAAGTAGGAAGAAAGCAACCCTTAGTCCAATGTTCATGGAGTGGAAAAGCCTAGAGTTTATTTCCACTTTTGATTTTAAGCCCTCTACGGACATTACCCCTGGATTATTAGTAGCACTTGAGGTTAAGCCTACCCTCATAGATTGGATTGGCTCAAGGCAGCGAGAGGATTCAGAGCTTATCGATATTCTAGAGAGGATTAGCAGAGGAGAGGTCTCTAGACATCTCCAACGTTATTCCATAGATAGTAAAGGGTGGCTAAGGAGAGATGGAAGACTTTGTGTCCCTCGCACTAGTGATTCGATGAGAGCTGTTCTAGAAGAAGCACACCATTTCCGAATGACTATTCATCCGGGTGGTGATAAGTTGTATAGAGACATGAAAAGAGTGTTAATTTGGAGCGGCAGGAAGAAGGATGTAGCAGATTTTGTAGCTGTTTCCTGGAGATTTGACCAGGCAACTAGTGCTCGGCATTTCAGACTGTCCGGCATCCAGCAGTGTTCGGCGACGCACTTGGCATCTAGGAGTATTCGGCGAAGTACACTACATCCATAGTGTCCGACATCCAGCAGTGTTCGGCGTCAACTGGCACTCGGCGACAACCAATGCTCAGCGCTAGCGTTCGGCATCATTAGAACTAGGCAACAGGAGTACTCGGCATCCCAAGGTACTCGTCGTAGTACTCGGCAACAGGAGTACTCGGCATCCCATGGTGTTCGACGTAGTACTCGACATCCAGAAGACATTCCGTATGCACAACTACTCAAGATAACGGTGTCGTTCGGCCTGTATGCACCGTTCGTTCAATAGCTTGAGATGGAGGCACGTTCGGCCTCAACTGACAACCATCCTACACTTCCCACGACACCAACACACCGTTCGGCATAGAAGGAATGGTTCGGCGTAGCGGCGTTCGGCACACCTGGTTCGGCATACAGCGACCACTGCACTGGGGCTTGAGCGTTCGGCTATCCAGCCCACTTGGGAAGTCTAGCCCATATTTGCCTATAAATAGAGGGGCAGGGTCACAGTGAAATGGATCCTTTTTTGGAGAGAGAATACTGGGGAGACTCTACCATTTTCAAGACTCATCTTCTCTACTTAAACAACTTCATTCAATCATTTGATTCACGAATTGTATTTGTAATCAACTATAAAGAAGATCAATAAAGTTTAACCTCAAAGTGGACGTAGGCAATTACGCTGAACCACTATAAATTTGGTGTTCTTACTTTCTGCATTTAAATTAGCATTGTCTTCTCTGTTTAATTTACTTTCATCACTTATATCTCTACACAATCTTTCTGAACGAGGTTAGTGACCAATTTTGGTGCTAACACTTTGGTGCTTTCATTGAGAGTCGAATTCTCAGACCTCAAGGATCTGCTTTGAAGCTACTGGATTGAACAAATCCCCCAAAGAAGATCCGACTCACTGCTAGGACATCCGTTGATTCTACTCAGAGTTCATACCAATAACTCTACAATGGCAAGACCACGTACCAGGTCAGCTTCTCACAATGCGGATGCCCACGAGACTGCTAGCGTGCAACAAGCATGGCCTAGCAATCAACCAGCAATTCCAAATGCAGGAATTACCACTCAGGACCAAACTCCAGTTGTCACCAGAATAGAGTTCAATGACTTGATGAGAGAGCTCAGGGAAAGTAGGAGACAACTAGGAGAGCAGATGCAAGCCAATGCCAACCTGATGGCACAACTTACTCAACAGCAGCAACAGAATGCTGAGGGCAATCCCGCTGCTTACTCCTCATCGGACATCTCTACTTCCTCTGATGAACCTCCCAGGCGCAGACGCCGTAAGACTGATGCTGCGCGAGCAGATGCTGCTGTTCGAACAGCTGGAGACCGCGACCAAGCAAGAGCTGGAAGCTTCAGGACCGGGATACAGATGGAAGATAGAGGCCCAGATCATCAAAATGCTAACGATGTCGAACCTCAAGATGCATGATTGGCGGATCGCCAAGAGAGGAGGCATCAGCATGGACAGGCGCGTAGAACAGACTCCAACCTTCCGCCTTCCATACAGACACCCGATCTGACAGCCATGATCAGGCAACTGATGAAAGAGAATCAGGGCTTATCAAATGATGACTGGGGAGTGTCAAGAAGTCATACTCCGTTCACGGATGTTGTGTTGCAAGCGGCGTACCCTAGGAAGTTTAGTATGCCTACTATTCCTGCATATGAAGGAAAGACTGACCCTAGACAACATGTCATGAGGTACGAATGGATGATGGATTCAGCCAGAGCGAATGATGCCACCAAGTGTAGGTGCTTTCCGATTACTCTATCTGGGATCGCTACTATGTGGTTCACCCGACTTCCTCCGCGATCCGTATCAAATTTCGAGGAGTTGGCAAAGAAGTTTATTGAGCAGTTCAGGATACACACTACGCGCCCAAAGGACGTGATGTCTCTGTCAAGTGTAATCCAAAATCCTGGGGAATCATTGAAGGAATATTTGCAAAGATTCCACGTAGCAGCAACTGAAGTCAGTAATCCCAATGACCATGCAATTCTGATGGCTGTAATGAGAGGTGTAGATCCAGACTCTGAGTTTGGAGACTGGCTGGCAGGAAAACCTCCAGCTACGCTAGAGCGTTTCTACTCTAAGGCACACCAGTTCATAAGAAGAGAGGAAGCTAGGTGGGTACGATGAGATAAGGCGCCAGGGCCTGTCCAAGAGTCAATAAATAGCAACATCGCTGTGAAGCAATCTGGAGACAGCTCGGGAAAGGTCCAAGTCAATGTCCAGAACAAGCCTGGGCAACCCAAGGAGTTCGGAGGAAGGAGTCAAGGGAAAAGAAAAGAAGCAGGAAAGTGGAAGTCGAGAATTCCAAGCTACAGCGAGTACACTCCGCTAAACGCCCCACTTGAAAACATTTACCTATCCACCTGCAATACTTTTTAGTACAGAAAACCACGTCCAAAAGAATCAACCGAAGAACAGAAGCGGACCGGGAAGTATTGTCGCTTCCATGAGACTTATGGACACAATACGGAAGAATGTAGACACTTGCACGACGCTATCGAGAAGTTGATCAGGCAGAAGAAATTGCAAGAATTTGTGAAGGATCCACAAGAAGGAGGACAGGGAACGTCCAACCCAGGTCGTGCACCAGCTCCACATCATCCCGAGGAGCCTGCCCGGACCGTTGGTAGACTGGTCATAAATACAATTATCGGCGGGCCTCACCCCGCGGACAAGAATTGGCAGGAGATGGAGCGATATGCAAGTTCCTTGAAACATGCAGATTTTGAGTGTTGTTCGAACATGGAGGACGGAGCCCCTGCTAAGCAGCAGCGCGTAATGACAGACGATATTGTGTTCAGAAGCAGAGACGCTGATCAGGTAGAGGCTCCGACCATAGACCCCATGGTCATATCTGCAACGATCGGACCAGCATATGTAAAAAGGATTCTGATTGATTCTGGAAGTTCAGTCAACATCATCTTCAAGAAGGCCTACGATCAAATGAAGCTAGAAACAAAAGACTTAAAACCATCCAAAGCTCGTATTCACGGCTTTAACGGCGCTGCAACTGATGAAGTGGGATATGTCGAGTTTCCAGTTGAACTGGGACAAGGCGAGCGTCGGAGAGTGCGAATTCTACCCTTTGTAGTTTTGGATGTGGACTCTCCGTATAACGTTTTCTTGGGCCGGCCGGCCCTGGCGGAGTTTAGGACAGCGTTAGCCCCATGGTGTTTAACTTTGAAGTTCCCGACTGAAAAAGGAGTAGGCATTGTTCACGGCGAGCAAGCAGCTGGTCGTTCCTGTTATGTGGCCGAGCTCCGAGAGGCCCACCGGAGGGAGAAGGGAAAGGTTGCGGACAATCCCGTCCGCATCCTCAATACGGATAATTGACAAGTAGCGCCCGAGCCCTGGCTCGGGCATAGTTCTCGGATCTACGGAGATATAGATCCGAGAGACGACGATGAGAAACCCAGGGAAGAGAAGGCGGTACCGGCTGAATTAACAATTGACATTTCAGTTAGCCGTGACGACCCTTCGCGAATACTGAAGATCGGATCACAGCTAGTCCCCGCAATGACTGAAGACCTTAGCGACTTCCTTCGGGCGAACCTTGATGTTTTCGCCTGGGCGCATTCTGATATGTGTGGGATTTCTCCCGCCATCACGAGTCATATGTTGAACATAGACCCGAAATACATCCCAGTCAAGCAAAAAAGGAGAGGATTGGATCCGGAGAGATCCGCCGCTCTTGGAGAGGAGGTGGACAAACTCAAAGCAAATGGGTTCGTCCGCGACGCCCTCTACCCTGAATGGGTCTCCAACCCCGTGCTAGTAAAGAAGGCGAATGGGAAATGGAGGACTTGCGTAGATTATTCCGACTTGAACAAAGCATGCCCTAAGGACAGTTTCCCGTTGCCTAGGATCGATCAGTTGGTCGATTCCACCGCAGGACATGAGTTACTGTCATCCATGGATGCGTACTCAGGATACAACCAAATCCCAATGCATATTCCGGACCAAGAACACACCAGCTTCGTTACAAATGTCGGGCTGTATTGCTATGTAGTGATGCCCTTTGGATTGAAGAATGCTGGAGCAACTTACCAACGTCTGGTGAATCGAATGTTCAAGGACCAGCTGGGTAAAACCATGGAAGTCTATGTGGATGACATGCTCGTGAAGTCACGATGGTCAAACGACCACATTCAAGACTTGGCTGAAATGTTCGACATACTCAGGTTTTATGGCATGAAGATCAACCCGTTGAAGTGTTCTTTCGGCGTTGCATCAGGGAAGTTTTTGGGATTCATCGTCAACGCTAGGGGAATCGAAGCCAACCCAGAAAAGATCCAAGCTATTCGAGATGTACAAGCGCCCAGGACTATAAAGCAGGTACAGTGCTTGAACGGAAAAGTAGCTGCGCTGAGTCGATTTATATCCAAGGCAACTGACAAGTGCATCCCGTTCTTTGACATAATAAAGAAAGGAAAGAGAAATTTTGAATGGACGTCTAGCTGTGAGGAAGCATTCCGGAATCTGGTGAGGCATCTGGAGAGCCCACCAATGCTATCAAAACCAGTTGACCATGAGATGTTGTACGTATACTTGGCTGTATCCCCACATGCGATAAGTGCGGCTTTGGTACGAGAGGAGGATCGAGTCCAAAAGCCGGTGTATTATGTTAGCAAACGTTTAACAGGGGCCGAGAGGAATTACCCTAAAATAGAGAAATTGGCTTATTGCTTGGTGATTGCATCACGAAAGCTTCGCCCGTACTTTCAAGCACATTCAATCGGTGTTTATTTCGATCAACCCCTGAGGCAGGTACTCCAACGACCGGAAACTTCTGGAAGATTGCTAAGATGGAACATCGAGTTGAGCCAATTCGATATCGTGTACTTACCACGGAGAGCCATCCGAGGGCAAGCATTAGCAGACTTCATCGCTGAGTTTACCATACCCATCAAACCGGACGATCACGACATCATTCCCCCCGTTCGATGGAAATTATACACTGACGGCGCATCAAACGACCGTTGCTCCGGCGCGGGCGTAGTTCTTGTAACTCCGGAAAACCGATCGATCTGTTATGCCCTGAAGCTCGATTTCCCGGCTACAAATAACGAAGCTGAATATGAAGCACTGATCGCTGGCTTGAAGCTCATCAGGGAACTCGGGATCGAATCAGTCGAAATCTTTTGTGACTCGCAGTTGGTGGTTTACCAAGTACGGGGAGACTACCAAGCAAAGGGACGAAAGCTTGCTCCATACCTCATTCAGGTCCAAGAACTACTATCAAATCTTTAGCGTTATGACATCTCACATATCCCGCGCGAACAGAACAAAGAAGCCGACTTATTGGCTAAGTTCGCGAGTACCGACGATGCGCAACAAATGGGATTGTATCCCGTCGAAGTCTTGCATGCCCCGAGCATAGACGAAATGAAAGTCGATCGCGTGTTGGGAACAGAAATCGAGAAGGAATCGTGGATAACCCCATTCAAACTGTACCTGACGACCGGGGCTTTACCAGGAAAAAGAAGCGAAAGACGGCAGGTCCTTCGAAAGGCCGCGCGATACATAATGCAGGATGGATCAATGTATCGAAAAGGATTCTCAGTCCCGTTATTACGATGCATCGCTCATGATGAAACAAAGCGAGTCTTGAGAGAGGTTCACGAAGGGGAATGCGGCGACCATACTGGGGGGCAAACGCTAGCAAAGAAGATCCTCCGCTATGGATATTACTGGCCCACCGTAAACCGGGATGCCGCGGACTACGCAAGAAAATGCGACAAGTGTCAAAGATATGCGAAAATCCCGAGGGCTCCATCAACGGAACTCACACAAATGATCAGTCCCTGGCCATTTGCGATCTGGGGAATCGACATAATCGGCTCTTTGCCTCTATCCAAAGGTGGTGCGAAATACGCAATAGTTGCAGTCGACTATTTCACGAAATGGGCTGAGGCAGAACCTTTGGCCACTATCACCTCTAAGAAGGTCATTAACTTCGTTGTACGAAACATTATATGCCGCTTTGGCCTTCCACGCACCATCATTACAAACAACGGGACGCAATTTGAAAGTAGAGAGTTCAAAGAGTTCTGTTTAAAGTACGGCATCGAGAAAAAGTTCGCCGCCGTTGCACACCCAAAAGCTAACGGACAAGTCGAGGCCATTAACAAAATAATCAAGTCCATATTGAAGAAGCATCTGGAGAAGGTTGGAGGCAAGTGGGTAGATGAACTCCCGACAGCGTTATGGGCGTATAGAACTACCCACAAGTCCACGACCGGCCACACTCCGTTCGCCTTGGCATACGGCTCTGAAGCCGTTATACCCGTGGAACTTGAAGTTCCATCGCACCGAGTGACATACTATGATCCCAAGACGAACCAAAACCTCTTGCTGGAATCACTGGACTGCATCGACGAAAAGCGGGAAGAAGCTGAATTAAGGGCGGCGGCGCACAGACATCGAGTCAAGCGTTACTACGATGGTAGAGTCCGCCCAAGAATCTTTGATGTGGGTGATCTCGTTCTGAAACGAGTCTTCCCGGTACCATCACGCATGAATCCCAGCTGGGAAGGCCCATACGCCATTGAACGGAAGCTTGGAGAAGGAACATTCAAGCTAGCGGCCGTTGATGGCGCGACACTCCCCCGAGCATGGAACAGTGAACATTTGCGGCACTATTACATTTAGCATGTTTTCCTTTCTTGTTGTAGGCACTGTTGTTTCCTGCATGTTTCCATTCAATAATGACTTAGTTTCCTTTTAAAGTTGTAATCAAGCAATTTAGTTGATTTTCATTAATAAAGGCTTGAAGCCATATTTTCTATGAAGTTTCTATATCTCTTAATTGGATGATAAATTACATTATCCTGCACGACATACAGACTCGTACGAACGATTCCAAATCTCTGAATCCCCAGAGCGCGGATCGGAGTACTCTAAGTCCCCAGAGCGCAGACTAGAGTATAAACGATTCCAAATCTCCGAATCCCCAGAGCGCGAATCGGAGTACTCTAAGTCCCCAGAGCGCGGACTAGAGTATAAACGATTCCAAATCTCCGAATCCCCAGAGCGCGGATCGGAGTACTCTAAGTCCCCAGAGCGCGGACTAGAGTATAAACGATTCCAAATCTCCGAATCCCCAGAGTGCGGATCGGAGTACTCTAAGTCCCCAGAGCGCGGACTAGAGTATAAATGATTCCAAAACTCCGAATCCCCAGAGCGCGGATCGGAGTACTCTAAGTCCCCAGAGCGCGGACTAGAGTATAAACGATTCCAAATCTCCTAATCCCCAGAGCGCGGATCGGAGTACTCTAAGTCCCCAGAGCGCGGACTAGAGTATAAACGATTCCAAATCTCCGAATCCCCAGAGCGCGGATCGGAGTACTCTAAGTCCCCAGAGCGCGGACTAGAGTATAAACGATTCCAAAACTCCGAATCCCCAGAGCGCGGATCGGAGTACTCTAAGTCCCCAGAGCGCGGACTAGAGTATAAACGATTCCAAATCTCCGAATCCCCAGAGCGCGGATCGGAGTACTCTAAGTCCTCAGAGCGCGGACTAGAGTATAAACGATTCCAAATCTCCGAATCCCCAGAGCGCGGATCGGAGTACTCTAAGTCCCCAGGGCGCGGACTAGAGTATAAACTATTTCAAGCATCCAAGTCCCCGGGGCACAGAGTCAGCAAGAAGTCCAAGTACTCAAAAGATGTGGGACGAGAGGTACGCCATGTCCAAAAATGTTTGAACAGCACAAGAATGGACCGGGAGATAATGCAACTCATAAGAACTTGAGTTATGGCTACAATTAGTCAGCAAACCAAATAAAGACAAGAGAATCATTCAAACAAAAAGTAACTAAAACTTTATTCAATAAGTCCAAAATGGGGATACATGATCACTCCTACAAAATTCAAACCTCTCTATACAAACTACAAGTTGTGGAAGATAAAAACAATTACAAAACTTAGGCAGGAAACTTGTTGAACAAGTGCATCGATTATTTCTTCGACTTCTTCTTCTTGTCTTCCTTTGGTGTTTCCGACGACTCCTCTCCCTCACGCTTTTTCTTGGACTTTTTGCTTGCTAGAGAAATGGAGTCAGGAGTAGGAGACGGAACATCTAGTGGTTTGGACCTGCCCGGGAGAATGATTTTCAAAGGTCTGTTCCGCGGGTCAGTGAGTTCTAGTATTTCAGATTCAACTTTGACTTTGACCTTTTTCTTCTCCTCGTCGGCGAGACGGTCCTTCATGCTCATCTCTGAAGTATGCTCAGAGGCGCCAGTGATTTCAATTTCATCGCTTCCTTCGGCAGGAGACGAAGTATCAAGTTTGTCATCATCTAGCGCCCCGATCACTTGAGCGTCTGGACCGGGAGTTACTCCTGCGTGAGCAACGTCGCTTGTTTTCTCTGCTTCCTCCTTGGCGTCATCGCTCCTCGGAGTTGGCTCGGCGTCAGAACAACCTGCACGAAAACATAAGGAATGAACATTAGAATGAATAGCTACTGCTGAAAAATGCCGGGAACTCTTCAACTTCTAGAGAAAGAAGAATTTCCTACCAGGGTCCGGTTGGCTATCGGTGGCACGAGGGGTTTCACCCTCCAGGATAGGTGACAGCACATGAACACCAAGCCCGGGATCTTTGGGATCATAACTAGCATGCTGCTCGAATGGATCAAGTGTTGGCCGACCGACCGATTGAGCAGCGTAAGGAGCGGCAATGTGAGGAGTAGTAGCATCGGCCCCAAACGGGCCAGCTTCGTCATTCTTCTCTTTCGGAGGGGAAGAGCCTTTGCTATAAAGTGCCAATGCTGCTGATAAGTCCGATGGCTCATTCCCCCTTAGGAACTCCTTCACCAAGACATCCTCATCGACCTCGTTGGAGCCCGACTCGACCTTCTTGATCCTTATCAGAGTTTCCCACGCCTCAGCTAGGGATTCGAGGTAGCCGTCGCCCAGAAATGTTAAGTCGCGGTGCATAAGGACGCGGGCTCCATACTCGGCGACCAATGGGTCAAACATACTTCTGACCTCTTCCCTGCCGGCTTCTGCGGCCGCCTCGAGGCGAGAATCAAGCTCTTCCACAGGCATTCTTTTGCCCTCCTCACGGGCCTCGTCCTTCATTTTCTCGACCCCGGCGAGTTCATCATCGAGCTTTGTCTTCAGGAGTCGGGTAGCAACAATCTCATCACGGTATCGCTGCAATTCTTCTTGAGAAGCTACTTTGTCTTCCTTCTCCTTGGAAAGTAATTCCTTCAGCTCCTTGACTTGAGTAGCAAGTGCGTCCCTTTCCTTTTGGACAGAGTCTTTTTCTAGGGCGAGGGCACCGCTGCGCTGGACTGCTTCGTCAAGCTCTTTTTTGTGAGCCGCCTCTAAACGAGTAACTGCCTCGGCAGTATTTTTTGCGCTTTGTTCAGCGGCTTCTAGCTTTGACTTGTACGAAGCAAGCTCTTCGTCTTGGAGTTTGATGATTTTCTTATCGCTGTCAGCCTCCAGATTCAGACGGTCAATCTCGTGTTGACGCTCAACAAATACTTCCGAGACCTTCTCCACCAAGTGCACAAACGCGTCATGTTGAACATAGACGTCGTTATTGCAGGCAATGGCACTCTGCTTCACATGCCCGGGAATATGATGAATGGCCGGGAGGAACTTCAGACCATCGAAGCAAATTTTTGGAAACTTGGCCTTAAGATCGACCATCTTTTCCGCAACAGTTGGGTCCACCGCAGGAGTAGGAGGAGGAGGCTTTGAAAACTCCGTTCTTTTACGTTGCTCTCGAACTTGCCTTGTACTCGATGAACTGGAATGTTGTTCTCGAGGAGCATCAGACTGATAACCCTTCTGTAAAGATTTCTCTCTATCCGGCTCAGTTGGAGGAGGAAGATCACGGGACTGGGAAGATTGAGAATGTGCCTTCTTGCGGTGAGACGACTCTCGGGGATGATTATCCCTATCTTCATACTCGCCTCGGTCCCTGCGTCTACCTGAACCGGAATCCCGTCCAGAGTGATGGAATATAGAAGACCCCTAAAGGCGATCAAGTCCGTGAGAACGCCCCATATCACCTGCAAAGAATGGAGATAACAACGAGTTAAGAAAAGTCCATGAGATGAGGAAAAACTTGAAGTGTATGATGGAATGCATATGTGCGTGTGTGTCCTATTGTTCCCCCCGACGGACTAGTTCGTTTATCTTTACTAATCGGGGTGTTGTCTCCTTGAACCGGGAGTTGAACTCCCGCATTGCCTTTAGCGGGCGAAGAAAATTTGAGGGCTTCAGGATCATCAAACCCGTAATTAAGTATGTCTTCGGGAATAGAAAGGTTCGATAGACCCCTCAAGGAGCTTTCCAGATGCTGCGAAGAAGCCTCTTTCTCAGGCGGGATAGGCTTAGCTTTTGAAGTGCCACCAATTTTCTCCTTTTGAACTGTATATTTCAACTTCTTCTTCCCCTTCGAAGGGGAGGATGACGTCTCAATATCTTGAACCTCGATTGCCGGATTCCAAGCGGGACCCACGTTCTCGCCTTGAGTCTCAGGAACATCATCTTCTCTGCGCTCACCTTCTCCGTGCGTATCGGGAGTGCGACGCGACGACGATCCGGCCTGTTTTTTCCCTTTACCGGACGAAGGTTTGGGAATGGTGACACCTTCTGGAAGGCTGATCCGACGACCAGGGGCTAGCAAGCCAAACCCCGACAGTGATTCATTTGAAATGATAGTCCGGATGTCTCGATCCTCGGCAAGAAGAGCTCTGATGGCTACAACAGCCTCAGAATATCCTCGGCCTTCCAGACGCGGGTTAATACCTGAAAAGATGAGATGAAGAGTTAGGAAAAGCATGACTCCGATTAAATACGAATAGTGACTTAGCAGAGAGACTTACTGCCTTCAACCCATCTCCTAGCGAAACCAGAAGGGCAGCGCACATAGAACCATTCCTGTTTGTACAGGGCGAATTTGCTACATGCCCCTGTCAAGATCTGGCATTTGTGGTATGGCTCGAGGAACATAAAAGAAGGACTGTCTTTCTGTCTCTTGAACATGTAAATATATCTGATATCACCAGCGGTTGGAGGTCTGGAGAAGACAGCCATGAAAAGTAGATAAGTCCCATATAGAAATGCATGGCCGTTCGGGTGCAGCTGCGACGGAGCTTTGTCTATGTACTGCAGTACATCCCAGAGAAATAAGTTGAATGGAGGCACGCTGCCCATCCAACACATGAACTTGTTGCAGGTAGTGTACCCGACCGGGGGCAGATGAGGGCGATCGTGTCTTGAAGGAACTAACACGTCGGCAAAAGGAATCCCATTAATGGAGCATATCCGTCGCAGAGCAGCTTCGTTGATCTTCGAGGCTTGTGAATCGATCGGATTGTCTAGTAAGATTGTTGCCTCCAGAGCATCAGGTGCCAAGTTATGAGCAGGAGAAGTCGACGGGTTAGAAGAATCAGCGGCTCCTTGCCTCGATGACGGCCCAGGCCTGTCAGATATGGTAGCGGAGCTAGATTTTCTCGACATCCCCAATAAATAACGAACCTGGCTAAGTGCTTGAGATAACTATACTTAAAAAACGTTGAACGTTAGAATTAGCAACACGAGTTTTCCCCCCGCGTGGTGTGTGAACTAGTGCATGCAGTTGTGTACAAGCAATAAGATTTCAAAGATATAAAAATGAGCTTTGAATCGTTGCCTTCGAAGACCGTCATCGCTGACCGTCTCGAAGAGCCCGCCTGGTGGTGATTACAGTTCCAGATCCAGGAAACATGTGGTTTAAGAAGTAACCGGCTTAAGTGTAGTTTGACATTTATAATGTTCGGCATGTCAATTGTATTGTTCGGCTAAAGTCAATGTTCGGCATGTCAATTGTATTGTTCGGCTAAAGTCAATGTTCGGCATGTCAATTGTATTGTTCGGCTAAAGTCAATGTTCGGCATGTCAATTGTTCGGCTTGGGTTATCGTTCGGCTAAGTTATTGTTTTACATTTTAGTAATTGTTCGGCATTGATGCCGTTCGGCATTCAAGATTGTTCGGCTTGGGTTATCGTTCGGCTAAGCTGTCGTTCGGTCTTAGTTCGGCTAAAGTAGCGCTCCACCCCTAGTTTCAACTTCGCCCTACTTCTTCTCCATCTGCGCCGAACGACAGAGACAGATCGCCCGGCGAAGACTACGCCGTTCAACACCCCATCTTTCTTTTTGTCGTTCGGCACGAAGGAGCTAGCCCCAACTAGACAACTCCAAATGTGCGAGCCGTTTCTGCTCGACACATATCATACGACCATAGAAATGTCCCATTTCCCACGAAAACAACATAAGTCTTGTGTTGAAGTAATCTAATCACTGAAGGAATGATACCTAGTTCGAAAGTCGAAGTTGAGGAAGGATCAATTAGGTCTCAAATCTGGTAGGATGGCGAGAATTGCGAGTCCTTAAGGAAATGACAGAAAAGAAAGCGTAAAGGGAAAATGGTGGAACGGCGCCTGGTTATATAGAGGGAGGAAGAAGTCGAAAAGGCCATGACCGGTAGAACCGGTCAAGGTCATAGCGTTCGGCCTCGGCGCATCGTTCGGCAAGGAAGCACCGTTCGAACGCGAATGTCTCGTCCGGCATTTGGAACACGTCCGGCACACATCGGTCCGACAAAAGGGGCGTCTCTGTTCGAGGTTAGCCAAGGGTTTAAGACATGACGAAAAGGTTGCACGGTTCAAAGCGCATCACGTTCGGCCACGCGATACACTTTGGGGGGTAAGTGTTTCCTGGAGATTTGACCAGGCAACTAGTGCTCGGCATTTCAGACTGTCCGGCATCCAGCAGTGTTCGGCGACGCACTTGGCATCTAGGAGTATTCGGCGAAGTACACTGCATCCATAGTGTCCGGCATCCAGCAGTGTTCGGCGTCAACTGGCACTCGGCGACAACCAATGCTCAGCGCTAGCGTTCGGCATCATTAGAACTAGGCAACAGGAGTACTCGGCATCCCAAGGTACTCGGCGTAGTACTAGGCAACAGGAGTACTCGGCATCCCAAGGTACTCGGTGTAGTACTCGGCAACAGGAGTACTCGGCATCCCAAGGTACTCGGCGTAGTACTAGGCAACAGGAGTACTTGGCATCCCAAGGTACTCGGCGTAGTACTCGGCAACAGGAGTACTCGGCATCCCAAGGTACTCGGCGTAGTACTAGGCAACAGGAGTACTCGGCATCCCAAGGTACTCGGCGTAGTACTCGGCAATAGGAGTACTCGGCATCCCAAGGTACTCGGCGTAGTACTCGGCAACAGGAGTACTCGGCATCCCATGGTGTTCGGCGTAGTACTCGACATCCAGAAGACATTCCGTATGCACAACTACTCAAGATAACGGTGTCGTTCGGCCTGTATGCACCGTTCGTTCAAAAGCTTGAGATGGAGGCACGTTCGGCCTCAACTGACAACCATCCTACACTTCCCACGACACCAACACACCGTTCGGCATAGAAGGAATGGTTCGGCGTAGCGGCGTTCGGCACACCTGGTTCGGCATACAGCGACCACTGCACTGGGGCTTGAGCGTTCGGCTATCCAGCCCACTTGGGAAGTCCAACCCATATTTGCCTATAAATAGAGGGGCAGGGTCATAGTGAAATGGATCCTTTTTTGGAGAGAGAATACTGGGGAGACTCTGCCATTTTCAAGACTCATCTTCTCTACTTAAACAACTTCATTCAATCATTTGATTCACGAATTGTATTTGTAATCAACTATAAAGAAGATCAATAAAGTTTAACCTCAAAGTGGACGTAGGCAATTACGCTGAACCACTATAAATTTGGTGTTCTTACTTTCTGCATTTAAATTAGCATTGTCTTCTCTGTTTAATTTACTTTCATCACTTATATCTCTACACAATCTTTCTGAACGAGGTTAGTGACCAATTTTGGTGCTAATAGTAGCCAAGTGTCTTGTGTGCCAAAGAGTTAAGACGGAGCAGTAGAAGCCCGGTGGATTACTTCAACCATTGGATGTACTCGAATGGAAGTGGGATAGTGTTTTGATGGACTTCATAGATGGCTTACCCCGATCTAGGAAGGGGAATACCAGTGTTTGGGTGATTGTAGATCATTTGACTAAGAGCGCCCACTTCATTCCGGTCAAGAGTGAGAGGACAACACCTTATTTGGCATCCCTATATGTTCATGAGATAGTCCGACTTCATAGAGTTCCCTCTAGCATAGTGAGCGATAAAGACCATATCTTTACTAGCGAGTTTTGGAGGAGCTTGTAAGAGGCTTTAGGGACGCAGCTTAGATTGAGTACGGCATATCACCCTCAGACGGATGGCCAAACAAATAGAGTTAATTGAATTCTTGAGGATTTGTTGAGGATGTGCATTCTTGATTTTGGAGGAACTTGGGAGGAGCATCTTCCTTTAATGGAATTCGCTTATAATAATAGTTTTCAAGCAAGCATTGGGATGGCACCTTTTGAAGCTCTTTATGGAAGACCTTGCAAGTCGCCTTCATGTTGGTTGGAATGTACAAAGAGATTGCTACTTGGTCCCGTCATGGTTAGAGAGACTTCAGAAAAGACTAAATTGATTAGGAGGAGAATGAAGACGGCCCAAGATAGGCAAGAATCTTATGCAGATAAGCGGAGAAGGGATATTGAGTTTGAAGTAGGAGACTTCATTTTCATTAAGGTATCTCTGCTAAGAATGGTAGTGAGATTTGGATCAAGTGGGAAACTTGCTCCCAGATTCGTAGGACCGTTCCCCATTGTGGAAAGAGTTGGGAAGATGGCGTATCGGATAAAGCTACCGGAGAGACTCGTGGGAGTTCATGATGTTTTTCATGTTTCCCACTTGAGAAAGTGCTTACATGATTCAGTAGAGGTAGTGGAACCTTGTCAACTTGAAGAAGTTGAGGTGGAGAGAGAAGCATCGGTTCATCGCATTCCTACCAAGATCGTTGGGCATGATATCAAGAAGCTTAGGAATAAGGAAGTACCTTGGGTAAATGTGCAGTGGAGAGACAGCATTGAAGACGCCTGGTGGGAGGCTGAAGAGAGAATACATACCTATTATCTGTACCTTTTCAATGGTACGTTTTGAATTTCCTATTTCCATCTTTAGTTTTGAATAGGTTCTTTCCTTTAGTGTCCTTTAGGAGGATAGATCTTAGGAATAACCTATGGATGGTAGGACTGAATGTAAACATGTTACTAGAACATGTTATGTATGATGGACGCTAGTGGTTGCAAGTGTTTGCTAGTGGATTCTAATGGACGCATATATATATATACTAGGCATTATTATCTCTTAGCGATCGACCTAACTAGGTCACTAAAGCATATGCATATGGATGTGTGCGCATTTGCATTTTTATTTTATTTTATTTCCATGGTTGCTATAAATGGATGATTAGCATATGATTGTTGCATTTGGATGATGATTGTAGCACGCATATAGAACTATCAGTTGCCATTAGGGAATTTGCATTCATTTGGATACATGGCATGGACATGACTGCATAAAAAGGAGGTCGACTGAATCAGTAGACCGCCTAATCTTTTGCATTAGTCAGGGACATTGACACTACACTATTTCCATATATATATATATATATATATATCATAAATTGCATTAGAAAACTTAAGGAAAATGGATGGTGGTTGAGTATATGGTTGTAGAATTTAGATGTAAATATTTATTTCATTCTTCTGTCCTTGGAGATTTCGGGGATGAAATCCTTTAAGAAGGGGAGAATGTAACAACCCAAAATTTAAGCTATAATAATTAATTAACAAATTAATTAAATAATAAAATAAGTTTGTGAAATTATCAGAATCGAGCTTTGGGAGTTGCACCAATCTGTCCGTGGCGATTTTCTGATCAATTTCCATATATAGTTTGTCAAAATCCGAGCTAAAACGAAGAAGATACGAAATATATATATATATATATATATAAGGTCAGGTCAACCCTAAGGTCGA
Organism: Allium fistulosum; assembly: GCA_030737815.1. Taxonomy (NCBI): domain Eukaryota; kingdom Viridiplantae; phylum Streptophyta; class Magnoliopsida; order Asparagales; family Amaryllidaceae; genus Allium; species Allium fistulosum. The sequence continues at coordinate 923,246,129 of CM060904.1, forward strand.
CCCTCACCATTGCTAGGTTGACCTATAGGTCGACCCTCACCATTGCTAGGTTGACCTATAGGTCGACCCCTAGCATGCCTGGGTCGACACTAAGGTCGATCCGCCCCTTTATTAGGACGACATTTTGTCTAGCTTCGTATATGACGTGTTTTTCAACTTCTCTCCATTCCTGTGCGTGCATGCTTCCATCCGACGGTTCCCATTGAGCCTATGACGTGGTTGCACTAGATTTAATCTTCAAATCCAACAGTCTTAGATCCCTGAACTACACTATAAATAAGACCCTAGGCCTAGCTATTTTTCTCATTCAGATTTTCTCCTATTTGGGTTCATTGCCTGAGGCTGGACTCTAAATAGAATATTTTTCTAAGGAGAAGATCTTTTCGATAAAAATATTCTACGCTCTAGAAGTGGATCAAGGAAGACCAAGGAATAGAGCTAAGAACCACAGGTGAGTGTCTAGTAATTATTTTAGATTTTTAAGTAATTTAAAATAATAGGGTTCTCAATAGTTGTAGTTCTTCCTGCAATTTTGAGACAATTTTTATATAAGTTATTTACAGTTAATTTTTAAAGTTTTTTTCAGTCTATTTTATTCAGTTATTTACAGTTATTTACATCTATTTTACGTTAGAATTCAGCCTATAAATGTTAGTTTTTTTATTCCTTTTTACGCAAATAAAAAAAATAAAAAGAGAATAATTCGCAAATATAGATTAAATAGAATTAAACACTAAATTTACAGAAACTAGATGTAAAATAAGAAAGACTGTAATAAAAAGAAGATAGACTAAAATAGGAAAATTTGAGACATTTGCAAGCTTGTTTATAACTTGGTTATAACTAAAAAGATAGAAAAGAAGAATAACAATTATAACGTAGGTTATAATTAAGTAGGAAGAATAGTAAAGGTTTATTTTAAGACATAGATTAAGTTAATAAGCAAACAGAGCAGACATAACAGAAGAGGCTTATTCTAAAACTTACACTAAGTTAATAAGCAAGAACAGAAATAGGGCTCATACCAATAGCATTCCCTTTCAGACTAGGACTGATGGTCTCACAACAGATTAGGTAAGGTTGGGCAGGACCCTTTCAGACTGGGACTGATGGTCTCACAATAGTTAGGTGAGGCTGGGACACAGAGTAAATAAGTGGTCAATAGATAGAAGCTCAAATCGGGGGATTTAGGTAAGGGGCGTAACTAGATTTTGTTTGTTAGGACCCGTACCAACAGCATTCACTTTCAGACTAGTACTGATGGTCTCACAAAACACTTAGGTGAGGTTGGGTAGGACCCTTTCAGGCTAGGACTGATGGTCTCACAACAGATTAGATGAGGCTGGGCACACTTATGCTAACAGGGTGAGTAAGAGGTCACAAGAGGGGGGGGCGACAATGAGTGTGTACCAACGGTGACCGAGCGTGCGACATCGATTAGGGTTGTAATTCTCTACTGCGTTCCAAGCGCTAAACATGTGTCTTTTGCTGTGGGACCCACAGGATGAGACTAGCTCACAGTGGCACAGCAAAGATAGAAGGCCGATCAACGTGTAGAATTAGGACTTCAGCCTAATTAAAATAGGATTAGAATTTCAGCCTAATCAGAGCAGCTATCTAAGACAAGTGCAAACAATCACAATCAAAGAAAACAGTTAAACAGTATTTTATCTCAGTTTTATCTTTCCTTTATACTAGAACTGTTGCTAAGTCTATTATCTTTATCTTGCCTAAAAATACTAGTAGTTATTTTCACTCACCAAACTTATAGTCTAACCCACTCCTCTATTTCCCCTTTTCCCCCATAGGCCAGTAGAGGTAAGAATAGTGGATTCAGATTTCTTGGAGACCCATTTGCAGAGCTTTCTCATTCTTCATGTATTCTTCTTCTTTCAGTTTTCTTTTCATTTGACTTTGGATTTACTAGTACTTTATGAGAGGTATGATTTTTATTATTTATTTACTCTGATGATGTGATTGAGACTATACTTTTCATAAGACATGTGTATTTGGTATTTGAGACATACTCTGTTTTATGACATTAATTTATGAAGTTTAATTTGTAATATCAAATTATTATTTAAATGTTTCTGCTGTTTTTTTATTTGTCTTGTGAATCTTAGTCTCTGTGATGTTTTAGCTATACCTATAACGCACCACATTCTTTGGTGTGCCCTTTTCGGGTATACTAAGGGGTATGGGGTGTTTCATCTCCATCATCCCGAACCCCCAAGAACCCACACTCGAATCCTAAATGAAGTCGTGACCTGCTGCTCATTCCCTTACCCATGCAAAAGATGTTATCCTCAATCCTTAATCGCATGCCACTAAAGCCTATTCGCAGATGCTCCTCCATCCCACGAACACAAATCTACACTTCAATCCACCAATCATCAACTAGAATCCCCTTAAACCCGAACCCTAGGTTAGCCTCGAACTACCGATCACTTCAAACCATTGCCACAACCTATGAAACAAATATGGATTAGAAGATCTAGCTACCCCGATCTCGAAGAAACTAAATTTGAAATTTTTAATGGAGGGATTACTTCGAATTTGATTTTTGAAACTTGTAACCTCTCTTTTGCTTTTACTGTAATGATTCAAGTAACCCAAATCTCAACCGTAACTCCCAAAAGTCCATCAACATGTAAATCTAGCCTAAACAAGTCCAAAAATACTTGCTTTGTAATTTTTTGAATTGATTTGTTTTGATTTTTACAAGCATTAGGTTTTTTATGTTTTTCTTGTTCTAAGAAAATGGATGGAAAAGTAAGATGAAAAGAAGAAACATGTGGAAGTTGATTTGCCTAAGGTATGGACTTATATTCATTTGCGATTTACGGCATCTCATCGCATAGATTTTTGCTCTCGTATGAACTACGTACGATAAAATAAAAATACAATCGTGCTAAAAAATGCAGCACCATCCCAAAATAGTAATAATATACATTGTTTATTCGATTTTATAAAATCACAAAAATACCGTCGTTTGCCAAAAAATGTGGTGCGTCATAATAATAATTGATTAAATAAAAAATACGTCAATAAAGATCTAGTCGTCATAATAATAATTGATTTTCAAATTATTTATCTGAACATAATGAATCCACCGTAATATTCAAGAATTTATAAGGAGTTAAATAAGACCACTAAAGCCATTTAATTAATATTCAATTCAAAATTCAACTTTTTAAATAATCTATATAATTGAATTCAATTTTTTACTTTAAAAACCAATTATTTCAATATTTAAAATTAATTTAATATTTAAAATTAATTTAATATTTAAAATCACACGACAAAAAACCGGGTCGTTATAAGAACAATCTTTTCCACATTTTAATTTATCAAAGCTATCCTTCTAAAAAGGATTACCGTTATAACATTCAAATTAATCAAAATAGGATCTTTTGCTTCGTTTGAAATTATAAGAAATTATTTCTTTTCTTTTAACGAAATAGACAATGTAAACTACATAAAAGAAAGTCCATACCTTACACATCTCTTTCCCTTTTTGCTATATTCCTTATTATTTCAAATTCTGTACTTTTATACATATTTTGGAATTGGATTATTTATGGAGTTATACGAAAACCACTCCAAATAAATCAAAACATAGAAATTCACATGCCAAGTCAACTGGGCAAACTAACTTACAACTCAATTATAAATCTGGAATATCTACACAACTTTTCCAATATTCTAGAATTAAATACCTATGACTGATTTAAAAATTCCATACTAGGATGTACATACTATTCCTCTTTTATTCATATCCTAAAACCTTCACACTTTCTTACCTAGGTAGTGATCCATATCTATTCCATAAAAAAATTTGGTTTAGTCCTTACCATTTTTAAAACTAAAATTTCACAATTATAAAGTACCTTATTAGAAATCTTTATCTTTAAAGATATAAACTTGGAAATCCTTTTTGCCAATTTTCAACAAGTTCTTAGTTGCCAAAAGTAGCCATGAATTTTTTCCTTTTTCTAATCAACTTCTCATTTTCAAGGTCCTTCTAAAACATAGATATATTTCTTTAAAAGTTGGACCTTTAATTCAAACGTTTAAAACTCAATTATTAAACCAAACTATTATTAATCGAAAATTCAAAAATTTCTTAATTCCATAAAGGAGAAAAATAATTTACCTTTTCAAAAACCATTTACAGCATACAAAATAAATTTTAATAAATCATTTCCATACAAATAAACTTATTACATTAAATTCGAAATCGGCATTTATTGCTCTATGAAATTATGGCCTATGCTTATGAAAAGTTCGTTAACTATCATTTTAAAGATATATTGTTATTATTTTCCAAATTTAGCTGCTTTTAAATTTATTACATAGATTATGACTTCAATAGCATTTCAAAATAACATGTTTTCCATTATTAGACGTTCAATATTTCAAAGGTATTTCTAGTTACAAGACAATTATTTTAATAGACGACATGCATGCCAAATTTATAATTTCAAGTTGTTATATTATCCCAAAAATATACATCTATTGTTTTATTACTCGAAATGTACTATCACTTAACTGTTACTTTTTATTACTTTGTTTAAGTCTTATTTAAACTTCTATAATATTTTGCAATCCTTTTCTTTCCATTCCCAATTTATTTCTCTTCCATTACTATTTTAAATTCAACATTATTTTATTCTTATTCAAACAAATTCTAAATAGAAAAATGTATATATTAAATTCTCGTCCTCACATAAATGTTTTTCTTTATAACATTCACAAAATTATCCCAACTCATTTATTAATTATCATTATTTAATTCCATCTAATTGTAAATTTTTGTTTTCCAAAAACATCTTCTATAACCTTATAAAATGAAAAGTGGAGTAGACAAGGATAACTTCTATCCTATTAATTTCTAGCTAGATTATTGATCTTGTTTTATATAAATTCCTAATGCTATTTTTACCTAAATCTCCTAATATTGTCTCTATTTTTAATTCTCCTAACTGATTGGCTCATATGTTAGATGTAATTCTCCGTATTTTCCTTTTATGGAAATGTTCCACCTGTCCTAGTCATTCTTATCCTTCTATTCCTTATTCCTTAATTGAATTAAGTTCCTTCCATTTATTCCTCTTTTTAGAAAGAATTAAAAAAAAGGAACTTCCAAATTTATGAAATAGAAGAAAAATCATCAAGTCCAACCTATGCTCTATTTTACATTAATTTAAAAAACAAAGAATCACTTTCTCTAAAAATTGAAAACTTTTTGACTCAACCAATTTTAAACTGAAATTTTAAAAATGAAAAATCCTTTTTACCAAAAACCTTTTAATCAAAAACTTTTGACTTGACAAATTTTTTTAAATTATAAATTTCCTTGCTTTTTTCTAAACAACGATTTTCCAATAAATCCTTTTATATTCAAAATGTTCCAAAGAATTTTCCAAAAATCTTTTATCAAATTCTTTTTCACGGGGCTGAATTTGGAAATTGACTTTAATTGTCCTTTCTTTTGAACTTTCTTTCTTTCCTACTCAATCTTTATAAAAATCCAATCTTCTCCTTATGGTGATTAATATGCAGCTTTGTTGATGCTAAAAATGGATCAACACCTAAGATTGAGTTGTAGGGGACCTGTGAGACCTGGATCTAGCTAATAATATTGAAAATAAAAGAAAAATGATAGGGAGACACAAGAATTTTATAGTGGTTTGGCAATCTCTAGCCTACGTCTATTTTATAGCTTTACTGATTATGGATTTAGGAAAGTTTGTATGAGATTATATAGAATTAGAGTCACAAGTACAAGAGGTTAACAAGTTCTAAGGCCTGGAACAGCCAAGAGTAGCTGCCTTGATGACTATTATTGAGGGAGCAAGACGGTGAAGAGTAATGAAATCCTAGATCCGGAGTGAAGAGAGAAGATCAGGGAGAAGATCCTATTTTAGTTGTATTATGGTTTGTATTTACAGCGAAACAGAGTACTGGGTCGGTAGCCTGCTTGCACTGATGCCCAAGAGACAGCCCGAAATCATACAAGAAAAATTAGAGGCACACAAGTCAAGACCATAACTCAGTACCGACCTAAGTTGTCAACTCGGTACCGACCTAAGTTGTTAACTCGGTACCAACCTATCTGATGGAAGTTGAACATTTTCCCTTACTTTTCACTTTTATCTTCTATCTGATGTGTTTCAAGCTCATTTCTATCAACTTTGAGTTGATTTTAGTGATCTTCTTAATAGCACTTGAATTATCCTGCTTTTTGGGTTTTCTTCTCATAAAACTTGAAATTGGTCATCAAGACTCTAGGAAAACAACTAGATCATAAGTTGTTGGAGTAGAATGTGATAAGTATGGAGTTTAGGAAGTGAAACAGAGAGGAATTATAGGTCGGTACCGACCTGTGTAACTCGATACCGAGTTATGCCCTTTGCCCCTATTCTAATGAAACTTTTCCAAGTTGCTTCTCTAGCTCATCTAAGTGTACTACCAAGCTTTTAAGTTGTTTCATCTTCATATTGATGTTCTAAGTTCCATTGACCTCTGGTCGATTAAAAACCCAATTAACACTTGCCCCAATAGTAGTCTTTCATTGAAAACAAACTGTGCTTTGGATCGAGACAAATCTTGGACTGCTATATTGTAAATTCCAATTGATCGTTCAAGTGCCATCTCGAGACATTGCTTTCATTTGGTAGACTTTCCTTTAATTGTTCTGCTTAGTTATAGTTGGAATTCCATTCCTCTACACTAAGGAAGTGGTATGCACTCCAAATATCATTTCATGCCTTAGGTTAGCATGGCTTCTCATTGCCATGCTTTCTGGACGATACGAGGGGAGAAAAACAACTCCGTACCGAGTTAAATAACTTGGTACTGAGTCATTTGGGTTTCCTCCGAATCTATAAGTTTCAACCCTTAGAAAAAAGTTACTTATCATTTTCCTTTGCTTTTCACCCTAGTTACTTTGCTTTCTTCTGAGCCTTTTGAATGCTGACCTAAAATCCTTCCATTGATCTAATCTAGCGTCGCCGCCGTTGACCTACCGCCATCATCGCCTATTGCCGGTACCGCCTTGCCTATGCTCGCCGCCAGCAAGCTGCTGCTCAGATAACTCGATCATGATTGACAAGAAACCCTAGCACCGATCAATTTGAGATTTGATGTTTGCGATTGTTGATATCGTGATGACGGCGATGGTGATAGGGGTTTGGTCGATTGCAACTGAGATGGTTGAAACTTGGAGTGTGCTTGACCGGTGGTGAATGTGAGTTTTGCCTCGGTTGCATGCACACTGTTTCGGAGACAAGTCTGGTTCTTTGGATTAAGCTATATTTTTTCAAAATTCGGTTGTATCCTGATCGTCATTTGATTTCTAGCACGACGATTTATTCCAAGATTGGTCATACTGGATGATCTCATTGCATCTCCTTGTTCCATTTCTACATGTTCGGCATTCCTGAAAAGAAAATCTTTCTGCGTTACTTCAGACAATGACTTCATTATCAATTACTTATTAATAATGGGTAAGTTCTGAAATATAATTTTAAAGTACGACACGTCTCATTTTTCCAACATGAGGGAGCTACCTACACTAGATGGTCCGTTCATGGTGTATATGACACTGGACTCACACTGCATAGATTAACACACGACACTTGCCCTGGTCAATGCTGAGAATCTGATTGCTCAACACACGTCAACATCCTTTGGATTATGGGCTTTATTCGTATGAGTTTATTATTCAAAATAAAATATACCTGACCTTGTTTAACACCAAGCTTTATTGTTTAGAATGACTTGTCGATCACCGTGTCTTAAGTCTGGTAAAGGCACGTCCACTCATACTGAATTTGAGTCTTCTATAGCTCAGGCTTGGCCATCCATTCCTGGTGGGCCAATCCATCCTAAAACTCTCAAATCCCAAGGTCAAATAGCTCCAGTCATTCTGATAATGGGTCAATTACCTCTTGGCCTAAGGATTCTTGATAGTCCGTCAGAGCAAACGCCTTCAATTTTGGCTGCCAGGTCACTTTGGAATATATGTCTTCAAAACGGTATTCCTGAGGAGGATGTTCTCCTACCAAAGAGGCCCGAGTTCACACATAATCCCCCCCGGAGTTTTCAACGTGCAATAGGTACATATGCTTAGGCAGTGTTGTCCCGCCATTCAATCATTTCCTTATGATGGGTCTACGAGGACTCGAACTAGCTCCATCCCAAGTCCATCCAAATGAGATTCTCTTCTGAGTTCACTTTACATCCTCTTCATGAATCGGTTCAACCAACCCTCAAGGTTTAATGGGCTCATATAATTGCTTCAATTCAAGAGAAGGCGGGATTCACCATCCTACCTGATAACCGAGGCCCGGTATGGATGCAAAGTTATTGAAAAGCTCCACAACAAACGTTTTTACTTCAAGAAAGAATGTTTCTTTGTGTGGTACCCGCACGATTTCAACCGGTTTTGGCTATCCGGATATACGCCTCTTTTCCCTTGCTTCACTCATGATAGCATTTCTTAGTTTTTAACTTGATATGTGTTTTCATGTAGGCATCCTGACTTGAGATGAACGCGCTGAACACAGTTCAACACTTGAGGCCTTGAAGGCAGTTAGATCTAATTAATGTACCGTCGCATTCCTCTTGACAAATGAAAATCTACGGTGGTGCGGTCTACTTCATCATGATAGATTTATTATCATTGAGTCTCCAGCACAGAGTGGCTCTAGAACTCATACTCGTTCTTCTGCCCCCACTAGCAGTTCCGACGAGAATCTTCAAGGGGAAGTTGAGGGTCCATCTGGAGAAGTGCACACCGAGGAGACCCCCGAGAGAGAAACCAAGGAGCTCATAAGAGGCGATGCTCCGAGTGGCGGGGACAAAGCTGTCAGAATGCCCTCGATTTCTGAAGAAGGTGGAGAAGTTGAAAGGAGATGAGGAAAGTGCCAATGGTCGAAGAGGAGGGAGATGGAGCTAGTGATGGCGATAGTGACTGTCACGTTAGTGAAGGAGGGGATGAATCATTCAGTGAAACACCTAGGTTGAGTCCTGATCTCCCTAGCTTGCCTCGTCAAGAACACAATGCCGTAGAAACTTCCAAAATAGTCGGAGATCAATATGCGTTGCCTTCCGTAGAGATTTCGCCTCGATCCTACTCCTTTGGAGACATCTTCATCGGTTTATGAGACATTGATGAGATCAACTTCACCGTTAGCGACATCTTGGGGGATGCTGGTTCAGACTTCACTCTTTCACGAGGGAGCTTTGTAAGCGAAGGTGGACAGATCCCTACTTTAATTCTTTGCCAATACAGTTGGTGGAGTAATTAAGGGGTCATCGGCACCACACACTTCACTAGAATTATAAACACTCATTCTTGCATTGAATCTTACTTCATAGTTCCAAAATTAGAGCAGTATTCTTCCTTGTTTGAGGTTCCATGGGCTGTGGATATTATAAGAAGTTCTCCAACCACACCAGTGTACACAGAGGGCAAACACTCGATTCCAATCTGCTTCGTTGCTAAGATTCCAAGGAAGATTAGCAAAGGAGGAAAGACCGCGAGTACGATGAAGCTCCCAAGGTTGATATATGGAGGGATAGGGAAAGGGAGAAGGAAAGAAGAAAGAGGGTAGCCATATTGAGCTATCTCGCGACCCTGCTAAGCGCCCAAGAGATTCCTTGGAGTGCCGTGGGCTTATTTCTGCTTATGTTCCGCCTCACTTACAAGCTCAAACCTCTTCAACTTATCAAATTCCAACCTCCTAAGCTATGATTATGGTTGCCCTGCCTGCTTCCAAAGGAGTATCCACCGCAAAGTTCGCTCTCTCGACTGGCCCATCTCATCAGCAGGCTGCATTTCCACATCACTTTCTACATGGGGTGAAGTTTGACTAGATATTAAGGACACCCTGAAGGAAGTTGCCCTGAAACTCCTCCTGGTTGTTCAAGAAGATGTCGAGGCTGGGTATGAATGGAAACGTTTATGCAAGGCCCTATCCGATGTGAATCGAATCAATTACATCAATGTCCAATCCTTTGAGTCCAAGAAAGATGACCTCAAATGAATGATGAAACAGAGGGAGGATGATTTGGTCAATGTTACTAGAGAGAGAGACTTTGCTCTGAAGCAGAAATCCAACACAAATAGCTTCGTGGAAGAGTTAAAGCACGCTCAAGCATCCGCAGAAGTTGTGATGAGGAATGAATTGAAAGCTGCTCATGCTGAAACTTCCTAGTTCATGAAACAGGTCGAGGAGAAGGCACTGGCTCTTATCCAAAAAGATGATATCATTAGAGACAGGGTCTAGACTATAACAGAGAAAGCAGTAGAACTTGCCAAGCTTCATGAGGAGGTTCAAAAACTTGCCAAAGAAAAGGAGCAGTTGTCCACTGACAACGATGCCATCGACCTTGAACTTGCAATTTCTGAGCAAGAACTCAAAAGCCTCAAGAAGAGAGGGCCAAAACCATAGGCAAGCTTGATGCAAACATCCTGTATTTCTACATCAACGTAGTCATGTTTAAGAATCTGAGATGGCTGGGAAATGTCTATCCCGAGGTGGTCACTGGCGCTTAAGAGGAAGTGCAACATCGAACTATGCAAGTTGGAGACAATTGCTACGAAGATGAACTAGTGGCTGCTTATCTCCAAGCTGAAGATATCGAATCTCTTTAAGTTGGAAAGGATATCCTAGCTAAAGATGCTGCTGATGCTGCTAAAGCTCTTGCTGGCCTGAGCTCTTCGGGTCAGGGTGAAATGTTCGCTTCCAAATCTCAAGAGCCGGTACCAATTGCTCCTGCATCCCTAGGGATTAGCTCTATAACAATCTAGGTGACACCTGCTTCAGCAGTGATCGAACCTCATAAGCCATGCACTCCTTCCATCGAGGGTCAATTAAGAGTGTAAAGTGTTGGCGAGGAACACATAACAGAAGAAGGGGGCATAGAAGTTGATGTCCGAGAAAGAAGCATGGGCTCAGGTATTTCTCTTATTTCTCATATTCTCTAGAAGTCTGGTTCACTCCCGAGTCTTTTACTAAATTGTACTGTCCTATCTATCAACTTGTAGGTCAACCACATTTGCTTCCTCCGCTTCCGATTACTCAGGGACTAGGAACTAAAGCCATCTTTTTGTACGTCTCTGTAGGGCTTACTGCGATTGCTCCTGGCTCCAGTTCCAACCCTGATCCCGACTCCAGGAAAATTGCTATTCTAGAGAGCTTGGAGGACATTCCTATCCCTCAAGAGGAGAATGTTCTCATTATATATGCTTCTAACCCAACCGAGCATGAAACTATGGCAGAGAAGTTGAGGAAGGACATGGAGAAAATCCAAATGAAGAAAGTGCTTGGGACCACCAAGCCTGCAACTTCAGAACTGACTTGTCCCTAGCTAAAAGTTCTTATGTTGAAGATCTGGTCGCCTAAGACTAAGCCCACTGAAACTTTAGTAGGCCAGTCTGTAGAGCTACATACTGGTACCGGCGAGGAGTCTACTCACTCGAAGGGTGAGACTCCTCCTGGCAAGGAGAAGAAAAGGAGAGAGAAGCTCAAGACTCGCCCGGATAACACGGGTAAAGGCAATCAGAGTGGGAAGAAAGGAAAGATTCAGTAGTGTGTGTGCTAGCTAAGCGGTTTTTTGTGCCATTGTGGCAGTTGAGTCTATACTTTTTGTTTCTTGCTTTAAACCGGCCAAGATTTTGCAGGTACGGCCCCTGCTATTTTTCTGTAAATAAAAAGATTATCAGTAAGGAAAGATTAGCTTTTCCTTTGTAATCTCCCTTCTGTGTATTTTTCTGCATTTTATGTATTGTACCTATTTATGTATGTTTGTCTGTGTATATAATATCATTGCATGTACTGTGATTTCCATATTATACACTTCTATTCCCATTTAATGTGCTTATTTATTGCAACTCTATGCATATAAATATTATTCTTGTAATTACTTTAGTATATTCTATTATTTTGCTCTATTTTTATTTACCAAAATACTTTGTTTGGTGTGACAGGACTGTGATTTTAGCCAACTCAGCAGCTATTCCTATTCGAGCTTGGTCTAGTTCCTTTTGAGCAAGTGTTGGCGGATGTGTCCATGTCCATAGGGTCGAACGTTAGAATTCAAGCATCAACAAAAGATTGGATACGCTGAGCAATTCAGTTGATTGCCCCCGTCTAGTTTGCATGGTAGTTCCTGCCTCCAAGAACTAGCGACTTTTGCTACTTGATCCCAAACATTATATTTTAATGCCACCAATTCCTTGGCTTCATTTGAATTCTTCCAAGTTGACATCATCAGCCAATGTCATTCTAGATGTATGTATCGAAAAGATGTGTCATCATCTTTCATCATAACAAACCCTTCCAAGTCCAATGTTGAGATCTTGATCGTGCACCAGTTTCTATCTTCGGAAATTTGTACACGAACGACTCAACTCCATGAATTTTTCCTTAATGTTTCCTATCTCTATGCTCTAGGTAATTCGTTTTGTTTTCTCCTATCTTTGGGCAACATCGAGTTCCAAGAGGTTTGAGCCGAATTTCCTATTGACTTGGTAGTTCGAAACTTCCTAACGTTTCTTGGGCAATGCCTATTCTCGAGATGTAAGAGTCAATTAGACCATCGACTAGGCGGTTTTGGGCCTTCCCGACATTATTGGAGCAATGCCGGTTCTAAGAAGGCAGGGATCGATTTTCCCCATCGATCTGGAAATTTGATTTGATTTTCCCTATCGACTCAGCGATTTGAGTTAATTTTCCTCATCAACTCGACAGTTTTGGGCCTTCCTGATGTTGCCGGAACAATGCCGGTTCTCAGAAGACGGGGATCGATTTTCATCGTCGACCCAGCGGTTTGAGTTGATTTTCCACGTCGACTCGACGGTTTTGGGCCTACCCAATGTTGCATGTTTCCAGACAGTGTCGATTCTCATAAGGTAGGGATCGATTTTCCTCATCGATACAGCGGTTTTGGACCTTCCTAACGTTGCTAGGGCAACGCCAGTTCTCAAAAGGTTGGGATCGATTTTCCCCATCGATCCGATGGTTTTGGACCTTCCCGACGTTGTTCGGGAAACGCTGGTTCTCATAAGTGTTAGTCCTTGAGATGATGGTTTTGATGACAACAACCTCAGGACTTGTTATAAAATATAAATACTAACGTTATGGTTTAGATATATATGTATATGTAGAATATAAACATGCAGGTACAAAGAATGAAGACTGTACAGTATAGAGATACAAGACTGATGAATTTAAAGACCAAAAATATCAAGATTGAAGACTCGTGAGTATCAAGAAATCAAGTTATCAAGAGTTCAAGATTTTAATAGTACAAGATATTTTAGTTAGGAATTTTGTTAAAACTCTTAGAAAAGCACTGACATCTTAAAATCCATTTTATTCGTGGAATGGAATCCACTTAGAGTTCGTTAAAGGGATGAAACCCTAAGTAGGATGGAACCTACGAAAAATCTAGTGGAACATTGTTTTGTATCCACTAACTTTTATTCAAATGTTTTACAAAATTATATCTTGTTTTCAAAATGATTTCAAAATCTTCCTTTTTAAATCAAAAACATCTATCCTGGTTTTAAAATACTTTTAGCCTCAAAATAATCTTTATTTTCAATATCAAATTATCCTTGGTTTTAAACTATCTTTTAATTATAATATATTTAACTTTTAATATTTATACTTAGATTTAAATATAAAATTATAGTAAAATTTTATATATACCAAAATATTATTCTCTATACTTATTTATGTATTTTAACTATAGTTAAGTATATTTATAAAGTTTAAAATAGTTTTAATACAAGATAGAAGTAATTTTCAAAGAAAAACAAATTACCAAAAATAACTTAGGCATGTCGACAACCCCAAGGAACCCTTGTCGACAAGGTGACAGTTTATTTCAAAAGTTTGAATTTCAAAGGAAGTGTCTATTCATCATATCCTTTCACGAATGGACATGGTTGTTGTTCTACTATAAATAGGGGCTGTTTTAAATGAATTTACAATCATATTTTCTCCGATTTCACTCCTCTTCTTCTTCCACATTTCTTTATATACATTTTTACCATTACTCTACCGAAATCACCATTGAATCTAACTAGATCATCTCTGGTTTGATTCTCTATCACTATCTCAACAAGATCCCAGTGCTATTCAGAGTTATAGACTTCTTTGTAATCAATCGAGCGAGAAAAGGTGTGATTGTAGCCTGGAAAATCAATCGGGTGAACTTGTTTCCCGTAAAATCAAGTATCTCTACCCAGAGGATGGTGAATCTGGAGCGGTGTACCTCATGGCCTTGAAATCGAGGGTGTAATTTTAAGAATTGATTTTGAAAGGAAATCCGTACTTGTGTTGCGGGACTGGATGTAGGGTAACTCCGAACTAGTATAAAATCCGGTGTGTTCTTTCCTTTATTGCTTTTACTTTATATCTGCATCTGTGTTTGATTCTATGATCATATCTGTGTCTGAATATTGCATACATTTGTGTTCAAATTAATATAAACTCAAAAAGAATTAGTAATTCCTTAAAACACTATTCAACCTCCCTCTAGTGTTAATTCTAGCCTTAAGATCCATAATCTGCATTTCTCACAATAAGGTTGTAATTGATTTTCCTCATTGGTCTAGCAATTTTGGGCCTTGCCGACATTACTGAAGAAATGCTAGTTCTTAGAAGGTAGGGATCGATTTTTCCCATCGGTCCAGCGGTTTTGGGCCTTGCCGACATTGCTAAAGCAACACTGGTTCTTAGAATGCAGGGATCGATTTTCTCATCAATTCAGCGGTTTTGCTTACAAGAATATGGTTTTATTGGTTCAAGAAGCTAATTTTATTGATAAATAGAAGAAATGGAAAGTGTTACCAATTTATTGTGCTTCCAGTGTCCTTGAATGGCTTATTTGCGAAAATAAGAAAAACTAGATATAGTAGTGTTGTAGCGAGTCATTGTTCTAAACACGCAAGATTGGAACTCCATCCACTGTAGCCAGCTTGTATGTTCCATCTCTAAGATTTTGGTCAATCATATAAGGTCCCTCCCAGTTCAGGCCAAGCGCTCCTATACTTAGGAAGAATCATTTCAGGATGAGATCTCCCACTTCAAAAGTGCAGTTGCGAACATAGGCATTAAAGTGGCATGGCACTCTTTTCTGGTGAGCAGCAACCCTCGGTTCAGCTTCTTCCCACGTCTCATTGATTTGGTCAAGGGACTCAAGCAATGGCTATTTCTTCTCTCTCAAAATGAAGTGTCTTTTGCGATGAAAGGGGACTTCTAGTTCCATTGGTATCATAGCTTCTGAACCATATACCAAAGCGAATAACGAGTGCCTAATCGTAGATTTATGTGTTGTCCTACAAGCCCATAGTGCGAGTAGAAGCTCATCAACCCAATTCCCTTTAGCTCTTGTCAGCCGTTTCTTTATGTTGGATTTGATGATTTTGTTCACTGCTTCCACTTGGTCATTTGCTTGTGGATGCGCTACAACAGAAAAGCTCTTCTCGGTCCGATAATGCTTACAAAAGTCCTTGAACTCAACGCTCTCAAACTAAGTCCCATTATCCATGATAATTATCTAGAGTACTCCAAATTTCAAATAATATATTTCGTTAAAAAATTAATTACTTTTCTAGTACTGATCGTGGCAAGCAGTTTCGCTTCAACCCATTTCGTAATGTAATCAACTGCAACGATAGCGTATTTTCTCCTCTATTTGCTATCGGTTGTACACCGATTATATCAGTTTTCCAGATCGCATACGGCCAAGGACCGACCATCTACATAAGTTCTGAAGATGGGGCTAGCAGAATCTTTTCGATTCTCTATCATCGATCACACCTTTTGGCGTAGTCTACTACATCTCGATTTATTATTGGTCAGAAATATACATAGTAGAGTATCTTTTCTCTAATGTTTGCCCACCGGTATGGTCATCATAGTTGCCTTCATGAGTTTCCATGAGGATTTTTCTAGCTTCATCCTCGGTTACAAACCTGATCAAGGGGAAGGAGAATCCTCTCTGATATAGCACTCCATCCTGTATTATGAATCGTGGAGCCTTTCGAAGGAGCTTCTTTCATTCATTTTGGCTTCTAAGGAGTATTCACCTGAGTAATTAGTCCTTTATTAGCGACATCCATGATTCTACCTCTTCTATAGTCTCCAGAACCCAATCAACATCCATTTGATCTATGCTAGGAGCAGTCAATACTTCCATTTGATCGAAAGTTTAGATAATTAATTGGCTTTCATGTTTCCTCTATGGGAATGTGAGATATCATGTAGTATTCGATTTCGTTGAGTAACTCCTAAGCTTTCGACAAGTAAGGGCAAGGTTCGCACCCTTAGCTTGATATTCCCTTCTAATCTGGCTAACAACTAGTTAGGAGTTGCTGTAGATATGAAAAGTTTTTATTTCCAGCTCCTTTGCAATCTTCAGTCCTGCTATCAACACCTTGTATTCCACCTCATTATTGGTGGAAGGAAATTCCAGCTTCGGTGTATAGAAGATTGATCGTTCTTCGGAAGTTTAAACCATAACTCCCACTCCCGAGAAAAATTTGTTTGACGCGCCATCAACCAAAAATATCCACTGGAAGACTGTGACCATTGTATCCCCCTTCTTGTCATCCTGAATAGTGAATTTGATGATGAAGTTAGCTAGCGCTTATCCGATAATCACTCTGCAGGGATGGTAAGTCACATCATACTAGCTCAGCTCGATGTTCAACTTTAGAAGCTGTCTCGAAAACTCGGGTCGATAGAACATCTGGTTTGAGGGCTGACCCGTCAGCACCTTGATCGGGTAAGCCTGGAAATACAATTCCAGTTTCCTAGATAATATCAGCAAGCCGTATGCCAGCTTTTCCAACATTGGGTAGTTCCATTCAGCTTCGGTGAATCGCTTGCTAATGCAGTAAACGGGCCGTTGAACCCTAGCTTCCATACGCACAAGCGCTGGACTTAATGCGTAGGCAAACACCGCCACGTAAATGAATAAGTCATCGTCGTCCACCGGTTTATATAGAACTGGTAGTCTCTCCATATGTTGCAGTGATTCTTCAAAAGCATTCTGGTAGTCCTGAGTTCATTCAAGTTATTCTTAGCTTGCTTTAATGAATCAATGAACTGTATACACTTATCCATTGCTCAGGAGATGAATCGGCTCAATGCAGCAATCTTTCTATTCAGGATTTGTAATTCCTTCTTCGTTATCGGGGCTTTAACATTTCATAAGGCATCAATCTGCTCCGGATTGGCCTCAATGCCCCTTGCATTTGCAATAAAACCGAGGAATTTCCCAGAAGCAACTCCAAATGAACATTTGAGCGGGTTTAGTTTCATTCTGTATTTCTGAAGGATCTTATACATCTCCGAGAGATCATCCAAATGGTATCTAGACACTCACGACTTCACTAGCATGTTATCTACTTAAAATTCTGTCATTCGTATGATCAAGTCCTTGAACATTGTATTCACATATCTCTAGTAAGTAGGTTTGGTGTTCTTCAGACCGAATGATATTACACGATAGCAATATAATCCCAAGTATGTAATGAAGCCGACGTTCTCCTGATCTGGTTCACGCACCATAATCGGGTTATACCCTGAGTAGGCATGCATAAATGAGAGTAGTTCATGCTCCATGGTTCCATCAATAAGCTAGTCGATCCTAGGCAACGGTAAGCTATCCTTCGGGTAGGCTTTGTCAAATCTGAATAGTCAATGCAAGTTTGCCACTTTCGATTCAATTTTTGGACCAACATAGGATCTGACATTCACTCAGGATATGTAAAGTCATGGATAAAGCCGTTGGCCAACAAATTATCCACTTCTTCCTTTAGTGCAGGGAATCGCTTTAGACCTAGGTTGTGTCTCCTCTATCTCACTGGCGTGAACATGGGATCGATATTATGTGCATAACACGCGAACTCTGGCGATACCCCGCACATACCAGAATGCGTTAAAGCATACATGTCTAGATTTTCCCGAAAAAAGTTAATCAATTCCTTTTGAAATTTGATTCCTTGTTGAGAACCAATCTTCAAGACCCGAGTTGGGTCATCCATGTCAATGGGGATAGCCACCGTAATCTCCGCCAGTACTGCCTGTATCTCCCCTAATATTTTCCTAGGGTCCATAGCCATGTCGAAGCGACTATAGTCCCTGAGCCAGGGGCTATCCTATAATTGCAATGCTTACGGTTCCTGAATGTGAAGAGTCTTCCTCACATTCTTCCTTTTTCATGGCATATAGCTTCATGTAATTCGACAACCTAGCATTCCCTTACAACATTTTGGTCTCCTCTTACTACTCCTATCCTATTCTCCATTGAGAATTTCATCGTTAGATACCATAGAGCCAAAGTGATTCCAAAGTCAAAAAGGGTCGATCAGCCAAAAAAAGCATTATAAGCAGAATACTCATCAACAATCATGAAGTTCTATATAAGAACCACTCTTCGTTCTCCTTCACCGAGTTCTACAAGTAGGTCGATCGTTCCAATCTGCTGTTTAGCTTCACCTGTAAATCCCTGAATCTTCATTTTACAAGCAGTCGCATCATTCATGCTAACCTTCATTTGGTCAATCATATTCCGGAATAGGATGTTGACTGAACTTCCATTGTCAACCAATACTCGATGCACAAATGTTGGTCCGGTCTTGACCGTTATCACCATTGGGTGGAGAGTCGGTGCTTCTACGCCTTTAGTGCCCCGATTCCTAAACAAAGTGTCATCCTTAATCATCTTTTGTTGCTTAGCCAGAGCTCTATCTTCGATATCATAGCAACTCTCCTGCAGTACATGCTTTAAACAACTTACATATCACTCCATTTCACCCCAACTATTCTACACTGAGTGAGGTCCTTCTATAATGGTGTTTATGACTAGTCTTCCATCTGTTCACTTGGGCCCTTCTCCGATGGCTCCAAGTGGTTTTCTTTGAGCATCCAGCTCTTGGGGCTTGGCAGGTTGCTCAGCATTTTACGGTTTCTTCACATACTGCTGAAGCTTGTTGCTCCTTATCAATTCCTCAATTAGGTCCTTTAGATTTCGACAATCATTTGTGCTATGCCCATGAGTTTTGTGGAAGTGGCAAAACTTCTTCGACCTTTTATGTTGCTCAGTTGCTTCCCTTTTGGGTGGTTTGTTATACCGCTCAGTTCCCTACATGGCAAGACAGTGTTATCTAAATTGTCATTCACCTTGTATGAATGGAAATGTTTATACAAAGCACTCTCCAAAGTGAATCGAATCAATTACACCAATATCCAATCCTTTGAGTATGAGAAAGATGATCTCGAATGAATGATGAATGAGAGGGAGGATGATTTTGTTAAAGTTACTAGAAAGAGGGATCTTGCTTTGAAGTAGAAAGCCGGCACTGACAGCTTGATGGAAGAGTTAAAGCGCGCTCAAGCATCTTCCAATGTCATTCTGGATGTATGTATCGAAAAGATGTGTCATTGTCATCTTTGGTCATAATAAATTCTTCCAAGTTCGATTTTGAGATTTCGGTCATGCACCACTTCTTATTTTTCGAAACTTATACACGAACGGCTCAACTCCATGATTTTTATTGACGTTGCCTATCTCCGTGCTTTGGGTAATTCCTTTTGTTATCTCCTACCTCTGGACAATGTCAAGTTTAGAGAGGTTTGAGTCGATTTTCCTGTTGACTTAATAGTTCGAATATTCCTGACATTGCCGAGGCAATGCCTATTCTTGGGATGTAGGAGTTGATTTGACCATTGACTAAGCGATTTTGGGCCTTCCCCACATTGCCAGAGCAATGCCCATTTTTAGAAGGTAGTGATCATTTTTCCTATCAATCTGGTGGTTTGAGTTGATTTTCCCTATCGACTTGGTAGTTTAAGTCAATTTTCCTCATCGACTCGGTGGTTTTGGGCCTTCCTGAAGTTGCCGGAGCAATGCTGGTTCTCAAAAGTTAGGGGTCGATTTTCATCGTCCACCTGGCGGTTTGAGTCGATTTTCCCCATCGACTCGGTGGTTTTGGGCCTTTCTGACATTGTATGTTTTTGAGTAACACTGGTTCTCAGAAGGTTGGGATCGATATTCCCCACCGATCCAGCAGTTTTAGACCTTCCTGACGTTGCCAGGGCAATGCTGGTTCTTAGAAGGTAGGGATCAATTTTCACTATCGATCCAGCGATTTTGGGCCTTATAGACATTTTCGGAGCAATGCCGGCTCTAAGAATGCAGGGATCGATTTTCTTGTCGATTAGGAGGTTTTGCCCATGAGAACACTATTCCATTGGTTCAAGAAGCTAATTTTATCGATAAATAGAAGAAATGGCAATTCCTGCCTATTTATAGTGCCTCTAGTGTCCCTGGATGGCTTATTTGCAAAAATAATGAAAAGTAGATATAGTTGTGTCGTAGCAGGTCGCTATTCCAAGCACATAGGATAGGAACTCCATCTACTATAGCCAGCTTGAATGTTCCATCTCTAAGCTTCTGGTCAATCACATGAGGTCCCTCCCAGTTCGGGCCAAGCGCTCATGTACCCGAGAAGATTAATTTCAAGACGAGATCTCCCACTTCAAAACTGTGGTTGCGAACCTTGGCGTTGAAGTGGCACGACACTCTTTTCTAGTGAGTAGCGGCCCTCAGTTCGGCTTCTTTCCGCTTCTCATCGATTTGGTCGAGAGACTCGAGCGGTAGCTGTTCGTTCCCTCTCTGATTGAAGTGTCTTCTACAATGAGTAGGGACTTCCAGTTCCACTGGGATAATAGTTTTTGAACCATATGCCAAGGCAAACAGCAAGTACCCTGTCGCACATTTATGCGTTGTCCTACAAGACCGATAGTGCAAGTAGAAGCTCATCAACCCAATTCCCTTTAGCTCTAATTAGCCACTTCTTTATAGTGGATTTGATGATTTTGTTTACTGCTTCCACTTGCACATTTGCTTGTTGGTGCGCCAAAGTGCTCTTCTTGATCCGATAACGTTTCCAAAAGTCCTTGAACTCAGCTCTCTCAAACCGAGTCCCATTGTTCGTGATAATTTTCCATGGTACTCTAAACCTACAACTAATATTTTTCCTTACAAAATTAATTACTTTTTTAGTAGTTATCATGGCAAGATATTTTGTTTCAGCCCATTTCATAATGTAATCAACTGCAATGATAACGTATTTGGCTCCTCCTATTGCTATTAGTATTACACCGATTATATCAATTACCTAGATCGCAAATGGCCAGGGACTAACCATTTACGTAAGTTCTGAAGATGGCACTCTCAAAATCTTCGTGATTCTCTGGCATCGATCTCACCGTCAAATGTAGTCTGCTGCATCTCAGTTTATTGTTGGCCAAAAATATCCATAGCGGAGTATCTTTTCTCTAATGTATGCCCCATGCTATGGTCACCACAGCTGCCTTCATGAATTTCCATGAGGATCTTCCTAGCTTCATCCTTGGTTACATGCCTCAACAAGAGGGAAGAGAATCCTCTCCTATATAGCACTCTATCATGTATTATGAATCGTGGTGCCTTCCGAATGAGCTACTTTCGATCGTTCCGATCTTTGGGGAGTATTCCCCTGAGTAATTAGTCCTTTATTGGTGACATCCATGATTCTACCTCTTTTGTAGTCTTCAGAACCCAATCAACATCCATTTGATCTATGCTAAGAGTGGTCAATACTTCTACTGGAACCAGTCCCATCAGCTGCACTTCTTCGAAACTAGATAGCTTAGCTAAGGAATCAGCCTTTATATTCTCCTATCTGGGAATGTGAGATATCGTATAGTGTTCGATTTTGTTAAGTGACTCCCAAGCTTTGGACAAGTAAGGGGCAAGTTTCACACCCTTACCTTGAAATTCCCTTCTAATCTAGCAGACGATTAGTTGGGAGTCAGTGTACATACACAAAGTTTTTATTCCCAACTCCTTTGCAATCTTCAGTCTTGCTATAAATGCCTCGTATTCCGCCTCTTGGTTGGTGGCAGAAAATTCCAGCTTCAGTGTATAGTAGATTGATCGTCCTTCGGTAGTTTCAAGCATAACTCCCGCTCCTGAGAAAATTCGTTTGACGCACCATCAACAAACAATTTCCATTAGGACACTGTGACCGTTGTGTAATCCTCATCATCATCCCGAATAGTGAACTCAGTGATGAAGTCAACCAGCGCTTGTCCATTATTCGCTCTTCAGGGATGGTAAATCACATCTGTTAGGAACTAGAGATAGTGGTTTTGATTACAACAACCTTTGTAACTTATTTTATTATAACTTATATACTAACTCTATTGTCTATATATATAAATGTTATTATGCAGGATATATATAAGGCAGGTACAGATTATTGAAGACTGTATAGTATAAAGATCAAGTATGAAGAGATCAAGTTTAAAGACTGATGAATATCAAGATCAAGATTTCAAGATAAGTGTCTAGTTTATTGTTAAAACTTCATAATAGCACGGAAATCTTCATTCCATATTTCATTTGGGATGGAACCCATTTCTATCTTCTTAGTGGCTTACAAACCCACGACAAGTAGCTTACAAACCTACGACAAGTGGCTTACAAACCCACGAACATCCTGGTTTTTTACAAGTTCTCGAGTCTTGATGTGATGAGATATTTTGCAGGAAGAAGCTTGCAAAACTACTTCAAAATGGTTTTTCAAAACTACTTTTCAAAATGTTTTAGCCTTAAAATATTCTTTGTCTTTTTTTAAATAAACTTTTGTTTTAAACTTCGTTTGTTTCTAAAACTATCTTCTGATTTTTAATTATTCTTTTATAATATCTATATACTTGAGATTTAAAATCAAATTTATATATACATTCTAAAAAAAAAATTTCTACTCTTCTTTATTTCAAAACATAGGAAAATTAGTTTATTTTACTCCAGAATCATTTCATCTTGTTTTCCTTTCAATACCATTTTCAAAACAAATTTTACATTGTTTTTAACTAAGGGATGTCGACATCATGGGATACCCCATGTCGACATGGTGGCCGTTAAATTCAAAAGTTTCAATTTTCAAAAGAAGTGTCTATTCGTTTAAATCTCTTCACGAATGGTTATGACCGTTACTGGTCTATAAATAGCCTTCACAAACGAATTTTTTAACTAACTATTTTCATATTTTCTTCACTCCTTCTTGTTCACAAATCCATATTCTAAAATTTTCATATTTTTAAGATCGTGCTGAAATTCTACCGATTCTCAAGTGAATCAAATTAGAATCTCATTCTTGTTTGATTCTCTGCCCTCTCTCGAAGATCAAAGTGCTATTAAGAGTTATAGGATCAATTTGTAATCAAAAGTTTATCGAGTCTCTCTATAAGGTGTAGTTGTGCCTGGAAATCAATTGGGTAATCTTGTGGCCCGTAAATCAAGAGAGTTTGCCCCGGACTCGTGAGACAGGAGGGTACCTCAAGGCCTTTAGAAACTGAGGATTGTAATCTCGACTTTCGTAATAAAAATCTGTATGAGGTGTTCTGCCTTGGTACAGGACTAGATGTAGGGTAACTCCGAACCAGTATAAAATCCGGCGTGTTCTTCCTTTTACTGCTTTTTATTTACTTTCTACATCTGTGTTTGATTCTGTGATTATTCCATGATTAAGTTCTGCATATGTTTGTGTCATAATTTTAATTTAGTCCATATAAGGCGTAGAATCCATTAAACACTATTCACCCCCCCCTCTAGTGTTAAATTAGCTTTAAGATCCTTAATCCGCACTCCCTTTCAATTGGTATCAGAGCATAGGTTTTCATAGTTTTCATAATCTGAAACTTGAAAAGTTGAAAATGACATTTTTAGAAAATTTTGTTAATACTAGTTTGAATCTATGCATTTCATCGAAGTATCAGAAGTTTGCATATAGTTTTTATGAAAAATCAAGTTATCTACCAAATTGGTTTGTTATGCAGGAACAGACATGTTACATGGCTTTTGAAGAATCAACAACCAATGGACAAACTGTGCAAATTGAGAAAGATAAATGGATACTTGATAGTGGTTGTTCAAGGCATATGACTGGAAATCCCGAGATACTCAATGACATTATATATCAAGATGGTGGATTAGTCAACTTTGGAGACAACTCAAAAGGATATGTGATTGGCATCGGCAATGTCGGTAATTCTAAAACTCCTCTTATTTCTGATATTTTGCTAGTTAGTAATTTAAAACATAATTTGCTTAGTATAAGTCAATTATGTGATAAAGGATTTAAAATTAAATTTGGAAAAGATAAGTGTCACATCGAAGATAATAAGTCAAATATTATCTTTGAAGGAACTAGGAAGAAAAACATTTACATCCTTAGTATGAAAGTTTCAAATGATAACTTATGTCTTTTGGCTAATACAAGTGACCCTTGTATTTGGCATAAAAGATTTGGTCATTTAAATTTCAAACTGTTATCTAGGTTATCAAAACTTGACTTAGTTAGAGGTCTTCCCAAGTTAAACTTTAAAGTAGATAATATATGTGATGCTTGCCAATTAGGGAAACTTAAGAAAAGTTCATTTAAATTAAAAGATATGATTTCTACTTCTAAACCTCTAGAATTACTTCATTTAGATTTATTTGGTCCATCTCAAGTTCAATCAATTAATCAAAATAAATATGTTTTTGTAATTGTAGATGATTATTCTAGATATACTTGGACAATTTTTCTTAAACTTAAAAGTGATGCTTTTGAATTATTTAAGAATTTTTCTAAAAGAATTCAAAATCAATTTTCTTTAAAAATAAAAACTATTCGTAGTGATCACGGTGGAGAATTTGAAAATGAAAATTTTGAGAATTTCTGTAATAAAAAAGGAATCACTCACAATTTCTCTTTTCCAAGAACTCCACAACAAAACGGGGTGGTAGAATGTAAGAATAGAACGATTCAAAAGTGTGCTAGAACAATACTTTCTGATAGTAACTTACCTAAAAACTTTTGGGCTGAAGCAGTCGCTACAGCTTGTTATATATTAAATAGGATTTTAATTAGACCATTAACTAATAAAACACCATATGAATTACTTTACAATAAGAAACCCATAGTAGCTTATTTTAAAGTTTTTTGTAGTAAGTGTTTTATTCTTAATACAAAAGATAATTTAGATAAATTTGAACCTAAATCCGACAAAGGTATCTTTATCGGATATTCTAATAGAAGTAAAGCATTTAGAGTTTATAATTTAAGAACTAACACTATTGAAGAAACAATGCATGTATCTTTTGATGAAAATTTTAAAGATACTGTGCAAATAGAAGATGAAGAAGATTTTGTAACTTTAAATAATGACCCTAATGAAACTAATTGTGAAATTATTCAACCTAATAAAAGAATTAGAGTATTAGAAGATCATCCTGTAGAAAATATACTAGGAAATATTGAATCTATAGTTAAAACAAGAAATCAACTAAATAGTATGAGTAATGTAGCTTTTATATCAACTATTGAACCTAAAAATCCAAAGGAAGCATCATCTGATGATTCATGGATTCTTGCTATGCAAGAAGAATTGAATCAGTTCACCGGAAATGATGTTTGGGAACTTGTTCCTAGACCTGAGGATAAAAGTATAATTGGAACAAAATGGGTTTATAAAAATAAAAAATGAATGAACTTGGTGAGGTCGTGAGAAATAAAGCTCGTTTAGTCGCGCAAGGTTATTGTCAAGAAGAAGGAATTGATTATGACAAAACCTTTGCACCCGTAGCAAGACTAGAAGCTATCAGGATTCTACTTGCTTTCGCAAACTACAATAATTTCAAGTTATATCAAATGGATGTTAAAAGTGCTTTTCTAAATGGTTTTGTAAAACAAGATGTTTATGTTGAACAACCTCCACTTTTTGAAGATAATAAATTTCCAAATCATGTTTATAAATTAAAGAAAGCTTTATATGGTCTGAAACAATCTCCTAGAGCCTGGTAGGAAAGACTAAGATCTTATTTACTACAGTCTGGTTTTGAAATTGGTAAAATAGATACAACTCTTTTTATTAAAAGAAACAAAAATGATATTCAATTAATACAAATATATGTAGATGATATAATATTTGGATCAACTAATAACATAATGAATAAAGAATTCTCAGATATAATTACTAAAGAATTTGAAATGAGTCATATGGGAGAACTAAGTTTCTTCTTAGGACTTCAAATCAAACAATTAGATAAAGGAATTTTCATTAGTCAAGAAAAATATGCTAAGGATTTAATTAATAAATTTGGATTGACCACTTCTAGTGGGAAACCAACTCCAATGACAACTAAATTAGCTTTAAGTAAAGAAGATAAATCAAAAGATGTTAATCAAAAATTATATAGGAGAATGATTGGTTCGCTGCTTTATATAACAGCAAGTCGTCCTGACATCATGCATAGTGTCTGTCTCTGTTCAAGATACCAATCTCAACCTAAAGAAACTCACTTAAAAGCTGTTAAAAGAATTTTAAGATATGTAAAACATACTTTAGATTATGGTTTATTTTACCGTAACAATGATGTATTTGATTTAATTTCATATTGTGATGCTAATTACGCTGGTTGTAAATCATACCGAAAAAGTACAAGTGGAACTTGTCACTTTCTAGGACATTCTCTGGTTTCCTGGTTTAGTAAGAAGCAAAACACTGTATCCTTGTCAACAACTGAAGCAGAATATATATCTGCTGCTTTGGCTTGTTCTCAAGTTATATATATGCAACAAAATTTAAAAGATTTTGGATTAACTATAACTAAATCACCAATTTATTGTGATCATACTAGTGCAATAAACCTATCTAAGAATCCAACTCATCATGCTAGAACAAAACATATTGATATTAGACATCATTTTCTTAGAGATAATATAAGTAAAGAAGTCATAACTCTTGAATATATTAATGCTGAAAAACAAATTGCTGATATATTAACCAAACCATTAAATGAACAAAACTTTACTAAATTTAGAAGAGAATTAGGTATATGTTCATTAACTGAAATATAAATTATAAATAATACAAGTATTGTTAATAATTAATATAAATAAAAAATTCTCAAAAATTGAACTGGGCATGTCGACATGACCCATCCCCCTATGTCGACATACATGCCGAGATTTTCAAATTTAAATTTCCCTCTAAAATCAGTTATTAAGTTATATATTTATATATTTCGACTTTTACTCCTTTTCTCTGTGCTATTCTCTGTAATAAACTTCTAAAATAGTAAATTAATGGCTTTCTCTTCTAATAATGAACCTTCTTCACCCACTTCTCCTCATTCTGGTCCTTTTCAACGTTCCACATACGTACGAGTCATCAAATTACAAGAGAAGATGAAAGATTTGCTTCAAATGATGATGGAAATTCAAGTGAGTTAACTGCGAATGGCTAGAGAACAAGATAGGCAAGGCAGAATCCTTAGGAATTTACAAAAATTCCTTATGGATAACCATGCCAATCCCATTGTCATCGAAGAATCATCACAAGCCATGGATTCTGAAGAAGAATAAGAGTCTCTAGAAGAACCACAAGAGGATCAAGAAGAAGAACATCCTCTGCCGAATCCGGATGTTCATATGGACGAAGACGATGGCGTGATTTGCGTTGGAGAGGTCCTTTTTGATGCTAATGGGAACTTGGTCGAACAATGTGGAAACTTTTGTCTCCACTATCCAAATTGTTCGGTCCATAAATCACCAATAGTTAAGGGTCCTCGTTAAGCGATTTTCGTTTTTCTCTTTCTTGATTGTATATTGGTTTGTTAATTTGTATATAAGTGTTATCTTAATTAATGTTCTTCTAAAAACAATCTTTGGTGTATAAAATCTTAAATTCCATTTAATTTAGGATGGTATATTTTATACCACTCATACATAGTTATTATCCTTTTGTCATATGTTTGTTTATCTCATTTTCTATTAAGTTCAAGGTTTATAGTTTTTTTTTCTTTTTGTTGATGACAAAGGGGGAGAAGTTATATAAAATAGTAGGCTTGGAGTAAGGGGGAGTTGTTGGTGTAAGTGGTAGTTATGGTATGATCAAAGTGGTAAGTATATTTTATAAGGTTATCATCATCAAAAAGGGGGAGATTGTTAGGAACTTGAGATAGTGGTTTTGATGACAACAACCTTTGTAACTTATTTTATTATAACTTATATACTAACACTATTGTCTAGATATATATAAATGTTATTATGCAGGATATATATAAGGCAGGTACTGATTATTGAAGACTGTAAAGTATAAAGATCAAGTATGAAGAGATTAAGTTTGAAGGCTGATGAGTATCAAGATCAAGATTTCAAGATAAGTGTCTAGTTTATTGTTAAAACTTCATAATAGCATGGAAATCTTCATTCTATCTTCTTAGTGGCTTACAAACCCACGACAAGTAGCTTACAAACCTACGACAAGTGGCTTACAAACCCACGAACATCCTGGTTTTGTACAAGTTCTCGAGTCCTGATGTGATGAGATATTCTGCAGGAAGAAGCTTGCAAAACTACTTCAAAATGGTTTTTCAAAATGGTTTTTCAAAACTACTTTTCAAAATGTTTTAGCCTTAAAATATTCTTTGTCTTTGTTTTTAAATAAACTTTTGTTTTAAACTTCGTTTGTTTTTAAAATTATCTTCTGATTTTTTAATATTCTTTTATAATATATATATACTTGAGATTTAAAATCAAATTTATATATACATTCTAAAAATATATTTTTCTACTCTTCTTTATTTCAAAACATAGGAAAATTAGTTTATTTTACTCTAGAATCATTTCATCTTGTTTTCCTTTCAATACCATTTTCAAAACAAATTTTACATTGTTTTTAACTAAGGGATGTCGACATCATGGGATACCCCATGTCGACATGGTGGCTGTTAAATTCAAAAGTTTCAAATTTCAAAAGAAGTATCTATTCGTTTAAATCTCTTCACGAATGGTTATGACCGTTACTGGTCTATAAATAGCCTTCACAAACGAATTTTTTAACTAACTATTTTCATATTTTCTTCACTCTTTCTTCTCCACAAATCCATATTCTAAAATTTTCATATTTTTAAGATCGTGTTGAAATTCATCCGAATTCTCAAGTGAATCAAATTAGAATCTCATTCTTGTTTGATTCTCTGCCCTCTCTTGAAGATCAAAGTGCTATTCAGAGTTATAGGATCAATTTGTAATCAAAAGTTTATCGAGTCTCTCTATAAGGTGTGGTTGTGCCTGGATATCAATTGGGTAATCTTATGGCCCGTAAATCAAGAGAGTTTGCCCCGGACTCGTGAGACAGGAGGGTACCTCAAGGGCTTTAGAAACTGAGGATTGTAATCTCGACTTTGGTATAATAAAAATCTGTATGAGGTGTTCTGCCTTGGTACAGGACTGGATGTAGGGTAACTACGAACCAGTATAAAATCTGGTGTGTTCTTTCCTTTTACTGCTTTTTATTTACTTTCTACATCTGTGTTTGATTCTGTGATTGTTCTGTGATTAAGTTCTGCATTTTTTGTGTCATAATTTTAATTTAGTCCATATAAGTCGTAGAATCCATTAAACACTATTCACCCCCCCTCTCTAGTGTTAAATTAGCCTTAAGATCCTTAATCCGCACTCCCTTTCAACATCGTATTGGCTTGGCTCAATGTTCCACTTTAAAAGCCGTCCCAATGTATCGGGTTGATAGAGTACCTGTTCAAAGATCGATTCGTCAGCACCATGATCAAGTGAGCTTGGAAATATGGTTGTAGTTTCCTAGATGCTATTAGCAAGAAGTATGCTACCTTTTTCCAACTTCATGTACTTCCATTTAGCTCCGGTGATATGCTTGCTATTGTAGTAGACGGACCGTTGAACCCTCGCTTCCTCACGCACAAGCGCTTCACTTAATGCGTGGGCAAACACTACCTGGTAAATGAATAAGTCCTCACCGTCCATCGTTTTATATAGAACCTGTGGTGTCTCCATATGTCGTGGTGATTCTTCGAAAGCAGTCTGGCAGTCCTGATTCCATTCAAAGTCCTTCTTACCTTTTAATGAATCAATGAATTGTATACACTTATCTATCGCTCTGGAGATGAATCAGCTCCATGCAACAATCTTTCCATTTGGGCTTTGTAACTACTTTTTCATTGTCGGGGCTTTAACATTCCGTAAGGCATCAATCTGCTTCGGATTGGCCTTAAAGACCCTTGCGTTCACAATAAAAACCAAGGAATTTCCTAAAAGAAACTCTAAACGAACATTTAAGCAGAATTTAATTTCATTCCATACTTTTGAAGGATTTCAAACATCTTCAAGAGATCATCCAGACACTCGCAACTTCAATAGCATGTCATCTACGTAAACTTCCATCGTTCGTTTGATCTGGTCCTTGAACATTGTATTCACCTATCTCGGGTAAGTAGCTCCGACATTCTTCAGACCGAACGACATTACATGATAACAATATAATCCATGGTCTGTAATAAAGCTGATTTGATCCTAATCTGGTCCATGCATCATAATCTAATTATACCCTAAGTAGGTATCCATAAGGGAGAGTAGTTCATGCCCGGCCATTCCATCAACAAGCTAGTCGATCCTGGGAAACGAAAAGCAATCCTTCGAGCAGGCTTTGTTCAAATCTGAATAGTCAATGCAAGTTCGGCACTTCGCATTCGATTTTTGAACCAACATAGGGTTTGACACCCGCTCAGGATATATAGCATCGCGGATAAAGCCGTTGGCCAATAGCTTATCCACTTCTTTTTTTAGTGCACCGGATCACTCAAGACCTGGGATGCATCTCTTGTATCTCACCGGCATGAACTTAGATCGATATTAAGTGTGTTACACACTATCTCCGACGATATCCTGCACATATCAAAATGCATCCATGCAAACACGTCTAGATTCGCCCGAAGAAAGTTAATCAATTCCTTTCACAATTTGATTCCTAGTTGAGAACCAATCTACAAAACCCGAGTCGGGTCATCCATGTCAACGGGGACAGCCAACGTAATCTCCGCCGGTACTGCCTGTATCTCCCCTAACTTCTTCCTGGAGTCCATAGCCTTGTCGAAGCTACTCTTATCCTCGAGCCAGGGGCTATTCTGTAATTTCTATGCATGTGGTTCCTGAATACAAAGAGTCTTCGCCATATTCTTCCCCTTTTCACGATGTTTAGCTTCACGTAATTCAACAACGTAGCATTCCCTTGTAGTGCTTTGGTCTCCTCTTACTATTCCTATCCCATTATCCATTGGGAATTTCATTTTAGATACCATGGATCTTAAGCGATTTTGAAGTCGGCAGGGGCCAATCGGTCCAAAAAAGAATTATAAGCAGAATACTCATCAACAATCACGAAGGTCTCGATGAGAACCACCGTTTGTTCTCCTTCTTTGAGTTCTATAGGTAGGTCGATCGTTCCAACCAGCAGTTTGGATTCACCTAAAAATCCCTAGATCTTCTTTTTGCAGGCAGTCACATTTTTTATGCTAATCTTTATTTGGTCAAATGTCTTCCGAAATAGGATGTCGACTGAACTTCCGTTGTCAACCAATACTCGATGCATAACTCCTGGTCCGATACCGACTGATATCGCCATTGAGTCGGGAGTATTTGCTTCTACACCTTCAGAGTCCTTATTTTTGAACCAAATATCATATGTAATCATCCTTTATTGCTTAGCCGGAGCTCCATCTTCGACGACATAGCAAGTCTCCTGTAGTACATTCTTCAAAGAACTAGCATACCCCACCATTTCACCCAAATTCTTTTGCACTGGGTGAGGTCCTACTGTAATGGTGTTTATGACCGATCTTACATCTGTTCGCTTGGGCCCTTCTCCACTAGGTCTAGGTGGTTTCCCTTGAGCATCCAGCCCTTGGGGTCTGACGGGTTGATAAGTGTTTTGCGGTTTCTCCACATACTGCTGAAGCCTGTTGTTCCTTATCAATTCCTCAATTAAGTCCTTGAGATTCTGACATTCATTTATGTTATGCTCGTGAGTTTCATGGAAGCAGCAATACTTCCCCAACCTTTAATGTTGCTTCCCTCTTGGGTGCTTTGTTATAACACTCAGTTCCCTGAGTGGCAAGATAGATGTTCTCCAAACTGTCTTTCAATGGTGAATAATCCTCGGGTCTCTGATTCCTTGGACGCTTCCTATCCCCGTCACGCCATTAGCATTCTGATTCCTGTTTTTCTAATTTTCATCTTTTCTCGCACTTCCTGCAATAGTTCAGTTATTTCCGTCTTGTTTAACCTCAACGTTACTCTAAATCGCTTCTCTTAATTGCTCATCATTAGGCTTGCCTTCAACCATGTTTCCTTCTTCAAACCTCAAAAACTAATTTTCCTTTTGATGGAATTCCTCCATGGTAGTGGGTTGCTTCATTTTTATCCACTTAACGAAATCCATGTCCGGGTGAATGCCTCGGACAAGTGCCATGAATACGAGATCTTCCTTTGGATTGCTAACTTCTATAACAGGGATGTTAAATCATTTCATGAAAGCTTTTGGTGATTCCTTGGGTCCTTGTGACAAGCCGGACAATGACATAACGACTTTCAGTTGTGCTGTGTGGAGCCTAAACTGCTCTAGAAACTTCTTAGTGAATTATCAAACGTCGATATGGATTTAAGCGCGAGCCTAGCGAACTACATAGAAGAAACTCCTTCTAAGAAGAAAGGGAAACACCTACAACAAACAGTGTCCATAGCTCTAGCTCCATCCATATTCCATTCGTATTTAAGTAAGTGTTGTCTGGGATCAGCAGTTCCATGGTAGAATGGCATTATAGGCATGGTGAACTTTATAGGGTTTTCTTCTCTCAAGGTATTTTTAGTGAATGGGGTTCGTCTTGGTGTGGAACCCCAGTCTTAATTTTTCCTATCCCTACTCTCCTCCACCAACGTTTGACCATATCAGCGATGTATTCCTCGCTGGTGCGGTAATCTGCAGGTCGACAATCAAGGGCTACACCAAGTGTTTGACTCCTCAAATCATCTCGGCTTGCTAACTGACGTCTGATTTCCCTATTCTCCTAGAGAACCACTCTTGTGGAGTTCCATTGGCGTCCAGTTAGTTTTGTTATGGCAGTTTTGACTCCAGCACTAGAGTTTTGTCTATTAACACTAGTGTCCAACTCCAAATCATCACTATCAAGCTGCAAGTCCACTTCCTCATCAGATACATCCATCGCATCACCTTCTTGAATATCCTCCATATGGGCGTTTCTGTCGGTGCCAGTTGGTCATCTTATGGGGGAGTACTCCTGCTTTCTCCTACTACGACTTCTGTAGTTACTTCCTTCTGCTTTTGCTTCCCATCTCACCTGTTTAGGCCAAAAACTGAAGAGTGCTCTTATTCTATTGCAGGAGAAGTTTATTTTCTAAATCTTCTTGCCATTGGTGGCTGCAATGTTAGCAACATGTCCATCTTATACATGAGGGCTTTCTGGCTATCCACCATCTTTTGGTTAAGTTCATGAATCATTTATTATGCTCTCCTCTAGTAACAACTTCCTGAGTAGAGGATTCTGTCATTGCATTTCTGTTAGTAACTACCATTTGGTGAGTGTTTCCTTCATCACCATTAGCCACCGTTCCTATGGATCTTCTGGAAGCATATTTTCCTTTTCTGGGCACCATTGATCTCCAATAGCAAGTTCTCAAACTTCTTAAAGCAGGTTTTCTTTATCGAATTACTGGATCCCTCCAAATCCACAATAGCAAGCTAGATCTAAGCCTGGACTCAGTTTCTCAGTGAAAGCACTAAAATGTTGATGCCAAAAATGGATCAACTCCCAAGATAGAATTGTAGGGAACCTATGAGACCTAGATCTAGCAAATAATATTGAATTATTTTTTATAGTGGTTCGGCAATCTCTAGCCTACATCCACTTTATTTCTTTATTTTTTATGGATCTGAGAGAGTTTGTATGAGGTTACAGAGAATTAGAGTCACAAGTACAAGAGGTTAACAATTTCTAAGGCCTAGAACTGCCAAGAGTAGCGGCCTTGGTGACTATTATTGAGGAGGAAGATGGTGAAGAGCAATGAGATCCCAGATCCAGAGTAAAGAGAGAAGATCGGGGAGAAGATCCTGTTTTGGTTGCACTATGCTTTGTATTTATAAGAAATAGACGTATTGGGTCAGAAGCTTGCTTACACTAAGGCCTAGGAGATAGATCGAAATCGTACAAGAGAAATCGAAGGCACATGAGTCAATATCATAACTCGGTATCGATCTAAGTTCTTAACTCGGTACCAACCTATGGATTCTATTGTAAATTAAACTTTTCCCTTGCTTTGCTCTTCTATCCTCTATCTGATGTGTTTCAAGCTCTTTTCCATCGACTTTGAGTTGATTTCGGTGATCTTCTTGATAGCACATGAATTATCCTGCTTTCTAGGTTTGCTTCCAATCAGCCTTGGAATTGGTCATCCAAACTTTGGGAAAACGACTTGATCACGAGTAATTTGAGTAGACTATGAGAAGTATGGAGTTTAGGAAGTGAAATGAGGAGGAATGGTAGGTCGGTATTGTAACACCCCATATTTTTAGTGGCATTTTTTAGGAAATTTAATTAGTTAAATTAAACTAAATAATGTGGGAATGATTAATGGATTGAGATTTGTAATTT
Organism: Allium fistulosum; assembly: GCA_030737815.1. Lineage (NCBI taxonomy): Eukaryota > Viridiplantae > Streptophyta > Magnoliopsida > Asparagales > Amaryllidaceae > Allium > Allium fistulosum. The sequence continues at coordinate 923,280,740 of CM060904.1, forward strand.
AATTAAGGGGTAGCCATGCCATGTTAATGAGTAAACAATGAATCAAAGAATTAAGGTGTTAGGAAATAAGGGAGGGCAAAATAGGAAAATGATTAAACTTATACCCTAAACCCTTAGGAAATCAAAACACACGTTCATTTCATATTTTCTCAAACAAAAACATTTCTAAGGCCGGCCACCATTAGCAATCTCACACTACGCCATAGATTGCATACTGCAACACCAAAGAAGTGATGCAGGATGTGCCAAAAAATGTTGCTGAAGGCTAAAAAAGGGCAAAGGCAACACTTTCTCGGTGTTGCATTTTGCCGCGTTGCCGCAGACCTCAAAGGCAACATTTTGACTATCTAAGGCAACATAAGAAATATTGTTGCAATAGAATCCTATTTGGGTCTATAGCAACATCCATAGGTGCATGTAGCAACATTCAAAAATGTTGCTATAGATATTAATTTTCTGAATTTGTGGGGCCCACAATGTAGAGCATATTTGATTTTTTAATAGAAATAAATATTTATTTAATAAAATGCTATTGCACAGAATTGGATATTCAAACAGTAATTTATTTAAATAATTATTTTATTTCAACATTTAAAATAGTACAAATTCCCGACTCCACTATTTTACAATTCAATGATAAATAACACTGATATTCACATATACAGATATTCCTCACTACATCACTCAGTTCACTCATTACATATGCAGTTTCAATTTATACAGACACCGACACTGACAAATATATGACGAGCTGAGTGCCGAGCCGAAGGCGAGCCGAGTGCCGAGCCGAAGGCGAGCCGAGAAGCGGGTCCGGGCGCAGCGCCGGCGGGGGTCCGGGGCACCGCAGTCCCGGCGGGGATCGACCTAACCGGTTAGGTCGAACAAGTGGGCACCGCCCGATTCATCCGATTTCGAAAGATCGAGCCTTCTTTGAAACCTGTCTTCAACTCCATTTCAGATTGAATCCAACATCTGAGCAATCTGCAAAAATACACACTGACGCAGTAAAATTGAAAAGGAAATATTTTTGCAGTATAAAATAAAATGTAATTTTGAAAATATTATTTGCCTCAGTTATTTGGGTGACAATTTGGTCCAAGCAGTTGACAATGCACAAGAACAAAAATGAAACAGAAGCATGCTACAGAAATAAACAGCATGCTCAATGAATTGGTCAGAGCAAACTATACCAGACTTGTATGCCAAACATAAAACAACAGTGGACAGAGCTCAACAAAAGAACTCAAACTCACAATTAAACCAAAACTCCAACCATATTCAAAAATACAGACCAACAGAAGTGTCAAGTGAATGAGCTGCAGCAATTTCAAAAATGGCCGAAGTCAGATAATATAAGAAATATGAACTCGAGCAAGTCCAGCTACCATATGAAAGCAACCATACATATATACATGTGTGAAACAGCATGTATATATATAGGCAGTGCAAACAGGCTCAAAGGACCAGTGCATATATACATGTTCAAGTGCAACAACAAACACATATATACATACATGAATGCATATATATATACATGAATGCATATATATATACATGATAATGGAAAACATAAGTGATACAACAGTTTCAGTGAACAAGTGAAGCACAAAGAGAAAGGTACACAAGTGTGTGTGGCACCAATGGAAACAGTATGGTGAAGCAACTTGACTACAAAAACTCAAGTGAAATATATTACAAGTTCAAGCAACAGGATGTCAACCAGAAGATATATTACAAGTTCAAGCTACAGGATGAACAGACATAGCCAAAGTCAACCACGAACAGTAGCAAGTTCAACCAATTCAAATCAAGTTGCCGAAGTCTAGTTAAATGTCAAAGGCAAAGTCACGATGAACAATCAATTAAATGACCGATGTCAACAGATATATACAAACGTAAATCTAGGGGTTCGAACCCTATATAAACACATTAACATCATCGGCAGATAGTATCGAGTTCAAGCAAGCAATACAGTAAAGTAAAAGCAACAAATTACATACCCGAATACACAGTTGAACTCAAGCAAAATCGAAGGAGCTGTATTCGAAGCAAGGAGACGATCGATTGCCAAAGCAAATCAGAAGAACAGCAATTGTAATCGATCGACAATCAATCGGGTCCTTCGATATTAGACGAAGCCCTAATCGCACAAGGCCGAAGCCCTAGCTAATCTCACAGGAGCGAAGACAAGGCCGAAGCCCTAGCTAATCTCACAGGAGCGAAGACAAGGCCGAAGCCCTAGCTAATCTCATAGGAGCGAACACGAGGCCAAAGCCCTAATTTCAGAGCAAAAGAGGAACAAGATAGGAGCAGCCATTATCACATACGAGAAAAGGGGATCTACTCTAAACTAGTTCAGGTGGTAAAACGAAATTTTGGGGCAAATTGCAGTGGTGATCCATTTTAACAACCAGATTAAATGCAGACCGTTGGATCGTATTCACGCGGATTGCTAATTTTATTAATTTTTTAATTTGAATACATCTATAGCTACTGCAACATCTTGTTGATACCTATGCTAACACCTTGAAGCGAGTGTTGTAATAGACAAAAATCAGCATACCTATCGTTACATTATAGTTAGCAACACCTTGTAATTTCGTTGCAGTAGGCCATCTATGGCGTAGTGTCAAGAGAAGATAAAGCTAGGATTCAAGAGAAGAATCAAATCAATTAATCAAGATCAAATCTCACATCCTTAACCATAAAGCTAAGGTGAATAATGACTACATCTCATTTTTCTTAATGATTTTTGGTTTTAAGGTAAAATCCGAATTATTTGCATGATTATGCCATGTTTTTGAATGATTAAATGATTATACATGCTTGTTGATGATTTATGCTTATTCATATAGATTTTATGATATGTTTCGCTAATAAAACCCTATTAAATGACATCTAAATATCTTGCAATTTTAGATATAGATCAGAAATAATATTTTAGAGATGATTTTAAATTTTCATAATTTTTTGAATTAATGTGGATTTTATATTAATTTCTAGTGAAGAAAATGATTTATTGGGTTATAAATTATTTACAGCTAAATAATTATTATTTGGGTCTAAAATTTATGTATGTTAGAAAACACATTGAAAATGATTTCTATAATTTTTACATAATATATATAATTATTTAAGGTATGACACTTAAATGTTTTATATATTTATTTAAGAAGAAGGGGTGTTTTGTAAAATAAAATTATTGTTTATTTCTGAAAATATTAGCAGCATTTTTGAAAAAGAAATTTAGCAACTAGTGAAAATTTGACAAACAATAGCAGGTTAGTTGAAAGGTGTTTCTCTTTTAAGTTAAAAACGAAATTTACATGATTTTAGCATGTTCCGCCACTTTCGGCATCAGGGGTTCCAACTAGGACCTTTCGCCACCATGCTTTTGAAACCAATGCGCATGGTATCAAGTTACTTAGTACGTAGCATATTGGATAAAGGCGGAAGGTACACAGTCGAAACGTTGGGTTCCGAAGGGGTTGGGATATGCCTTTGTTTTAAATTAAAGTAGCGCCTGCTTTGCTTTCAAAAGGATAGCTTTCGACTCGGTTGGCTTTCGACTGAGTCATATGTTTTAAAGGAAAGATTTTGAATGGGTTGCACTCTTTTATTTTAAGTAATGCTTTCGAAGGGGTCGAAACCCCTAGCCGCCACCTTTCTACCTTTTGAAGTCAATGGTTTCGAAAGGTATACCTAGCTTTTAAAATTAGCCACTTCTCTAATGTTTTCGGAAGGGTGGTTTCGATACCATCACTTCTTTACTTAGGAATGCTTTCGAAAGGTTGGCTTTCAACTTAAATGATTTTATAGGCCCTTTTGTTCTATTGAGGTATAACCCAAAGGTTTCGAAAGAGAAGGTTTAAATGGTTTCGAAAGGTGTTTTTCCACATGTTTTAAATTGAACCCAAATGCTTTCGAAGGGTTTGTGTTTATAAAGGCAAGGTTTTAAAGAAGGTTTTGAAGGGGTGGTTCCCCAATGGTTTCAAAGGAGTCGAAGGGAATGTTTTTCTAACTATGTCGAAAGGGTTGAAAGGGAAGATTTTTCCAAAGGTTCCTAAAGGCAATGTTTAAAGGTTTTAAGATGTGATATCTAATGTTTTATGGCTTTTGAAAGAAAGGCTTTCCAAGGGTTTTGAAAGGTTTTGAGTATGGTTTCGAAAGGAAGGTTTTGACCTTTCGGCTTAGGTTAGAAGAAGGGTTTTACTTAGTTTCGAAAGAGGTGCTTTCAATGGTGTTGAAAGGGATACTTTCAATGGATTCGAAAGGCGTACTTTCAAAGGTTTAAATGTTTTCATCAACTAAGGTTTGAGTAAAGTATATATATATAATGGCAAGGTGGTTTTGAGTAAAGCATAGAGTATAAGTGTTTTCCTTGTTTAAGTTTGATTTAAAAGGTTTTAAATTAATTTCAAATGAAAAAGTTTTTAAGGAAAATTTTGGGAAGTTGTCCCTAAGTAAAATGACTTAGGTATTAGAATACCATATGAGACTGGTATAGCGTTGCGGCCTATACATTAGTTATTGGCCCCAGCTAATTTATTACAAAATTCTAGTGTGTAGGGCTTTGTCACAGCTAAGACTAAAATTATGATTACACATAGAAAGGAATATATGTTTGTATACAGATAGGTTATTGGTGAGGCCGCAAAACCATTAGGATCAGGTGACCCTAAGAGATGTTAAGTTAAGGACAGACCGTCCAGAAGAGAAGTATTTAACAGATAGTTAAGGACAGACCGTCCAGAAGAGATTTGTCTAACAGATGTTAGATTATTTTGTTATTTTGTCTGGTAGGCCCGAGTCAGCCAAAGGTTAATAGTTAGCCAAACAAAACTATAGTGTTCAGACAGATAGTCCATTTGTTACCTGATATGTATGCTTACATAATAATGCTTTATATTTTTAACCAGTTTTGATTGCAGGATTATCATTTGCCAAACATATGTTTTAAAAGGATATTAGTGAGGGGAAACCCATTCCGCTAAGCGGCTTGGTCTCACTTAATATCGTATATCCGAGATGTATAGTATTATTCACACCAGGCTTTATGTCTGACTCGAAGTTTATGTTTTTCCCCTAAAACCATCAGGTGCTCAAAATTAATTTGAGTGGGCGGAGGATTGAGGTTTACAGAGTTTAGTAGGTTGACGAATAAAGCATCAGGAGACGAGCAGGTGGCTGACGGATAGCTATATAGGAGTTGTTGTTCTGTTTAGCTTTCGTTGTGTTGTATTTAAGATACAGTTATGTCTACGTAGTACTCTGGTCAACTAAGGGGGCATCATCATATGTCGCTCTTGGTGTATTTATGTAATAATTATATTTTATCTAAACCTGGGAAACGATTATGGGATTATGTAATTTGAATGTGAAACATGTGTTTTGAAATGTAATTGGTAAAATGTTGTTTTTTTAAAATCTGTGATTTTGTTTCATATTCAAGTGCTTCTGATATTATGGATACCATTAACATAGCCATATTTAGTCGCCGGAAGTTAATACTATGAATGACCGTAGCATCTGTAATGCTTAGCTTTGGCCTCTGGATAGGGGATGTTACAACTTGGTATTACAGCATAGGTTTATGAAATAATTCAACAAAAAAATGATTTTTGAAAACATAATCCCTAGGAATTAGAGTAAGATCGGGGTATGGGATAACGTTATAGTAACGTACTTGTATTTGTTATATATAAGTATACGCTATATCTCTATTCTCCTATCTCTATTTAGGTTATTCTTCTGTATCTCACGAGGCTTGAATATAGATATGGACGCTAGAAGAGGCAGAGTTAACCTAGGAGGGGACAGCACCACCACCAATGGGAATGCCCAACCCAATACAAGGAGGACTCAAAGTCAGGCTCAAACTGAGAATGTTGGTATTGGAGTCCCACAAGTAGATATGGAGCTATGTATCAGTTTTTCGTAAACATGATGCAAGCTGGGATTGCCACTAGGGTTGTTGGAGGCAATGCTGTAGGAGGAGTTCAGGAAGCTCCGGTTGTCAATCATTATGCCAACTTGAGTAGAGACTATGCTAGGCTTGGAGGAAAGCCGTTTATTGGAACTGAGGATGCTATAGAAGTGGAGAACTGGTTGTTGCACTGTGAAATGATATTTGCTGATATAGGGCTCAATGACGAGCAGAAGAGGATACTTGCCTCGAGACAGCTTCAAGGGGCAGCTTTGTTTTAGTGGAATAGTATGATGGCTGGAGTAAATAAAGAGAAGATGACATGGGCTGAGTTTTGGAGAAGGCTCCAGGAGAGGTTCATGCCAGTAATGGTGCAGTTTGTTTTGATTAGGAAGTTTGCTAAGTTAGAACAAGGAGAAATGTTTGTTCTGGAGTATGCTAGCAGGTTTGAAGAGTTAGCTAAATATGGGTATGCCACTGTCGAAACAGTGATGAAAAGGAATAAGATGTTCATCAGGGGATTGAAGGCAGAGTTGGCTAGGGCTACCTTACCACATATCAGAGATCCCTGTGATGTGGTAGTGGAGATGGTGTTAAGACATAACGAGATGCTTTCTTGTTTAGAGAAGAAGAAGGAGAAGGCGGTCCAGGTTGGGCAAGGTCAAAAGAGGAAGTTCTTTCATAAAAAAGGTGCTCAGAAAGGTGGAGTAGCGAAGAAGGGGAAGTCTGAAGTGGTCAGTTACAAGTGTGATAAGAAAGGCCATTATGCTCATGAGTGCTGGACAAACAAAGGAAAGAAGGCAGCTAAGAAGAAAGGAATTAGATGTTTCAACTGTGATCAAGTTGGGCACTACAAGAACCAGTGCAAAGAGCCAGCTAAAGGAGAAAAATGCTAAGTATTTGCATTAGAACCTGCTACTTCAAAGCCGATAGTGCAGGAGAAAAGAAAGGCAGTTTTGGAAGGTACGCTTCAGATCCATGATATGTCTGTTAGTGTTTTATTTTATATTGGTGCATCGCATTCATTTATATCTCGATGTTTGGTAGATAAACTTAACCTAGAACCCACATATTTAGTTACTTTCTTAAGGGTTGCAAATCCGATAGGAGGGTATGCGACACTTGGGATGAAGTGTGACCACTTAGAGTTTGATTTGTTAGGTTATACCTTTGTTTGCAGTTTGCATATATTTGACTTTGTAGGGTTCAGAATTATATTGGGTATGGATTAGTTAAATGAATATGATTCTAGGATATTTTGCCAGGATAGGAAAATATCACTTAGACATCCGAACTGTACTGATCGGATAGTTTATACCATAGAAAACCCTAGCTGTGAGGTGAATGCTTTGTTGAGGGTTTTGGAGTTAGAGGATGAGTTAAACCGCGTTTTCTTGGTTAGAGAATTCGTAGATGTCTTCGAGCCAGTAGTAGGATTGCCACTGAAACGAGCCATTGAGTTTGGGATAGATTTGGTACCTGGAGCAGAACCGGTGAGTAGACCACCAAGCAGGATGACGCCGACAGAAATGAGGAGTTGAAGGCTCAGTTAGTAGATTTGGAAGGCAAGAGTTTTATCAGATCGAGTAGTTCACCTTGAGGAGCAGCCATAGTATTTGCTAAGAAGATGGATGGATCGTTGAGGAGTCAAAAGGAATGTTTTTCTGACTGTCTCAAAAGGGTTGAAAGGGAAGGTTTTTCCAAAGGTTCCTAAAGGCAATGTTTAAAGGTTTTAAGATGTGATGTCTAATGTTTTATGGCTTTCGAAAGAAACGCTTTTCAAGGGTTTCAAAAGGTTTTGAGTATGATTTCGAAAGGAAGGTTTTGACCTTTCGCCTAGGTTAGAAGAAGGGTTTTACTTAGTTTCGAAAGAAATGCTTTCAATGGATTCGAAATGGGTACTTTCAATGGATTCGAAAGGGGTACTTTCAAAGGTTTAAATGTTTTCATTAACTAAGGTTTGAGTAAAGTATATGTATAACACGGCAAGGTGATTTTGAGTAATGCATAGAGTATAAGTGTTTTCCTTATTTAAGTTTGATTTAAAAGGTTTTAAATCAATTTCAGATGAAAATGTTTTTTAGGAAAATTTTGGGAAGGTGTCCCTAAGTAAAATGACTCAGATATTAGAATACCAGATGGCACTGGTAAAGGATCGCGGCCTATACATTAGTTATTGGCCGCAGCTAATTTAGTCCAAAATTCTAGTGTGTAGGGCTTTGTCATAGGTAAGACTAAAATTAAGATTACACACAGAAGGGAATATATGTTTGTATACAGATAAGTTATTGGTGAGCCCGCAAAACCATTAGGAATAGGTGACCCTGGGAGATGTTAAGTAAAGGATAAACTGTCCAGAAGAGATGTATTTAACAGATAGTTTCGGACAGACCATCCAGAAGAGGTGGGTCTAACAGATCTTAGATCATTTTGTTATTTTGTCTGGTAGGCCCGAGTCAGCTAAAGATTAATAATTTGCCAAACAAAACTATAGTGTTCGGATAGATAGTCCATTTGTTACCTGATATGTATGCTTATATAATATTGCTTTACAGTTTTAACTAGATTTGGTTGTAGGATTTTAATTTGCAGGATATGTTTTAAAAGGATATTAGTGAGGGAAAACCCGTTTCGCTAAGCGGCGTGGTCTCACTTAATATCGTATATCCGAGATGTATAGTATTATTCACATCAGCCTTTATATCTGACTCGAAGTTTATGTTTTCCCCCTTAAACTCTCGGGTTCTCAAAATTAATTTGAGTAGGCTGAGGTTTTACAGGTTTTAGCAGGTTGATGAATAAAGCATCCCGAGACGAGCAGGTGGCTGACAGATAGCTATATAGGAGTTGTTGTTCTATTTAGGTTCCACTGTGTTATATTTAAGACAGTTATGTCTACGTAGTACTCTAGTCAACCAAAGTGGCATCATCATATGTCGCTCTTGGCGTATTTATGTAATAATTATATTTATTCTAAACCTGGGAAATGATTATGGGATTATGTAGTTTGAATGTGAAACATGTGTTTTGAAATGTAATCAGTAAAATGTTGTTTTTTTGAAATCTGTGATTTTGTTTCATATTCAAGTGCTTCTGATATTATGGATACCATTAACATAGCCGTATTTAGTCATCGGAAGTTAATACTATGGATGACTGCAGCATCTGTAGCACTTAGCTTTGGGCCTCTGGATAGGGATGTTGCAGGTATCAACCTATGTAACTTGGTACCGAGTTATGCCCTTTACCTCATTTCTAATGAAACTTTTCCAAGTTTCTTCTCTAGCCCATCTAAGTATACACCCAAGTTTTTGAGTCATTTCGTCATCAGCTTGACGTTCTAACTTCTGTTGACTTCTGCTTAGTTAAAAACCTGGTTAACAACCTTCTTGCGGGAACTTGCTCCACTACATCTTGCATTACTCCTATTGCTCCTTACTTTCGGATGTTTTCAACATATAGTTTCTTATCTCCTATCTATTTTTATGTATTGGGCTAGGCTCATTAACCATTGCATATACAGTTAAGGCTATATAATTTACCCTAATGACAATTATACCACTTCATAATACTTAATTACCATCTAACATGTTTATTTGATATTTCTATAACTGTCAATAGTCCGTAATAAATGATTATTATTCTAATGGACAATTTTTAAAGGAATTTATTTATTTATTCATTCAATTTTTTTCCTAGTATGCCTTAATTATCTCTCCATAATTACCTTAATATCTCTTTAATTGGTCCATTTATATCTTTTTAAATTCTTGTAACTTCCTATTATTGCACATTTATTGCCTTATTAAGTTTGAAGTTACAATCTTTTCCTTCTACATTTCCTAAGATAGTATTATATGTTGAAGTAAAGATTTGCCTAGTGTTTTTACGTACCTTTAAAATAACTGTGTATAGATAGTAGTATTTTTGAAAAACATTTTTAAAATAACAAGTATGCCTCTCATACATGTATCTATCCCCGTTGATCAGGTAACCTAGGCTTTGATACCAAATGTAACAACTTGCCCCATAACGGACCTAAATTCCGACCCAAAAAAGGCCCATCGAAATTTAGACCCATTCCAAAGCTGGCTATTGGTTGATATAAAAAATATTATAGAGCAATTTATCCACACATTCAGAACTCATAGCGGAAGGATAAAATATAATATCAGAAACAATACCCATTTCATTTAAAATATAAATGTCATAAAATCCATAACGCAATACCAATAACAACCGTCACATATTCGTAGCACAACATTTTCAAAATACAATATTATTTTTCGATGGGTACATCAGAAAATAACATGAGTAGATAAATAGATAAACTGCCATAAGTTTCCTCCTCACCTTCGCCTTCTGCATCGCCTTTCCTAACCTGTGTTGTAATGAGGAGGGAGTTGGAATGACATATGTATGGTGAATAAAATCCCGAGCCTTGCTATAATAATACTTGGGTAGGGTAATTTAAATAGGAATATGTCTTTTGCATTTTTTTTACATCCTAAATCTTATATAAGTCAAAAAGGCTTTCCAAATAGAAGCCCATGGCCATCTTGCTTTCAAACCAATAACCCATATCTATCGTCAATAATGTCCTATCAGTGTAAGAGATAGTACACAAGTCACTTAATATTTTTTGATGTGAATTAGGCAGACTCTGACCATTTAATACCTCTTTTAATGCAGGTCCCCGTCCTTTAATGCCTATCCCAAGGCGGAATCCTCTCCAGTAACTATCTAGCTGATATTGCATGTAATCTCTTCTACCACTTAATACTTCATATCGAAGCATGCCCCTTCCCAAGATATCCTCTTCCATGCCTAACCCATAACACCGACCATTTACTACTTCCTTCATAGGGAAGAGGAAGGCCCTCACACAACCACTTAATACCTTCAATCCCTTAAGTAGGTCCTTCGTATTATGACCCGTACCCCACAGTGACGTCTTACATTAGTCCAACTATTCATACATACTGGTAGTCATATTAGCTAGGCAGATTTACACGATAGAATTTGAGACTAACCTCGCGCCATCTATTGTTACTTATTATAGGCGATGTCTCGCATCAGACCCAAACTGAACTGCCGATAGCTAGATTGGCTGGGCGGACTTCTGTGTGCTTTTGACTGACCTTGCATCTCTATAACTTAGTCATAATTTATAACACACTCTACATATATTATCACACATCTCGCATTTATTATTAAGTCCTTATAAGAAATCCTTCTTATTTTGCCTCTACCATTAGTTAGTTTCCTAAGTGGGATTTAATAAGAATTAATAGCCTATGAAATACGCAATTAATATGTTATAATTATATGTCATTTACGCCACGTACATACATACATATATGTTATCCGACATTTTGACCCGGCTATATTGAACTGATTGCACATTTTAGATTCGACTGTTATTAAGGATGATGAGTCCAGAGTGACAGTTATGAGGCCCAGAAGTCAAGTACAGATGATAACACGAAGTCGAGGTTGAATGGAATTGATAGATATGCAAGGTAGAATGTTCGAAATATGAAATATGGTTCAACATATAGGAGGGATCGGCATAAATTAACTTACATAATAGGGATCGGTATGTTTTAGGGAGTAAAGAGCATTTCAATAGAAAACAATCAATATCCCAAGATCTACAAGTCCAATGCATATGAAATTTTGTGAGCATGATATGGAGACCCTAGGGAGCTTACCCTAGGGATCACACCTCAAAAAGATAAAGTTAGAGGAATCGGCACTCTTCCCTTAGTAGGGATCGGCAGGAATCGGCAAGCAATCCATGTTGAAGCAAAGATCAAGCAATAACTCAAGTTCTACTGATCCAATTGCCGTGAAATTTGGAGGCTAAGCATATTTTAGCATGAGAATGCTACCATAGGGATTGCAATCCAAAACTCGAACAAAGTAGGGATCGGTATTGATCCCTCTTTTTTGGAATTGGGTCATGCGTTCCCTCTTGTGGGTCCATTTGGCTCTAAAGGTCCTTCTACCAAATTTTCAAGGAGATATTTAGCCATCTTCGTCTATAAATATAGACTTGGTTGTTTATTTATGGGACTTATAGGCTGATATTTGCTTTATATTCTTTTGTAACTAAGGATTTTGTTTGATCCCTGTTGTACATAGTATATAAAGTGATTAATAAAGCAATCTGTTCAAAGTGGATGCAGGCAAACAATGTTGAACCACTATAAACCGTTGTGTGCATGTTATTCTTTCAATTTGCTGCTATTTCTTTGTTATAATCCTCTGTTTTCATTTTATATTCTTTATTTGTTTCTCTTCAAAACTTTTATTGAGTGTTTGTGCCAAATTTTGGTGCAAACATTTTGGTGCTTCCACTAAGAACGTTGATTCTCGGCTTATTAGGATCCCTTTTGTTAACCCCACTTTTGGCAAGGCTGGATTTAACCCAATGGATTTTGTAATCATCAAGACAGGACACCCTAAGAGGTGATTATTTGTATTGGAAGTCGGTTATATTTAAAGCTAAGCATGATAGTCGGATGGATGGCACTCAAAAAATGGCTAAGTATGGAACTAACACTCCACTAGGGGATTGGTAGCTATCTTGCCTCAAACTGGTTGAGATCAATATAGAATGAAAACGAAGGCCCAATGAGGCTACATTTCAAATTTCAAGTCGAATGGAGTCTGTATACGCAAGTTATGGGAAAATTACTTCACCTAAGAAAGGGATCGGTATAAAAGGGATCGGCATATTTCAGCCAAGTAAGTACAACTCAATGGAAAACAATCAATATCTCAAAATCCATAAGTCCAATGCATATGAAATTTTGTGAGCAAGATGTGGGGACCCTAGGAAGCCTACCTTAGGGATCGCATATAAAATCGATAAAGAAAGAGGAATCGGCCCTCTTCCCTCTTAGGGATCGGCTAAACCCAACTTTATAGCAAAGATAGATCGATATCTCAACATCTACACATCCAATTGACATGAAACTTGGAGGACAAAATAATTACAACATTCGGAACACCCCATAAGGAACACATATCATTTGGAGTAAGTTGGAGGGATCGGTACCTATTCCTCCATAGGGATTGGCTATAATCAGCCTTCACAAAATATTGCAACAAAGATTGATCAATAATTCGAGTTCTACTAATCCAATTAGCATGAAGCTTGGAGGCTAAGTATAATACAATATGGAGAAGCTCCCCAAGGGACAACATAGCATTTGGAAGAGATTGGAGGAATTGGTACCTATCCTTCTAGAGGGATCGGCAGAAATCATAATTCAAGCAACACTACTTCATGGAAAATGCGATATCTCACAAACCGTACGTCGGAATTGCACGAAATCTGGAGAGCGGCTAGCTAACATCATAGGGCACCCCTCCTAGGGATAGTAGCCATTTTGACATAATAATAGGGATCGGTACTGATCCCTATTGTGGGCCCTAATGGGCCTGGAAATTTTTGGGTGGCCTCGTCTTGATCTCCCGAACCAATTGTCAAAATTTCAGCCCGATACATGCACATCTTCCCTTATAAGTACAACAGGTGTGGAATCAGAAAAATGATCTTTTTTTGCTTCTCTTTATCTTTAACGTAGGCTACACTCTGCCAATTTTATTCTTGGATTTCGAATTGTAACTATGAACAAACTTCAGTATAATAAAAAGGATTATTTGGGAGTGGACGTAGGCCGGAGTTAGCCGAACCACTATAAATCTTGTCACCTTTTACTTGCTTTCTGATTGTTTTAATATTGTTCTTCATTTATTTCTCTTCATATTTCTGTGATTGGATTGGATATTGGTACTTTTACATAATTGGGTGTTAGTAGCCAATTTTGGCACCAACACCTTTATTGCTACTGGATTGCATAAATCCCCCGAAGGAGATCCATAGTTATCTTTATAAAATTTGCTTGTTCTATTCAAATTTGCAAAAATCTAAGTAAATCTATCAACAACGGTGAGGAACACTAGACCTACTTCTCAGAATGGGGAAGGAAACGAGAAGGCTAGCATTCAGCAAGGAGGCTCGAGCAGTTAACCAATGGATGTAAATGTTGATCCAGTTGAAACCCAGAATCCAGTTGATTCCATTACAAGAGCTGAATTCCAGAATCTGATGAGAGAGCTAGTGGATAGCCATCGACAATTAAATCAGTAGATTCAAGACAATTTCAACTTAATGAACCAACTCAATCAGCAACAGCGAGGGAAAGCTAGGAGGGGCCCTGCCCCTTACTCAGCATCAGAGAGTTCTAGTTCATCGGACGAGTATCACAAACACAGGCATCGCAAAATAGACGGTCACATAGGGACTTCGTGGCATCAACAGATAGACCTTCCTGGTCTACCAAGACTGATTGATGTCGATCCCTCCTCCAAAGGAGGGAACTTACCTGTACTTGTTGGGATTCAAGCTGGAGCTGCTGCGGCTGATTTGGATGATGGAGTTCAGTTGAATGTCGACCAATTGCTTCCCCTGAATGATTATAAAGTGAATGTACGTGGTATACATCAGGAGGATGGTGAACCAAGAAGGCGTGGAACGGGCCGTAGACATCGACCAGACCATTCATGTGAGGTGGAACACGACCACCGCTTGGCACCAACTATCCAAATGCCAGACTTGTCGGCTATGGTTAGATAGTTAGTGAGAGAGAGCCAAGGCTTGACCAATGACGACCGGAGAATCTCGAGAAGCCATACCCCATTCATTGACAATGTCCTACACGCAGAGTATCCAAGGAGGTTCAACATGCCGTCGGTGCCTACTTACGAGGTAAAATCCGACCCCAGGCAGCACATCATGAGATATGAATGGCTGATGGATTCTGCATGAGCAGATAATGCAACCAAGTGTAGATGTTTTCCTATTGCTCTCTCTAGAATAGCAAAAATATGGTTTACAAGGTTACCCCCACAGTCAATCTCTAAATTTGATGATTTAGCTACATGGTTTGTGGAGCAGTTCCGTATACACACAACTCGCCCCAAAGATGTAATGTCCCTATCCAGCACGATCCAGGCTGCGGGAAAATCGTTTAAAGATTACTTAGAGAGATTCCATACAGCTGTGATAGAAATCAGTAATCCGAATGACCATGTAATATTGATGGTCGTAACAAGAGGGATTGATCCAGAGTCTAATTTTGGCGATTGGTTAGCTGGTAAGCCACCCGCAATGTTGGAGCGCTTTTATGCAAAGGCGGCTTAATATTTAAGGAAGGAAGAAGCCAGATGCTCTAGGAAGAAAAATGTTGTGGGACCAAGTGGAGAGGGAGTACAGAGTAATATTGCAGTAAAGTAGTCTAATGATAGCTTTGGAAAAGTTCAAGTGAATGTCCAGACAAACCGAATCAACAAAAGAAAGGCGGAGATAGGAGCCGAGAATGAAAGAGGGACTCTAGAAGAGAAAAGCCTAGGATTTCGATATACGATACTTACATGCCACTGAATACATCACTAGAGAATATCTATTTGTCTACCTGCAATACCATGTAGTATAGGGAACCGCAACCGAAAGAATCGACGGAGAAGCAGAAACAGACCGGAAAATATTGTCGTTTCCATGAATGTTATAGTCATAACACAAATGAATGCAGGCATCTCTAGGATATTATCGAAAAGCTAATTTGAGAAATAAATTTATAGCAGTTTGTAAAAACCCCGTAGGATGGCGGGCAGGGGACATCCGACCCTAACCGAGGATAAGCACCGCACAGGGCTGAGGATCCTGCATGGATTAGCAGAAGATTGGTAATCAATACAATAGTCGGAGGACCACATTTAGTGGATAAGAGTTGGCATGAGATGGAGCGCTACGCTAGCGCGATTAAGCATGTGAATTTTGAATGTTGTTCGAAAAAGGAAGATGGAGCTTTGGCAAAACAACGTACAATGGCAGATGATATTGTGTTTTGAAACAGAGATGCAGACAAGGTGGAGGCTCCGACAATCGGCCTAATGGTCATTTTGGCCATGATCGGCCCCACTTTAGTGAGAAGGATGATAGTTGATTGTGGAAGTTTTTTAAATATAATTTTCAAAAAAGCTTACGATCAGATGAGAATGGAAGCCAAGGACTTGAAACTGTATAAAGCCTACATTCATGGCTTTAACGGTGTTGTAACTGAAGTTGTTGATTATGTTGAATTGCCCGTGGAGTTGGGAGAAGGTGACCGTAGGAGAGTGCGGATTTTCCCAATTGTTGTTTTGGATGTTGACCCTCCATACAACGCTTTTCTTGGCCAACCAGCCCTTGCTGAGTTCTAAGCAGCTCTTGCCTTATGGTGTTTGACTATGAAGTTCTCGATAGATAATGGTATTGGAGTTGTTTATGGTGATCAGGAGACCGGACATGTCTGTTATGTAGCTAAATTGAGGGATGCTCAACAAAAGGAAAAGGGTAAGGGTAAGGGTGTAGACAAGTATATCCGCATCCAAGCCACTGAAGATTAACAACCAGTGCCTGAGCCTTGGCTCAGATGCCACAGTCAATTCTATAGATACATAGATCCGAGAGACAACGAGAAGGAGCCCAAAGAGACCAAGCATGCACCGGTTGAGCTTACGATTGACATCACAGTCAGCCACGACGACCCATCACAGGTCATAAAGATTGGATCACAGCTCAACCCCTAGATGATGGAAGAACTTGATGGATTTCTCCAAGCGAATCTCGACGTGTTCGCTTGGACTCACTTTGACATGTGTGGAATCTCACCTGCATCATGAGCCATGCATTAAATATTGACCCACGGCATGTACCGATGAAATAAAAAAAGGCATGGCATGGATTCGGAGAGATCTGCCGCTCTTAAAGAGGAGATGGATAGGCTCAAAGATAATGGGTTGTTCGCGACGCCCTCTACCCTAAGTGGGTATATAATCTTGTACTTGTGAGAAAGGCGAATGGGAAATGGTGGGCATGCGTTGATTACTCAGACTTGAACAAGGCATGCACAAAAGACAGCTTTCCCCTTCCAAGGATCGACCAACTAGTAGACTCAACCGCGGGACACAAATTGCTATCTTTTATGGATGCGTACTCAGGATATAACCAAATCTCGATGCATATTCCCGATCAAGAGAACACAAATTTCATTACCGATGTTGGATTATATTGCTATGTTGTAATTCCATTTGGACTAAGGAATGCAGGAGCAACCTAGCAACGCCTAGTCAATAGAATGTTTAAAGATCAGAGTGGAAAAACAATGGAGGTATATATGGATGATATGCTCGTGAAGTCAGGACGGTGTAGCGACCATATTAGATACCTGGTAGAAATGTTCGATATTATCCCATACTACAAAATGAAGATTAAACCCTTGAAGTGTTCTTTTGCATAGCATCAGGAAAGTTCTTGGGTTTCATCATTAATGTCCGCGGAATCAAAGCTAATCCCGATAAGATCTAAGCTATTCGCAACATCCAAGCGCCAAAGACTATCAAACAAGTACAGAGCCTGAATGGGAAGGTTGCAGCCCTAAGCCGATTTATTTCCAGAGCTACCTATAAATGCATTCCTTTCTTTGACTTGATTAGGAGAGGAAAAAGGAATTTTTAATGGACACAGGATTGTAAAGATGCATTCCAAGCTTTGGTGAACCACTTAGGGAGACCTCCTGTCTTGTCAAAGCCGGTGGATCATGAAGATTTATATATGTACTTAGCTGTGTCGGTACATGCTATAAGTTCCATGCTGCTTTGCGAAGAGAGTAGGATCCAATAACCGGTCTATTATGTTAGAAAGCGATTAACAGGAGTCGAAAGGAATTATCCAAAGATAGAGACACTGGGATATTGCTTGTTGATTGCAGCACAATAGCTCCACCCTTACTTTCAGGCACATCCTTTCAATGTTTACACCGACAAGCCGTTACGACAGGTCCTGCAGTGACCTGAGACATCCGGAAGGTTGCTCAAGTGGAATATCGAACTTAGCTAATTTTAAATCACTTATCTTCCTCGGAGGGCTATCCAGGGTCAGGTACTGTTGGACTTTATAGTAGAATTTACTACGTAGGATAATTTCCCGAAGAGCAGTGAAACCCCTACCATATGGTGGAAGTTATATACAAATAGAGCATCTAATGATCGTTGTTTTGAGCTAGAATTGTGCTTGTAATTCCCGAAGATCGGTCAATTTTCTATGCTTTAAAACTTGATTTCCCTACAACAAATAACGAAGCCGAGTATGAGGCTTTGATTGCTGGACTTAAACTCACTAGAGAACTGGGGATAAAGTCTCTTGAAATCTTTTGTGACTCATAATTGGTAGTATACCAAGTTAAGGGAGATTATCAAGCTAAAGGACAACGACTTGCTCCGTACCTTACCCAAGTCCATGAGTTGTTGACTAACTTTGAGTATATGACATTATGAACATTCCACAGGTTTAAAAAAAGAGGCCGATTCATTGGCAAAGTTTTCTAGCACCGGGGATGCACAACAGATGTGCTCGGTTCCAGTCGAAGTATTAAATGCTCCGAGCATATGCCTGATGGAAATCGATCGGGTACTATAGACGGGACTTGTGAAGGAGTCGTGGATGACTCTGTATTTGCTACAGGGAATTCTTTTTGAACAAATGAATGAAAAACGACAAGTCCTTCGTAAAGCTTCACGATATATCATACAGGAAGGAGTTATGTACAGAAAGGGTTTTTCCATTCCCTTACTCCGGTGTATTGCTTATGATGAAATAAAATGAGTCCTAAAGGAAGTTCATGAAGGGGAATGTGGTGATCACACTAGGGGGAAAACTCTAGCAAAGAAAATACTCCATTATGGGTATTATTGGTCGACCGTTAATCGAGATGCTGCTGATTATGTAAGGTGATGCGACAAGTGCCGGATATATGCAAAAGTTCCAAGAGCTCCACCGATGGAAATTACACAAATGGTCAGCCCATTGCTGTTTTCCATGTAGGGTATAGATATTATCGGTTCCATCCCAATCTCTAAAGGTGGTGTGAAGTACGCTATAGTCGCAGTTGATTACTTCACCAAATGGGCCAAAGCGGACCTTTAGCTATGATCACAACCAAGAAAGTAGTCAACTTCATTGTTTGGAACATCATCTTTCGTTTTGGTCTTCCTTGAACTATAATAACAGATAATGGGACTCAATTCGACAGTGCTGAATTCAAAGACTTCTATCATCGGCATCACATTGAAAAGAGATTTGCAGTGGTCGCTCACCCTTAAGCAAATGGGCAAGTTAGAGCTGTGAACAAAATCATAAAGTTCATTCTGAAGAAGCATTTGGAAAATGCTAGAGGCAAGTGGGTGGATGAACTCTCGACAACATTATGGGCTTATAAGACCACCCACAAGTCCACGACTGGCCATACTCCATTCGCCTTTGCTTACGGTTCTACAGCCATTATTCTTGTTAAGCTCGAAGTTTCTTCTCATCGAGTGACCTACTACATCCCAGAATGAATGAAGATCTCCTCTTGGAATCTCTAGACTTTGTAGATGAAAAGCGTGAAGAATCTTATTTGAGGGCAGCTACGCACCGGCGCCGAGTCGCCCGTACTACAACACCAAAGTCTGACCTAGAACCTTTGAAATCGACGATCTCGTCTTGAAACAAGTTTTTCCTGCCCTATCGCATATGAATCCTATTTGGGAAGGACCATACGTAATTAAATAGAGGCTTGGAGAGGGAACTTTCAAGCTAGCGACTGTTGATGGCATCACACTCCCAAGGGAGTGGAATAGCGAGCATTTACGATGCTATTTCATTTGGTTTGTTTCTTTTTCATTCAGATGTATTGAATTTCAAGATTTGCTTTAGCATTTGATTTTCAAAGATATGTAATAAGACAACTTATGTTATTTCTTTCCATTTGGCAAATAAAGTTTTGAATTTACTTCATGTCTATGTTTGTTGTAGCATTACCTATTAGTTATGATACCGGACTAACTAGTATTGATATGTCCAAGCAGGTTCCCAGAGTTTGGAACTAGCCGATTACATAAGTTCACGACTGAACTAAATGAAATGAGAATGGCTCGACCATTCATTTGACGATTTGCACTCACAACCCGATGGACGGAATGCCTAACGAGGAATGGATATGTTCGACCATCCAATGACAACTTAATCCTATCAAATGATGGGACAAATATGAATGAAAAATGTTCGTGACACGGCCGATTGCTCGCTAAATCAACACTCGGACTTAGGGGGTAAATCAATCAATTAAGGAAAGTACGATCCAACAATTTTTCAAAACAACTCTAAGTCCCCAGAGTGTGGACTGGAGTATAAACGCAAACCGGGTGCGATTCGACCGCCCGCTAACTAACTCTTATCCCCAGAGTGCAGATATGAGTATAAACAAATAGACGAGTGCGGTTTGACCATTCATTATCCCGTGAACTTCGGCCTGAAACCGATAGGAGGACTATAAACTCCTAAAGGATGCAGTTCGACCATCCACCGTTTAATTCCGTTAACCCAAGACTGGGGGTAGGAGTATAATCATTCAAACCACTGAATTCGGCAGCGTAACATTAGGGCTTGAGCCCCGTGTTTGGTATGACTCAAGACCACGGCCACATGGAGGCCTGGGGATAGAGTTAACGGATTATCATCCAAAGCAACGAGTAACAAATTACAAGCATATTGAGTGGAAAGTAATAGCTCGAACACTTAAATAAAAAATTCACATAAGAGCTCGATGGAAAACAAAGAGCTTTTATTTACATAATAAACTTCAAAAACTGTGATATAAGTTTATTCAAGAACGGGGGCCGCATCCGCACAATCACGGCCAATAAAAGAGAAAAATAGTTATGCAAATTATATACAGACTAAGTCGGAGTGCTGACTATTTCTTCTGCCTTTTATCCTGTATGGATCTCTTAGGAGTACCACCAACTGAACTTTCGCCTGTCCTTTTCCTTGATCCTTTACCGCCCTTGGCAGGAGAAATTTCGAAGGATGGAAGGAGTTCTTGGGGAACCGACCTGCCAGGTGGGATGACTTGTAATGCGACGAGATTTGAATCGTCAATGTCCACATCGGCAGGTTCAGCCTTAGCTTTTTTCTTCAACAATTCTTCCCTCTCGATGTGCTCTTTTAAGCTGAGCTCATTGGCATGTTCACTAGCGCCAGTAATTTGAGCAAGTTGCTTATCAAGCTAAATCTTTAAAGTCTGGGCTTCGATGGCCTCTTTGCAATATCTTTGCCATTCCTCTTGAGCTTTAATTTTCTCTTCCCTCTCCTTCTTAAGAAGTTCTTCAAGCTCCTTAACGCAGTGGGCCAAAATATTTTTCTCCTTTTGCAAGGTATCTTTTTCCAAGGTAAGCGCATCGCTGTGGTTGAGGGCAGCATCAATTTCCTTTTTGTGGGCAGCCTCTAGACAACTCACCGCTTCAGATGTTTCCTTAGCAATTTTTTCTACCTCGATCAGCTTCACCGTTAAATTCGAGATCTCAATGTCTTGGTGTTTAATTATATCTTTATCATGGATCGCCTCTAGCTTGAGACGATTGATTTCATGCTGTCTCTCGATAGACACCTCGGAGATCTTCTCTGCTAAGTGTTGGAATGATTCATGTTGAACAAAAACATCATGGACGCATGCAAGAGAACTTACCTTAGCATTCCCTAGGATTGTATGAATGGATGGGATGAACTTAGGCCTGTCGAAACAACTCTTTGGAAAATTTACATTAAGTTCGGTCAATTTTTCTACTGTAGAAGCTTCAGGAGCCGCAGTCGGCAAAGATGGATCAGAAGCGGCAATTGGACATTTGCTTGACCTGCAGTCATGGGACTACTTGGAGCTGGAGGAACCGGAGTACTACTCAGGTGGCATAACAACTTGGGGACCACGGAAAGAGGTCCGATTGCCATTGTGCATAGGAAGATTAGGTTGAACTTCCTGATGGGATGACCGAGACTAGGACTTATGCTTAAAAGATGAAGATTCCCTCGAATGACGACTTCTTCCTCGGTCGTCATCCCTCTCTCTACGCCTATCCGATTATGAATAAATTTTGGATTCATATTATGTCAAAGAGCCCCTCAAGTGATCGAAAGCTCGGGATTGAGACATCGCACCTGCAAAAACCAAACAAAAATGTATAAGTGACCCTTATACAAAATGTAGATGGAGATTGTGTGGGGAAGTGCACGTGATTGTGAGTGTCCTAGTGTCCCCCCGATGGACCAGTTGTTGCAGCCTTGCTCATAGGAGATTTCTCTCCTTTTCCGATAGGAAGAATGCTATCACCACTTCTGGCAGGAGAATGAGCCCCTCAATACTGATGTTGGGGAAGTCATAAGTCATTGTGTCATCAGGGATTTGGAGATTTGAAAACCCTTTCATCGAGCTTTCTAAACGTTAGGAAGGCGACTCTTCGTCGATGAAAGTGATAACAAACTTAGGCTCCTTAGCAATTTTCCTCCTACGGAGCTTATATGCAAGCTTCTTTCTTCACCTAGCTGGCATGTGAGATTGCGCGCCTGATGGTTCAACCACAGGTGCATTGCCTGGACTTGCATCAACATCGCCAGGCTTGTTGGTCTCGGCATGCTTAATTTCGCCCTCTTTGGCGTCATCCTAAATCCCCTCGACTAGGGACACGACAGGGTTATGGATTTCACCTTCTTATTTTACAGCATATCCTAGTAGCACAGCGCTTCTTGGAAGCCCAATACTGCGACCTTCCTCCAGCAACCCGAACAGAGATAACCATTTTTCGGTTACAAGGAGTCTAATGTTCCTGTTTTCGACCGGAGTGGCACGAATTACAAAGATTTCCCGTGAAAAACTATAGTCTTCTGGATATGGACGGACACTTGTAGATTTTCAGAATGTTAGTTGATCAAGATATGACTTAGGTTAAAGAATTTGATAAGAGAGTGAAGACGACACTTACGTCCTTCTAACCATCGCCTTGCAAAGTTAGGCGGACATCGGACATAAAACCATTCATGTTTGAAGAGGCTGAGCTAAGCACCCATTAAGACTTGGCAGTTGGGCAAAGGCTCAAGGAAAATGTAGGAAAGGCTCCCTGTCCATTGTTTGAAGTTATAAATAAACCTTATGTCCTAAGGAGTTGACATGCAGAACAGAACGCTCATGAATAATAATAAAGTGCCATGGAGAAAGGCATAGCTGTTCAGGTGTAGTTGAGTAGGAGCTACCATGAGGTATTTTAGCATCTCCCGGATAAAAGAATTGAAGGGCAGCATGCATCCAGCCTATCATATGAACTTATTGCATGTGGTATACCCCTCCAGGGGCAAGTGAGCCCTATCGTTTATCGAAGGAACCAAAACGTCTTCGAATGGAATTTCATGTCTGGAACATAGTCCACGAACAGTGGCCTCACCAATTCTAGAGGCTTGGGAATTTGTCAGGTTATCTAAGAATATAGCGCCTTCTATAGCATTGGGGGTAGGACTTATATCCTCCATCGGGAGTATGGGAACGTCAGAGAAAAGGTCGGCCGACGGGTCGAAAACTTTCGGTTGTTCAGCTTGACAACCAAAGGAAAGCCTGCTAGATATAGTTGCGGAACTTGACTCAGCTTCGGGATTACTATGTTGTGAAGTTGGTATGTGTAACGACCCAGAATTTCCGTCATTTGAAATTCGAATATTTAATTAATTTTAAATATTAATAAGTAAGAATTTGGAAGTCGAATTAATTTAATTTCGATATAGTGATTTAATTGGGCGATTAAATTATTTATTTTATACCTGAAATTGGGTAGATAATTGATATCTGAATTAAATGTGCATAAAAATGATTTATAAAGTTATAATAAATCATATTGGAGTTATAATGATGTTTGTAAACTTTTAAAATTGAATTTAAAGTTAAATTGTGAAAAATTGAATATTTTAATATTTAATTGACGAGTAAAAATAGTCATTTTTCAAACAGTCTCGGATTTCGACGAAACTAGTTTCATCGGATCCGTGATGTGATATTATTGTAAGATTTCAATTTTCGTAGCAATCGGAGTTGTCGTTTGTCCAGGGCAAGTTAAAACGCATCGAAATCGGTTTAATCGATTTAATTTAAATTTGATCGTTTAATTCCGTAACTCGCACATACGATCGAATTAGCTCCCGAAACACGTTCCATTGTGTTCGGAACGTGGGGTATACCTTAGAAATGCCAGCCGGCACGCTCGATTTGGAGTTCGAAAATTTTTCGATGAATAGTGATTTGGAGAATTTTCTATAAAAGCACCTCATTTCTTCATTTTGCAAACAAAACTATTAGGGTTTCAGCTCAAACCCTGGCCGCCATTCTTTTGTTCAAAGGCCAGAAAACATTCTCCTTCTCCCTCAATTTCCTTCAAATCTGTAAACATTTAGCAAAAGTTGTCAACTACAAAAGTGAAGAGGGTGTTGAGATCTACAGATCCAACGGTGGTGATCTGAATTGGAGCATCGAGGTGGTCGCTAGGGGGCCGCGTTCTCTGGCCGTTCATGCACGAATTCCAAGGCTTGGGGGCACCGAGCATGGCCGGCCTCTGGCCGATGGTGGCTCTCGAGCGGGGCTTCGAAACCCATGTCGTTGATCGGCGCGAAGTTGAACGGAGTGGGCTCGAGAACTAGGGCAAAAGGGCGGCTATTGGGTTCTTTGTACGTGAATATCACGTTGAGGAAGATGATGCAAGGGGAGGCCCAGATCTGCAGTTGCGAAAATAGAGGGCTGAGATGAATTCTAAGGTTAGAAAATAAAAATAGAAATTGTAAATTGATTATATATAAATCGTTCAAACTTAAAAATGCAATATCTTTGTCATACGAGGTCGGAATTCGACGAAACTTTTTGCGTTGGAACCGTATTGACGAGCACTACGCGATGGAGCTGGATTGGTAATTTTTTGAGCTAGTGAAAATTTTGGTTGAAATTAAACGCCTGTTTAATTTCAATCGGAATAAATCGCTATTACGACGAATAAAAGAAAAGGTGAGAACTTCTCACTCAATCGAATATTTTGTTTCGATTTAAATTTTAAATAGTTAGATTTAAAATTGTTGATAGTGTTAATTGTGTGAATTGGATGATGATTGTTATTTATTGTGATAAATAGACCCTATACGACGTATATTAAGCGAAGGTTATTTATTAAAAACATATACCGCGATAATTTCACATTGAAGTGAAATTGGTATTATATATGTATATAGCAATATATATATATATTGGAATATGTATATATTGGAGTTGTTGATTTCCCGCATTGTATAGCGGATGAGACCCTATTGCGCCGCATAATAGCGGATAATATTTATAAATCCCATATACCGCGATAATTTCACTGTGAAGTGAAATTGGTATTGTGCTAACATCCATGGATGTAGGGAAACAGGTTGGAGGGATCCAACTGGATTCCTCAAACATTTGAATTTATTTCAATGTTGTGTGTTGATTTATTTATAATCATCGTGTGATTATATTGTGATGGAATCTATAGACGGCTATAAATTAGCCGAAGATATTTTTGGTATCGATGGATACCAGAAATATTTAAAATTGGATTTTTGAAAATATAAGTTGAAAATTTATTGAAATATTTATTTTTGATAATTGGATAAATTTTTAAAGGAGTTTTATAAGATAGAAGTTTAATTTTTGGAATTATATTGGATTGAATTTCAAATATGGAGAAAAGGTTTAATAAATGGATTTCGGAAATATTAATTTTAAATTGAAGAATTTATTTGAAATTGGATTTTTTTAAATAGATTTGAGAAGATAAAGACATGTATTTTAAAAGGAAATAATTTAGAAATGTTTGGAAATTTATTTGGTGTTTTGAAATAAATTGGTAAATCGATTTGAAATTTATTGATTATTAAATTACTATAACTAGTAAAAATTGATTTATTAAAATTTATTTGATTTAAATTAATCAGATAATTTAATTAATCCTATCTATGGATGTTTGGATTATATTGGATGTTGAATTGTTTGACATCTTTAATGTGTGATGCTTTGTGATATATTCTGATTTGTGTGTGATTTGTGATTTATTTCTCTGTGATCTGTGAATGAAGATAAGCGTTATATTTTATACCGCTTATCAATTATATTGTTATATTTGATCTGTGATGGTTGAATGTTGTTGCACTATTGTGTTAAACCTGTGGACTATACAATACACACACAAATGTGGATTTCACGTGGAAATCGGTTAAGTCACAGATTTTTATCAATTTTGGAAAATTGAGTTTTTGAATCTAAAATAATTTTGGAATTGGAATTGGAAGTTTTTGAAATGAGTTTCAAAAATAAAAGTTATTGTAAATAACTTAATAAAAATTGGAATTTAAATCATTTGATTTAAATTTTGAATTCAATATTTTGAAATTGAATTCAATGAATTGGGAATTTTGGTTTAAAAGATTTTATAAGTATAAAAGGTGGTTTTATGGTTTTTTAACCAATTAAAATATGGTCTTGGGGAAATTTAAATTTATAATTCAAGTTTATACTTGAATGGCTTTAACCTGTGTAAATGTAACCAGTTTTTCCCAAAAATGAAAACTATTTGTTTCCAAATAATAATAGCTTTTATAAAGTGAAAAGATTTCCAATTTTGTATTGAAAACAATTCTAGTTGAAATGAAATTGTAAATAGTTTGGAAAACTATGAATTAACCTTTGTAATGATAATTAAACTTTATTTTGAAATAAAAGAGTATTTCAAAAGGTGTATCTTTTATACTATAAAAGACTTGAATTGTGAATAGTTTTGAAAGATATGAATTAAATCTTAATTAAAGATTTAATGGGTTAGTTCAAATTGAAATGGAAATTGATTTGGAAATCTGTGAATGAATCTTTGTGAAAATGGGTCAACTTGTGAAGTAAATCTTTTTGTTTAAAGATTTACAATGGTAATTTGGTTAAACCATTTGAAAGAAAGGAATTGGGTAATAAGTTGTGACTTAATTTAAATCCCTATATCCATATGTTTTGAAATATTGTGCTCACTATTCGGGTTAGCCGGGAAAAGACCTTTGTGTCATATAACCCATTCCAAATTAGTGATACGACGATATGGATCGTATTGAAGACCGGCGTGAAGACCGGGTATTTGTGAAAACGATAGGATGACCTATCGATTGTCTCTGCACCGTTAGCTACGGTATAGAGATTTCCTTTGTGATGGGAAGTTTTATCGGGATTGTGAATACCCGGATTGCAAGGGTTTCTTCGGAAGCACCTTCGGTTCTGTTCGAACCCGGAACAGACTTGTATGGTTACATGTCTGACATTACATTTTGAGATATAAAGCTGATTTCTTTCAAATACATTTCTGTTGGTGGTGGAGAATTTATTCTCTTAGCTTAACACCCTTCTCTGAGACGTACGAGCTCAGAGGTTATGTAGTTGAAATTTATCAGCGATATATTCCCAATTTGGTAATGTGGCATGCTGAGTGTTGCTGTGTGATGATCATTTATTTGATCATTTGTGATCAAAGCGTGGCTTTGTGAAAAAGCGTAGCTTTGTGGACGAGACTTCGTCAGACCTCACATCCCGAAAATGGTCGAAACAGGAAAGATGCGGCAAGGTTTCAGGGGTAGCTTCCCTAGGGTATGACCATTCCTTCTGGAAAAGGGTAGTATCATGGTATGGAGCCCAGATACTTACTCATGTGGACACACTTTATTTATTATGTGTGATGTTGATTACCGAGCACTCGGATAAAGGTCCCAAAGGACCGGGGGTGGCATATCTCAGGTTTACTGCCCGGGAAGGGAGTAACCGGCCTTGTGTTGGCAGAGAGCAGGTTGTCTCTCGGAGCGTCCAGCCAGAGGCGTTCCTTCATGGAAAAGGAAGTTCCTTAGCCTGACCATTTGTTGGAAAATCCAAAGAAACAATACAAACGTTGTATGGTTTTAGTTGTATAACCTGCTATGGAATGTGGCGGTAACCTGCTATTGAACATAGTAGCTATAGTAGGCATAACGTGAAATGCCTATGCTGGCTAAGATTAATATTATACTTTCGAAATGTTTTCCACTATGCACTAATAATAATATCAAAAGGATTTGATTTTGCGTAGTAAGCATGTTTGACTATCATAAGAAGAAATCTCCTCTAATTCTGCGTTTGCATTGTGTGTGTGGCGGGAGGTCTTATGGTAGTTTCATTTTCCAAAAGCATTGCAGATATTTTCTACTTCTTTGTTGTTGTTGTTTTAAAGATAAAGTGTTTTAGTTCTCACACCAGTCACCATGATTGACCTGGAGTTTATTGTTTCCTTCCTAAACTCTGGGTGCCCACCAATTTCCACACGGGCAGTCTAGAGTCAGGTTATCAGGTCATTCTGGATTCAGGATGCTGTGGAGCTCAGTGGCGAGGCGTAGCATTTGTATATGATATTATTTATTCCACTGTGTATTCTGTATATGGACAAGTTTATATAACTGTCCAATGTTGTATATTGTTGATGTAAACTCTGATGATGATGTAATGTATAAAATGATATAGTTCTTTGATTTAAAGATTATTCATTTATCTATTATATGTTGTTCCGCTGCGAATGTGAGATTTTGATATTGTTTCTGTGTTCTCTTTCTTTCTTTTTCTTCTGTCTTCTTCTACCTCTTCTTTTTCTCCATAACAATTCGGTTTTCCGGCATTCGATTGCTTGGCAGTTGATACAGTGGACGTATTAATGTCGATTTTCGAGCGACGAAAAGTCGAGTCGTTACAGTATGGAAGACATTGCAGCTAGACGCTATGAACATCTGAAGTCCATGTCAACCATACTCAATAGATAAATGAGATTACAAAAGTTTACCTATCTCCCCATGCTAAGTGTAAGCTAGTGTGGTGCAGTGTCGTGTAGTGCAAAGGTAAGCAACTTAAAATAAGAATGCAAAGAATGACGAGACTTTGGATTCCGACCAGAGTGACCGTCATCGCTGACCATCTTAACTGGCAAAAAGATTGATCGGTTGTGTAAGCTTTGGGATCAATCATCGGCATATTGAAGTGTGAAATCAATCATTAAAGTCCATATGTTAAGTTTTAGTTCATGTTCAAAGTCCCAAGGATTTGATCGTTCAATTTCGTGTTCAATAGTGAATATTCAAGTCCTGTTGTTCATCATTGTCATATGTCTAATTCCATTAAGATGGGATTAGTTTTGATAGATTGGTTTTCAAGTTCAATTCAAAGATTATAATTATATGATCCCTATATGCCGATACCTATTCCAGAGCAGTACAACTGATCCCTCTCTCGAGATGAAAGGTGAATATCCCTTTACTTTAACAAAATTATTGATCTCACCATGCTAACCAATTCCACCAATCCCTCTACTTTACTATTTTCAACCTTCCATCAAAGTACCACTACCGATCTCCCCCATTTAACCAGACAACCGATCTCTACAGTCAACTATTTTACCGATCGGTATACCCATGCCATACACCAAATTCCAACTTATCCCTCCTCTACCTAACATGTTATCCTTCAACTTACTCGACCTGTCGTGAACTCCTTTCTTCCTCCTCCTTTTTTGCTCTGTTGAACCCTTCCATATCTCACATCTCATCTCCTCCAAGCAACTTCGGCCATCATTTCATCACCGTGTCAATCTCCACCTTAGTCTCTGATGGCATGGAATCCATCATCTCATCATAAAATAGAAAGCTAAAAACTAGAAAACCGACCTACGTGTGGTATATGTTAGAGGTGGTAGTGAATGGATCGGAGATAATCGAGATGGAAGGTAAGGGGAAGTGGGTTCGTAAGGGAAAGTTGAATTGTAGAAAGATTTTGTTTTGAAGTTAAAGGAAGAAGAAGGAAAGGAGGGATCCATTTTAATAGAGGAATGAGGAAGGTTCGATATTTTGAGGGATAGTAGGCAAATGAAATAAGTTGAGGGTGAGGAGAAGGAATGTTAGCTTATATATGGGGATAAGGGATCGGCCAGTGTTCACAAGGTCAATGCAATATAGGGAGGGATCGGTTAAAAAGATACCGATCCTTGTTAGCATGCGCATTAAAAAAAGAGAGAAGGGATCGGCTAAACAGATGTCGATCCCTCCAAATGCTTAAAAATGAAAAGGAAAAAAAAGAGGGATCGACTATGAGCATGTATGCAAACAAACATAGGTTTCAAAGCATGTATGCTCAAAATGCAATGAAAATGTATCTTACACAATGAAAATTGGTGACGACTCATGAGCATACGAACGCGTCCGGGAGCCAACAACAAGAACGTGTATCTGAACATGCACGTGTATGGTCTAAGAGTTCAATTTTTGAAATTGACAGAAATTGAAATTAAACCTGAATCCTTCAAGTTCGAGGCTGGACTAGATAACCAAAGCTTATTAGTCTTGTGGAATCGGACTTATAAATCAACTGACGGAATATAACCCTGGATTTATACTATCTCGATCAAGTGTCACGACGAACAAAGAGGTATACAACACTTTGGGAAATTAATTCGATAACGGGAGAGTGACTATTCAAAAAATTGGATGGGTTTCTTTCGGACAACGCTAACTTGCTTCGGTTCAAAGCACGTCATGTTTAGCACAAGATGTACTTTGGGGGCAAGTGTTATTCGACATTTTGACCTGGTTATATTAAACTGATTGCATAGGTGAGATTCGAATACTATCAAGGCCGATGAATCCAGAGTGACGGTTGTGGGGAGCAAAAGTCAAGTACGAATGATAACACGAAGTCGAGGTTGAATGGAATTAATAGATATGCAAGGCAGAATGTTCAAAGTATGAAATATGGTTCATCATATAGGAGGGATCGGCATAAATTAACTTCCATAATAGGGATCGGTACGTTTTAGGGAGTAAAGAGCATTTTAATAGAAAAAAATTAATATCTCAAGATCTACAAGTCCAATGTATATGAAATTTTGTGAGTAAGATATGGGGACCCTAGGGAGCCTACCCTAGGGATCGCACCTCAAAAGATAAAGTTAGAGGGATCAGTATTCTTTCCTTGGTAGGGATCGGTAGGGATCGGTAGGGATCAGCAAGCAATCCATGCTGAAGCAAAAATCAAGCAATAACTCAAGTTCTACTGATCCAATTGACATGAAATCTGGAGGATAAGCATATTTCAGCATAAGGAAGCTACCATAGGGATCGAAACCCAAAATTCGACCAAAGTAGGGATCGGTACTGATCCTTCATCTTTGGGAATTGAGCCATGCGATCCCTTTTATGGGTCCATATGGTTCTAAAGTCCTTCTATGGAATTTTCAGGGAGATATTTGGCCATCTTCGTCTATAAATATAGGCTTGGTTGTTCATTTTTGAGACTTTTAGGCTGCTAGTTGCTTTATATTCTTTGGTAACTATGGATTTTCATCTGATCCCTATTGTGCTTATTTTATAAAGTGATCAATAAAGCAATCTGTTCAAAGTGGACGTAGGCAAACAACGCCGAACCACTATAAATCGTTATATGCGTGTTATTCTTTCAATTTGCTGCTATTTCTTTGTTATAATCCTCTATTTTCATTTTATATTTTTCATTTGTTTCTCTTCAAAATTTCTATTGAGTGTTTGTGCCAAATTTTGGTGCAAGCAATATACATATATGTATATATATTTATGTACATATATATACGTATATATATAAATGTATGTATGTATGTATGTATGTATAAATACATGCCTAGGAATTTCTAAGCGTGTGGAGTTTAGGCACTAAACTAGCGTTTAAATGTCAACTCTATTAAAATTATCCAAGCCTCATTTCCATATTATCAATATACCACAAATCCAATATCCAAAAATCCAATCAACAAACTTGTATAACAAAAAATTTCAAACTCAACTTATTATATAAAAATAATAGAATAAATCAATAAACTTACAATTTCAATTACTTTACGCTCTATTAAACTTTATTTTACGTGAAATTGGACAAGGGAATTTCTATTAAAATTTTGGAATTAAGCGGTGTAAACTACGGATAAGAATTCATACCTTACACCATATTTTCTAATTAAAACCCTTAATCAAACTCAAAGGAAAAGGAATAAGAAGTGGAATAGAAGGTAAAAACACTAAAATTTCAAATCTATACTATTCCCATTATTTACTATAAACAATTGAGATTCCAACCTAGAATTGACATTTTGCTTTAGGGGAATTTTGTTAATTTTTAATATCATGTTTTCGTAAACCAAAATTCCCTCAAGCATATATCAAATCCAAACTACACTATTCAATTACTAAAATAGAAAGATAAAGATTTCTACTCACTGTAGGCCCTTAGCTTGCTCCATTTAGGATTTGACACGCCTATAATAATCTACTGCAGATCTCTCTTTTTTATAATATGCAACAAGGGAATTGCATACGGATTAGATTTCGAAATTTAGGAGTTGGAGAAGAAAAGGATTAGAAAATAAACAATAAACACATACAATTTCTTACATGAAACCCTCAAAAAAAATTAAATCTTTAAAGAGAGAGACTATCAAAGCTTCACTAGGTTCCTAAAATAATTTGTGAATAAAAATAAGGGGGCTAGGCTTTTATTTATAGTGGTGGAAATGCATCAGAACCGTCGGATTTAAGTCAATTTAAACTAATAAAAATCTAGACATTTGTTGTTGCTGTTATCCAGCCTTTTGGCCCGGCTATATTTGAACTGATTAGACAAACTAGACTCGACTGTCATAAGGATCGATAAGTCGGATTAACAAACATGAAGCCCGAAGATCAGGCACAGATGATAATATGGAGCAAGGATGAGGTGCAGGCAGTAGATGGATTCGATAGAACAATAGAAGTATGAAAATGTACCATTTATTGAAAATGGATCGGGTATTATCCATATCCATCGATTATGTATCGTACCATATCGATGTTACAGTTCAACTCGATGGAAAACGATCGGTATCTCAAAATCTACAAGTCAAATACAGACGAAACTTTGAGAACATCAATATATTGAAGATTGGAACCCACAATATCGATCACACACCAAAACAAGCCCATAAATCGATTGGTATTGATCGTTATTGTTGAAAAAGTGGGACCCGCAATCAATAGTATGACTTCTTTTGGATTTGGAGACTCCGCTGCTGAAATTTCAGGAAGATATTTCACTGTCTACCCCTATAAATAGAAACTTGATTCTTCATTTGGGGGATCTTTATGCCGCTTGTTACTTTACATTTCTTTGTAACCCAAGGTTTTACTCCAATCCATCCTCCTATACTCAGTAATTCAAGTGTTTAATAAAGTTATTTTCTCCAAAGTGGACATAAGTTTTCAACGCCGAACCATTATAAATCGTTGTGTCACTATTACTTGCTTGTTACTTATTATTTTAATTGCTTGGTTCCTCCGTTTTCATCTTATATTCTTCATTTGTTTCTCTTCAAAAATTCTATGGGTGTTTGTGCCAACATTTGGTGCAAACATTTTGGTGCTTTCACTGAGAAGGAATATTCTCAGCTCTATTTGGATCCCTTTGTTGCTACTGGATTGCATAAATCCCCCGAAGCGATCCATAATTATCTTCAAGAAGCTTATTCATTCTATTCAAATATGCAAAAGTCTAAGGAAAGCTATGAACAATGGTTAGGAACACTAGGTCTACTCCTCAAAATGCGGTAGGAAATGAGAACACTATCATCCAACAAGGAGGCTCGAGCAATCTACCAGTGAATATGAATGCTGCCAATCTAGTTGATGTCCAAAATTTGGTTGATTCCATCACAACAGCCAATTTCCATAATCTGATGAGAGAGCTTGTGGATAGCCGTCGACAGTTGAACCAGCAGATTCAAGCCAATATCGATCTAATGAATCAACTCAGGGATCAACAACGTGGAAAAACTAGGAGGGAGCCAACTCTGTATTCTGCTTTGAAAAGCTCAACTTCATCAGATGACTACCACAGGCGTAGACGTCGCAGAACCAACGGATACCACACTAAAATGTTGACACCCGACTGATCCAAACAGACCGATAATGATTGGTACCAATCCATCAGGAACGGTCGGTGGTAATCCAACTCTTAGAGGCGGGTCACATTAGGTAGCGGGAAGAGCACAAACTGGAGATGTTGCGATCGATTTGGATGCTGAATTTCAGGTGAATGCAGACCAGTTACCTCTCTGGAATGACAATGATGTGAACTTAAATCAAGAGGATGGTTAGCCGAGAAGGCATGGAATGACCCGTAGACATCAACCGGACCATTCACGTGAGGTGGAGCGCGACTATCGCTTGGCCCCAACTATCCAAAAGCCAGACTTATTAGTTATGGTTAGACAACTATTGAGGGAGAGCCAAGGCCTGACCAATGATGATTGGGGAATCTTGAGAAGTCATACCCTATTTATTGACAATATCCTACACGTGGAGTATCACGGAGGTTCATCATGCCGTCAATGCCAGCTTATGAGGGAAAAACTGACCCGGGCAGCATATCATAAGATATGAATGGATGATGGACTCCGCACGAGCTGATGATGCCACCAAGTGCAGATGTTTTCCCATCACTCTTTCTGGTATAGCAATGATGTGGTTCACGAGATTGCCCCCAAGGTCAATCTCTAGATTTGACGATTTAGCAACAAAGTTTGTAGAGCAGTTCCGTATGCATGCAACTCGCCCTAAAGATGTAATGTTCCTATCAATCGTGATCTAAGCTTCGGGAGAATCACTGAAAGACTATTTAGAGAGATTTCATACAGCCGTCACAGAAATCAGTAACTTGAATGACCATTCAATATTGATGGTGGTAACAAGAGGGATTGATCCAGAATCTGAATTTGGCGATTGGTTAGCTGGCAAACCACCTGTGACATCGGAGCGTTTCTATGCAAAAGTAGCTCGATATTTAAGGAAGAGTAAGCTAGATGCTCTAGGAAGAAGAATTTTATCGGATTGAGTAGAGAAGGAGTGGAAATCAACATTGTAGTAAAGCAGTCCGGGGAGAGTTTCGAAAAAGTTCAAGTAAATGTCCAGAATAAACCGAATCGGCAGAAGAAAGGCGGTGATAGGAACCATGAGCAAAAGAAGGATTCTGGAATAGGAAAGCCAAGGATTCCAATGTATGATACCTACACACTACTAAATACATCTCTAGAGAACATCTATTTTTCTACCTGCAATACCATGCAGTAAAGGAAGCCACCTCCGAAAGAATCAACGAAGAAACAGAAGCAGACTGGAAAATATTATTAGTTCCACGAATGCTATGGTCATGACATGAATAAGTGTAGGCATCTCCAAGATGTTATCGAGAAACTGATTCGGAAAAGAAAGTTATAGAAATTTGTTAAAGCCCGTAAGATGGCGGGCAAGGGACATCTGACCCCAACCGAGGACAAGCGCCGCACAGGGATGAGGAGCCTACGTGGATTGGTGGAAGGTTGGTGATTAATACAATAGTCGGAGGCCTGCATCCAGTTGATAAGAGTTGGCATGAGATGGAGCGCTATGTTAGCGCGATCAAGCATATAAATTTTGAATGTTGTTCGAGTACAGAAGATGGAGCTCTGGCAAAACAGAAACGTATAATTACAGTTGACATTGTGTTCAAAAACAGGGATGCAAATAAGGTGGAGGCACCGACGATCGACCCAATGGTCAATTCAGCCATGATCAGCCCCACTTAGTGAGAAGGATTTTGGTTGATCATGGAAGTATTGTAAATATAATTTTCAAAATGGCTTACGATCAGATGAAGATGGAAGCCAAGGACTTGAAACCGTCTAAAGCCTGCATTCATGGCTTTAACGGTGTTGCGACCGAAGTTGTCGGATATCCCGAATTACCCATAGAGTTGGGAGAAGGTGACCGTAGGATAGTGCGGATGTTGCCTTTTGTTTTCTTGGATGTAGACTCTCCATACAATGTTTTTCTGGGCCGACCAGCCTTAGCTGAATTTCGGGTAACTCTTGCCCATGGTGTTTGACTTTGAAGTTCCCAACTGATAATGGCATTGGAGTTGTGCAGGGTGATCAGGCGACTGGATGTTCTTGCTATGTGGCTGAATTGAGAGACGCTCAGTAGAAGGAGAAAGGTAAGAGTGTGGACAAGTCTCTCCTCATCCAAACCACCGAAGGTTGCAACCAACGCTTGGGCCTTGGCTCGGGCGCCACAGTCGGTTCTATAAAGACATAGATCCAAGGGATGACAAGGAGGAGCCCAAAGGGACTAAGGCTGCACCGGCTGAGCTAACAATTAACATCACAGTCAACCACGATGACCTATCACGGGTCCTAAAGATCGGATCACAGCTCAGCCCTCCGACGATGAAAGAACTTGCTAGTTTTCTCCAAGCAAATCTTGACATGTTCGCTTGGACTCACTCTGACATGTGTGGGATCTCGCCTACCATTACGAGCCACACATTAAATATCGACCCGAGGCATGTCCCAGTGAAACAGAAAAGGCATGGCATGGATCCGGAGAGATCTGCTGCCCTTAAAGAGGAGGTGGATAGGCTCAAAAGCGATGGGTTTATTCGCGATGCCCTCTACCTTAAGTGGGTATCTAATCATGTGCCTGTGAGAAAGGTGAAAGGGAAGTGGTGGACGTGCGTTGACTATTTAGACTTAAACAAGGCATGTCCAAAAGACAGTTTTCCCCTTCCAAGGATTGACCAGCTAGTGGACTCAACCGCAGGACACAAGTTGCTATCTTTCATGGATGCGTACTCTGGATATAATCAAATCTCGATGCATACTCCCGATCAAGAGCACACCAACTTCATTACCGACGTTGGATTATATTGCTATGTGGTGATGCCATTTGGATTGAAGAATGCCGGAGCAACCTATCAACGCCTAGTCAATAGAATGTTTAATGATCAGATTGGAAAGAAGATTGAGGTATATGTGGATGATATGCTCGTAAGTTAGGACGATCAAGCGACCACATTAGAAACTTATTAAAAATATTCAATATCCTCTGATATTACAAAAGGAAGATCAATCCTCTGAAGTGTTCTTTTGGTGTTGCATCAGAAAAGTTCTTGGGTTTCATCATCAATGCCCGAGAAATCGAAGCTAATCCCGAGAAGATTCAAGCAATTCATAACATCCAAATGTCGAAGACCATCAAGCAAGTACAGAGTCTAAATGAGAAAGTTTCTGCCCTAAGTCGATTTATTTCTGAGCCACCGATAAATGCAATCCTTTTCGCGATTTGATCAGGAGAGAGAAAATGAACTTTGAATGGATGCAGGATTGTAAAGACGCATTCCAAGCTTTGGTGACCCATTTAGGGAGGCCCCCATCTAGTCG
Source organism: Allium fistulosum (assembly GCA_030737815.1). Taxonomy (NCBI): domain Eukaryota; kingdom Viridiplantae; phylum Streptophyta; class Magnoliopsida; order Asparagales; family Amaryllidaceae; genus Allium; species Allium fistulosum. Next base: position 923,317,938 of record CM060904.1, read on the forward strand.
AAGCCAATGGATCACGAAGACTTGTATATATACTTGGCTGTGTCGATGCATGCTATAAGTGTCGCACTGCTTCGCGAGGAGAATCGGATCCAGAGACCGGTCAATTAATAGGAGCTGAAAGGAACTATCTAAAGATAGATAAATTGGTGTATTGTCTGTTGATTGCTTCATGAAAGCTCCGCCACTATTTTTAGACTCATCCTATTACCGTTTACACCGATCAGCCATTATGATAGGTCCTGTAGCGACCTGAGACGTCTGGAAGGTTATTCAAGTGGAACATCGAACTAAGTCAATTCGATATTACCTATCACCCTCAGAGAGCCATCCAGGGACAGGCATTGGCAGACTTTATAGCAGAATTTACTACACAGGATAATCTCACAGAGAGCGGTGAAGCCCCTACCATTTGGTGGAAAATTTATACGAATGGAGCATCCAATGATCGTTAATCTAGAGCTGGAATCGTGTTAGTAACTCTGAAAGATTGATTAATTTGCTACGCTTTAAAGCTTGACTTCCCTGCAATGAACAACGAAGCTGAGTCTGAAGCTCTGATTGCTGGACTCAAACTTGCCAGAGAACTAGGAATAAAATCTCTTGAAATCTTTTGTGACTCACAGTTGGTAGTATACCAAGTCACAGGGGATTACCAAGCTAAAGGACAACGACACGCCTCGTACCTTATCCAAGTCCAAGAGCTTTTGACTGGCTTTGAGTATTATGACATCACGCACATTCCCCAGGATTAAAACAAAGATGCCGACTCGTTAGAAAAGTTTCCTAGCATCGAGGATGCATAATAGATGGGCTTGGTTCTAGTCGAAGTACTAGATGCCTCGAGTATAAACTAGATGGAAATCGACTGGATATTAGAGATGGAGCCTGAAAAGAAGTCGTGGATGACTCCGATTAAAGACTATTTTCTATAGGGAGTCCTTCCCAAACGGAGGAATGAAAAGCGACAGGTCCTTCGCAAAGCTTCGTGGTATATTATTCAGGAAGGAGTCATATATAGAAAGGGTTTTTCCATTCCCCTACTCAAATATATCGCTTATAATGAAATAAAACAAGTCCTAAGGGAAGTTCATGAAGGAGAATGTGGCGATCACACTAGGGGCAGACCCTAGCAAAGAAAATACTCTGTTATGTCTTAAGCCGATCCATTCTTCAAAACCTATAGTTCATTCAGATGGCCGAGCCAGGAAATGATCGGGCAAGATCGTTTTGTGATGGATTCATGTTGGTCCATCCCCAAATAAAAAAAGGAAAGAGAGAGGGGGAAGAACGATCGGACCTGACCCAATCTCAAAAGGGTTTATCCTGATCCATACTAGAAATGGATCAAGTACGATCCATTTACCTGATGGATTCATGCCGATCCATTTCACAAAGAAGGGAGAAAAATGCAAATGATTGAATTACATTCCACCATATTGGCAACGACCCGTGAAAGTATGAATGCATCCAGAAGTCAACAACAAGAACGTGTACATAAACGTGCATGTGTGCATCCTCAAAATTCGATTTCTTGAAATCGACAGATATTGAATTCTCACCTGGAGTTATCAAAGAAAGAACTACATTAGGCGAACGAGGTCCAATGGATCAATGGAACTAGGCATAGCTATTAACTGGCAAATAACAATTCAAAATTTATGCCATTAGAAATCATTCAATCATCGTGTCAAGCAAAAAGGGAAACAACTCTTCAAGGAAAGCGATTCATCGAAGGGTTGATAACTATTCGGTAATGAATTCCTTTTCGACAACTCTAACTTGCATCGATTCAACGCATGTCATGTTGAAACAAGACGTACTTTGGGAGGCAAGTGTTATCCAGCCTTTGGCCTGGCTATATTTGAACTTATTAGACAAGCTAGACTCGACTGTCATAGGGATCGAGAAGTCAAATTAACAATCACGAAGCCCAAAGATCAGGCACAGATGATAATATGGAGCACGGACGAAGTGAAGGCAAAAGATGGATTCAATATAACAATAGAAGTATGAAAATATACCATCTACTAAAAATGGGTTGGGTAAGATCCATATTCATCGATTATGGATCGTACCATATCGATGTTACACCTTAACTTACTGAAAAACGATCGGTATCTCAAAATCTACAAGTCAAATACAAATGAAACTTTAGGAACATCAATATATTGAAGATTGGAGCCCAACATATCGATCGAATGCCAATATAAGCCCATAGAACAATCGGTACCGATCGTTATTATTAAAGAAGTAGGACCCGCGATCGATAGCATGACTTCTTTTGGATCTAGAGACTCTGCTACTAAAATTTCAGGAAGAAATTTCACTGTCTTCCCTTATAAATATATACTTGATTGTTTATTTAGGGGATCTTTACACTGCTTATTACTTTACATTTCTTTGTAACCCAGGGTTTTACTCCAATCCATCCTCCTGTATTCAGCAATTCAAGTGTTTAATAAAGTTATTTTCTCCACAGTGGATGTAGGTTTTCAACACCGAACCACTATAAATCGTTGTGTCTCTGTTACTTGCTTGTTTCTTAATATTTTAATTGCTTTTTTCCTCTGTTTTAATTTTATATTCTTCATTTATTTCTGTTCAAAACTTCTATTAGGTGTTTGTGCCAACTTTTGGTGCAAATAGTTGTAGATAACCCTAGCCGCCACAACCTTCACAGGTCGACCTCCGCTACCTATCGGTCGATTTCTAGCGGATGACCGGTCCTAGAGGAGCGGTCAATCGATCCTTCTATTTGGAAGAGAAATTTGTTGGCCTTTGTTTTTAATTATTTTATTTCTTAATCAATTTTTAACGATTACTTAACCCCAAGTCTAATTACTGTCAACTTTCAAATTTTAAATTTAAGAAATATTTAATTATTTGAATTTGAATCCTATTTAAATTATTTTGAATCTGAAAACTTCAAACGTCCATAATTGCTTTCCATTTGATCTTCATTTTCAACATATTATATATGGAAATAGATTAGAATTTCATCATGAACACGACGACATAACTTTCATCATCAAATTATGACTTTTGCAAAATTTCCAATTTTAAACTTATCTTATTCAATTAATTTATCTAATTTATTTATTATAAATTTTTATGGTATGTTATAAAATGGTACCATATATAGGAGTAGGAGATGTTTCATAGGTCAAGAACATCATCGGTCCTAAGCGGTCAGTGGAAAGACAAGGGATACGCCTAAACGGGCTACACCACCTAGTAGTGTAGATCATGTTTAGGTCATGCACCACTATAGTTGTTTGGTAAATTGTTTGTTAGGAGGCAAGGTTAGACAATCGTTAATATAGGTCTTTCAAAAACGAATCGAATATGGCTAAACTATTATGACGCCGTTATTAGGCACTACAGGAGTTCCTTGGTATGCACGACAACGAGGACGTGATACTACATCGATGGTGGATCCTAGTGAGGTGTTGGGTTAAAGATATTAGCGGAGAAAGTATCTTTATCCAAAGAAGGGTTGTTGTACTTGTATATACACATGTATATAGTTATTGTCTATGTGGATGGGGTGTATCGTACGTGTACGTGGAGTCGAGACAACTAAGTAAAATAAAAGACATAACATGTAATTGAAGGCAATCGGCATAAACTAATGTTATGTATAAAGTATGTAATTTACCAATCACCAGAACATTGTTCTGACACCCTCATTATTACAACCCACATGATAGCATTAAAGGGGTAGGTACTGGTGCAAGGCGAGAATGTTTTATTATACTTTACTATTCCACTATGAGTTTATATCGGTAGTGCTCTGATATGCATTTGTTTATTTGTAGGATACTAAAACCAATGATCCGTACTTTGGTGGACTTGGATTTTCGATTTAGTGAAAATTCTAGCCCATTAAGGTGTGGGTTATCATAATTTAAAAAGCTTATGGAGGAGGAAGAGAACTGATAGAGTTCGGCCAGCGTTGCTATTTTCTGGTGAATAAAAATGAAGGAGCTAGCCTCTTATTTATAGTAGTTAGAATGCATCTTAACTGTACGATCAAAGTCCGTTTAAGATAATAAAATCCAGGCCATTCAGGCCTAGCAAAACCCTAGCTTCCACAAGAGACTCGGTTGATCGATCTATATTGGGCGGTCGACCAACCCAGTGAAGGCAGTTGATTGGGCTTCTTCTACTGGCCGAAATTTATTTGTTGCCCGTTTCATTTTTTACATTAACTTTTATTTCCAACCATTAGTCCATAATGTTAACGTTTACTTCAACGTTAAGTCCAGTACTTAAAGTTCCATTATTTATTACCTTTTAAATTCAAATGTTAATTTTAAAATTTAAATCCATTTTGAATTATTTTAAATTTTAAAACTTCAAACGTCAATAACTTCTACATTTGAACTCCGATCGTGAAAATTTATATATGAAAGTTGCTCAATAAATCAACACGAACACAATGGTGTAACTTTCATGGCCAAATTATGACATTTGCACAAAATCTAATTTTTAACCTTATTATTAATTAATTAATTTTTTATTAATTAAATTTTCTGTTTATTTTACGGGGTGTTACAGCGTAACTTTTGTTGTCATTTGATGGTAAGGTAGAATTAGAGAGTAAGCTCAAGTATGTCGGTATCAAAGTATAACATAGACTTTGAGTCCCGTTAAAAGGCAATAGACTCGTATAGATCCCATCTTGACTCCATGATATGCGATCTATTTCAGATAGCTACTGTGATCACCCTTTAAATATACTTTAATTATGAAATTATAACTACCATATGCACTCGATCAAACCTATAACTAATCATATGCACTCGATCGAACCTAATGTCCTAACTCGCATGCCAAAGACCGACTGCAACATGATTAAGCCCAAAATACCTACTCGTTATTGTCGAAAACGTATATGACTCGCTATATGTCTTTGCCCACTGTCATCAAATTATAAGCGACTCGCTACTGGGGAACTACATGTTCTAGCCCACTATCGCCAAAATCGTGGACGACTCGCTACTAAGGAACTCTATGTCATAGCCCGCTATCGTCAAACCATAAGCGACTTACTACTGGGGAACGCACTTTCCCAACCCACTATCGCCAATTAACACCAAGCAACAATAACCATAAACAATCAACAAAAAAAGCATTGGATAATTCAGAAAGAGTTTGTACCAACATGCATGATAAAAAATCAATAGCCAAATGAGCATGTCAAACCATAAACTCCAATGAGTCTGTTCCATATTCAAGATAAACAAAACACTTAAGTGATGTAACCCCTTTTGTGTACAATATAAGAATTACTGTTACACCTCCTGTTACTAAAAGGAAAATTTACACGATATGTTTGGTCACCAAGTCTCAAAACTCTCGAATAAATCCAGGAATCAAAGCCTAACTTTCCTTTTCTTTTGAACAAAACTCATTCTCCGTAGGAGAAAACTCTACTAATTAAATCAACATTAAATAAAGATTTATAAATGCCTAGGTTTGCTTAGGTTCAAATTCACATCAACCACACAATTTCAAAATGGATACTATACTAAGTGCACTACGATGCTCGCCTAGGAAAGTATCTTCTTGTCACTTAGGAGATTATCTGAATCACAACAAAACTAGTTAAGAGATTCTTTTCCAAACTACCCCAAGCAACCTAGCTATACTACACTAAAATTTACAATAACAAAAGACCATCCAAAAAAAATACTACGTCCGGTCCAACCTGTGTTTGCTCACAAGATTTCTTTGTTAAATATAGGGTCTGCCATTGACTTTTCTCATGTGAACTCCGATCCGGTTCCTTGGTCCGACCACTGAAATTTCCTTAAATAACTAGAGTTAAATTCTAAAAATCCCTCGATCACCTCAAGAATCCGACTCAAGTGCCCGCCTTTAAGAATCGAGTGAAAAAACCCTTTCCAAACTTGTGTAAATCACCTAGAAACCCTGCGTTCGATCTAGTGATTAGGAATTGGTACATGAATGGGCCAATCTTTAGAAACTATCCCTTTCAACACATGGGATTACTCCCATTATCTATGGTTTACCAGCACAAATAAAACAATTCTAACATGAATAGCCCTAAGCAAGAGCCAATAAGTCATCCACTCAGCATTTTCTCATTATTGGGCATCCACCAAACCCTACTTGGATATAAATCCAAGTCACACTTCATCGACCGACCCCACTCAACTTGAAAGCTCATGCATCAAGTTTGAATGGTATTACTCTTCGTCGCTTCACCTCAGTTTGCAACTAAGTTTACTTATACAAGGTTTATCTTTACCGAAGAATTTACCAACCATAAAAGGTGTTAAGTTTAGCCTATCTACCGAGTACTATTAGTAGATAAAAATACAGCCCAAGTATCGAAATGAACTGAAGCGGGTTCCCCAAAAATAGAGCATATCTCACTATATAAACTTCTTTCTTTTATATCTAAGCCGTAGACCTCCCAGTAATACCAATAAAGCATAAGTCATCATCACTTACCCACCCCTTATTATTGTAGGACAATCTTTCTTTAAGTGATTAAACTAATCATAATTGAAGCACTTATACTATGCATTAGTTGGATGACATCTCGTAGTGATGTGCCCCCATATGATATGGGAGTGACATAATAGGCTACCTTTCTTCTTTGCACAAGCTCGATCTTCCCTTCCTTCTTGGTCTTTGCGCTTTAGTTGGAGCTTTGGTTTGCTTTCCACTCTCGTTATCTCATACATTTCATCATGGGTGCTCTCACAAAGGAGAACCATCCCAGTAAGATTTTCAAAATTGGCCCCTAACAAGATAAGACTAAGCAATTAATCCCCAATCGATGCTTTAAGACCTAAAGCAAACTCCTTTGCCTACAACAATAAAGTACCGACCATCTTAATCCTCAAATACAAAAGATTGAATTGGTTAACATACGCCTTCACTAACAAGCTATGCTGCACAAGATGGATGAAATTTTCAAGCTATATGCCATTCCCAATCTCAGAAATGAACTGATTACCAAAACAATGCCTGAATTCATTCCAAGACATGGGTATACTCATCAGCCACTCAAACACTATGTCCTACCCAGCCAAAGTCTTACCTCTCTAAATGCCAAGAAGCAACCTTCCTTATGAGAACATTCTCTAGACCTATCTCAATGGAAGCCCTCTTATGCACGTATCCAAGGCTATGTCTCAGCAATAATCTCAGGACTAGATATGGCTTTCCACCAAGGCTAAGGAAATCCCGGCACAGCTTTGAAGGGTTTAAGGCTAGTGGAGTAAGAAATACTAGTGCCCTAAGGTCCACACTACTTCCGATGCCAACCGCATCTGTAGGAAATATTCGTGGGCGACAGAACATCCCTTACGGTGGCTATATAGTCACTAAACTAATCAGGCATCTCAAACTGTCTATCCATAATCACTCATGCACACTGTTTGCTCATACCAATAACCTGACAAACATACCTTAGCAACTAGCAACATAAATAAATCAAAGTCCAGAAGAGAAGTTGTGTATACAATATAATATAGAAGAAAAATACAAGTACGTCTCTCAGCATATCTCCTTTTACCAAATTGACTAACTCAAACTGGTCTACTTGGTCTAAGTGTTGAGCCTAAGCTCTTATACCAAATGTAACGGCCCATCTTTCGTAATACCAAAAATTTCATCGTCTTACATCAACGGCCGACTTTCGAATACCACAAAAGACAAATAGTCGGGGTAAAATTAGAATGAAAAATTCAACCAAGACATGGATAGAATCTCACAAAGGAATGATAACATATAATATACTGAATATACATGAACAAAACATGATGAACAATATATATAGGAGACCGCACTGGTGGATGCAAATGATAAATAAATAATAGAGAAAGTCAGATTACATCAACTCCCAACACCACGGAGTTCTAAAGAAATATTCTATATCATGATTCTAGGAGTAACTAGAAAAATAACTCTAAGTGACCCATAAATGGTATTACTAATTCGTTTATTCAAATTCCTCACAATCAAGAATTTCACACAATAATAGTCGATTTAACAAATCTATGAATAAACAAAGAAATATCACCGAAAGTCCCATATCAATCGGTATTATTAAATTGTTTATTCAAATTTCTCATCACATAGAAAAGATTTTAACTATAAAAACCTTTCAAAAGGTCTTTAAATATATTTTATAAAACAAATTTGTACTTCACTGGAAAATATATAAAACATATTTAAAATATTTATAGTGCTTTTCAAATAAAAATACACTTCATTGAAATAATTCATCGACTCGATTATTTAGATAAAACAATCATTTATATACACACACACACACACATATATATATATATATATATATCTGCGTGTGTATTTCTATATATATATAGATATATATGTATGTATGTATGTATGTATGTATGTATGTATAATTTCACTAAATTATTCAATTCCTCAAATTCAATTTTTTTATGAAACAGATATTGCTTTTCTAAAAGCATAAAACCAATAAACTGATTTAAAATTTATTTATAAAGCATTTCACACTTAAACTAACTAGAAATAAAACATTTTCTTTTATACTATACTATATTTGAAATTCTCATATTATAGAAGAGATTAGTCAAAACATATCCAACTTTATAATTATTTACCAAAAAGAGTTTTATATTTTTTTCCAAGGTTTGAAAACTCATCCAAAAGTATTTAAATAACATATATAATAAAAATTCACTTAAATAATATTATTACTTTCACAATACATTTTATAAAATAGTAATATATTTTATTTTTGCCTTTAAACCACTCTTAGGTCTAAAATATAATTATAATAGTAACATTTAAAGGGTTTGTGATCGAAAGGAAACTATATTTATATTTAAAATAGATTACTGAAATACGCAAAGTAAGTTAAATTTAGTAAAATTTTAGTAAATTATTTATAAAATACTTTTAATATGATTTTAAACCCTTAAAATAATTTTCCAATTTTTTTCAAAAATATTTTAAAACAAGTTAAATAAATAAAACATCTAAATAAATAAAGCATGAAGCAATTCTGATTGGTCAACTACAAATTATTGTGTAGCCCGAGTCGAGTTCCATCAAACTCCAGTCATCCAAAGAATGCACAGATGCATCAACATACAAATATATAAAGTTCAATTCGTAATCAGACAGAGTTCCGTTTGCAACTTGACTCTTACAACCAATGCAAACAATCAACCATCTCAACATTAACCAATTACAAACCAATGTACCAAACAATCCATTCAACAAAGCAATTCAAGCAATAAACGAGATAAATATATATCTTGCATAGCGATAGAGATATAGTGTGAGTGTTAAAACTCACCTTAAGCAATTGTTCGCCGTTGACTTCCTAATTAGTTTCAGTCTGAACCAAAACCCCAACTGCCATTGGTGTGAATAGTAGCTCCCTCTTTTCATCACTATATTGTAGCACCTCAAATAGCACCAATATCCATGTCGATGCCAACTACTCCACCCGCTCAACCAAGACTCCAACGGCCGCCAACGAGCTCCAACTATCACTGCGTCTACCTACTCCATGCCTACATCGCTCGCCTGCAACCACGCTACAGCAACCACCTCACAACACATTGTTATCGCCACCAGGCTCTGCACGAATGCATGTCTCTACCATGCCAGCCACCATACCCGTCAACGTCGAACAACTTGCATCCCCTATCCCCCGACAGCTGCCTCCATGCGACTACCTTCCAAATGCCAACTGCCTCATCGTGGATTCCTCACCCACGTCGCCACGCACCATCAACCGTCGCCTGATTTGTGTCTTCCTATCCCAATGCACGCTATGCCATATCGCCAACCATGGTTGCGTGCATCATTTTTTTCTTGTTAAACGATTCGGGGAGTTAGGTAATTAGAGTTTTAGGGAAAATATGGGGTTACGGGTTCGGTTTAGTAAGTTACGGCTAAAAAGAGAAATCTAGAATGGATAGTTAAAGAATAAACAAGAAAAATTATTTACAATTAGATCCTTACATACTCTTTTATTTACTTTTAACCACCTTTTATCACATATATAAACACTCTATAAAATATTTTATGGATATATTTTCAATTTAATTGAAATGGCTAATTACAAAAATATATTACGCTAGATTACACGAAATAATTAAATTCAATAATTGTTTTATTAAATTCAAATAATATTTCTTTTCAACTATTTCAATTATATAAAAATTATTTAACATAAAGAATTATTATAAATTCATTATAAATATTTTATTCGAGTTTAATACATTTTCCGAATTGTTAATAAAGTTAATTTATTGAAACAAAATCTTTTATTAAATAGACTTTAATTATGTAAAAAATTATTTCAAAAAAAATAACAATTACCATAAATCAAATTCGAACATTTTTATTTTAATTAAATTTCTTTAATATTACGACATAGAATGCAGGGTTGTTACAGATCTCCCCTTTTTAAAAGTTACGTCCTCACAATTTCTTATAGAAAGATAACATGCACAACTCATACCCTGAACTTTCTCCGTATTTTTAATCTTCTATAAGCACTTTAGTTAATCCTCTATGTGGTTCTCTTTCCAACTTTTTTTATCATATGCTACATTTAAAATAGACACATGCAATGACTTTCAATTTTTGCATACGATAATTTTTTATGAAAATTTTTCTCTGTGTCGGATTTTTCAAAAACATTCGACGGTCTCATTTGTATGAAGAGCATTTCAAAAAATCACAACACAAATATATCACAATACATATGCATCCTAACCAATGGGACATCCTGAAACATGGAAAAACAATATATCAACACATATTTATCGATATAACATAAAAATATTCCTCTTTTTAGCATTTTAGCCAAGCTTTTTTGTTTTCATATGAGCAAAAGTGAGCCAACGTTGCCAGTTGGTCCAAATATGCTTCATGGGTACCTATTCTCAACTCAAGATATACATTAGACTCATAAAAAAGATAAAAGCATTCATTTATCCTTGGGGTAATATAATGTTCAAGTTTAAGCCACTTCCCAACAAACTTTTAAAGGTCAAAACTCAAAATTAGGCAATGGTTACAAAAGTAGTGTTGTTGCATATTGCATAAACTTTCCAAAACAACTGAAAATGTAGAATACATCTTGAGTTATGAGGGTTTTTTTGAAGGTAATAAAATTACGAATTAACATGTAAGCATAGGCCGACTTAACAAACCTAAATTTTTAGCCTAGAAAATGATAAAATTTTGCAAAACGCTTAAAACAAAAGTTATTTCTTATGTTCTTAGCTTTAAAAAAAGCGCAAGATCATCAAAATCGAATAAATTGTTTGAAAGATATGATTAAATGAAGTCAACACTATTATAAGGGAATTCCATTTCCAAGATAGCGAGGTACTTCTTTATTAACTCATGTTTTTACCTTAGTTTAGATCAAAACTTTGCATTTCACTTCAAATAAAAATTGTTCTCTAATGACACTCCTTTCTAGCAAATGCAAAATCGTCAAAAATAAATTAACGGTTTGAGATATGTTACCAAAACAAATCATTGTGTTAGCACAAAAAAAATTTCTATGCATTATCCAAAATCCTTGAATTAAACTTTAAAATTGTTGAAGTGTACTAGCTACTGGTACTTTTAAAGGTATTAAGTGGATTAGGTATTGTCTCTTACATGGCTACGATTTTATTGTTGATAGACGCGGTAATAGTTGGACATTAAATGTTGGAACTCTTAAATAGTGATTAGAGGTCTTTGTAGCTAGGACCCCACGACCATTGACAACACTGTTAGAAAACCACCATAGGAATAGGTCTTAAATGATGGAGTCTACATTGAGTGAGGTCTTAAATGGCAGAGTCTAGCTTTTTCTCTTTTAAAAGTATTATATGGTGATTATAGAAGCCTGGTTCATATTTAGAAGTATTAAGTGACAAATGGGTTTGTGAGTATTGGGTGGTTGATAAGGCTTCGTCAGTATTTTGTACTCTGGGAAGGGGTAAGTAAGTAATCGTGTTTGCAATGCAAGGTTAGGTTGAATTGCTAATAGACATAATAATTAAATGGAAACTAATCGGTATAAATTTATGTTACGAACAGTTTATAGATTTCCAGTCACCAGAACGTTGCTCTCACCCCCTCCTCATTACAAACCATAGGATAGATTTCGAGCAACAGGTCGCTGGAGCTGGACATGTTTAGTTGTTGGAGAAGTCTTCTTTTCTCTCATGCTCGATGCTGATGTGACAACAAGTTATCCATGGAATACCATTAATTCCAAGGTAGTGGTCATACTCAGTATTCTTATCCTATTATTGTTTCCGCTATGAGTTTAGATTTCTATCAATCTCTGATAATGCTTATGCTTATTTGCAGGAATCAAATCCAACGATCTGTGCTTTGATGGACTTGGGTTTCGATTTTTATCGAAATTTAGGCCCGTTAAGGTATGAATTGTTACATTTGGTATCAAAGCCTAGGTTAGCAGTTTGGTGGAATTAGGAAAAATTGAGAGAACGTATTCGTACTTTCCTATCTAGTAATCATATTTTTACGTTAGATTTTAAGAATTCCGACTATAGAAATAGTTGTAGTTCCACTCGAAGGAATGGGCAAAGAAACTATGGGTTGGAAATATCTTAGAGTTAAGATTTTTGCGCCGACTCTAAAGTACCCCACGGGCTGCTGGCGATGCATAAGGCACTGTTGATGAAGAGCATGAGTGCGATATATGGCAAAATCTCGAAGATTGGAAATGTTCGACTTGATGGATGAGATTCTATCTACCTTGTGATTTTGGATTTTGATGATGAGTTTCAGTCGGAGACACGCATTTACCCCAGATGGGCGGGAAATTAGATTCTGTATGTCGCAATTGTCCGAAAGCAAGTTTTTGCTAGGGCGCATTCATTGATCACCTCTTTGATGGAAAATCGCATTTTTATTTAGATAATTAATGTCAATTCCTTAGTCTAAAACCTATGACGGAATTTTTATAAAGTATATTTTGGAAATACCTTAGATTTTGGAAAAAATGGTTTTTGGAAACCCTGAAATATATATATATAAATATATATATATATAAGTTTGATTTTAAATGGAAGTTTGGTATGAAATATATTATTTAAAAATAAGTATAAAGGAGCATATATTAGCTTGGTGATTTTTCGATTTACAAAGTTGAGGATTTTAAATCTTCTCTCTTCAAGGTACAGACAAAATAGGAATGACACACAATTTTATTGGGGTATGTAGTTTGAAGTAGGGGTGGGCGCGGGTCGGTTTGGTGCGGTTTGAAGCCCAAACCGCTTCCGCGCCGCATCAAGCGGTTAATCAAAAATACAAACCATTATACTAACCATTTAAACGGTTCGATTTCGGTTCGGTTTAATGTAATACGGTCCGGGTTTGGTCTGGTTCGGTTTGAACCCATATTAAATATGAAATAAGAGAATTACTTCCATCAACAATCAATTTACGAAGGTAACTGTGTGAAACTTTTATACTTAAAGGTTAAAACGCACAATGTCATACGGAAATGAAAGATTGGTTCTTAATTGAATATTTCAATTTGACATTTAGCTATAAGTGAGATTTTTTTAGTTGATTAACCAATCATCAACGTTAACCAATGCATAATCATTAGTAAAAGAACTAGAATAAGATTATAATTAACATTTATCCAAAACGTCAGATGAAAAATATCATACTAAAACTATAACTTCTTCCTTTATGACAACGATTATTATTGATACAAGTTGAAAATAGAATATACATCGTTAGAATATAAAATAAGATAGGAGTTGCTTATATTTTTATCATAAGATTACTAGTGTAAATATTCGGTTCGGTTCAGTTTAATATGGTCGGCTCAATCATCCAAACCGCAACTGAACCATATCGATGCGGGTCGGTCCGGTTTAGGGTGTTTGCATTGATGAGAAGATTCGATGCGGGTTTCCACACCGTTTTTGCGGTCCGGTGCGGGCGGTTTCCATATAGCGGTGCGGTTTATGCCCACCCCTAGACTTTGAAGTGTTGTTATACCCACCGGCTATTGGAAGAAATACTTCCGTGCAAAGTAGGCAGGAATTAACAGCTAGAATATTTTTGGGTTTTTGGAATTGTTGTTGGCCGTGGCATTTTTGTAGGGACTACTATGAATTGCTAGAGCATGGTTCGCGACTAGCTGGTCGGCTTTGACATCGCCGTGATGAGGACAGGAAATTTTCGGATCGTGTCGAATCGAAGGAGATTCGGCAAAAAACAATTATTATTTAATCCGACCATAATTGTGTTTAGTTTCAATTAACGCCCAATGTCCGTCTAGCGGTAAACCTACAGTGGTCTACCAGTTAACAAGTTTTGGCACAACTTGAATCTGGAACGGGACTATAAAGTCACGTCCAAATTTTCCCAGTTGCCTTCTTTCGTTCCTCCTTCCTCAATAAGTCGAACCCAATTTTCATCCTCCTCCCATCCAAGTAGTAGCCCCTCTCTTCCATTCCTCCCCTAGGGGATGCCATTTTTCCCTTAGAGCATCAGCCTCGCCTCCCTCTCATGTTGGTTTTGCACGTTATATCTTGCTCCACCATCACTCCAGATCTAAACCCGGTTCCCTCCCTCCGACCACTTCTTAGCCCAAGATACCTATCCGCACTGCCAATTTTTCCTTGCACCATTATGGTCTTAACCCTCAAGAGGCCACTTGGCTGGACTAGAATGAACAAAAGTTTCACCGCTTTTGGGCTAGAAGAACAATTCGTCACGGTAGGATTTTCACCAATCCTCTGCTTCGAGACTTTTAAGCGGGAATGTTACCCGTGCTACATCTTCCTTTTCGATGGAGGCAATAGTTTGATTCATTCGGAGGTGAAGGGTATCTTGATTGAGCTGACTAATGATGATCTCGTTGAGATTTGGAGGCCTCCACGAAGGATGCGGACTTGGATGATTTAAAAGTGACCGACTCAAAGATTTTGTAGCATATTTTTTGCTAGGATGTCGGTGTTTGGAAGATAAATAATCTACGTTTGACTGTCTGTTTGATTGTGCGCATCATTCAGCACAACGACATCCCTAAGATGGGAAGTTACGACTAGATCTATCCTATAGTACAGAAGACCGCCTATGCTAGTATTGGCAGCATTGTTGTCAATTGGATCCACACACTTATAATGCGATTTTTTGAGCAAGGATTAGCACTCCACGGAGTCACTTTCCATATTTTCACCTATCCACTCTGATCTTTAAGTATTATGAGTGAACCTCCATGGAGAGGCAGTTTAGTAGAAGATTCCTTCTGCCATCATTAGATCCTTCCATAAGAAGATGGCAATACCGAAGCCGTTAGCAACACCAGCAGTGCCAGTGGCACGAGATTGGGTGTATAGCCACCATGCTACGACCATTCAGGGGTCGCAATAATGGATCAAGATCCAGCCGCAGAGCAAGGCATCTCGTAGTCTGAAGACATTATTTTTGGATTTATGGTGTTATTGTATTTTCCCTTTCAGCATTTGTTCTTTTCTGTTTGGTTGTTTGGGTTGTAACTGTTACTTGTCTATTGTAAAAGGCACGCACGATATTATGAGTTCCTATTTATATACTGTGTTATTGCTTCTGGAAATGCAAATTGCTCCTATATATGCATAGTAAAGAAGCATTATAAATATGAGAATCTCATAAAGACACTTGACTAACAGTAAATGCAGTATAAGACTGGAAGTTAGAATAATTAGAAAGTTTTTGTGAAGGACATGATAAAGTTGTTTTGATATCAAGGGTCATTGCTTATGTTCCTTAAAAGATAAAAATTTGAATAATAGATGTGTTGACATTTTTCATTTATGTAAAATGTCAGGTTTTATTGGTAAAGGATCATTGTAGAATTTAAAATTTGGTTTATGCGTTTAGCGCATAACTGACTTTCGACTAAGTTGAAATTGTGGCTTGTTTTATCAAAATTTTTGAAAAGGAAAATTATTTTTATAAGTTTTCCCTTGATTTGAAAAGTTCTGTTTTGAAAAAAAAAATTAAGTTTTAGTTGTTTTTGGCTCTTAAATTATTTTTAGAGTTTTTGTTCAAAATTTATTCAAGAGAAAATGTGCGTCTAAATATTTTGGGACTTTTATTTTGACGTACGAATTTGAAAATAGGGGAAGATTTTGTGAAATCTTTGATTTTGAAGGCCAGATGTTAGGCGTAGGGATGGAAAATAGAGTTAGAGTTTACGAATTTAGCAATGCATCAGGATCGACGATGCGATAAATGCAAGCGATAACAAGGGAAAACTGTTTTAGCCTTGGAATTTCTATTTTTATACCTTGTCGATGACGAGTGTGAGTCTATTTTTAGATCAATTCCATTTTAGAGCTTGAAAATAAGCCTCCTTCCGTGTTTTTTAATTGGAAAATTTGGAGTAAATCCGGGACAACAAAGAAATTTTCACTATACTACGGGAATAGGAAGATTATAGTGTAGTAAGAATGTTAAATTCTCCACCTAAATTCCTTTCTTCGGCATAGAAGTAAAATTTAGGAAGCGATTTTTCGATGCGTTAGATTATTGGATGGTAGGAAGTGGATGCAAAATTGGTTACTTCATACTTCTATTCGTAGGAGTATAGAATTTTTGGGAGAATTTTTTTAAAAAAGGCTGCATACATGTAGAACTGCCAGTATTTATATACGTTGTTTGCATCATATTTTTCCAAAAATGTTTTTAAAGTAATGCATTCATAAAGGAGGATCTAATTTAAATCATTTTGTATACACATTTGCACTTACACATGTTTGGTTGCAAAATTGGTTTTTACACTCATTGGTTGTATAGTTTAGGATAATTAGAAGCCAAAACCATGGCTTAGTTGTTAGTAAAATTTGGGGACGAAATACTTTTTAAGGAAGGAAGAATGTAACACCCCATAATTTGGAGTTAGTTATTTAATTAGTTCGTTGGTTAATTAATTAGGCTCCAAAAATAGAATTTGTACAACTGATGAAATTTGACCATGAAACTTGCACTACTGTGTTCGTGATGAAATTCTGAGCAACTATCATATTTGGAGTTTTGCGATCGGAGTCCAAACGAAGAAGTTACGAACGAAAAATTAATTCATAACGAAAATAAATAAATAAATAAATAAATAAGAAAAATTAACTAAATTAACCCACGCCCACAGGTCGATCCACCATCATGGGCGGTCGACCCCTAGGTAGGGGGTGGTCAACCATTCCCTATGTGGCGGCTAGGGTTAGCCTAGGCCCAACGATCCGGATTTAATATATTTCGATCTAACGCTTGAGGTAGATTCCTACGCCTATAAATTCAGGCCTAGCCTTCCTTTCTCTTCTTATATTTTTCTAGAGGCAGTAGCGAAGCTCTGCCATTTCTTGTTCTTGTAACAACCCGAATTCCAGTGGATTCGGATTTTTCGCAAAAATGCTAAAACCCAAGCCCACCGAAGCCCGAGTTGGGTATTTGGTATCTTGCAAATAGGCAAAGACAAACATATCAGAGCTCAAATAAATATATCACAACGGAACTGACAAAAATATAATAGTAAGTAAATACTCACCAATATAATAAAACTTTCTAAACAAGTGCCTCAAAGCTGGAAAGTCTCTGCCATTTTCCTAACTTGTAGGATGTTGTAAGGAGGGGGTCAGAACTAAAGTTTTAGTGAATGGATAAATCATATACTTCTAAGTTTAATTCTACAAATACCGTTTTACTTCCATTTTCTGTTATATTAGGTTTATTGGGTTTATAATACTCTCGCCCCTATCCGTGAATCGTACCCATCTACCCCCTAGTAGATCAAAACCTAATAACTAATATATATGTAGCTATATGCCCAATGACCGTATCGGTCCTAGGTACTACCCTTAGTACCTTCCGTACCCTCCTCGAAAAGGACTCCATCGTCTCACTGCTAGAACATTCTGTGACTACATCTATAAAGGACTGCCTCATAAGGCCTACAATATAGATGTTCCGTCCTCCGCTCTAAAAACGTAAAACTGCGCCTGCACTAGCCTATACTAAAGCTCGGACATCCACAATGTACCACCCAGTGCATACCTTGAGGACTATACGAAATCGTTCCGTCTACTTCCTGAATCCCGCTAAACAAGGTCTACCTTGTACGGAACTCGGTCGGGGATTTTCTATATTTGTAAAGTACTACCTCGTTAGGCCTACAATACAGATATTCTACTTGGTCTGTCCCTTTTCTTATCGTGGCTATGGCCCCACGCAGCCACCCCTCAACTAATCGAAAGACCTCTAAAGAGCTAAGTGGTTGTGCCCTACTGCAAACAATCTAAACATCCAATTGGCTGCACCCCTCATCCAATGTCTCAATAGTGAAAGGTTCATTGGACTGTTGGTTTAACTCTAGTCTTTCCCAAACTCGTTTCTTGGTTTTGATGCTGGCCCAATATCCGCATGCGACTATCCTTTTAGGTCCTGCCCACTAAAACTTACTTGCAAGTACTGGGACATATGAATATCCTACTCCAAACATCAACCCCTTTTGACTGCCTACAATGGTCCTGCCATACAAAAAGCAGTTAAGGTATACTCTTTTGATGGAACACCTACAGACCTGCCTCCATGGGACTGCTCCATTATGCCTACCCCAGAGGACCATCCTAGAGTACCCTCACGTCCCGTTGAAGTCTCGTACTTCCTCTAGCCAAAAATATCTAAGTTTGACGTGCTCCTTCTATGTTGAAATCTGTGATGAACTACTTTGTTATGCTCTTCATCCTTTGGACTGCTTCAAACGCATCTCACTCTTTTATTAGACCCTAAGTCTAAGCTTTTATTTTGTGTTTAGTTTACTTTTCTTATTCTGTTGGCTACTTATTTACCCTAATTGGCATAATCTTGTCCTAGCCTCACCTAACTATTGTGAGACCATCAATTCCTGACTGAAAGGAATGTTGTTTATCTTGCTTATTATCTTGCTTATTAACTTAATTTAAGTCTTAAGTTTATTAAAATAAGCCTCTTCTATTATTTCTGCTTTATTTGCTTATTAACTTAATTTAAGTCTTAAATAAGCCTTTTCTGTTCTTTCTACTTAATTATAACCTATGTTATAATTTTACTTGTAATTGTCACTTTTATTTTTTTTATAATCTGTACATTATAAATATAATTACAAGCGTCTCTTTTCTATTCTAGTCTGTCTTCTTTTATTATGATATTGAATTCTCTTTAATTCTCTTATATTATATGACAATCTTGGCTTGGGACTACGTCTGATTGTCACAAATTTACTTATCATAATAACTGTTTTACTTTTATTTTATTATCTGCGCAGTAAATGCAGATCTAGGTACATTTCTGTTTATAGCTTCTAGTCTTATTTAATAATTAACCTGATTCCTTCAATTCTTTACTTTATTTTCTTATATTCTAGGGAGTAGTTCTATTTTATTTGGTTGGTTACGAAAACTGTACTAAAAATCCATTTCCATATTTTAATACTAAATAATGCTATAAACAATAATCCGTAACTGCAAGATATTTTTTTATTATTTCTTTGCTTTTTGGATAGTGCAAAATACAGTGGTTTCTCTATTTTACACTAATTCCCTTTTTCTTTCTTTTGTTCTTACAATTACATTTATCGTTATATTTTAAATATTAAACTATAGAAATGTATTCTCTTTTCTAAACCAACCAATTAATCTATCACTTACTTCCAAATCAAATTATTATATTTTTTTAATTTATTACTCCCGTTTTAGCATAATTTACTGCAAATTTTTATTTTCCTCTTTTTATTTCAGCTTTTCTTATTTACATCTAATTTCTGTAAATCTAGTGTTCTTCTATTTTAGTCCGTATTTGCGAATTCTTCTCTTTACTATTTTATTCGCGTAAAAAGGAGTAAAAGAAGCTAACATTTACAAGCTAAATTTCAACATTTAAAATAGATGTACATAACTGTAGATTTTTTATTTTTAGGCTTATGCCTTTCTCTAACTGTCAAGCCTAGTATTATTCACATTTAATTTGCTAACTATTTTCCATATAAATAATAATTACATATAAGCTCTCCTATACAATTACAGTTTCAGCATAACTAATTAGCAGAATTAATTACTGAAATAAATACTGAATAAAATTATTTAACGAGAATCTAACGATAATATATCATAAACGTAAAAGATATATAATTAAATCCACTCACCTGTCATCCTTAACTTTAAATCTCTATCATCTAAAATTACTACGCCGTTCTACAACTTCTCTCCTTTAATTTGTTGCAATTTCTCTATTTTGTTCACATATATTTTATTTGGATTCATTTGGTGAAGATTTGTGAGAAATAGAAGAAAAGAATGAAGAAAGAAGCCATTGTTTACTGTAAGAGAGGGATGAAGAAAGTGACGGCTGATGGAACGAATTACATTATGTTCTCTCTTATATAGATGCAGCACACCAATTATCTAATTAATCCTCTTCTTAATTGATCCTTCAATTAATTTTTAGTGAATATTAGGCTCAGGTCCCTAGTAAGTTTCAAAATACACAAAAACCCCAGTAAAAAAAAGTGTGTAAATTAGGTCCCTAGAATTAAGTTACTAAGTAATTGCATATAGTTATGCAATTTTTTTGGTGAATAATTGCGGAATTTTCCGCAACTTTTTGAAAAAATTGCGTAAATTTCAGCAATTTTTTGGGTGAATAATTGCGGAATTTTCCGCAATTTTTTGGAAAAATTGCGTAAATTTCCGCAATTTTTTGGATGAATAATTGCGGAATTTTCCGCAATTTTTTGATATAATTGCATAAATGTCTGCAATTATTCACTAAATAATTGCATAAGTATATGTCATTATTCGGTAACTTAATTCTAGGGACCTAATTTATAAACTTTATTTTACTGGGGTTTTTGTGTATTTTGAAACTTATTAGGGACCTATGCCAAACTGTCCCTAATTTTTATGTGCAGCAATATACTGCCTATATGTACACATTCAAATCTAGGTCAACTATTATTTCATTTCCTTATTAATTCCAATTAACTATCATTAGTTCTCTGATTTAATGCTCTTTATAACGCACGTCTATTTTGGATTTTAAACGTGCCTTATTTGTTTTATTAAATGTTATTTATAAACGTTAACTTTTAAACGTTATAAATTATAAACGTTTAACCTTTTTTTATGTTACTTGTTTATTATAATTAATCACCATCAATTGCTTGATTAATTTCCCAATATAAAAATTGTCTATTTTGAATTTCACATGTGACCAATTAATGTAAATTAATTTCCTCCGATAGCTGATTTGATTACATTGCCTGCTAATGTTAATTAGTTGTCTTTAATTACTGATATCAATTAATTTCCTTTATGATGGCAATGTTAATTAATTACCTTTATGATGCGCGTCTATTTTAAAATTCAAATGCACGTTATTTCTAGATCTTCATACGCACATATATTTATTTATAACAAATATATTAACGTACATTTACATGTATAATTATTTCTCGATACAAACCTTCAAACGTCAATAACTTTTTCATACGAACTCTGTAACGACCTGGTATTTCAAACCATTCGCATCCACACATGTCGGACTTGAATTGCTCAAAACATCATATTGTTAATTTATATTTGGCAAAACTCAGCATATATAGTAAATAAATAAATCACAGAATCACAGACACAGAGTATTACAACAATAAGCAGCGGAATAGATAAATAGTAGTTCATGAAGCTACTATAAAACATCAGAGTCTGAAACAAAATACAACAGAATCTCAAATACAAATGAATCTCTAATACATAAGCAACTAACGAGTCTGAACATAAATGACTGGAATAACTGAAAGCTGGGTAGATAGATCTTCAAACAAAGCTCTGATCTCCAAAGGTGAGTCTCTAATCCTGTGACACTAAACCTGACCCAAGCGTAAAGAAAAACACAAAACACTCGAGTCAGGATTAACATTCTTATATTAATAAATTCAACTCAAGTGAAATGTCAACTGAAATACAAGTAACTTAAAGGATGTTTGGGATTTCCATCCTCTAAGGATCCGTGGAACTATCTACTATGTAGTGATATACGCTATTATAATATGTCTATAGTAAAGTAAACTATTAAAATAGCGTTAAGGCGTTACCCATATCCCCCTTAACACATTTTATATAATGTCGTAGTCTATACAAATACTGTAAACTCCACTCGCAAGTGGGCTATCAGGGAGCACTCCATAGGTACGACACAAAACAAACTCGTAGAATGCGCGATAGGGCATGTGACAAGGCACGTGAGGCAATGCCAGGGTAGATATACCGTTTGCAGATCCGGACTGGTGGTAATGCATAGCAGCTACTACCGCCCACCTCGTGACACACTCCCAAATCAAAGGTGCACCCAATCAAATCACAAAGTAATAGAATGGTATCGAAGAAATGTGTCTGATAGGAGGAATGACCTCACTTGGCCCGACATGGCTCATGTTTTAGCCACATCATGCTGACTCATGGGAGTAAGGGCTACGTAAATGCCATATAGAATCGTCGCCAAACCATCCTACTTCATTCTGGAATCTCCACCACGTACACAGTTGTTAAAGTGGTTTTCGGTATTGGCAGAGAGTATGACAATATCTGTCCCGGTCTCTTTGACAACCAAACGCTTATTTCACACCGTAGTCATTTTTATTTCAAATAGTTCATACTTCATATCAAAATATCATATTTATTTCAAAACCATATCAATTCGATATCATTATTCACTTTAAATAATATTCATTTCCAGAATCGTAACGCTTTAAAAATTATAGCACTTTCGAAATCATAACACTTTTGAAATCATAACACTTTTGAAATCATAAGACTTTGGAAATCATAACACTTTGGAAATCATAACACTTTTGAAATCATAACACTTCCGTAATCATAACAGTTTCCACTTAAACAGTTTAGATATTGAAATTAGTATATATATATTAAAATAGTTATAAATTAGAATAGTTTATATATTAAAAATAATTTATATAATAAAATTAGTTTCCTCCCATTTCGCAAATCGATTCAAATCAACTTAAATTCCAAAAATTCAATTTAAATCAATTCCAGTTTAACCATTTAAATTTAAAGGTCAAAGATTCAATTTAAATTCTAAATAAACCATTTCAATTTATCTCGATTTCAAATCTAGGTTTGAACTATCACTTCAATTCTAAAAAGGTTCAAAATTTAAATATTCAAACATTTTCAATATAAGTTTCATTTATATTTCAATATTTCGTTTTAATTTTATTCAAATTTGAAAATATTCACTTAATCGCTTTTTATCAAATCATGTTATCAATCATATCTTTCAAAATCTCAAAATCAATAAGTTCAAATCAATTCTTATTTAAATTCAATTATTAACCAATTTAAATTCCAAGTCAACATTAATTTATCTTCCCAACTTTTATTATTAAAGTTATAGAAATCTATTTTTAAAAATATTAATATAAATTTAAATAAATGCTTAAACATATTATATACTAATTACATTAAATTTTTATTAAATTAAACCTTATTATTAAATGCATTTTTTTAATTAAATCTTATTTTATATATTTTTAAAATAATAAAATTATAAGTAAAATCTTAAAATTTATATTTTTCAAAACTAACTCATAACTTAAAATTTCCAAAACGTATTATTTTACAAATCTAAATTTTATACATATTATATTTTAAAAATCAATATTTATTAAAACCCATATATTTCCATTCAAAACTTTGGAAATCATTTTCAAAATACAGACCAACGGCGTCCATATATAATTTTCTATCCTATGGTCAAGTGATACATATATTTATCATTTCAATCCGCAAATTAAATATCTATGGGTATATATCATTTCAACCCCCAATCCCAAAATTTCAAATCAATGAAAATCGCTTGGGTTTATCATTTCAACCCATAACGATTTTCCCCTAATCTATAATATCGTTCGGGTATGTATCATTTCAACCCATAGGGATTTCTAAATTAATAGGGAACTTGCAGAGTGAGAACAAATATGATAAAATTATAACATATCAACAACAGGCATATATCATCAATAACAAATTAAATATAATATATACAACAGGATATGGTGTCATATCATAGGTGAACAATTGCATATAATGGCGTATCATATTTAACAATTAAATAATAACAATTCAAATCTTAACAACATATTTCAATTGTCGTTTCAAGTGAAATCAAATTTACTAAATATAAGAACGTTAATCGTGAGTGATTGCTCACCTTTGAGGCTAAAGAAATTTGATAGCGAATTGAGCTGCTAATCCAAGCAACAATTTCCAAAGTAAAGTACGATAAACATGAATTCGACGATCAAAGCAAAGTTGGAAGTTTGGAATAGATGGAAAACAAATCAAAACTGGCTTGATATAAACTGAACCAAATATATGTTATATATATATATATATATATATATCTTATATTGTATTTATATATATATATATATTTCTACATCTATTTCCTTTCAAAGTCCCTTATAGCTTAAAATAAATTTAAACACATATTCAATTTGAAACCTTTATCAAAATACATCTATATCTGTATATCTTCAAATATGTATGTAAGCTTCTGAAAAATGAAAACAACTGCACAGATGAAATAAACTCATATAAACTCATATATAACTTAGCAGATACGATGTATAAACTAATATAACTTATTCATTATAAACAACTATATATATATATATATATATATATAATTTAAGAATCAATATTTATAAAACTCATATATATAAACTGATAGATAAATTAATATATAAACTAAACTTACATATCAAACCATTTCGGTATTAAACATATATGTTTCCAGAACGAATACACTTTATATTATACAAACAAATACATTTTATATTATACACTTTGGAAATGTATGTTATTAAAATATTTCTATACTAACATATTACATTATACTGTAAACAGCGGATTATAAATGTAAACTATTATAAACTTATACAATAAAACCCAACAGATCATACATATATATATAAACTAATATACATATACAAACATTATATATTATAACACTTTAAACATATTATAAATATACTTCATACACACACACACACATATATATATATATATATATATATATGTATAGCAAAATTTGTGTATGCTTGAATATATATAGAATTGCAAATACCAGAAATATATATATACACAACAAAAGAGATCATAACTTACATTATAAGCAATAGGTAGGTGAAGGAGACAAGCAAACAAGCAAGTGTTGGTGGACGAGGGCTAGGGGCAGTAGCGTGGGCAAATCAAGACGGAGGGGAGGCTTGGCAGTTGCGAGCAGAAATGGAGTTGTAGGAGGTTCGGCAATGGGTGTTGTTGTCACAAGGCGAGGAGGTGGAAGGGTGCCGTGTTGGGTTCGGTGAAAGGGTGGCTGCGATCGGGGTTGTGCTCGGTTTTGGGTTGTGGCAGCGGGCTGGAAGGAGGTCGAAGGAAGGTGGAGGTGGGTCGCATGCTCTAGTCGAGTAGGAAACAAAGCTGAAGGATGAAGTTTGGAGGAGAATAATACAAGGTTGAGGGGAGATAGGTTCGAACAATATAAGCTTTCCTTATATATATTATTATTTTCCTTCAGATCTGAAATATGCAGCTATCACAATAAAATATATATATAACTATGATGTATTCGATCAGCCATTATTAATTTATTATTCCCAAAGTTTTGAATAGCATGGAAAGGGAAGTGTATTCGGAAAAATGTGTAGAGAGCAAGTTTAAAGAAATTAAAGAAGAGAATGGAACAGTTTCACTGACGATATAAACGAACGTTATATATTATTTTAATAAAAAAATTCTCAGAACACACAAAGAAAACGAGAGAAAAAGAATAGGCAGAAAAGCAGGTATATAGAACGAACTAAAATTAAATGAAAAAGTAGGAATAGTAACGGCCAAGTAGACTGGGATTCAGAGAATCATAAATGTAACAGCTATTGGTTTGTACTACGGTGGACAATTGAATGGACGGGGAAAAACCAAAGGTTAAAAACGGGTACCGATACGGTTAGTCTTTATGCAAAATTCACCGCGTACCGGACACCGAAACACACAAATGAATATACTACGGAGATCAGCACGATGAGACAAATAGAGTGGTACACAGATATCAGTGATACGATCATTCTATCAAAAGTCGATATTCGCTGCCGAAAATGCTGCTAATATATCGAAAATAAGATAAACGGAGCGATAACAGTCCAAATTTGACGAAACGAAATATGACGTCTCACTCAGAAAATTGTTTACATTTTTATTATATAAAAATATTCAGATTTCGAAGACATTTTATTTTCATCTAATTTCAACTGATTTAATATTGAAATTGAAAATTACACAGCTGAATTAACTTTCATATTTTTCAATAAATATTTACCAGTTGCTATATTAAAATAGACGCATACCAGATACCAAATTTTTACTTCCAAATTCAATTATTTAAATTTCAAGAAAAATTCAGTTAATTACGTTATTAAACCGTTAAAATTTTCGAGTCGATACAAACTCCGTTCGAGACATATTATATACGTAAATTGATCAGAAAATCGCCGCAAACACAATGGAATAAGTTTCAGGGCCAAATTTTGACAATTCCAAAAATTCTTATTTTCGCTGTTCATAATTATTTGATTATTTAATTATATAAAAATACGGGGTGTTACAATTCTCCACTTTCTTTCTAAATTAAAAAAGTAAGATATTCATATCTCTATTCATACAAATTGGAGAAGAATAGAAATCTAATAAAAAGGAAAAGAGAAGAGATACACGCGTATTTGAGGTAATTTATATATATTTGTTTATTTGATCTATTTTCTCTCTCAATCCCAAATCTCTTTTTAGATCTGTAATTTTAATGTATGCATATACTCTTTTTATATATATTTCTTGGATTAAAAAGGATTTGAAGATGGATCAAAGGTTCTACTTTATATCTGGAGATTTGGATCGCTTTTAAAAGGTGAGTGGGAAATTTTATAGATTGTTATGAAAAGAAAATTATCTCGCTGGTGTTCATTTTATTATTATGCCTAACTGGATAATTGTATATGAGTTGTAGCCAACAAATTGAATATCATCTGAATATAATAAATATTGCCTACATATTCTTGTTAATGAATTGATTTAGAATTGTTTACAACCTGATCTGTAAATCAGTCCCAGAAGTATGAATTTAGAATATTAATTTGAATGAAATTTATTCCAAATCTGAAAATAGGTTATATAATAATGTTTTGAATTTGGATTATTACGCGAATCTTGTTGGAATGTAAACTTTTCTATGTTTGGAATTGTAGGAAATTAGATCCATTTACATTTATAAATTAGTTTGATTTCTTTTCCTTTTTGGAAAAATACAACGTTTGATCTAGCAAGGAATATATGCAAATAAAAAGAGTAAGAGATGCATAAAGTATGAATTCATTGTACTTTACACTATCTATTTCAGTAATAAAAAGAAACGATTATTACTTGTGATTTCAACCGATGTAATCTTTTATATTTTATTGTTAAACCTTTTGTTTTGGAGTAATTTATGAAAATTATAACGGATACCCTTTTTAGATATGATTCCAACAATTGAACATGGTAAAGTATATTTTAGTGAAGATATATAACTAGAATATATTTGATAAAAGTAGATATTTGTACGCAATTTACTACGCTTATAATAATTAAATAAAACTTAGCTAATTATGATGCTTACACATAATATTCGTGTTTAGTATAATTAATTAATGGAAGAGGAATTTAAAAGGTTGTAACTCCGATAAATGGTAATAAATATGGAAGTTGCAATAATTTGATACGGTAAATGGATTAATAGGACTGATAAATAAAGAAGTTGAATTAAAAACTATGGAATAGTTATAAAGTTTACTAATTTGAATTTAGTAATCATAAATAAATATCTTAGGAAATGTCCATTAGGATTTTATGGACAAATTGACATTTATGAGCATAAAAAGGAGATTTATGGGTAGATAAGCATTTAAGGTAAATCTTATTGCCTTAAATAAAAAGGGAATTAGTAAGCTAAGGCCAATGTCTACCTAAGATAATATAAGTAAAGACTTAGGATGGTTAATTGGACTTAGTAGGTCGGTGATGCAAGGTCAGTAGAGTCACTTGACCGAAGATTGCCCTTCACTTTGAGGCTACCAGCAGCCGCGTGTACTTATTACTAATGTGAGATATAACTAATCCTAGGACCCATGATGGCGTGAAAGTTTGGACCTACTTTCTTAACTGAAAAGTATTAAATGGTCTAAATTTGGAA
This sequence comes from Allium fistulosum, assembly GCA_030737815.1. Classification (NCBI taxonomy): domain Eukaryota; kingdom Viridiplantae; phylum Streptophyta; class Magnoliopsida; order Asparagales; family Amaryllidaceae; genus Allium; species Allium fistulosum. The sequence continues at coordinate 923,346,297 of CM060904.1, forward strand.
TTCGGAGCGGTGTGGAATATCTCCATAGAGGTTCGCTTTAGTGTTGAGGTATTAAGTGGCTGTAAGGTCCACCTCTCTCCTAAAAGGAAGTATTAAGTAACCTAGTGGGATTCCAAATAAATAAGGATTTCTCTAGAAGGGTTTACTTCGGTGTTGAGGTATTAAGTGTCTATTTTAGGGTCTACCTCCCTACCGAAAAAAGTAACCTAATGAGATTCCATATTTATAATTAAGAGTGATAACGGATATCTCGGGGAGGGTTCGCTTCAGGTTTGAGGTATTAAGTGACTAGTCTAAGGGTTCACCCCTCTCCTAAAAAGAAGTATTAAGTAACCCAGTGAGATTCCAAGCGATGTCAACTAGATAATACCAGTGAGGAGTCCGCCTTGGGGACAGGTATTAAATGACAAAGGCCTACCTATAAATAGGTTTTAAATGGTCAATGGTCCTGCCTAATCCTTATTAATAAGGTATTAAGTTGTTTGGGTATAGTTTCTCACATTGTTAAGGTCGTAATAACGATAGTACCAGTAAGGAGTCCGCTTGGAGATAGGTATTAAGTGATGAAGGACTTGCCTAGAATATACGTATTAAATGATTAGAAGTCTTCCTAGTCTTTTTAAAGGTATTAAGTGGCTTGGGTACCGTCTCTTACATCGCTACGATTTTATTGGTGATAGACATGGTAGTAGTTGGATATTAAATGTTGGTAGCCTTAAACAGTGGTTAGAGGTCTTTGTAGCTAGAACCCACCAACCATTGACAACATTGTAAGAAACCACCATGGGAATAGGTCTTAAATGACGGGGTCTACATTAATTGAGGTCTTAAATGGCAGAGTCTGCCAATTTCTCTTTTTAAAATATTATGTGATGATTATAGAAGCCCGCTTCATATTTAGAAGTATTAAGTGGAAAATGGTTTTGGAAGTATTGGGTGGTTGATGAGGCTTCGTCAGTATTTTGTACCTTGGGAAGGGGTAGGTAAGTAATCGTGTGTGTAATGCAAGGTTAGGTTGAATTACTAATAGATATAACAATTAAATGGAAATCAATCAAGATAAATTTATGTTATGGACAGTTCATAGATTTTTCGGTCACCATAACAACGTTCTGACCCCTTCCTCACTACAACCCATAGGATAGATTTAGAGGAACAGGTCACTTGAGTTGGATATGTTTAGTTGTTAGAGAAGTCTTCTTTTCTCTCATGCTCGATGTTAATGTGACAACCTGTTATTCAAGGAATACCATTAATTCCAAGGTAGTAGTCATAATAAGTATTCTTATCCTATTATTGTTTCCGCTGTGAGTTTAGATTTCTATCAATCTCTGAAGTGCTTATGCTTATTTGCAGGTACCAAATCCAACGATCTGCGCTTTGATGGACTTGAGTTTCGATTTCTATCGAAATTTAGGCCCATTAAGGTATGGGTTGTTACATAAATAGACAACGAAAATAACAACATAACAATAGATAAATAAGGAGTTACATCCTATAACTGACCATCAGACTCAACATCCTACTCGCACTAAATCTTTTCAACTACTATTAACTCCTTAGATACTCGTTTAAGAGCACCCAATAAACTACCAAGGTAATGTAATCCTCCCTCCACCTTGATTGTCCATAACTATCCATAATGCATTCTTTTGGCACTTGGCTAATGGAGGGAAGTACGAAAGCACTTAGCAAGAATATCCACAGCCTATATTATATCTCAAAATGCATAGATAAAATATAATGGAATATATATAACATAGACAATAGTATGATCAAACTAAATTAATACTAAAATAAATTGCATAATGTCATAATACATCATGGTTCATATGACCAATAATGGATATGCATAAGTCAGATTTCTCGAGTACATGAAAATAATTAAGTAAATTCAAAAATATCAAAAAAAAAATTAACTATAATATAACATCGCATAAAATAGTGATGATAAAACTCCAATATTAATAAAATCATAAGCATCTTGCTCATATTTTTAGAAGGTTCCATGCATGGCCACAACAACCAGTTAGGATTAAGATTTTGTTGTTTTGACGATAATAACCATGCGAAAATGGGACCCATCGATTTAACATGTGTTACGTGATGAAGATAACCAATATGAAGTTACAACACGAAGAAAAGTGATACATTTGACATTACAAAGATGATATACGTATGCTTGAAGGTCAAATCGAAGCACAAATATCAAGAAAAAGCAAATTAAGACTATAGAGTGGAGAGCAAGCTATCAATAACATTATATGGTGTTAACAAATCTAACGAAGTCGAAGATAATAATATGGATGGATTAAAAGATGATATATATGCACGATAAATAAAAATGGAGAAAACAAGACAACAAAAGGGTATATAAGCTTTTAAGGAGTTATAATGTACTTAACAATCTACTGGAACACGACGAAGTCAAAGATTCACTTGAAGTTGAACAAATAAGCACAGAAGTCAAGTATGTTATTTATCAAGTCCTTATACTTTAGATTTTTTAAAACCCCACAAACAATCTTCAAACCACTTTGACTATCAACATAACATTCTACACATCATATAGTATTTTTGAGAAAATTTCCAGATTTTTAGGTAAAGTAGAGAAATGCAAAAGGAAGCACGAGAAACAAAAGACTAGGGTTGTGCATTGCATACTGCATGGGTCAACATATAGGATACCACATGTCAACTTGTGTATTACCTCAGGTCGATATGTGGTCATCCTACAGACCAACCTTTGGTGGTCTAAGACGAGTGTTTCTTCTTGCAACGAGTAGGCTTTTGAATTGTCGTGACTCCCTACTTCTTCCTCCTCATCATGCAGTTGCTTTTCCTTATTCCAAAGTGTCATAACTCTTTTGAAGCATCCCTCTACTACTTTAAAAAGCCCTAACATCCCCATATCAAGATAAACCGCTATAACAACTTCCACTGCTCTATCTTATATTATTTGATCTCTAATTTCTCACTTGCACTAAAATTTCCATATCTCATTCTAAAGCAACTTATTGACCAATGATCGTTCATCTTCACTATCCTAAGATCTAGACATTATTTCCACCTAACACTCTACACAACCACTCAAACATCATTTGTGATGGTTATAAGAATTAGTACTTTAAAGTTGACTAATGAGTGTATTGAGGACACAGTCTGTAGTCAAGTTATTTCTTTGTAAAAAGAAAAGTCGAAGTCCTATCGAGGAGTCTTCAAACAGTCAATGTTGAAATCTTGTTGGTTGGTCTTCGGGGAATTGATATTTGTGGAGACTTTAGGAAATTGGTGTTGAAGTCTTACTGTATAATTTGCATCCAATGTTGAATTTGATAGAGTTAAGGGTGTGCCCTAAGGGCAATTATATAATTTGATAATATAGCTTAGCTTTTATAGAGAATCTTGTTCGAAATAAAGTAATCTTTTATTTTTATTTTCTATTGTATATATTATTATATTGGATATAATTAATTTTTAAATACGTTAAATGCATACAAGTGAAAAATCATTAGGAAAGGTATTTAATTGATTACGGTTACGGATGTGCTCGTAACTACGGGTATTGAATCACATAAAATAAAAACTTATTCTTAGATTTTCTAATTAAGGTGTATCGAGAACGAGATATTGATATATCCGTTGGGATTGGTGTACATAATGCTCCCCATATGATGGACGATGATTTATTCATGACCATGGGGGGCACTAAAGGTTACATATGTGTAGTTGTTTGGAACAATTACCGAATAACTTACTAAAAGTCTTCTATAGATCAAATGTTAAATAAAAGATATCACATGACGATGTGTAGTCTTTTGCTTTGAGAATGTTGTGAATCTTAAGTGTCCAAACTATAGTTTGATTTGTTGGATCTGGCTCTTTTGGAAACAAGTGAAATGAGTAATTTTTAGAAGAAAAAAACTTTCTACTTAGATATTAATGAGCCTATTTAAACTATTAATTAATATTAGGTCCAATCTATATTTTAGAATAGTATCTCACTTTATTTTCAAATGTTTATATGTTTATATATATGATGTATAATTTTGATAATATATATATATATTCTTAAACTACTACTTTAGTGAACACTGTAAAAGAAAAGAGTTGGTCTATCAAACTCTAAAAATACTGAAGGTCAATTGTCAGTTAAATATATAGGAGTCCCATTATCTTAAAATATAATAACAGATAGGGAATGTGGAGAACTGATAATAAAAATCAGAAATAAATTGCAAAACCAGAGTGCATGTAATAATCCTCTTCGAAACGGGCCTAATTTTAATCCAATAAATGCTTAATCGAACCTTAAGTCCATCCCAGAGTTGGCTGTTAGTTGGTAAAATTAAAAAAACTACAAAGTTATCTATACTTTCAGAATCTCACAGCAGAAGGGATAAAATATAATAATAACAAAATTAAGTACCTATTTCACATATTTCAAATCTCAAAAATACATCCCAAAATATCCATAATACAAAGTCTCAAAATAAATCACCAACATGTCTAAAATTCTGGGTACAACTGAATATATCAAAAACATAGATAAATTACTAAACCACCACAAATCTTCACTGCCACCTTCATCTTCTCCATCAGCATCATTCCCCCTAACATGTGGGTTGTAATGAGGAGGGAGTCAAAATAACAATGTCTAGTGAATGAAAATCTCAATTTTTACCATAATAGTATTTGGGCAGTATCATTTCGATGAGTATTATGTGTTACGCATCATATACTTTAACCTATTGAGTATACCTCCAATTGTAAGCCAAAGGCTCTTCTAGTCTAGCTCCATAACATACCTCTAACTATAGGCCAATGGCACTTTCCAGCCCAACTTTATAACTCTAACATGGGCGTAACACAACTATGGGGTCTAACGACCCATCTCCGTCAATCACTCCCTAACAATGCAAGATAAAGCACCTAAGCCAGTTAATAATTCGTTAATGGGAAATAGGCAAACTTCGATCATTTAATACATATATCTTAGGTAGATCCCCATCATTTAATACATATACCCAAGATGGACCCCTCTTTGTTGCTTCTTAGCTAACCTTGTAAGAAATCTCATAAGGCCACTTAATACTTCTTTGATGGGAAGGAGGCTAAGTCTACAACAACCACTTAATACCTCAACCTCGAAGTGGATACCCTCCAAAGATTTCCCACTACCGCACCTAAAAGTTAATCCTTACCATTTAGTATTCTTAAATAGGAAGGTGGAAGACCCTATAACAGCCATTTAATACCTCTAACTGAGAAGCGGGAAAGTATTGGGATATCCGTCTTATGACCCGTAACTCAAACCTTGACGTCTCACATCAGTCGGACTATTCATATGTGCTAATAGCAAGATTATTTGGGTAGGCTTACCCTATAGAATTTGGACTAACCTCGCATCCACCATTGATACTTATTATAAGCGATGCCTCACATCAGTTCCAAAGCCACATTGCTGGTAGCTAGATTAGCTGGGTAGGCTTTTATGTGCTTTTAACTGACCTCACATCCCTATAACTTAGTCATATTTCCACTCTTCGATATTACCAAATATATTAGGATACATATATATATAGTGTCTGTGTGTGTAATATACCTCATCTGCATGTATGCATTAAGGCCGTAAGAGGAAACTCCTTATTTTGCCTTTAATTATGGATTAATTACCACAATTATCCTTAACTTCCTTCCTATAGGGAATAGCATTATATATTACCAATTTAATTCATAATTTTACGACATATAAGTTACAAATATATTCATTCCTAATATAAAATATTAGACTAGCTATGTTTTATTAAATACTCTTAGGCATGCTAAAATTGTTTATATACTAAGGTTTTCGCTTCCTATACAAGTTGTTAAAATGTTAAAACTTCCATATTCATACAAGTCTCGGCCTCATACAATAGTTTACAAAATAGATAATATCCTTAGCTAAACAAAACATACCTACATATATATTTAAAAATGGAATCAAAATATCTTTCTTATTTTACATTAACATAGTAGAAACAACGCCTCCATTTCAAGGAAACACAACTTTACAATTTGAATCCTTTATATCATGTTCAACTTTTACACATACAAGCTTGAGGCAAAAAAGGGATTCATATTTACCTAAATTATGAAAATAGGTGGTCCAAACTACAAATAAGAAAATCCATAATTTGCATACGATTTCCTAACTCTTTTCTTTTAGAACCCTTATAGCAACCCACACCTCCGGACACACCAAAATCAAAGCCTAGGGTGAGTTTCGATCTTGCATCGTGCCAAGAAGTACAAGCTGTTGGTTTTTAAAACATTACAGAGACTAAGATAATATCTAAAACAAAAAATCTACACTTTAGGATCTCACAGCGGAAGGAATTAAAATATTAGTATAGACATTTCGGAAAAACTATCTCTAAAAAAACTTAGTTCATATACAATGTTTCCAAAGTACAATATAAAGTCTGATAGGCATTTGATACAATAAATAGCTACATGTGAAACAACAAAGAATAATGGAACTCCTGTGCTTAGCTCCTTTCTCCAAGTATTATGCTAACATCAACTGCTGTCGTATCTTCCTATGGTGTGGTAAAATGAAAGGAGCAGATCGGACAAAAATCTGGTGAATGAGTTGTATTACTAAACATATGGTGATCACAGGTATTTTACTTCGTTTATAATCTATGTGACCTAAGGTATAATACTTGTGTTTGTGAGCTACTTACTAAGGTTGGTTTCATCAACCTAAGGGACTAGTTCTAAATTCACCTACACTCAACATCTTGTAAAGTTTTATACTTAGGGTCGAATAATTAATCGAACCTCAAAATAACGACATATCAAACTAATAACTATTGGAACTATCCCTTAACATAAGATCGCCTACAAAATTAACCTCGGGATTGCGTTTCTAAACTATAACTGCACATATTGTATTTACACATTGAGGAGGAGCCCGAATTAACGACTCGGGCCAAAGACATCTAGGGTCTGCTGCATTCATGTCCAATCTCAATTGTAACACCACTTAGGGAGAGCCTATAATACCGACTTGCATCAAAGACGATTTAGGGTCCACTGCATCTGTGTCCACCTTATATTGGTAATGCGACTTATTGCACAGCGTTGGGCATCTTCATCAATGTGCAGGCCGAATTGCCTGCATATACGGTGGAAACTCTCGTTAGTGTTAGCTCACACACCTCTCCACGCATCCTCGTCAATATTGAACATACACATGGAACCTCTTGTGACTGGAATTTACGATTGAATCGCCCCTATCGAATATCGACTACGCCGAATAAATGGTGTTTAGGCCTAATTGTCAATGTACACATATATCCAGTCCCATATCATCGAAGTTTTGTCAACTTAGGTAAATAATTTCCCTACTAAAATACTATGTACATATATATAATGTATATCTATATATACAAATCTATAACCTAGGCCTTAGGCTGTGGTTCAACTTACGCCTGAAAATCGATGACCGATCGACTACTGAAGAGTCGACCGCTTGTTGTCGACTGACTCTAGTGAGACTGTCAATCGGTCGAAGTTTATTGTCGTTAATTTTTAGTTTTTGTTTTTCTTCATTCTCTATTAATTATCGTTTTATATTAACTACGATAAACTTCTACTTTGTTAATCTTCAATTTCCAATGTTCTCAATTTCAGTTTCAGTTTCTAATCATATTTCACCTATCTGTTCCAAGTTTACAATTCTACATGTAATTCCAACGATTTTCGTGTTTAATCTATAATTTCATTTGTACGATTTCAACTTTACAAATATCATTTATAATCATGTATGTAAGTCCAAAATCGGTCCAGGGTGAAATCCACATGGTGTATACAATTTAAATCTCAAATTCATATCGAATCAAATAAAAGGTGTATCAAGTTAAATCAATTCAAATCATATCTCAGCATTACTTCAAATCAATCAATTTCTATATACTTGCAATTATTAACATCTCGGATTTCAATGATCATCAAATAAACTTTTCTCTCCATATAATTGCAATTAAAATAATCTTGAAATTAAATAAGCTTTTCATTTCAGATTCAAATCAGATAAATTCCCAAATCAAATAGATATATAAACAAATCAAATTACTTATTAATCCATATATTTTATTAATCAACCCACTCACCTTATGTAAGCTTTTACCACCTTAATTTGCTTGGAATCACCTCCGCTTTGATTTTTTGATTTCTCCCTTTCGTTTGATTTTCTCTTCAACTTGGTTGTCTCCTCTTCTTTGCAATCTTTGATTTTAACCTTTGATTTTTTGTTGAAGAATAAGCTGATTTGAAGAGAACAGAGAGTTGAATTTTGGGAGAGACGGAGTTTTGGTACGCTTTGAAATAGATTAGGGTTTTCAATATTAGGTTAGGGTTGTATTTATAGGGGTATGAAATAAAATTAAGTATCAATAAGTTTATGCATCAAAATTTATAAGACATATACTAGGTAATTCATATGGTGTTATAACTTATAACACATTTATGCTTTAATTTTAACATAGAGTAGACAAAAGGGGGGAAAAAGACTTAGCCATGTATGAGATCAAAATCTTAAGCATACATGTTCTACTTTTGTGATTTGTAGCTAATGCAGCTTGAAGAACTTAGCATTCCAACCATCTGGGCCGGAACTAGAATCATCATGTGTAGAGAAAATGGCCATTTTGATTTCCTACTCCGACACTTTCTCCGGCAGCATCTCAGCTCCCACTTCATTAATCAGCCTTCTGCAGTTCACTTTTCGTAATGAATTTTCATATTCTCCATTATATAAATCTATGTAATATGTGTAGCTGTTATCCCAACTTTTGGCAAAGTCGAGATACCCAAAGATTAACTGAAAATCAATGATTATTAGTCATGAACATCGATTGTGCATCGCAGGTTCGCCACGGATATCGATGAATTTTGTCCGAGTCCGGATCGGACTGCAATTGATAAGACATGCCAAGCAAGGTCAGATGAAGCAACATTCCAAATTTCGAGACAATTCGAGTTCGTATGCTCAAGTTATCGCCGATATAAAATGGAAGAGGTATGCTATGGTTCGAATCGATCAGAGCCAAGCCCTAGGTTCGAATCCATCATCCCTACATTACTTCGAATCCACGAGAAGCACCATTGCTTCGACTCCATCAACACAGAGTACTTCGAATCCACCGAGCCACTTCGCCTCGCAACCTTCAGGTTGAATACCTTCGTATCCATCTGGGCTCGATGGTTCGTATCCATCACTCAAACCCATGAAGACCTCTTGCTTCGTACCCATCAGATACTCTGCTTCGAATCGATGCAAGGGTGGCGTGTTCAAATCCATTAAGTGCCTTCCTTCGAATCCATCCGGCTACGTTTAACTCTGTATCGATCGAGACACGTTGGCTATCGATACGAAGTAGGCGCCATTCGAATCCAGGGATATTTGGTGTCTTCGAATCCATCGAGTCAAGGCAGCGAAGTCTCCGGGACGACTCGATCTAACTGGCGACAAAAGCGGATCGATGCAAGGTTTGCGCTCCACGTCACCATCTTCACGTGCAGGAGGATCGATTCGAACGAATCGATTCGAGCATATCGATTCGAACGACTCCAGAGTTCGAAAAACACCAACTTGAATCGATCATAACTCGAGTTCTACAAGTCCAAATGCCATGAAATTTTCACAGAAGCTTAAGCACATGATGAAGAATGTTCACACCAAATTTTAGCTCGATTGGATGATTTCTTGATCGATTCGAACCAAGGGTCGAATCGATCCCAAAGTGGGCCCGGATCTCCAGATTTCGGCCATATGGGCCCCATCAAGTGCCAGAACTGGTCTCCCCTCAATTTAGGCGAAATATCAGCCTCCTACACCTATAAATAGAGCCCCTGGTCATTCAGAAAAGGGGTCGGACAATTTTGAAAGTTAAAGAGCGCCCGGATTCTGCCAGATTTACTCCAGATCACCATTGCTGCCTTAGATTCATACTTAGTTCAGCAAATCAATTGTAATACAACATACGAAATTGTAATCTTCAAGCATCGAGCAATAAAATCATAAAAACCTTGAAGTGGACGTAGGCCGGAGATAGCCGAACCACTATAAATTGTGTGTCACTGTTCATTATTTCTTGATTGCTGCTTGTTACTTGCTTAGATCTGTGATTTGTGTGTGAATACTGTTGATTCGTATTCATACGCTGGTGCTTTCACTACACTTGGGGTTTGTGACCATTTTTGGTGCAAACAGTAGCTGAATTTTCAAATTGGTCCATATCTAAAACGGTCTCTCCATTTTCTACTAATGTGTTAAGTAAATTGTTGTAGTTTTCCTATAAGACATCTTAGTATATAAAAATTTTGAGCATTCATCCCCTTGTGTCAGTCACTTCTCTTTTCCTTTCTATTTTATATCCATTGCTTAATGTTGCAACGCCGGTTTGAGTTGAGTTTGGATTTGATAATACTGTTCGTTGAGTGTCTGGTCCAGTGGATCTTGATCTAGGGCTTGAATAGCTTTCTTACATTTCTGTTGCAGAGTTTGGATTGAATCATGTTGTTTAGGGCTAGCTTTGTTCCAGCTTTTTAATATGTTTTTTGCTATTTTCAAGAAACATACTAAACTACACCAACAAGTGCCATCAGTATATTCAATAGTTTGAAGGTCTAATGCATCACCATAATCATCACATAAATGCCAATAATTTGCATACATGAATGAAGTGCCTTTTCTACTCTTTGGTGTCATTGAAAGATATATGTAGTGGACAGTGGTCACTAGTAGAGCTAGGGAGCACTTCTACCTTGATTTTGGGGATTTTATTAATCATGTCTGCACTTATTAACACCATGTCAAGTATGTAGCTTATTTTCCTTGACTTACCACTTCTCTGTGTGAATTTTAGGCCAGTGTGGCAAGCTTCGATGAGTCCATCAACAGCAACACAGTGGTTGAATTCAGCCACTTGGTCAATTTCAATGTAAGCCCTCCCTTTTCATTTGTTAATAGAACAGCATTAAAGTTTCCAAGTATCATCCACTCTTGTTGAATAGTTTTGATAGATTAATGAGCGTTTCCCATAGATGTTTCCTCGTAGATGCCCAATTATGAGCATACACAAATGCATATAAACTTGAGACCACCTATATTAGCAACCTCAACGGTATTTTGTTGTTCATCCACATTAAGAGTTTGAATATTACATACTGCTTTGTGCCGTAACACCATGATTCTTCCTTTTAATTGAGCTGAATTGTTATTTACTTTTTTCAGTCACTGCCCGACGATTCTTCAAACATGTTTGTTGACTCTGGCCCAAATTTATTTTCTAAAGCAATAATTAAAGTGGGATTAAACTTATTTCTGATGTTAAAGAGGTCTAACTTACGTGTGTCGTTGTTAAGACCTCTAACATTCCAACATAAAAAAGACATTAAGAAGATGCTGCTTTGCTCCATGTCAAAGGAGCAAATGCAACTTTTGGCTGCTCTAACTTTTGTTTGCCCTTGTCAAACTGTTTTTTGTAGGTTGGGTTCTTTTGTAAACTTGCCTTTACTTATCCCATTGTCTTCAGAATCTGATTCACTCACTTCCAAGTTGATGTTTAAGCTTCTGGTTTCACATACACACATACACACACATAGATATGTGTGTGTGTGTGTGTGTGTTACCAAGGAAATTTGACTTGAATGTTTAGTTGCTAAAGTTTAAGAGATGGAGATGAAGTCATGAGTCAACTTGAGTGAGTTTCATAATATACATATCAATTTTTATCAGACACGTAATCATAGTATATAACTAATTATCCATGAATTGAAACATATCTTAACAAGAATAAGGCATGCAGTTGTATATGTGAATAGATAACCTTTAAAAGGGTTTATATTAAAATATTATATTTTATATATCAATTATCAACTTTCCTTTTAAAACACACTATTAACAATTTTCTTGTTAACCCAAGATGTACAAGGCAAATTGGTCCATGCTCGAAATTGGCTTGGATAACCTAAAGTTAGCTTGTGAGAAGTATGCAAGAAGTACGCATGTCCATGGTTTTAATTATAGAGTACACATCCAAGGTATAAAGATCATATGTTGGACATAAGGCATATTGTCATTCAAAAGACATTATTCCATAATATGATGTACACGATTTTATACTCAAGAGTCCAATATGCAAAACATTACAAGTTCTCAATATGCTACTGAAATCCCCAAATTGATTACAATTTTAGAAATGTAAGAAAAGTAGAAAGGAAAATTCATCCCTTTTATATTACCATGGGGTTCATATTTATAGGGGTAGAGTGGGACGACACAGCTACAACGTGGCTCACGGCACTTTTGATTTTCGGCATCATTCATTGTGTTGATAGCACTCGGCATCCCTTCATTAATTGCTTATTTTCGACAATCTCTAGTATGTTGTCAATATGCGACATTCTGCTTTTATGACATCTGTCCTTGCTTTAATGATATATGACATCCTTGCTTTAATGATATACGACTTCCTTGTCGTATGGGTAATCATCTGTGAACATTGATGGTCTTCGGCATCCCGCATTGATGACTTACGATATCTTAGCAAACCTGGGACACTTACAACAACCTTCTTTTATATTGATGGTACATGACATCTTGCAAAATACTGGTGGTTTACAATGTCTATATAATGTTGTCGGCATTTGGCACTTTACTTTATTCTAGTCCTCCAATATCCCTTCATATGGTTGACATATGGCAACCACTTTCATACTGATGAAATGCGGCACCTTGTTTATATTGTTGAATTTCAACATCCCTCTTTTCATTGTTAGTATTCGATATCTTCTTCCATTGTTGATTTACGACATCATTTCCAGATGCGGGCGTTCAATATCCTTTCCATGCAATTCGACATCCAATGCCGCTTGTATATGCTTTATAATGGTTGCGATTGCAAAGGCTTGACATCCAATTCTTTGATATCTATGAACAATGCAGAACTTTTCTTTGACTGTCTTCCAACTTGATATGTTCTGGACTATTGCTTTTTAGCATCTGTTGTTATTCGACATCCCTTGGCATGATAGTAATATATGTTGCTTAAGTACATGACATCTCTTTCCTTCTAAACGTTTGACAACCCCTCATGCTGTTGAAATTCGTTACCCCCTAGAGTAGAAGAAATGTTGACTTTTCATATCGACGCCTTGATAATAGCGCTTGCCACCTATCGGCATTTCACTCAAATCTGTATCATTTGTTTAAATCAAGATCAAAGGCTCTGGTTCTTCCTCTTCTCCCATATAAGTACCCGTTCCTCTCTTTCTTCTTTCTTCTTTCTTTTACCTACGAACCAAGCTTCAAAATAAATATTTTTTAATTTTCAATTTCACTCGAAAATTTTCAATTTTCTTCGGCGTTCAAGCTTATCTCAAGGTTCGATTTCATTTTCTATTTGAATTAATCGAAAGCATTATGTTAGGGATTTTCAATTTCGAATTGAAATGGGAGTTTACTGATCAGGTATTGGTTATAAATCTTTGGGTTTAAAGTTAAACCATATATTTATTATGATTCTGGGTGGATTTAGCATCTACATTAGCATGTCATTTGGGGTTTAATCGATTGATTAAAGCCTGATGGCGGCAATTTGATAATCTTGGGCTTTCATGTTTAATTAAGAACTTGGTTGTTTGTAAGAAACCTGAAATCCGCTTCAAAATTTGACAACTACTTGGTTTCGAAGTTATTGCCTTTCGAAACCTAACATTTAACCTAGTAATCGATATCCCAAAAGGTTTCGCCCTTTAGCAATTGTTTACGCAACTAATTAGAAGCTTGGAACCCATCTAGGAATTTGGTAACTGAATTAAAATATGAAGCCTTTATAGTGTCGGCAATTAATTAAAAACCCTATATCTATTTAAAAGTTTGACATCTGTTTTGAAGGGTCATCACTTAGGTTACAGATCTGATATCCTCACATTCATTCACTGCTCTTTTAAAACCTGATAACTACTTATAGTGTTGATGTATTTGTTGTAAATTCATTATCCAGCTTAAGCCTTACACAACATCTTTAGTTTGTAATGTAGGTATTGTACAATAGGTTTATAAATGACCTATTCACTCAACGTCTTCATGAACTCAACAATTGGTGAAAGCTCTTCTAAACTAATATAACATTATTCACTATTCACAAATTTGATAATGGTTTTTATAAGACGCTATTAATACGATATCTCATGAATTCGATATTAGATTACTAATTCGGCCTTCAATTTAAGATACTATTAATATGATATTTAAATTAGGCCTTATTGACTAGTTAGAATCTCAACATCTTATCATAGATTTAAAAATTGTTAATAAATTTTCAACTAATTATAAATTTCCCAAGTACTTTACAAATTCAACATCTCATTATAAGCCCAACATCTATAAATGGGCTACCTAACGGGTTATTAACTTATTGCAGATGTTATAGCGAGTTTTGGATTTCGATATTTTACCATCACGACTTGAATAACTTTTAATTAATTAACTATTCTTTGGCTAGGGATTTAATTGTCTATTTCACATTTATGCGTATTCCAAATTTTGTAAAATGTGCAATACTTCCCTATTTCTGTGTAATATCTCTTGGTAAATAAATGGACAGCACGAAACTGAGCAAAGGTTCCAAGTCTTCTTCCTTCTTAAAGAAAGGAGATTATCAATCTCTCATCACTACTCAGGAAAAGGTAGACACTATCCTTCAATAATTTGGGATTACGGGTATGGAATCTATAATTGTCAGTCCACCCGATAGGATAAATAACTCTCCAAAGGGGTTCTTTGCTTTCGCTCCTATTCATATCTGGCACTTCGGATATCTTCCTTCCACTGAATTCATTCTGCAATTTCTAGAGCACTTAGGCCTTGCACCAATTTAGCTGACCCTTAATTCTTACACCTACTTGAGCTGCTTAGAAGTCCTTGCTCGGGAAGCGAAGCTCTCATCTTTAAAAGCTAAGACCATCCATTCATTGGTGAATCTTGTAAGAATAAGCAATCAAACGGATGCCATGTGTATCGTCTTCTTCCTTTTCCAAAAAGCTTAATCACCAATCCGATTAATAACATGAGGGGCTGGAAGAATCAATTCTCCTATAACAGATGTTATACCCTAAGATAAGGGGGTCCTTCACTGTCTTTAGTAAGTTTTTTTACACTTTTTCATTCTCTTACGATGAATCTTTTTTAGAATCTTCTCTTAAAAAATATAAGTCCTCCATCATCTCAAATAGTAAGACTCTGACGTCGATTTCTAAAAACTTGGGGAACAGGCTCATGCTCTTGACAAAGTGATTGTAAAACCTTTGACGATAAAGGGGGATGCTTATGAGAGGCGATATTTAATGGTTAGTGATAAGAAAACCTTCTCCTTTTCTTCTCCTATCCAGGGTGATTCTTCTGGTAAGTTTTCGTTATGACTTGAATGAAGCTTCTTATATCGGTATCTTATGAATTTTTCTTTGATCTAGGTTCATCAGCTGGTTGCAACTTCCAAGCATAGAAAAGCTAAAGATCGCACTTCTTCCCTGGCCGAGCTAACTAAACCTGCTCCTGTTATGGATTCCATTGCTAAAGTTGTTGATGCTATAAAAAGGAAAGCGGGTGTCAAAGCCTCAACTGATACTTCAGTTCCCTCTCCGAATAAAAAGCCTAAACTCGGGAATGCCCAGACATCTAATGTTGTTGCTGGCAAGTCGAGTATAGATGCTTCCTTGACTACTCAAGGTCCTAGCACAATTGATTTAGGCTCCTCGGATCAAGATGCACAAGGACCGATAGAGGAGGTTCATACTACGGATCCCTTGCTGAACATCTTGCTTCCCACTTTGGCTTCAGGTTTTCAACGCTTATTTGAGGAGTTAGGTCTGACTCTCCTTCTCAATGATTCTCTTCCTTAAGAGATTCAAGCTCAAACTACCCCTATGGACTTTAATAGTCTTATCCGTTCGATCATCCAATCCGAACTGTGGCTTCTCTTATGCCATTGCAGTCATCATCCTTTTCAACAGATCATCTTTATGTTCTTTTCCAACAACTTTTGCCAGTACGTATCTTCTTGTGTTTAAATATCTTAGATTTTTAACTTGGTATGTCATTACTTAACTTGTGCATATTGTATGTTTCAGGCGACCAAGCACATGTTCTTTCTCCAATATGCCTCTCAAGGACCTTCTACTCAAATTATCGAACTTAAGGAACAAGTTTCTTTGCTTACTATAGAGAAAGATAATGTTATTCTTGAGAAGGGACAAGTTGCCTCCTTCCTTGATGAGGAAAAGAAAGCTAAACTACTATTGGAAGAGGAGGTGAAAGCTCTAAGAGTAGACCTTGAGATGACCAACAAAGAGAAAGCCATCATGACCGGTAAAGTGAGGTCTTGAAAGACAAGGTGGAAACTAAGGGCGTCGTCCTGGTTTGTGCTAACAGCATTATAAAAGACGCTAAGGAGAAAGTTTTCTTCTTTCTTGACCAGGCTTTTACTATAATTATGAAAAAGTGCTATGAAGATGCTCTTTTTGTAGCATATGGTGATAACATCAACAAATGCTTGGATTTGGATTTTCCTTCCCTCCAAATCTTAAGGACAAATTTAGAAGGAAGTTCAGTCTCATATTGGGAAGAGCCAAGGAATCGCTTCAAGATGAATTCCCTGAAGAAGAAACTGTCGATCTGAAGAAGTTACCGTCTTTTGATGACCTCCCACTTGAAGAAGGTGGAGATTCAGATGAAGAGGTAGATGCTAATGAACATGATGATGTCAATGATAATCGGGATGGTGATGGTAGTGAGAAGGGTCTAGAAAGACCAAAAGACGGGGGAAACGGATCAGGTGGTCATGACTCATCTGTCCATGATGCAGATCTTTCTGATTTACTCAATCTTCATGGTACTTCACAAGAAAACATTCTTCCAAAAGATGTTCTTCCCTCAGTCAGCGGCCGGAAGAGAAGGCTTAAGTTTCAGTTACGTAGGTATGGAATTTATTATTTAAATGTCTTAAGTTATCTGCAAGGTTTTAGCTAATACGTTTATCACTTTAGTTAAGGAAGAGATCCAAATATTATTTTGAGACTATGTATGGGAAGTGCGAGAGGGAGGTGTTCCAATTAAATAAGGAGGTAAAAAGGATAGTCAAAAAGCATAACGAATTATCTAAAAAGTACAGACGCCCTAGCCTTCATGCCAAATGATTAAAAAACTTCAAAGAGAAATGAGTTACTCGACTCTTAAAAGAATCTCGTCTTCATAGAGAAAGAGCTTTAAAAGAAAATGCAGAGTTGACTACTCTTTTCTATATGCTTATTGAGAACAGGGATGCTTCAATAGAATTTCTCTACAAAGCTTATTATAGAAGTCTTTTCGTTGATTTTTCTTTCTTGAGAAAGAAGAGTGGAGGTTTGATTAGATGTCTCCATAAAGGTATTTAGATGAGCATGGGTCTAATCCTCATCCCAGGGCATGTTGGAATCTTTCTAGGGTGGCGACCATTCCCTTTACTCCAAACACTCTTCCTTCCGAAAAAGTTAAATATAACAATGAGATATTTATATCTGAGTCTTACAAGGGATCAATATTGTATGAACCTAAGTACTTTTGTTTTTAATATGTAATTCAAACAGTTTTATGAACGACGGTTTTTTTTTATTTCTTCGTAACTTAGCTTATCTTCATAAATCCTACAAATTAGAGAATCATCTGGTAGTCCTATTTCTATGGAACCTTTAAGTAATTTATCAAATTAAAGAGGGACTTTAAAGAGAAATTGTTAACTCTTAAAACTTCTCGATTGGCTAAATATTGTTTCCTTAAAGATCTCCAAGAAGTTTATACATGATTTCCACACTTTCTGTTTGGTTTCTTAGGTGATAAAAATGATAAACTGCTTAGTAAGACACGAACTAACCACGCTAAGTTGTTATGTGGTGAGATTAGTCCTCTAGTCGGAAAATGGGACTATCATCAACTCCCTCCAGCTAATATTCCTCAAGGGTAAAAGACTCGAACTGTGGTTTCTAAACTTTGAGATTTAAATGCATAAAACTTATATTATTGACGTGATTTGAATTTGTTCATGCTTGTCATTCTTTTTGTTGTTATTAAAGAAAGCATTTCCTTCATATTGATTTCTTTTTTACTTCTTTTCATTTTAGGTAAAATAATCAACACTTAAACTTAGCAGTGCAAGTCTCCTTTCTCGATTGGACAATATTACTGCCAAGATAAGGTTGGCCATTGGGGAGAAACGTTCTTTTCAGGACACTTCAACCTTGTTATTTTCGAACAACCTGGATGCACAAAAATGGCATATAAAATACTAGCAATTGAAATCTACATTAAGTGGTATGAAGGAGATGATTTCCAATTTAGAGGAAAATATTAAGGAAAAGGATAAAGAAATCCAAGAGTTAAAAGAAGAAAATGGATATGATTGGGCAGTCGGGACCTTTAGTCCAAGGAACAGAAGTTGATGCGAAAATTGACCGACTCCATCAAATGATAATGGATCTTGAAGTAAACTTACTGAAGAGCCAAGCATTCTGTCAATCCTTAAAGTTTATTGCAAGTGGAGGCAAATGCAACCTTCCTACCCCTACTCCGTTGATTGGTAAAGAAAAGTTTTCTGCTTTGTTGAACCCACCTTTAAGTCTAGATGATAACGAAATCGTTCGATGAAGTAAAAGGGTCGGATATAAATGAGTTTAATTTTTGAATAAACAATGGGATGATAAAGTTTCTTCATATGTTAATAATTATCAAAACCAGGTGGAGAAACTTGAGGATGAAAAATACGCTCTTGAACAGGAGGCTAAAAAATTAAAGAGCGAAATTCAAACTCTTAAGGAAGCCAATAAGGCGTTCAATCATGCATTGAAAATTCAAATTGATCCGACTGATGATGCAGATAATATTCGAAAGAAAGAAAAGAAGCTCAATAAACTTTTGGATATAACAATTCGTCACATTGTTGAACCTTCTTCAGTCATTGAAACTTTGAAAGGGGAGATGCGGAAACTTGACATCTAATGGAAAATTGCTTATGATTTTTTGAGCAAATTTCACTTTTGGTTACCTGCAATTCTCGTATATCATATGTAAAACAAATAAATTTGTACCTGAATGATTGTTACCTTGAATGAACTTTGCATTCTTCTTTTTGTATTTGTTGAATTGTCATATAACATGTTTTCATAAGCTTTAATTCTGATGCAATACGATATGTAACCTTTGATTAAGTATTGGTTGGCCTTCTTAATATAAACCCTGCCATTAAGACCTGAAATTTGTTTTGATCAAGAGATTAGTAATTTAGTTAATCAAGAATTTGGAAGAATCCCTCCTTTATTTAACAGGAAATTTAGTAATTTTTCTAATAACAAAGATTCTTGTTATCGGGAAATTTGAACTCCATTCTGGGAGCACTTAATTTAGCAATTTGAGGAATGAAGCTTTTACTAACTTCGTCCTTTAGCTTTATCACTTGGAGCTTTGGAGCTCGACGCTTGAAGATTTAGTCTTGATAAAGTATATATCGAGAAATCCGTATCATAATCATTTATATTGAAGACCAAAAATTCTTTGGCAATAATGTCATTTGGATAGAAAACAAGAAATCTATCCGGTAATAATTCGATTTAAGAGACCAGAAAGTTGTCTTGCAATAACTTTGAAGCAGAAATCCAAGAAACCATCCAGAAAAGATATCATTTTGAATAGAATACCATAAAGTTATCTGGTAAGAGGAGTAGAAATCTGATTATTAACGGAGATTCCCATTATTTAATCACTAAAATTTTCATTTATACGATAAATAGTTTTTGATCCTTCCTCTAAGGGTTGCCTCAGCTTTGCCTTGGTGCAAAACCTAATGTGTTTGACTATCCTTCTTCTAGAAGATTGTTTTTGCATTTGAATGATTTTCCTCGAGAAGACTGCCTGAATCCTTCTTTAGGACAGAGTTTAATTTGTTTTTGCATTCGGTTGATCTTTCTCTAGAACACTGCCTCTTACTACACTTCGGGTAGTGATTTAGGCTTTGATTGATTTCTTTTGTTATCGTCTTTAGGTAAGGATCTGAACTTTGATCGAACCCCTTATCACCATGTTAGGTGATGATTTAGGTTTTGGTCAGTGTATTTTGGTTAGCTATCTTGAGCAAAACGAAAGTCTTACCTGTCCTCTAGGAGGCGGTCCGGTCAGGTCTTAGAGGTGGAACCGAAAGCTGGTTCAGTGCTTTGGCTAGGCCATCTCAGGCAGGATCAAAGGTTTACTCCGTTCTTCCTCTTTGAGGCATTACAGACAAGCCTTATTAGCGGACTAAAGGCTGGTCAGTGCTCTGGCCAGGCAATCTTAGGCGGGACCAAAGGCTTACTCCATCATCCCTTTAGGAGGCGCTTCGGTCAGGCCATGTAGGCAGGACCGAAGATTGCAGCGCTCTGGCCAGACCTTATAGGCGGGACCAGAGGCTTACTCTGACCTCCCTCTAGAAGGTGCTTTGACCAGGCCATTATGGCAGAATCAAAGGCTTTTTTCCTTTATTTTATAAATCCTCCTTATGAAACATTTCTCTTTATTGAGTATTTGATCCTTGCAGACACATCGGTTAAATCTCTTTAACAAACTCTTGAAGCTCACCTTTGGCTAAGAAGTTCTCAATCATCCCTTTAGAGCTCGGCATTAGTTGGTTTCATGCTCATTCGTTCTATGATATTGACAATAAGTACCTCCAAGATTCCATTCATTTTTCGATTGCTTCTTCTTAGAAGGCCAATAATCTAGTTCCTTTTGGTTAGAAGATAAATGTTCTCATTAGAGGTGGTAAGGGAATGGGTTCTAGTGAATCGAGAGTTTTTAGGGAGTTGTGTCCTTGATTGCTTCTTGGCTCCCTTATAACATTGGATTTGTGCATTAGCATCATCCGTGAACTTTCTTTTTGAAGATTCTTGAATCTTAACTGGGGCAAGAGCATAATCAATTACCTTATTCCACCTCTGGGCAAATCTGTCGAAATCTCTTGTTATTTCCTCTTTAAATATAGTTCCTTTGGATTAAGATTGAATGGCACTTCTTATTTTTAAGAACAAACTATCTCCCTTTGGGTTCTCTTTTCCCAAGGCAAAGATTGGGGTAGTACCTATGTGGAATGAGTTTAGACTCCATTTGTCCAGATTATAGCTACTTGCTTTTTTTCTTTCATAATTTGCATGGTCGATAATCTTAACATTTGTTCTTCATGAAACCGAGGGTCGTAAGGGACTTGAATAACTGGTTTGGCCAAACGAGGCTCGGAAAATCCTTATTCAGAAATAGTCATTATGTTGTCCAAAAAAGGTTATGTAGAGTTCGGATAGTTCCCTTATGGAATATGAGGTTAAATCTTCTAGACCCCTTATATGCAGGCTAAGGGAAGTTCGATATGGGATATACAGAAGATCGGAGGTTCAGACCCTCCTTTTAGCACCAAAATTTTGACAATTTTTCTTATTAGTCTAAGATGTACAAGGAAAATTGGTCAATGCTCGAAATTGGCTTGGATAACCTAAAATTAGCTTGCGAGAAGTATGTAAGAAG
The DNA here is from genome assembly GCA_030737815.1 of Allium fistulosum. Taxonomy (NCBI): domain Eukaryota; kingdom Viridiplantae; phylum Streptophyta; class Magnoliopsida; order Asparagales; family Amaryllidaceae; genus Allium; species Allium fistulosum. The sequence goes on from CM060904.1 coordinate 923,367,925, forward strand.
TACGCATGTCCATGGTGTAACAATCCGTAATTTTCGATAATTAAAATATGTTGATTTAATGAAGATTGGTGATTTAATGTTGGAAGAAATAAAATTTTGTGATTAAATGATAAGAATGAAATTGGATTAAAGTGTAACGGTATTAATTTAGGGTAATATTAGTTTAAGGTAACCTATAATTGCATTGAATGTGATTCCAATTAATTAGAATGATTAAAAGTCATAATTGGTTATAGATTGTAAATTAATTATAATAAGGTGTATTAATTGATAATTGGATTAAAGGAGTAATTGATAGTTTAAATGTTGAGTTATTAATGAAATAATGTGTAACAAATTGTAATTAAATGAAATTTGTGTAATGTGAGTTGTTATAACATTTGTTTGTAAATAATAAACTTACAAATGTTATTAAATGAAAAAATGGTGACAATTGTTATTTGTTACCAATCTATTTAAATCAATTGCAAATAAATGCAAATAAATGTTACATTAATGTGAGTTAAGACAATAACTGTAAATTGTGAATGTAATAAAGGGAATAGAAATGTTAATTATATTCATAAGGTAATAATTGATTTAATAAAAGAGTGAAATCAAGATAAATAAATTAATTGAATATAATTGAAATATAGTAGTTAATACAAATAAAAGATGGAAATTGTAGCATATTAGTGAAATAAGATATCAACAAATATTAACTATGTTATTAGAGTAATAATTGATTGAATATAAAGATTGAAATCACATTAAATCAATTTATTGGAATTAAATTATAATTAATTGGTTTAATTGCAGTTGAAACTGAACACTGTATGTTGGGAAATAATTAACACTGAAACTTTAGGTAAACTTGTTTTAAGTTATTGTAAATGTCCAAGTAATCAAAAATGATGAAATTTGTTAGTTATTAAACTTGAAATTAAAAAGGTGATTTAATTAATTTAATTTTAATTTATTTAATTAACGTGAAAATAGCCATTTTGGCCACAACCTCGAATTTTGACGAAACCAGTTTCATCGGATCTGTAGCAGTGAAATTATTGTAAGGTTTCAAGTTTCGTAGCGATCGGACTTGTCATTTGATCGTACAGACACGAAACGCCTAGAAATCAATTTAATTAAATTCAATTGAAATCAATTTGAAATAAGCTGATTTTAAGCTAACTTCTTCATACGATGGAACTAGGACTTGAAACCTGTTCCATTGAGTTTAAAAATATCGAAAACATTTATTTCAATATATGGGATGACTCACTTTCGCTTCGGAAGCGAAACGGGCTATTCGGGTCGTTTATCGTTCAACTTTCAAATCGATCTAGCCCATTCATTTCTATTTCTGATCTGCCTATAAATAGCCTGTTATAAACCCTAAATATTTCTTATTCCATTTGCATGTACGTACAATTGTATATGCTTCTCTCTTTCCAATGGCAGACAAACCAAAACCAATTCCAAATTCAAATTGCAAATCAAAATCGAATTGAAAAATCAAACTCCTCAAAAAAATTCGAAAAAAATATAAAATCGAAGATCTCAACTATACGAATCTGCGTCTGGTGTCTGTTTCTGCAAACGATGCTCGAGTCAACCAGAAATCACGGTCAAAGTCATAATTGGGGGTTTTGATTTCGTCGTCAATCGACGAAATTGATTTAGGGGTTTTGTGGAGATTGTCACGTGGAGTCATGGGCTGGTGATCAATTGAGCTAGTTTGGCCTGAGGCGGCGGGAAAGTGGCGTTAGGGTTTCGAAAACCCTAGTTTTGGGGTGGCGGCGCACGCGGTTAGAGGCGATCGGAGGGGGTCAGCTGTGTAGGCGGCTGCGTCGCGAGTCGAACGGCGGTGGTGCCGTGGGCCGTAGTGGCGTGTAGAGGCCGCGATTTGGTGGTCAACGCTGTGTCATGGTCGCGGTTCCGGTAGAGAGTAGCGCTTAGGGTTTCGGTTGCAATGTGTTCAGGCAAGGTGATGAGGCAAACCATGATTTGTCTATATTTATTTATTTAAATTTGAATTTCAAACTTCTAACTATCATATTGAATTTCAAACTTCATACGAGGTCGGATTCTGCGCGGTTTGTTCCGCTGCGACCGTATTGAAATTCCGGACATTATGAAACTGGTTTGGACGAATTCTGAGACTGTTTGAATTTTGGGCCTAAATTGAATTTTAATTCGATTTAAAATCGAAGGTGAGTGTTTTAACCCACTCACAACTTCTAAAATTTCTTATGTTAGTTAAATTAATTTATGATGTGATTAGAAATTTATTTATGGTTGTTTGGTATATTTAAATCGTCATTCCAGTTAATTTGAATTTATTTTGAATGAAATTGTCATTTAATTTATTATTGAATGTAAATAGCCAGCTAATTACCCGTAAATGATAACCTGTTATTTGTTGAAATTTATTGGTCGAATTGGATGATGATTATGATGGATGTTTGGTTGTTGATATTGGATGATTGGATGTTATGTTTGATTTATATATTGTTATCACTCTGCAAGTTCCCTATGGGTTGAAATGATACATACCCGAACGACCTATACATTAGGAAAAATCGTTATGGGTTGAAACGATAGACTCGAGCGATTTTATGGATTTTATTTAATTCGGGATTGCGGTTTGAAATGATATATAACCGTAAAATTTTAAATTGCGGATTGAAATGATAAATATCTGTATCACTTGACATAGGGTAGAAAATTATATACGGACACCGGTTTGGTTAAATTAAATGATTTTAATTCTTTAAACTTTGAATTTAGTCAACTGGCATTTTCAAATAGAAACTGATTTATATAAACTGAATTATTTTCGATAATCCAAGTGTTAATGTTGAAATTGGAATTGATTAAATGAATTGTTCAAAGGATTTAAATCTGAATTTCAAAGTTGAAGTGTCAAATATAAATGAATTTATCGGAATTGAGTTATTGAAATTGTTTGATTAGAACTTTGAAACCTATTTTAAACTAATTTAAACTATTTTAATCAATTTTAAACTAATTCAATTTATTTTAATCTATTACAACCTATTTAATCCAATTTAATCTATTTTGCATATTTTAAACTAATTAAATTTATTTAAACTATTTTTAATCTATTTAATATAATTTAAATCTATTTAGTCTATTTAAAATTATTTAATCTATTTTAAATTTATTTAATCTATTTAAATTTATTCAATCTATTCAATCTATTTTAAATCTATTCAATCTATTTTAAATCTAATTAAATCTAATTTAAACTATTTATGACTATTTATGACTATCTAAACTATTTTCTAAAATTGCAAACTGTGGAAAGTTAAAGTATTTATATTTAAATCTTTGATGATGATATAACTTAAGTTGGAATTCGAAATTGATACCTTTTTATGAAATGACATATTTGAGTAAATATGATTTTGAAAGTGAAGACGATTTTGAGTAAATATGATTTTGAAAGTGAAGACGATTTTGAGTGTATGATTTTGAAAGTGAAGACGATTTTGAAAGTGAATATGGTTTTGAAAGTAAATACGATTTCGAAAGTGATATGGTTTGAAATCGAATATGATATTTTAATATTAAGTATGAATTGACTTTTGAAATATAAAAGAACCATCCGGTGTGTAATAAGCGTTTGGTTGTTAAAGAGACCGGGATCGGATATTGTCATACTCTCTGCCAATACCGAAAACCACTTTAACAACTGTGTACGTGGTGGAGATTCCAGAAATGAAGTATGATGGTTTGGCGAACGATTCTGTATAAGGTATTTACGTGATCCTGACTCCCGTGAGTCAGCTTGATGTGGCTAAAATCAGGAGCTATGCCGGGCCAAGTGAGGTCATTCCGCCTATCGGGCACACTTCTTCGATACTATATTCTGACTTTGTGATTGATTGGTGGCCACCGTTGATTTTGATTTGGGAGTGTGTTCCGAGGTGGGCGGTAGTAGCTACTATGCGTTACCACCAGTCCGGATCCGCAAACGGTATATCTACCCTGGGCATTGCCTCATGTGCCTTATCGCATGCCTTATCGCGCCTTCTACGAGTTTGTTTTGTACCATACCTATGGACTGCCCTCTGATAGCCTCCAGTTTACGGAGAAGTTACGGTACTGTATAGACTATGGGAATATATAAAATGTGTTAAGGAGGATATGGGTAACGCCTTAACGCTATTTTAATACTTTTACTTTACTGTAGACATATTATAATAACGTATTGTACTACATAGTAAATAGTTTAACGGATCCTTAAGAGATGTAAATCCCGAACATCTTTTGTAACGACCCGTAAATTTCAACTGTTTTAATAACGTAATTAGTTAAAATTTTGTGAAATTTTAAACGATAAAATTTTGAAATAAAAATTTAATATTTGGAATACGTCTAGTTAAAAATAGCAACTGGTAAATTTTCGTCCGAAAATATGAAAGTTTATTTCGCGCGTAAATTCGCTTCAATTTAATCAGTTAAAAAGCGATGAAAATAAAATGTTTCCGAAACCTAAATATTTTTACATAAAAAAATTCTAAACCATCTTCTGAGCAAGATGTCAGTTTGTCGTTTTTCCAAATTCGGACATCTTTGACTCCGTCGATCTTATTTTTCTGCGTTTTTCTTGCATTTTCCACTATTAGAAAATTCGAATTTTTTTTTTATTCAATCATACCACTGATATCTACATACCGTTTTGATCATCTCATCGTGCTGATCTCCACGATGTATTTATTCCTGTGTTTTAAGGTCTGGTACGCGTCGGAGAAATCGGAAAAGAAAAACGATTTCCATACCGTTTAACATTTTGTTTTCGGTCCATTCGTTTCCCTCAGTTGAATGAATGTTTTTTTTTTTTTGGACGACAATAGAACTTGTATATCACAATAGAGAGTTCAAGCTGCTCAGGGCATAGTTCCAAACTCCCATTAACCACAAAGCAAAACACACATGCATTATTTTCTTATTCAAACACGCAACACAGACATTCATAATAAACTTCATGCTGTAACAGCAAGGGCTCCAGCCTCAGTAAGATGTGGCACCAATTTGCCTGCACTGTTTGACGCCATAAGATCATCACAGCCACCAATATGCTTTCTTTCCATATTCCCAAAAGAAATTAAATTTTACTGTTACTATTCTCCGTGATTTCAACTTAACCACTGGTTCGTTCCATTCATTTCTTACTGTATTAATCAATAGCCACTTGTTTATTATTTCCAGAAAATATAATTTCTGATTCTTGAAATTCCACCTTTTCAAACTGTTTGGCTGTTCGCTGTAAATTATGGTCCAGTTTTATTCCATTCAAAACCATGTAAAAAAAAAGTTGCTCGGCCTTTCCCCTCATCGATCTCAAAACCGTCATCGCCTCAACAACCCATCCGCCAAACTCACCTTAGATCTCACGCAATCCACCCACATCCCACTTAATCAAACCTTCGCGACCTTAGCCATTAGCTCCGCTTTCCTAGACCATAACATGAGCTCGCCATGGTTTCCAGCCGAAACAGCCCAGTCGCCTTCCTTCCATCCCCGTCTGCGATTCAAATCGCCTTCCACCATTCTAAAACCCACAGCAACATCTGCCACACTGATACCCGGCCTCTGCCCATTACATCCGCCTCACATCAAACTGGTCGCATGCCTCTGACCCTATCACCATTCTTCCTCTCGGCCTTTCTCTGCATCGGCCAAGCTTGCCGAGCCTTGTGACGTGCTCTGCCTGCTACCCACCACATCTTCCCGCCACCTCATCTCTGGAGCCCTTCACTGCAGCAAAGCTACAGCCATCATTTTGACAACAACTTCTTTCTCTAGCACCTTGCTTCTCATTTATATAAACAACTTGTATATATAAGGTATGCATGAGTTTTGTTTTGCATTTATATACTAGTCAGGTATTAGTTCCTGTAGCATGTGTTTACAAATCAATATAAATCTCATATAGGCTGTTAGTTGCATGAGTTTATGGGTTTTATATGTGCTAGAGATATTATGTTTATAAAAGAAATTTATTTATATTATATTGTAAAGTGTTCGATTTGGTTATATAAGTTTTAAAATATGTTAGTACATAAATTATAGTCTATGTAAACATTTTTTTTAGAGTTTAAAACATCAGTTTGCATAATGAGATCTAAAGTTATATTCGGCTGTACTGACCTACACATGCCATTGTACTTTTTACTTTTGTATATGTTATAATATATTTATATTGTAGTATACTAGTTATACATACTATATATTATTTTGTAACCATTGTTTATAAATATGTATATTGGTTACAAATTTAAATTTTTACATGTATTCGTTCGTACATATATTATTGTTAGTATATTATATATGTTAGTGCATTTATTTTACATTTTTGATATGATCTGTTTTAGTAGCGAGTGTATATATATATATATATATATTATAATGTAAGTTATAAAATTTTGCATAGAAGTATGGGTTGGAGTCTGCATAGGTGGGCTAGTTATATAAATTCAGTCTGGTTATATATATGAGTCCGCTTATGATAATTATCTCCATTGATCCAGTTTTGATTTTATTCCGTTCATTTCTGTTCATCAGCTTTATTCGTCGGATTCGTACCGATTTTGTTTGCTTGGATTTGCAATTCAAATTCTGTATCTGTATCAGTGTGCGTATCCGTGTCATCTTCTCGTTCATCATCTAGCCTCGAAAGGTGAGCAATCACTCACGATTAATGTTCTTTTATTTATTAAATTTGATTTCAATTGAAACGACAATTGAAATATGCTGCTGTTAGATATTTACACCGTTATTACCTGTATCAGTTCACCTGTGACATCTGACACCATTATCTGTTATATATGCAATGATAATCCAGTTTGGTTGTTAAATGATTGATTGTTTGATGTTTACAATTGGACGTTAAAATTGTAATGTATAAAGTGATAAATATTATGCAAATAAATTTGACGTAGGATAATTAAAATTTGAATCGACACATATGTTGAATTTGATTAGTTGAATATGACCTTTTTTAATTGTTAAATTAATTGACATGTAGAATAGTGATAATTACACTTTGAACCATTGAACGTATATTGGATTAATTGTTGTAGAAATTGAAATAGATGACAAGTGAAAACCGTAATGTAGTAATCTTTAATCTACATGAAATGATAGTGTAGATTCTAGAGATAATTATATTATTTCGTACAAATAACAATGCGAATTAATACGATTATTTCGGGATTATTTGAATTGATTATTGGATTGTTATTGTTCGTTGTTATTGCTTGTTTATTTACTTTGACACCATCCCAGTTATCACACTGCAAGTTCCCTTTGTTATATTTTGATTTTGAATAGAATTGGAATCGGGTTGAAATGATAAATACCCAAATTAAACTTTGACCTAGGATAGAGAATTAAATAAAACCCGATTGGTCAATAATTTGATTTAAAAGTAAACGAAGATTTTATTTGAATAAATAATATGGTTTTGAAATGAAGTTGAAATTTGAATTTTTAATGAAAGGAAAATGTTAATATTTAATAATATGAAACAAAATATTAACAATGTAATTGATGAAAGAATGTTGTTTAATTTGAGAAATGATTGGATTAAGTTTGAAATTATAATTAAGTTTGAAATTATTAAACTTTGAAATGATTTAATAATTTAGTTTGAAATTATAATCAAGTTTGAAATTATTAAACTTTGAAATTATTTAATAATTAAGTTTTGAATTATTTAATAATTAAATAAGATTGAATGATTTAATGATTAAATTGAATTGAATTCTTTAATAAGTAAAATTGGACTTTTGAATAAGTGAATTTACTTCGTAAATAATTGAAATTGAGATTCTTTATTAATTAAGTTTTTGGAAAATTATTTAAAGTAAGTAAATAAATAATTGAAATTGAATTTCTTTAACAAGAAATAAAATGTGATTTATTGAAATAAATGTAAGACTTGAAATTTAAAGAATTTGATTTGATGAATTTAATTTAATTCAATGTGTAAGTTTTGATATAATGAAGTTGAATTTAAATAATGGATTTAATGTATTGGAAATTAAATAGAATTGATTTGAATGATAAATTTACTTAACGAATATTGAATAAAATCGATAAATGAAGTTTAAATTGATTTGAATGTTACATTAAATTAATTTAAATGATTTCGGAATGAACTGATATACGAACTTGAATCAATATTTGAATGGTTTTAAATAGATATTGAAATTGAATTATAAGATTTTGAAATGGTAATTGGAAGTTTTGAAACGTAAATTTTGGAAATTGGTTTTTGAAAGACAAATGAAATGTTGGTTTACGAATTCTATTTGAAATTGAAATTGATTTGGTTTTGAAATAAATAAACGACCAATCGGTGAAATAATTTCGAAGGTTATTAAAGAGACCGGAGTCGGTTATGGATATACTCTCTATCTAAACCGAAAACCACTTTAATAACTATACGCGGAGTGATGATCCAGAATGAAGTGGTTGGAATGATGTACGTGATGACTGAAGAAAGTGAACGATAATGGATAGCCTTGACACTTGTGTCAAATTGGAAATGACTAAAACAGAAGCTGTGCCGGGCCAATGGAGGATTAGCTACCTCAAGTGGACACACTTCTTCGAACTACTTATACTTGTTGTCGATTGGTGCACCCTTGATTTTGGGAGTGTTGTTTCACGGTGTTGCGGGCGCTGCGGCGTTGCGTTCTCACCAGTCCGGATCAGGCGAACGGTAGTATCACTACCTTGGGTATTGCCTCATGTGCCTTGTCATACTTGTATTCCATTTATGCGCGACCACTACGATTTTGATTTGTACCTTTAGTATATGGATTGCCCTCTGGTGACTTCCGGTTTTGGAGAAACTACGGTCTTGTATATGCTTTTGGGAATAAAAATGTGTTAAGGGTGGAATGGGCCATGACTTAACGCTATTTTGATATCTTTTTATATTACTGATAGACATTATCTACTTATCGTACACTACTACATAGTAGATAGTTTAACGGATCCTTAAATGATGGTTATTCCAAACATCCTTTGAGTTACTTGTATTTCAATTGCTATTTCACTTGAGTTGGATTTATTAATATAAGAATGTTAATCCTGACTCGAGTGTTTTGTGTTTTGCTTTACGCTCGGGTCAGACTGAGTGTACCAGTATTCGATGCTCAACTTTGGAGTTGGAGCTTTGCTTGAAGATCCAGCCATCTATTCTGCTTTCAGTATTCGATGATTCCAGTGATGTATTCTGATTTGTATCTGATGTATCGTGTTACTCTTCCGTTGTATCTGATTTAACTCTGATGTATCGTATTACTCTTCTGTTGTAAACTCTGATGTATTTTGTATATTCATATAGTAGCTTCATGAACTACTATCTCTTTTATTTCCGCTGCACTTATTACTCTGTGTCTGTGATCTGTGATTATTTATTTACTGTATATGTTCAGTTTGCCAAATTTAAAATAACAACGCGGTATTTTGAGCAATTCAATTCCGGCATGAGTGTCTACCTATACACTTATTATGGATGCGAATGGTCCAAAATTCTGGGTCGTTACAGTTGGTATCAGAGCTTTGGTAGCTCTAGGCAAAACTCAACATATAGGGTAAATGTATTTACAGATCACTCTCATTCGAGTTTCAATCTCTTCCTTTCGACTCGATTTCTTTGAATTTTGGAACGTTCCCTACGGTTCCAAATTTCATTCGTGTCCCTCACTATTCGTCTTCTTTCAATTCTGGAGCACCCCATAACTCCATTTTGAATGATATCTATAATAGATCGGCGGTCTCGCCAATCTTCGAATAATTCGTAAAGGAGCAAAACTCCTTTACAATAGGCATTGATTTACCGGAGATTTCTGTATCCTCGGTTTACGATGCTATCTATCTCCTGCTATACCTGAATTCTATTTCTTGAGATCGAATGTCGATTTACCTCGGAATTCTACACCGATCTTATTTTTGAAGTCACGGTCGACCCGGTTAAGGTTGCCAGCGATTTATATAAACTTATCCATCGCCTTATTTTGTTATTTAATTATCTCGTCTTTGTTCAAACCTATCTTCGAATCGAAATTCTCTTTGATTTGAGTCTATCAAAAATTTGAATCCCTATCCTTGCTTTGAAATCCATTATTGTATCGTTAAGTGAGGAAGTGTATTTTTAAATTAATTTTAAAAATGTTTTTTTATATATTGTGTTGTTTGAGTTGTTGATGTTGATTTGGGTTTTCGATCGATTCGTCTGATCAACGCTATCGATAGGATTTCCAAAACACTTGAGCAGAGCAAACTGACACAATATCATTTTCAAATTTGATAAATAAAATAAAAGTTTTGTATGATTATATTATATATAAATATAAGTTTTCTGGAATTAATTTTTTAATGAATTTGTTGTCTGAAATAATAATATTTGATTTTCATTTATTGTTTTGTAAACCATTGACTATTGCATAATATAAATAAATGAATTTATAAACTTGGTTATAAATTGATTGGAATTTGAAATGAATTTAATTCAGAAATTTGAGAATTTATTAGTTTCCGGTGATTTCGAACTTTGGGTTTTAAAATCTTAAAGTATATATTATTAGAAGTATTTCCGAATAGAAATCGTTTTCAAAGAATTTTTAAAATGTTGAAATCAGTGCTCTTCTCTTTGTCGCTGGAAAATAATTTCGATGATGGCGGCCGCATCATCGACATTCATTTTCGAGTTTCGAAGTGGAGATACTATTCTGCAGCTTTGCTATGGTTTTATTTTGAAAAATATTTTGATTTAAATTTCCTCAGTATAATTTGATTTACATATGTATAGGTATCTTATTTTAAAATTTAATTTGATTTGATATAAATATATTATATATATCTCTAAATTGTTTAAAGTTAATCGGAAATCTAATTCTTAAAAATCATGTTAAAAGATGTTTTCAATTATAAATAAAGCTAAATTTTGAATAAGTATTTAAATTTGAAATAATTGAATTTGAAATTTTATTTGTATTGTACTAAATTGCATTTCAATATAACTTACCTAAATTATTCAGAAGTTAAAATGCAATTGGATAATATACAATATAAAATGATTTTATAAATAAAAAATTTAGTGTTATAATAAATGTTATACACTTAGATTTTGATTATATAAAAATGCTAATAAAAATGATAATAAGTTAATTGAATAATAGATGAGACAAATAAATTTGTTTTGAAAGAATGAATAAATTGAAATTAGATCAACTTATGGAAATACCTTGGATTTAAAAGCAATAAGTAAATATAAATTAATTTAAATCGAAACTTTTATGGTTTAAATTAATTTATATGGGTAAATATATGTGAGTAGATATATTAAGTAGAATAAAATTTAACTGTAATTTGGAATAAAGAAGAATTTAAAATTGTTGAAGAAAATATGATTATAATAAAAGACTATTCAAATTTATGGTTTGGGAAATTGTGAATTGAAGAAAATGGGATAATAAGATAATGAATTTAGAAATAGTTGAGATTGATTTTAGTGAAATCAAATGGATTAAATCAATTATCGAATATCAATTAATTTAAATTTGAATTTATATGGTTTAAATTAATTGTTATTTTGTATTTCAAATCTGTTTTCTTTCTGGTTGTTTCTATTCTCCTACCTCGTTCCTTTTCGGGGACGAAAAGTTTTGAGTGGGGGAGAGTGTAACGACCCGTAAATTTCAACTGTTTTAATAACGTAATTAGTTAAAATTTTGTGAAATTTTAAACGATAAAATTTTGAAATAAAAATTTAATATTTGGAATACGTCTAGTTAAAAATAGCAACTGGTAAATTTTCGTCCGAAAATATGAAAGTTTATTTCGCGCGTAAATTCGCTTCAATTTAATCAGTTAAAAAGCGATGAAAATAAAATGTTTCCGAAACCTAAATATTTTTACATAAAAAAATTCTAAACCATCTTCTGAGCAAGATGTCAGTTTGTCGTTTTTCCAAATTCGGACATCTTTGACTCCGTCGATCTTATTTTTCTGCGTTTTTCTTGCATTTTCCGCTATTAGAAAATTCGAATTTTTTTTTATTCAATCATACCACTGATATCTACATACCGTTTTGATCATCTCATCGTGCTGATCTCCACGATATATTTATTCCTGTGTTTTAAGGTCTGGTACGCGTCGGAGAAATCGGAAAAAAAAAACGATTTCCATACCGTTTAACATTTTGTTTTCGGTCCATTCGTTTCCCTCAGTTGAATGAATGTTTTTTTTTTGGACGACAATAGAACTTGTATATCACAATAGAGAGTTCAAGCTGCTCAGGGCATAGTTCCAAACTCCCATTAACCACAAAGCAAAACACACATGCATTATTTTCTTATTCAAACACGCAACACAGACATTCATAATAAACTTCATGCTGTAACAGCAAGGGCTCCAGCCTCAGTAAGATGTGGCACCAATTTGCCTGCACTGTTTGACGCCATAAGATCATCACAGCCACCAATATGCTTTCTTTCCATATTCCCAAAAGAAATTAAATTTTACTGTTACTATTCTCCGTGATTTCAACTTAACCACTGGTTCGTTCCATTCATTTCTTACTGTATTAATCAATAGCCACTTGTTTATTATTTCCAGAAAATATAATTTCTGATTCTTGCAATTCCACCTTTTCAAACTGTTTGGCTGTTCGCTGTAAATTATGGTCCAGTTTTATTCCTTTCAAAACCATGTAAAAAAAAAAGTTGCTCGGCCTTTCCCCTCATCGATCTCAAAACCGTCATCGCCTCAACAACCCATCCGCCAAACTCACCTTAGATCTCACGCAATCCACCCACATCCCACTTAATCAAACCTTCGCGACCTTAGCCATTAGCTCCGCTTTCCTAGACCATAACATGAGCTCGCCATGGTTTCCAGCCGAAACAGCCCAGTCGCCTTCCTTCCATCCCCGTCTGCGATTCAAATCGCCTTCCACCATTCTAAAACCCACAGCAACATCTGCCACACTGATACCCGGCCTCTGCCCATTACATCCGCCTCACATCAAACTGGTCGCATGCCTCTGACCCTATCACCATTCTTCCTCTCGGCCTTTCTCTGCATCGGCCAAGCTTGCCGAGCCTTGTGACGTGCTCCGCCTGCTACCCACCACATCTTCCCGCCACCTCATCTCTGGAGCCCTTCACTGCAGCAAAGCTACAGCCATCATTTTGACAACAACTTCTTTCTCTAGCACCTTGCTTCTCATTTATATAAACAACTTGTATATATAAGGTATGCATGAGTTTTGTTTTGCATTTATATACTAGTCAGGTATTAGTTCCTGTAGCATGTGTTTACAAATCAATATAAATCTCATATAGGCTGTTAGTTGCATGAGTTTATAGGTTTTATATGTGCTAGAGATATTCTGTTTATAAAAGAAATTTATTTATATTATATTGTAAAGTGTTCGATTTGGTTATATAAGTTTTAAAATATGTTAGTACATAAATTATAGTCTATGTAAACATTTTTTTTAGAGTTTAAAACATCAGTTTGCATAATGAGATCTAAAGTTATATTCGGCTGTACTGACCTACACATGCCATTGTACGTTTTACTTTTGTATATGTTATAATATATTTATATTGTAGTATACTAGTTATACATACTATATATTATTTTGTAACCATTGTTTATAAATATGTATATTGGTTACAAATTTAAATTTTTACATGTATTCGTTCGTACATATATTATTGTTAGTATATTATATATGTTAGTGCATTTATTTTACATTTTTGATATGATCTGTTTTAGTAGCGAGTGTATATATATATATATTATAATGTAAGTTATAAAATTTTGCATAGAAGTATGGGTTGGAGTCTGCATAGGTGGGCTAGTTATATAAATTCAGTCTGGTTATATATATGAGTCCGCTTATGATAATTATCTCCATTGATCCAGTTTTGATTTTATTCCGTTCATTTCTGTTCATCAGCTTTATTCGTCGGATTCGTACCGATTTTGTTTGCTTGGATTTGCAATTCAAATTCTGTATCAGTGTGCGTATCCGTGTCATCTTCTCGTTCATCATCTAGCCTCGAAAGGTGAGCAATCACTCACGATTAATGTTCTTTTATTTATTAAATTTGATTTCAATTGAAACGACAATTGAAATATGCTGTTGTTAGATATTTACACTGTTATTACCTGTATCAGTTCACCTGTGACATCTGACACCATTATCTGTTATATATGCAATGATAATCCAGTTTGGTTGTTAAATGATTGATTGTTTGATGTTTACAATTGGACGTTAAAATTGTAATGTATAAAGTGATAAATATTATGCAAATAAATTTGACGTAGGATAATTAAAATTTGAATCGACACATATGTTGAATTTGATTAGTTGAATATGACCCCTTTTAATTGTTAAATTAATTGACATGTAGAATAGTGATAATTACACTTTGAACCATTGAACGTATATTGGATTAATTGTTGTAGAAATTGAAATAGATGACAAGTGAAAACCGTAATGTAGTAATCTTTAATCTACATGAAATGATAGTGTAGATTCTAGAGATAATTATATTATTTCGTACAAATAACAATGCGAATTAATACGATTATTTCGGGATTATTTGAATTGATTATTGGATTGTTATTGTTCGTTGTTATTGCTTGTTTATTTACTTTGACACCATCCCAGTTATCACACTGCAAGTTCCCTTTGTTATATTTTGATTTTGAATAGAATTGGAATCGGGTTGAAATGATAAATACCCAAATTAAACTTTGGCCTAGGATAGAGAATTAAATAAAACCCGATTGGTCAATAATTTGATTTAAAAGTAAACGAAGATTTTATTTGAATAAATAATATGGTTTTGAAATGAAGTTGAAATTTGAATTTTTAATGAAAGGAAAATGTTAATATTTAATAATATGAAACAAAATATTAACAATGTAATTGATGAAAGAATGTTGTTTAATTTGAGAAATGATTGAATTAAGTTTGAAATTATAATTAAGTTTGAAATTATTAAACTTTGAAATGATTTAATAATTTAGTTTGAAATTATAATCAAGTTTGAAATTATTAAACTTTGAAATTATTTAATAATTAAGTTTTGAATTATTTAATAATTAAATAAGATTGAATGATTTAATGATTAAATTGAATTGAATTCTTTAATAAGTAAAATTGGACTTTTGAATAAGTGAATTTACTTCGTAAATAATTGAAATTGAGATTCTTTATTAATTAAGTTTTTGGAAAATTATTTAAAGTAAGTAAATAAATAATTGAAATTGAATTTCTTTAACAAGAAATAAAATGTGATTTATTGAAATAAATGTAAGACTTGAAATTTAAAGAATTTGATTTGATGAATTTAATTTAATTCAATGTGTAAGTTTTGATATAATGAAGTTGAATTTAAATAATGGATTTAATGTATTGGAAATTAAATAGAATTGATTTGAATGATAAATTTACTTAATGAATATTGAATAAAATCGATAAATGAAGTTTAAATTGATTTGAATGTTACATTAAATTAATTTAAATGATTTCGGAATGAACTGATATACGAACTTGAATCAATATTTGAATGGTTTTAAATAGATATTGAAATTGAATTATAAGATTTTGAAATGGTAATTGGAAGTTTTGAAACGTAAATTTTGGAAATTGGTTTTTGAAAGACAAATGAAATGTTGGTTTACGAATTCTATTTGAAATTGAAATTGATTTGGTTTTGAAATAAATAAACGACCAATCGGTGAAATAATTTCGAAGGTTATTAAAGAGACCGGAGTCGGTTATGGATATACTCTCTATCTAAACCGAAAACCACTTTAATAACTATACGCGGAGTGATGATCCAGAATGAAGTGGTTGGAATGATGTACGTGATGACTGAAGAAAGTGAACGATAATGGATAGCCTTGACACTTGTGTCAAATTGGAAATGACTAAAACAGAAGCTGTGCCGGGCCAATGGAGGATTAGCTACCTCAAGTGGACACACTTCTTCGAACTACTTATACTTGTTGTCGATTGGTGCACCCTTGATTTTGGGAGTGTTGTTTCACGGTGTTGCGGGCGCTGCGGCGTTGCGTTCTCACCAGTCCGGATCAGGCGAACGGTAGTATCACTACCTTGGGTATTGCCTCATGTGCCTTGTCATACTTGTATTCCATTTATGCGCGACCACTACGATTTTGATTTGTACCTTTAGTATATGGATTGCCCTCTGGTGACTTCCGGTTTTGGGGAAACTACGGTCTTGTATATGCTTTGGGAATAAAAATGTGTTAAGGGTGGAATGGGCCATGACTTAACGCTATTTTGATATCTTTTTATATTACTGATAGACATTATCTACTTATCGTACACTACTACATAGTAGATAGTTTAACGGATCCTTAAATGATGGTTATTCCAAACATCCTTTGAGTTACTTGTATTTCAATTGCTATTTCACTTGAGTTGGATTTATTAATATAAGAATGTTAATCCTGACTCGAGTGTTTTGTGTTTTGCTTTACGCTCGGGTCAGACTGAGTGTACCAGTATTCGATGCTCAACTTTGGAGTTGGAGCTTTGCTTGAAGATCCAGCCATCTATTCTGCTTTCAGTATTCGATGATTCCAGTGATGTATTCTGATTTGTATCTGATGTATCGTGTTACTCTTCCGTTGTATCTGATTTAACTCTGATGTATCGTATTACTCTTCTGTTGTAAACTCTGATGTATTTTGTATATTCATATAGTAGCTTCATGAACTACTATCTCTTTTATTTCCGCTGCACTTATTACTCTATGTCTGTGATCTGTGATTATTTATTTACTGTATATGTTCAGTTTGCCAAATTTAAAATAACAACGCGGTATTTTGAGCAATTCAATTCCGGCATGAGTGTCTACCTATACACTTATTATGGATGCGAATGGTCCAAAATTCTGGGTCGTTACATCTTTTAAGTTATTGCACTTACGTTAGACACTGGATAGGATATATCAAACCCCATAAACATCTCTGACGCCGTCGCACTCATATTTACCGTTGATTTAACTTACATAAGATCTTTTAGTTCTGACTCATATTTACCTTATTTCTGGAGGACGAAGACGAAGATTTGTACTATTACTATTTATTATATTTATTCCACTGCATCATGTTGTTCCGCTGCATTTATTTATTCTTGATTGTAACTCTGATCTGTATTATAAAAGTATAATCAATGTATTTGTAAACAGCTTCATGAACTGTTTATTTGATTATTATATTTTGTCATTCCGCTGCGAGATTCTGTATTTGTTTTATTTCTTTCTCTTTTTTCTTATTTACCCCATAACAATCTGCCTCTTTGAATGGTTTGAGTCTGATGTGTGTGGTTTATCGTCGATTTAAACTGTCCAAAAAGGCAGATCATTACACATGGTTTTAATTATATAGTACACGTCCAAGGTACAAAGATCATATGTTGGACATAAGACATGTTGTCATTCAAAAGTCTTTATTCCATAACATGTTATACAAGATTTTATAGTCAAGAGTCAATATGCAAAATGTTACAAGTTCTCAATATGCTAATGAAATTCCCAAATTGATTTAGGGTTACAATTTTAGAAATGTAAGAAAAGTGGAGTGAAAAATTCGTCCATTTTACATTGTCATGGGGTTCGTATTTATAGGGGTAGAGTGGGGCGACACGGCTTCCACATGGCTCACGGCACCCTTGATTTTTGGCATGATTCATTATGTTGATAGCACTTAGCATGCCTTCGTTTATTGCTTATTCTTGGCAATCTCTAGTATGTTATCAATATGCAGCATCCTGCTTTTATGGCATTTATCCTTGCTTTAATGATATACGACATCCTTGTCGTATGGGTGATCATCTGTGAACATTGATGGTCTTCGACATCCCTATCGCATTGATGACTTACGAAATCCTAGCAAACCTGGAAGGCTTACGGCATCCTTCTTTTATATTGATGGTACACGGCATCTTGCTAAATACGAGTGGTTTACGACGTCTGTATAATGTTGCCAACGTTTGGCACTTTGCTTTAGAGTAGTCATCCGACATCCCTTAATATGGTTGACACCCGACAACCTCTTTCATACAGACGAAATGCGACACCCTTTTTATACTGTTGAATTTCAACATCCTTCTTTTCATTATTAATATTCGATGCTCCTTCCATTGTTGATTTACGACATCATTGCCAGATGCATGTGTTCGATATCCTTTCCATGCAGTTTGACATCCAATGTCGCTTGTATATGCTTTATAATGGTTGTCATTGCAAAGGCTTGACATCCAATTCTTCGATATCACTTAACGATGCAAAACTTTTCTTTGACAGTCTTTCAGCTTCATGTGTTCTACATCATTGCTTTTCGGCATCTGTTGTTATTCGACATCCCTTGGCACGATAGTAATATGAGTTGCTTAAGTACATGACATCTCTTCCCTTCTAGACGTTTGCCAACCCTTCATGGTGTCGAAATTCGTTATCTCCTTACAAAGGTTTGATGATATTGTTTATAGTAACACACAAAAAAAAATCAAACTTTATATAATGCTTTGAACTAACCTATAAGAGAACAGCTCATTTGAGCATGTAAAGAAAATATCACCTAGTGAAAATGAAGGCTTGCCTTTTATTGACACACACACACATATCATCATTAGTTACATGATGTGATCATGTGGTCATATGTTGCTATCTGGTGCACCCCAACAAATGGTACATTAAAAATATGTAAGTATCATATATAAATAATGCTTCAACTTCAAATTAAGAACTATAAGCAACAAAAAGTAAGAAAACTACCTTACCCTCTTCCTTTTTTTTATTTTTCTGTGGTACTCCTAGTGGCAAGTAAAAATTCATTTGCATTGCAGATCTTAAAGGCTGGGATTATCAAACTATGACAGTCGTTCATACCTTGCAGCCCCAGATATCATGCAGGTTAATTTGACCCACCTATTTATCTTTTCACCCTTTTTATTTTACAATTCGGGTCTATTTTCCAAAAGTTATTACAAGTTCAATCATATTGTAACACATATTACAAATACTTAGTGTTTGGTTTGAAACAGATTTTGTGCTTTGCGTTTTCAATATGTCAAATGGCGTGGAAGAGGAGAAGTTGAAAATTTCTACTCATTCCAACAAGGTAAGAAGAGGAAGAAAGAAGATAGTTTTTGATATGTTTTGAAAGACGAAAAACAAAACAAAAACAAATTCATTTCTAATTTTATATGTTAAAATCATTTTCTAAATCGATTGTTTTTCACCTTATTCTCCTCTTATGTGCCTTAATCGGTGCATGTTAATCATTGGATACAAAATAAAATACAAAATGAAACAAGATGTGTGTTGACCATTCAAGGTTTTAAATATCGGATTTCGGTCACGTTTTGTCTTGGAATTTTTGCACAAGTTATCTCGTATCGGGGGAGATCTCGGACGAGATGAGTACATATCGGGTGTACATCTCGGATTGACATCTCGGATCTTACAATGCATCTCGGGAATATCTCGGATGTACTTATGTGTCAAAGATTTATTTAACGGTTATAACTTTCTTAGTAAAAATAAAAATGGTAACATACTTTATTTACATAGAAAAAGGAATATTTTTAGAAGAGTAGTAGCTTGATTAGCTTAATTGATTTGGTAATGATTGAATAATATCCTTTTATTTGAACATAATAAAGAAGTGAAACCTTTCGCTATAACTCATTAAGATAAA
The DNA here is from genome assembly GCA_030737815.1 of Allium fistulosum. Lineage (NCBI taxonomy): Eukaryota > Viridiplantae > Streptophyta > Magnoliopsida > Asparagales > Amaryllidaceae > Allium > Allium fistulosum. Next base: position 923,387,701 of record CM060904.1, read on the forward strand.
AAGTAAAGAATATGTTCAAGGAGTTGGTAAATTATAATTGGATTGAGTAGTTTCTTTTGAATCAATATGAAAAAAAAATTATGGAAAATAAGAAAAATGTATAATTTCGGATGAGATCTGGAATTGAGATTTTGATCCATATTTCGGGTGAGATTTGAATATCTCGAACGAGATGAGTGTCGAGGGAGATATGGAGAAGATTTGATGTCTCGTCTCGTTTAAGTGTGAAAAGGAGATCTCGAAGGAGATCTCGGGCGGTATATAGGAGATTTAAAACCATGTGACCATTAGATATCAATAAGAGTTGAATTCAATGGGAGATATAATTATTCAAATATGTTGTACCATAAATTGTGTCACAAGAGGGGGGGTGTGATTCAATAACACCTCTCTTTTGCAGCCCCCTTTGGCATCCTAATCAAATTTGAGTTACACTATTCAAAATACTACAAAATTTTATAAATATTTAATCACATTATGAATATAATCTCCACAAAAGATCATTTTGAAATTTCTACCGTCTTCAAAATAGTAAGTTAATATTAATCGTTAAAACATTTATTTTAGCTGTTAATTTGAAATATCAAATTCATCATGGTATATGTATTCAAATGAACTCAAATTTGTTAAGATGATCTTGAGCACGATGTGAACACATCCACAAAATTCCATGGTATTTTGAATAGTGTAGTTCAAAATGTGGTTGGGGGACTCAAGCAGTGCTTCAAAAGAGGAATGACTTTTTATATATGTACGCGCGTGCGCACGCACATGTATGATAAAAACACACTGGCGTTATTTTAAATGACCACTTGAGCCACAGTGGCAGAGAGATTCATTTTTGTAAATAATGTGGCTTAAATGCGTAATATATTTTGGAAAATGGCCAAAATTGGTTGTTGAAAAAAAAATCTATCTCTTATCCAAGTATCACTAGTCATAATAAGTGATTGTTATGTAGGGCTGTCAATGAGTAGTTGAAAAATCTAAAATCCGTCTGTATCCGTATCCAAAACATGAAAAATTATCCGACATTCGATAAATGGATAAGAATGCGGATATGGCCACTTGCACATCCAATAATTATCCGTCCGATTTTTATCAAGATTATAGTTATTTTTTTGTATATTTTAGTACATAAAATATTTATCATTTACCATTTAATCTACGTAAAAAAAAACTAATGTATAAAAATTAATATTTGCTGCTTAAAATTATTTTTCTTAACATATTTATGATATTTTATATTTTTAATACTAAAATGTATTAATAATAAATCAAAATTTTCTATTTATTTGTTTGGATTTATTAGTTCTGAACTGATCGAAGAATATCCGATAAATATTTGATATCCGTCCACATCCGCGGATACGGATATCTAAAATTGATTTGAAATACGAATACGGAACTATCCGAATCCATATCCGACCGTTTACAAGCCCGATATTTATGGCAGAACTACTACCCTGAACGACTTGAAATGGTGTATCTCATACATGTACTTTTTCTTTTCATCAAGTCCTGGAAATTTGCTTGCCCATTCATAGATAAGAACACAACAAAAAAGGTACATATGTCGCCACATTAACTAATATTTAAAAAGCAAAAATGATATGCGTATGTTAAATCTGAGTTTAAAATTTTGAATGCAGTATGCGTTTGTGGAGGACAAAAACTTGAAATCGACATTGCTGGAAGATATTGAAGAACATCAGCTCCCAGAAATCTACGGTGGAAAGTTGCGCTTGGTTCCAATTAATGAATCAAAATACTGGTTCTGGATAAAGTAATGATCAACATAGTGTTGCCAGTATAAGTCTTAGTTTTCTCATTTGTGTATGACTAACATGTTCAGGTAAGCAGTTCAGCGTTGCCAGAGTTTGGTAAAAGAGTACAGTTATTGTACTGTAAACTGAATAACAGGTAAACTGTGTAATTTATACAAATATGGATAAACTATATACCTACACAGCTTAATGATAAGAGTTGCATACATTTGGTGTAATGCTAAGCTAAGGATATTAAACTTCACTGATACAAACCTGAGAATTCACTGATACTTCCATAAATAACAGCTCCTTCCTGAGAATTCACTGATACTTCTATAAATAACAGCTCCTTCCCGCTTATAGCATGTAAGTTTTCATGATCTCAGTCAAGTTCTTCATAACTTTGTTGCTTGAGTTTCTGAACTAAAGCTTTTTTTTCATTTTCAGGCAAAGCATTGAACATGAACACTGATTTGTCACCGATATCATCCTTTTACATAATATCAGAAAATTAATTGAAAATATAAGCATATTATTCTGTGAAATTTTATAAAGAGAGGCAAACAGATAGAAATACCTTAATCGGTTGTTGAAATTTCCTTGCTGCAAATACAACAAACAGAGTCATCCAAACGCCCAACAGACTCAGTTTGACTCCATCATTCATTAGTCCAGACTGCATATAAAGTGCTCAGTTTATGAAATGATTGACTGCAAATAAAACTTTGATCTGTGATGTTTGTGTTATGAAATTTTGTGTATAGGAATATACCAAGTGACCAAGGAGAAGGGTAGGGATGATAAATGTCAGTACACCGGCTTCCAATTTTCCATAACAAAGTCCTGTATGGCAGAAGAAAATCTTAATTTAGCCACATCTTAAGAATTCAAATAACCCTTATTCTATTTCGTAAAGATGCGTCATACTCAAATAGGTATGTCATTTGATGATCACAGTGGATATGAAGACAATGCACAAGGGTAAGAAACAAAGACGTTGAAACATGTGCACAGGCATTAGACATATATAACTGCCTTGTTTGTTTTCTGCCTGAGAAGTACTTAATGCCATCAAGCAATAATTGTAATATGTGGTCTTGAGTTTATAATAACTATTAAGCATTAAACCCTTTTGTATTGTTTATTGGAGTTCTTAATGCTTATGATATTATAAAAACAATCAATACGCATAAATTTCTGATTGTAAACACACTAGAAACCAATCGGTCTCAACAATCAGACTTATTATTCGAAACAAATGCACTAGTATGGCGTATATGTTAGATGTGGCTCGCATTTGAGAGTGCGTGGGTTGAACGTTAAGTCCGACACCGCAAGAAATATGACGCATAACGTGGTATATATGTGGAAATGGTGGCACATAACATTGGGAATTCTTTTTGTTACAAGCAAGTGTTGCCAAGACCAATTAGGACCATGAAGCGCGCGTTTATGGGACGCGTTGGAGTGCCGAAACACAACAATACACACAATCTTTGAACCTAAAGCATTTCTTTTGCATTCTTCTCCTTCATATCTTTCGAGTGATAGTGATAATAAACATAAAGAGTATTCATATATAGTGCACTGTTGATCAGGGATTGTTCAGGCAAATTGCCACACTTATGCATAAATGTTGTTAAATATTTGCTTATATATTCTTATAATGAAATAAGAAGAAGATCATCTGAATTTGTCAAATCACTGAAAATACATTTTTGAGACTTTCAGATATGACTCTCGCACAGTAGTTAGATCCAAACAATTAGAATGTCACAACTCATAAGTATCATTGACACTATCAACGTTATAACTCGTGATAAATTCATTTGGGGTGACCATTAGTTCTTTATGTTTTAAAAATCCATTCATCTACAAAGAAAATTAAATTAAGAATCGGCTTGCTCTTTGGAGTGTATTAATCAAATTTAAACAAAAGAATTGACTTGATTTATCAAACTACTAAGAACTCGTTTGTCAGATTTTCTTTTGTGAATTTTACTTAGCGGTAATATTCAAAAATTTGGGCTGTTACAACGTATCGGTTACACTATCTGAGTTATAACTCATGGTCAAAGTCGGTTGTGTTCGGGATATACCACTGACATTATAAATTTAAATAGCACAATCCATCAAATAAATAGAAGAAGAAGAAGAAGAAAAGAAAAGAAGGTAAGCCTTCTTAAGAGTAATATTACATTAACAGAAGAAACATGCCTTCTTTGAAGACCAAACCAGTCAACGCCGCAAACATAGGTCCTACAAGCCACACAGCCGAAGGATTATCTACCACATACTGCACCAAACTTTCACCAATTGGATGAGCAAATGCAAAATACGTAGAGATAGACCCCAACATACCAAGTGCCCATAGTGCTTGAATGAAGCGTTTAATTGGAGTAACATATATATGAATTAGAAGCAAGGATAATCCAAGTCCACCAGCACCAATTATATATAGTAAGTCAATGTTTTGTTTTAGAAAATCTTTCAAAATATTTCCTTCAGGTAGAAATGCAGTAGATGAAGCAATGACAAATGATGTGGCAGCGGTTACCAGTCCAGATCGATATGATATTACCTGGAAGAAGAGTTGCTTCTGGGTAAATTTATCATATGATAAAACTTTAAGAAATAGGAAGTTCTGAGTTTGCAATATGATTTCAATATAAAGATACCAGTACCATGACAAATGGTGGGTAAATGATAAAACCTTGGGACATAAGGTGACGTAAGAAAGTTAATAGATGCAGTATCAACAATCAAATATCAAATCCACTACAATATCAGTGCAAACAGCGAAGAACATATTGAAAAACTACTTATTATCACAAAACCAAATGACAATGTGTAGAGTGATATCTAAGGATCCATTTGGATGGACTTAAAAGAAACAACTTTTGACTTTTTGAAAATCAAAACCAATTCATTTTGGCTTTCAAAAAGCAAAAATAACAATTTATTTTAGTCGATCCAAACGGACAGTAAATATTCATACAAAATCCAATATATAAACATCGGATGTGAAACTATTCTTGGCTTGCTCCCTCACATGTGAGATATCCCAAACCAAATATGTGGATACTGGGTGATGTGTGAGCATGAGTTGAGGTTAAGCACGACGAATTGGACATGCTCTAATAACAAATTAGATAACCATTTACAAGGTCAACAGTATTCTCTTAATATTTACAGAAAATTGGTTATATTATTTATCCATTTTGAGATTATCCTCCAAAAACACATGTACTTTTCCATATGAAACTCAAATAATCAAAAATTAAGTGGGATACCACTAAACATATTATTTTGGTACAAGAAAATTTTGATATGGGCAGCATCTGATTTTCAGTCTCTTTTTCCGAATTTTAGCATATGTATTCATATTTTCGAAATTGTACAGAACCATCAAATTTATTGTGTTGCTCGAATCCAATTTTGTCATGTAGTAACTCAAAATGATTTTACTCATATCCAAAATAGCAACCCCAAAATCATGTTTAAGAATTAAAGCTGAAATTATCACCTACGTTATTTCTTGTTTTTGTCATATAATGAAATTTACTCATCAGTTGGGTGTGGTTGGTTGTGTATGCAATATTACAGATGGTGGGGAAGCAGGTGACCGATTTTCACACTAAACGCCTCCATGCACACCATGTGATGCCAACTCTAACCTAATGCAGGTCCCGACATGTGTGAAGGCTCACTACCAAACATTGTATACACATCACGGAGGTTCACAAGTGGACGTTGTTTGGTTCCTACGTCATATATAATGAAATTCCAACTATTTAATTTTCTTTAAATTTTTAACCAATTAAGTGCCTGTTTGAGAAACATTTTTATTAACTACCTAAAAATGATTCTAATTTAGCTTTTAAGTAATTTTAAGTAAATAGTAAAATTTTAGAGTGCTTGGATAGCGAAGTAAAAATTTGATAAACCTAGGTGTAAAAGCTTAGAGGTTTTTCTTATGCCTTTTTATCTTATTTGCTACTTCTAAGCTAAGGTACTGTTTGTTTGAACAAGAAAACACTGAATAAAGTTCTAAAGGAGTGATCAACCAGTGTTCAGAAGAATTTATAAATGCTTGTCCGCAAATTAGCAGTTAGAAGTTTTCCTCTCTACTCAGCGTTTTGCAACCAGCAACAAATTATTGTTTTTTCCTCTTTTCTGAATGATTATTTCCTGTTTTGCCCTCACAAATTACATTTGTTTTCTTCTTTGTATTTTTTGTTCACCGTTTCTCTTTTAGAAAGTCGCAAAAACTCATTGAATCCTTACAGGCCAATCACCAGCTTCCTCCATTAGTGCATGCATTGACGGCTGAATTGCTTGAATTAAGCTTGGTTCTACTACATTCATAACAGCAGGCCGCCTTCAACTTCCCTGGCTTGCATTTTATAACTACCTCATTTATTTCCTTTTAATAGTTTAGAATTTATAGAAAGTTTTTCCTGCTACATTGTCTTTATAACATCTTAGACCAATGATGATTTTCTTAGGCACTAAGGCTTCCAACTCTATAATGATCTTAAACATTGAATGAGCGATCGAGTGATACTACATTGAGAGGTAGGGGTGTATGCTTAAACATAGAATGATCGATCGAGCGATACTACATTGAGAGGTAGGGGTGTAAATCGATCAGATCAGACAAAACAGATGTGTGTTCAGTTTCTATCATATAAGAAATTCAGACGAACAATCATACGAAATTTACAGCCCCATTGAGAGGGAAACTCCATGTAGGTGGGACATGATATCTGCAAATGTTGTCTTTATACTCCACCGAGATGATATTTATTCTATTACTTTCATTTGTTATCAAATGTACCTAAGGTCTTTTCCATTTTGTTAAACAAATTAAAAAAAATTGATGTTGGTTTGGAGTAATCGCAGGAGTGACAGTGAACTCTTGTCGAAAGAGGAACCCATGTGCGAGTACATCCTAGGTTGAACAATGCGAAGCAATGGTTGATAACTCTCCTTTCCCAACAAAGTCGATACGGGGGCTTGGTTCGGTCTTGTTGTTTCCACCTAGGCATGGCTTAAACTATTTGGAATTAGAGAGATTTTCTTTGAATTGGAAGTAAATGGAGAGTTACACACGTGTGTGCGTGAGTGTGCGTGCGCGTGTGTGTGCGTGTTTTATATAACTGAAATAACATCTTGGATTAAAGGAAGTTGGCTTGAAAAATACATGTGAGTATTGCATTGTTTGTTAAATGTGTCAGAATGATTGTTTGGTGTTATAATAGAAATTGAGAAATTGGTAGTGGAGATGTGTATTAGTTTTTAGAAGTGCTAGAGCGATATGTTAGTGTGTACTTGCAGGTTAATGAATTTGTTGTTTGTGGAGTGGTAGCTTGTAGAGTTTGAATGGAATGTGCATTGAGATTTGAGGAATGATTAAGAATGTTGGTTTGATGGATTTGAGAGCGGTGATAGATTTTATTAGTATCGCTATCGTTGTACATACATGTACGTATATACATATAATTATATATTTCTAGAAATTTAGCAAATCTAATGTTATCGATTTCAGTTTCTTAAAGTTTGAGGCACTGTATATTTTATTTCTAAAAAAAATTTCTAAAGTTAGTAGTATTGACGATAAAAAGTGAAAATTTTGTTTAGTAAAATTATTCAGTGTGGTTTACAGGATATTTGCTTAAAAGAATAAATTATATATAAATGATTAGGGGTAATTTTGCTAAAGGGATAGTATAGTTTGACAAAATACTTTTCAATTAGGAAAGCAAACAAACAATATTGTTTTAACAATAAGCAATGAATCAATAATCAGCATTCGGTGTTCTTGAAACAAACGGAGCCTAAGTATTTGTCGTACACTTTAAGGGTATGTTTGGTATCATTCAGAGATCGCCGGAATATATATATATATAAGTCAGAATTCAGAAATATTAAAGTTGTTTGTTTTGAACGAGTATTCCATATCAGATCCCATAAATCATGATTGTAATTCGCTTTTCACCATTTCAGCGATTTCTTTCTCACTCAACGCATCTATAAATCCATCAATTTGCAGCAAGTTTAGCTTTCCTTCGATAAGTTGTAGTCATCATTAGCTGTACCAATTATCTCATCACCTCTAGTAGCATGCTTCTAATACACATCAACTATCAGTAGCTGAAATTGATGAAGTTTGATGAGGTAATATAAAGCTTTTGTTCATGTTTTTTTTTTTTATCTTTGTTGATTTATGCTAATTGAGTAATGGTTGATGCAAATTTGCAAAGTGAAATATTATTTTTATTGCATAAAGATTATATATTTACCTCTTTCTTTTATTTGTTTATCTTTGTTTCGTACATAGATTACTATTTAGCCGTATAACAATTATTCCCGTTGAATTAACTATTTACTTTTAGATTTTGTTTTCATTTTCTTATGTTCCAAGACTCCCGGCATTTTGTGTAAATGTAACTAGATGTGTTATGTTGATTTGCTGAGATATTTGTTGATATGTTTTATCAAATCCACCACTGTTTTGAATAAAGGAATATGGAGCACAATATCCACATTAACGTATTTGCAAAGCTACAATATTACATATGTCATTCCTACTCATTTTCATGTTCGTTACCAAGTATTTTCAGCTTTACATAAAGTTGCATACAATAAAAAATATTACTATCTATTGTATATGAGTTACACAAATTTATTTCATTTAGTAAGTTCTTAATGAAAAGTTACAAAATGACAACAAACAACTTTCTATATTCAACCTTCAGAATTCAACATAGATAAATAAACGCAACCTAAGTTGCAGAAGTGTCTTTTTGGGCGGCCTGTTTGACAACTACTTGTTGCAAAATGACTTATAAGTTACTTCTTTCAAAAGTAACTTATAAGTCATACACGACTCTTTGTTGCTTATAAAATTAGTTAAAATTTTGACTTAATAGATAAAAAAAAGTGGTTTAAAATTTTGACTTAATAGATAAAAAAAAGTGGTTGCCAAACACTTTTTTGATAGGCTACTTAGAAGTCAATAAATAGGAAAATAAGTTGTTTCCAAACAGAGCCTTAAGCTATCTTCAAACACAGTCTAGATCAATGCTCATTCCACTTTAACATTGTGAATATCACATAACTACTGTTTCCAACTTCATGATCAAAATACTAACATCATAGCAAATCATAAAATTAGGTTAGTACGAATCTAACCTCACGAACATCTGATGAATCAACTGACCAGGGACCGTACACGCCTTCATACACTGTACTGGTTCCGGGTCCTTCCCCAACCGCTTCACATCTTACATACCCGACCTGATTAAAAACCCGACGGATAGAACAAGATGAAGTTCTCTTCGATGAAGAGAATGAACTATTCAGCGTCTTTTTGTGTGGGAAAGTTTGGATGAGAGTTATAGCAGAACGATATGACGAAGAAACGAGCATCGCCATGGAATTTTCCAGTTATTATACTAGCAACCCTCCAACTTTATTTTGTTTTTCCGTTTTTATTCCCTCGCAATTAAATATTCCTGGTTGGGCTTAATGAGTAAACGTAGGTTTTAAGAACCAATGCTTATTTGTGGATGAAGAGAACTCCACTCTCCTCTTAAAACCAATGCTTAATTCAAAGCAGATTAATTGTAACGCCCCATTATTCTTAACATTTGAAATTAATAAGAAATATCATCAAAATATGTTTTCATCCTACTCTTAAATGCAAAAAATCGTAGATCGTTGGGTATACAGTTTAAAATCCAAAAATATAATTTAGAGAAAAAAATGTCACAACTGAATTAAACAATAAATTACATATTGTCTCAACAAATAAATAACAATGCAATCAATACAACAGGTATAACATCTACGTACATACGTCAATCATTGTTAAATTTATAAACAATACTACCATGACATATGATAAATATAAGAAATAGATAACCTGTAAATGTAGCCTACAACCAGACTTCTTTTGCTTTAACATGATCAACTATTTTTGTATTGTATCTAACTCTATACACATCAGCCCAACCTAAGGGATCCGATGGCTATTACATATAAAAATGCTACCTATGTACCCTTTCGAGAGCGGACTTATGTAATTCTGTTACTTGCTCTTCTCATCAAATACTTGTTGGCACATAGCATTGCATGGCATCAGCATCCATGAAATTAGTATACGCATAAAACATCACATTATACTATGTCACCACAATCAATCATCGTAAATACGAGTAGTAGTAGTAATAACAACACTTAAATTCAACAATGTTCAATCTCAATCCCATATTTCAAATAATCAACAACAAATATCGTCGTATGTGTGTTAATCACTTGTATTAAAACACAACGTCAATAGCACAAATACAAATGTAAATCCATCGAATGTGTACTAACCGCTCCATATTAATACCACGATATCAAACTCATCAAGTGTGTATTAACTACTCTATATTAGTAACATACGCATCAAACTCATAAAATGTGTACTAACTATTCCATATCAATAACACAAATATCAATGTCACCAATAGAACAAAAACCATAATAAACTACACAATATCCGCGTAGAAATAATAGTAAAACATTACAAAACTCGTCCTAATGTGATTTCATCTCTACACAACAAACATATATGATAATTCGAATCAACAGTTAACTGATATGTTAAAACAATCTAAAATTATGTACTTTTCTATTACTTCCACTTAAGCATATTGTAACGATCTAACTTTTCGACCCTTGAATGTCGAGACTAAATACATCCATGATATTCGTGTGCCAAACACCCAAGTACCGGAAAGACGGAAAGTTAGAGTAAAATAAAAATGAACAAAACAAGAAAGAAAGAACACAACATCAAAATCTCACAATGGAATGAAAATATATATTATCAAAAGCACAATACAAAGAGTTACTTTGAATACATTAATTTAAGAGTTATAAAACTTAAGTACTATCATCAACCTGGATGGTTATAGTTGTATGTCCTCACAATGCTGATATATATATAGCTAATATGATACAACAGAAATAGAAATAGAAATAGAAATAGACAGATAATGAAAGCTTCCAGATCGTCTCCTGAACTCTGAAACGTCCAAGGTAAAACATGTTATACTCAACCTACTCGAAAGAGTACGCGAGGAATTTAGGGAAAACAAAAACTAAGCGTTAGACAAAATTTTGGTATGAGAGAACTCGAGATACATGAATACAGGTAATAGTAACTATTGAGACCGTATGGATTTTCATAATGGTTTTCCCCTCGAAAGAAAGCAACCATTCATTAAGTTTAATATAGTGATATGATAGATAATGTCTAGAGTGTAGAATATTAATCATATCAAATAGCTGTGGTGCTTACATTCATCACACCACAACATATTTAGGGTACAATCAAAACCGCTAAGGCAGGTTCCCATAATAGATTTTTCATGGAGATCCCTTCGGTCAAGTCGAAATCTAATCTACATGCACAAGGATTAGATAACACCTTCTGAGCGTCGTATATCTCTAGATAAAATATACCATAAAATAAACACAAAAGCCCACCTCGAACATAAACATGAACCACATGGAATCAAATATCATCAACTCTCGGTACTAACATATCGATAAGCATTCTCTAGATATGAAGTTGATAATACCCTGTCGTGGGTCAGCCAAACTCCAGATTGTGCATCTTACACCGTCTTTTGCCATTTCCGATGTCGAGTTTACATTCGGCATCTCTCGCACGAGTCTTCATCACTCGAACAGAACACGAATCCCCAAATGGATTTCAGTATCTCGAACAGATCATGAATCACTGCATTGATTCGAGCATCCTGAACATGTCTCGAATCTACACATAGATTCTCCTTTGCAACCACTTATAAAACATAGAACCCGTACACTAGTTTTGAAGTGGTATTTGGTAAGTAAAACACTTACCAATCCTGGATACTTCAAAACCAATTGATGAATTTTTGGTTAACTGAATTATGGTTCTTTCAGAAGTAAGTAAAAGCTAGAGACGTTCCTTACCAATGCTCCTCCCCGAGGGTTCTCGTTGGTATGAAATCATGAAGCCTTTTGATACTTCTTAAGTCATATCAAGTCAAGTTCGATAGTCAACTAATTGACTATGTAGTCAAAAGAAATTGCTTGTACAAATCAATATTCGTATATTTAACTCATTTTCGACATTCCAACTTAATTATTCCTCATCCAATAGTAAAGCCAGGTAAGTTAGAACATTGGTTGCATCAAAGCCTTAAATAGACACTTCATTCTTGAATCTGATAAATAAATAGATCTACCTCGTCGGCCTTTAGTGTTAAATATAGTACCAATAATTTCCATAAGTAAGTAAGTAATTTACACGATTAACACATTTTCGACATTCCCAACTTAACTATTCCTCAAGCAAGAGGAAAGCCGGTAGGTTAAAGCTCCATTGCTCATATCCCTACTCGAACATCAATCTTAATTCTCACAAATAGATAAGCCTACTTCGTCGGCTTTTAGTGCTAAGCATAGTTAATTACCTTTCAAACAAGTAATTAAACAATTAATCATTTGGCCATTAAGCAATTTCTAACCCCTTTCTAAACCCTTTTTTATACTTTTAAACCCCCTTTTAAAATGATATATATGCATAGTAATTTATTTATAAAACTAGATATTAAATAAACCATTTTTAGAAGATATTTATTACATAAGATATAAAATTGTCGACATATTTTCTAAAAACTATATCTACTTAAAAATGCTTTTAAATTATTTTATAATACTTATAATAGATTTTAAAACATTTACTTAAAATATTACTTGAAAATAAAAACTTTATAATTTACTTAAAAACTTGAAAAAACAAGTTTTCATTATAAAATTCTCTTCTTTAAAGATTCACAACTAATTCTTAAAAATTCATAAAAATATCAAACCACTTTTAAAATACTCTAATATGAGTTAGTAAACACTTGTAAAAGTAATGAAATAAAATACTTAAATTTAAATATCTTTTCAAACCTTTAAAGTCCAAAAATTAGGGCTAAACAGGGCAGTTCTGCACTATTGAAGTTTTGGTCGCTTTTCGAGATGTTACTTAACTTTGTACTGCCCAAATTTTTATGGAAACGAACATACATATAAGACATTATAAATATGGCGAGAAATCCCTAAGGATCTCTCTACAAAGTTCCTTAGAAATCCCTGAAAACAAGGCAATTCCAAAGTGCATCCATAGAGACTATCGCTATAAGTGCACTTTCAAATTCAAGTCTGACCTAAACCAAAGTCCATTTACAGCCTATGCTTTGTTTCAAGGTTATGCCACATGTTATACAAGTCCATTCAAATCTGTTCAATTCCGTTCAAGTCCATACATATGTCACTTACTTTCAAAGCAAGAATCAAAACAAAGTTTCAACAAACGTCAACATTAATTCCAACCACTTAAACACAATCAAACAGAAACAAATATAGGTTATATTTTCAATCAAAGTGGTGAGTTAGCTCACCTTTAACCTAACAAACAACCAAGTCCAAGCTAGCCAAATCCAACCTCAACCTCGCAACCACCTTTCCTTTCTTCTTTCTCCTTGCTTTTACTATCTTTTAGCCCAAACTGGACTCTAATGCGCATAGCCAATGAAGGAGGGGAGCGATTGGCTTTGCTTCTTCAAATTATAACTTGGTGGAAGGTGTCATAACACTATATTAAAGGATCTAGTCCAAATTTGAGTTGATTTGGATAAGATTTGCAATTTTTGTTTAGGAATTTTGAGAAGAGGGAGACATGAAAGAGAGCTCACTTTGCTTTTTGAATTTGTGATTTATTAACATGGGTATGCCCCTCCTTATATAGGCTTAAGAACGGTGTTTCTTAGCCTTGTTGTCACCCCCCACCATGCCATGGAAAACTCACCTCCCATCACTTCTCCTTTACATCACTTCTCCTTTGGCTAAATACTCTTATACCCTTCTCATGAAAATATCTCTTATCCACTTGGAAGCTTCTAGAACCTTCCATTGCTTTATGAAGAGGAGTATATGTTAATTGGTTGCTAATGTGTTCATTTGATCATTAGACAATTGCAAAAGAGTTAAAACAACTTATATCAATCAAAAAGCTGTTTACTGATAAACCAATTTCCGGTCACATTATCGATTTCTCTTCGAAGAATATATTTTTGTAAACAAATTCCAAAAACAAATTTCTTATAATTATTTATTAATTAAATGATGTTTAATATAGGTTATAAAATCGTATTTATAACACTTAATTATATTTTAAAACGTTTCGATATTCGAAGACGAAGTGTTCGAATTTTCGGGTCACTACATCTTCCCCCACTTAGAACATTTCGTCCTTGAAATTCAAACAAGAATGATAATCAAAGAAGATAGACAAACCACTATATATATATATATAGTACTACTGGAGCTATATACAAACTAAACTGCAACCCAAATGCCAACTAAGTGACTCCACCTTAAAAGGTGAGAACATTACATAAGATATATGATACTAAGATAAGAAATCTCTAGACTAAGAATAAATCTAGATAGGACTCCCTCAAATTATCCTCTGTTTCCCATCTCGAGCATCCTCACTCCATTGTACCTTGACTAACTTTATAGCCTTAGTCCTCAATCGCTTCGTATCTCTATCAACGATACGAATAGACTGTCTCAACACAGTCATATTTGGCTCAATCTCTAAGTCCTCCTGCTGCGATGCGTCCACTATCATCGAAGGATCATATAATGCGATACATGAAATACATTGTGCACACCTGATAGACTAATCGGTAACTCGACTCTATACACAAGTGTACCAATCCTTTTAAGAACCGGGAATGGTCCTATATAACGAGAAGCCAACTTCATAACCCTTCCAAACCAAACTACACTTCTTATCGGAGAAACCTTTACAAACATAAAGTCTCCAAACGAGAACTCTAAGTCTCTACACCTCTCGCCTGCATAGCTCTTCTATTGATCTTGCGCTTCCTAGATTCACGTTTGATGACACCTCTCGAATCATATCCGGCCAAGCATAAGACGATCTCCAGGTTCTACCCAACATAATGGAGATTTGCAAGGCCTTCATACAACGCTTCAAATGGTACCATTCCGATACTGGCCTGATAACTGTTGTTGTATGAAAACTCAACAAGTGGTAAGTGCTCTTCCCACGAACCCCCAAATTGAAAATGCATGCTCGAACTAAGTCCTCCAACACTCGGTTCACCCTTTCCGTTTGCCCATCAGTTTGCAGATGGTAAGCGGTACTCAGACTAAGCTCGGTCCCTAATGCCTCATGCAAACCCTTCCAGAATTGGCTTATGAATATCGGACTCACGATATCACAAGGAACGCCGTGCAATCTAATGATCTCCTTAACATATAACTTAGCCAAACCAGAAGTCGTTCTTGTAGTCTTAACAGGTAAGAAGTGCGCGCTCTTGGTCAATTGATCCACAATAACCCACACACCTTTGTTACCTCTTCTCGACCTTGGCATTCCGTCAATGAAGTCCATAGAAATCTGTTCCTATTTCCACTTAGAAATCTCGAGTAGCTGAAGTAGTCCAGTCGTCTTCTAGTGACTACCTTTTACCTGCTGGCAGTTGGCACGCCTGCTCACAAAGATAGAAACATCTCTCTTCGTACCTTTCCACCAGAAAGTACGCCTCATATCTTGATACATTTTAGTGACCCTTGGATATATCGTCAACCATGAATAATGACTCTCCGTTAGAACCTCCTGCCTAACCCCATCAACCTTGGGAGCACACACCTTCCATTCATCTTCACTAAACTACGGCTATCTACTTCAAATCCCATCCACCTCTCCGGTGCCTCATTCTCGCTTACCGCTTGCTTATTCGAGCAATAAGCGGATCTCTAAGCTGATTCTCTTCTATACGGCTGATCAAGGTTGGATGAACCTCAATGCTAACCATAACAACATACTTCCTACTTAAAGCATCAGCTACAACATTTTATTTTCCTGGCGTATACAATATGTCTTGATCATAGGCCACAACAAACTCCAATCATATTTGTTGCCTCATGTTTAAGTCCTTTTGTGTGAAGAGATACTTAAGGATTTATTGTCTATATATAACCGAACCTCTCACCTAGAAGATGATGTCTCCATATCTTCAACGCAAATACCACCGCCAACAATTACAAGTCATGAGTTACATACCTTACTTTATGCAGTTTGAGCTACCGACTTGCATAAGCAATCACTCTTTCATGCTGCATCAACATAGCACCTAGACCTGTTCCACACGCATCAGTGTGAGCAGTCAAACCCTCACCTCCATCTAACACAGTAAGAACAGGATCACTAGTTAACTTTGCCTTTAGCTCTAAGAATGCTTGCTCGCATTTATCCGTCCATAAAATTTGACATCTTTCTTCGTCAAATTCGTTAAACGAGAGGTAATCTTCAAAAAATCATGTATGAATCTCCTATAATAACCTGCTAGACCCAAAAAGCTTCTAATATCAGTTGCGTTTTTCGGCCTCTTCCAGTCCTGAATGGCCATAACCTTAATGGGATCAACATAAATTCCCTCCGCTGAAACAACATGACCTAAAAACTTAACTTCTAAACGCCAAAAGTGACACTTCGAGAACTTAACTTTCAACACATGTTCTCTCAATATTTCTAGTAAAATCCTCAAGCACGAATGTTCCTCCTCGGTCTTGGAATAGACCAGAATATCATCGATAAATACAAGGGCAAACTTATTCAACACATCTTAGAAATCTCAACTCATTAAGTTTATGAAATATGCTGGAGCATTAATTAGGCTGAATGGCATAACTAACCACTCATAAAACTGGTCGGATATCAAAACTTTCAAGGGCACACTCTCCTCTGCCACCCTCAACTGATGGAACCCTGTAGTAAGATCAAGATGAGAAAATACTCGAGCTCCATGAAGCTGATCGAACAAGTTATCTATCCTAGGCAAAGGATACTTGTTCTTGACAGTTCGTTTGTTGAGCTTGTGATAATCTACACACAGTCTTAGGGAACCATCCGCCTTCATAGCAAAGACGACGAGGGCCCCTCAAATCGAACGACTTGGCCAGATCAAACCCTTCTCCAATAGATCACTAACTTTATTGTTAGCTCCGACCTCTCTTTGCTGCAAGTCTACGAACAAGCAACACGATAGGCTTTGCATCCTTCACTAAATCAATGCAGAATTTTATCTCCTAATGAGGTGGTAACTCTTCGAAGACATCTACAAATTCCCAGACAATAGGGATAGAACCCAACTCCTCCTATGCCACATCAAGAGAATAAAGGAAACTAGTCATGAGCGAGCTAGACTCTTCACAATGTAATGTATGAACCTTTATCCCCTTCTTCAATAACATGGTCTACTTATCACAATCTAAGACTGCATTATTCCACAATAGTCAATCCATCCCAAGCAGAACATCAAAACCCACAAACCCAGAACATGCATATCACAAGGAAAGAGTCGGTCAAAACAAGAAATCAAAACTGACTAAACCATACTAAGTTTAGCCAAGCCCCCAACAAGGTTCGACACACAAATAGAATCTAAAGCTATAACCGGTTCAAGTTTCAATCTATCAACAAGAATACAATATATGAAACTAAGAGAAGCACTGGTATCAAATAAGACACGAACATAAATACCAAAAATAGATCGAATACCTTCTGATACTTGCTTCCTCTTTTCTACTGCAGAAGTAGAAGGTGTTAAAGCAAGTGCAAAAACTCTAGGCTGCTCCCCCTTACGAAGCTTTGGACAGTCTTTAACTAGATGATCGGGTTAGTGGCAATTGTAGCAGCTCCTTGGTGTAAACTGTGCCTTGGCCGTTGGTGGATCTAACTTGGTACCCCAGCAATAGGTGCCTTAAATAACGACGCTTTCACTACCTGTCCTCCTGTAACCAATGTACAGCTCATAGCGAAATACCCTTTCTTTCCACACTTATGATAGACTAAACTAGAAATATCTCTAGGCGGTTGAAAATTTCACTTGTTGTTCCCAATTGGTGCAGGAATAGACGGCTTTGGTGCTAAGTTCTCAAACCTCAACCTCATGTTCACCAAATTTACATAAGACCCCAAGATGTGATTTGTCATGTTATCCTTGAATTCTGGGCGCATCCCTATGATGAACATCTCATTTATCTTAAATTGGCGTATCGACTAAACCAAGCCCAAGCCGAGATAATTCAATGAATCGGTTATCATACTCCGCTACCGTCATGACCCCTTGCTTTAAGTCGAGGAAGCTCCTAAATAATAAAGTCTTCCCGGCTTCCGAGACAAACTTCATCTCGAATTCCTTCTTAAATTGGGCCCAAGAGAAGTCGTTCTCCTGGACATTAGTAGTGATAGAACTCCACCAATCCATGGTTGCATCCGTCAGATGTCATGACGCCAACCGACGCTTCATCACGTCATCTAGCTCCATAACCCCGAATATCCGATCAACAATTTAATCCAAGTATGGACTTCTATGATCATTTCCGTACCACCAAATCTCTTACCCTCTAGCCTCTCATAATCATGGCAGAGTGAAGCAATATTCACTAGAGGCTTGACCTGCACGACCTCCTCTATAATATATATACCCTTGGTTCCTCGATCGGAGGAACATTCCTTGGTGCTAGATCTCCACCATTTTTGGCATTACTACCTCGACCACCTTTACCTCTACCTCCTCGAGCATTGGCAGCGCTAGTACTCATGATTTGTACTATTCAAACATAGAAGAATATATTTAGGATATGAAAGGCTAGAGTTATTTCAATGAAAGAGATTATTCCTAAGGAAAAGACAAAAAGGGGTATAGGTTTATAGAAAATACAAGTACGCTCATATATATATATATAATACACTCAACTCACTCTAGGGTGTCTCTTACCTTATCTCTAATGAGCCATACCAAACCAAAGTGAAGGTTTTCGTTCAACCTTATGCTCTGGTACCATATGTAATGACCCGACTTTTTGACCCTCGAATGTTGACACTAAATACATCTACGGTATTTATGTGCCAAACACCCAAGTGCCAGAAAGACATAAAGTTAGGGTAAAATAAAAAAAGAATAGAACAAGAAAAGAAGAACACAACATTAGAATATCATAACGAAACAATAAAATATAATATCAAAAGAATAGTACAAAGGGTTACTTTGAATACATTTCAAATTTACAAAACCTAAATACTATCATCAGCCTGGGCAGTTATAACTGTCTGTCCTCGCAATGTTGATATATACATAGCTAATATGGTACAACAAAAATAGAAATAGATAGATAATGGAAGCCTCCAGACCATCTCCTAAACTTTGAAGCGTCTAATGTAAAACCTATTATACTCAGCCTATTCGAAAGAGTAAGCAAGGAATTTTGGGAAAACCAAAACAGTCAAACATAAGTCTGGTATAAGAGAACTGTAGATACATGAATACATATAACAGTAACTATTAAGATTCCCATAATGGTTTTCCCCTCAAAATAAACCAACCATTCATTAAGTTTAATGTAGTTATATGATAGATAATGTCTAGAATATAGAATATAAATCATATCAAACTGCTATGGTGCTTACATTCATCACACAACAACATATTTAGGGTAAAATCAAAACTGCTAAGGTACGTTCACATAACGGAATTTCCGTAAAGATCCCTTTGGTCAAGCCAAAATCCAATCTCCATGCATAAGGATCAAAAAATACCTTCTGACGTCGTACATCTCTAGATAAAATATACCATAATGTAAACACAAAGATCCACACTCAAACATAAACATGAACCACGTGGAACCAAATATCATCAACTCTCGGTACCAACATATCGATAAACATGCTCTAGATATAGAGTTGATAATACCCTATCGCAGGTCAGCCAAACCCCAGATTGTGCATCCTACTATATCTTTAGCCATTTCCGATGTTGAGGTTACATTAGCATCTCTCACACGAGTCTTTATCACTCGAACAGAACGCGAATCCCCAAATGGATTCCAATATCTCGAATAGATCACGAATCACTACATGGATTCGAGCATCTCGAACAGATCTTGAATCTTCACATAGATTCTCCTTCACAACCACTTCTAAAACATATAACTCATATACTAGTTTTGAAGTAGTATTCGGTAAGTAAAACACTTACCAATTCTAGACTCTTCAAAACTAATCGATGTATTTTTGGTTAACTCAATTCCGGTTCTTTCATAGGTAAGTAAAAGCAAGAGATGTTTCGTAACAATGCTCCTCCCTAGGGGTTCTCATTAGTATGAAATTGTGAAGCCTTTCGATATTTCTTAAGTCATATTAGGTCAGGTTCGATAGTCGACTGATCAAGTATCTAGTCAAAAAAAATTGCTTATACAAACCAATATTCGTATACTTAACTTGTTTCCGACATTCCAACTTAACTATTCCTCATCTGAGAGTGAAGCCAGGTAAGATAGAGCACTATTTGCACGAAAGCCCTACTAGACACTTCATTCTTGAATCTCACAAATAGATAAGTCTACCTCGTCGGCTTTTAGTGTTAAGTATATATCAATGATTTCCATAAGAAAGTAAGTAATCAACACGATTAACACGTTTTCGACATTCTCGACTTAACTATTCCTCGATCAAGATGGAAGCTTGTAGGTTAGAGCTCTATTGCTCATATCCCTACTCGAATATCAATCTTAACTCTCACAAATAGATAAGCCTACCTCGTCGGCTTTTAGTGTTAAGCATAGTTAATTACCTTTCAAATAAGTAATTAAACAATTAACCATTTGACCATTAAGACAATTCAAATCCCTTTCTAAACCTTTTTTTTATACTTTTAAAACCCTTTTTAAAACGATATATATGCATAATAATTTATTTATAAAACTAGATATTAAATAAACCATTTTTAGAAGATATTTGTTACATAAGATATAAAATAGTCAACATATTTTATAAAAACTATATATAATTAAAAATGCTTTTAAAATACTTTAAAATACTTATAGTTGATTTTAAAACATTTACTCAAAATATTACTTGAAAATAACAACTTTATCATTTACTTAAAAACTTGGAAAAACAAGTTTTCATTATAAAAACATCTTCCTTAAAAATTCACAACTAATTCTAAAAGATTCATAAATATATCAAAGCACTTTTAAAATACTCTAATATCAATTAGTAAACACTTTTAAAAAGAATGAAATAAAATATTCAAATTTATATATCTTTTCAAACCTTTAAAGTCCAAAAATTAAGGCTGAACGAGGTAGTTTAGCACAAGTGAAGTTTTGGTCGCTTTTCGAGATGTTACTTAACTTTCTGCTATCTAAAATTTTTATGGCAACAAATATACATATAAGACATTATAAATATGGTGAGAAACCCCTAAAGATCTCTCTACAAAGTTTCATAGAAATCGCCAAAAATAAGGCAATTTCAAAGTGCATCCATAGCGACTATCGATGTAAGTGCACTTTCAAATCCACATTCGACCTAAACCAAAGTCTATCTACAACCTATATGCTTTGTATCTAGGATATGCCACATGCTATACAAGTTCGCTCAAATTTGTTCAAGTCCGTTAAAGTCCGTTCAAGTTCATACATATGTCACTTACTTTCAAAGCAAGAATCAAAACCAAAGTTTTAACAAATGTCAACATCAATTCCAACCACTTAAACACAATCAAACAGAAAAAATAAGGGTTATATTTTCAATCAAAGTGGCAAGTTAGCTTACCTTTAACCTAATAAACAACCGAGTCCAAGCTAAGTCCAACCTCAACCTCGCAACCACCTTTCCTTTCTTCTCCTCGCTTTCACTTCCTTAATTTTAGCCTAAAATGGACTCTATGTTCCCGACCAATGAAGGAGGGGAGAGATTGGCTTTTCTTCTTCAAATTATAACTTGGTGGAAGGTGTTGTAATATTTTAGTTAGTCTCTAGTCCAAATTTGTGTGGATTTGGATAAGATTTGCAATTATTTTGTTTATGAATTTTGAGAAGAGGAAGACATGAAAATAGAGCTCACTTTGCTTTGTGAATTTGTGATTTATTAACATGGGTATGCCCCCTCCTTATATAGGCTTAATAATGGTATTTCCTAGCCTTGTTATCACCCCCACCATGCCATGGAAGACTAACCTCCCATCACTTCTTCTTTACATCACTTCTCCTTTACCTAAATACTCTTATGCCTTTCTCATGACAAAATGTATTATCCACTTAGAAGCTTCTAGAACCTTCCATTGCTTTATGAAGAGGAGTGTGTGTTTTAGTTGCTATTGTGTTCATTTGAACTTTACGTAAGTTCAAAAGAGCTCGAATAACTTATATCGATCAAAAAGCCGTTTACCGATAAACCGATTTTCGGTCTCTTTATCGATTTCTCTTCGAAGAATATATTTTGTAAAAAAAAATAAAAACAAGTTTCTTATCATTGTTTATTAATTGAATAATGTTTAACAAGGTTATAAAATCATATTTATAACACTTAATTAAATTTCAAAACGTTTTGATATTCGAAGACGAAGTGTTCGGATTTCCGGGTCGCTACACATAAAATCGTCTTATTATTATTTATTATAAAAAATACGTTTATTTTTATTATTTCCAAACAATAATATTTCTTAAAATGATAATATACTCTAAAAAAATTCATTATCAATTCAATACTTTAAATATCTCAAAACATCGGTATTAAATCAGAAATAGCAATTTCTATCCAATTACTTTCAAGAAAA
Organism: Allium fistulosum; assembly: GCA_030737815.1. Classification (NCBI taxonomy): domain Eukaryota; kingdom Viridiplantae; phylum Streptophyta; class Magnoliopsida; order Asparagales; family Amaryllidaceae; genus Allium; species Allium fistulosum. Next base: position 923,410,226 of record CM060904.1, read on the forward strand.
ATTTATTACTTTATGTCAAAGTAATAATGTTTATTTAAATTGTCTTGTTATCTTTCACAACCAATTTATTGTTGCTTAACTTAAAAATTATAATATTCTTCCTTAAATCACAAAAATCCCTTTGTTATTATTTCTCCCAAAAATAATGGTAATTTAACCTAAAATTTTTATTATTATTTTTATTCTCAAAACCTCACTCATTATTATAAGTTTAAATAATGATAATACTATCATTCTTTCATAAACCCTATAAAAACATTCGTATTATTATTTACTCAAAAATAATATAGTCTTCCCAAAAGTATTATTATTTATTAAATCTTCGTTTATTCTATAAATAACAATAATTTTTACAAATTCACTTTAAAATATAATTTTCGTTATTATTTATGAATTTCCCTAGAATGTCATAAATAATAACCTTATTAAATTTTTCACAATATTTTTAGTATAAATTGTTAAACCATAATTATTTACAAATATCATTCAAAATTTATAGTTAATCTTGTCCTCTCCAAAATTACAATTTTTTCCTTATTCTCAATTTATTAGGAAAATATATAAATAACTACTATAAAACATCTGTCACCTAGCAATATGCAAGAATCGATAAACAAACATAATAGAACACGTATCATGTAAAAACATCATAACAATCATCAAAAATGGGTACGTGCTATTTATTATTTTAAAATATAAATACTTATGACCATTGAATCCCGGCAATGTACTTTCATAAATAGCTCCAAGAGTCAGTAAACCTTATGCTAAAATGTTCAAAATCTCAACACGAATCCAATGAAACAAATCATATGTAAAATGAAGGTCATATGCAAAAGATATGGTAATTATAAGGTTCATGGTTTAAAATATAAATAAATAAATTTCATGAACCTATACGCAAAATTACCTTCTTCCCTACTGTAACCCATTCACCCTAAATACACCCTATGTAATGAACAACAACCTAAATTCAGGCATACAAGCAACCATATCCCCAAAAGTGTCAACAAACGACATTCTATTAAGGGTATAATATAAAACAATAAGACAAAGCATATTTATTTCAAAAAACAATGTGCCGAGTCTCATAGCAGAAGAAATAAAATATAATATCGACGTAAACATGTAAGGGACTAACTACATAGCATATTAAGAGACATAAGGTTTGGTATGATAATACATCGTGTAAATGATACATCAAATCTCTTACAACACATATCTCAAAATAATGCATATAATATACACGTCAATACTTCTAAAAATGGATATATATAAACATAGCGACAATATTGCTATGGCTCTATAAATTTCTTTCAGCTAGTAGAGATCTTCATTTCTAAGTTAACCTACTCAAAAGTAGATAACAAAAGAAACAACAGAGAGAGGGTCAAATATAAAGTTTAGTGAACAGAAAGTATCACTAATCTAAATAATTACCAATATACTACTATATCATATATAATACCAAATAATACTTAAGGTAACGAATCCATACCTTCACCTGCATCCAACAAGTTCGCACATTTCTACTATAGTGCTATGCTATAAGATAAGACTATTGTAAACTAATCATTATGGCACCGATCGTAACTCAAATGCTATAAACTAAGCTAGTCGACCACGAGTCTCCCGGTAAGACCAAAACCTACTAAGCACGATAAGTAATGTAACACCAATACTACAATGCTTCAATGCATCATCCACCATCTACAATCGTATGAAACCCGAATTGATATGCATAAGCCTAGTTGTTACCATTTGTTTATCATTATGAAAAATGACAAGTAACTCGAGTCATATAACACTTTCCATAATGTAGTTCGAGGTCTATAGCCTACATTACTGAGATAGAACGTCTCCTATCTCTATGTCAGTACTGTTAGAAGATGCACAAATGCTCATTCCACAAATGATCTATAAATATCAAATCCCAAAGTTGTAGTCAAGGGATACATGCTCTTCATGTATGAAATATAATATAGAACCGTATCTCACGATATCCTAGTCATCATGTCTCGAAAACCACCAGACAACTCTATAAAAGTCACCATACAAATCAAAACATGTCACAAACATCACTATGACCTCCTCGTCATCCAACATCACCAATACACTCTCCCAGTCTTTCTCTAAAACTTTGACTATGGAATAATGTCAGAGTGGGTCTCGCCTGAGTCCCAAAATTAAAGTACTCCAAAACCCTCAAATACATTTTAGATTGTAATCTCCAAAAATAATGAACACTAGTCCAAACCATGTCTTAATCCGAGTTTGCATGCGAAAGTTATCGCATCTCGAAGTTTCAACCAAAACCGGGAAGGAAAATAATTACATAGCAATTGAGATGTCTAAAATCCCAATTCATATGTCTAAACCCATTGTAGATGTCCGAATGAATAATATATGTCTGAAACCCCTCAAATATATGCTGAATCTTTTCTAGAATTTCCATCCATGTTTCACACAACGAAATAAATTTTCATACGATCGAATTATTTTTCAAAACTCTGCAACTAGATTTTCAAATATCGGAAATCCCCAAAAATGCATGCATTTTTTTCTACAAATTTGCAACTATATTTAGATGTCTGGATTTTAAATTTAGACGCCTGAATGACTGTTACGGGTAGGGTTTACTTTCTAACGTCCATATCTTTTAATATACAACTCCAAATGACTTGTCTTTCTTTCCATTATGATCATAACAACATTCTATTCAATTTATAAACCTCATATCTCATATTTACGCATTTTTTATGTGGTGATTTACTCCTAAGCGTCTTTGACGTATAGTTCATATCACCAAGGTACGTTGTAATAATGTAATAACCTATAATTTTCAATTAGTAATTAACTGTAATTAATTAGCCAATTGAAGATTAGGCGAACTAATGATTTAAAAGAATAATTCTTAAAGATTAATGAATCACAATTCTAGACCTATTCTTTTGAGTTTGTAATATCATTTACATATGAAATACAAATTAAGTTTATCAAAATTGGATGAAGTTTGAAAAATGAGAGGAAAAAAGCAAGAAGGGGGAAAATGGTATGTTGGCCATTCATCTATATCCTTTTAGAAATGATCCTCCTCTTCTCTTCATTTCTTCTTCATTCTCTTTTTAAAACAAAAGGAAATTTATTTTCTTAATCTTCGAATCATCATAACCCTTATGAATCTTAACAAAAAATTCCAAATAAATTACCTAAATTCAAGCTAGAGGATTCTCTACAAATGCATACCAAAAAGTTTGCATTTTAGAGAAGATTAATGCTGGATTTTAGAATTACGCTCGGGTCAGCCTGAGTATTCATAGCTTTGGACTCACTTTTCTGGAGCTCGGAATCGCTGGAGATTCTGCTTATCTAGTTATCTTCCTATTTCAGTTTCAGTTGTCTTATTTCAGCTTTTGTTTTAGAGACTTGTGTATTTGGGATTTCTATTGTACTTGTTTCAGAACTGTATTGGGTTTCAGACTATGTATTTTGTATTTGATTTGAGATTATGTATTTTAGTGGCTTCATGAACCACTATGGTTATTTTTAAATTCCGCTGCGAGTTATTCTGATATTTCTGTGTCTGTGATTCTGTGAATGATTTTATTTGCTCCAAATTTTATTACAATCTGTTATTTTGCATTATTCAAGTCCGACATGTGTGGATTATTGTCGATTTGAATGGTCCAAAATATCGGGTCGTTACATTAGAGCTTTGAATTGGGTTTCTTTGGGTTTGAATTTGGTAAAGATTTAGTGAGTGAAATCTATTTTCTATGTTATAGCATCACCAAATATGTTAAAATTCATGTTTTGATGCTAATATCGGTTAGGACTTTAAGTGATGAACATGATATGAGATTTTAGAGATGCGAACTTTGTTGAATGAATATTTAAAGTATAAATTGTATAATTTAATGCTAAAGTATAAATTATATACTATTTAAAGTATAAATTGCATAATTTAATTGAACTGTGTTTGGTTGAATGATTGTGTTTGTTCCAAAAGTTGAACAAACACCCAATCAAGACACAAACGAAAATAATAAATGTTAAGATTTTAAAAGAGAGAAGAACACATAAGAAAATAGTGGTTCAGCTAAAATCAGTAGCCTATGTCCACTATTCAATTTGTTAATAATTTTCTTTTGATCATATAAAGAAGATCTTACAGCTCGTATCAAACCGTTTAGATTTTAATTTGACAGAGTTAGGCATTAGAATCAAATAACCAAGATCGGATCCTTTTTTCAATGCACCTCCCTCACTATTTATAGATGAAATCATTCACTAAAATTGTCGAATTTTCTCAACCACGTTCCCTACTTCAAGCTCGAAGTTTCACTAAGAGACTATGGTCAAAATCATGAACTAAAATGGACTAGTACCGATCATTATGGATCGGTATTGAGTTATCCAGTTTTCTTTCATCTTTTGCTTTTCTTTGGCTTGATTTTAGTCTTTAGTCAAGTCATATTGGCCTTATTACATGGAATTGATCGATACCGAGTTAAGAAGGATAGGTACCAAGTTGTCCCTTAGTCTTGAATCTTCAAATTTCTTTAGCTTGTCACCATTTGGCTTCTCCAAATGATGGTTAAGTGCTTTCTTACAGTCCACAAGGATCGATACCAACCCTAGGGACTTTGTCTGAGTCCTAGTACTTGATCTTTACACTTCACTCCTAATTCGTGCCATGAGCACTCAATACTCTTGATTCGTCGAGATATCGCTTAGTTCAATAGCAGGATAACACTGTCCCACCAAAGCATGCTTTAGATCAAGATAAACTATCGACTTCGAACTCTGATTTGAAGAGATGTCCTTATTTTCCAAAATGTTTTCATGAAATGATACGCTCTTTCTAGAACAACATGTTATTTCAAACATCTGTGGACTCACATCTCTTTGACAGGTATAAGAGCGAAGCATCCCACTTAGAATCCTAACTTAGTTCTGAGATTTTTGAAAGCTTATCTTTTCATTTGGTCAGGTAGGATTTCATCTTCTATCTTCCTTCTTTTCTCTTCCTTTTCTCTTTTTTTCATGGATCGGTACCGATTCTTATGGATTGATACTCGTCAATTTTTCTGTGATACTATTCAAGTAACATTTAGAGAAAAAATTTGTTACCACTTTAATGTCCAATCCTTGAGATTTCTATCTTCTCTAAGCCCTTGCAATTTACTTCTTTAATGCCATTAACAGTGCCATTGCCTTATACAGATTTCAACTTCAATCAATGCTGAACTAAAGAAGCTTATCACATCTGAACCTTAAGAACCTGCCATGGCTCAAATGGGTTTCAACCTGATTTCTCAACTTCAGTGCCACTTCCTCATTCCATCCTTAATCTAAGGTGGGTTGTCGCTGCCATTTCATGGTCGTTGATGCCTGGCTATGGATGTCGTCCCATACTTGACTCCAGTTCTTGTTTTCTCCTACTTCTACATTTTGCCATAACCAATGGAAATATTGAACTCGAGACTCTTGGGTTTCTCGAGGTTGACTCCAAGTTCATATGTGTAGAAACCCAAGTTCTTTTCTTCTAAACTACTTAGTGTCAACTTCATGGCTTCTAAGGCTCAGCTTTGAGTCTTTTGTGTGGCCATTACGTTTGCCAATTTTTGACAAGTTGTTCAAGAGGATGGAAGGAACGATTAATTTTTGTTGAACTTTGGTCAAACATGGATTGGAGATTCAGCTTTGATGGGATGGCTTCAAAGAATAGTCACATCGAAACTGTGTAGTTAAAGCGCTTAGAAGTTCCATAGCGGTGGAATTGAAAAAAGCTATAGTGGGTATAAAAAGGGGATAAATCGAAAAATAACGGAGGTCCGAAAAGCTTCGTTAAATATAAAACCAAATATTTAAAGTCAGTTTATTCTCATTTTCACATCATCTATATAGGAAAAGGAAATATCTTATATAAAAAAACCAAAGAATATCATGATTTATGTAGTCCAGATTTGGTGTCTACAATAGATTTCTAACTTCTATTTAGTACTTATGCGTTAATATTAGGTCTTTACCATAACTTTCTTGATTTGGTTCACAAGATAACTAGTCAAATCAACTTTTTTATATTAATGTTGCTAAAGTGAGTGCTAAAAGTGAGTGCTAAAAAGCTTGATTTAGCGGGTGTAGTGGAAAATAGCGGAGCTTAAAGCGGTTATATTGTTTAGCACTATATTGAAAGAGCATAGCGGTCAAAGGATGTTATGCGCTATAGCAGAGATTTTTCGAGGCTTTGACTGTACAACATCGAACACACTTCGACATCCAATGGAATCATGCCAACACTTCGAGTTGAACATTACAACCCTACGTTTCTGCAAAGAAAAACTCCATGTCGGTTTGAACAATGGTTTAATTATCATATACTCTATGAAAATAGGTAAAATACGACACATGGTTCTATAGTGTGATGGAGCTCATTTGTCAGCATGAGCTGGCCATCTACACAGTGTTCGCATACATCATACTATGGATGTAGGACATACACTACACAGATGGTTTAACACAACACTGCCTCTGTCAATGTATGAGATTTGGTTAGTCAACACACGTTGACATCCATTGGACTCTATACATCGGCTACAAGGGCTTAGTATCGAGTTAAATCATACATGACCTTGCTCATGTATCGAGTTTCCAGTAAGTTATGGATCGCAGACGCTCCTCGTGTCTCTCTTTCATGGATGTAGGTTCTTCCACTTTAGAGTTTACTCCACCACCAGCAGGTTCAACTTCTACTCAACATCTGCTTCAACACCCCCTAGTCCTCAACCATCTCGCCACCAACTCGAGTGATCTTTTCAAGTGGTTCATTTTTCCAGAGGAGAAGAACCCTACATAAAAGTTTTCCCCGATGTTAACCTAAAGGTTGTCATGGTTCTCGACGAGCCCCAGATTCTCTAACTTCAACTCTAATCACAGTGGAGGTTAGAAGAATTTGTGATCGTCATAAGATTCCCTCTGAAGTGACTTTGAATTCAGCACCCTATCAATGCACACATGACCCCCCTCCTTACAGGGCTACACATCATGCAACCATTATATGTGCCTTTCCAAGGGTGTTCCTCCTTTTAATCATTTCATCCGACTTGTCTTTCAATTCATGAAGCTCGCTTCTGCTCAGCTTCATTTATATGGGTATGCCACATTGGATTGTACCTACATGACTTTCCTCAGGTACTTGGGCAAAGTTCCCTCTCTTGAAGAAATTAGATGTGTGTATAATTCCAAGAAACAGTCCTCCAAAGGTCATTGTATAATTATCAGCCCCGGTAACAAACTTAGACATTTCAAGGGTGAGTATTTCTTTCTCTGCTACCTAGCTTGCTTTGCTCAGAAGTGGCTATGAAGATGTAAGTTCTACCCTAACTTCTTAACTCTTCAAGTCCCATTCCATTCAAATAACCAACTTTGTCCTTTCTCAAATTTACAGACATTCCTTAGAGGCCTACTGGCGAAGCTTTGGTGCACACACTCCAAGCCTTGAAAGACATTACCACTGGTGAGTAAAGAATGAAATCACTTTTAACTGATTCCCAAATGCGACACTTCCAACTACTATATGATAGTCTTAGCCTTGGCATCATTCCCTCCACATGTAGGCCCATGTAGGTTGCACAAGAGGCTGAGGTCGAATCCTTTGCTATTGATAATCAGAAGGTCCCATCCCTGGTATAGGATCTCCATATTGATTAAAGGGAGGACAAGAGTGACGACGAAAATAATGATGATGATGATGAGAATAAGGATGGGGATGATAACAATGGCGTAGATCTCGGATATGAATCCATAAGAGAGACGGGTGGCAATGAAAGATTTTCACCTCTCGCCCACCCGTCCAAGAATAAGAATCATATTGCCTCATTCGGTTCCACAACTGCAACAAACCCCAGCTAAAGTGGCCACTCTGGCCCCTCACAACGATGGTAAATTTTGTTCACCTAGGAGTATTCCTAATAATATCCCTTTATATGACCTTGTTGTCCTTAGTCTCCTGGACATCACTTCTCCGATCCACATAGGAGGCAGATATGCCTTCATATGCTTAACCAACTACATAAGCATGGTTCGTAGGACCAATAGAGTGCACCAATATTTAACACCACACCAAATCCATAACACATCCACTTTGCACATGTCGTACTTTAGCTTCTTAGGCCCTTACTCGATTATGTTTTCTCTCAGGTAAAATGGGATGTTCTGGACTCTTAGGCGACCTACATGGCAAGTCAATCGAGTATTTGGGTCTAATTATGCATGGCTCGGAAGGAAGGAGAGAGAAAGGAAATATGAAAAGGAGAGAAAAAACCATGCAGATCACAATCGGGATTCTCATGACTGCTTCAAGTCAGCTAGGAGGTCTCACTCCCCATACCATATGGACATTCTCCTCTTCATAAGTCTACGGACCCAAACTCCTCAAGGCCCGACAATCCTCTTCTTGTTTCCAGAGCTTATACTGCTCCTGTATTAGTACCTTCACATATCTCTTACTTAGAAATCAAAGCAAGCCTCTCGACCTCTAGGCTTTTAGAATTTTTTATTAGTTCCACTACGCCATACATGACCTTCTGCAACATTTTTGCAAGGTGTTGCCAGCTAAAATGTTGCGATAGCTATAAAATTTTGGTCCTACTGCAACGTTGTATTTTTAGTGTTACCTTAGCCATAAAAATGTGTTGCTCTAGCTAAACAAGTGTAACACGATGCAACATTTTTATATAGTGTTGCTATAGATGTTTTCAAATTAAAAAATTAATAAAATTAGCAATCCGCGTGAATACGATCCAACGGTCTACATTTAATCTGATTGTTAACATGGATCACCGCTACATTTTGCCCTAAATTTTCGTTTTCCCGCTTTACTGTTCATACCATTTCGTTCTCACCCCCAATTTCCAAATCCAAATCCCCAATTTCCAAATCCCTAATTTCCAAATCATATTTTCGTTCCCATTTCGTTCTCACCCCCAATTTCGCTGCTGTTGCCTACATGTCGATACGCAACCTCTCCCAAATCCTACCAACCGCAGCCCCCAACAAAACTCCACTACCCCACCGCCGTTTCTACAGCCTGATTCCGATGGTCATCGAGCACACATCCCGTGGCCAGCGTGCCTGCGATATCTTTTCCCGGCTTCTCAAAGAGCGCGTCATCTGCCTTAACGGACCCATCGAGGAGGATACGTCGGCGATAGTTGTGGCTCAGCCGCTGTTCCTCGAATCTGGTGGTTTCGTGACGGCAGGGTTGGCAATTTATGATACTTCGACCAGATCTGATGCTTGAATCTTTCTCTCCAATGTTCAGAAGAAGTTCGATTCTGATGAAGCTTTGCTCGATTGCTTCAAAAAGTACCATTTTCGGATTCAAGGAAGATGTCAAACGCAGATTTCTTGTTTGAGAGAATGCCGCTTAAATTTTCAAATTGGCCTGCAATCATAAAACCAGTTTCAATTCCTTGATTGATTGCTCGAATTGCTTTGACTTCGTCGTCGGGTGCGATGTGATATTATTTGGTATGTTTTATGCCTTCTGGTTTACTTGATTATTCTCGATTTTGGTTACACTCGCATGCTTTTGCCGATGATGAATTAGGATTTATTTATAGGCTTTATTTCCTATAATCTCGGGTTTAATCTTTCTGTTGGACTTTGATAAATCTGGTATGTTGGATTGCGATGATGTATTGGTATGTTGGATTGCAATGATGTATGGTCTGAGCTTGTTAGCTCCTTTCTGCTGCATTTGTTAAACCAGAACATGAACTGGTGCTCCAAGTCCTATGTATATCATATTACTGCCTATGTTTCTCTTGTACATGCCTGATGCATTCACTGTTTTTGCTTGATGGGCTGCCTATGTGTACTGCTGTGTTCTTGCACTGGCTTGTCTATATTTTACTGAACCTGGTTCTTGTTTGTTTTGTTGGTTGCTTGGCCCTGAGTTGAATCCAGTCGATGACTCGGGTTTGACCTTGTGTCGTGTCCTTGTATCCATGTGTTGCATTCATGTTTGGCTTATGCACTTATGAAAAGAAACAACCCAAATACCTGAGGCAAATATTATAACAAAAATATTTTCATTTTCTGTTTGAGTTAAATATTATTTTCCAGATTACTGCTTTTGAATTATATGTGACAGGTATTGAAGACTGGACAGCTGGATACAAGCTTGAAGACAGAGTCAAATCAAATGTGCATGAGTGTATGAATGCATGAGCTGAAGACCCCCGTCGGCGCTGCGCCCGGACCCGCTTCTCGGCTCGCCTTCGGCTCGGCACTCGGCTCGCCTTCGGCTCGGCATATATTTGTCAGTGTCGGTGTATGTATAAATTGAAACTGCATATGTAATGAGTGAACTGAGTGATGTAGTGAGGAATATCTGTATATGTGAATATCGGTGTTATATATCATTGAATTGTAAAATAGTGGAGTCAGGAATTTGTACTATTTCAAATGTTGAAATAAAATATTTATTTAAATAAATTACTGTTTATATATCAAATTCTGTGTAATAGCATTTTATTAAATAAATATTTATTTTTATTAAAAAATCAAATATGCTCTACATTGTGGGCCCCACAAATTCAAAAAGTTCATATCTATAGCAACATTTTGGAATGTTGCTACAGATACCTATGGGTGTTGCCATAGACCCAAATAGGGTTCTATTGCAACAATATTACTTATGTTGCCTTAGATAGTCAAAATGTTGCCTTTGAGGTCTAAGGCAACGGCAAAAATTGCATCACCCTAAAAGTGTTGCCATAGACCTATGGCAACATTTTTCGGGCCTGAGCCAACATTTATTTTGTGTTGCAGTAGGCCATTTATGGCGTAGTGTTCCTGAGATGATGGTTTTGATGACAACAACCTTAGGACTTGTTATAAAATATAAATACTAATATTCTTGTCTAGATATATATATATATATATATATATATATATATATGTATATGTAGGATATATATATATATATATGCAGGTACTGAGAATGAAGACAGTACAATATAAAGATTCAAGACTGAGTATAGAGATTCAAAACAGACGAATTCAAGATTGAAGAAATCAAGACTGAAGACTCATGAGTATCAAGAGTTCAAGATATCAAGATAAGTAATAGAGTCTATATTTATGTTAAAACTTCATAATAGCACTAAAATCTTTATTCGGATTTTAATTATGGAATGGAATCCACTTTCTCGCTTTAATAGTGGGATGGAACCCACGACCTCTTTAGTGGGATGGAACCCACGAGCTTCTCTAGTGGAATGGAATCCACAAAATTTTCAAAATGATTTTTTTTCAAAACTATCTTTTTAAAGTCATCTCTATCAATTTAAATATTTTAGCCTTAATTCAAAAACTATTTTTAATCATATTAATTTCAAAATCATTTTTTTGTTACCATTAGCTGGTTTTAATGTTTTAGCTTTAATCTCAAAATATTTATATATTTAGTTTTTATTACTTTTATATTTCGTAAAATTACTTTCCAAAGGCTTTTATAATCATAAAGTATACTCAAAATTGTTTACAAAGTTCTAAGATTGTTTTGACAAAACTTTATAAAGAAAATCTCTTTTAAAATAAAAGTCAATTTTCAAAATATACTAGGAGATGTCGACATGCCCCTACCCCCCATGTCGACATGGTAGCCATAGAATTCAAATTTCAAATTTTCAAAAGAAGTGTCTATTCATCATAACCTTTTGCGAATGGACATGACCGTTGTTCTCCTATAAATACCAGTTGTTTTCAACGAATTTTAAGTTAGTTTTTCTTCATTTCTTCACTCCTTCTTCTCCACTTAAATATTCACTTATATTTCAAATGTTTTAACAAAATTCTATCAAAATTCTAATTGAATCAAACTCGGTCATCTCTAGTTTGATTCTCTGCCACTCTCTCTCAAAGATCTCAGTGCTATTCAGAGTTATAGGATCATTTGTAATCAAAGAAGTGTATCGAGTCTCTCTCTATCAAAGTGTGATTGGAAATGGTGTGATTGTGGTCCGTAAATCAATTGGGTGTGATTGTAGGCTGTAAATCAACTAGGTAATCTTGTAGCCTGGTTAAATCAAGAGAGTTTGCCCTAGACTCGGAGACAAGAATGTGTATCTCGTGGCCTTGGAATTGAGGTTGTAATATCGACATTATATTCGAAAAGAAATTTGCATAAGAAATTATGTGGGACTGGATGTAGGGTAACTCCAAACTAGTATAAAATTCCGGTGTGTTCTTTCCTTTACTGCTTTTATTTACTATTTGCATCTGTGTTTGGTTCTGTGATTGTCTCTATGTTTGTGAATTGCATCTGTTTGGATTTAATTTGAAAATATTTCAAAAAGATTCATAAAATTAATTAAACACTATTCACCCCCCTTTAGTGTTAATTCTGCATTAAGATCCGTAATCCACATTTCCTACATTTGGTATGAGAGCGTTGGTTTTCAAAGTTATCATAATCTGAATTTTGAAAAAGTTTAAAATGGCAATTTTTGGAGATTCTGTTAACACTAGTTCAAAGCTGTCCAAATCATTATTGTCTTATAAGTTTGCATATTGTTATTATAGAAAATCAAGTTATTTACCGAATTGGTGTGTTGTGTAGGAACAGATGTGTTATATGGCTTTTGAAGAATCAACACTCAATGGACAAATGGTGCAAATCAAGAAAAACAAATGGATACTTGATAGTGGATGTTCAAGACACATGACTGGTAATCCGGAGATACTAAATGACATAATTTATGAAGATGGAGGAATGGTCAACTTTGGAGACAATTCAAAAGGATATGTGATTGGCATCGGCAATGTCGGTAACTCTAAAACTCCTACTATTTCTGATGTTCTGTTAGTTAGGAATCTAAAACACAATTTACTTAGCATAAGTCAACTATGTGACAAGGGCTACAAAATTAAATTTGAAAAGGATAAGTGTCACATCAAAGATAATAAATCAAATATTATCTTTGAAGGAATTAGGAAGAAAAATATTTATATTCTCAGTATGAAAATCTCAAATGATAACCTATGTCTTTTGGCTAATACAAGTGACCCTTGGATTTGGCATAAAAGATTTGGGTATTTGAATTTTAAACTCTTATCTAGACTTCAAAAGTTGATCTAGTAAGAGGTCTCGCTAAAATGGATTTTAAAGTAGATAGTATATGTGATACTTGTCAATTAGGAAAACTTAGAAAGAGTTCATTTAAATTGAAAGATATGATTTCAACTTCAAAACCTCTTGAGTTACTTCATTTAGATCTGTTTGGTCCATCTCAAATTCAGTCAATAAATCACAATAAATATGTTTTTGTAATTGTAGATGATTATTCTAGATTTACATGGACACTTTTTCTGAAACATAAAAGTGATGCTTTTGATTTATTTAAAACTTTTGCAAAAAGAATTCAAAATCAACTTTCTTTAAAAATCAAAACTATTTGTAGTGATCATGGTGGAGAATTTGAAAATGAAAATTTTGAGAACTTCTGTAATAAAAAAGGAATAACTCATAATTTTTCTTTTCCAAGAACTCCACTGTAACAACCCAAAATTTAACCTGTAATAATTAATTCATTAATTAATTAGATAATAAAATAACTTTGTGAAATTATCAGAATTAAGCAACTGAAGTTGCACCATTGTGTCCATGGTAATTTTCTGGTCAATTTCCATATATAGAATGTCAGAACCCGAGTTAATATGAGCTAAGAACGAAATAATCAATGAAACGAATATATATATATATATATATATGTGTGTGTGTGTGTGTGTGTGTATACATATAGGTTGACCGGCCGGTCGGCATGGGCAAGGGGGCAGTCGACCGCCCGGTCGACCCGCCTTGCATTTTGGCAAGCGAACGAACGTTTGTTCGAACGATTCAGGGACGATTGAACACATATTTTGCATCGTTTTAATTGATCTAGTCCCTCCATTTCTGCATCCGATGACCCCTATTCAGCCCATGACATGGTTGCATCCTATTCAATCTCCAAATGCAACGGTCCGAGATCCACTTCAACACCTATAAATAGACCCCTAGACCTAACACTTTTTCTCATTCTAGGTTTTCTCCAATTGGGTTCACCTTTCTAGGAAGAACCCTAAACGGAATAATTTTTCCAAGGAGAAAATCGTTATAGATTAATTTATTTTACAACTCCAAGTGGATCCGAGAAGACAAAAGGAAGAGCTTAGGACTAGAGGTGAGTGATTCTGATTATTTTAAGATTACTTTAAGTAATTTAAAATAATAGGGTTTCCAACAGTTATAGTTTTACTACGATTTTTGGAATAGCCTTTTAAGTAGTTTATTTACAGTTTTTAGAATTATTTTCAGTCTATTTCCTTTCAGCTATTCTTTTTAGTAATTTTAATTTATTTCTGTTAATTATAGATTTTCCATTTATTTACAGTTTATTTACAGTATTTTAGTTTATTTACTATTATTTATACGCTATTTACATCTTCTTTCTACGCTTTGGATTTTCTTCAGTTTTCTTTTATTCCTCCTTCTTCTTCGCATATGGATTAGAATAGGATTAATGCGAATACAGATTAAATTGTAAGAAAACTGAAATAACAGAATATAAGATGTAAATTTCAAAGACTGTAATATAAATGGAATTGGACTGAAATTACGCCTAATTATGACGTTAATTGGACTGAATTAAAAAGATTGGCCTAGTTATAACTTAGAATTATAACTAAAAAGAGTAAAAGATGAAAGAAGCTTATTTTAACACTTAGACCTTGGGTTAAGTAATAAGCATGATTATAACATAGGTTATAATAAGAAAAAGAACAGAATAAGGCTTATTTTAAAACTTAGGAGAAATTAATAAGCATAGATAGCAGAGAAAAATGTAAAGGCTTATTTAAATAATTTACCTAAGTTAATAAGCAAAGATGAAAGTAGGACCTGTACCAAATAGCATTCCCTATTAGACGAAACGGTGAGCCTAGGGCATGCTTATGCTAAGAATGGTAGTAATTGGTTAAATAGAAATCCAAATCATGGGGGATTTGGATAAGGGGCGCAACTAGATATTGTTTGGATGAAGGGCCAGTACCAACAGCATTTCCCCTATAGATTCTATGGACACACGGTGATCACACGTTAGCCTTAAGTGGGTTGAGGGGCATGCTTATGCTGGAGTTGGAGGTAATAAGAAGACTCAATAGGTGGAGCAAAAGGTAGCATGGGCATGGTGGCAGTTACGCGTGCGACTTCCATTCGGGTGCTCAGTAATAGCTATGAGTTCCAAGCGCTTATTATGTGCGTCTTTCGTAGACACCATTGCCTTCTGTGTAGGGAGCTATATATGTCATCCGGATCCACAATGGTTGCTCTGTGCATCTTTCGTAGATACCATTGGCTACTGTGTAGGGAGTTATATAGCGGCCGGTTCGAAGTAAGGTCTATGGAGTAGCAGGTCGATCAAAAAGGGTAGAATTAGGGTTACATCCTAATTACTGGATTAGGAATTCAGCCCAATCAAAGCAGAAATCAAGGACAAGTGCAAGCAATTAAAGTTAACCTATCTTATAAATTGAGCAATATTTAATCATACTTATTTCCAGTTTATCTCTTTCTTATTCCCTTTGTTATTCTTATTTATGCTAGAACTGTTGCAGTGTCTATTTTCCTTTTCCCCCCCATAGGCAATCACGGGAGAAGTCAGTAGATTGCAGCCGCTTGGCGGTTTTCTTGGTGGAGTCCTCTACTATGTATTTCTTTTATTTCAGCTTTAGTTCTTTCTATGTACTGGCTTATTTTAAGGGATATTATGTACTCTGATTTTGAGACTATGAGTTTTTATTTCATGAGACATATTGGATTTTTAGACATGTATGTGATATTTGGTATTTGACTTATTTATGAAGCAATTATGAAGTTTTGTTTTAATTAAGTTATTATTTTAAGTTTCCGCTAGTTTTATCTATATGTGTCTTGTGAATCTTAGTCTCTATTAGTTTCAGTTATACTTACAACTCACTACGCCTTTTAATGTGTCCTTTTGGGTATATTAAGGGGTGTGGGGGTGTTTCACTTGGTATCAGAGCCTAAGGTTACAGGATTCCTAAAAATTTATTTTTGAAAGTAAAGTATTTTTCAAAATAACATGTTTTAAAAGTATTTTTCAGGAAAGAACTTTTAGAGATGATTTTTTTAGTATAAAAGAATTTTTATAAAAATCCCCTCATAAGTCCAGTTCAATCTCCCTTGACTCTTTCCTAAACTATCGTTTTCTTTTCATAGAATGGCTAATGCCCTGAACCTTCCCAAGGGCATTCCAGTCCCAGCCTAGTTTCGTAGGTACTTACAAGCCACAACTCTAGAGGTGCACGGGCCAGCGCCCAATCCTGCACCAGCGGATGGGAATCCCATCAACCCACATGCCGCCATCAATTTCTCTAAGCTTTGTAAAGATTTGCGAGTTTGGGCGGGAAGACTTTTTCTAGCAAGGAGACTTTTATGGAGGCGAGAGCATGGCTTAGGGACACTGAGAGGATTTTTTGTCTTTTGGGATTGGATGGTCAGCAACGAGTTCAGCTAGCCGCTTGGCAGCTAAAGGAGGAGGCATCTTATTGGCGGGAGGTGATCGAGTTGGAGGGTAGAAATGTTACTAGGGATGGATTCCAGGAGCGATTCGATAGGAAGTTTCTATCTCAGGCTGAAGAGAGTGTTCAACTGGAGAGGTTTATCAATTTGAAGCAAGGGAGTTTGTCTGTTAAGGAATACATCAATCAATTCAACGAGCTATCGCAGTTTGGTATGGATTTGGTGAACACACAGCACAAGAAAGCTATGAAGTTTGCGAAGGGATTGAATCAACCCCTTCAGGGATTATTGCTGACTCACGTACCGATGGGAGCTACTTATGAGTCTGTGGTCGGGATGGCACTTATGTCGGATACAGTCAAGGAGGGGGAGTCTAAAGAGGAGGTTAAGTCAGAAGGTTCAAAGAAGAAGTGGTGGGAAAAGAATAGGAAGAAGAAGAAAGGTGATGGTCCTCAGAAGCATATTAAGAAAGGAATAAAGTGCCATAGCTGTGGGAAGGTTGGACATATGGCCAAGGATTGCTGGAAGGAGAAGATGAAAGGTAAGTGTTATACTTGTGGGCAACCCGTTCATATGAGTAGGAGTTGTCCCCAAGGAGCGAGTGCACTAGTTGCGCAGATTCAGACGTTAGACGCAACATCTTCCAGTAGCATTCCAGATAGAGGTAGGAAAGTCACAGTTGAAGGTTTGGTTTCTATATCTGATTTTTCTATTCGGACTTTATTTGATTCTAGAGAATCACATTCTTTTATCTCTAGTTCTCTAGTAGATTGTTTGCACTTGGACATATCATTAGTAGTAAACGCCATTATTGTTTCAAACCCCATAGGAGGATCGGCACACTTATCTATGGGTTGTAAGGGTTTGAAAATCTTTATCCTAGGCATAGAATTCGACTGCAACGCCTATGTTTTGGGATTCTCGGGGTATGGGATGATCTTAGGGATGGATTGGCTATCCACATATGGAGCTATCTTAGACTGCGAGAGGGGAGTCGTTAGACTTTAGACTTGCAGTGGTAGGACTCTAGAGGTATCTTGCGACCCGCAAGGGTCAGTCATGTTGATTTTTCTCTATTCCCTTGATTCATCGTCATCAGAGTTGCATTCGGTTCTTGTCGTTGGAGATTTTGCATACGTCTTTGAGGAGGTTAGGGGACTACCCCCAAGAGAGAAATTGACTTCAAGATTTATTTGACCGAGAATGCTAAGCCAGTAGCGTTACTTGTGAGGCACATGGCACCTAGGGAGAGGAAAGAATTGAGCAAGCAGATTCGTGAGCTTTTGGAGAAGGGATTCAAGAAGGAGCATATCGAAGTGGGGAGCGCCAGTCGTCTTCGCCACTAAGGCGGATGGTTCTCTCTGACTTTGCGTAGATTATAAGGAATTAAATAAGCTCACCTAGAAGAACCGATATCCACTCCCTAGGATTGATGATATATTTGACTAGTTGGTAGGTTCTTCGGTTTTCTCTTAGCTTGATCTAGCCACGGGATTCCATCAGCTTAGAGTCGTTGATGACAGCATAGATAAGACTGCCTTTAGGACACCGGATGGATTCTTCAAGTGGTTGGTTATGCCTTTTGGGCTAACCAATGCTCCAGTCTATTTCATTGATTTGATGAGCCGCGTCTTTAGGGATGTCCTAAATAAGTTTGTGGTGGTATTCGTGGATGATACCTTGGTATCAATTCAAGGAAATACAATTTTATCTCCGATAAAAATTGAGGATTTTCCAAGAATATGGAGGAGCATGTTGTCCATTTAGAAGTTCTTCGCACACTTCGTAGTCATCATTTGAGAGCTAAGTTTTCGAAGTCTCATTTTTGGAGAGAGTAAGTTCGTTTCTTGGGGCATGTAGTCTCCAAGGAAGGTTTGGCTGTTGACCCCGCCAAGGTTATTGCAGTGCAAGATTGAAAGGCCCCTAAGAACGTTACCGAGGTTAGGAGCTTCCTAGGATTGGTTGGCTACTATAGGAAGTTCATTAGAGACTTTGCCAAGATTTCGGCGCCACTCATGCGCCTTACTAAGAAGAATAAAGCTTTCATGTGGGACGTGGATTGTGAGGATTCCTTCACGAAGCTTAAGAGAGCCCTTACTAGTGCACCGATGTTAGTTTTACCCGACAGAGCTAAGCCTTTCACTGTATACACTGATGCATGCAGAACGGGTCTAGGAGCGGTGTTGATGCAAGAAGGGAGGGTAGTGTATTATGGTAGTAGGCAGTTGAGGAAGCATGAGAAGAACTACCGTACCCACGATTTGGAGTTGGCTGCCATAGTTTTTGCACTTAAGTCTTGGAGGCACTATTTGCTTGGAGAGAAGTTTGAACTTTTTACCTACCACAAGTCATTAAAGTACCTATTCTCGCAGAAGGACTTAAACTTGAGGCAACAGAGGTGGATGGAGTTTTTAGCCTCGTATGATTTTAAGATAGCTTATACCTCTGGCAAGGGTAATGTGGTTGCGGATGCGTTAAGTAGAAAGAAAGCAACCCTTAGTCCTTTGTTCGTAGAGTGGAGGAGCTTGGAGTTTATTTCTACTTTTGATTTTAAGCCCTCTACGGACATTACTCCTGGATTATTGGCGACATTAGAGGTAAGGCCTACCCTTATGGATCAGATTGGCTCGAGGCAGCGGGAGGATTAGAAGCTTATTGATAGGATTAGCCGAGGAGAGGTCTTGAGACATCTCCAACGCTATTCCATTGATAGTAAAGGGTGGCTTAGGAGAGATGGGAGGCTTTGTGTTCCATGCGCCAGCGACTTGTTGAGAGCAGTTTTGGAAGAGGCGCACCATTCCCGTGTGACTATTCATCCGGGTGGGGACAAAATGTATCGGGATATGAAGAGGATTTTCTATTGGGGTGGCATGAAGAAGGACGTGGCGGAATTCGTAGCTAAGTGTCTCATATGCCAAAGGGTAAAAGCAGAGCAGCAGAAGCCCGGTGGATTACTTCAGCCCTTAGACGTGCCGGAGTGGAAGTGGGACAATATTCTATGGATTTTATCTATGGTTTACCCCGTTCTAGGAAAGGGAACACTAGAATTTGGGTGATTGCTGATAGATTGACCAAGAGTGCTCACTTCATCCCAGTTAAGAGTAAGCGTATGGCTTCATATTTGGCATCCTTGTATATTCGAGAGATAGTCCGTCTGCACGAAGTTCCTTCTAGCATTGTTAGTAATAGAGATCCCATTTTTACTAGTGAGTTTTGGATTTTCACTAGTGAGTTTTGGAGAAGCTTATAGGAGGCGCTAGGGACGCAACTTAGGTTGAGTACAGCCTATCACCTCCAGACTGATGGCCAAACAGAGAGGGTAAATAGGGTGCTTGAGGATTTGCTGCGGATGTGCATTTTGGACTTTGGAGGTACTTGGGAGGAGCATCTTCCATTGGTTGAGTTTGCGTACAATAATAGTTACCAAACAAGTATAGGAATGGCACCATTTGAGGCTTTATATGGGAGACCTTGCAAGTCCCCATCATGTTGGTTAGAGTCTACAGAGAAGTTATTACTTGGACCCGATATGGTTAGGGAGACCTCTGAGAGGGTGGATTTGATTCGGCAAAGGATGAAGACGGCTCAAGACACACAAAAGTCGTATGCGGACAAGCGAAGGAGAGACTTAGAGTTTGAGGTTGAAGACTTAGTTTTTATCAAAGTATCCCCGCTTAGGAAGGTGGTAAGATTCGGATCAAATGGAAAGTTAGCCCCTTGATTTGTTGGACCATTTCCTATCACAGAGAGAGTTGGGAAGATGGCTTATCAAGTGAAGCTACCAAAGAGGCTCGCAGGAGTGCACGGCGTTTTCCATGTTTCGCACTTGCAAAAGTGCTTACATGACTCGGCGAAGGTTGTAGAGCCTAGTCAGTTAGAGGAGGTGGAGCTAGAAAGGGAAGCTTCTGTTCGGCGTATCCCCATGAAGATTGTTGGAAGAGACATCAAGCGACTAAGGAATAAGGAGGTTCCACTGGTGAAGGTGCAATGGGGAGATGATGTTGCAGATGCCACTTAGGAAGCAGAAGAGAAGATTTGTACTTCCTATCCTCATCTTTTTTATAGTAAGTTTTAGAAATCCTTTTTACATCTTTAGATTCGAATAGGTTCTTTCCTTTATTATCTTTTAGGAGGGTAGAGCTTAGGGTTTAACCTATGGATGGTAGGATTTGATGTAAACATGTTAATAGAACATGTTATGAATGATGTATGCTGGTGGTTGCAAGTGTTTGCTAGTGGATGCTATGGACGCATATAGGCACACTAGGCACTATTATTCCTAAGGGATCGGCCTAACTAGGACAATAGAGCATATGCATATGGATGTGTGCGCATTTTTATTTTATTTCCATAATTGCTATAAGTGGATGTTTATCACATGATTGTTGCATTTGGATGATGTTTGTAACACGCATATAGAATTATCAATATCATTAGGAAATTTTTGCATTCAGTTGGATACATGGCACAGACATGATTGCATAAAAGGAGGTCAACTGAATCAGTGAACTGCCTAATCTTTTGCATTAGTTAGGGACATTTACACTACACTAATTGCATAAGTATCATAAATTGCATTAGAAAAACTTAAGTACAATGGATGAATGGTTGATGATTGAGTAGTTGGTTGTAGAATTGGATGAAAACATTTAGTACATTCTTTTATCCTTAGAGATTTCGGGGACGAAATCCCTTAAGGAGGGGAGAATGTAACAACCCGAAATTTAACCCGTAATAATTAATTCGTTAATTAATTAGATAATAAAATAACTTTGTGAAATTATCAGAATTAAGCCACGGAATTTGCACCATTGTGTCCGTGGTAATTTTCTGGTCAATTTCCATATATAGAATGTTAAAATCCGAGTTAATACGAGCTAAGAACGAAATAATCAACGAAACAAAAAAATATATATATACAGGTCGACCGGCCGATCGACCTGGGCAAGGGGGCGGTCGACCGCCCGGTCGACCCACCTTGCATTTTGGCAAGCGAACGAACATTCGTCCAAACGATTCAGGGACGACTGAACAAGTATTTTGCATCGTTTTAACTAATCTGGTCCCTCCATTTCTGCATCTAATGGCCTATATTCATCCTATGACGTGGTTGCATCCTATTCAATCTCCAAATCCAACTGTCCGAGATCCACTTCTACACCTATAAGTAGACCCCTAGACCTAACACTTTTTCTCATTCTAGGTTTTCTCCAATTGGGTTCACATTTCTAGGAAGGACCCTAAACGGAATAACTTTTCCAAAGGAGAAAATCGTTATAAATTAAATTATTTTACAACTCCAAGTGGATCCGGGAAGACCAAAGGAAGAGCTTATGACCGGAGGTAAGTGATTGTGATCATTTTAAGATTTCTTTAAGTAATTTAAAATAATAGGGTTTCCAACAGTTATAGTTTTACTACGATTTTTGGAATAGCCTTTTTGGTAGTTTATTTACAGTTTTTAGAATTATTTTCAGTCTATTTCCTTTCAGCTATTCTTTTCAGTAATTTTAATTTATTTCTGTTTATATCTTTTCCGTTTATTTACAGTTTATTTACAGTATTTTAGTTTATTTACTGTTATTTACGTTATTTACATCTTCTTTCTACGCTTTGGTTTTTCTTCAGTTTTCTTTTATTCCTCCTTCTTCTTTGCATATGGATTAGAATAGGATTAACGTGGATGCAGATTAAATTGTAAGAAAACTGAAATAATAGAATTTAAGATGTAAATTTCAAAGACTGTAATATAAATGGAATTGGACTGCAATTATGCCTAATTATGACGTTAATTGGACTGAATTAAAAAGATTGCCCTAGTTATAACTTAGAATTATAACTAAAAAGAGTAAAAGATGAAAGAAGCTTATTTTCACACTTAGACCTTGGGTTAAGTAATAAGCATGATTATAACGTAGGTTATAATAAGAAAAAGAACATAATAAGGCTTATTTTAAGACTTATGAGAAATTAATAAGCACAGATAGCAGAGAAAAATGTAAAGGCTTATTTAAATAATTTACTTAAGTTAATAAGAAAAGATGAAAGTAGGACCTGTACTAAATAGCATTCCCTATTAGACAAAATGGTGAGCCTAGGGCACGCTTATGCTAAGAATGGTAGTAATTTGTCAAATAGAAATCCAAATCACGGAGGATTTGGATAAGGGGCGCAACTAGATATTATTTGGATGAAGGGCCAGTACCAACAGCATTTCCCTTATAGATTCTATGAACACACGGTGATCTCACGTTAGCCTAAAGTGGGATGAGGGGCATGCTTATGCTGGAGTTGGAGGTAATAAGAAGACCCAATAGGTGGAGAAAAAGGTAGCCTGGGCATGGTGGTAGTTACGCGTGCGACTTCCATTCGGGTGCTCAGTAATAACTATGAGTTCCAAGTGCTTAGTATGACTGTCTTTCATAGACACCATTGTCTTATGTGTAGGGAGCTATATATGTCGTCCGAATCCATAGTGGTTGCTTTATGCATCTTTCGTAGATACCATTGGCTGCTGTGTAGGGAATTATATAGCGGCTGGTCCGCAGTAAGGTAAATTAGGGTTACATCCTAATTACAGGATTAGGAATTCAGCCTAATCAAAACAGAAATCAAGGACAAGTGCAATCAAAGTTAACCTATCTTATAAATTGAGAAATATTTAATCGTACTTATTTCCAGTATATCTCTTTCCTATTCCCTTTGTTATCCTTATTTATGCTATAACTTTTGCCGAGTCTATTACTTTTATCTTGCTTAAAGACTCTAGTAATTACTATCATTCACCAGACTTTTAGTCTGACCCACTCCTCTATTTTCCCTTTTTCCCCCATAGGCAATCAAGGGAGAAGTCAGTAGATTGCAGTCGCTTGGCGGTTTTCTTGGAGGAGTCCTCTACTATGTATTTTTTTTATTTCAGCTTTAGTTCTTTCTATGTACTGGCTTATTTTGAGGGATATTATGTACTCTGATTTTGAGACTATGAGTTTTTGTTTCATGAGATATATTGGATTTTTAGACATGTATGTGATATTTGGTATTTGACTTATTTATGAAGCAATTATGAAGCTTTGTTTTAATTAAGTTATTGTTTTAAGTTTCCGCTATTTTATCTATATTTGTCTTGTGAATCTGAGTCTCTGTTAGTTTCAGTTATACCTACAACTCACTACGACTTTTAATGTGTCCTTTTGGGTATATTAAGGGGTGTGAGGTGTTTCATCCACATCAAAACGGAGTGGTAGAGCGTAAAAATAGGACGATTCAAGAGTGTGCAAGAACTATGCTTTCAGATAGTAAATTACCAAGAAATTTTTGGGCTGAAGCAATCGATACAGCTTGTTATATTTTGAATAGGATTTTAATTAGATCTCTAACCAATAAAACACCATATGAACTTCTTTTCAATAAGAAACCAAAGGTATCTTATTTTAAAGTTTTTGGAAGTAAATGCTTATTCTAAATACAAAGGACAATTTGGATAAATTCGATCCTAAATCTGACAAAGGAATCTTTATTGGATATTCTAATAGAAGTAAAGCATACAGAGTTTTCAATTTAAAAACTAACACCATTGAAGAAACAATGCATGTATCTTTTGATGAATCAAAGATTTTGTTTAATAAACAATGAAGATGATTTTGTTACTTTAAATAATGAACCTAATGAAACAAATTGTAAAACTGTTCATCCTAATAAAAGGACCAGGCTTTTAAAAGATCATCCTATAGAAAATATACTAGGAAATATTGAATCCGTTGTTAGAACTAGAAATCAACTAAACTGGATGAGTAATGTAGCTTTTATATCAACTATAAAACCCAAAAATCCAAAGGAAGCATCATCTGATGATTTATGGATTCTTGCTATGCAAGATGAACTGAATCAATTCACCAGAAATGATGTATGTGAACTTGTTCCTAGACCTGAGGACAAAACTATAATAGGAACTAAATGCGTTTATAAAAATAAAATGAATGAACAAGGTGAGGTCGTTAGAAATAAAGCTCGGTTAGTCGCGCAAGATTATTGTCAGGAAGAAGGGATAGACTATGATGAAACCTTTGCACCCGTAGCAAGATTAAAAGCCATTAGAATTCTACTTGCTTTCGCAAACCACAACAATTTCAAATTATTTCAAATGGATGCCAAAAGTGCCTTTTTAAATGGTTTTGTTAAAGAGGATGTTTATGTTGAACAACCTCCACTTTTTGAAGAAGAAATTTTTTCAAATCATGTTTACAAATTAAAGAAAACTTTGTATGGTCTGAAGCAAGCTCATAGAGCCTGGTATGACAGACTAAGATCTTACCTATTACAATCAAATTCTGAAATTGGTAAAGTAGATAATACTCTTTTTATTAAAAGAAACAAAAATGATATCCAATTAGTACAGATTTATGTAGATGATATAATTTTTGGATTAACAAACAATGAAACGAACAAAGAGTGTTTTGAAATAATGACAAAAGAGTTTGAGATGAGTCATATGGATGAACTTTCTTTCTTTTTAGGATTGCAAATAAAACAATTAGATAGTGGTATTTTCATTAGTCAAGAAAAGTATGCTAGGGATCTAGTTATTAAGTTTTGTATGACCACTGCGAGTGGAAAACGCACTCCTATGGCAACCAGTGAAACCTTAAATAAAGAAGACATGTAAAAAGATGTTGATCAAAAACTATACAGGGGAATGATTGGATCGCTACTCTATATAACTGCGAGTAGGCCTGATATCATGCATAGTGTCTGTCTCTGTGCAAGATACCAAGCTCAACCCAAAGAAACCCATTTAAAAGTTGTTAAACGTATCTTAAGGTATGTTAAACACACTTTAGACTATGGCCTATTTCACCCTAAAAATAATTCATTTGATTTAATCTCATATTGTGATGCTGACTATGCTGGTTGTAAATCAGACTGAAAAGTACAAGTGGAACTTGTCAGTTTTTAGGACATTCTCTAGTTTCCTGGTTTAGTAAAAAGCAAAATACTGTCTAACTATCAACAACTGAAGCAAAATATACCTTTGCTACTTTGGCTTGTTCTCAAGTTATCTATATGCAACAGACCCTAAAGGATTTTGGAATAAATATTTCAAATTCACCAATTTATTGTGACAATACAAGTGTAATAAATTTATCCAAAAATCCTACTCATCATGCCAGAACCAAACATATTGATATTAGACATCATTTTCTTAGAGATAATATAAGTAAAGAGGTTATTTCTCTTGAGTTTATCAACAATGAGAATCAAATAGCTGATATTCTGACCAAACCCTTGAATCAATCAACCTTTATTAAATTAAGAAGAGAACTAGGTATTTGTTTTATAACTGAGATATAGTGTATAGATATAGTAACATATATATATATAAAGAAAAACAAAATTGTCAAAATTTTCAAAGGGATGTCGACATGCCCCTACCCCCTATGTCGACATACAACGGTAAATTTTGAAATTTTGAGTTTCCCTCTAAAATCAGTTTGGTGGTTATATAATCACAACATTTTGAATTTTTTTGTCTTCTTACTTCATTTTCTCTGTAATAAACATCTGAAAATATAAAATAATGGCCTCCTCTTCTAAATCAAACCAAAATGCAACCCTTTCCTTCACGCTCCTAATTCTGGTCCATTTTATCGAACTATATTGGCTCGAGTAATGAAGATCGAGGAAATCATGAAGGATTCTCTGCAAATGCTGACTGAATTACAAGTTACTCAAATAAGGATGGCAAAGGAACAAGAGAAACAGGGCAAGATTCTTAGAAATTTGCAAAAATTTCTATGTAATCATGCAGACCCTATTGTAATTGAAGATGATTCCTCTAACATATGTATTCATAATCTATTAGAGGACGACGAAGAAGAGGAAGAAGCGTAAATGGACGAAGACGATAAAGTTATTTGCGTTGGAGAAGTCTGTTTTGACAAAAATGGTAATTTGGTCGAACAACATGGAAACTTTTGTCTCCATTACCTTAATTGTTCGATTCATAAGTCACCAATTTTCAAGGATTCTTGTTAGATTGTTATTATATTAATGTTTTTATATTTTATGTACTTGTATATATTTGTGTCTATGTTTCATATATATGTGTAATGTAACATCATATATAATAAAATTAGATTTATGTTTCACTCATTATACTTTGTTATTAGCATTTAGTTCCATAGTATTAGTTCAAGGGGGAGTTATGTAGTTTCGGCTTTGTTTTTGTCGATGACAAAGGTGGAAGAATTATAAAATAGGTTAGATAGGATTAGATTAAGGGGAGTTAGTAGATTAAGGGGGAGTTGTTGGAATAAGGAGGAGTTGGAGTAGATTTTATAAACAAAGGTTGTCATCATCAAAAAGGGGGAGATTGTTAGTTCCTGAGATGATGGTTTTGATGACAACAACCTTAGGACTTGTTATAAAATATAAATACTAATATTCTTGTCTATATACATATGTATATGTAGGATATATATATATATATACACAGGTACTAAAAATGAAGACTGTACAGTATAAAGATTCAAGACTGAGTATAGGGATTCAAGACCGACGAATTCAAGATTGAAAAAATCAAGAGTGAAGACTCATGAGTATCAAGAGTTCAAGAGTTTAAAATATCAAGATAAGTAATAGAGTCTAGATTTATGTTAAAACTTCATAATAGCACTAAAATCTTTATTCAGATTTTAATTGTGGAATGGAATCCACCTTCTTGCTTTAATAGTGGGATGGAACCCATGACCTCTTTAGTGGGATGGAACCCACGACCTTCTCTAGTGGAATGGAATCCACGAAATTTTCAAAATGATTTATTTTTTTACAAAACTATCTTTTTAAAGTCATCTCTATCAATTTAAATATTTTAGCCTTAATTCAAAAACTATTTTTAATCATATTAATTTCAAAATAATTTCTTGTTTTTAAACTATCTCATAGTATTAATGTTTTAGCTTTAATCTCAAAATATTTATATATTTAGTTTTTGTTACTTTTATATTTCGTAAGATTACTTTCCAAAGGCTTTTATAATCATAAAGTATACTCAAAATAGTTTACAAAGTTTTAAGATTGTTTTGACAAAACTTTAGAAAGAAAATCTCTTTTAAAACAAAAATCAATTTTCAAAATATACTAGGGGATGTCGACATGCCTCTACCCTCCATGTCGACATGGTAGCCGTAGAATTCAAATTTCAAATTTTCAAAAGAAGTGTCTATTCGTCATAACCTTTCGCGAATGGACATGACCATTGTTCTCCCATAAATACCAGTTGTTTTCAACGAATTTTAAGTTAGTTTTTCTTCATTTCTTCACTCCTTCTCCACTTAAATATTCTCTTATATTTCAAATGCTTTAACAAAATTCTACTGAAATTCTAAGTGAATCAAACTCGATCATCTCTAGTTTGATTCTCTGCCACTCTCTCTCAAAGATCTCAGTGCTATTCAGAGTTATAGGATCATTTGTAATCAAAGAAGTGTATCGAGTCTCTCTCTATCAAAGTGTGATTGGAAATGGTGTGATTGTGGCCCGTAAATCAATTGGGTATGATTGTAACCCGTAAATCAATTAGGTGATCTTGTAGCCTGGTTAAATCAAGAGAGTTTGCCCTGGACTCGGAGACAACAGGGTGTATCTCGTGTCTTGAAATCGAGGTTGTAATATCGACATTATATTTGAAAAGAAATATGCATAAGAAATTTTGTGGGACTGGATGTAGGGTAAATCCGAACTAGTATAAAATTCCGGTGTGTTATTTCTTTAACTGCTTTTATTTACTATTTGCATCTGTGTCTGGTTCTGTGATTGTCTCTGTGTTTGTGAAGTGCATCTGTTTGGATTTTAATTTGAAAAGATTTCATAAAGATTCATAAAATTAATACCCTCCCTCTAGTATTAATTATGCCTTAAGATTCGTAATCTGCATTTCCTACATTTTGAGTCTATTCAAAAGAGGCTCATCGAAGAGCACACGTCCATGTATGTCTTAATGGGTATCTCGCCCCCATTATAAGTCCTATTCTCATTGTAGTGCATAATGCTTTCCCTCAATTATGCTTTACTGAGGTCGAGTTCACTTACACTTTGAAAGACATTTCGGGTGAATCAACCGGCTACACTGAGGCATGTGTTCATGATATCTTTGAGCAATATTTGGAGAAGGTTGGCCCATGCCCTATCTGACGCTAATAAAGCCAAATAGCCGACCTTCCAAAAGAATGAAATTGTGAAGAAGCATCACGAGAGAATCATCGCCTTTTATTCTAAATAAGCAGGTAATGCGAAGAAATCTCTCATGGAAGCGGAAAAGAAACATCAAGATGAGATGAAGGCCTTCGAGGCCAAGTACAAATTATAAGATGAACAGCTCCGAAATACCTACCATATGTGTGGAAAACCTGCTAGGGAAAAGAGGATTCTCCAAATCACCATCGATACACCAACTTTAATAATCTCCAATCTGAAGGCCGAGGTGGAAACGAAGAAGAAAGAAAAGAACAACGCCATTTCCCTAGTCAAGGAATATATGACTAAAATGCTTGTTGATAATAAAAAGAAAAAGGGTATGGATTCTTGAGCTGTTGAGGCTGAAAAGAGAGAAGAAGAACTCACTGAATAGATTGAGACCCCTTGGTTTTTTCTATGCAAATGTGATCGCATCTAACAACCTAAAGTGGCTCATTGGCAATAACCCCAAAGTGCTAGCTTTGGCCATGTAACATCTCTCACTAGGATATCCAAAAATGAACGCCAATGATGCTGCAGTCATCACTAGAATTATTTTTGAGCAACCAAGAGTGAGTTTCGTATTATTCAAAACAGTCTAAGCAAATAGAACAATAAACTATTTTCATTTCATTAAGTTTGCCTAAATATTTATTACATGCATATTCAAAGTTAACCCCAAGTTGTACCCACGCAGGGGCCAAAATATACCATAAGAATACATAGAAAAGTGGTGGGTCAACATATGATGATGCCACCCAACATTTAAAACAGCGAAATTAGTGTACACTAACAAATAACTAGGCCTTCAGCACCGTCTTCAAAATTCAGCCTGCACCTAAAATAACATGCCTATCCCATAAACTCAGCCTACTCAAATAAGTACCCATGAGTTTATATGGACAACAATGGTAAAACCATGGGTCGGACATAAAGTCTTATGTGAATAATACTTACCTGAAAGTAACATAAATACATAGTGAGACCACACCGCATAACGCGAAATAGTTTTTCCCTTACTACTTACAAAAAACATACATAATACTCACACAACAAAGGTCATATATACTTACTAGAAACTTCCCCAGTTTTACTTAAACAGTTACTACTGTGCTCATACTGCACTGACCCCTATCAACATCCCATTAATTATTTCTTTGTTTTACTATTACTGCACTAACACCCCTATCGCCGTAGTATTATTTTATTTGTTTAGACTACACGGAATCACTTCCCTATAGTATTATTTTATTTAGCTCTGTGCTACTATGCTACCCCAACCACAACCCCATTCTTATAAACTTATTAAGTTCAAATATATTATGAAACAGCCACACATAGATTCTCCCTTCTTTCGTCTTTTATATTATTTGATTAGACCTGGGACCACCATGAATCTGCCATCCACATTTCCCTATTTAATATTTATTCATTTACTTCTGACCAACTATGAATCAGCCACCCGCATGTCCTGTTTAATTATTATTTAATTCTAGACTACAAAGACTCAGCCACATGTAGTCCTTTACTGCATAGAATCAGCCCCCATGTAGTATTGTTTTATTTTAATATGAGGTTGCATAGAATCAGACCCTTGTAAACCTCTGGAAGTTGAATGCCTCTCCTCACCTGAAGTTCCTTCAGGTGTGCTTTCAAGCAAGCGTCCTTACCTAGATCAATAGCCCTTCCACTTTCCACTTTCGCTCACATCACCTCAGCGTGGTACACCCTGCCCCGACCTATGTGCATAGTACACTCTTTACTTATTAAGCTTGTTCTTTTCCAAATTGAGGTGCGGTATGACTGCGTATTTTGTCTTATTCTCCTCACAATTGCAGTGATTTTTATCTTTCATAAAAATAGCGCTATAGAACTACTTCCCCCAGAAATTCCTTGGATTCCTTTGGCAAATCACTACCCCACTAACCAATGTATTTTATTTGGTGCTATTCTTCTTTGCGACGTTTGGCCACCGCCTCCTTAGCTCAGTACTTGATAATATCTGACATTTCTGACAAAGCACGTTATCGCCTTTACACATGTCGCTATTAGGTACGATGCCTTACTGTTTTTCTGACATTTACAGAGTCCTTTGTTTATCTTTTCGACTGTTTTTATGGATCTTACCCCCTTACATTATTATTTTAATACATATATCATTTTCATCAACTCTCGGTGCAAATTCCCCTTCCACCAACACAATTCTTCATTAGTTCTAGCTTATTTACGTACATAAAGTCTCATAAAATTCATGAATAATTCATTTATCCCTATCTTGTCTTCCATTCGAATTACGAGTAATTTTCCTTGCATATTTTCGAAGTGTTTACTTTAGAAATTCATAACAATTTATTCATATTCCATGATCTTCTCAAATTACTAACCCACCTTTAGAAAATGGTTAGGACATTATATTAGGTCTTCATTTTGATTTAAATTTATATGAAAACCAACAAAATAACATGATTCGAATCAACTAAAACGAAATGAATAAAAGGTTAAGTATTACTTACCTAAATCTTTATGAAATCTTGTTTAGATCTTCTTCTCTTTCTCTTAGCTTGTATTTGCTTTATTTTCTCTTTATTCTCGTTTCTCTAAGCCACCACCATTAACGTATCTTTTGAGCTTTTATTTTACTTTTAGTAGAATGTCGTTGTTGAATGGAAAAGAGTCATGTTCATTGTCCCACAATTACTTTGCCTTTGGTCACATACTCGTTACATTAATCATTATCTCTTTTTCTATCTTACTTAGCCCCTCTTGGCCCTTTAATTAATTAAATTATTCGTAATTTATGGGTTGTTACAGTATTCCCTCCTTAAATGAATTTCGCCCTCGAAATCCAATTAAGGCTCGGTAATGATTTGCTAACTATCTCATGCTTACCCTAAGCATAACCATGAATTCCCAATCCATAATTAAAATGTACAAGTGCTATTTACTAATACGACAATCAACCATAATATTCATATGTATATATGCATATGTAAATATGTGTGTGTGTATAAACGGTTCATAATCAATGCATAGCTCATATGCTATTTGGAAACAAACAACTCTAGATAGGTCCTCTTAACCTTGTCCTTTGTTTTCCATGTGCGGTCCTCCCGATCTATGCTCTACTAAACACATACAACCTTCACTACCTTGTTGCAAAGCCTATTCTCATCTCGGTCCACTATCCGAACCGATCTTCGAACCTAGATCATATTTGGCTCTATAACCAGATCTTCTACGACCGTCGAATTTAACTACTGCACCTGGATCTTTAATGCATTTCCACAGATGTGATACGTGATACGTGAAACAGATTATAGATCCCTGCAAAAACACAACACAGTTCCACCTTATACGCCACCTTCTCGATCCTTTCAATAATTAGAAATGGCCCTACATATCTAAGTGTTGGCTTCTAGCCTTCCCAAAGTGCATCACGCCTCTCACCGGAGAAACCTTAACGAACACATGTTCGCCAATTGCAAACTCCAGTTCACTTCTCTTAGCATCGACATAACTGTTCAACCTTGATTGTGCTGCTCTCATCCTAGCTCGGATCAGCTCTACCTTCTCAGTGGCTTCTTTAACCACTTCTGGAACCAATGCAATCCTATCCCCCTCCTCCAACCAACATGCAGGCTATTTACATGGTCATCCATACAATGAATCAAATGGAGCCATTCCAATACTGCTTTGGTATATATTGTTGTACGAAAACTCTACCAAGTGTAAATAATCTTCCCAAGATCATCCGAAGACTAAAATGCAAGCTCTAAGAAAAACTTCCATGATCTTGTTAGCTCTTTCGGTCTGTCTATCTGTTTGTGGATGGTACACGGTACTCGTGCGCAATTCAGACCCCATAGCCCTCTTCAAGCTACGCCAAAACTCACTAGTGAATAATGAATCACGGTTACTAACAATAGTGCTAGGCATCCCGTGCAATCTCACTACTGCCCTCATATATATCTTTGCTAGATGCAGTTCTTGTGGCCTTTATTGAAATGAAATGGGCACACTTAGTTAGTATGTCCACTATGACCCATATGCCCTCTTTCCCTACCTTTGATCTTGGCAACTCATCTACGAATTCCATAGATACTAAATCTCATTTTCAAACTGGTACATCCAAAGGCTGCAGGAGCCCAGCTTCTGATGTTCTGCCTTCACTTGCTGGCATGTAAGACATCTTCTCACATACTCTCCCGCATCTTTCTTCATCCCTTCCCAGAAGACACTCATCTTCATATCTTGGTACATATTTGTTAGCACCAAAATTGGTCACTAACCTCGTTCAGAAAGATTGTGTAGAGATATAAGTGATGAAAGTAAATTAAACAGAGAAGACAATGCTAATTTAAATGCAGAAAGTAAGAACACCAGATTTATAGTGGTTCAGCGTAAATGCCTACGTCCACTTTGAGATTAAACTTTATTGATCTTCCTTATTGTTGATTACAAATACAATTCGTGAATCAAATGCTTGAATGAAGTTGTTAAATAGAGAAGATGAGTCTCAAAAATGGCAGAGTCTCCCCAGTGTTCTCCAAAAGAAAAGGATCCATTTCACTGTGACCCTGCCCCTCTATTTATAGGCAAAGATGGGCTGGACTTCCTAAGCGGGCTTGTTAGCCGAACGTTCGAGCCCAGGTGCTGCGTGCCGAACCAGGTACGCCGAACGCTTCTGTGCCGAACGGTCCTTCCCATGCCGAACGGTCCTTCCCATGCCGAACGGTGCTCCTGATGTATGGGAAGTGTAGGGTGATTGCAGTGAAGCTGAGCGTATCTCCCTTTGAAGCTCTTGACCAACCAATGTATGTAGTTCGAACGTTCTCGTTGTCGAGTTATTCTACCGCCGAGCTCCACTGACGCCGAGTACCGTGGGATGCCGAGCGCTAGTTGACGCCGAGCATAGGTTGTTGCCGAGTGCTCTCCTTGACGCCGAATGCCCTTATGCCGAGTACCTTGTTATGCCGAGCAGTCTTGACGCCGAGTACCTTGTTATGCCGAGCAGTCTTGACGCCGAGTACCTTGTTATGCCGAGCAGTCTTGACGCCGAGTATCTTGTTATGCCGAGCAGTCTTGACGCCGAGTACCTTGTCATGCCGAGCGCTCATGGATGTCGGTTGCTTCGCCGAACACCCCTGGATACCAAGTGCCTCGCCGAACACTCTTTGATGCCGAGCACTGATTGCCGAGTACTGGTTGCCTGGTCAAATCCCCAGGAAACACTTGCCCCCCAAAGTGTATTGCGTGGCCGAACGTGATGCGCTTTGAATCTGGTACAATCTACCTCGGAGGTACCTTCTCGAGAATGCTAGCGAAGGAGGTGCAAGACGAACGAGATGCAGACGCCGAACGATACGCTCGAAGCCGAACGTACCTCGTGTGCCGAACGTCACACTGCTACGATGCCGAACACTTCGGTGTTGACCGGTTCTACCGGGTATAGCCCCTTCAGCTTCTACCTTCCTCTATATAACCAGGCCCTCACCGTCTCTCTTCCCTTTACGCCTTCTCTTCAGCCATTCCTTAGAGACTTTCAACTCTTCCCATCCTACCGGATATAAAGCCTTCATAACATTTTCAACTTCGATCGTCAAATTAGGTATCCTTCCTCTAACAATCGCACTACTTCCATTTTGGGTTCATCGCGGTTTGCTCGTTTTGAGTTGTCTAAATTGCTCCTCCGTGCCAAACGATAGAAGGGTAGATGGGGTGTCGAACGGTGCAGTCTTTGCTGGGCGATCCGTCTCTGTCGTTCGGTGTGGATGGCGAAGGTGTAGGGTAGAATTGAAATCGTGGCGGAGCACAACTTTTAGCCGAATGATGACATTAGCCGATCAATACGATTGATACGCCGAACCCTGATTTTAGCCGAACAACACACTTGACATACCGAACAATGACTCTAGCCGAACAGCATACTTGACATGCCGAACGATGGCTCTAGCCGAACAGCATATTGACATGCCGAACGACGACTCTAGCCGAACAGCATATTGACATGCCGAACAATGACCCTAGCCGAATAGCATATTGACATGCCGATCAATGACCCTAGCCGAATAGCATATTGACATGCCGAACGATGACTCTAGCATATTTGACATGCCGAACGATGGCTCTAGCCGAACAGCATATTGACATGCCGAACGATGACTCTAGCCGAACAGCATATTGACATGCCGAACAATGACCCTAGCCGAATAGCATATTGACATGCCGAACACTGACTTCAGCCGAACAACCCCTAGGTCGAACCATTACCTTAGTCAAACAAAGCAACTGCCGGACAATTCTTGGGCCGGATAATGTCTTTAGCCGGTCAATACAAATGCCGAACAACATTAAAAATGCCAAACAGGATAGGTGTCTAACTACACTTTAAGCCGGTCACTCTGGAAATCATATGTCTTCTGAATCTGGGACTATAATCCCCTCAAGGCGAGCTTTCTGAGACGGTCAGTGATGACGGTCTTCGGAGGCGATGATTCGAAGCTAAATATTACACCCTTAGAACCTTTAGATTCTCATTGCCTGCACACAATTGCTTGCACTAGTTCACACACCACACGGGGGGGAAAAATCGTGTTGCTAATTCTAACGTTCAACGTTTTTCAAGTATAGCTCTCTCAAGCATTTAGCCAGGTTCATTATTTATTCGGGATGTCGGGAAAATCTAGTTCTGCCACCATATCTGACAGGCCTGGGCCGTCAGTAAAGCAAGGAGCTGCAGATGCTTCCAACCCGTCAATCTCTCCCGCTCATAACTTGGCGCCCGATGCTCTGGAGTCAACCATCTTACTGGACAATCCGGTCGATTCTCAAGCCTCGAAGATCAATGAGGCCGCTCTGCGACGGATATGTTCCATTCACGGGATTCCCTTTGCTGACGTGTTAGTTCCTTCGAGACACGACCGTCCTCATCTGCCCCCAGTCGGGTACACGGCCTGCAACAAGTTCATGTGCTGGATGGGCAGCGTGCCTCCATTTAACCTATTTCTCCGGGATGTGCTGCAGTATATAGACATTGCTCCGTCGCAGCTGCACCCGAATGGTCATGCGTTCCTATATGGGACTTATTTACTCTTCATGGCTGTCTTCTCCAGACCTCCAACCCCTGGTGATATCCGATACATTTATATGTTCAAGAGACGGAAAGATAGCCCTTCCTTCATATTCCTCGAGCCATATCACAAGTGCCAGATCTTGACAGGGGCCTGTAGCAAATTCGCCCTGTACAAACAGGAATGGTTCTATGCGCGATGCCCGTCTGGTTTTGCTAGGAGATGGGTTGAAGGCAGTAAGTCTTTCTGCTGAACCGTTATTCGTACTTAATGGGAGTCATGTTTTTCCTGACTCTTCATTTCATCTTTTCAGGTATTAACCCGCGTCCGGAAGGCCGAGGATATTCTGACGCTGTCGACGCGATTAGAGCTCTTCCGGCCGAGGATCGAGATATTCGAGCTATCATTTCAAATGAATCGCTGTCGGGGTTCGGCTTGCTAGCTCCTGATCGTCGGATCAGCCTTCCAGAAGGTGTTACAATTCCCAAACCTCCATCTGGTAAAGGGAAAAAACTTGCCGGCCCGTCGTTGCGTCGTGCTCCCGACACACACGAAGAAGGCGAGCGCAAAGAGGATGATGCACCCGAAACTCAGGGCGAGAACGTGGGTCCCGCTTGGAATCCGGCAATCGAAGTTCAGGATATTGAGACGTCATCCTCCCCTTCGAAGGGAAAGAAAAAGCTGAAATATACGGTTCAGAAAGAGAAAGTTGGTGACACCTCAAAATCTACGCCTATCCCTCCTGAGAAAGAGGTTTCTTCGCAGCATCTGGAGAGTTCTCTGAGGGGTCTCTTGAACCTCTCTATTCCCGAAGACATACTTAATTACAGGTTCGATGATCCTGAAGCTCTCAAATTCTCCTCGCCCGCTAGAGGCAATGTAGGAGTTCAACTCCCGGCTCATAGAGACAATACTCCGATTAGCAAAGATAAACGAACGGGTCCGTCGGGGGGAACACTTAGGACACACACGCACATGCGCATTCCATAACATACTTCAAGTCTTTTTAATTCGTGAATTCTCCTTAATTCGTTGTTATCTTCCTTCTTTGCAGGTGATATGGGCCGCTCCCACGGACTTGATCGCCTTCAGGGGTCTTCAATATTTCATCACTCCGGACGGGATTCCGGTTCAGGCAGACGCCGGGACCGAGGTGATTATGAAGATAGGGACAATCGTCCGCGCGAGTCGTCTCACCGCAAGAAAGCGCACTATCAATCTTCTCAGTCCCGTGATCTTCCTCCTACAACTGAGCCGGATAAAGAGAAGTCTTTGCAGAAGGGTTATCAGTCTGATGCTGCCCGAGAACAACATTCCAGTTCATCGAGTACGAGGCAAGTTCGAGAGCCGCGTAAAAGAACGGAATTCTCTAAGCCTCCTCCTCCTGCTCCTGCCGTGGACCCAACTGTTGCGGAAAAGATGGTCGACCTTAAGGCCAAGTTTCCGAAAATTTGTTTTGACGGTTTGAAATTCCTCCCGGCCATCCATCACATTCCTGGGCACGTGAAGCAAAGTGCCATTGCCTGCAACAATGACGTCTATGTTCAACATGACGCATTCGTGCACTTGGTGGAGAAGATATCAGAAGTATTTGTTGAGCGTCAACACGAGATTGACCGTCTGAATCTGGAGGCTGACAGCGATAAGAAAATCATCAGACTCCAAGACGAAGAACTCGCCTCTTATAAGTTAAAGCTAGAAGCCGCCGAACAAGGTGCAAAAGATACTGCCGAGGCAGTTACTCGCTTAGAGGTGGCTCACAAAAAGGAGCTTGACGAAGCAGTTCAGCGCAGCGGCGCCCTTGCCCTAGAAAAAGACTCTGTCCAAAAAGAAAGGGACGCGCTCGCTACTCAAGTCAAAGAGCTGAAAGAACAACTCTCCAAGGAGAAAGAAGACAAAATAGCCGCTCAGGAAGAGTCACAACGGTATTGTGATGAGATTGTTGCTACCCGGCTCCTGAAGGCAAAGCTCGACGGTGAACTTGCCGGGGTCGAGAAAATGAAGGATGAGGCCCGCGAGGAGGGCAAAAGAATGGCTGTGGAGGAGCTTGATTCTCGCCTTGAGGCGGCCGCAGAGACCGACAGGGAAGAAGTCAAAAGTATGTTTGACCTGTTGATCGCCGAGTACGGAGCCCGCGTCCTTATGCACCGCGACCTAACATTCTTGGGCGACGGCTACCATGAATCCCTGGCTGAGGCATGGGAAACTCTGATAAAGATCAAGAAAGTCGAATCAGGCTCCGAAGAAATCGACGAGGATGCACTGGTGAAGGAGTTCCTGAGGGGGAATGAGCCATCGGATTTATCCGTAGCATTGGCTCTCTATGGCAAAGGCTCTTCCCCTTCGAAAGAGAAGAATAACGAGGCTGGCCCGTCAGAGGCCGACGCTACTACTCCTCACATCGCCGCTCCTTATGCTGCTCAATCGGCTGGTCGGTCGACGCTTGATCCATTCGAGCAGCATGCCAGTTACGATCCCGAAGATCCCGGGCTCGGCGTTCATGTGTTGTCACCTATTCTGGAGGGTGAAACCCCGCGCGCCACCGACAGTCAACCTGATCCTGGTAGGAGATTCTTCTTTCTCTAGAAGTCGAAGTGGTCCCGTCATTTTTAACAGTGGTTATTCGTTCTAATGCCCACTTCTTATATTTTCTCACAGGTTGTTCTGACACTGAGCTAACTCCGAGGAGCGATGACGCCAAGGAGGAAGCGGGGAAAATAAGCGACGTTGCTCACACAGGGGTAACTCCCGGCCCAGACGCTCAAGTGATCGGGGCGCTTGACGATGACAAACTTGATACTTCGTCTCCTGCCGAAGGAAGCGACGAAGTTAAAATCACTGGCGCCTCTGAACATACTTCAGAGATGAGCATGAAGGATCGTCTTGCCGACGAGGAGAAGAGAAAGGTCAAAGTCAAAGTTGAATCTGAAGTCCTGGAACTTACTGACCCGCGGAACAGACCTTTGAAAATCATTCTCCCGGGCAGGTCCAAACCACTAGATGTTCCGTCTCCTACTCCTGACTCCGTCTCTCTAGCAAGCAAAAAGTCCAAGAAGAAACGTGAGGGAGAGGAGTCGTCGGAAACACCGAAGGCAGACAAGAAGAAGAAGTCGAAGAAATGATCGATGCACTTGTTCAACAAGTTTTTCGCTTAATGTTTGTAACAGTTTCCATCTTCCATAACTTGCAGTTTGTATAGGCCCGAATTTTGTAGGAGTGATCTTGTATCCCCATTTTGGACTTATAGAATAAAATTTTAGTTTCTTCTTGTTTGAATGATTCTCTTGTCTTTATTTGGTTTGCTGACACTGTACTCCGAGGATTCGAAGACTTGAGACTGTTCATACTCTAGTCCGCGCTCTGGGGACTTAGAGTACTCAACTCCGCACTCTGGGGACTTGGAGATTTGAAATCGTTTATACTCTAGTCCGCGCTCTGGAGACTTAGAGTACTCCGCTCCGCACTCTGGGGATTCGGAGATTGGAGTCGTTTATGCTCTAGTCCGCGCTCTGGGGACTTAGAGTACTCCGTTCCGCGTTCTGGGGATTCGGAGATTGGAATCGTTTATACTCTAGTCCGCGCTCTGGGGACTTTGAGTACTCCACTCCGCGCTCTGGGGATTCGGAGATTGGAATCGTTTATACTCTAGTCCGCGCTCTGGGGACTTAGAGTACTCCATTCCGCGTTCTGGGGATTCGGAGATTGGAATCGTTTATACTCTAGTCCGCGCTCTGGGGACTTTGAGTACTCCGCTCCGCGCTCTGGGGATTCGGAGATTGGAATCGTTTATACTCTAGCCCGCGCTCTGGGGACTTAGAGTACTCCGTTCCGCGCTCTGGGGATTCGGAGATTGGAATCGTTTATACTCTAGCCCGCGCTCTGGGGACTTTGAGTACTCCGCTCCGCGCTCTGGGGATTCGGAGATTGGAATCGTTTATACTCTAGCCCGCGCTCTGGGGACTTAGAGTACTCTGTTCCACGCTCTGGGGATTCGGAGATTGGAATCGTTTATACTCTAGCCCGCGCTCTGGGGACTTAGAGTACTCCGCTCCACGCTCTGGGGATTCGGAGATTGGAATCGTTTATACTCTAGCCCGCGCTCTGGGGACTTAGAGTACTCCGCTCCGCGCTCTGGGGATTCGGAGATGGGAATCGTTTATACGAGCCTGTATGTCGCGCAGAATAGTGTAATTTATCATCCAATTAAGAGATATAGAAACTTCATAGAAAATGTGGCTTCAAGCCTTTATTAATGAAAATCAACTAAATTGCTTGATTACAACTTTAAAAGGAAACTAAATCATTATTGAATGGAAACATGCAGGAAACAACAGTGCCTATAGCAAGAAAGGGAAACATGCTAAATGTAATAGTGCCGCAAATGTTCACTGTTCCATGCTCTGGGGAGTGTCGTGCCATCAACGGTCGCTAGCTTGAATGTTCCTTCTCCAAGCTTCCGTTCAATGGCGTATGGACCTTCCCAGCTGGGATTCATGCGTGATGGTACCGGGAAGACTCGTTTCAGAACGAGATCTCCCACATCAAAGATTCTTGGACGGACTCTGCCGTCATAGCAACGCTTGACTCGATGTCTGTGCGCCGCCGCCCTTAATTCAGCTTCTTCCCGTTTTTCATCGATGCAGTCCAGTGACTCCAGCAAGAGGTTTTGGTTCGCCTTGGGATCGTAGTACGTCACTCGGTGCGATGGAACTTCGAGTTCAACAGGTATAACGGCTTCAGAGCCGTATGCCAAGGCGAACGGAGTGTGGCCGGTCGCGGACTTGTGGGTAGTTCTATACGCCCATAATGCTGTCGGGAGTTCATCTACCCATTTGCCTCCAAC
Organism: Allium fistulosum; assembly: GCA_030737815.1. Classification (NCBI taxonomy): domain Eukaryota; kingdom Viridiplantae; phylum Streptophyta; class Magnoliopsida; order Asparagales; family Amaryllidaceae; genus Allium; species Allium fistulosum. The sequence goes on from CM060904.1 coordinate 923,450,964, forward strand.
CTTCTCCAGACGCTTCTTTAGTATGGACTTGATTATCTTGTTAACGGCCTCGACTTGTCCGTTAGCTTTTGGGTGTGCAACGGCGGCGAACTTTTTCTCGATGCCGTACTTTAAACAGAACTCTTTGAACTCTCTACTTTCGAATTGCGTTCCGTTGTCTGTAATGATGGTGTGTGGAAGGCCAAAGCGGCATATAATGTTTCGTACAACGAAGTTAATGACTTTCTTAGAGGTGATAGTGGCCAAAGGTTCTGCCTCAGCCCATTTCGTGAAATAGTCGACTGCAACTATCGCGTATTTCGCACCACCTTTGGATAGAGGCAAAGAGCCGATTATGTCGATTCCCCAGATCGCGAATGGCCAAGGACTGATCATTTGTGTGAGTTCCGTTGACGGAGCCCTCGGGATTTTTGCATATCTTTGACACTTGTCGCATTTTCTTGCATAGTCCGCGGCATCCCGGTTTACGGTGGGCCAGTAATACCCATAGCGGAGGATCTTCTTTGCTAGCGTTTGCCCCCCAGTATGGTCGACGCATTCCCCTTCGTGGACTTCCCTCAAGACTCGCTTTGTTTCATCATGAGCGATGCATCGTAACAATGGGACTGAGAATCCTTTCCGGTACATGGATCCATCCTGCATTACGTACCGCGCAGCCTTTCGAAGGACCTGTCGTCTTTCGCTTCTTCTTTCTGGTAAAGCCCCGGTTGTCAGGTACAGTTTGAATGGGGTTATCCACGAGTCCTTCTCGATCTCTGTTTCCAACACAAGGTCGATTTTCATCTCGTCCGCACTCGGGGCATGCAAGACTTCTATGGGATACAATCCCATTTGTTGAACATCGTCGGTACTTGCGAACTTAGCCAACAAGTTGGCTTCTTTGTTTTGTTCTCGCGGGATATGTGAAATGTCATAACGCTCAAGATTTGATAGAAGTTCCTGGACCTGAACGAGGTACGGAGCAAGCTTTCGTCCTTTTGCTTGGTAGTCTCCTCGTACTTGGTAAACCACTAACTGCGAGTCACAAAAGATTTCGACTGACTTGATTCCGAGTTCTTTGATAAGCTTCAAGCCAGCGATCAATGCTTCATACTCAGCTTCGTTGTTTGTAGCCGGAAAATCGAGCTTCAGGGCATAACAGATTGATCGGTTTTCCGGAGTTATAAGAACTACGCCTGCGCCGGAGCAACGGTCGTTTGATGCACCGTCAGTGTATAATTTCCATCGAATGAGGGGAATGATATCGTGATCGTCCGGTTTGATGGGTATGGTAAATTCAGCGATGAAGTCTGCTAACGCTTGCCCTCGGATGGCCCTCCATGGTAAGTACGCGATATCGAATTGGCTCAACTCGATGTTCCATTTTAGCAATCTTCCAGAAGTTTCCGGTCGTTGAAGCACCTGCCTCAGAGGTTGATCGGTATAAACGCCGATTGAATGCGCTTGAAAGTACGGGCGCAGCTTGCGTGATGCAATCACCAAGCAATAAGCCAATTTCTCAATTTTAGGGTAATTCTTCTCTGCCCCCGTTAAACGCTTGCTAACATAATACACCGGCTTCTGGACTCGATCCTCCTCACGGACCAAAGCTGCGCTTATCGCATGAGGGGATATAGCCAAGTAAACGTACAGCATCTCATGGTCAACTGGTTTAGATAGCATTGGTGGGCTTTCCAGATGCCTTACCAGGTTCTGGAAAGCTTCCTCGCAGCTAGACGTCCATTCAAAATTCCTCTTTCCTTTCTTTATTATGTCGAAGAATGGGATGCACTTGTCAGTTGCCTTGGATATAAATCGACTCAGCGCAGCCACTTTTCCGTTCAGGCTCTGTACCTGTTTTATAGTCCTGGGCGCTTGTACATCTCGAATGGCTTGGATCTTTTCTGGGTTGGCTTCGATTCCCCTAGCGTTGACGATGAATCCTAAAAACTTCCCTGATGCAACGCCGAAAGAACACTTCAGCGGGTTGATCTTCATTCCATAGGACCTGAGTATGTTAAACATTTCAGCTAAGTCTTGAACGTGGTCGTTTGACTGCCGTGACTTCACGAGCATGTCATCCACATAGACTTCCATGGTTTTGCCCAGCTGGTCCTTGAACATTCGATTCACCAGACGTTGGTAAGTTGCTCCAGCATTTTTTAATCCAAAGGGCATCACTACATAGCAATACAGCCCGACATTTGTAACGAAGCTGGTGTGTTCTTGGTCCGGAATATGCATTGGGATTTGGTTGTATCCTGAGTACGCATCCATGAATGACAATAATTCGTGTCCTGCTGTGGAATCGACCAACTGATCGATCCTAGGCAACGGGAAACTGTCCTTAGGGCATGCTTTGTTCAAGTCGGAATAATCTATGCAAGTCCTCCATTTCCCATTTGCCTTCTTTACTAGCACGGGGTTGGAGACCCACTCCGGGTAGAGGGCGTCGCGGACGAACCCATTTGCTTTGAGTTTGTCCACCTCCTCTCCAAGAGCGGCGGATCTCTCTGGATCCATTCCTCTCCTTTTTTGCTTGACTGGGACGTATTTCGGGTCTACGTTCAACATATGACTTGTGATGGCAGGAGAAATCCCACACATATCAGAATGCGTCCAGGCAAAAACATCAAGGTTTGCCCGGAGGAAGTCGCTAAGGTCTTCTGTCATTGCGGGGCCCAACTGTGATCCGATCTTTAGTATTCGCGAAGGGTCGTCACGGCTAACTGAAATGTCAATTGTCAATTCAGCCGGTGCCGCCTTCTCTTCCCTGGGTTTCTCATCGTCGTCTCTCGGATCTATATCTCCGTAGATCCGAGAACTATGCCCGAGCCAGGGCTCGGGCACTACTTGTCAATTATTCGTACTGAGGATGCGGACGGGATTGTCCGCAACCGCAACCTTTCCTTTCTCCCTCCGATGGGCTTCTCGGAGCTCGGCCACATAACAAGAACGACCAGCTGCTTGGTCACCGTGAACAATGCCTACTCCTCTGTCAGTCGGAAACTTCAAAGTCAAGCACCACGGGGCTAGTGCCGCCCTAAATTCAGCCAGGGCCGGCCGACCCAAGAAAACATTATATGGAGAGTCCACATCCAAAACTACAAAGGGTAGAATTCGTACCCTCCGACGCTCGCCTTGTCCCAGTTCAACTGGTAACTCGACATATCCTACAGCGTCAGTCGCAGCGCCGTTAAAGCCGTGGATACGAGCTTTGGATGGTTTCAAGTCTTTTGTCTCTAGCTTCATCTGATCATAGGCCTTCTTGAAGATGATGTTGACTGAACTTCCACAATCAATCAAAATTCTTTTTACATATGCTGGTCCGATTGTTGCAGATATGACCATGGGATCGATGGTCGGAGCCTCTATCTGATCAGCGTCTCTGTTTCTGAACACAATATCGTCTGTCATCACGCTCTGCTGCTTAGCAGGGGCCCCGTCCTCTACGTTCGAACAGCACTCGAAATCTGCATGCTTCAAGGAGCTCGCATATCGTTCCATCTCTTGCCAGTTCTTATCTGCGGGATGAGGTCCGCCGATAATTGTATTTATAACCAGTCTTCCAACAGTCCGGGCAGGTTCCTCTGGATGACGTGGAGCCGGTGCACGACCTGGGTTGGACGTTCCCTGTCCTCCTTCCTGTGGATCCTTTACAAATTCTTGCAACTTCTTTTGTCTGATCAATTTCTCGATAGCGTCATGCAGGTGTCTGCATTCTTCCATGTTGTGTCCATAGGTTTCATGGAAGCGGCAATATTTCCCAGTCCGTTTCTGTTCTTCAGTTGATTCTTTCGGACGTGGTTTTCTGTATTGAAAAGTATTGCATGTGGATAGGTAAATGTTCTCAAGTGGGGCGTTTAGCGGAGTGTACTCGCTGTAGCTTGGAATTCTCGACTTCCACTTTCCCGCTTCTTTCCTCTTTCCTTGACTTCTTCCTCCGGACTCTTTGGGCTGCACAGGCTTATTCTGGACGTTGACTTGGACCTTTCCTGAATTGTCTCCAGATTGCTTCACAGCAATGTTGCTCTTAATTGACTCTTGGGCAGGTCCCGGTGCCTTGTCTCGTCGTACCCACCTAGCTTCCTCTCTTCTTATGAACTGGTGTGCCTTGGAGTAGAAACGCTCTAGCGTAGTCGGAGGTTTTCCTGCCAGCCAATCTCCGAATTCAGAATCCGGATCTACACCTCTCATCACAGCCATTAGAATTGCATGGTCGTTGGGATTACTGACTTCAGTTGCCGCAACGTGGAATCTTTGTAAGTACTCCTTCAGCGACTCTCCGGGATTTTGGATTACACTTGACAGAGACATCACGTCCTTCGGGCGTGTAGTGTGTATCCTGAATTGCTCAATAAACTTCTTTGCCAACTCCTCGAAATTTGATACGGATCGCGGAGGAAGTCGGGTGAACCACATAGTAGCGATCCCAGATAGAGTAATCGGAAAGCACCTACACTTGGTGGCATCATTTGCTCTGGCTGAATCCATCATCCATTCATACCTCATTACATGTTGTCTGGGGTCAGTCTTTCCTTCGTATGCAGGAATGGTTGGCATGCTAAACTTCTTGGGGTAGGACGCTTGCAGCACAACATCCGTGAATGGAGTATGACTTCTTGACACTCCCCAATCGTCATTTGATAAGCCCTGATTTTCTTTCATCAGTTGCCTGATCATGGCTGTCAGATCGGGTGTCTGTATGGAAGCTGGGAGGTTGGAGTCAGTTCTACGTGCCTGTCCATGCTGATGCCTCCTTTCCTGGCGATCTGCCAATCGTGCGTCATGAGGTTCAACATTGTTAACATCTTGATGATCTGGAGCTCCCTCCTCCACCTGTACTCCGGTTCGGAAGTTTCCAGTTCTGGCTTGGTCGCGGTCTCCTGCTGTTCGAACAGCAGCATCTGCCCTTGCAGCTTCAGTCTTACGGCGTCTGCGCCTGGGTGGCTCATCAGAAGAAGTTGAGCTGTCAAAAGAGGAATAAGCAGCTGGATTGCCCCCAGCATTCTGTTGCTGCTGTTGAGTGAGTTGTGCCATCAGGTTGGCATTAGCTTGCATCTGTTCTCCCAGTTGTCTCCTGCTTTCCCTAAGTTCTCTCATCAAGTCGTTGAACTCCACTCTGGTGACAACTGGAGTCTGTTCTTGAGCGGCAATCCCTGCACTCGGGATTGCTGGTTGATTGCTAGGTCCTGCTTGTTGCACGCTAGCAGTCTCTCGGGCATCCGCATTAAGAGAAGCTGACCTGGTACGTGGTCTTGCCATTGTAGAGTTATTGGTATGAACTCTGAGTAGAATCAGCGGATGCTCTATCAGTAAGTCGGATCTTCTTTGGGGGATTTGCTCAATCCAGTAGCTTCAAAGCAGATCCTTGAGGTCTGAGAATTCGGTTCTCAGTGGAAGCACCAAAGTGTTAGCACCAAAATTGGTCACTAACCTCGTTCAGAAAGATTGTGTAGAGATATAAGTGATGAAAGTAAATTAAACAGAGAAGACAATGCTAATTTAAATGCAGAAAGTAAGAACACCAGATTTATAGTGGTTCAGCGTAAATGCCTACGTCCACTTTGAGATTAAACTTTATTGATCTTCCTTATTGTTGATTACAAATACAATTCGTGAATCAAATGCTTGAATGAAGTTGTTAAATAGAGAAGATGAGTCTCAAAAATGGCAGAGTCTCCCCAGTGTTCTCCAAAAGAAAAGGATCCATTTCACTGTGACCCTGCCCCTCTATTTATAGGCAAAGATGGGCTGGACTTCCCAAGCGGGCTTGTTAGCCGAACGTTCGAGCCCAGGTGCTGCGTGCCGAACCAAGTACGCCGAACGCTTCTGTGCCGAACGGTCCTTCCCATGCCGAACGGTCCTTCCCATGCCGAACGGTGCTCCTGATGTATGGGAAGTGTAGGGTGATTGCAGTGAAGCCGAGCGTATCTCCCTTTGAAGCTCTTGACCAACCAATGTATGTAGTTCGAACGTTCTCGTTGCCGAGTTATTCTACCGCCGAGCTCCACTGACGCCGAGTACCGTGGGATGCCGAGCGCTAGTTGACGCCGAGCATAGGTTGTTGCCGAGTGCTCTCCTTGACGCCGAATGCCCTTATGCCGAGTACCTTGTTATGCCGAGCAGTCTTGACGCCGAGTACCTTGTTATGCCGAGCAGTCTTGACGCCGAGTACCTTGTTATGCTGAGCAGTCTTGACGCCGAGTACCTTGTCATGCCGAGCGCTCATGGATGTCGGTTGCTTCGCCGAACACCCCTGGATACCAAGTGCCTCGCCGAACACTCTTTGATGCCGAGCACTGATTGCCGAGTACTGGTTGCCTGGTCAAATCCCCAGGAAACAATATTCGTACCTCTAGGCTGTATAGTAAATTTTGAACGATGGCATTCGTCCATTACTTCTCTCCACAACCCTTCTGCAGTCGATGTTCCATTCTTCCATAGTTTTCCCTCTGTATCAGCACTGAATCGCTTCAGCTCTACTGCCTCGACTCCTGAGTCTAATCTCCTTACTATGCCTGCGTAGAGCTTGTCTTCCTTCTGCAGTTCAGCTATTCTTTCTACCAGCGCAGGCTTGACTTCTAAACATGCTAGCATTCTTAATGTACTGCTCCAACCTGCACTAGACCGAAACTGGACATCACACGCATATATTGTTTCTAAAATGGCTCATTCCTCTATCATAGCCAAAAAACAACTTTGCTGTTTTTGGCTCAAGGCATTAGCTACTTTGTTGCCTTTTCCTGGGGTATACTCTATCCCAAAATCATACAATGCTAGAAATTCTAACCACCTCTACTGCCTCATATTCAACTACTTCTAAGAGAACAAATATCTCAATGATTTGTGGTAAGTATACAACTCAAACCTCTCTCCAAATCTTCAATCCAAAGACGATTGCTGCCAACTCTAAATCATTGGTTGGATATCGAACTTTATGCAATCGCAACTACTTAAATGCGTAGGCAATCGCCCTGCCCTTCTGCATCAGTACTGCACCCAATCCTACTTCTGAAGCATCTGTATACAAAGTCATACCATCACTTCCTTCGGGTATCACTAACACATGCACATCTGTCAATCAATGCTTCAATTCTTAGAATGCCTTCTCACACTCCTACGCCTAGACAAACTACTCATTCTTCTTAGTCAGCCTCGTCATTGGTGTAGCTATACAAGAGAAGTCCCTAATGAATATCTGGTAGTAGCCAGCCAATCCCAAGAAACTTCGCACCTCAGTAACAGCTTCAGGCCTCTTTCACCCATTTAGTTCGTTAACCTTTGAAGGATCTAAGGAAAACGCTTCTTTTGAAATTACATGGCCTAGGAACTTCTCTTCCCTTCTCCAAAATGACACTTGGACAACTTCGTCTTTAACTTATGCTCCTTATGTCTCCAGCACATGCCTTAGGTGAACTGCATGCTCCTCCTTATTTTTGGTGTACACTAAGATATCATCTATGAACACCAATAGGAACTTATCTAACGGATCTCGGAAGACTCCATTCATCAAATCATCAAAGAACGCCGGTGCATTCGTCGGCCCAAATGGCATCACTACCACTCATAGGAACCATACCTTGATCTGAACGCAGTCAAAGAAACACTATCCTATGCAACCCTCGGCTGATGGAACCGCATAGCTAATTCTAGCTACGAAAATACCTTAGCTCCATTCAATTCATCAAAAAGGTCAACAGTTCGTAGCGATGTATATCTATTCTTCATTGTCCCTTTTCAACTTCTGATAGTTTATACATAGCCTTAATGACCCATCAGACTTTTTCACAAATACTGCCACTACTCCCCATAGTAAGCTACTTGACCTAACGAAGTCCTTGCCTTCTACTCAACCAACCGCTTCCCTAGTTCCTCCATATCCTTCGGAGGCATTCTACTAGGAGGTTGACTAAACAATTTTGTCCCTAGTAGCAAATCTATATGAAACTCTACTGCCTTCGGGGGTGGCAACCCTGATGCTGGTTCAAATACATCTCTGAACTCCTTCACTACCCGTACTACTCCCAGCTCTTCTTCTGTTTCTGAAGCTAAAGCAAATGAAACGTTCCTACGCCTAGTTATGCACTCCTCTAAGACCACGTACATTCTATTCTTGCAGTATGGATGGCTAAGAGTAATAATTCTGTCAGCGTAGCGCACATTTGTGCAGTACCTCTCCAACTAATCCATTCCTAAAATAACTTCAAAGCCTATGAAGCAAAATAAGTAGGGATCATAAGAAAACTTGCACTCCCCCAATTCATATATCTAGCTCAGTGCATCTCAATCTGAGAGTGGAATATCCCCCTATCGGATTAGCTACACATAAAGAGGTGACTAAATAGTTAACCTCTAACCCAAGTCTATCGACCAAATATTTTGCTGTAAATGAATGTGTGGCACCAGTATCATACAACACCCTAACTTAAATACCAGAAATTAAAGCCATACCTTCCAAGATCTTCCCTTTGCCTCTCTCTTCGACATATGTTCCTTCCCTTAGTCCCTTTAAAGCATAAACCTGTGCCTTAAGCTCTAGGAAGTCCTTCTTCGAATGCCCCACTTTATCACACTTAAAGCATTTAGCCCACACAAGACTCTTTGACATCGTACACTTAGTAGCATAGTGGTCCTTCCATCCATAGTTGAAACAAACGACTTCCAGTTGCAGCTTCTCTACTCTTCCCCCTCGGCACTCCCTTCTTGCCTTTGGTATAAGGAACAAACTTCTTCTTCATCTCAGCTTTGGGCTTTGCCTCTACTCCCCTATGCCCCTGATACATCCTATCGTATCTTCTGGCCATATGTACTATGAATTCAAATTGAGATGCTAAGTGATCCACCGCCTCATGATCCAACCCTTGCTTTAAGCCTATGATGAAATTCTCATTTTTCTTTATTGGAGTGTTGATGGTCTCCCTACCACACTTGGCCAAAGAATTAAACTTCTGAACGTACCCATGCACAGTAAGGTCTCCCTACTTCAAGTCTATGAACTCGTGCAGTAATATGCTCTGCTGAGATTGGATATAAACTAAGCCTCGAATCCTTTTCTGAACTATACCCAGGTAATCTCTCCCTCGGGTATTCCAGCAATTACTGTCTCCCACCAATCCAACGCATCTTCCTACAACTGCCTCGAGGCCAGTCTCCTCTTCTACGCACCGTTTAGCCCTAGGTTTCCCATTATCCGTTTGCATTTTCTTAGCCAGTTCAGTACTTCAACCATGGGCTCTTTCCCCATAAACACTTTCCCTTCTAAACTCTTGTACTCTTTACACATCTTAGGAAAATCTTCTCTTACAGCAATGAGCCTTGGTTCAACCGCTCCAAGCACATTTTCCCTCATCATCTGAGCCATAAACTCTCTAAATAAGGCATTCACATCCACACATTTACTGGCTGCGCAGCATCCACCCCTCCTACTCTTGGGACTTCTTCCCCACTTCCCTAATTAGTTTGCGCACTTTCCGCATCTCTCCTTGCACTTGCCCCTCCCAATGTTATTCGCCTATTCCTCAAATCTAACTTGATTTTTCTTTCTGTTAAGCAAGTCTTTGCCAGAAACAAAAGGAAAGAGCGAAATAATAATAGAAGGGTAGATATATCTTCCTATATATCTATATAACAATTTGCAGTTATGTTTTATATATATATCTATATATAATAGCGCATCCCATCCCAGTGTATTCTTCTTATTCAAAGTTCTTGTTCCTACCTCTAACACTGTTTTACTTAGATTACCCTAACTTTAAGTTTTGATACCAACTGTAACACCCTTCACTAAGAGACCCAAAAATGAATGCCAACTATCATTAGCAGAATTATTTTCGAGCGACCAAGAGTGAGTTCTGTATCATTCAAAACAGTCTAAGTAAATAAAATAATAAACTATTTTCATTTCAAAAAGTTTGCCTTAATATTTATTTCATACATATTCAAATTTAATCCCAATTCATACCCACGTAGGGGCCAAAATATAACATAAGAATACATAGAAGAGTGTTGGGTCAACATATGATGATGCCACCCAACACTTAAAATGGCGGAATTAGCATACGTTAACAATTAACTAGGCCTTTCGCACCATCTTCGAACTTCGCCTAAGCCAGAAATAACCTGCCTATCCCATAAACTCAGCCTACTCAAATGAGTACCCATGAGTTTATGGGGAAAACAATGGTAAAAACACGAGTAGGACTTAAAGTCTTGCGTGAATAATACTTACCTGAAAGTATAACATAAATACATAGTGAGACCATGCCGCATAACACGAAACGGGTTTTACCCTCCCTTCTTACAAACATCATAAACATAATACCGCATACAACAAAGGTCATATTTACTTACCCTTGAAACTTCCCCAGTTTTACTTAATATAATTACCACCATGCTCATACTTCATTGACCTCTGTCTCCACAGTATTATTTTATTTATTTCTTGAATATTAGACAGCATGGAATCAATCCCCTGCGATACTGTTTAATTTAGATCTAGGTTACTATACCACCCCACCCGCAACCCATTCTTAGACTTATTAAGTTCAAACCTGCTATAAAACAGCCACCCATAGATTCTTCCTTCTTTCATCTTTTATATTATTCGACTAGACCCGGGACCACCATGAATTAGCCATCCGTAGTCCCCTATCTAATATTTATTCATTTATTTCTTACCTATTATGAATCAACCACCCGGATGTCTCATTTTATTATTATTTAATTCTAGGCTACAAAGAATCAACCATATGTAGTCCTTTACTGCATAGAATCAGCCCCCTGCATTATTATTTTATTTTAATTTGAGGTTCTATAAAATCGGCTCCATGCAAACCTTTGGAAGTTGAATGCCTCTTCTCACCTAAAGCTGCTTTAGTGTGCATTTGAGCAATCGTCCTTACTCGGTGTTAATAGCCTTTCCACTTTCCATTTCCATTCACACCACTTTGGCGTAGTACACCCTAACCTAACCAATGTGCACAGTACACCCTTTACTTATTGAGTATGTTCGTTTTCAAATTGCTACGTGGTATAGCGGTGCAATTTGTCTTATTCTCTTCATAATTGCGGTGTTCTTTATCTTTTAGAAAAATAGTGGCGCGGAACTTCTTCCCTCAGAAAGTCCTTGGACTCCTTTGGCTAATCACCACACCACTACCCAACGTAGCTTTAATTTGTGCAATTCTCATTTGAGACATTTGGCCACCGCCTATTTAGCTTAGTACATAACAGTATCTGACACTTCTAACAAAGCACGTTACCGTCTTTGCATGTGCAGCTATTAGATACGTTGCCTTGCTGTTTTTTTGACATTTACAGAGTTCGTTGTTTATCTTTTTGGTTGTTTTTATGGACCTTGTCCCATTATATTGCTATTTTAATACATATATCATTTTCATTAACTCTCCACATAGACCCCTTTCCCCAGCGCAGTTCTTCATTAGTTCTAACTTATTTTATATATAGAAAGTCTCATAAAATTCCAAAAAATTTGTGAATAATTTTGTTATCCCAACTTGTCTTCCATTTGAATTATGAGTTATTTTCCTTACATATTTTCTAAGTGTTTTCTTTAGAAATTCATAATGATTTATTCTTATGCCATGAGCTTCTCAAATTACTAACCCATCTTTCGAACAATGGTTAGGACATTATATCAAGTTTGCATTTTGACATAAATTTATATGAATACCAACAAAATAACATGATCTGAATAAACTAAAACGAACTGACTAAAAGGTTAGGTATTACTCAACTAAATCTTTAAGAAATCTTGTTTAGATCTTCTTCTCTTTTCCTTAGCTTTTATTTTGCTGTATTTCCTCTTTATTCCCGTTTCTCTAAGCCACCACCATTATGTATCTTTTTAACTTTTATTTTACATTTAGTAGAATGGCATGAATGAATGAAAAAGAGTCATGTTTATTATCTTATAATTACTTGGGCTTTGGCCCACATACTTGTAGATTGCAGAATTATGTATCTTAAGGCTAATTAAACACTAGAAGGCGAGCGAATAGTGTTTTCTAACTTTTGTAAATATTTTTAATTTTTTTTCAAGTTTAATATTAAATCATAGATTTTCAGCATAGAATTATATAAACAATCAATCGCAGATGCAATCATAGATAAAATAAAAGCAATAAAGTAAAGTAAAGAGTTAGTAAGATGACACCAGAGATTTTATACTCATTTGGATTTCTCCTATATCCAGCCTTGTACAATTGCTTCTACAGATTTCTTTCAAATGACAAACTTTAAACAGACCAAAGGCAAACCCAATTACAACCTCGATTCTGAGGCTACGAGATACACCCTTTTGATTTTTCGGGCTCAAGGTACACCCATTTGATTTAGATGGACTACAAGCACATCCACTCGAATTTTCAGACTACCAAGTACAACCAATTGATTTTAACGGGCTACAATCACACCCAAGCAAATACAAATAGAGTTTGATGGTTTTTCCAAAGACAATTTCTTAAACTTTGGATACAATGAATCATATAGCCTCTTGAACAACACTTGGATCTTTCATTTGAGAGAGAGGGAGAGATGATTTCAAAACAGTAATATTGAATCAATACAAAGAAGTTTGAATTGATTCTATTTGATTTTGAAGAGAAAAGAGTATAATTTCAATGGAGTTTTCAAGAGAGTAAGAGAAGGGAAGAAAATTAGATAATAACTGCTAAAAAATTCGTTTGAAACCATATATATGGTGTATAAACAGATGTGTTCGTTCGTGAAGAGTTGTGAAGAATAGAAACTTTATTTCAAAATTTGAAAAACTATTTTGTGGCATGTATGTCGACATACAATCTGTTGATATATCGACATATGCATGTGTAGTTTGAAATCTTGTTTATTTTAAAATGTTTTGAAAATTATATACTTTGTAAAATAATTGGTACTTTGTAGAACATTTTAAACATAGTTTATAAACATTTTGATCTTTAAAAACTTTTATAAAATATTTTTAAATATATTTTGAAAATTTATTTTGATTGAAAATATAAAAGATAAGAAAATAGGAAATAAAGATCAAAGATTGCTACTAGGGGCTTTAACAAAATTCTATGACTCTACACATTAAATTATAGCCTTGATATCTTCATATCTTGATCTTTATACTCATGAGACTTCATGTCCGTTTCTTAAGTCTTTATACCATACAGTCTTCGATTCAACGCCTGCATAATATCATGCACTATTTACTATATAACTTGGCAAAACATTATTATCTATATTTTATATAAACGTATATTGTTGTTATCATGGTTACTACATCAAAATCAATAACTAATGTATTAACAATCTCCCCTTTTATGATAATGACAACCATTAAGTATTCTTGTACATAAAATACGATATAACTCCCCCTAAGTTAGATAACTTCTCCTAAATATATGCATCTGTATATCTTATATTTTTCTCCCCCTTTGTCATCAACAAAAATGGGTGAAAAGAATAAAAACTCCCCCTAAATCAAATACTTAGAAACTATAAAGTCAAAATCAATAACTAAGTTAAATAAGATAAATGATATATATAATGATTATATGATATATGATAAATAATAAATAATATATGATGATTATATGATATACTTAGAAACTATACTATTTTATACCAAACATGATATATAATGTAATAAGATAACACAACGTATTTTTATTAATTTAAAATCAATCTTATACAATAAATCCAAACATTCAAAACACACAAATCCAAATCCAAACTTAAGAACAACAAATCCAATCTAAATATATACATCAACCAAAATCAAATCAAATTCTATATGTAAAATATATATTCACATATCAAATCCAAACCCAATAACAAGACATTTCGTATAAATTCAACCCAACCGTTGGACCCAAAGATAGGATCTGCTTTGATGGCATTCTAATTTTCATTATCCTTATTAATAGTACACTCTGGGTTGTTAGATGGTTCATTTTGATTAAGGAAGATATCATCCATTGAAGGGCATCGAAATACTTTTCTTATTCCTTGATCCTTTGCATTTGACTTAACTCTAAATGTCTTTGATTTCTTAAATTAAAAGAGAGAATATCCTTGAAAGATTGAATTTTTGTTCAAGGTTTTCATAGAATTTCTTGTGTGGAGAAGACATTTTTGTAAAAGATTTTTGAGAATGAAAAGAGAGAGTAGAATAAACGACGAGTTAATTTTTTGAAAGAAATAGGCTTACATAGGAGTAAAAGGTTGTTTGTAATGATTAAATGGGTGGTGGTCATTTTAGTTTTAAAATTTTAAATTTTTTCCAACTGGTCGTTACATGTCGACACATCTATTGTATGTATGTTGATATACATACCTGAAATTTCAAAAAAAAGTATATTTGTTACAGTTTTTTTTATCTTATACCATTATATATTTATAACTTTCAAAGACTAATAAACAATATAGGACAGTAAGGAATACATTTCATTATTTATAATTAAAAGGTACGTGGATTTCAAAGAAAAAATACATGAAAATGACATGAACTTAAACTAAAAGCACACAACACTAAGGAATACAAAGCAAGATTTCACAAGCAAATAACTAAACAGTCTTAAAAAGATATATATGATGATGAATTTCCACCAAGCTTGTGAATGATCTTTCCAAAGTATTTGTCCACTTTGTTGGAAAGAAAAGCGAAATTTTTACTAGATGAACGCTTAAGCTTCCTTTTGTTTTTAAAAAGCTTTTATTGTTTCCTTAGGAGCTCTTTGTGGAGGGGTGAGATGGTTGTCAAAACTTTCCAAAGAAGTGTCTACTTCTTCCTCCTCCTCCTCCCTTCTTCTTCCACATTCATCTCATAGCCTTCTTCTTCTTCTTCTTGAATTTCTTATTCCTCTTCATATGCTAACCTTTGTTCCTTTTCGGGAAGTGTCTCATATGGTTCAAAATAAGGTGGAATATGCATAAGAGAAATGTTTGCCTTATCGAAAACATTTCGAGGAAGAGTTTGTTCTTCTCTTAAATCAACACCAAAATATGTGCAAATTCTAGTAGGATACACACCATAGTATAGTGTGTTCTCATGTCCATAAATGTTCTTTTGAACAAAGTCATCTAAAGTGACTTGTGCCCGATGGATGTTGTAGTTTCCATAAATGGAAAAAGGAGCTTTAAAAACTTTTTGAGTAGGGTTATTGTAATTACCCGCCCTCAGAATGATCTTTGTTGTAAAATGAGACTCATAAGTCTCGATTTTGGTTGAAGATTTTTGTGTTTAAAATCAATTCTTCATCACTTTCAAAAATGTCATGAAAAGGTTTACGATTTTATTCACTGATTTGAAAAGTGGAGAGGTCAATTCCACTAGATATGCAACCAAGTATGTGATCCAAAATTTCACAATTTAAAACAAGTTGAGTGCCGTTAACACTACTCCAAATTTGTCCCACTTCTCTTTGAAATTTTTTTATATTTAAATTCGCATAAAACATTTTGACCAAATCTGGATAATAAACAAAATCATTTTGAGAAGAGTCAATTAAACTAAAATTTTCATTTTAAAAACAAAAATTTTGTAAACCGTAAGAGGAAGAATCTACGAATTTAGGAAACCTTATGGGAAAAACTTTTTTAGAAGTGGCATACTTCATATAGATATCAATATCCTCTTTATCATTGAAGAGAAAGCCTTTGATTCTCTTTGATAACCTTATGGGTTTTGGAGTTTGGCTTGAGGATGCCATTTTTGAGTTTTAGGAGAGCATGAATAAACATTTGAAATTTGAAATAAAGTGAGTGAATGAATGGAAAGAGATAGATTGAATTAATAAAGAGTGAAGAGTCAAGTTCTCTGGTAAAAAGGGTGCCTTTTCAGAACATGGGAGTAGGTGTAAAAGAAAGGAAAGTTTGAATTTTGAATTTTGAATTTTGAAATGAATTTCAGTTTCAATTTTTTGGCATGTATGTCGACATATATGCTTCATGTAGGTCGACATATAGGCCATGATTTTCAAAAATAAACTTTATAAAATATTCCTATATATGTATATTTATATACTTATATTCATCCAATATTATTGTTAATCTATAAGTCATTCCTAAAAAAAATAAACCAAAAATGAAATAAAAATTATCAAATAAAAGGTAACGTTTTTGCTGCTTTTTATTGATCAGTTCTGACTAGTCTGTTATTGCTGTGATAAACATATTCACATTCTTAAAATCTTGTTCATTTAGAGCTGTCAACGGATGCAAACGGATACGGATATGGCTGTATCCGCATCCGCATCCGAAAATTTAAATCTGTATCTAAATCCGCATCCGATATCCGCGGATATCAGAGAATTAACATCCGCATCCGCGGATATTTTTCGGATATCCGAAAATATCCGCATCCGAAAATAAAAAGCGGATATTTCTGGATATTCGAAAATATCCGAAATATCCGCATCCGAAATTGAATAAGATTTTTATTATGCTAATATTTTTGAACTAAAACATCACAGCTAAAACAATCACTTTCTCAAATGGCAATACACACAAACTACAATACTAATCAATTTTTCAAATGACAAAATAGCAACACACATAATGTCAAACAAATTCATACGATATTAAAACAATTCAAATGACAAAATAGCAACATACATAATGTCAAACAAGTTCGTACGATATTACAACAATTCAAATAAACAAAAACAAACTAAAACAATAGATAATATTTGTTTTCAGTTCTCATATGTTTTCATCTTAGCCATCTCATATAAAGTAACTAATAATCTAAACAAAATACAAAGTATAGCACACTAAAAATCAAATATCAGTCAATAAACCAAATAACATACATATTCATCTAACATAAATTTAGATTGATATTGTTACTTGCTTAGCTAGGTTTTACTTTCTTTCTTGAGCAATTTGGGCATGGGCCAATTCATTTCTAAATATATTTTAGGGTACTTTTGACACAGGTCCTTATTAAGTTTCAAAATTCACGAAAAGTCCTTCACTAAATTTCAGTGTAAATTAGGTCCCTGTTTTTTATTCACGATTATTGCAGAGCATGATGCAACATTTCATAAAAGTTGCTGACATTTCCGCAACATTTCTGTACACTGTGAACATAGTGTATGAAAGTTGCTGAAATATCAACACTTATTTATAAAAGTTGCTGATATTTCAGCAACATTTATGTACACTGTGAACACAGTTTATGAAAGTTGCTGAAATATCAGCACTTATTTATAAAAGTTGCTGACATTTCAGCAATAATTTTTCTTTGTTTTTACAATAAAACTTTGACACAAATAGTTGCTGAAATATCAGCACTTATTTATAAAAGTTGCTGACATTTCAGCAATAATTTTTCTTCGTTTCCAGAAAACAGGGACCCGCTTTACAATGAAACTTTGACAGGGACCCGCTTTACAATATGAAAGTATGATAGGGATGCCTCCTTAATTTCCACTATATTTTAACTATAACTTAGGGTCATCTTAAAATAATAAATCAATAATAATAACAATTTTTATTATAATTAATTTCGGATCGGACGGATGTTTTTCGGATACGGATATGCCCATATCCGCATCCGCATTCGCATCCGCATCCGCATCCGATTTCTTTTCGGATATCGAATATCCGCATCCGCTTTTCGGATATCGGATAATATCCGTTTTTTTGGATACGGATCTGGATGGATTTCGGATTTTTCGGGTATCCATTGACAGGCCTATTCATTGTCGCTTGAGGAAGTATCTGAATCATCTAATGTTTCTATGTAAGCTCTTTTTCTTTTTCTGAATGAATCAGAAACTGATGTGATCTTTGATTTATTTTGATGTGGACAGTCTCTCTGAAAATGGCCAGGTTCATCATTGTTGAAGCATCTAGTCGTAGATCCATTTCTAGGAGTCTTGTTTTCAGGTTTTTGAAAGTTTTTCATCTTTCTATACTTCAGGAACTTTCTAAAATTTCTAGTCATGAAAGCAATTTCCTCGCCATTATCATCGTCTGAATCCTGATCGTCAGTTATTGCATTGAAAGCGATGGATTTCTTTTCTATTGCCTTGCTTTCCCTTCTGCCCTATAATTGTGCTTCATAGGACATTAAATTGCTTATTAACTCTTCAATTTTCAAAGTACTAGTATCATTAGCTTCTTTTATTGCTAGTGTCTTTTGATCCCACTCTGAAGAGAGCGAATTGAGGGTTTTTCAAAGTTGGTCCTCTTAAGAAAAGTTTTTACTTAATGCCACTAATGATGCACTATATCTTGAAATCTACAGTACATGTCAGAAACTGACTCATTTGAATTCATTTTAAAAAATTGAAATTGATTAGTAAGCATGGAAATTTTGGTTTGTATAACTTTACTAGTGCCCTCATGTATAACTTGTAGTGTTCTCCAAATTTTATATGCAGACATACAACTAGAGACTTTATTAAATTCATATTTATCCAGTAAACAAAATAAAATATTCATGGATTTAGAATTATTGTAAACAAGTGCCTTTTTGTTAGCAGTCCATTGTACAAAGTTAGTCTGGATTCAGTGTACTCGTTTTTTTGTAACATTTCAAATATCTAAGCTATTAGACTATAAATAAATTTTTGTTCTACATGATCAATAAGTATAATAACTGCCATTAGAAAGTGGAGGTCTAGTAGTAGATTGTCCTTCGACGAAAGTTTTAACAAATGTACTAACTGTGTTGTTAGCCATTAAAACTTTAAAAAATCAAATTACGATTTTTTGAAAACTTAGCGTTCTGATATCAAATGTGGGTTGTGGAATTATGGATCTTAAGGATAACTAAGCACTAGAGGAGGGTGAATAGGGTTTTCTAACTTTTGTAAATATTTTTAAATTTCTTTCAAATTTAATATTAAATCATAGATTTTCACCACAAAATTATATCAATAATCAATCAAAGATGCAGTCACAAATAAAATAAAAGCAATAAAGTAAAGAAGAGAGTTAGAGAGATGACACCAGAGATTCTATAATGTTCGGATTTCTCCTACATCCAATTCCGTACAATTTCTTGTACATATTTCATTTCAAATGCTAAACTTTAAACATGCAGAAGGCAAACCCAATTATAATCACGATTCTGAGGCTAAGAGACGCACCTTCTTGACTTTCCAGGATCAGTGTGCACCCACTTGATTTAGATGGGCTACAAGCATACCCACTCGGATTTCTAGGCTACCAAGCACACTCAATTGATTTAAACGGGCAACAATTACGCCCAATCAAATACAAATAGAGTTTGATGGTTTTTCCAAAGACAATTTCTTGAACTTTGGATACAATGGATCCTATAACCTTTTGGACAACACTACGATCTTTGATTTGAGAGAGATGATTTCAAAACAGTAAGAAAGTAATTTTGAATCAATACAAAGAAGTTTGAATTGATTCTATTTAATTTTGAAGAGAAAAGAGTATAATTTCAATGGAGTTTTCAAGAGAGTAAGAGGAGGGAAGAAAATAGGATAATAATTGCTAAAAATTCGTTTGAAACCCCTTATATGTAGTGTTTACAGATGTGTCCATTCACGAAGAGGTGTAACAAATAGACACTTCATTTCAAAATCTGAAAAACTGTTTTGCGACATGTATGTTGACATACAATCCGTCAATATGTTGACATATGCATGTGTATTTTGAAATCATATTTATTTTAAAATGTTTTGAAAATTCTATACTTTGTAAAATAATTTGATACTTTGTAGAACATTTTAAGCATAGTTTATAAACGTTTTGATCTTTAAAAACTATTATAAAATATTTTAAAATATATTTTAAAATTTTATTTTGCTTGAAAATATAAAAAATAAGAAAATAAGAGATAGAGATCAAAGATTGCTACCAGGGACTTTAACAAAATTCTATGACTATATACATTATATTATAGTCTTGATATCTTCATATCTTGGTCTTAATACTCATGGTTCTTCATATCCATTTCTTGAGTTTTATACTGTACAGTCTTCGATTCAACACCTGCATAATATCCTGCACTATATACTATATAACTTGGCAAAACATTAGTATCTATATTTTATATGAATGTATATTATTGTTATCAAGGTTGTTATCATCAAAATCAATAATCGAGGTATTAAAAATACTCGTTTCATTAATTCATCATCTCCTTTTTCTATCTTACTTAGCCCCTTTTGGCCCTTTAATTAATTAATTAATTAAATTTTTCGTAATTTATGGGTTGTTACTATCTCTCCTCCATGAAGGAACTTCGCCCCCGAAATCTAATTAAGGGTCGGTAATAATTTGCCAATTATTCCATACTTACCCTAAGCATAACCATGAATTCCCAATCCATAATTAAAATGTACTAGTGCTATATACTAATACGACAATCAACCATAATATTCATACATGCGCGCGCACACACACATGGTTCATAATTAACGCAATACAATACATAGCTCATATGCTATTCAGAAACAAACAACTTTAGATAGGTCTTCCTAACCTTTACCTTTGTTTCCCATGTGCGGTCCTCCCTATTTGCGCTCTACTAAACACAGACTATCTTCACTACCTTATTCTGAAGCCTCTTCTCATCTCAGTCCACTATCCGAAACAGTCTTCGCACATAGGCCATATTTGGCTCTATGATCAGATCTTCTATTGCCCTCGAATAAACTACTATGCCTAGATCTTTAACGCATTTCCGTAGATGTGATACGTAAAACACTTTATGGATCCCTATAAAAGCACTGGGCAGTTCCACCTTATATGCCACCTTCCCAATCCTTTCCATGATTGGAAATGACACTACATATCTGGGTGCGAGCTTCCCAGTCTTCCCAAAGCGCATCATTGCTCTCATTGGGGAGTCCTTCACGAACACCTAATCGCCAACTGCAAACTTCGGTTTTCATCTCCTAGCATCGACATAACTTTTCTGCCTTGACTGCGCTGCTCTCATCCTAGCTCAAATCGGCTATACCTTCTTAGTAGCTTATTTAACCACTTCTGCACCCAATACGATCCTATCCTCGCCTCCAATCAACATGCAGACGATTTACATGGTCTTCCATACAACGCTTCGAATGGAGTCATCCCAACTCTGCTTGGGTAGCCATTGTTGTATAGACACTCTACCAAGTGTAAATAATCTTCCCAAGATCCATCGAAGTCTAAAATGCAAGCTCTAAGAAAATGTTCTAGGTCCTTGTTAACTCTTTCAGTCTGCCCATCTTTTTATGGATGGTACGCAATAATCAAGCGTGGTTCATTCCCTGTAGCACTCTGAAGCTACGCCAAAACTCACTAGTGAATAATGGATCACGATCACTAACACTGGTGCTAGGAATCACATGCAACTACTGCCCTTACATATATCTCTACTAACTTTAATGCAGTTCTTGTAGCATTTACTGGAATGAAATGGGTACCCTTAGTTAGTCTGTCCACTATGACCCATATGCACTCGTTCTCTGCTCTTGATCTTGGCAACCCATCTATGAAATCTTTAGATATCGAATCCCATTTTCAAACTGGAACATCCAAAGCCTGCAAAAGCCCATTTGGCTTATGATGTTCTACCTTCACTTGCTGGCATGTAAGACATCTTCTCACATACCATCTGCATCTTTCTTCCTCCCTTCCCAGGAGAAACTTCTCTTCATACCTTGGTACATCTTCGTACTTTCAGGGTGTATAGTAAATTTTAAATGATGACATTCATCCAATACTTCTCTCCACAGCCCTTCTGCACTCGAAACATACAACCTTCCATTCTTTCGTAGTCTGCTCTCTCTAGTAGCACTACATCCCTTCAACTCTACTGCATCGACTCCTGAGTTCAATCTCCTTACTATGCTTACACAGAACTCATCTCCCTTTCGGTGTTTAGCTATTCTTTCTGCCAGCACATGCCTGACTTTTAAACATGCTAGCATTCTGTATGTACTGCTCCAACCTGCATTGGACCGAAACTGCACATCACACGCAGACAATGTTTCTAAAATGGTCTATTCCTCTATCATAGCCAAAATACAACTTTGCTGTTTTTGGCTTAAGGCATCAGCTACTTTACCTTTTCCCGGGGTATACTCTATCCCAAAATCATATGATGCCAGAAACTTTATAACGACCTAGAAATTTTAGCGTTTCGAATGAGAATATTTAATTTATTTAAATATTCAGATTTGACTCAAATTTATTAGATAATAAGAAAATTAATTTGTATTATAATGACTTGATTTTTAATGACGTATTTTTAATTTAATTTATTTAATTTTTTCATAATTTTTAATTTGAAAAGTATTTAAATCATCATTTGACGATCTTTTGGCAAACGATGGTATTTTTATAATTCTATAAAATAAGATAACCAATGTATATTATTATTGTTTTGGAATTATATTATGTTTTATGCACGATCGTATTTTTGTTTTGTTATTCGCGATTTGTACACGAACGAAAAACTATGTAGCGAGATATCAGAAATTTGTGAATAAACATAACCCTAACCTAAAAAAATTCTAGACAGTTGGTTCTTTCACATGTTTTCATTCTTTTCCCTCTCTATCTACTTTTCATTTTACAGTGAAGAAAAGAAAATCAAAACCCATATTCAAAAATCAAAATCAAGTGTTCTAGGCAACGAAAAATGATAAAGTGTGAATCTTTGGATTTGTTTTGAAGAGATCTACAAACTTATACCCATTTTGTAGTATGTGATCATGTTGGAGGTTACTAGACAGTGGCTGGCCTAACCTAGGTTTCGACTTCGACTGAGATTTAAGTGCGGAGTTTGGTGAATCCATGTTTCTCAAGTCAAGGTGAGGCGGTGGTACAAAAATTATGGTGTTCGATCGTGTTTTGATGATCGCATCGTCTAAGGTTTTATGCATATGTGGAGCAGGTCGCAACTAGCTCTGGTCTATCGAGCTTGGCTTCAAGGGGAGGGGCGCGTGGAGATCGGGAAGGGAGGAGCAACGCCGAAGATGGTTCGTTAAACGGAGGTCCGAAGCACCGTGTCATAGGAAGAACGTGCATGATTTTGGCGTGCATTATTGTATAGGGGAGGGAACCTGTTTAGGGAAGAAAGGGTTTAAATTTAATCAAGGTTATTAGTTTATTAAATAAGTAATTAAGTGAATTGATTTAATTATATAAATCCGAAAACTTATAAAATGTAAAATGTAAAACTTTCTCATATGGGACCAATCGAGACGTGGTCTTTTACGTTGCGCTCACAATATAGATAGCTACGCGATGAAATTAGTTTGGTTGAATTTAGAGCTAATGGAATTTTGGGCTAAAATCGATGAGTTATCTCACCTTTGAATGATTACTATAATGATATATAGTAGATAAAAATTATTATTTTGTGTTGAAATGATTTAGTGGCGGTTTGGTTAAATTTCCCGCTTTGAAAAGTAAATGACATATAAACCGAAATAAAGGGAAAATTTGTAGAGAAATCTAGATTTCTCGTCGTTGTGATTTTTAATCCTATTTATAAACCTATTGATTTTAGTTTCAATTATGTACATGTTATATAGGTTGTTAAGTGCTAAAATTTGATAGTTTGGCCATATTGGATGTGACACTGACATATGTTAAAGGTTGAACATTTTTGGTGAAAAAGGTAGTAATAGCATTCGTTAAGTGATATGGTAGCTATTGGCATCGTTATAATATTTTGAAATACTACAAATCGTTGTTTGATCTGAAAATGGTTTCGATTTGAAAAACGATTTTTAATCTGACCTTTTGGATTTTTCTGTGATATTTTATTTAAAATAGTTTTTGTACTTCTCTATTTTACTTCAATCTTTTTATTTTTTCTAATATATGTATATATGTAAATGTTTTAAAATTATTTTGGAATGTATTTATCTTTATAGAAAAGTTATTATAATAATGAATGTTTATTTGTAAAGAAATAAAAGGGATTTATCTTTTATTTTGAACCGATTTTTTTGAAAGAAGATAGAAATATTTTGGAATATATATTTGTGAAACATTTTATATTAAATGTTATAATAAAAGAACAGATTTATAAATGGTGTTTATAAATTAAAGAGAAATTTATAAGCGGTATTTTATAAATAAAATAATAGGACTATAAATGGTATTTTATAAAAGAGAAATATTATCGTTTTAATAAATTGGAGTAATAAATCATAGTTGTGAATTTACTATAATATATGGAATGATCGTGTTATATACAAGTTTATAAATGAATTTGGAGTTTTTATAAAAAGAGTTGCAAATAAATTTGGGAATTTATAAAATGAGTTTTATAAATGACTATTTTATAAAAGAACTTTTATAAAAAAGTTTTATAAACAGCATAAAGGATGTTTATAAAGGAGTTTATTAAATAAATTTGGAGATTTAAAAAGGAGGTTTATAATTATGTTTAGATATTTATAAAGGAGATTTTATAATTTATAAATAATGTTTTATAAAAGGAGTTTTAAACATAAGGAGTTTAAAAAGGTGTTTATAGAAAGATTGAGACCCAACTTCCATAAATGATCATTTTAAATTACAGTGGTATAAAAAATGTCCTTTACATACTTAACATTAAATTCCGAGGTATTGAAACTCGTCTCTATCTTGAGAATTAAGAATTGGTGTCGAGGCAATGTTAGTTTTCTAACTTGTCCGATTTCATTGTTAATCGAGGGATAGTACTGTTTGAAATTGGAAAGTGGTATTAAATATATTAGGTCTAATTTCTATATGATCTGTTTACTTACAGCAAAAGTGCTTTGGGTTTATTTTTACCAATAGTTTCAAATGACATTTTTTTTAACTGAAATAAGTATAGCTTTAGAATGAAATCATTTTTAAGATTTGTGAATATACTTATACCATCGAGATAAGTATATGGATACATTTCCTAAGTATTAGAAATTGGTGTTTTGTGAATATACTTATACCGTTGAGATAAGTATATGAATTTTTTTCTAAGGTTGGAAAGTGAAATGCTGGAGATAATGGTTCAGCCTATCATAGCTTAAAAACCTGAAATGGTTTAGCAGGTTTGTCCCCTAACTCAAAAATTATCTACTAAGCCGTTCCAAAACCGACAAACTTCAACAGCCATATCTCTTAGGAAGAAAATCCAAATCACGATTATGACCACACTACATAAAGATAAACTACCATACCTTTCTAATGGAAGTGGTATAGGAAGCTAATTCAGCTTCTACCAAAAGTCATAGCCGTTATAAGTTTTCTGGGGTAAAATAATCTGGAAAAATTATAAAATAGGAAATGTCACTAGTAAGTATTTTCCAAAGTTACCGAATCATATGACTCCTTTGAATTTAAAAATAATATTTTATGATCATTTGGTACGTAAAATACGGGTTAATACAATGACCCAACAATAGACTCGTATCATATTATATTATTATTCTTGTAGTACATGTAGAGTAGAGTATGACCCACTCACCAAACTTATGTCTAACCCAATCTTATTTTTTCTTTTTATACATATATCCAAGTTGATGGAGCCCGGTGCTGAGATGGTATCAGAGCTGGTGATTGAGTTATGTGTTGTGTTTATGGTGTATATAGGTGTTGTACTAGATTTAACTTTGTGTATGGATTGTGTTGTACTCGTATTATTCATATATATATATATATTCGACATTATAGAAATGTTGTGGTGATGAATGACCATGGTATTTGTTTATGTATTATATTTTATCTCCTTCCGCTGTGAGATTCTGAAAGTGGTTATTAAATAATATTAGTTAGAACTATGTTTGATATCTATTTATGCCTATATATGTTTACTCAAACCCCAACGACTCATCCTTTCAGTTCTGGAGTTATCGGCATCGATTCAGCTTTTGGACCTGAAGTCGAAAGGGGCCGGTTGCTACATTGTCTCTCAGTTTTCCTCTCTAAATATTTCTTTGTTCACTTCTTCTCTTTTTTCATCCCCTATTAGTTCTGTTTCAATTGGTACAACTGACATATGTTGCAGAATTCCTTTGTACCGCGTGGTAAAATCAAAGTTTATTCCTTAATCTTTGCTTTCCTAAATCCCTTCTAGCATCGTTAGTGTAAAATGGATTAGAATCATGATCTTCAGCTGCTTTTAAAACATTAGAATCACTGTACTCAAATCAATATTCATTCTTCATGGAGCAAACTAAAAGGTGTTTGTTGCTTGTCATTTTTGCTCCATTAGATGCATAAAAGACTGAAGACAACTACCATATGTTCTTCTACATATGCCTCATGAGTCTTTTCAAGCTAATTTTTATTTTTGTTAGATGTTTGTTATATCATAGTTAACTAGGTAAATGGTTGCTGCTAACAACTTACCAAATTGACATATGCGGCCCCACTTTTTTCTTCTAGTGATAAACACTGACATTATCTCATTATAATTTTGGTATGCCGTGTTTATTCTTCTCCGTTGAATTTTCAATGACTTTACACTTCTATGAAGAATATTGAGAAGGCGCGAATGAAACAAGTCGGAAATAGATTTCAAAAAGAAAATTCAATGTGTGATGTACATTTATTTGGATCTTCTAAACACTCCAGCCAGCACATAACAAACTCTCCTTGTTCACTCGTCATCCATTTTCTATGACTTGAATTTTTTGGTGATGATTTACAATTTTCAAGAATCATGTTTCATTGATGTTAATCCATTTGTATTTGCTCTTTTTTGAGTCCATTCGAATTCTTAACCAAAATCATTGTCTCCACTCCATAAACTGCCATTTTCCTTTTTGTTTCCAAAACCATTTTGTGTTTGATTAAGGCTCCCATCATAAGAATTAAATTAATAATTCAAATTTCTACTTGAGTTGTGCATTTTTTTATAGTTACCTCGCGTGTCATCTCTATAATTCGACGATCAATATTGTGGACTAATATTCGACTGATAGTTGGTTGACAAATCATTATATCCAATACTAATTTGTTATGATTGTTGACGAGAACATACTTGAGACCTTTATTGAGAACGTTGTTGAAAATTTTGACGACTTTGTCGGTTTGGTTGAGAATTATCGTAGAAACCTAAATTTTAGTCGATTGATCAAATAGTAAGGTAGACCGAATTCACCGGTTTATTTTCTCTTTGGTTATCTGACATTTTTTGCGCTAAATTAATATTGATTTTGAGAGAATGAATAGTTTGTAAAAGTAAGAGTAGAGAAAGATTTTGTGTTTGTGATGGCTAAAAAACATGAATTCGAACAGGAAAATATGCACGGGTAAAAATTCATCCAACATTTATAATGTCAGGTAAGTAAGCAACAAAAATATTTTTTACCGTTGCACTCAGACATACGGCTAACTTAGTTGGTGTTAATAATACTGGTTAAGTAGGTAATCCTTGAGGTCGTCCAAACTACATCGAGGGATGTTATTGTTGATAAAAAAGACTCACTTACGTTGGCAAATGCTCTTATGCAGTATACTATGGAGCATTTGGAAGCGATACATGTATTTGACAACTATTTATTTTGACTCTCCTAAAAAGGAGTTTTTAATAGTAACCTCTAAGCAGTTTTGCCTTATAAGTGCAAATGTTTGGATGTAATTATACTCTTAAGTTAAAAGAAGTTAAATTTGACGTTTGACTATCATTACCTTCGCTCAAGTAATGAATGTATAATAAATTATGTAATTTGACCATGCTAAATTTAAAATAATGACATTTCTTTGCAAATTGTTTGAAAACATATATCCATTTTGGTTATTTGCCCAGTCAAAATTAAAATTCCTTCGAGGATCATAAATGAGTTATTTCTCATTTTACTATTTCTAAGCTACTTTTGATTAGCTATTATGTTCATTAATCATTCTCCTTCAGCCGGTGATAAATACCACAAACGAATACGACATCTAACTATTCAATTGTTTTGCCTTCGGTGTTCCATGGGAGAATCATAATCCATGTATTCCTTATGTTCAATTTACCGGTCGATGTGGCGGATTCCTGTGTTCGTAATTATTGTACTTCCCTAGATAGCACGAGTACTGCTACACTGTCTGAAGATTGGACAAAAGGAAACACAGATCTCATGATTAATGGTGGAAATGAGAGAGCTTAATTTTTCGGTGGCACTGATGACTCTTGCATAAACCCGCACTGCATTTCTTCGGGTAAAATAGATTAATTCAAACAGCGCAAGAGCTTGTTAAAGCATTCCCAGCAGCGTGTCAATTTTCGTGGGTGGTTGCTCGAAATAAAGTGGTGGAAATCCCCTCTCGACCAGCAACGAGTGGGGAGCCATTCCCTCTATTTT
The DNA here is from genome assembly GCA_030737815.1 of Allium fistulosum. Lineage (NCBI taxonomy): Eukaryota > Viridiplantae > Streptophyta > Magnoliopsida > Asparagales > Amaryllidaceae > Allium > Allium fistulosum. The sequence goes on from CM060904.1 coordinate 923,479,205, forward strand.
TATATTAATTTTTTTGCCACTAAACGGTTTTCTGAAAACTGTTTAGTGCCTAAATGATTTTTAGAAAACCGTTTAGGGCAAAAGTAAAAAATATAACCGTTTAAGGCAAAAGCAAAAATAAAAACTTAAACGGACTTCTGAAATCTCTTTTCCTTAAACGGTTTTCTGAAAACCTTTTATGTTTTAAATGGTTTTCAGAAAACCGTTTAGGGATCGCCACTGTAAAATAAAATGAGGACGATCCCCCTTCCCGTTCCTCCCCACGCTCGAATAACCACTGCTGAGAGGAACGGCAGTGGAGATCGCCCCCGTCTCTTCTTATATTTTCCGTGCTGGGAATGCTCTTGCAACCATATTACAACCGCTGCTTCTTTTGATTTCTACCAAAAAAACCCTATACAATCAGGTGCGACTGTTTTCTTTTCTACCTTGCCTGTTGAATTTTTCTGCGATTTTCATGTCGCGTGAATTTTTCTGCGGTTTTTATGTTGTGCGATGAGTTTTGATTATTGTCAGGCCCGGTCTTCCTCGAAGGCCCATCAGGCTATGGCCTTGGGCAACAGCCACCAATAAGGGGCACCTAAAGTTCGATTAACCAGCCAAAAAAAAGATAAAAAGAAGAGGGCTCAACGCGAATCCAACAGTCCGACTGCCTCTGCCAGTTCGCCTCCAGTGCTTCTGCCGCTGTTCGCTGTTCCGCCTCCACTCAGGCTCCCAGTCTTTCACGAACCCGATCGCCTTCGTCTCCATTGCTTCCGCCGCGGTTCCCTTCCCCACTGCAGCACTGCGCCTTCGACAAATCGATTTGGTAAATTGGTAATGTTTTTTTTCATTTTTTCTCTCTCAATAGCCTGTAAATCAATTGATATATTGTTGCAGTTGCAATGACGATTGTATTTTAAATTGTTGCATTGACATCGAAATTGTTTCTATTTCTAATTGAAACTGTATTTTAAACTGAAATTGAAATTGGTTTATTTTTTTTCTAATACAGTTTCTAAATCAGTTTTTAAATTGTATTTGGTTAATAAAATTGGAGAAGGTATAAATAGCTGATAAAACTAGGGTGAATTGCCCTAAAATATTGTATGTATTTTTCAGCATTTTTCACTAAGATATTGCTTAGGCTGCGTTTGTTTTTAAGAAAAAGTTCTGAATCCAAGTTCCAATTTAAAAATCAGAACTTTATACGTTGTTTGTTTTTTTTATCAATGTTATGAATGAAGTCTATTTATTCAGACAAAATAATTTAGAACTTTTTAGTGCTTATTTTTTGTAATATTGAATGCAAACAAACAAGTAAGTGATTATTACAAATTCAACAATCAACGTTCAGACTTCAGAGTTCAACAATCAGAATTTAGTATTTAGCATTTTAAACAAACAGAGCCTTAGTCTATTTTTTAGCAAATGTGAACGAAGATTATAGCCTCACTAAAATTATATTAGTTTAACACTTTATATGCTGTATAACGGCTATATTGCTAAACATAGTTATCAAGGCGCGCGCCTAGGCTCAAAAAAAGCTCAGGCTCACAGTGTGCGCCTTTTTGCAGTTTGAGTGCGCCTTTTTGCATTTTGAGGCGCTTTTTTGCAAAATTCAAATTTTAGTTTACAAAATAGTTAAATAAAAAAATTTAATAGTTAAATCAATTATAAAATATGGCTTAAAATTTAGACAATAAAATATTTAAATAGTTAAATGAATTATAAAATATGGTTAAAATTTAATTTGTATTTAGTTAAATAGTAGATCAAACTTGCATAAAAGGCACACAAAAAGGCCCATGGCTCAAAAAAGCCTAAGGCTCAAGGCTTGCGTCTTTTTGTGCCTTAACTGCTATGTTGCTAAAATTGTATAAGGATATTGATTATCAGAACATATAATAAGTTACTGAACTGGAGGTAATATTTTAGAGTATTTGTTGATAATTTGAATATATACATCGTGATTTACAAGATCATAAATAAATCGCTTTTATCTAATTGTGGAGTTTATGGATAATTTTGTTTGAATAACAAAAAACACTTTAGATAACAAATAGATCGCTTTTCTTTCAAAAGTAAATTTATGTCATTCTTTGAAGTATAGGAATTATGACGAAGAATGAAGATGATAAAAACCGAATTCAGTTTCAAAAACAAAACTCCGGAGCTTACTTCACTTAAGTGGAGATGGAGATGATAAAAAGCCAATCTTTGATGGATAAATTTAGAGACGCTTAGGCCCCGTTTGGCTTGTCGTTTTTAGTTTTGTGTTTTCGTCTATACAAAAACGCGTCCGTTGTATGTATAGTTGAAAAACAAACAATTTTAAAAAATGAAATTAACATATAAAATAGAAAACAAGTTTATTTTATTTTTCGTGTTTCGAGAGATAATAAAAGCATGGAGAACAATCAAACTCTTTTGTTGTTCGTTGGTCGTCCCAACGGCTAAGAATTATAAATCTTATCTCTTATTTCTTGCTATTTTTAGTGTAAGTTGAAAATACAAAACTCAAAATACAAAATGAAATCAAACGGGCCCTTATTTTCTTCACATAATAGATCAAGCTCTCACTTCATTAAGGATCGATTTGAACAATTTGAGCTTTTCGAAAATATTCTTGGTTTTTTAACGAATGCGAAAATTAAAACCTTTGATGATAAACAATTGAAAGAGCAATGCATGAAACTTGAATTTTTTTTGGAACATAATCAAGAGAGAGATATTTGTGGAAAATGATTTTTTCTTGAACTTAAACAATTGAAAATGATTTTAGCGTCGGAATTAACAAAATCAACTAGCATTCTTGATTTCTTAAAATCTTACCGTGATGTTAGTGGATTTCTAAACGTATGGGTTGCATATCGAATATTGTCAACTATTCCGGTTACGGTTGCTTCGGCAGAAAGAAGTTTTTCTAAGTTAAAGTTGATTAAAACTTATCTTCGGAGCACAATGTCGCAAGAAAGATTAAGTGGATTAACAATGATTTCGATTGAAAAAAGAATATCTGGATATGCTAAAATATTATGACATTATTAAAGAGTTTGCTTCAAAGAATGCAAGGAGGAGTTGTTTTTGTTAAAGTTTATTGTATTATGATGCTAGAATGCTTGACATGGATGATGGTTTGTCATAATGTTTTTTTCATAATATATTATGTACTTGAAATATATCTTGCTTTTATATGTGAACGATGAAAAATACGTTTTAATGGTAAATTTGATTTGATTGTTTTTGGCTAAGTGGGCAACAAATATTGCAGTCGCCTCGGGCAACCCAATTCGTTGGACCGGCCCTAATTATTGTATAAAGATTATTGGAGAAATCATTGTGTTGAAAGCATTGGCAGAATGATTGTGCTAAGATTATGCATTAAGAAAACCCTAGAAAGCAATCTGCCGTCTTTCTATGATTTTTTGAACAAATTTGTTGTATATTTTGATTGTTGTTAAGATTATTGGAGGCTATGAACATTCTGTACAAATATTTATGTTTTTTTGCAAAACGTTTTTTTATTGATTACCGAATTTCGATGGTTATTCTGTGAATTTTAATTATATATATTTTTTGTATAAAGAAGAGAAAGCAAAAATGTCTGGAGAAGAAGAAGAGAATGCGGCAGAGCTTAAAATTGGAGATGGTTTGTTATTTAAACTATCAATTATTTACTGTTATGAATTCTAATTATGTGTATGTTTATTTAATAATTGTTTAGAACTGTGTAGAAGCATAGAACTCTGATTTCTTAAATGGCAGAACTAAATCCAGCATGAAAACCTAACTCTGATTCCATAACCCTATGACTTATCGCCACCTCCATGCTTTTGCCTCAAATTTGTTAATTCAATCAAGAAAACCCTTAGCTTCGCTTGGGAGTTCCTTTTCTACCGATTTTGATTGGTTTTCGACGGCCCTGTATTTTAGATGTTGTCATAGTCCTTGCTTGTATGTTTTTTTTTTCACTTCGGTTATTATTAGTTATAAAACTGAACCGGTGTAATGTAATTTTGATGGTAATCATCAATCCATAAAGTTGAGATGTTTTGAGGAGTTATAACTGTTTTTTCAATTATACCTATACTAATACTAATCATGTTGTAAAATTAAGCTTTACAAAACTAGTTACACACACACAATGTTATTGTGTCAGAAAACTCTTAAAACCGATGTATTAAACTCTCAGACATGTATTGGTTGGTTATAACAACACTTTGTATAAACCAATCAAAACCGCTACGATCATTAACGGTCAAAACCGATACTCTCATATAGTCGGTATTACAAAACTCCCAAGTGGAGCCTTTATAGTTTCAGAAACAAAACTTTGAATATTTAGTTGCAAGATTTTTTTGTGAGCATCTTCACTTGATTGCTAGGTGATTAAAATTAAGCTGTCTTGATTCTGCATGATTCTTAAACGGTTGTTGGGACGAGCTCCGAGAGTTAATGGTACAACATGGATATTATGCTGTCACATTTTGTGAAGCAGTTCAAAAATAATGTAGTATAGACCGGAAAATTGCCACTACATCTCTTTGAGACCGGCTTTGTAGATGCACATGGCTTCTCTTGCTGTATTAGATGTACTAGAACATTTTCGGTGCATCTATCATATTTGATTTTAAAAACAGACGTTTAGTTTTTTCTAATCAAGGTGAGAGATAGCAAAACGGTAGTTTATTTGGTTACGTACAATCAAGTTAGCTAAGGTGCCAAGCTTGCGCCTTTGGCTTTTTAAGGCTTTTTTGCGCCTTGAGCCTTTTTGTGCGCCTTTTCTGCTCTAAAAAAACTACACTACAAATTAATATTAAAAATGATAATTTTAGTGTAAAACATGTTTGTAAACAATTTTTTTTTGCAAATAAGAAAGCATTAGCTATTAGATACGAAGTCACAAATCATAACTTTGATCAAAACGGTGTCAAATCCAAGTTTACAATACCGAAAATATAAAAGTTACAACAAAAAGCTAGAAAACAGAAAAATATTCAAGTTCAAGTGTTCAACATAACACTTGAAATTTAATTCAACTTCTAGTCACTAATATTCAATTTTAATTTTACTAAACTTTAAATTCAAACTAAAATCATCTAAAGTTAAAATCAAATTAATACTACCTAAACTTTAAACTACAATCAAATTAAAATTAGCGTAACTCTAAATTAAAAATAAAAACAAATAACCTTTAAATTAAAATTAACTAAAACTAAAAATTAAATTGAATTAACATTTACTAACCTTTAAAATAAAATTATAATTAATTTTAAACTAAAATTAAAATTAAAGTTAAAGTTAATTAAACTTTAAATTCAAATTCAAATTAAAATTAACTAAAATTAAAATCAAAATTAAATTAACATTATCTAAACTTTAAATTAAAATTAACTAAACATTAATTGTATCTAAATTTGAGATTAAAACTAAACTAATTACTTTTAATCACTAACTTAAATTTGACTTAATTAAAAAGTTTAAATTTAATTTTTAAACACTAATCATTTTAAAATACCAACCTAAATTTTACTTAACCTAGTTAAATACATAAGGAAAGAAGTACCTAACTTGAGAAAATGAGACTGAGAGAGCTACAAACGTGACGACGATGCTGGATAGGAGTTTGCGACGGTGGTGGCTCGGAGCGACAACGGCGTGTAGAATGGCTTGGAGCTTGATTATTGTAGAATTTTTTTACTACTGTTGAAATTAAAGTAGGTTAAGCTTTGACTTAATTTTGGGTTGAGAACCAAACCCTAATTGAGGCGCACTTGTTAGGTGTCTTAGGGCTTTGCTGCCTTAGCAAAAGACGTGCTTTTTGGGTGTCTTGAATAGCTCGAGCGCCTTAGCTTCCAAAAAGCGGAACTGCTGCTGCTCAGCCTTTCTGCGCCTTAGGTGTACCTAGCGTGCACCTTAATAACACCGCGTACAATATGACTGAAGAGGAATATTACAGGATGGTTGAAGGTTAGAAACAATGACTATGATTTGTTGTTATTATACTGGAAGTTGAAACTAAATGTGTTAATTTTGTAATGTGTGCAGAGAGGCAAATATAGTGGGTGAGGGCGGTCTAGTAAAATGGAATAGTGGAGCTGAACATTTAGGCTCTTATTCTATCGTGTTAAATCTTTTATGACAAAGTCGTGTAAAGAGAAGCAAAGAGAATGATCAGATTATGTTAGAGCACTTGCAACACACTTTACAATGTGGTGGTTATTTTTTAATTACTAATGGGAAAAACCTCAGACAGTTAAAAATGTTATTGTTTTTCGAGAATGGTTTTTAGGAGAGGAAAATGATATTTCTGGAATGTTGTGACCTCATTTTTTAAGAGTTTTCTTATTATCTTAAAACTAATAGAAAGGAATTTTCTTCTTGGAACTTTCAGATATAACCTTTGCATACTAAAAAATAGAAGCACTAAATGGGCTTACACATGAAACATTACCCGACTAAAGTAGTTTGTGAATATTGTATTTTGCTTTTATCTAAGGTTTATATCTTATGAAGCATCTAGTAGCTATGTTCAAGATGGTAAACTCTCACTTGTACAGTTATATGGTCGTCGGCTGACTCTTCAAGCAATTCAACTTGATAGAGCATTTAGTTTGCTGAAACTTTAATCACGTAAATGGAGTTAGCAATGTTGTTGAAAAAATATGAACATATCCTTAATTGCTGTGTACTATGCAAGCTGTTATGTTCTAGCTGTTCTATTTCACAATGAAATAGTAATGTCAGCAGTTTGCTGGTAATAAAAAAAATAACTTGTTTGATGGCTAGAACGAGTCATGATTGATCCCTTTTTTATACATAAGAATACTATTTAATATAATAGTTTATATTAGTTGTGGGCTTGAAGCATAACTTAGTTTTATAGCTAATGATTCTGAATTCATTTTCTGTCTGCTATCAAAAGAGTAACAGAAAGATCTAGAAGTATCTCAATATTTTAATCTGTAAAATTTCATTGACCAAGGAAATATGCATCTTATTAATTTATATCCTATTCTTAATTTTTTTTTTGGTGAATTGTATTATTACAGAGTTTCTAAAGGCAAAATGTCTTATGAATGGCGAAGTTGCAAGAATTCTTGACAAGAAGTTAGAGCAACTTCAACAGTTTTCTGATGATCCTTCAAGCCAAATCTCTCAGTATGTGATCAATACGAATCTACTTTGTTGAGTCAAATATAATTACGAAATTATGTTTCCAATTACTTGTTTTTGCTTACTCAGGGTATTTGAAAAGTCGCACCAGTATGTCAAGCGATTTAGCCGCTTCAAAAATAATGACGCTGTCACTCAAGTTCGAGAGTATCCTGCAAAATATTTTTGTAGATTTTTTATACTTAATTCCGATCTATCATTTAAAATTCTTTAACTGTAAGTTAGAGTCTTGAGCAGATACCAATTAACTGAATTTGAGGTATGCGTACAAAAAATACGTAGGAGTCGAGTTGAGTTTTATTTTGTTTCTTAATGGTATGTTAAATAACATGTCTATTTTGTTAGCTTGTCGTGATTGGAAATCTGTGTCCTGAAACTGTGGATGAAGCTGTTGCTATGGTCCCTTCTATTAAGGTAAAATAGTATATGTTGCTGTATATATCTAATTTCTTAAATTGTTTTTATTATCATTGTGATCAACATAGGTTTTAGGTGACCAACCAACTTAACTGTAAGCTTGCATTTTCAATGGTTTCTTTGCAAATTCGAAAAATCATACCGTATATATAGCCTTGCACTACTCATGGACAGATGATTGGAATGTTTATCGCCCATCTTCGCAAAAATTAGTTGCTTACAAAGTCTGACATGATTGTGCATACTTAGAGGCTAAATTGCCATGTTTTTTGTTGTACATAGGATATCAGCACATTTCAACTAGGAAGTGAAAATTATAACTCCTTAAGTACTTGTTCGAGAGATAATTCCATGTTTTTTTAAAAGTTTTAACAAGCAAGGATCGTCATGTTGTAAGAAAAGTTTGAATGCCTTGAGTTATCAAGTTATGTTGATAGGAAAGCGATGATATATGGAGTGATTGTAGTATCTATTAGTGCTTGCCTAGTCATAAAAGATATTGAACGAATTTTTTTCTTCTTAACTTGGATATATTCATGCTGTTCCTAGAGTGTAAAAATTGACTTGGTCCATCTACAACACTTAGAAGCCTGAGATCCTTTTAACTACCTTTCTCATTAATGCTTTGGGTTTCTAAGTAGCAAACTGAGAATTTAGAACTAATCTTATGTACCGGCAAAGAATAAAAACTAAGGTGGTGTTTGGTTTCAAAATGAGTTTCGTGTTTACGTTTTCAATCGTCAATTTTAAAATACACGGAAGAGGCGGAGGGGATGGAGAACGGCGCGTTTCGGAAATTGGTTTTAACATGTAAGATTGAAAATGTTCTTTTTTTTTCCGTCTTTTAAGAAATATTAATTATCTTCCCTCTTACCATTCCCCCCTTTGTTGAAATGGCTAGAATTCTTCGATTCCTCCTCCTTCCCCACGTAACTTGACATGCATATTGAAAATGCAAAACACAATGTATTTTCTAGCCAAACACTATCTTACGTTCGGGTAATCCATTTTTAATATCAATATCACACTGCTCTCCTATGAAGTTAAAAAAATATGCTATGCATATGATGTTAACTCTAACTATTCTACGTGTATTATTATTGTATGCAGTCTAAAGCCCGAGGACTAGATGATGATGCGATTGAAAAAATGCTGAGTGATCTTTCTCTCATCAAGAAATTCGAGTAGCTTGTCACGCTATATTCATGTCCTTCAGTGAAGCATTGTCTTTTAAAGTCTGCTGTCTTTGATTGGTTTCATGATGAGACTTTTTCTGCTACTTAGACCGAGATATTTGCATAAATATGATTATTATGTAGTTTAATCCTTGCACTAGTTATCTTTGGCACGAGTGTTTATAATATCAGTAATATTATTTTGTAGGTTTGTGGAATTAAGGGTTTGTGTATGGCGTTGATTCTTGTTTATGCCAACCTATTTGGAATGAGCACCGTTAAGTTTCTCTGTCTAATATTGCTCTAAGAAACGATTCTTTGTAAATGTTGATATTTATATGTGGGTGTCATCAGGGCTGACCCTGGGCAGAGCCAGCTGTGCAACCATTCAGGACCCATAAATGAAGATAGTCCAAAATTAATTGTTATTAATATGAAAATTGTGGATGTTCCTTGCTTAACAAAGATCAATGTAGCTTTGTTGCTTGTGTTCTTCATGGTTGCCAGCATGGTTCGGGTTATGGGCACTGTATATTTTTACTTTGTAGTCAAGCTATAATAGTGTGTAGTCCTGCGTTGTACACGGTGATGTTGTTAAAAATTGTATTTATATTTTAATTATGGCTAAAATATATTTTATTATGCAATATATGATAAATATATCATGATATATTAATCATAAATTAAAATGACATGCGATGTTCGGATATAAGGTTGATGGTTCAATCGTTTCTAACAACATATCTCTGTAAAAATTAATGTTCTAACTAAAAAAATTATAAATTAAAATTGTTAATCTTGTATATATAAATAATTTATGTTTTTTCTTGGTGACATAAATAATTTATGTTATGTGATATATATTTTTGGGAAATTCTATTTTAGCATGAAATATAAACATAAAAATGGAACACGAAAAATATTGACCATCTCTCCTTGAATTTCACCTTCTGTGTAAAGACAAAATGATCAAATGGTCAAATACTTATTGTGTCTAGTTTTGTGTCTCAATCCTTATATTTTATATGTATGAGTGATAAGTAACTTTACTATTTTGTTAATACGATTGTTGTATATATATTAAATTGACATTTTTTTAAAGGATCTATAAATAGATTAATGAATATTAAATAATTGAATTTATTTAAATAATTTGAATTGACGATCAACATAACTATTAAATGTAAGGAGTTGAACGTAAAAAAATTGATGAAAATTGAGAAGAGTTTTGTACATATTTGTAATTGAGAAGAGCATCGGTTTTATGATTAGCTTATCTACATGTCAACTTTTATGCATTATCTAGTTCTTAGTTTTAAACAATTTTATCCTTATAATTAACCGTATATTTCATATTGTTGTAGGAGGATCATGCTTACAACTTTGATAATTGCAAAATAATGTTATGTAGCATTTAGTCTAGTTATGAGTTGGGTATGGTTTTATCTTTTAAAGGTTGTTAAAAATTAAATTATATTATGTAATGCACGATAATTTATTTGAGATAAATGAATTAGAAATTAAAAGAATTATTATTATTTATGTATACATTTTATGTTATATGATTTAATATCTTTATATATCTATATGTAGAAGAAATAATTTTTTCGTTTTTTCTCATATATATGAATATTGTATATATGTCTGCAGGTGCGGCGCAGTGGAAATGAGGCTTGGGTTCTGGTAAAAAGACCTAGGTTCGATTCCTACCGTGCGCTTTCCTATCCTATATATATTTACCCGGGGGTATGGGGGCTTGGATCAGCGGACGGCTTTACTATACCCTCCTCATGAGTTTACCGGCCCGTCGGGTTCTCCTGCGTTTTCAAAAAAATAAAATGAATATTGTATATATTGAAATACTCATATTTTTATGATTTATTAGATGGATTAATGAACATTAGTTGATCGTTTGTATTTAAATAGTTTAAATTTAAGGTTACACAATTGGTTAAAAATATGGACTTGAATGTAAAATATTAAAAGATAATCAAGAAGGGTTTCTACGTAATTGTAAAAAAATTAAGATTTAGGTATTTAAAATTAATAGAATTTTACAATGCAATGTATGATAAATAAATTTATTAAATAAGTTATAAAATAAATTTATTATTGTCATTAATGTATGGACTTGAATGTAAAATATTAGAAGATAATTAAGAAGGGTTTCTACATAATCATAAAAAAATTAAAATTTAGGTATTTGAAGTTAATAAAATTTTACATTGCAATGTATGATAAATTCATTTAATAAATAAGTTATAAAACAAATTTATTATTGTCATTAATGTATTTTGTTAACCCGCCTTTTGGACAAGGCTGGGATATCAACAAAATTGGCTAAAAATGATGGATATCAGGATTGGAGATCGACTGGAAACAAGGCTATGATCGATACCGTCAAAATTGGACGAAGCTCCAATCAAGGTGAGATCGATAGGGAATGATAAACAATGCTAGGTGAGGCTACACTTCAAATTTCAAGTCAATCGGGGTTCGTATGCTCGAGTTATGGATGGATCAATATTGGAGAGGAATGATTTCGTATCGATCAAAATGGACATGGACTTCAGATCGATGCTTTCGTATCGATATAGATGGATATGGCTATGGATAACACACACTTTCTTTTTTACATTTGCTTTGGTCCGATGTAGTTCGTATCGATACGCACGTATCGAATGGATGGCGAAGTAAGTCAGTGCACTTCGTATCGATCAAGGCTGGGATCGATACGAAGAGCGAGGCGATGGTTACAGGGAAAAACATTTCGTATCGATCACTCATTGATCGATACGAAGGACACATTCAGGGATCGATACAAAGAAGGGAGCGGTTGATCGATACGAAGAAGGAAGCGGCTGATGGATACGAAGAAGGCAACAGGTGTTCACGGATGGATGCAAAGGGTATGGATACGAAGGCAGCTGCACTAAGGACTATGCTTCGTATCGATCATGTTCGTATCGATCGATACGGAAGGAGTGGTCAAGGTGGAGCATAAAGCATGGATCACGTGGATGGTAATCTATGGATACGAAAGCTATGGATTGATGGATACGAAATGATGGAGGCGAAATGATAGATACACACTGTTTCATGGATATGAAGCTGCCAGCATACATTGAAAAACACAAACTTGGACCGATCATAACTCTCAAACCATGGATTCAAATGTTATGAAATTTTCACAGATGTTTCCTTATGCACTCAAGAATGTTCACGATCGATCTCAGCTTGGTTGGACCATTTTTGGATCGATGCGAATTGTACTTAGATCGATCGGGATGGATCCTAAACGACCCCGGATTGATCTGGTGGGTCCACCTGCGCATGGGAAGAGGTATTCCAGGTTTTGAGGCGGATATTTTCAGATCTACACCTATAAATAGCAGAGCTATGACAACTAAAAATGGATCTTCTTCTTCTTCTCTTCTAGGCAAAACTCTGCCATTTTGTTTACTGATCTCCAAGGCTTGTACTTGTAATCTCAATATAAAAGGAATAAAAGAACTGATTCAATGTGGACATAGGCCGGAGATAGTCGAACCACTATAACCCTTGGGTTCTTTGCTTTCTTACTCATTTTAATTTTGCTATTTCTTCATTTTTATCCTCTACTTTATCTAGATCCGAGATCTGTGTTTTAATATTGTGGATCTATGTGCAAACACCGGTGCTTTCACGACTTTCGGGGTTTGTGACCAATTTTGGTGCAAACACTTTGGTGCTTTCACTGAGAAGGAAATGTTGAATCATGAGTTTTGATTCATGACAAGGAGCATTAACAAAGACTATATGGCGATAGCAACAAAAAGAGAGTAACATATACATGGTATAAACTACAAAGAGAAGAGACTTCAAAACTTATTTTCGTATGATTATTTATTATGTTTTTGAGTCTTAGATATGTTTAGATACTGTTAAAATCATTCCTCAAGTAGTTATACTTGCACACAAAACAAATTATTTTCGTTTGTATATGCATTGAAATTCACTGTGCAAAATTGCACAGGTTAGTCAACTGATTACAGTCGACCAGTCGACTGACCTGGTGCAAAATGCACAGTGAACAGAGAATATATATACAAATTTGAATTTCAGTCAACTGAGCTTCTGAACTCAGTCGACTGACTTGCGTATAACGGCTATATTTTCTGAATGGATGCTTCCTCTCGCGAAGAGTTTCAATCCAATTCGAAGAGTAATGGCTGCATCTATTGATTGAATCTCTTAGCAAAATGTTGTATCTATCTATGCACTATATAAACACATCAAAATCATTTTCCAAATCACCAATTCTTGAATAATTTACTGATCTTACTTACTCTCTATATTCTCTGCATTCAAAAGCAATCAAACCATCTTCATTGCTTGAATATTTGAATTCATATTCTTTGATTCATAGCGATAATATTCCTTTCATATCTTCACACACACTCATATACTTGAGGATTTGATTATAGGAAGGATGTACACACATTGACATATCTGTGTTATCAAGAACACATTAGTCAGACAATTTATATACTAGTAGAAGTCCTGTTCTGCTGCTCAGGCATTGTGAAGTCCTCTTCAGTTGCTGAGGCATCCTGTTTTGCTGCTCAAGAGTTTGTTAGATACCTATTCCTCCGGGTTAAGTGAGGGTTATTGATTAGTTAAATTCCAGAAGGAGTTTGGGACTGGACGTAGAACGGGAAGTTCAAACCAGTATAAAAATCTTGGTGTGCTCACTTTTATTTTTACTTTACTCTACTATCTACTATCTTTGTTTTAATCTCATACATATTTAGTATATTTCCATATTGCACGATCCATAGCACACTTTCATTTGGTATCAGAGCAAGGCATCTTATAACCGTTACACAGTTATTTGATATTTTGCTAATATGGAAAACAACACCAGCACAAGCACTGTCACTAACACTAGTTTTATTGAAGGTCAATCTACTGCACGACCTCCACTATTCAATGGCATGAATTATAACTATTGGGCAACACAAATGCGTATTTATATGCAAGCCAATGGTTTTGATGCATGGAATGTTACACAAGCAGAATATACTGCACCTACTACTGAATATTCTACATGGACAGCTGCACAAAAACAAGATGCTACTGCTAATGCTAAAGCAATGAATATGTTGTTTTGTGCATTAGATAAAAATGAATTTAACCGAGTTAGCATATGTAACACTGCATATCAAATATGGAAAACACTTAAAGTTACTCATGAAGGAACTAGCAAAGTTAAACAAAGCAAAATATCTATGCTCAAGAGTCAATTTCAAAATTTCAGAATGAAGCAAGATGAGTTCATAAATGATATGTACTCCCGATTTCAAGATATTTATCATTCTCTAATAGGACTAGGAGAAAAGTATTCTGACTTTGATATCGTGTCCAAAATCCTAAACTCTATAACCGATAAATGGGAAAGAAAAGTCTTAGCTATTGAAGAAGCAAACGACCTTTCTACCATGAAACCGGAAGAGTTAATAGGAAATTTAATGTCCTATGAAGTAAATTTACAGGCAAAAAGAGTTCAAGCACAAGACAAGAAAAATATGGCATTTCATGCAGAACAAGAGGAATCAGATTTAGAGGATGAAGATTTAGCTTTCATAGCTAAAAAATTTAAGAAAATTTTGAAGTACAGAAAAGGAAATCGAAATAATGGCAAAAGAAACTTCAACAATAAACCATCATCCTCAGTACTAGAATGCTTCAATTGCCATAAGTCATATACAAAAAGATAGTCCGGAACAAAGGAAGGGAAAACAAAATAAATATAGAAAGGACAAATTCAAAAAAAGGCATTTTCGGTGACATGGGATGACTCAGATTCTTCGTCTTCTGAAAGTAGCAGTGATAGTGAAAATGAACAAGCAAATGTCCGCTTCATGGCTACTGATAATGAGGTAAATGATCTTACTTTTGATGACATGATTGAAATAAATTCTGAATTATTAGATACTTTGAAAAATCTTAAAAGAAAATATAAAGAAGCTCTCGAAAATCAAAATAGAGCAGAATTCGAAAGAGATATACTTAAAGATGAGAAGAAAATATTGGAAGAAGAACTTGAGAAAATTCAAGATTCATTTTCTAATGTTAATTCTCAACTTATTGAATCAAGAAATTAGGACTCAAAAAGAAAAGAATGATGCTCTAGTTTCTGAAAATCATGAGCTAAAATCAAAAGTTAAAATGATCGAATTAGATAACACTGGTCTCAAAACTAAGTTAGACGATATTACTAGAAACATGTCTAACTTTAATAAAGGCAGAGAAAACTTATCTAAAATTATTGAAACTTCTCAGTCTGTCTCAAATAAGAAAGGACTAGGTTATACTAAGAAATAAGTAGCTCCACCAAAAATTAAGCAGAATAAGAGAAATATTTCTAAACCTAAGTCTACCATAGTTCAACCAAAAAGGGATCAAAACTCAAAAACCATAAAAATATGGGTTCCTAAAACAAACAACAGTTTGATTAGGAATAAATATATTGAGTCCTTTTTGAAAAATGTTCATAAAAATAAAAATTATTTATATAAAGGGAATACTGAACCCTCTTGGGTTTGGTTTCCTAAGACCTAACTCTTAGGACCCTATTAAAAAGTGGGTACCAATGTTATTCTTTTATTTTTTGCAGGTCCCACTTAAGAAAAGAGGAAAATGGATATGGTATTTTCTTTGCTCTTTTAATCAACTTTCTTTTCTATCAAGGCTTGTACTTAAATAGACTTGTGTTATTTTGGTTTATGGAACTTTATTTGCTTTTTTCCTATGATACATTATGTAGCTACATCTTGGTTTGTTATGTTAGTTATGATTATTCTATGCTTTACTGGTTTTGTCTACTCCTTTTTGTCGATGACAAAGGGGGAGAAAAATGTCTACTAACAAGTTTTATGCAGATTACATTGTCGCCACACATTCAAGGGGAGAAATATATATAACTTTTGTTATATAATTTCTATTGTATATCAATTCGTCAGTTACAGGTTGTCATCAATCAAAAAGGGGGAGAATGTTGAATTATGAGTTTTGATTCATGACAAGGAGCATTAACAAAGACTATATGGCGATAGCAACAAAAAGAGAGTAACATATACATGGTATAAACTACAAAGAGAAGAGACTTCAAAACTTATTTTCGTATGATTATTTATTATGTTTTTGAGTCTTAGATATGTTTAGATACTGTTAAAATCATTCCTCAAGTAGTTACACTTGCACACAAAACAAATTATTTTCGTTTGTATATGCATTGAAATTCACTGTGCAAAATTGCACAGGTCAGTCGACCGATTACAGTCGACCAGTCGACTGACCTGGTGCAAAATGCACAGTGAACAGAGAATATATATACAAATTTGAATTTCAGTCAACTGAGCTTCTGAACTCAGTCGACTGACCTGCGTATAATGGCTATATTTTCTGAACGGATGCTTCCTCTCGCGAAGAGTTTCAATCCAATTCGAAGAGTAATGGCTGCATCTATTGATTGAATCTCTTAGCAAAAGGTTGTATCTATCTATGCACTATATAAACACATCAAAATCATTTTCCAAATCATCAATTCTTGAATAATTTACTGATCTTACTTACTCTCTATATTCTCTGCATTCAAAAGCAATCAAACCATCTTCATTGCTTGAATCTTTGAATTCATATTCATATTCTTTGATTCATAGCGATAATCTTCCTTTCATATCTTCACACACACTCATATACTTGAGGATTTGATTATAGGAAGGGTGTACACACATTGACATATCTGTGTTATCAAGAACACATTAGTCAGACAATTTTATATACTAGTAGAAGTCCTCTTATGTTGCTCAGGCATTGTGAAGTCCTCTTCAGTTGCCGAGGAATCCTGTTCTGCTGCTCAGGAGTTTGTTAGATACCTATTCCTCCGGGTTAAGTGAGGGTTATTGATTAGTTAAATTCCATAAGGAGTCTGGGACTGGATGTAGAACGGGAAGTTCGAACCAGTATAAAAATCTTGGTGTGCTCACTTTTATTTTTACTTTACTCTACTATCTACTATCTTTGTTTTAATCTCATACATATTTAGTATATTTCCATATTGCACGATCCATAGCACACTTTCAGGACTAGCACCCGCTATACCGGATTTGGAGTTCAAATTTGGAAAGCTAAAGGATCGGATTTTGGGAAGCAATGGCTAAGCAATCAACAAGGAGACAGAGAACTGAAAGGAGCCATCATAAAGGAAGCCAAGAGGCCTCTTCGAGAGCTAATCAGACCTCAGTTTTCATCACCAGAGATGAGATGGAGATGATGATGGATGCTATGCAGGAAGGGATGTTGAAAAGGCAGGAGGAGATGATGCAGAACCTACTCCGACAAGTTGGACAAGCTGGAGTGCAAAATCAAGAGAACGTAACTACATGAAATGCTGGAAATAGGGATCGTGAAGTTGGAGTAGCAGGAGTGGAGACAGTTCGGAATCAGGATCAGGAGCATGGAGCAACCGGGATTCAGGATAGAGTGGGACCATCAGGAATAGTCCCTGAGCTAGGGGCATGCCCCCGAATCATGTTGGCTCAATTCCAGGAAGGGTACCAGGCGGCGCCGTGCAGTTTGGCATTGATTGGATATGGATGCTCGTCCAGAAGGATAGGTTTTAGGATTCCCTCGTGGACTCAGGGGGGCAGGTTGGAGATCGCAGACATAGGCTACCACTTGATGACAACGACAGGTTAGCAGACATGATCAGACAGACTATAAGGGGAGGATTGGTGAATAGAAAATTGGAGGACGTGAACAGAATTCCCTTCACTCCTGTGATCAAGCAGGCTAGGAATCCACCGGATTTCAAACTACCAACGCTGTAGATGTATGATGGGAGAACGGATCCCGCTGTTCACTTGATGAGGTACATGGGGCATATGGAAGTACTTGGGGCATCAGAGGGAGTTATGGCTCGGTGCTTTCCTTTGTATCTGACGGATATAGCAGCACTATGGTTCAGACAACTGGAGAGCGGCTCAATTGGCACTTGGACGGAATTGATTGAGAGATTTATGATGCAATTTCGGGTCCACATCGCGAGACCCAATAATGTGATGACTTTAACATCGATGAAACAATGGAAGGAAGAATCACTTAGGGATTTCTTAACCAGATTCAATGCGGCAGTAGCTTCGGTGGATCGACCCGATCCGTCGATGGTTTTGATGGCAACAGTCTCAGGAATTGCGGATGATTCAGATTTTAAGATATTAGTAGAAAGGGGTCCGCCGATCGATCTTGGAGAGTTTTATCATGAAGCAGAAAGGTTTTTACGACATGAAGATGCAAAGGCTGAAGGAGAGGGGAGAGAGGCTGAAGTTTATGCGGTAAAAAGTGGAGGTCCGCCTAGGGAGGATTCAAACAAGGACGATAGAGGCAAAAGGAAAAT
This sequence comes from Allium fistulosum, assembly GCA_030737815.1. Classification (NCBI taxonomy): domain Eukaryota; kingdom Viridiplantae; phylum Streptophyta; class Magnoliopsida; order Asparagales; family Amaryllidaceae; genus Allium; species Allium fistulosum. The sequence continues at coordinate 923,497,394 of CM060904.1, forward strand.
GAACGACAACGGTAGCACATCGAAAAGGCAATGGAGGGAATCTAAATTCTCTTCTTACAAGTATTTAACTGAAAATCTAGAAATGATTTACTTGGATACTCGAGGGCGCCTCCAGTATCGAAGGCCGGCGAAACGGGAACCCTCCGAATACGAACGGGCATCGGGAAAACATTGCCTATTCCATGACCTGGATGGGCACAGCACGAACGACTGTAGGTATTTGAAGAATATCGTTGAGGAGCATGTAAGGAATGGTCATCTATAATAGTACGTAAGGAATCGAGATGTGGTAGTGGGACAAGAGCAGCCAGCGCCCACCTTAGACGAAGATGGCACTGGATCTAGGCATCGTCGGCTTATTATCAGCTGAATGGATTTATGGCTTTGAATAATTAATAAACCCTAAAGTGATGCGGCTAAGTCACTTACACATGTATGTGATCGAGGACGGTCCCTAGGCATTCTTTGAGATGATGATAAACCATGATGCTCGGGTTTATGAAATCTTGTTTTCTTTCTGTAGACTCTGGTTTCTTTCTTAGTACTATGGACATTTGATTTTCTTGGTTGTACGGACTTTTATTTTTTCAATTGGACTCTGTGTTGATTGGATTTGGATTAATGTAATAAATAATACAAGTCACACGATTACGGTCCCGACTGGAGAGACGGTGCAGTAATCGCAAGTTACGAGTCCTTTCGTCGGAAAGCGATGGAATGGACTCGAATGCAATACAAAAGTCCTTGACCGGAGAGTCGAGGCCGGAGAATAAAAGTCCTCGACCGGAGAGTCGAGGTCGGAGAATAAAAGTCCTCGACCGGAGAGTCGAAGCCGGAGAATATAAATGTCCTCGATCGGAGAGTCGAGGCCGGAGAATATAAAAGTCCTTGACCGGAGAGTCGAGGCCGGAGAATACAAATGTCCTCGACCGGAGAGTCGAGGCTGGAGAATATAAAAGTCCTTGACCGGAGAGTCGAGGCTGGAGAATACAAAAGTCCTCGACCGGAGAGTCGAGGCCGGAGAATAAAATGCCCTCGATCGGAGAGTCGAGGCCGGAGAATACAAAAGTCCTCGATCGAAGAGTCGAGGCCGGAGAAGGATAAAATGACCCGGCAAGGTCTGTGGATTTGGATTTGGACCCGGAGAGGTCCCGGACTTGGATAAAGCGACCTTGAGGGGTCATGGATTTGGTTATTGGATTTTGCATATGAATGGATTAAAACTCAGTTGACGGGTTTGGATGGATATGGAATTAGCTAAGGATTTGGTTACTGTATTCGGAATCAGATATCGACTCGGAGCAGTCGCGGATTTGGACAAGAATATGGCTATGGTACTTGGATAGAATGTGTAACGACCCAGAATTTATATTAATTAAAATTTGAATATTTAATTGATTTTAAATATTAATAAGTGAAATTAATAAGTCGAATAATTTATTTTTCGAATAATTGGATTTAATTGAATAATTAAATCAATAATTTAATAATTGAAATTCCAGAAATAATTGAAAATCTGGATTAAATGTGATTGAAAATGATTTATAAAGTTATATTAAATCATATTGAAGTTATAAAGAAGTTATAGAACTTGTAAAATTGAATTTAGAGTTAATCTGTGAAAATTGAATATTTAATCGACTAGTGAAATTAGCCATTTTTCGAATAGTCTCAGAATTGGACGAAACTAGCTCCATTGGATCCGTAATAGTTTGTTATTATCGGATTTCAATTTTCGTAGCAAACGGAGTTGTCGTTTGACCGTGGCAGCTCGTAACGCACCGAAATTGTTTTTAATATTAAATTGGCGAGTTAAAATAGTCATTTTTCAAAAAGTCTCGGATTTCGACGAAACTAGTTTCATCGGATCCGTAATGTGATATTATTGTATGGTTTCAAATTTCGTGTCAATTGGATGTACGGTTTGTCCGGGGCAAGCCAAAACGCATCGAAATCAGTTTAAATTGGTTTAATTTAAATTTGATTGTTTAATTCCATAACTCGCACAGATGATCGAATTAGCTCCCGAAACCTATTCCATTGTGTCTGGAATGCGGGGTAAACCTTAGAAACGTCAGCCGGCACGCTCGATTTAGAGTTCGGAAATTTTTTGGTGAATAGTGTTTTCGTTGTTTTTCTATAAAAGGCCCTCCATTTCACAATTTGCAAAAGAAAATATGAAACCCTAATTCTATAGCTTCAGCCGCCACCCTATAAACCAATGGCCGATATTTTTTCATCTTCTTTCTCTATTTTCTTCAAATCCACACTTCAATTCGAAAAACTTTCTAAAGCAAACTTGTAGACAACGATGAGAACTAGATATCCAACGGTCGAGATTGGATTTAACGCCATGGATCATCAGGAAATCGCTCGCGTTTGGCTGCAGCTCGAGCACGATTTTCGAGGCTATTTCAAGGCCGAGCTTCACTAGATTCTGGCCGTTTGTGGCTCGCGAGGTGGGCTACAGGATGGTGGTTGCTGATCATCTTCGAACGGAGTGTTGGTGGTCGCGATTTTTAAACTGTGAAGGCGGGATGGGTTTCATCGTGCGATTCATTGCCTGGGAGGTATGTTCGAACGTGAGGGAGAAGGGGGGATGTGCGGCCCTGATGCAACCAAAGGAAACGTGCGGCTGAGATATTGTAGGGTTTAAATTTAAAAATATAAAATGTTAATTGTTGTAATTTAATTTGTATAAACTTCTAAAATTCATAACTTTGTCGTACGAGGTCGAAAACGCACGAAACGACTTGCATTGGAATCGTATGGTCAAGCACTATGCTATGGAATTGGATTTGAGTCGTTTGGATTCAGTGAAAATTTCGGGTAAAATTAAACGTCCGTTTAATTTTATTCGAAATAAACGCTGAAATTGAATGGAAATTCAAGGTGAGAACTTCTCACTCAATCGAAATGTATTCGATTTAAATTTTAAATAGTTAGATTTAAAATTTGTTAATTGTATGTCTGGATGATAAATTTTATCTGTTATTGACTGAAATAGACATTATACGCCGTTATTAAGCGGAGGTTATTTATTAAAAACATATACCGCGAATATTTCACCGTAAGTGAAATTGGTATTATTTATGTACTTGGAGTTGATTTTCCCACATTATATAGTGGATGAGACACTATTGCGCCGTATAATAGCGGATAATATTTTATAAATCCCATATACCGCGATATTCCGTACTGGAACAGAATTGGTATTGTGCTAACATCTGTGGATGCAAGGAAACAGGTTGGAGGGATCCGACTGGGTTCCTCACCGTATTGATTTATTTACAGATATTGTGATATATTCTATTATCATATGATGATATGTGATGTTTGATTGTCGTGATTGATGATTGGGGCTGTTGCATCATCGAATCCATTTTTGAAGTTTAAAAATAACGATTTTGATTTATAAAGGATTTTTAAAGTGATTTTTGAAAGTATACGTTTTATTGAATTTGGAATTGATTCATTTTAAATAAATAAATGTTATAATTTTAAAGTTATAAAAATTATGAGATTTGTGAAATATAACCAAAGTGTGATTTTTGAAATAAATAGTTGATTAATTTATAAAATGGTTTAAATTGGGATTTTTGAATTATTATGAACGATTTATATAAAAGATGTACAAAAATTGATATTTATAAATTAAAAATATTGGAATTATAAAACGATTTTTTATAAGTGTTAAAAGGAAGTATAAATGGATTTCATAAGTGAACGGAATTTATAGATTTATAAATTGTGAAGTTATTAAATGAATAGAGTTTATAAAATAAAAGATTTATAAGTAATTATCTTATAAATCGGATTTTGGCATTTAAATGAGATATGAATGGAATTTGTTAATAATGAGATTTATAATTGAAGTTTTTATAAATAGAAATGGAATTTATAAACGTTGTTTTATAAATCCGAAACAAATTGAATTTGATAAATTAAACATAGAAGTTTAATAAAGAAGATATATTCGTGATTTTGGACAGCGAATTATCCTTTAAGTTAAATGTTGTAATAATAAGAGTTTGGTTGGGAATTTTATCCACGATTTTGGACAATGGATAATCCTTTAAATAAAATGTGTAGAAACGTTAAATTTGTTAACGAAGTATATTCACGATTTTGGATAGTGAATATGTTATTAAATAAAATGGATATGTTTTGGAGAAGTGATATTACGAAATGAAGTAATTGTTTTAAAAGATGTTTTAAAACGTGTTAAGTATCGAATACATAGATTTCAACATTTATTGTTGAAATAGACGTTTCGAGGAATAAGGAAATGGTGGACTATAACACTGTTGTTATAGTAAATGATTTCCGAAAGGAAATGGTTTATATAGTATTGGGATTTATATATCTATCTAAATTTCGAATCCCTATACTAGTGATTTTGAGTTGTCGTAACGATGTTTTACATAACATTCGTTTTGACTCAAATGAATGTGTTTAAGAAAATGATTTCCTTAAAGAATGAAATATATACTTAATTTTGATTTAAGTATATTGAATATTTTCAAATGTGGAAAATAAATAAGATTTGTGAATTACTTATTATTAAATAAGTATGGAAATGTTTTTCCAATATGAAGTGAAATGTTTTCGAGATTTTATCTTTTAAAGATAAATTAAAAGTGATTTGAAATTTGGTTTCAAATGGTTGAAGTGTGGAAATTTTATATCTTGTAAAGATATTTTTGGAAAATAAATAATTTGGAAAATTATTTGGAATCTGATGATGCTGTGCAGACCTATTGATAGTTAAATAACCGACTATCAATAATTACCTTGAATGGGTATTTGTTGTGATTTTCTTGAATTTGAATGCCACACTTATTTTTGAATAAGCGCTCACTATTCAAGTTAGCCGGGAAAGGACCTTTGGGTCGTATAACCCATTCCGAATATGTGATATGTCGTAATGGATCGCATTTGCTATATTACAGCATGATGGGGGGTTCTCGCTTCGCGGTTTGGTGGCGAACGGGAGACTCTTACCCCTACATGTCCCTGAGAGGGAAGGGTTGGTTAGGCGAAGGCCGTGACAGTCGAGAGGCTGGCCGTAAAAGTAAATGCGAGGTGCCAGTGTAAGCCACGGTGGGACTGGGATGGTTGCAAAGCCTACCGGTGGCCGCTTCCGACGGCAAACGTTACAGTTGGTATCAGAGCATATGGTTAAGCGACAACCCTGCTCTATTGGATGTTACTCATTAGAGATAGAGTCAGTAGTACTCTAGAATGAGTTTGAGTGTAATAATAGATACGAGCGCGTATTTGTTAGTGAATATAAAATTGTTTTATATTGTGATGATTGGTTTGTTGAGTGGTATATGGATTCTGGTCGGTATTGTCAGTACAACTCTATCGATAGGGATCTCTAAACACTTGTATAGAACAATTCGGCACGATATTATTTTAAAATTGGGTAAATGAAATAATTTTACCTCGATTATATTTTGTATATAAAGGAATAATTTTTCAAAATTATTAAAGTGTATATAATTGATTGTTTGGTTGTTGAAAATGTAAATATATATAAGTTAATTAAAAGTTGTTTGAATCAACAATTGTGAAAGAATAAATTGTATAAGCAAATGAATTATAATGTATGAAATTATAATTAAAATGATTTACAATTGTGAAATAAGTCTTATATATAAGAAGTGAAATTATATGAGAAAAGATTTATAAAATAAAATGAAATTTTTGAAAAGAATTTAAGCACTGGATTCACTACTGTTGCTGGGAAATAGTACGGTGATGGCTGCAGCATCATCAATATCATTTTCGAGTTTCTATGTGATTAATTTGCTACCATAGTAAATAGCAAAATTGAAGTTTTGTTGTGATAAACAAATTTGAATTAAAATCCAAGTTGAAGTGATAAATATAAGTGAAATAAGATTTATACTTATGATATGAGATAATAGATTTAACTTGGGTAAAGTTAATGAATTTGAGTAGCATAATGAAATATGATGTGAAATTTAACTAAAAGAAAGTTAAATAGATTAAATCAGATTTGGAAGTTTAAATATATAAGTTGTATAACTTATTAAATGAGGAAAATGTAAGTAAAACAAATTGTTAAAATGGTTAAACAATTTTGTTAAGCAAAATGAGATGTGAATTTGAATAAGTGATGAAAATTGACTTTGGAAAAAGTTAAATAGAATTTGAATCTAAATTTAATTTATAAGTGGAAACTTAAGTTAATTTGAACAAATGATGTTTGAAATGGAAAATAACTTAAGTAATGGTGAATGAATTTGATTTTGGGTATCAAAATTAATTAATGAAATAAAGTGATGAATGTGAACTTGAGTTATATAAATGAAATTCAATTTTATTTGTAAAATGAATTAGCAATTGAATTAATAAATGGATTGAATGTTAATCAATCGAATGTAAGTAAATTGATATGGAATAATGAATGTAAATGATTAATTCATAAAAAGCTAACAAATTGGAAGTTGAATAAGTTGAATGGAAGTCAATTTAATATTAAACCAATTGAATTAAAAGTGTTGAACCAAATTGAATGTAAATTAAATAATTTGGTTACGTTGAATATACATTGGTTGTTATATGGATGTTAGTTGGTTGTATATAAATTCATTAAGTGTTAATGAAATTGAATTGATTAAAATTGGAAGCTAAAGTGATTAAATTCAAATTGATAATATGTAAATTTGAATAGAATTGGATTTAACTTGAATTGAAAGTAAACTAATGTGAATGTAAACTAATTGAATTTGAACGAATGAATATTAGTAAAATCCAATGTTAACAATCAAATGTGATTAAATTGGAAACCAATTCATTGAATATTAATGATAAGTGAATCAATATTGATTTGGTATGGATTTGTTGGATGTTTATTGGATGATGGTTGCATTTGTTGTTTGTTGCATTTGCTATGTTGGCACATGTAGTTATTATGTTGCTATATGATGTATATCGATATTATTTTCTATATACATGTTCTCATTTGTTTGATTGAGTGTTTAGTAGGTGCGGATGGTGTTTGCTTCGCATTTGGAGCTCGCTTTCGCGCTATATTAGCCGTATACGCTCGGTAAAAATATATAAGGTTCATATCTCGGATTAAATATCGTACTTTTACGCTTTTTTCCCTACGGGATGCCTCATCACTTGATGAGATGTATATTTGTGATATATATACACTGTCATTTTTTTTCCGGATCGAGCCGTGCAAAGGAGGCAATGGCGAATTTTTTCGAAAATTTAAGGCGTTAGAATATTTTTGAGAAAATTGGAAAAATTTGAAAATTTTGGAAACTTAGTAAAGTTTTTGTAAGAAGTTTAACTATTGGATTTTGGAAAAGTTAAACACTTAAGAGATTTGTAAAATCTAATTTGAACGGTTTGTTTTGGAAAGTTAATAGATTTTGTGAATTTTTCTTACTTGGTAATTTCGAGGACAAAATTCTTTTAAGGGGGGAAATTTGTAATGACCCAGAATTTATATTAATTAAAATTTGAATATTTAATTGATTTTAAATATTAATAAGTGAAATTAATAAGTCGAATAATTTATTTTTCGAATAATTGGATTTAATTGAATAATTAAATCGATAATTTAATAATTGAAATTCCAGAAATAATTGAAAATCTGGATTAAATGTGATTGAAAATGATTTATAAAGTTATATTAAATCATATTGAAGTTATAAAGATGTTATAGAACTTGTAAAATTGAATTAAAGTTAATCTGTGAAAATTAAATATTTTAATATTTAATCGACTAGTGAAATTAGCCATTTTTCGAATAGTCTCATAATTGGACGAAACTAGTTCCATTGGATCCGTAATAGTTTGTTATTATCGGATTTCAATTTTCGTAGCAAACGGAGTTGTCGTTTGACCGTGGCAGCTCGTAACGCACCGAAATTGTTTTTAATATTAAATTGGCGAGTTAAAATAGTCATTTTTCAAAAAGTCTCGGATTTCAACGAAACCAGTTTCATCGGATCCGTAATGTGATATTATTGTATGGTTTCAAATTTCGTATCAATTGGATGTACGGTTTGTCCGGGGCAAGCCAAAACGCATCGAAATCAGTTTAAATCGGTTTAATTTAAATTTGATTGTTTAATTCCGTAACTCGCACAGATGATCGAATTAGCTCCCGAAACCTATTCCATTGTGTCCGGAACGTGGGGTAAACCTTAGAAACGTCAGCCGGCACGCTCGATTTGGAGTTCGGAAATTTTTCGGTGAATAGTGTTTTCGTTGTTTTTCTATAAAGGCCCTCCATTTCACAATTTGCAAAAGAAAATATGAAACCCTAATTCTATAGCTTCAGCCGCCACCCTATAAACCAATGGCCGATATTTTTTCATCTTCTTTCTCTATTTTCTTCAAATCCACACTTCAATTCGAAAAACTTTCTAAAGCAAACTTGTAGACAACGATGAGAACTAGATATCCAACGGTCGAGATTGGATTTAACGCCATGGATCATCAGGAAATCGCTCGCGTTTGGCTGCAGCTCGAGCATGATTTTCGAGGCTATTTCAAGGCCGAGCTTCACTAGATTCTGGCCGTTTGTGGCTCGCGAGGTGGGCTACAGGATGGTGGTTGTTGATCATCTTCGAACGGAGTGTTGGTGGTCGCGATTTTTAAACTGTGAAGGCGGGATGGGTTTCATCGTGCGATTCATTGCCTGGGAGGTATGTTCGAACGTGAGGGAGAAGGGGGGATGTGCGGCCCTAATGCAACCAAAGGAAACGTGCGGCTGAGATATTGTAGGGTTTAAATTTAAAAATATAAAATGTTAATTGTTGTAATTTAATTTGTATAAACTTCTAAAATTCATAACTTTGTCGTACGAGGTCGAAAACACACGAAACGACTTGCGTTGGAATCGTATGGTCAAGAACTACGCTATGGAATTGGATTGGAGTCGTTTGGATTCAGTGAAAATTTCGGGTAAAATTAAACGTCCGTTTAATTTTATTCGAAATAAACACTGAAATTGAATGGAAATTCAAGGTGAGAACTTCTCACTCAATCGAAATGTATTCGATTTAAATTTTAAATAGTTAGATTTAAAATTTGTTGATTGTATGTCTGGATGATAATTTTATCTGTTATTGACTGAAATAGACATTATACGCTGTTATTAAGCGGAGGTTATTTATTAAAAACATATACCGCGAATATTTCACCGTAAGTGAAATTGGTATTATTTATGTACTTGGAGTTGATTTTCCCACATTATATAGTGGATGAGACACTATTGCGCCGTATAATAGCGGATAATATTTTATAAATCCCATATACCGCGATATTCCGTACTGGAACAGAATTGGTATTGTGCTACATCTCTGGATGCAGGGAAACAGGTTGGAGGGATCCGACTGGATTCCTCACCGTATTGATTTATTTATAGATATTGTGATATATTCTATTATCATATGATGATATGTGATGTTTGATTGTCGTGATTGATGATTGGGGCTGTTGCATCATCGGATCCATTTTTGAAGTTTGAAAATAACGATTTTGATTTATAAAGGATTTTTAAAGTGATTTTTGAAAGTATACGTTTTATTGAATTTGGAATTGATTCATTTTAAATAAATAAATGTTATAATTTTAAAGTTAAAAAAATTATGAGATTTGTGAAATATAACCAAAGTGTGATTTTTGAAATAAATAGTTGATTAATTTATAAAATGGTTTAAATTGGGATTTTTGAATTATTATGAACGATTTATATAAAAGATGTACAAAAATTGATATTTATAAATTTAAAATATTGGAATTATAAAACAAGTTTTTATAAGTGTTAAAAGGAAGTATAAATGGATTTCATAAGTGAACGGAATTTATAGATTTATAAATTGTGAAGTTATTAAATGAATAGAGTTTATAAAATAAAAGATTTATAAGTAATTATCTTATAAATCGGATTTTGGCATTTAAATGAGATATGAATGGAATTTGTTAATAATGAGATTTATAATTGAAGTTTTTATAAATAGAAATGGAATTTATAAACGTTGTTTTATAAATCCGAAACCAATTGAATTTGATAAATTAAACATAGAAGTTTAATAAAGAAGATATATTCATGATTTTGGATAGCGAATTATCCTTTAAGTTAAATGTTGTAATAATAAGAGTTTGGTTGGGAGTTTTATCCACGATTTTGGACAGTGGATAATCCTTTAAATAAAATGTGTAGAAACGTTAAATTTGTTAACGAAGTGTATTCACAATTTTGGACAGTGAATATGTTATTAAATAAAATGGATATGTTTTGGAGATGTGATATTACGAAATGAAGTAATTGTTTTAAAAGATGTTTTAAAACGTGTTAAGTATCGAATACATAGATTTCAACATTTATTGTTGAAATAGACGTTTCGAGGAATAAGGAAATGGTGGACTATAACACTGTTGTTATAGTAAATGATTTCCGAAAGGAAATGGTTTATATAGTATTGGGATTTATATATCTATCTAAATTTCGAATCCCTATACTAGTGATTTTGAGTTGTCGTAACGATGTTTTACATAACATTCGTTTTGACTCAAATGAATGTGTTTAAGAAAATGATTTCCTTAAAGAATGAAATATATACTTAATTTTGATTTAAGTATATTGAATATTTTCAAATGTGGAAAATAAATAAGATTTGTGAATTACTTATTATTAAATAAGTATGGAAATGTTTTTCCAATATGAAGTGAAATGTTTTCGAGATTTTATCTTTTAAAGATAAATTGAAAGTGATTTGAAATTTGGTTTCAAATCGTTGAAGTGTGGAAATTTTATATCTTGTAAAGATATTTTTGGAAAATAAATAATTTGGAAAATTATTTGGAATCTGATAATGCTGTGCAGACCTATTGATAGTTAAATAACCGACTATCAATAATTACCTTGAATGGGTATTTGTTGTGATTTTCTTGAATTTGAATGCCACACTTATTTTTGAATAAGCGCTCACTATTCGGGTTAGCCGGGAAAGGACCTTTGGGTCGTATAACCCATTCCGAATATTTGATACGTCGTAATGGATTGCATTTGATGACCGGTGTTGAAGACTGGATATTTTTGAAAATGGAAGGATTACCGTCGAGTTACTCTGCATCGGCTGATCTCCGATATAGAGGTTTTATCACCCTTAGTGACGGGAAGTCCGGACGTGATTAGAAAATTATTGGGATTTGCAAGGGCTTCGTAAGAAGTGCCTTCGGTTCTGTTCGATCCCGGAACAGACTTGTATGGATTGTATGTCTAATGTTACAAATTGAGATATAAAGCTGGTTTCTTTCAAATACATTTCTGTTGGTGGCGGAGAATTTATTCTCTTAGCTTAACACCCTTCTCTGAGACGTACGAGCTCAGAGGTTATGTAGTTGAAGGTTATCAATGATATATTCCCAATTTGGTAACGTGGCATGCTGAGTGTTGCTGTGTGATGATCCTTGTTTGATCATTTGTGATATGATCATTTGTTTGATCATTTATCTTTGTGATCATTACTTTGATCATTTGTTTGACCCAAAGCATGGCTTTGTACCAAAGCGTGGCTTTGTGGAAGAGACTTCGTCGGACCTCACACCCCGGAAATGGTCAAAACAGGAAGGATGCGGCAAGCTTCTAGGGAGTAGCGCCCCTTAGTGTATGTCATTCCTTCTGGATAGAGGTGGTATCATGGTATGGAGCCCAGATATTTAATCTATGTTGTTGCTGCAAATTTATTTCTTTGTGGTTGTTGGAAATCGAGGATCCTCGGGAAGATCGGTTACGATCGGGGGATGACATATTCATGTCAGTAATTACCTATTTTGCAGAGGTAACCCGGCCTTGTGTTGGCAGAGATCTAACCGTAATGTTAGGTTATTTCTCGGGTCATCTTTCCAGAGGCGTACCTATGTGGCAATGGGAAGTTCCTTGGTGACCATTTGTTGGAAATCCAAAGAAACAATACGTGACTTGTACGGTTTTAGTTGTAGAACCTGCCATTTACTTATGGTGGTCACCACTGTTTAGATGGTAGCTATAGTAGGCATAAGTGCGGAATGCCTATGCTGGCTAAGATTTATATTATACTTTCGAAATGTTTTCTACACTATGCACTAATAATAATATCAAAAATGATTTGATTTTGCATATCAAGCATCTTTGACTATCATAAGAAGAAATCTCCTCCAATTCTGCGTTTGCATTGTGTGTGTGGCGGAAGGTCCTATGGTAGTTTCATTTTTCAAAAGCATTGCAGATATTTTCCACTTCCTCTGTTGTTGTTGTTGTTGTTGTTGTTGTTTTAAAGATAAACTGTTTTAAGTTCTCACACCAGTCACCATGACTGATCTGGAGTTTATTGTTCCCTTCCTAAACTCTGGGTGCCCACCAATTTCCACACGGGCAGTCTAGAGTCAGGTTATCAAGTCATTCTGGATTCAGGAGATGCTGTGGAGCTTAGTGGCGAGCTGGATGGCGAGACGTACTACTAGTACATGATACTATTTATTCCGCTGTGTATTCTGTATGAGGACAAGTTTATATAACTGTTTAGTGTTGTATTATTGTTGTAAACTCTAATGATGATGATGTAATGTATAAAATGATTACTATATCATTTTATACATTACATCATCATCATTAGAGTTTACAACAACAATACAACACTAAACAGTTATATAAACTTGTCCTCATACAGAATACACAGCGGAATAAATAGTATCATGTACTAGTAGTACGTCTCGCCATCCAGCTCGCCACTAAGCTCCACAGCATCTCCTGAATCCAGAATGACTTGATAACCTGACTTTCATTTATCTATTATATGTTGTTCCGCTGCGAATGTGAGATTCTGATATTGTTTCTGTTCTGATGTTGTTCTGTTGTTTTTCTTTTCTTTTTCTTCTATCTTTTTCTTCTACCTCTTCCTTTTCTCCATAACAATTTGGTTTTCCGACATTCGATTGCTCGGCAGTTGATACAGTGGACGTATTAATGTCGATTTTCGAGCGACGAAAAGTCGAAACGTTACAGAATGGCTTGGTAAAGGATTGGATTATGGATAAGAAAACTCATTTTGAAAGAGATAGCTAATCTCTTTCATTATCCAGAAGTGATTGTTGATTATCCATAAAATAAATTTTGGGACATATATGAATAGATCTGTGGAAATATGGTGAATAGAAGTAAAAACATGTAATAACTTAGTCATTTTTCACTAAGTTATAAAACATATGCATTTTGGTTTTTGGTCTAAGCCCAAATTCATTTTCTGGAAGGATGGAGAAAACTATACGTACTCCTCCTCCTCACTCTTTCTTAATTTTCTCAAATGCAACATACATCAAAAAGAAAATGGCCTCCTTTTCAACAAATAAAATTTTTGCTCCAAATTTGCTGAAATTAAGAAAGAAAAAGCTTGCAAATCAAAGTTAATTTAGTTAATCAAAAACCAAAACTCAAATCATCTTCTCTATTTTCTGTTTGAGATAGATTAGTCTATAATTTTTTCTCTCTTTTGCTGCATGTGGTTTTCTAAGCTTTCTACAGGTTCTAGAGTCTCTCATGGCTATAAAAAATCCTTGCTTGCAAGTTTTAATTGCTCAAAATCAAGCTAAGGTGAGTTGTTACACTCACACAATCTAGTTTAAGCACTTATCTATGCTCTTTTGTTGTGGTTGATTGCATTTAAGGTTTAAATTGATTTGTTGTAGCTGAAATTTGTTTCAGCTAACATACAGTGGGTAAAACAACGTCTAGGTCAATGTTTGAAGACACATATCTCCCTCGTTTCTTAACAAAATTGCATGATTCTTTTTTTATTAGTAGCTTGCATATTGTAGTTCATGTGCGTAAATTTTCAGACCATTCCGAGGTCATTAGGCTGTTCAAATCATGTCGGAAAATTGAACCCGGAGAAGATTTCAGACCTGGGCAGAATCCAACATGGTATGAGTCCATGTTTGAAATTTCATATCTTTGCCAATTCATGTCGGAATTCAGTGAATCATTTTTCAATTCATAGATATATTGTTCTAATTTTTGAATGTCAATTCGGAGCCATTCTGATCCCTGTAGCATATCGTAAATGTTGCTCAAAATTGGGTGTAGGCAATGTTTTATTGTCTAGAAGTGTGTATTATTACTGAAATCTGTTATGAGTCCATCTTTGAGTCCTCATATCTCTCTCAATTATGGTTTGAATCAGGTAATTCTTGTTTCAGTCTAGAGTATGAGTGCTAAACTGTATGCATGTCAAATTTTAGATTATTTCGACCGCTGTAGCTTATAGAAATCTGCTGCCGAACTTTGATTCGGAGCATGTTTTGCTCCAGATTTTATTACAGTGAAATCATTGCTTGGGTTCAACTTTGAGATATCATAACTTTCCCATACCTTGTTCAAATTGCGTGATTCTTTTTCCAATTTAAAGTATTGTTGTCGAACTTTATGCATGTCAAATTTCAGGTCATTACGACCTCTGTAGCCTAAAGGAACATACTGTCAAACTTTGAATTGGAGCATGTTTTGCTCATGGTATGGCTATGGATGGAATATGGATTTCGGATGATGGATTTAAAACTATTCAAAACACGCCTTCCTACCGCAGTGCATGTTTTGGAGGGCAAATATTACCCCGCCTTTTGGACAAGGCCGGGATATCAATAACATTGGTTAAAAAGGATGGATATCAGGATTGGAGATCGATTGGAAACAAGCCTATGATCGATACCGTCAAAATTGGACCAAGCTCCAACCAAGGTGGGATCGATAGGGAATGATAAACAAGGCTAGGTGAGGCTACACTTCAAATTTCAAGTCAATTAGGGTTCGTATGCTTGAGTTATGGATGGGTCAATATTGGAGAGGAATGATTTCGTATCGATCAAAATGGACATGGACTTCAGATCGATGCTTTCATATCGATATAGATGGATATGGCTATGGATAACACACACTTTCTTTTTTACATTTGATTTGGACCAATGTAGTTCGTATCGATACGCACATATCGAATGGATGGCGAAGTAAGTCAGTGCACTTCGTATCGATTAAGGCTGGGATCGATACGAAGAGTGAGGCGATGGTTACAGGGAAAAGCATTTTGTATCGATCACTCATTGATCGATATTAAGGACACATTCAGGGATCGATATGAAGAAGGGAGCGGTTGATCGATACGAAGAAGGAAGCAGCTGATGGATACGAAGAAGGCAGCAGGTGTTCGTGGATGGATCAAAGGGTATGAATACGAAGGCAGCTGCACTAAGGACTATGCTTCGTATAGATCATGTTTGTATCGATCGATACGGAAGGAGCGGTCAAGGTGGAGCACAAAGCATGGATCACGTGGATGGTAATCTATGGGTACAAAAGCTATGGATTGATGGATATGAAATGATGGAGGCGAAATGATGGATACACACTGTTTCATGGATACGAAGCTGCCAGCATACATTGAAAAACACAAACTTGGACCGATCATAACTCTCAAACCGTGGATCCAAATGTTATGAATTTTTTACAGAAGCTTCCTTATACACTCAAGAATGTTCATGATCGATCTCAGCTTGGTTGGACCATTTTTGGATCGATACGAATTGTACTTGGATGGATCGGGATCGATCCCAAACGACCTCGGATCGATCTGGTGGGCCCACCTGTGCATGAGAAGAGGTATTTTAGGGTTTAGGGCGGATATTTTCAGATCTATACTTATAAATAGTAGATCTATGGCAATCAAAAAAGGATCTTCTTCTTCTTCTTCTCTTCTAGGAAAAACTCTACCATTTTGTTTACTGATCTCCAAGGTTTGTAATTGTAATCTCAATATAAAAGGAGTAAAAGGACTGATTCAAAGTGGACGTAGGCCGGAGTAGCCGAACCACTATAAACCTTGCTATTTCTTCATTTTTATCCTTTACTTTATCTAGATCTGAGATCTGTGTTTGAATATTGTGGATCTGTGTGCAAACACTGGTGCTTTCACGACTTTCGGGGTTTGCGACCAATTTTGGCGCAAACATATATAATTTAAGTTATGTGATTTATATATATTTGCATATTGATGCACCCGTAGTACATATATTGAAACTTTCATCTTTTAGGTTTATTAATAAATATTAGTTGACTAAGTTTATCAATTAGTTTTAAATTTTGAATTATGTAATTAATTTAAATGTGTGGATTTTAATATAAAAAATTGAGAGAACCGTGAATGATTTGTAAATAATTGTAGAATTTAAAAAAAAAGGCAGATATTTGAATGTAATATAGTGTGAAAAGTTTAGTAGAATAATTGTAAATTGGTAAATATAAATTTTGAAAATAAAATATCCGGATTTAGAGAGGATTAAGGAGAACATAGATAGCACCTAGAATTAATGAAAGAGCTTCAAATTATTCTATTTTACTATTATTTAATAGACTTACTTTGTACATTTCTTACGCAGGGCCATTTAGAGTTCGGATGGGGCCTAGGTGTCATTAGTGTAGATTATATATTATGTCAAAGTATTTGTATATAAGTGGAATATGATGTCTTCCAACCGTGCTTAAATATTTTTTTTCTCCTTTTTCACATAATTGGGCATGTGTATATATTTTGGAGTTACTGTACGTATGTATTTATTGATTAAAGCATGAATAAAGTCAAGTTTCTTTATGAGTGTAAGTAGCATTTTCATAGTGTTGGACCCATCTTGTTCATAAAGATTGTCAACTTGTTTAGATAATAATTTTGCTCTATTAGTGCATTAAGCCTATCATACTTTTTTATATCTTGTTTTTTATATTTTGATATTATCATGGTAGAAAAATTGTGTTATATGTAGTAATGTATAAATTGTTGTTGTAAAATAGCTTTTAATCGTGCACGTCTGTTTAAATTACCGGTTTATATGAGTACACGTCTTCCATGTGACTGCATTGTTAATAGAACACAATGAGTAATGCAAATGCAGTAGTATTCCATATTGTTTATTAATATTAAATGCTCAGAGCTAAGCAACTCATTCTAATTGACACATTTACGTGTATTCAAATTCATGTTAAATATATTGGTTGGTATATTATGGATTAACATATGATATTTCTTAAAATATATGCACTGAAGAAGTATTTGAATATTTGCTTGAACAAGAAGAATAAAACCGATCCACTTCAACAGTCTGATACATAGGTCATATATATAGCAGTGTATGCACATTCATCAATAACAGAAAGTAGACTCACCTCACTTGTAATACACACTCAGCTAAAGTAAATCAAAACATATATTTTCTGTTACAACTGACTCCTTCTCTCAATTCGAACTTTCTTCCTTCACCTATTTCTCTTTCACTTTTTTTCCTCTCATTCATCTTCTCCTTTCTTTCTCTGTTGTTTTCACAATCTGATACGTCATCAACATTTAATTATTTCCTTAATCTTGCAAATTGAGCTAGAGATAATGACTTTGTCAATATGTCAACTCGCTGATACAAAGCAAAGATATGATTTATGCATGTATCGCCTTTAGCAACTTGTTCTCTAATAAAATAGAGATACAATTCAATGTGCTTGGTCCTTGAATGCAAAACTGAATTGGCAACAAGTGATACAGTGCTCAAGTTATCACATCAAACTGTTGCAGTCTTACCTTTTTTCACCAAGTATATCAAATCACTACAACAAAAATATGTATTAATTGCAATAGGGAACAGCGTTGGCAAGGTAGCTGCAATCCCCGATTATCAAGACTTAAAAATAAAGAATTTATTTGCGCTGTAATTTGTAATCTTCAACAAAACAAAAATTTAAGCGGTAAATTAGTTACTATCCCTCTCATTTTTTCATTTTCTAACATTTTATACTAAAACTCCTTTCCATCATCTACAGTCCTAAAACCCTAAATTCCTCTTTTGAAAACCCATTTTCTATTCCAAATTGATCAAACTTCGAAAGCCCTAACTCTGAAACTATCTTGTCTGAATTCCCTTCATTCGCAGGTCGCATCTTTGTTGGTAAAATCAATTCTACTTTTCTCAATTTCATTGCATTAGTCTGTGTCCATTCTCATCAATCAATTGATCTGTTCACTTCAATTTGATTTATAGGCGGTTCGTTCCAGGCAGTGTCCATTAATTTCTAGATACAGAGCTTCAGTGAAAACACAGTCTCCAAAACTCGAAATGATTGGCTGTTTGTACAAGCTCGAGGAAGATGGAGATGATGGTTATCGGGTATTTTTAAGCTTTTCGCCCATTTTGTTTTAAAGGAATTTTCCATATCTTCATTTTTATGATCATATTAAAGAATAGTAAATTATCAGAGAGATCTTACTAGATTTCTATGAGACTAGTAATGGAAGAAAACCTCAACAAGTTGTCATTTTCAGGTATTATTCATGTTATCTTTAGTATCTGAGGGCCCCTTAAACAATGAAAAACAAAATTGCTTTTGCTTTTGTTGATGGGTCTTTAATTTCAAAAGTTCAAAGAATGAAAAGCCAATTTGTCAAAACACTCGTGCATATGTTAAAAAATTAAACTAGCATTAGCAAACTCTTCTTTCGAAAGTCAAGAGGAGAAAAATAATTGCTTCTAAATTGAGCCAAATAGTAACTTTTATCAGTTGCTGATTTTTTTCTTCCAAATTAATTCTTTAACTTTTGTTTTTTTTAAACAAAAATATAACTTAATTTAAGTCATCCTAAGGACCTATCTAAGATGAAAGTTGGAAGTTGTGCTGAACTGCAGCTGATCCATTGTGCAATTGAAGTTACAAGTTTTTGATGCTATCTATACTTGATAATATTGTATTATTATCATTGATTAATGAGTTCCTATTCTTAACACATTCATCTAGTTTTCTACTATTTTTCTTGATTTTAACATAAAATAACTTTTAATTTGCAGTCATTAGTATGTAATTAAGTCTCTATACAATTATTTTCTTACTTTTCGTGCGAGTCAGATTTTAGATTGTAACACATGATACATTTATATCTGTTGATGGTGGTGAACATTTGATTTATTAGGGACGGTGTGAGCGAATCTTAGTTTAATCAGGTTTTGAATATTGAGCTAAACCAAATCTGTGCTAAAATTGATACCCGAATTCGAAGAAGAAGAAGGAGCAGGCGAAACACTAGAGTTGAAATCACCGAACGATGATTTGGAGCAGGAGGCAAAACCCTAGAGAGCATGATTTGGAGCGGTGATTTTGAGCGATGATTTGGAGAAAGGGGGAAGTCTGGAGCGGTGGAAAGCATGCCGAACCAAAATTATCGTTCGATGTTTTGGTGTTTTGGAACGGTGGAAGCTCGTTCAGACTTGCAATGGAAGATGTTTTGGAGCGGTGAAGATGAAGACCAAACCAAAAAATTTCGTTCGGTGATTTGATGGAGAAGATGCCGAATGAACTATTTCGTTCGGTATTTACCGAACCAAATGCATGACGGTCCAAATTTTTTGCTTGGCATTTTGCCGAACCAGATGCATGCCGAACCAAACCCCCGGGCTGCTATATAGAAGCTACCCCTCCTCATTTATTCACTCTATAAATAGTAGAGCTTTTGGACAACAATGACATTCGAAATTGAGATCTAATTTCAGCCAACTTCACAGCCATCCTAGAGAGCTGAAACTTTGCAGAATTTTCTGTATTGTAAATTCTTCTTATGTATAGCCTCCAAAAGTGAATCAATCTTGTAACTCCAATCTTTCAGTGATTAATAAAATCTCCTCTCCCCAAGTGGACATATACTGCCTCGCGGTAGTGGAACCACTATAAATACCGGTGTTATTTATTTTTCTGCATTGCATAGATCTGTGACTATCTGTTCTGATGTTTATCTATGTTTGTATCGTCTCACTACAATCACGATCCAGTTGTTTTCCAATGCGTTGGGTTTTTTATTCCCTTAGACTGATCATCTAAAGGGATTTTCCCCAACAGTCTAGTATCAGAGCTGCAAGGTTGATTGAGGAGTGTTAGACGCTATGGCAGGAGATGAAGCGACTCCAGTTGTTACAAGACCCTATACTAGAGGGATGTATATCGCATCAGGATTACAGTTGGCAATTGAGAAATGGAACGAGGATAAAGACTTCGAGAAGTGGCAATGGAGGATGAAGGCTGTTCTAATGAGGAATGAAGTCCATCCAGTAGTGTTTGCCCCTGAGGAGTTGACGGCTGACATCTCAGTTGCGAAAAGGAAGGATATGGAGAAATGGACGTTTACTACTTTACAGCTAGCTATGGGAGAGAATGTCATCTCAGAGATTGGCAGTGAGACCACTACTAAGGGCATTTGGACCAAGCTAGAAAATCTCTACTTGAAGAAATCTTTGACTAATCGTCTGATATTACTAAAGACATTTTTCACCATGCGGATGAGAGAGGGTACTTCAGTGAAGGAACATCTTAATTTCTTTGATGATCTCGTGATGAAGATGAAGACTGTTGACTTGAAGATGGATGAGGAGCAAATGGCAATAATTCTTTTGTGTTCTCTTCCGGAGCGATACATAGGTTTCGCTAACAGTCTTATCTTCGCTAGAGACACATTGAGAGTGGAAGATGTGAAGTCAGGCCTTCTATCTGAGGGCTTCAGAGATTAGATGAAGGAGATAAGTGAAGGAAGTAGAGGTGGAAGTAGTAGTCATGGCCTGTTTGTTGAAAGAGGTAGAGAAGATAAGAAGAATTGGCACTCCAGAGGGCGTTCCAAGTCTAGAAAGCCCGGTAATGGCAGGAGAGGAAAGTCTAAGGACGAGAAGTGCTTTATCCGCGAGAAACCTGGTCATTGCAAAAAGAATTGTCCAGATTTAAAGAAGAAGGAAGAAGACGGATCTTCATCATTTGCGGTGGAGAAGTCTGTATCCGACAACGTGTTATCTGCAGCAGTATCAGATGTCTCGGACCATTGGGTGCTGGACTCGGGGACGTCTTTTCATATGACGTGTGATAAGGATTACTCCAGTTCTTTCGTTGGACGAGAGGGAAGCTCTATTCTTATGGGTAATGATGCTAGCTGTAGAGAAATGGGTGAAGGTACAGTGAGGATCAGGATGTTTGACGGAGTGATGCGCACTTTGACAAGTGTCCGGTATTTTCCAGGGCTTCGAAAGTCCTTAATTTCTTTAGGACAATTGGCATCTTTGGGATGCAAAATAACCATCGAGAAGGATAGTTTGAAGGTTTCGAGAGGTGCACTAGTTCTTATGAAAGGAGACGTATCCCGAAATCTGTATTTGCTGAAAGGAACCACAGTTCTTGGAGAGTCATGTGTAAAGTAGATAGTTCTTGTGCTTTGGATGCCACAAGGCTTTGGCATCTCAGGTTGGGTCATATTTTAGAGAAGGGCTTAGAGTTGCTTCGGAGATGGAAGATGATCAAAGGAGAAAGCTTCGACAAGATGGACTTTTGCCAAGAGTGTGTGTTAGGCAAGAAAATTAAAGTATCTTTTGGAGTTGGACTCCATAGATCGAGGCGAGTACTTGAGTATGTGCATACAGATGTTTGGCGACCGGTTGCTACTCCTTCTCTTGGAGGAGGAAAGTATTTTATCTCTTTCATTGATGACTTTTCTCGGAAAGTATGAGTGTATGTGATGAAGGCCAAATCAGAGAATTTTGAGAAGTTCAAAGACTGGAAAGCGCTTGTTGAGAACCAATCTGGTTCTAGGTTGAAGGTGCTGAGATCTGATAATAGTGGTGAATTTGTCTCTAAGGAGTTCCTCGACTTCTATAGACAACATGGCATTCAGAGATATTTCACTGCACCTGGAGATCCGCAATCCAATAGGGTTGCAGAAAGGATGAACATGACTCTACCAGAGAAGGCTCGTTGCTTGAGATTGACGACGGGCTTATCTAGAGGCTTTTGGGCTGAGGCATTATCAACTGCGGCGCATATCATAAATCGAATTCCGTGCTCAGCCATAGATGAGAAGATTCCGGAGGAGAAGTGGAGAGGTAAAGCAGTGTATCTTGGTTGCTTCCGAAATTTTGGTTGTCCTGTGTACGTTTACCATACAGGTGATGATAAGTTGGAGGCTGGAGCATATAAGGGCATACTAATGGGATACACCGATGGTATCAAGGGGTATCGAATTTGGAACCCCGTTGATCGGAAGATTGTTCATTCTAGACATGTTACTTTTGATGAGTCTACTATGTTCAATCCGAAGGAGAAGCTACCTACCACATCAGAAGATTCTGATAGGCCTAAGGAGATGGAAGAAGTTCCCGTGTTCCAGCCAAATAGTAGAGTTGTTGTTGATGCTATCGAGGAAAACACAATTGATGAAAAATCATAGGATAGTCCATAGGTACCTTCTAGTAGTGCTGGTGATGTGCATGAATCTAGAGGAAATTCAGTTCAAGGTGGAGCTAAAATGAGTTTAGGCGAAGCTGTACCTATTCGGGTCAGTCGTAGGACTATTAGGCCACCCGAAAGGTATAGTGATTGGCAGTTTGCAAACCTTAGCCTTGGTGATCAGTTTGACTATGCCCTACTTGTGGTTCATGAGGAACTGCTTGACCTTGATGAAGCTTTGAAGTCATGTGACAGTTCGAAGTGGATGTGCGCTATGGAAGAGGAGTTAGAGTCGTTGAAAAAGAACAAGACTTGGGATTTGGTAACACCTCCTCAAGGAAGCCGAGCCATAGGTTGCAAGTGGGTATTCAAGGTGAAGGATGATGGGAGATACAAGGCTAGACTAGTTGCTAAATGGTTTTCACAAAGAAAGGTATTGGAGTATGATGAGATATTCTCTCCAGTAGTGAGACATACGTCCATCCGCATTTTGCTCGCTATCGTCGCAGCTCATGACTTGGAGCAACTGGACGTGAAAACTGCTTTCTTCCACGGAGACTTGGATGAGACCATCTACATGAAGCAGCCAGAAGGATTTGTTGTAGATAGGAAAGAAAATTGGGTTTGCAAATTGAAGAAGTCTTTGTATGGACTTAAGCAGTGGCCTAGACAATGGTACAAGAGGTTTGACTCTTTTATGCTTTCACTTGGTTTTGATCGTAGCATCAAAGACGCTTGTGTGTACTTCAAGCATTTAAAGAATGGTAGATGAGTGTACCTACTCTTGTACATGGATGATATGTTGATTGCTTCCAAGGATAAGGCTGGAATCGATAGTTTGAAGCTAAATCTAAAAGCGGAATTCGAAATGAAAAACCTTGGAGAAGCAAAGAAAATTTTGGGTATGGAAATCCAAAGGGATAGAAAGCTAGGACTTTTGAGCCTCACTCAAAAGGAGTACATTCGAAAGGTGCTTGCTCGGTTTAGCATGGAAGGGGCAAAGGCAATCAACACACCCATGCCTTTGCACATACAGCTTTCTAGTAAAGGCTCTCCGATCTCGAAAAAGGACAAGGCTTATATGATGAAGGTCCCATATGCAAGTATAGTTGGCAGCTTGATGTATGCCATGGTCTGCACTAGGCCTGACATTGCACAGGCTGTTGGATTGGTGAGTAGATTCATGGCGAATCCAGGAAAGACGCATTGGGAAGCAGTGAAGTGTATCTTTAGATACCTAAGAGGAACTCCAAACCATGGACTTGTCTTTGACGGTAGAGGAAGAAATTTCAACTTGGTTGGATTTTATGATTCCGACTATGCCGGTGATAGAGATCGAAGGAAGTCAACCTCTGGATATGTGTTTACCATTGGTGGAACAACGATCAGTTGGAGAGCGAGGTTGCAGATGATTGTAGCTTTGTCTACTATAGAGGCAGAGCTCATAGCCGTGGTTGAAGCAGTTAATAAGGCGCTTTATTTAAGGCGATTGTTGTGTGATTTGAGCTTCGTATATGAAGGGGTGAATATGTACTGTGACAATCAGAGTGCAATTCACTTAGCTGAAAATCTGGCATTCAGCTCGAGGACGAAGCATATTGAGGTGAGAGAGTCGTTCCTTGTCTCGATGAGTGAAGAGAAGCTAGTTCGTCTTTAGAAAGTTCACACAAAGGAGAATGCAACAGACATGTTTACCAAGTCTTTGCATGTTGCTAAGTTCGAGCATTACTCCGACTTAATTCTCTTAATGAAGTGGTAGGTGCCATGAGGTGGCGGGGGGGGGGAGAGTTGAGATGGTTCATGGAGACGTTTGTTTTCATGGTGGAGATTGATAGGTTCTACATGGACTGGGTACTTCGAACACTTTGTTGACGGGCGATGATCTTATCGAAGTTCGTTGACAAAGTGTAATGGGTGATGGCATTGTCAAAGCTCATTGGAAAAGTATCCATCGCTTGATGCATGAAGGTGTAGATGAAATTGGAAGGCTTGTATGGAATTCGGTATCAAGGTGGAGATTGTTAAAATTGATACCCGAATTCGAAGAAGAAGAAGGAGCAGGCGAAACCCTAGAGTCGAAATCACCGAACGATGATTTGGAGCAGGAGGCGAAACCCTAGAGAGTATGATTTGGAGCGGTAATTTTAAGCGATGATTTGGAGAAAGGAGGAAGTCTGGAACGGTGGAAAGAATGCCGAACCAAAATTATCGTTCGATGTTTTGGTGTTTTGGAGCGGTAGAAGCTCGTTCAGACTTATAGTGGAAGATGTTTTGAAGCGGTGAAGATGAAGACCGAACCAAAAATTTCGTTCGGTGATTTGATGAAGGAGATGATGCCGCACGAAATCTTTCGTTTGGTATTTACCGAACCAAATGCATGCCGCTCCAAATTTTTCGCTTGGCATTTTGCTGAACCAATTGGCGCTGAACCAGATTCATGCCAAACCAAACCCCAGGGCTGCTATATAGCAGCTACCCCTTCTTATTTCTTCACTCTATAAATAGTGGAGCTTCTAGACAACAATGACAGCCGAAATTGAGAGCTAATTTCAGCCAATTTCACAGCCATCCTAGAGAGCTGAAACTCTGCAGAATTTTGTCTGTATTTCAAATTCTTCTTATGTATAGCCTCCAAAAGTGAATCAATCTTGTAACTCGAATCTTTCAGTAATTAATAAAATCTCTTCTCACCAAGTGGACGTACACTGCCCCGCAGTAGTAAAACTACTACAAATATTGGTGTTATTTCTTTTTCTGCATTGCATAGATCTGTGACTGTCTGTTTTGGTGTTTTTCTCTATTTGTATCGTCTCACTACAATCACGATCCAGTTGTTTTCCGCTACGTTAGGTTTTTTATTCTCTTGCCTGATCATCTGAAGGGATTTTCCCTACCAATCTGCAAGGCCTGTAAAATTTCTAATTTATCCATTTAGTTGTATAATTATCCGCTCTAGCTAGATATTTAAAATAAAGTAATTTTTTTAGGCCTTTTACCATCTAGGTGAAACCAAACTTTCGAAGTTTACTCTTATCGTGGCACAAAAGAATCACTACACAAAGCTGTATCATGGTGAAGCTGCTGAAAATATCCCAGCAGGTCTTGCTATTCATATACATATTTATATTTGGGCTAGATGAATGTTTTCACGTCCTTATTAACCGTTTATACTTTAGTTCTTTAAGCATTTAGCGCGCACGCGTATTATGTTGGTACTGTGGTAGATACAAAGGTAGTTCACCCTAGAAACTATGATTTCTTTATGTGTGCTCATGTTGGAATGATTGTAAGTTGTGCGGTTTTCTTTTTATGCCTTGATTAAAATGCTGCAATTAGTTATATCAACCAATTAATTATCATAACTATGTACTATTTTATGTAAATTTGGTTTGTATATGATAATTTGCTATATGCTTCAAGTAAAGCACCTCAAGACTTCTAAATAAATTGAAAATTATAGAAAGTAAATTTACCTTTCTTCTACTAAATGAAGACCTAAAATTCAGAATCCCAACCGAGAATGAAAATTTTGTCTTTGTGCTAGTACATTGGTATCGTTATTTATTATATACCTAACTATATGTAGATTTTATTCATAGAAACCCCGTTTCTCTGTCTTTGGAAATAGAACATATTCATGTTGAACAGAAGTAGTAATTTATTTCCCGATTTTCACACTTACTACAGTAGTATACAATGAATGTTCATGTAAACTTAATCATAATCTCCTATGTTTTATTTGTTTCCTTTATATGTCTGAAATTTAGGTTGTTACTAACTTTGCAAGTTATAGAAAATTAAGAATTAAAGATTAATATAGGCGAATGGTCAAACACTATTGCATCTAGGGTATATTGATGTTTCAGCATTTCTTCTAAAAAAATTTATATGTAATTATCCAGCTTTATGGAAGTGGGTAGGTCATCCATCTGGGATGTTGATAAAAACATTAACATTCGGTCATTATTGACTTTGTATTTCACTTCTTCTGCACATTGTGGCTGGGTGTTCTACTATGTACTTTGGTTTTGCTCATTTTAGTTTTTTTCTGAAGTAGTTTGAAAGAGCTATTTGTTATATGTGAATGTTAGAAATAATGAATAGTTCTTTGTTTGACCTGGTCATTAGCAATAACGTAGGAGAGATCCTATTTCTTAGGTAGTTCTTTAGGTTTTATTTATTAGCCTATAAATAGCTTTGTAATTTCTAGTTTATTTTAAAGCAATAACAATGTAGTTTCTTTTGTGCTTAAAATTATATCTCTCTCCTTCTCTCAATATAAAATCCTAACATGGTATTGGAGCTAGGTGGAAGAGAGAGGGAGAGGGAGGATAGAGAGTCCTAGTCTATATAAAAAAAATTGATCTCCTCAAATAGTAATGAAAAATCAGCTGCATAAATCACGTTACTCCGTTTAATAAATTGCTGCTGCCTCGAGATGCTCGCGATTGCTAGAATGATGAGAGGTTGCCGAACTTGACTATGTTGTGCCTCGTCGTAGTGCTAGGAGACGAACAGATCACTGTCTGAATTGATGATGACTTGATGATTTTTCGAGGACAGGTTTGGTTCGCGCAAATTAAAGGCGGAGGCTGGTGTCTGGAAAGGCGTGCAGATCTAGGGTTGCAGAGGTGATTGGTGATTGGAGGCCGCGATGTCGGATCTAATTGCGGTAGTTGCTTCGACTATGTGGTTGCGGTGACGTGTGGATTAGGGTGATGCAGCAAGTTGCGAAGACAGACTGGTAAATGTTTGTAATGGTGGTGCTGTGCAGGCTGTCGGATTGAAACAAATGTGCACAGTTTGCTGTGATATATGCAGCAGGATGAGGCAGGCAGAAGGTTGTATGTAGTGTGGAGTTTTATCTGAGCAGATGATGATTATATGGGTATGGGATTTCAGGTGATGTTTGTATGTTGTGATGAATATATGGTATTTTGTGAAGGTAGTCAGGTGCTGTGTATATGTTATGGCAGTGGTATGTGTAGTGGTGTGGTATGTTGTATAAGGAAGGCAGAAAAGTGAATGTTAATATTGTTGGGGAAGGCAGAAATGAGGACGGGGTGGCTGATGAAGTTGCAGTAAGGAAAATTGATGTGTACCGATCACAGGCAGCAAGAAGGTTTGAACTGATGCACTGTGATGGACTGTAGCAGGGGAGAGTGAAGCTAATGGAAGAAGTGGTGATGTAAAATTATTTTAAATGGAATAGATGTGAGGCAGGGGGTTATGTGACAATGGTTGATGGAATAGTTGCTGCTTGATGATGTTTTGGAAGAGGGTGGATAGGAAGGTGGTTATGTTGATTGAATGGTATGTATGAATGAATGGTTATGTATGAAAGGCAGAGGGTGGATGGGAAGGATGTATGAATGGTATAGCATATGAATTGTATGGCTATCGTTATGAGGAGGAGTTGTTTCTGCTTGAAGTTGATTTTGTTTCTGTCTGATGTACAGATGGAAAGTTGTGACTGTCAATACATAATTATTTGCCTAAAGTTGATGATGTTGGAGGACGAGGAGGAGTCAATGAAGATGGTTGGAGAAAATGGGATGCATGTAGAGTGTGCACAGAGGATGTGCATAAGTGCAACTACACAGTTAGAAATATGCAAATTGCAGTGGTGGCAGGGTAGTTTTGTAAAGGTATGTTGAGATTGATTGTTTGAAGATTGTTGGGATATGAAATGTTGAGATGTTGTGGTATGGTATGTTGAGATTGTTTTCAGGAGATAATGTAGTGTTGGAAGGACTGTATGGCTTGATAGTACGCAGTGGTCGAAGCAAGGCACTGCATGGGAGATTGATGTTGCAATGGCAGGGAAGTAATTGTGCAGGGGTAAGTGCAGATGGGAGTAAATGTGATATGGCAAAATGGTGTGTATTGTTTTGTGGTTATTGGAACTGAAGGCATGTGATTGTTGCAATGAGTTGTAGTAGGATATGGTGGAAGTTAATGTTAGGATGACGAGGAAGACGTTCAACAGAACGTTGGTTGCAGATGTGATAGCGAAGAAGACGAAGTCAGTAGTGAGGTTGGACGTTTGTGGAGTGCTCGTGAACTGTTTGATAATATGCCTAAGAGAAGATAGGCATGCCTACAAGTGAAGTAGGCAAGACTGCAAGTGAAGCAGTAGTGGTTTCGTGTCATCCAACAAGCAAAGGAAGAAGAGCCGCAGCTCTAGCTTGTTGGGGGGATGACAGATACAGTAGTATCAAGAGACGACCCGAGTGGAGAGGTCGATAAGGAAACCAAGAGTAGTTGTTTGGTTAAAGTACCAATCAACACGAAACAGTTGAGCATGTCCAACCAGGTAGAGGTGAAAGTTGTGATCGAGTTCGTCTATGCAAGACGAAAAAAAATTAAGAATCGCAGTTCATTGCTTTATAAACTGGATGTTAGCACATCTAGTTTAAGGGAGGGTGTTAGAAATAATGAATAGTTCTTTGTTTGACCTGGTCATTAGCAATAATGTAGGAGAGATCCTATTTCTTAGGTAGTTCTTTAGGTTTTATTTATTAGCCTATAAATAGCTTTGTAATTTCTAGTTTATTTTAAAGCAATAACAATGTAGTTTCTTTTGTGCTTAAAATTATATCTCTCTCCTTCTCTCAATATAAAATCCTAACAGTGAAGGAGCTTTAGTGTTTAGTTAAATTAATTAAGAAGCAAACCAAGTGTCCCGAGTTTGACTGGTAGAAGGTACGTGTAGCAGTTTATTAGCTAGCAGTATTAATTTTAAGAAAATACTAAACATCTACCAACACTTAATGTGTGGATTTTTAACATAAATATTTATTTACACTCACGCACTTATTTGTAGTTTTTAATTGACTATTTTTTCCATTGATTTTTCAACATATTTGATAATATATTTTCATATACAACCATCAGCGAATGGATATGAAGTGGAGTGGGCACGATCACTTAACCTGACATCTAAGCCAAAAACAAAGAGTATTCTTTCTTTCATGGAGCTATCAGTTTCATTGACCATCTACCTCACATTGTTCTTCTCAGGTATTTAGCTTCTTCACTTGTATGATTGATTTTAATAATTCCAACATTAATCTATTTGATAACTTATTCTTGGCGTTAATCTTCAATGACTGATTAAGTTAAATTATTCGATTATTGGTTTTTTTTGACTTATGGTTGGAAGTCCACCTTTACAAAATCTTTCTTTTATAGCTTGATAAATTCTTTTATCATATTTTTCACTTTGTACTATTATGATACATAATCGAAAACTTTCTAATAGCATGTTCTACTCGATCATGTTTTATTGTTATTATATTCTTATTTAATTGGGTTAAAAAGTTGAAGTAGTCTGTTGTAGCCACTTAGAAATTTGGTTATCTTAAGAAAATTATATCGCATCTCAACAATCTTTTTAGAGGATCGAATAATCCTCCTATAATAGTTACTAATAAACATCAGTTAATGCCATAATACGTTTCAAGAGTACCACGTCAGCGGCTCATGCAGAAGCCATCTACCGCCACATCAGCGGAGGTGAGTACCACATTGATTGCGTACTGGTGGGTCCCCTTCGCAGCCAAGTTGGGAGGTCTGAGTCTGTGAGCCACTTTCCTAAAGAGTAGGACTCATCTTGGATCTGTTTGCCTAGAGTCAGTTTGGGCATTCGGGTTTATTGACTCCGTGAAGTATTTTTCGGTTGTTTTGAACCAAGAGGAAACAGTGGGCTGTTTTTGGTCACCGCCGGTTTTGGGTGGAGATAAGGAAGCGACAAAGCTGGTGAGGATGGCCTTTCGGGAGGAGGTGAAGTTACCGTACCAAATCAAGTTCACTGTAATGGGGCCTGTAAGCAATGTGCCTTTGTGGTAAGTCATGGTTAAGGGTTGCTCTGGCTCCATTAGAGCATTAAGATGTCCGGATCCACTTGAAAATGTGAAGATGAAGCAAGTGAAGAGTAAGAAGATAATGGAAGATTTGGTCGCCACAGCGAGGATATTGTGAATGTGTAGAACCGAAGAGGAGTTGAGTTGGATTTGTGAAAAAATAGTGAGGATTGAGGAGTTCATATAGCGAGGAAATGGGAATAAAGAAAGGGGAAATGGTAGGAAGACACGGGGAAGGAAAGAGACGATAAATTGGACATAACTCCTGGTTCAAAAATGCTACTGTAACCGAAAGCTTGTTCGTCATTTTATGCGGCAGAAATATATGCGGTTAGATTTCCTTGCACCCCCTGAATTCAACAGTATAAAACCAGATCCGCGGTTTTTTACTAAAAATATTCGGGTGTTGCAGCAGCCTCCCTCGTGGTTAAGGCGCCACAGTTTTACTGAATGGGTAGAGATGACAACTGGAACATGGACATTGCACGTCCATGAACAGTTGTGAATGTTAGTATGTTACTTCACTTTGATAGTAGCAGGTATTTGGTGAAGTTATCCAACTCTCTTGTTCCACGAAAGAACTTGAAATTGTATTACCTTTCAGTTTTTTTCCCTTGGTTGAAGAATTGCTTTTACTTCTTGAAAAAAGTAAGCTCTTGTTGGAAACACTTTCGGTGAGTGGTTGCTGTGTTTCAAATGAAACAAAGCTTGTTTGATACTGACATTAATTATAAAAAAATTCTTTAGCTAATACGACTAAAAATAAGGCAAATGAAAAAAAGAAAAAAATTCATCCATTTTTTTTAAAATACACGCGACAAGTAAAAAGAAACAATAGTAATTAAAGTATGACTGCTGTTCACGCGACAAGTAAATAGAAACAACAGTGTTTAAAGTGTGAATATGTATTACCTTTCTGTAAATTTCCAGACCTTAGTTCTTCTTGTTGATAATGTCGTAGGCTCTTCTCTATGTCATCTATCTCTAGTTCTTTGTTGCACCAGCTGTTCATGCTGCGTTCATCTAACATCTAGTCATCCTTTGCTATACAGGTGTACAAAGCATTCCTTTGCTATATGGAAGATTGCTAGCTAAAGTTGCTAATAAAAGGTACGTTTTTATACATTTGAATGTATACGCTATTATGAAGGATATTTTGTCATATATGATATAAATCCGATTTTATTTTGATCGTGTAAATATATATTGAATTGGGGTGTGCGGGAAAGCACTAACCGTGCAAAGGAAGCGCTGTCGAAAATTCATAAAATCCGAAGTTTATAAAAATCAACAAAGTTTATAAGAATTAACTAAGTTAACCAAGTTTATAAAAATTAAATAATTTTCTAAAAATTAACCAAGTTTTATAAAATTAAATTAATATCCAAATATTAATAAAATATTATAAAATTTAAAATAAATTTATGAAAATTAACTAAGTATAAAAATTTAACTAAGATAACTAAGTTATATAAAAAATAATCGAAATTAATTTCTTTTACTTAATTTATAAAAATTAACTAATTTTTATAAAAGTTAACTACGTTATCAAGTTTTATACAAATTTAACTAGGTTAACTAAAAGTTTATAAAAATTAACTAATTATTATAAAATTTAACTAAGTTATATAAAAATTAACTAAAATTATTTAACTAATTTATAAACTAAGTCTTATAAATATTCAACTAAGTTAATTAAGTGAGTTTTATAAAGTTAACTAAGTTATATAAAAATTAACTAAGTTAATTGAGTTCTACAAAAATCAACAAAAAATTAAAATTTTTAATTAAATTAACCGAAGTTTATGAAATTAATTTAGTTTTATAAAAATCATGTTCTCTATTTTGAAATCTTTGTTAAATTGTTATAAAAATTGACTAAGTTTTATAAAAATTATCTAATTTTTATAAAAATTAACTAAGTTAACTAAGTTTTACAAAAATTAATTAAGTTTATAAAAATTAACTAAATTTAGAAGAATAATAATAATATAATATAATAATAATAATAGTAATAAAATAAAATAATAATGTTAATAATAATAATATAACAACAACAACAAATTAACTAAGTTTAAAATAAGTAACTAAGTTAATTAAGTTTTATAATACTTAAATAAGCCAACAGTTTTTTATAAAATTTAATAAGTTTATAAAATTTAATCAAGTGTTATAAAAATTAATAAATTTATAACGATACACATGCAATTGTTGAATAAAGTATTTTAAACAAAATTTACATCCATTCAGGAAATTCCATATGTTATTGATATTGTTTCCATGTGATTATATAAATTAACTAAATTTTATAAAATTAAATAAAGTTTATATAAATCAATTTAAGTTTATAAAAATTAACTAAGTTAATCAAGTTTCATATAAATTAATTAAGTTCCATATAAGTTAATTAAATTTATATAATTAAGTTTCACACATACACATACATACATACATACATACATACATATATATATATATATATATATATATATATATATATATGTGTGTGTGTGTGTGTGTGTGTGTAGTTATAATTGCTAATTGTTGAATTTCTTTTTCATAGGTAATTACCCATCTATGGTGCATACAAATGGCAACATGCTGTTGTATATTAGCGATTTGAAGTTCTTTTGAAGTAACAACTTTTTTGGTTTGCACAATTAATCGTCATGTGTAGTACGATCTTTTTATCACTTGTATTATTTACACTTCTAATGTAACATTCATTAAATGTTACGGTAGTTATGCATTATCTATATGAATGTTGAATGGTTAGTTATTTTTCGTTTAATGCGATCTATATGATTGTGTGAAATGATACACTGTGTTTATGTAAATTTGTCGATTATAATGTGATAATGGATACGTACGTACTGCAAAAATGATTTTTAAAACGCTGTTAAGAACGCCATGAATTAGACTTTTTATAGCATGTTCAAAATGCTAGAAAAAACATGTTTTTTTAAAGTGTTTTTTCGGTTGCAATAAAAGGTCACTGATTTATTATAACATGTTGATTTACAGCGTTTATAAAAACTCTGTAAAGCCTTTTATAGTATATTAAGAATGCCATTAATAAAACTTTTTATAGCATGTTCAAAACCCTTTAAAAAACATGTTTTTTATAGCGTTTCTTCTGTTGCAATAATATGTCATTGATTTATTACACTATGTTGATTTACAACGTTTATAAAAACGCTGTAAAAGCCTTTTATAGCATTTTTTAAACGCTATTAAAGGGTCGTTTTGTTGTAGTAAATAGCAAGGATTTAAGCCACATGATTTCTGCGACAACACCAACAACACTTTGATACTTAGCTTCTGTGTTTGATCTAGACATAGTTGGCTGCTTCTTTGAGCACCATGATATAATATTTCTTCCAAAATACACACAATATCCACTCATTGATCTTTTATCATCTTTATCAGCTGCCCAATCAGCATCGGCAAAAGCATTGATATCCAGTGACTTGTTAGTATAAAGCTTCAACCCATAATCTATTGTTCCTGCAAAATATCTAAGGATTGTTTTTACTACTTTTCAATGTTTACTTGATGGATTTTGCATGAATAGACATACCTTATTGATGCTAAATGTTATCTATGGTCTTGTGATAGTGATGTACTGCAAAGCCCCTACAATGCTTCTATATTGGTGTGGATTGTCTATAGGATCTCCTACATTCTTTGATAGTTGAAGGTTGCTAACCATAGGAGTAGGTAATGCCTTTGCCTTATCCATGCCTGCTCTTTTCAAAACTGATTGAATATAGTTCTTTTGACTAAGATGAAGCACTCCCTTTCTTTGGCTCTTTTGCTTCAATTCCTAAAAAGAAGTTCAATTGTCCAAGATCTTTCAACTTAAACTGATTATTTAGATAATGTGCCAGCTTATCTATATTAGATCTGCTACTTCATGTAATGATAAAATCATCTACATACACTAGAACATAAATGGTATAATTGCTGCTCCTTTTAATGAATAATGAATTATCTGATTTTAGGGGGTGGTACTCCAATCTTACTAGAGTTCCTTTCATCTTTTCAAACCACACTCTGGGTGCTTGTTTCAGTCCATAGATGGCTTTGTTTAGTTTGCATACCTTCTGCTGTTCACTATTACATTCAAACCATTGAGGCTGCTCCATGTAAATCTCCTCTTCCAAGTCTCCATTTAGAAAGGCATTATGAACATCTAGCTGTTTAACTGGCCAATCATTATGTAGTGCTATAGTAAGCACTACCCTGATGGTAATGAGCTTTATTACTGGTGAAAAGGTCTCTTTAAAATCAAAACCCGGTAGTTGAGTGTATTCTTTTGTCACAAGCCATGTTTATGCTTAGCTACAGTCCCATTTGCATTATGCTTCACTATATAAGTCCACTTGCAACCTACCACCGATATGTTTTTGGGTAAAGCAACTAAATTCCATGTGTTGTTGTTCGTTAAAGCTTTATATCCTTTTTCCATAGCCTTTCTCCATTCAGTATACTTCACTGCCTATTCGTAGGTTGTTGGCTCCTGTTGTGTACAATGAGCTGTGTAAATCTTTGGTTTAAAGATCCCTCATTTAGCCTCTTGTCATCATGTGGTGTCCCTGATGATGTTTTTCTACTTCAGTTGATGTCTCTTTCTATGTGTGTTCCATCATATTGTCTGGTGGGTTGGTTTGACGAATATTTTGGGGTGATAAACCATATCCTTCATTCTGCTTGTTCAAGTCTCTCTGAGTCACTATTAATAAGATTCTCACTACTACTTGTTGTAGATGTAACTGGTGTGGGTGAATTATGGTTGTCTACATCATCTGTCACTGGCGTGTCATACCTCTCAACATCTCTGACATATAAGGTATGAATGTTATGGACTTTTGTGGGTTTATAACTTTGCTTGTACTCTTTATTTCACTGCTGGAAAATGAAAATATTCGCTCATTAAACATCACATGTTTAGACATTATAATTTTTCCATCACTAGTCAAACATTTGTAGCCCTTCTGACTTGTTCCGTATCCAAGAAATATGCATGGCGAATATTGAAAATCAAGTTTATGAGTGTTATAAGGTCTTAGTAGTGGGAAACATAAACATCCAAACACTTTCAAACTCTTATAATATGGTTTTATGCCAAGTAATGCTTCAGAAGGACTTATATTTCAATATATTGGTAGGTAAGAAATTGATTAAATGTACTTCAGTGGAGAATGCTTCAGGCCAGAATTTTAAGGGCAAAGATCCCTGAGCTAGTAAGGTCAACCCCAACTCTACTACATGCCTATGCTTTCTTTCCACTATTCCATTCTGTTGAGATGTATGAAGACATGTATACCTATGAACTATGCCTCTTGCAGTGAAGTATTCTTTCAAAGGTTTGAACTCTGAACCTCCATCTATTTGAAAAACTTTTACCTTCCTTTCAAGTTGTCTTTCCGCCTGTGTAATGTACTGTCTCACAACTTCACTTGCTTCAGATTTTGATTTCAAGAAGTATATCCATGTGTATCTAGTATATGCATCTACAAATGCAATGTAGTATCTATACCCGTAGTCAGAGTTTATGGGTGTAGGACCCCATAAATCACATCCAATAAAATCTAATGGGTGATTGTATGTTGTCTTGGACAGATTGAAAGGTAATTTATGACTTTTGTTTAATTGACATTGACTGCATATATAGGTAACATAGTATTCACATATGATAAGTTCTCTTTATTCAACACTTGTTTCATTACACTTACAATTGGATGACCAAGCTTTTTATGCCATATATCATAACTATCTTCTATTTTATTATCAACTAGATTACAACATACCAATTTATCTTTGAGCTTTGCAATAGTTCTGAGATTAAATTTGTACAGTCCATCATGCAGCTCCCCTGCAATAAGATTTCTCCATTCATATTGTCTCTAATTAGACAAATTTTAGGATGAAATTCAAAGAACACCCCATTATCTTTTGCGAACTGTAAAACACTAATCAAATTCTTCTTGATATGAGGCACTCCCAAAAGATTTTTAGAAGCAAGGTTCTGTCTCTTCTAAAATATTCAATACATGTATATCCTACATGAGTTATATTTAATGGAGCACCATTCCCCATATAAATTGAGTTTTTTCCTTCATATGCAATTCCACCAAGATTTAGATTCTGAAGGTTATTGGTAACATGGCGTGTTGCACCTAAATCAGGAAACCATGCATCATCTTGTATATTTGCATCTTTGGCCAGTACATCTTGATTCAGTTAGAGAGGTTTGATTTCTTGAGTTAAACTTTGCATCAGGTTGAAATTGACTTAGGTTAGCATTGTAAGGATAGGTTCTTGGAGTTTTGGATGGGAGAGACTTGTTGGTTACTAGTAAAGTTAGAATCAAATCTGAAATAGCATTTGAGTGCAGTGTGACCGAGCTTCTCACAGATCTATCACCTTGGTCTGTTGTTGGTATTTCTACCTCTTCTTCTTCCTCTACCATACATACCAACTCTTCCAAACATCTGACCACTTCTAACTGCTTGAACACCTCTTGCATTGTTCATTAAGGATTCTGGTTTAAGGTTGTATTGAGTGTTCTTATTTCTTGAATTTTTAGCATAGTTGATAGAAAATTCTTGTGTTGGAGTATTTCTTTGTTCCAGTCTGCCTTCATGTGCAAGAAGAACCAAGGTCACATACTGCACTCATGGCGTAGTTTCTTTTGAGGATATCACTACTATAATTGCCTTAAAATCATTATTAAGGCCATTGAGGATAGTAAGAACTTGTTCGGTTTCATTCACTTTATGACCGGATGATTCTAGTAAATCACAGTGTTTTTATTTTGCTTAGATACTCCCTGATGCACATATTCTCATTCTTGATATTCTGTAGTTGTCTCTTGTAACTAATGATTCTTGTTGCAGCTTGAGAACTGAAGTTTTGATGCATTGCATTCCAAACTTCTTGAGAGGTTTTACATCTTATTACCTGTGATAGAAGGTTGGTAGTGATTAAGGAGAGAAGCCATGAACACAGCAACCTATCTTGTCTTTGATATGTCACAAATTCTGGATTAATGACGAGTTGTCCATCTTGGTTGGTGATAAACTGAGGTGGTGATGTTGATGTAGAATCAATGAAACTTTGTAGACCATATCCCCTAATAGCAGTTTTGATTTGAAACTTCCATAATAGAAAGTTGTTTTCGTCCAACGTTACGGTGATCAGTTGTGTTTGTGGATTGATAATTGATTTTAGGGATTCTTGTAATGAACGTAGGCTTTTCGTCCTTCAAAAGTCGATACTAATACATCCACGGTATTCACGTGCCGAGCATCCGAGTGCCGAAAAGACATATTGTTTGGGGAAAAAGAAAGAAAAAACAAAACAAAATCTCACAACATGACGAGCAATCTATAATATAACAATGGTCTTTACAAAAGAAAAACTGAATTTTATTATACATATATCAATCAGAGTCACCTAATCAATCAACAGCCTGGACAGTTATAACAACCTGTTCTCACAATTGCTAATAAATATAAACAACCAATGCAGCGGAAAATAGAATATACGTGAATACGATTTGTAGGCATCCAGCTCGTCTCCCGAAGCTCCAAGTATCCAAACTGAATCTGTAAATATGCTCGGTCTGACCCGAGCAATATAAGAAAAATAATGTTCGGATCAGTCTGGTAAACCAGCGTGAGAAACACACCTCAATTGAATTTTAATGTTATAAAAAATCTTTTGAAATTAAAGGTATCTCGTAAGACCACGCCGCACATAAATACAGACGGGTTTTTACCTTACGATAACCAAAACATTTCTATAGAAAATCCAATGATATTATAATAATGTCTAGGATATAAATACATATTAATCATAGCTGAAATTGTAATAGTATTAAATTTCAGCATAATAGGTTTACAATTAAGTCCGCACGACGCTTATTGGAGAACGGATTCCAACAATGGCAAAGTAAGGGACTACCTTCCGTACAGTACATCTCTAAATAAAATGTACCTGGGGTCTGACCCTGAACTTGGTTCACCCCTACCAACACAGAACCGGGCTACAACTAAACTTCGGTAGTACCGAATATGTCATCATCTCGGTTGCTTTCCAACCTTAATCGAGAGCCCTCACGCACAACCAAATCCATAATATGATGATCTAGAATGGTGATGACATACCCTAATGGGAGCGACCCACATAGCCCTACTACATCTACCCTGTTTTAACCATTTTCGGGTTGTGAGGCTTGATTCTACGATTACCTTTTATATAGCAATTCCACTTGGAATGCTAACACTGCCCTCTAAGTAGAATTTCAATGCTAGCATTCATCCATACAAGTTCGTTCTGGGTCTAAATGAAACCGAAGGCACTACTTCTACTACATCCATTTTGGAATCATCATCGGGATTAGTAGCAAGTAACCCTTACACTTCAAAGAGCTCTGTCTTCGATCGTCTTCAAGATGTTTACCATTCGAATGCCTTTGCTAGTTCGAAGTGGTTTTCGGATAAGATATCCAATCTCGATCTCTCCGAACTGACAATGATTGTTAAAGCTGGTCAAGTTTTGATAGTCGGTTATTTAACTATCAAATAAACAAACAAGCATCGATCAAATTGGGAATTTATTTCCACAGGGAAACTAACATTGGTTCAGCATATTGTTATCCGGGTTTTTAACCCATCAGGATCCAATAGAAACTAGAGCAGCTTTACGACATCAGAATGGCTCAAAAGTTGACCAAGAAAGAAAAAGAAATAGGTTAAAGAAAACCAAGCCATATTACCAAAGCAACGACTGAGTTCGACTAAAGCAAGAGACCAACATCCATTCAGGCCGATCAGCAGTCAAAGCATAACCCACTAGTAGATTGTCATCAAAACGGAGCAACGTGTAACAAGACTACACAAACAACGTCAATACAAAGCCATAAGGGGATTCCAGACTTGGAACTCCAAAAACAATCGAACTGATTGGATCGCTAATGATCCATACTCGATGGATCGCCAACGATCCATGCAAACATGATGGTTCGCTGAGAGAAGCAGGGGCTAAGGAGCCCAGAAGATAGAAATAGAAATGTAGAAAATAATTATTGTATGGACCGCTAGCAATCCATACACGATGGATCGCTAGCAATCCATACGAAGCCACGTTACTTGCGACCTAGTATGATGAAGTGATGGAGAGAGAGCAGCTAAGTCATTAGCTCACGAGCGAGTCAAATCTATGGATCGCTAGCGATCCATGGTTTTTGGCTCGGGCCGCGAGCCAAACTCCTCTAGGTCGTCCTATGTCCATCTGTGATCAATTGGTGAAGTGGCCTGGCCCAGAAGCTCTCCGATCTCTATAAATATCGTCCTGCCTGCAACATAAAGATGATCTTCTCCGGACTGGTTGTTGAAGCTCTATTGGAAACTTTCTTCACTCTCTACCTCTCACAACAATCTCCAAAGAAATTCATTGCGATTCTCCAGTGGATTCCTAATCTGGGGATTCAATCTAGCTAAGGATAATCAAAAGCCTTGTAAGCAAACACTACTTGTAATGGCAATCGGTCTGTAATAAAACTATAAAGTGGATGTAGGCTTCGTTAACAGCCGAACCGCTATAAAAATTCCCTATCTTCTTTCTTTTACTGTTATTTTTCTATACCTATTATCTATGATATTGCTATGTCAGAACAGGGCTGGTGCTTTCAAACTCAAACCAGGGTGTTGATCCATTTTTTGGGTTAAAATTTTGGTGCTTTCACTGAGTAATCCAACTCTGGATCTAGATCTAGCTATCTACTTTGGATCCCATAGGTCCAAAAGTTAGATCTATAATCTTTGCCTGAAGAATCTACCACTTGAAATCAATGGCTCCTGGAAGAAGAAGAATCGCCTTTGGAAGATCTATAGGGGCAGTAATAGCTGGAAAAGATTTTAATGCCCAACAAACTGAAGTAAATGGTGCTAACTTAGGAATTCAGGCGCCAGCATCCTTCAGCCAACACGAAGTTGTCACCAGGGATGAGTTGAATAAGATGGTTAATGAGATCAACCAGAAAATGGAAAATAATCAAAAGGCTCTAATGGATAAACTTAACGCTCTCTTAACCCTACATTCAAACCCTACTCTAAGGATTATGACTGAACCCGCGATTGCTATAGAACAGGAAAATCCCTCTGTTTCGGGTCTACATAGAAGAAACGGAAAACAACCACAAAAAAGGGTGACAGCAGGACATAATACTGAAGAGAAGTGAATACTCCACCCGCCGTAAGGCAACAATTTTGAACTTGAATCAGAGGGCCAAGACCCCGCAAGAAGATATAGTTATGAATCTCTTCGATTCAGAAGATGGAGAGCAAGACAACCAAATGAAAGAAAATGCCAACACATTCGATGATGGTAGAAATGTCCAAACTGCCCCAATTTGACCAACTGCGAGCCAACGGGGTCCCGTGGGAGTGGCTTTCCCGAAGATATGAGAGCCTAGGCTTCAGCCCACGCGCCAAGACCGTTTGCAAAGCCAAACACTTGGTGTAGTGACTGATTGCCATTCCCAGGATTACTGGACATCAGAAGCATACATAGTAGACATGGTCAAACGGTTGATAGACGAGAGTAAAAACCGAAAAGATGATGAATGGGGATCTGCTCCAAGTCGGACTCCCTTCACCGATGAAATCTTGAATGAAAGGTATCCAGACAAATTCACTATGCCAGTTATCCCCTCCTACGATGGGACAACAGACCCAAAACCTCATCTATACAAGTATAGCTGGTATATGGACGGAGCCAACGCTCCAGAGGCAGTTCGTTGCCGATGTTTCCCTATCTTCCTAGAAGGAGTTGCGTTTATGTGGTTCAACAGACTTCCCCCGAGATCTAGTTCTACCTTTGACCAACTTGCAACAAAATTTCTTGACCAGTTCAGGTTCCATACCACGCAACCAAAAGATGTCATGTCCCTATCCGGATTGTTCCAGGGACGCAACAAGTCGCTGAAATCTTTCATGAACCGGT
Organism: Allium fistulosum; assembly: GCA_030737815.1. Classification (NCBI taxonomy): domain Eukaryota; kingdom Viridiplantae; phylum Streptophyta; class Magnoliopsida; order Asparagales; family Amaryllidaceae; genus Allium; species Allium fistulosum. The sequence goes on from CM060904.1 coordinate 923,538,584, forward strand.
TCAATACCACGGTGACAGAAGTAAGCAACCCCAATGAGGACATGGTTTTTATGGCGTTAGTCCGTGCCATTCATCCGGAGACTGAATTCGGAAAATGGATTAAAATAAAACAACCTACCACCAGGAATGATTTCAATCGTAAAGCAAGCCAGTACTTAAGATTGGAGGAAGCACAAGAGCTGGAAAGAAATTCTGCTAGTGTGCAACAGATGAACATTGGACAGAGCGACGTGGCGACGAGTCAAAAAACATGCATTTCTGGAACTTCTCAAGGAGTCGCGGGGAAAAGATGGGAATCAAAAGAGGAGAAATCAGAAATCCGAAAAAAGAAATAACAGTGGCAACAATAAAAGATTTAAAGAGTTTAGACATGAAGATTATACCCCTCTAAATGACACTCCAGTAAATATTTATCTCACAACATAAGAAACTGAAGAATACAAGAAACCTCATAGAAGAGAGGTAACTGAGCAGCAAAAGCGCTCAGAGAAATTCTACCGCTTCCACGAGACACATGGCCACAATACAAAAGAATGCCGCCACCTAAAGGATCTCATTGAAGGGTTGATCTAAGACAATAAGCTCCAGCAGTACGTGAAAAGGCCACAAATACCCAATCAACCAGCGGCCCCTCAACCTCCTAGAGAACAAATAAATCAAGTTGGAACTAGTGACGAAAGGTCAAAACGAACCGACTAGAGGCTTATTATTGGAACGATATCTGGGGGACCACACCCCGTGCAATGGAGTTTGGGAGAAATGGAACGGTACGTGAGTTCGTTGAAACATGCTCCGTAAGACTCATGCCTCACAGTAGATGATGAAACTCTGGTCAAGCTGCAAAAGGTTTTGAGTGACGATATAGTGTTCCGCAATCGGGACATTGAAGGAATCGAAGCTCCTACTCTCGATCCAATGGTGGTGACAGTAGGAATCGGACCCGCCGTAGCTCGACGAGTGTTGGTCGATAGTGGCAGTTCTGTTAATAACTTTTCAAACGTACTTTTGACTAGATGAAAATTAGCATAAAAAGCGTGTCTCCAAGCCAAACAAAGATCCAAGGGTTCACTGGCGAGCCCAAGCAACCTATGGGAACAATTGACCTGCCAGTGGAGCTCGGAGAGGGCAATCGAAGAGTCACCCTCATTCAGACTTTTGTAGTTGTGGATGAAATGTCAGCATATAACGGCTTCTTGGGGCGGCCCGCTCTAGCGGATTTCAAAAAAGCTCTGGCTCAATGGTGTCTGACCATGAAGTTCCCTACTGCAAATGGAATCGGAGTGGTGAAAGGAGATCAGTGCGCTGCCAGAGAATGTTACATTACATAATTATACGAGTCCAAAAGAAAGGAAAAAGGAAGGACGTGGGGAGAGCTCTCCACATCTGTGAACCCTCCGAATAGCAACTACAGAGCCACACCTGCCTTGGGGACCATAGCCGATTCGACAAGGCTTTGGACCTTAGGAAGAAGAGCTCAGGGGAGGAACGATTGGTGCCGGCAGAATTGACGATGTCCCTTCAAGTCGACATGGATGACCCAACTAAAGTTTTGAAAATCGGATCACATCTTGGAAACAAGATGCGTATGGAGCTTACCAAATTTCTCCGCGCCAACTTGGATGTGTTCGCCTGGACGCATTCCGATATGTGTGGGGTGTCTCCGGAAATTGCATGTCACACGCTCAACATAGACCCCAAGTTCACACGAGTAAAGCAAAAAAGGCACAGCTTAGATCCCGAACGATCCAAGGTGCTAAGAGAAGAAGTGGACAAGTTAATGGCCAACGACTTTATCCGTGATGCAACCTATCTAGACTGGATATCTAATCCGATCTTAGTCAAAAAGTCCAACTGGAAGTGGCGACGAGAACTCAGACCTAAACATGGCTTGCCCAAAAGACAGCTTCCCTCTCCCTAGAATAGATCAACTTGTGGACGGAACGGCAGGACACGAGCTGCTATTATTCATAGATGCATACTCAGGGTACAACCAAATCCTGATGCACGAACTCAATCAAGAAAATACCAGCTTCATCACCGACCTGGGCCTATACTGCTACAGAGTAATGCCATTTGATTTGAAGAACGTAGGAGCAACTTATCAAAGGTTGGTAACTACCATATTCAAGCGGCAAATTGGGGAAACGATGGAGGTTTATGTAGACGACATGTTAGTCAAATCGCGAGTAGCTGTTAACCACCTGGACAACCTCGTTGAACTGTTCGAAATACTCCGAAAGTATGTGATGAAACTCAATTCACTTAAGTGTCACTTTGGAGTGGCCTCTGGGAAGTTAATATAATTCATCATAAGTGCCAGGGGCATCGAAGCAAATCTTGAACAAATCACGGCACTACGGGAAGTCCAAGCTCTGAAGAATAAGAAGGAACTACAAAGTTTGAATGGAAAAGAAACGCTAAGTCGATTTATCTCGAAAGCTACCGACAAGTGTATACCATTCTTCGATGCACTGAAGAAAGGAAAGAAGAACTTCGAATGGAGTGAGGCTTGTCAAACAACATTCGAAGAAATGCTGCAGCATATGGAGGCTCCGCCAATCCTATCAAAACCCATGGATGGAGAAGACTTGTTCATTCACTTAGCAATCTCACCCCATGCATTGAGCACCGCTCTGGTGCATGAAGAAGCAAAAATCCAGTGACCCGTGTATTACATTAGCAAGTGGTTCACTAGAGCAGAGAAAAACTATTCGAAATGAGAAAAGCTAGCGTATTGCCTTTTGATCTCATCTAGGAAGTTACGGCCGTACTTTCAGGCTCATCCAATTAAAGTGTCGATTGACCAGTCCCCGAAACAAGTGTTATACCGACCAGAAACTTCTAGACGACTACTTAAGTGGAATATAGAGTTGAGTCAATATGATATCACATACCACCCAAGGAAAGCCATCAATGGGCAAGATTTAGCCAACTTCATCGCCAAATTTACTATATGGGATGACGAGGAAGAAGTTCAGTTGGAAGTAGACACGCAATGGAAGCTCTTTGTCGACGGCGCATCTAACAACCTCTATTCGGGAGCAGGAGTAGTGCTTAAAACCCCCGAAGGGCGAGCCATTAGCTATGCTTTACGCTTGGAATTCCCTGCTACAAATAACAAAGCGGAATATGAAGCACTAATTGCTGGACTGAAAGTTGTGAAAGAACTCAAGATAAAATCTATTCACATATACAGTGACTCCCAACTAGTCGTCTGTTAAATAAAAGGGGAGTACCCGGCATGTGGGGAGAATCTTGCCTCGTACTTGTCCAAAGTACAAGAACTGCTAAGAGACATCGAGCACTACACTATAACTCACATTCCACGAGAGAAAAACACCAAGGAAGATTATTTGGCCAAACTCAGTTGTTGGGACTAGTCCCAGTTGAAACCCTAACCAACCCAAGCATAGACGAAATGGACGTCGACTGGATCCTCGAAATCACCATCGGACCAGATATGTGGATGACACCAATAAAGGAGTATTTACTTACAGGGATCCTTCCAACTCATCGAAATCAACGAAAAAAGCTTCCCCAAAAGGCACCGTGATTCATGATACAAGATGGAGTACTCTACCGAAGGGGATTCTCGACCCCCCTCCTAAGGTGCATATCCAATGACGAAGCTCGACGAATCCTAAAAGAAGTGCACGAAGGCGAATGTGGAGACCACATTGGGGGAAAATCCTGGCAAAGAAAGTCCTCCGATATAGATACTTTTGGTCGATAGTAAACCGCGATGCTGCAGATTACGCCAGGAGATGCGATCGCTGCCAAAGATTCAAAAAAATTAAAAGAACTCCTTCAATAGAGCTAACACAGATGGTCAGCCCATGGCCATTCGCAATATTGGTAATAGACTTGATTGGCATCCTACCGATAGCAAAAGGAGGAGCCAAATATGCTATAGTTGCCATAGATCATTTCACAAAATGGGCCGAAGTGGAACCACTAGCCACTATAACCACAAAGAAAGTCATTAACTTTGTTACTAATATTTGTAGGTTTGATGTGCCACAAAAAATTATCGCTGACAATGGAACCCAATTTGAAAGCACCGAGTTCAAAGATTTTTGCAAACGCTTCCGGATTGAGAAAAGCTTCTCAATAGTAGCTCATCCGCAAGCAAATGGGCAAGTGGAAGCAATAAACAAGATCATCAAATCCACCATCAAAAAGCGACTAACTAAAGCCAAGGGAAACTGGGTCGATGAACTTCCACTTGCACTATAGGCTTACCGAACCACCCACAAAACGGCAACCGACCACACTTCATTCGCCTTGGCGTACGACTCAGAGGCAATGATCCCTGTTGAATTGGAAGTCCCCTCGCACCGAAGGCAAAACTTCAATCAAAAGTAAAACGAGCAGCTGCTACTCGAATCGCTAGATATGATCGATGAAAGAAGGGAAGATGCTGAGTTGAGAACCGCCGCCCACCAAAAAAGGATCGCACGATACTTCAACTCCAAAGTTCACAACCAAACTTTCGAAGTTGGAGATCTTGTGCTCAAGCGAGTCTACCCCATTCTGGGGGCCTTCGGACCAAATTGGGAAGGAGCATATGTCATCAATCAGAAGCTAAGAGACAAAACTTTCAAGCTAACGACCGTTGACGGAATTCAAATTCCCAGGGCCTGGAATAGCGAATCACTCCGCCGTTACTTCGTTTGAAAGCTGTTTTATGTACTCTTTATTTTTTAGCAAATAAGCCGTCCCGAAATGCCGGGGGCATTGTAAATAGGCAAAAAATCTGCACTGCCTTCCTTAAAAATTCGATTCCCTTTTTTTGAACTTACAAAACTGTATTCATATTAAATACCCACCGGGTCGACGGAAGCAAATCGATTCAAACCGCTGGATTGAACCTGATCCTTGCCTTCTAAAAACCGGTGTTGCTCCGGCAACGTCGAGAAGGCCCAAAACATACGCTCCTCGCGTTTCTCGGAGATAGGCAACGCCGAGGAGCACCAAAAGCCGCGCATTCCATAAGCCGTGCCAAAACTTACGCTCCTCGCATTGCCTGAAGATAGGCAACGCCGAGGAGCACCAAAAGCCGCGCATTTCATAAGACGTGCCAAAACTTACGCTCCTCGCGTTGCCCGGAGATAGGCAACACCGAGGAGCACCAAAAGCCGTGCATTCCATAAGCCGCACCAAAACATACGCTCCTCGCATTGCCTGGAGATAGGCAATGCCGAGGAGCACCAAAAGCTATGCATTCCATAAGCTGCGCTAATACATACGCTCCCCGTGTTGCCCGAAGATAGGCAACGCCGGGGAGCACCAAAGGCCGTGTATTTCGTAGGTCGTGCACTGACTCTTAAAAAACTTAAGTTCTCCACAGTGTCTGAAGAAAGGCAACACCGAGGAACGTTGCCGAAAAATCATGCTCCTAAAGTATAAACTCCTCACGTTGATCAAAGATAGGCAACGTCGAGGAGCATCAGAATCGAATTGACGGGCCATATCGATTCCGAACACTGCGCATCTCATAACCAGTGCGCCAGCCACTTCTATGATTGGGAATAATGGGCACAACTCCAATAAAATTGAATTGCTATAAACCAACGGGAAAGTTTCAACTAATGACATTTAATGATTAAAGCTGCCCTCAGTCAACCCATGCAATATGCTCCTAAAAAACGTGCATATGTTGCATGCCTACTGGAATATCACAAGAAACTTGGATTACATTTAAAAGTTGCAAAACTCCAAAAAAGGAAAATCAAGCTGCGATTTAGCCAAATTTTGAGTTTAATATGAAAGTTATCTAACTATAAGTTATCGGTCATTTGAAGTAATAGCCTTGTGAACTGGGGGCATACACCGGTATTCAAATAAAAACAACTGAAAAAAATAAGTTCACAAGTTCTATTACTCCATATAAAGGATTGTTTCTCCAAATAAAGAATCTTGGCGGCAATTACAAAATTAGATAAGTGTAAACAAAACAAGCACAAGTACATAGAACACATACGAACGGACAAATACGAGTATAGTCAAAGTATCAATGTATTGCTTATAATTTTCTTTACACATGGTCAAAACGTAGGGGCCATACCCATATAACACCGGCCAATAAAAAGAAAAGACAAACTCCATGACAGAAACATTAAGTACAAACTTTGCACTTGTACAAAACGAATCAAAAAGAACCAAAATCAAATCGGTCTTCACACAAGCTCCTCAATGCTTCCTTCCACCGCTCCCCTTTCCGCCCTTTGTTGGCAGCTTCTCCTTCTTCTCAAGAGTGGTGTCACTACCAGTAATATCAACAAACTCCTCAGTGGAAATGTCCACCTCTTCCTCCGTAGCCTTCTTAGAAGACTCTCCCTTTGCTTTCCATTTCCGTGATTTGCGGGAGCTCTTCAAGGCGTTGATCGCTTCGACCTTTTACTTCTTGATAGCGACCAGTTCGTGCTGAGTCTTATGAGGCTGCTCCATCTGAACTTCCTGCTCCTTAATGTCTGCCGCTGTTACATCACCTTCCAAAGACATAGATGGGTTATCCAGGCCATGAAGTGTGGCTATCCTTACGGACTCTGGCCCCGGCTGCGAGCCAGACACGGACATGGAAACATGAAAAGGAACAGAGACGACCATGGAGGCTGTAGAAATAGTAGCGGGTCCAGGCACTAAGAAAGCTGGCACATTAACAGGAAAGGTAGACAGACCTATAAGATAAAAAACGAGAGCATTAAATTCTTTCTGCTCTTGCGATGTAAGTTGGAAGCTCCCGAACCCAGAGGAAGCAAGAACATTACCTGCACCGGAGGAATGGTCGAGAATGTCGACTTCATACTCATCACCTTCACCTTCTTTCGATGGCTCCACACCTGAGGAAGAGTCTCAAGCTCTGAACTTGCTGGCAGGTCGTGAGGCTGCCCTAATGATTCACCAGCGCCAGAAATAAAAGGCTTGGTGAGCGCTTCGGTGGCAGCTGTCAAGGTAGCATTGGTGGCTTCTTTCTCTCTTTCGACTCATAAAGTTTTCCAGCCCTTGAGCAACGCTTTCTTTGATTCCTCATTAAGGTAAGTGTCCTCTAACTCGCGCTTGGTGTAGACGCCAACGCTATCAGCAAAACTGGACAAGATCTCTTCCCAGACCAAAGCAAGGGTGCACGGGAATTTCGGACCTAGGTAGTTGAGACTCCCTTGGTGTAACAGGGAGTTAACATAGAAATTCAGGATGGTCGCGTCCAGTTTTTCCATCTTTCTTTCAAAAGCATTTTGAAGCTCTAAGTAATCCGCTCTAACGGCGGCCTTCTCAACTTCAACATCGGACTTGTCGGCGCTGAGCTGTGCGACCTGAGCCTGTAACCTGGCAATTGTCTCGGCTTGGTCGGAAATAGTCTTGTTGTGCCCCTCAACGATGAGGTCGTGATCAGCAATGGTTTTTCTTTGAGCCTCAATGGTCGCGTTGCAGGCAGCCACTTCTTCTTTTAATTTCGCCTCTTCAGCGTGAGCCTTTTTTTATCTCGTCTCTATAGACAGTCTCAATCCTGGCATGCCCCTCTTACACTTCTTTTAGCAAGTCGGCGCTCCTCTTGCCCTCTTGCAGTGCCGCTGCTTTCTCCTCCAGTAGTTTAATCTTGGCATCGCGGTCTACTAATGCCTTCTCAAATTCATCCTTCTCTGACTCAAAAGAGAGGATTTCTTGGTAGTTATTGTGATTGGTGTCCGCCAGCTGCTTACACAATTTTTCCCACCCTTCAGCTTGGTCTAAATCGTGCTGAATAGCTTGAAAGTGTGGCATGTACGAATCTTTGCGAACCCGGTGCAGATCGCGGTCAAACTTAACTCCCTTCATGAACCAACCGGGGAGCACTGCCTCAAGCTTAAGGGACCCAAAGGAAGAATGTAGGCAGGTCTCTAATGAGGATGTGAAGCAACGGGGGCAATACCAATGGAAGATGGTGGGATGTAAGTTGAAGGTGGAGAAGAAGTAGAAGTGACGGGGATTTCTTGACCCGTTGAGGAGTGCATCAGAGTGGAAACCTGTTGTTTCGAAGGATGCGAACGGTGATCGAACTTTGATCTCTTCGATGGCTACTACCTCTCATCAAAAGATCTTCGCTTCTTGTACCCGCCTTTGTATGATCGGCTTCGAACTCTTTCTTCTTAGCGATGGGTCTCGGCTTCCAAATCCTTTCTTCTCTGTCTCTCGAGGCTGATGATGGCTAGAATATCACCTAGACCAACGCTGGGAGTCAGTGAATTCCTCGAAGTCATCATAGAGGCCATGTCCTCTCGTCATAACTGGCACAAAGCATAAATAAAAGATTTTAGAAGTAGACAATAGGCATGGAAAGTGTGTAATAAAGTGAGTGTAATCCTAATGAGATGTGTAGTGTGTTTCGGGGAAAGGCCTAAAGCGTCATCACGAACAAGATCGGGCGGCCGTCGTGGGCCAAATCGGACTAACTTTAGGCGCAGTACTGCCCGAATGGGGGGGAGGGGCACATCTTCAAATTTAAAATCTTCTCCCATATGCGCATCAAAATTGATGTAGACATCGCTCAAATCTCCAAACTCTGCGCCAACATCTTTACCCGGGGAATCCTGATGCTCTCTGTTTTCTAGGGCATTGTCTTTATCACTCGCATCTGGAGGAGGAGAGCTCGGAAGGACGGGACTCATGCCTGGAGTCTCGTCGCATGATTCTGATTCCTCATCATTGGATTCTGCGTAGAAGTCGTCACTAGAAGTGGACTCGTCACTACTACTCTCGAGTTCCCCCTCCTCTTTATCTAAGCCCATTGCGGCCTTGCCTTCTCTTTGTTGGAACTCTTCTTCTTCTTCTTCCGGGATCGAAGGCATTCTGATCGAGCCGCTAAATCCAGTCGCAGTAGCGTCTCTTCCCTCACGGGCCTCTTCGGCTGATTCTCCGAACGCGCCCTCTCTCTCTCATGAGAAGTGCCTTCTTCTGAACTACGAGAAGAAGTAGATCGTGTGCGAACCCTGGACCGAGCAAGGGAGGGGACTTCAACTTGAATAGTGGATCTCCCCAGATGCAACAGTCCGTATCGGAGCAAGTTCTCATTAGTCAACAAGACTTTGACGGACCTTTCTTCAGCATCAATAGCCTTTAGGGTCCGAAAAACTTCATCAAGAGACACGTCCCTATTTGGCCTTGGGGTAACTGTAAGAAGTATACAGCTTGTTAGAAACTCCACAGAAACATGTCAGAACTCGATAAGTATGAAAGGGAACTTACCCCCCGTCATCCAAAGACGGTTAAACCCCTTGGGGCATCTAACGAAGAAATACCATGTCTTGAACTGGGACAAGTTGCTCTGTAGATGCGAAACAATTTTCCGATTCCTCTGAGCTTCAATTACGATCAAGGATGGACATTCATCCCTTCTTTTGAATGATAGAAAGTACCGCAACTCACCAAAGTTTGGAACGCGGTTGAACATCCGCATAAAGAGAACATGCAAGCAAGCAAGATAAGTCCAAATCCTCCAGAAGAATCGGGACCGATTAGCGATGTGTCGTACAATATCAGCTATGGAACTTGGCACAAGTCAATTCTGGCTTAATGGACGAAGATAGCAAAACGCGTCAAGTACTGGGCCAATGCCCGAATGTTGTTCCAAGAGAAACTCAAGACTCGATTTACTATCTTCCTCCATTAGACTGCAATCAACTCAAACTTCTCACGATCAACATCGCAAATACAAACTTGCCATCAAATCGTCAAACAAACACTATGATAGCAGACCCACCTTGGATTAAACTCTAAACACGACATTGGTAGAAGGCTTAAATCAATAAACCAAAGACAAACTAGTGACAAGCTAAGGGATTAGGTCGATAGCGACCTAATGATGGGTCGGAGGCGATACAAGACACAAGCTAGCTAGAGTTTCGGTGATTTGAGAATCAGAAGGAAGAATCATGACAAGTCGATGCAGAGGGAATCATGGCTAAGCGGATGGATCAGATCGCTGGAAGCACCAGGGTTTGGATCGCACAGATGCTCAGGTCGCGTGAAGTGATTGAATTAGATTGGCTCAAATGGGTGAACATGTCGGCTTAAGCAACATATATAGACATATAAAAAACAAAACAAAAAATTCACTAAGTCATTGGGTCGCCAGCGATCCATCACTTCTGGATCGCTAGCGACCCATTCTTTCGAAGGAAAATTTCCTCTTCCAAGTGGTCAAGTCACTAGCGATCCATCGTACATGGATCACTAGCGACCTATAAGGTTGGAGGCAGATGTTTCTCAAATTCGTACTCCGATATCTACCCATAATTTCGAATCATACCGGAAAGCTATAAGGAGAAATTTGATCCATTATGACAAGCGATAACAGTAAAGACTAAAACTAGGTGATCAACGACGTAACCTGCTATGTATCCGCAGAACTCTAATATGATTACTTGGAATTCGATGAACAGATATTAAAAGCGATAACTTCCAGAGCATGCTTTGTTTCCAACGAAGACGTACTCTGAGGGGCAAGTGTTATCCGAGTTTTTAACCCATCAGGATCCAATAGAAGCCAGAGCAGCTTTACGACATCAGAATGGCTCAGAAGTTGACCAAGAAGGAAAAAGCAATAGGTTGAAGAAAACCACGCCATATTACCGAAGCAACGACTGAGTTCGACTAAAGCAAGAGACCATCATCCATTCAGCTCGTTCAACAATCAAAGAACAATCCGCCAATAGATCGTCATCGAAACGGAGCAACATGCAACAAGACTACATGAATAACGTCAATACAAAGCCATAAGAGGATTCCAGACTAGGAACTCCAAAAACAATCGAAGTGATTGGATCGCTAACGATCTATACTTGATGGATCGCCAGCGATCCATGCAAACACGATGGTTCGCTGAGTGAAGCAGGGGCTAAGTAGCCCAGAAGACAGAAATAGAAATGTAGAAAATACTAAGTGTATGGATCGCTAGCGATCCATACACGGTGGATTGCTAGCGATCCATACGAAGCCACGTTACTTGCAACCTGGTATGATGAAGTGATGGAGAGAGAGCATCTACGTCATTAGCTCGTGAGCAAGTCAAATCTATGGATCGCTAGGAATCCATAGACCATGGATCGCTAGCGGTCCATGGTTTTGGCTCGGGTCACGAGCTAAACTCCCCTAGGTCGTCCTATGTCCATCTGTGATCAATTGGCAAAGTGGCCTGGCTCAGAAGCTCTCCGATCTCTATAAATACCGTCATGCCTGCAACATAAAGAGGATCTTCTCCGGACTGGTTGCTGAAGCTCTGTTGGAAACTTTCTTCACTCTCTACCTCCTTCACAACAATCTCCAAAGGAATTCACTGTGATTCTCCAGTGGATTCCAACTCTAGGGATTCAATCTAGCTAAGGATAATCAAAAGCCTTGTAACCAAACACTACTTGTAACGGCAATCAGTCTATAATAAAACTATAAATTGGACGTAGGCTTCATTAATAGCCGAACCACTATAAAAATTCCTATCTTCTTTCATTTACTGTTCTTTTTCTATACCTATTATCTGTGATATTGCTCTGTCAGAATAGGGCTGGTGCTTTCAAACTCAAACCAGGATGTTGATCCATTTTTTGGGTTAACACATATAAGCAGCCATTAACCTCTATAATAAATCCTTTCATGAATTAAAATCGCTTTGTAAATACTTGTATAAAATACTTCCACAAAGATATATTCACAAACCCTTTATACTTCTTTCAATACTTGGATAAATATCCATATACTTATCTCAACATATAAGTATTCATAAAAACACTATGCTTTCATTACTTAGAAAATGTAGTATAAAACTCTAAAATAATTTATAGAACCCTTTTATAACTCTCTAAAACCATTTATAAAACTCTTTTATAAAATTTCAAAATTATTTACAAACTTCTTTTATAAATTTGTAAACCCATTTATTAAACTTTATTCTTTACTAAAGATTCTTTATAAAATTCATACTAAAATCCCTTTATAAAAATCCTTGTAATGCCCTTTTTTAAAAATTCTTACAAACTCTAACCCCATTCTCATTTATAAACTCTTTAATAAATTTCTTTTATTAAGATTCCTTTTTATAAATCAATTTATTATTTATAAATACAATTAATCAGATAAATTAATTTACTTTAATCATCCTCAATAAATTACCTTTCCAACATCATTTAAAAAACAATTTATTAACCCTAAAACAATATTAATATAATAATAATAAATTCAAAACAGTATAAATAAATAATAATAATTTGTTTCAAAACATCATTATACAATAATAACTATTAACAACAAATATTACTAATAAATAATAATAATTAACTTCCAAACATTATAAATATAATAGTTAATAATTCCAAACCTTATTAATGAAACAACAATAATAAATCTTCAAACATTATTATATAAATAATAATTAACTTCGAAAACATTATTATAAATACTAATTATAAATCGTGAAAGGTTATTAATAAATAACTATTATAAATTCCAAAACATAGTTAATAGATAATTATTAATTCTAAACAATATTAATTATTTAATGAATAATTTTTCACAATATAAAATATTAATAAATAACTTTAAAACATTATTAAATATAAATAAACAACTTTTAAAATACCATTAGGCAAATAGTTAAACTATTTAAAATCATTATTAAATAATAGTTAAACTTTAAAACATTTCTAAATGATTTAGAAAGACAAATAAAAGGGTTGGGGTAAAATAGAGAAGTTCAAATTTTGCTTAAGTAAGAATATTCCAGAAAACCCAATGATTGGTTTTAAAATCATTCTCCGAATCAGAAACCAATTTCAACCAAAATTGGATATTAATAGTATTTCCAAATACTAAATTTAAACCAACAACCACCACATCGCTTAACCAATGTTGATATTCATTTTTATCACTACAGAGGTTAAGTTTTCAACATGTAATAATATCATATCTCATAGGGCCTAAAAATTAGTCTTGATATTTCAATAGTTCATATGATAGGAAAATTATTGAAAATAATACAACAATGGCGAGGAAATCCTGTTGGATCCCTCTACAAATTTCTTGTACATCAGTTAAGTCCCTGCAATTGATTTCATATATTAACCGCTTTAAAAGCGACAATTTATCAAAACCAAGCAATCAATCAATAAAGCAACCAAGCAAACAATCAATAATTTTTATCTACTATAAAACATTACCGGTTAACAAAAAAGGATGAGTTAAACTCGTCTAAATTCCAAATATCGCCGAAGCGTTTCAGTTTCGACTAAAATCGAATAGCGTTCAAATTTAGCTGAAATTTCTACAAGTTCCAAATTCCATGAATTCCATTCCTAAGCGTAGCTAACGTCAATACGGGTGCAATGCGACATGCTCTATTTGATTTGGACCTAATACGATCAAGTTATTGATTTTACAAGATTAACAAATTAAATAATATAATTATCCTCTAATTACATCAATTAATTTACCTAATCAATACATAATTAAAATAATCCTCCATCGCAAATCATGGCCGCACGTTTCCCTCTGATCAACTCCAAGCTACCACCGCCTGGCCACCAACCACCGCTGCAGTTCGCCCACGGCCTTCCCAGACAACGACCCACTCGTCAACACCAGAACCACCTCCAACCATGCCTCATGGCCGAGATTGACACTAACCACTACGACGCCGTTCAACTCAAAGTCCCCATCGCCACATGGCCTTAATCGCCGTTGCAACCGTCCCAGAGGTTGTCCTCACCGTCCCCTACCCAACCCTGCCTAAAACGGCACCTAACACGGCTCTATGGCCGTGATCGAACCTAAGAAACCCAAGCCGTTCAACCAAGATTTTCGGCCGTCGTATGCTTCGATGATCTAACCGACCAACCTCTTCATCACACTGATACGAACACTTCCCTAGTTGAGGTCGATGCCTAACTTTGCCTCTGGTAGCTGCAATGAATAATGGCCATTTGATGTTTGTTTTCTTGATCAAAACGAAAAAATAAGGAGGGTATGGGAGAAGACAAGGATCAGAGAAAATGTGTGCTTGTTTGTACTAAATGTCTTGAGTTAATATATATATATATATATAATTAATTAATTTTTCCGATATCTCATTGCACAGATCTCCGTTCACGTATGAACCCCGAATGACAAAAAAGAAATATGGTCGTGTTCAGAACAACAACACGACTCTAAAATAATACTATTATACACTGGTTATTAAGTTCCGTAAAATCACAAAAACACCGTCGTTTGCCAAAAATCGTCAAACTACAAATTTTTATATTTTCCAAATTAAATTTTCTGAAAAAATCAAATAAATTAAATTAAAAATACATTAACAAAAATTGACTCGTAAAATAAAAATAAACTCTCTAATTATTTATTTGAACCATTTATTACTGCAAGTAAATTTACAAATTGACTTCACTATTATTATTTATAATTTAAAAAGAGTTAAACAAGTCCATTTAATCAATTAAAATTAACATTCAATTGTAAATCCCGTTAATTGAAACACTATTCAAATATTAATTCTTAATTCAATATTTTAAACAATCCTTATATTTGAATTCCAGATATTAACTTTTAAAATAACCCCTATATTTGAATTTAAGTAATTAAACCCTTTTGAACCAATATTTTAATAATTAAAATTAATTAGATATTTAAAATTAATTGACCAAAATTCCACGTCATTACATTCTCCCCCCTTAAAGAATTTCGTCCCTAAAATTGCTATGGTAAGGAAAATTCCACCAAACCCATTAACGTTTCAAAATCAATTAGTTGGAATAGGGTATTAAATTTTCTAAGTCCTAAAGTTACGGAAAATTTCGGTAGCGTCTCCTTTGCGCGGCTTGATTGAAAAAACTACAAATCGCCACTATAGGTCCAAACCAACAAAAGAAAACAAAAGCCAAGCGGCCTTCCATATCTAGGGCAGAAAATCATTAATCCAAACAATAATATAAACACGTACCTATTTGTTGGGTAAATAAACTCAACTCATGAAACCAAAAGCATCAACCAGCCTTTGCTTCCATTCATTTGCATCTTACTTACAGATAATAACCAAACATATAATTCATAGCCATATAATTTTGCATTTATAATGTCAAAACATATAATTTATTAAAGCCTGTACGATGAACATATGTCATCTATACACAATATCAAATCTAATCGCTTGCTCGATCACACAAATTTCACTTCCGAACTAGCATCGTTCACTCAACTACTCTAGTGAGGAATTTGATCCAATTCCTTGATTAGAAACCGTCATTCTCCTTACGTAGCCATCAACTATGATAGAAAATTTCAGAATCAACTCAAAAATCCATATCGAGTGTTCACCGTCGAGTATCAAGTAAAAAATCCTTGTTCGGATAGTTGTAGATAACCTTGAAATCGTGTACTCGAATCTGGATTAATCAGTTATGTGAATAGAATGATCCATGTAAACTTACGTATTTATTTTATTGTTTCCTAAATTATACCAAATTCTTTTTATTCACATTTAATTTTAAAACACCCTTGATTTTCCAATAGTATTTCCTTTAATACTAAAATTCATTTACACACCATTTCATAAATCATTTTATTAATTTAACTTTACTTTATTAAGTTAAATTTCATCTCATAGCGAAACTTCCAAATTTACTTTTTTTAACTATACAAATTATTTTAATTCACATTTATTATTTCTTAGTATATTCCCTTTAATACTAAAATTATTTATGAACTATTTCATAAAACCTTACTTAAGTTTATAAACATTTTTAAAACACCACTTATGTAAACCCATCCCTTTAAAATTCAAGTTTACACACATTTTCAAAAGTCACAACTTCCTCTTAAAACTCCTTCATACTTAAGTTTATTATAAACATTTTATAAAGCACACTTATGTTTATTATCCACTCTAAACTTAAGTTTACATTTTTAATTAATACTAGAATTCATTTTCTAAGTCATTTCATAACATATTACTTTAAGCGTACAAACACTTTGTAAAAACTTATCTCATTAGTAAAACAATTCCTAAGATTTTTATTACTTCCAAAGAATCAATATTTTACTTAAGAAACATTACTCAAGTCTATTAACATTCCTTAACTCAAGTTTATACTTGCAAAATACTCTTCTATTTTCTAAGAGTACATATACGATATATAGAATTGTTTTAGTTAACTAGAATATTCAACAAATTTAAAAGCTATTTTAAAATTTCTATCTCTTCAAATTTATAAGTTACTAAGACTTATTTTCTTATGCTTTCACAAAACACTTAGCTTAAGATTTCTATATCAAATAAGAAGTCCCGACTGTCCAAAATCGTTGGAAATTCCTTTTCATTTCAATAAATGAAAATTACTAAACAATATCTCGAAATGAGATACACCAACCAACTATCAAAATGGTTAAGATACATGAGTCTATAATATCACTTAGCTAAAAATTTCAAAATTTAAAACCCGATTTTATTTCAAATCATTTTGATATAATAATAATATTCATATATTCCTTTGTATATCAAATCATACTTTCAGAAATTTTAAAGAAAAAATTATTTTACCCAAAACAATTTTAAAGCAAAACTACCATAGTAGCAATCCATCACTTAGAAACTCGAAAATGTATGCCGATGATGCAGCGGTCATCACCAAAATTATTTTCCAGCGACTGAAGTGAGTTCAATGCTTTTTATCTCATTTATAATCCATTTTAACTCCCTCTATTCATTTATACATCCAAAATAATACCATTATTATTTTTTCCAAAAATTTGAAAACAATTTCTGACACTGGCTTTGAGTTCTAAATTCCTCAGTTTAAATTCATTTTTATTTATAAACCATATTTAAAGAAAATTTCTATTCCAAAACACTCTCCAATATTACTATTATTATTTGTCAAAACACTTTGAAAAGACAATTTCAAGTCTCTGGGATTTAAGTACTTAAATTCTCAGTTTTAAATCCTTATTTATAACTATATCTAAAAATCCTACTTATATAATTTCACTTCTTATATAAGATCATTTCAAAATTGTTTCTCTTTGTATAGATTATAATAGATAACTTTTATTACAATTTAAAATTCAACTCAATATTATCATCGAACAGCCTATAGTCAAACTGTGAAACTGAATTTACAAGTGTTCGTACTTAATTTAGCAAACAATAAAGGCTCATAAACTACCTCAGCACAAACAATAAACAATAAATGATCATAATTAACTATTATCATTTTCTAACAACCAAACACACAATATATAACTATATTAATTTCTGAAAATTATTCTTTTCATATATAAATTATAATCTAGGTAAAATTATTTCATTTACCCAGATTTTCAAAACAATACTGTGTCGGTTTACCTTATTTAAGAGTCTAGAAACACCTATCGACACAGTTGTTCCTTTTGTATCGACTAGAATCCATAACCACTCAATCGATAAATCAACTCAATGTAAAATATTTTTTAAATCGCTAACAAATATGCACTCATATATGTGTACACACACATTCAAACTTATCCAAGGGTCCCACTTACCCTATCTCAAATGAGTTAACCCCACCAAAGCCTAGATGTTCGCTCAACCTAAGCTCTAATACCAACTGTAACGAACGTAGGCTTTTCAATTTTCAGAAGTCGACACCAATACATCCACGGTATTCACATGCCGAGCATTCGAGTGCTGGAAAGATAGATTGTTTGGGGAAAAAGAAAGAAAGGACAAAACATAATCTCACAACGTGATGAGCAATCTATAATATAAAAATGGTCTTTACAAAATAAAAACTGAATTTTATTATACATATATCAATCAGAGTCACCTAATAAATCAACAGCCTGGACAGTTATAACAACCTGTCCCCACAATTGCTGATAAATATAAACAACCAATGCAGTAGAAAATAGAATATATGTGAATACGATTTGGAGGCATCAAGCTCGTCTCCCGAAGCTCCAAGTATCCAAACTGAATCTGTAAATATGCTCGGTCTGACCCGAGCATTATAAGAAAAATAACGTCCAGATCAGTCTGGTAAACCAACGTGAGAAACACACCCTAATTGAATTCTAATGTTATAAAAAATATTTTGAAAATAAAGATATCTCGTAAGACCATGCCGCACATAAACACAGACGAGTTTTTACCTTATGATAACCAAAACATTTCTACAGAAAATCCAGTGATATTATAATAATGTCTAGGATACAGATACATATTAATCAGAGCTGAAATTGTAGTATTATTAAATTTTAGCATAATAGCTTTACAATCAAGTCCACACGGTGCTTATTGGAGAATGGATTCCAACAATGGCAAGGTAAGGGACTACCTTCCGTACAATACACCTCTAGATAAAATGTACCTGGGGTCAGACCCTAAACTTGGTCCACCCCTGCCAACACAGAACCGGCCTACCCGTAAACTTGGTAGTACCGAATATGTCATCACGCCGGTTGCTTTCCAACCTTAATCGAGAGCCATCGTGCACAACCAAATCCTTAATATGATGATCTAGAAAGGTGATGACACACCCTAATGGGAGCAACCCATATAGCCCTGCTACATCTAACTTATTTTAGCCATTTCCGGGTTGTGAGGCTTGAGGCTATGATTACCTTTTATATAGCAATTCCACTTGGAATGCTAACACTGCTCTTCAGGCAGAATTGCAATGTTAGCATTCATCCATACAAGTTCGTTCTGGGTCTAAACGAAACCGAAGGCACTACTTCCATGACATCCATTTTGGAATCACCCTCGGGATTAGTAGCAAGTAGCCCTTGCACTTCAAAGAGCTCCATCTTCGATCATCTTTAAGATGTTTATCATTTGAACGCCAATGCTGGTTCAAAGTGGTTTTCGGATAAGATATCCGATCCCGGTCTCTTCGAACCGACAATGATAGTTAAAACCGGTCAAGTTTTGATAGTCGGTTATTTAACTATCAAATAAACAAACAAGCATCGATCAAATTGGGAATATATTTCCACAGGGAAACCAATATTGGTTAAGCATATAAGCAGCCACTAACCTCTTTAATAAATCCTTTCATGAATTAAAATCGCTTTGTAAATACTTATATCAAAATACTTTCACAAAGATAATATTCACAAACCCTTCATACTTCTTTCAATACTTGGATAAATATCCATATACTTATCTCAACATATAAGTATATTCATAAAAGCACTACACTTTCATTACTTAGAAAATGTATTATAAAACTCTAAAGTCATTTATAGAACTCCTATTATTACTCTCTAAAACCATTTATAATTTTTTTTATAAATTTATAAAATTATTTACAAACTTCTTCTATAAATTTATAAACCCATTTATAAAACTTTATTATTTACTAAAGATTCTTTAAAAAATTCGTACTAAAATCCCTCTATAAAAATTCTTTATAAAAATCCTTACAAAGCCCTTTTTTAAAATTCTTACAAATTCAAACCCCATTCTCATTTATAAACTCTTTAATAAATCTCTTTTATTAATTGAGATTCCTTTTTATAAATCAATTTATTATTTATAAATGCAATTAATTAGATAAATTAATTTACTTTAATCATCCTTAATAAATAATAAATTAACTTCCCAACATCATTTATAAAACTAGTTATGAACCCCAAAAAAGTATTAATATAATAATTAATAACTTCTAAATAGTATAAATAAATAATAATTATTTGTTTCAAAACATCATTATATAATAATAACTATTAATAGAAAACATTACTAATAAATAATAATTATTAACTTCCAAACATTATAAATATAATAATTAATGATTCCTAACCTTATTAATGAAACAATAATAATAAATCCTCAAACATTATTATATAATTAATAATTAACTTCCAAAAAATTATTATAAATACTAATTATAAATCCCGAAACGTTCTTAATAAATAACTATTATAAATTCCAAAACATTATTAATATATAATTATTAACTTTAAACAATATTAATTATTTAATAAATAATTTTTCACAATATAAAATATTGATAAATAACTTTAAACAATATTAAATATAAGCAAACAACTTTTAAAATACCATTAGACAAATAGTTAAACTATTTAAAATCATTATTAAATAATAGTTAAATAACTTTAGAACATTTCTAAATGATTTAGAAAGAAACCTAAAAGGGTTGGGGTAAATAGAGAAGTTCAAATTTTGCTCAAGTAAAAATATTCCAAAAAACTCAAAGATTAATTTTAAAATCATTCTCCGAATCAGAAACCAATTTCAACCAAAACTGAAAATTAATAGTATTTCCAAATACTAAATTTAAACCAACAGCCACCACATCGCTTAATAGGCCTGTCAACGAATAATTTCGAATGCGGATAGTGCCATATCCGCATCCGCATCCAAAATAATTTTCGGATATCGGATATCCACATTCGCGGATATGGACGGATATCAGATAATTATCCTATCCGCTAACGACTGATAAATTAAGAAATATAAATGGAAAATTTTAGTTTAACATAAACTTTTTTCAATTTCATTAATTATAAAAGTGTTAAAAATAAAAATATATAATGATAATAAATAGTTTTGAGCAGTTAATATTCATTTAATGCGTATAATATTAACTTCTAACTTAATAAAACCATAAATAAATATCTTTCATTGTACTAAAATACTCATAATTTAAACTATAAGCTTGAAAAATACCGGGCGGATAATTTTCGGATGCGGATGTCTTCATATCCGCATCCCCATCCGTTTTTTCGGATATCGGATATTTATCCGATTTTCGGATGCAGATGCAAACAGATTCCGGATTTTTCGAGTATCCATTGATAGCCCTATCGCTTAACCAATGACGATATTCATTTTTATCACTCAGAGGTTAAGTTTTCAACATGTAACAATATCATATCTCATAGGGCCCAAACAATTAGTCTTGATATTTCAATAATTCATATAACGGGAATATTATTGAAAATAATACAATAATGGCGAGGAAATCCTATTGGATCCCTCTACAAATTTCTTGTACATCAGTTTATTCCCTGCAATTGGTTTCATATATTAACCGCTTTAAAAGCGACAATTCATCAAAACCAAGCAATCGATCAATAAATCAATAAAGCATCTAAGCAAACAATGAACAATTTTTATCTACTATAAAACATTATCGGTTAACCAAAAGGGTGAGTTAAACTCACCTAAATTCCAGATATCACCGAAGCATTTTAGTTCCGAATAAAATTGAACAGCATTCGAATTTAGCTGAAATTCCTACAAGCTCCAAATTCCATCAATTCAATCCTTAGCGTAGCTAACATCGATATGGGTATAATGAGACTGACCGCGTTCAATTTGGACCTAATGCAATCAAGTTATTGATTTGACAAGATTAACAAATTAAATAATATAATTATCCTCTAATTACATCAATTAATTTACCTAATCAATACCTAATTAAACCGATCCTCCATCTGGCAGCATGTTTCCCTTAGATCAACTCCAAGCTACCACCACATCTGGCCACCAACCACCGTAGCGTTTCGCCCACGGCCTTCCCAGACTCCGACCCACTCGTCAACACCGGAACCACCTCCAACCATGCCCCATGGCCGAGATCGAGACTACCACTACGATGCCTTTCAACTCGATGTCCCCATCGCCACACGGCCTTAACCCCTGCTGCAACCCTCCCAAAGGTTGCCCTCGCCATCCCCTACTCAATGTTGCCCAAAACGCCACCTAACATGGCTCCATGGCTGAGATTGAACCTAAGAAACCCACGCCATTCAACCAAGATTTCCGACCGCCGTATGCCTCCTAATGATGGTCTAACCGACCAACCTCTTCATCACATTGATACGAATACTACCCTAGTTGAGGTCGATGCCTAACTTTGCCTTTGGTGGTCGCAATGAATAATGGCCATTGGATGCTTGTTTTCTTGATCAGAACTAAAAAAATAAGGAAGGTACGGGGGAAGACAAGGATCAGAGAAAATGTGTCTTTGTTTGTACTAAATGTCTTGAGTTAATATATATATATATTTAATTTTTCGGTATCTTATCACACAGATCTCTGTTCGCGTATGAACCCCGAATGACAAAGCAAAAATATGGTAGTTCCCAGAATAGCAACGCGAACCTAAAGCAATAATAATATACACTGGTTATTAAGTTCTGTAAAATCATAAAAACATTGCTATTTGCCGAAAAATCTTCAAATGACAAATTTTTATATTTTCCAAATTAAAACTTTTGAAAAAATTAAATAAAATAAATTAAAAATACGTCAATAAAAATCGACTCGTAAAATAAATATAAATTCTCTGATTATTTATTTGAACCATTTATTACTGTAAGTAAATTTACAAATTGAATCCACTTTTATTATTTATAATTTAAAAGGAGTAAACAAGTCCATTTAATCAATTAAAATTAACATTCAATTGTAAATCCCGTTAATTGAAACACTATTCAAATATTAATTCTTAATTCAATATTTTAAACAATCCTTATATTTGAATTCCAGATATTAACTTTCAGAATAACCCCTATATTTGAATTTAAGTTATTAAACCCCTTTAAACCAATATTTTAATAATTAAAATTAATTAGATATTCAAAATTAATTGACCAAAATTCAAGGTCGTAACAATTCTTCAAGAGTTTTTTAGGTTTGATTAGTGGTGGTGTTTCCTGGATTCGATGAATCCACTCTTGATTATGAATTATTGTCTTGAGACTTAATTTCGATCTTGAATTGATGATTAATCGAGGAGAAGAAATTGATTTAGAATTAGATCTAATATCGATTCGGGAATTGAATCTGATAAGCAAGAAATTTAATATGAGGTTAGGGTTTTTGGATCTTGAAGATGTATACCGTTTGGCAATGACGGTCTGATACCATGAAGAAGTATTTGAATATTTGCTTAAACAAGAAGAATAAAACCGATCAACTTCAACAGTCTGATACATAGGTCATATGTATAGCAGTGTGCACACATTCACCAATAACAGAAAGTACACTGACCTCACTTGTAATACACACTCAAGCTAAAGTAAATCAAAACGTATATTTTCTATACAACTATCTTGCACATGTTGATGGACTGAGATCTACTCCTGTTAGTGTGGGACATCACACTTGATATTTATCATGGCTCTGTTACACCACTGATCTATAAATAAATCTAATTTGTCACCATATTGTTGTCTAATGTCTAGCTTTTTAAAGCAGCATGCATAAATCTCGGTGTTCCATAGTAATTCTTCTTAAAAGTTGATGTCATTGAACCTATGTACAGTGTACTACACACAACTTTTTCTGTAATTGAGAATTACTATTAACAGCCTCAAACAAATGAATAGACAAAGAATAAAATATAAAAATAAGGTAGTGCTGGTTTATTATTAATATGGAGAGGTTACCATAAATAAAATCAAATCTGAACTAGATAATTCAGACTGATTTGAACAACTAACACTGAAATCAACATGATCAATTAGAAGTAATAATGATCACCTTAAAAGAAAAAAACAAACATAGGCTCTTATCCAATTTGGAACTATGTTCCATTTATAATATTATATATCTGTCTAATGCTAATGTAGTTTTTACATACACACTTCGAATTCCAAACCAAGGGAAAGTCTTTTTAGTGCTGACCTTTGGCATCAGATTAAAAAAATTCATAGTTGCATAATCGCCGAAAATGTTTTATGAATTGCTCTTCAAATGCTTCCTCTTTATCTTCCTCTTCAAGTTCATTCTTCAAACCTTGCAGAAACTTCTCTTCAAATCTCCTTCTAACAATGAGTAGGGTAAAGTTAGTACAACAAATTACAACATACATCAACTTTAACATGGTTGGTAATTACAAAAATAATGAAATAAATAATAGATGAATGAATTCTATTGCCTATATTTTACAAAGCTACCAAGGAAGGAGGAAAATAAATAATTATCGATCCTTGTTTGTCTAAATAAGCAGTAAGTTCAGTTTGGTAAATTACCAAAAGGACCTAAAAACATGGTTCTTGTTTATGCAGGTAAACATGATTAATCATGTCTATCATTATTTTGGGTTAAAGAAAGAGGGGAGTAGGGTTTGTAAAGCATGGAGAAAGTAGTAGGGATTACAGATAGGAACACTGTTTTGGGATTCAAATTAACGGTTCCCAAAAAACACATAATTTGCCAACAACTAAAAAGAATTTCAACCTCTCGCGTTAATTCTAGCATTTCTCTTAACTCTCCTCAACTTTCTCCAGATATTTATTAATATTTTATTTTAAAGAACTAATATAATTTATTAATTTTGAATTGTTTATAATATTTTATTAATTTTACGCTATCATTTTACATTCAAAAACCCACACTTTCTGCTTTCTACTATTATTGTCAAAGTCCACAATTTTCATGTACAATTTACATTTAAGTCTGTACATTAAAATCAATTAAATAATTTAACGATAAACTGTTTAAAAAATTAAATAACTATTATTTATTAATTTGTCTAATAAATAATATAGATAATAATGTCAATAAGTACACCACGCTCATTGTAATAAAATGGTATAAATTAGATTTTCATTCAGATATTAAAAAACATGGATCACATAAAAGAAAAAAAGAACAACTTTAATGTATTATTATTTATTTTAAGAAATTATCAGTTAAATGATAGAAGTTTAAAAATTTCAAATCATCTTATTAATAATAAAAATTTCAGACAAGCACCATCGTCCAAGTGGTTAAATGATTCGGCTTTGGTGTGAGAGGTCACAAGTACGAAACTTGCGTAGCGTGATTCGAACGTTTATTGACATGTGATATATTGTCCCAGTGACATGTTATATATAAAGTACCATTTCAAAAAAATAAAAATAAAAAAAAATTTCACCTCTGCTCCTAATTTTCTTCGATTTTTTTGAATCCATATATATTATCATTTTACAGTTATCCAAAATATTACGTTAATTTTTTCCATGATTTTATATTCATATATACCGAGATTTTATAATTTCAACAACATTTTACAAAGTTTTCATCAATTTTCTCTTATTATTTTACAGTCAAATCCATGTATTTAAATTAACCAAACACTATAAATCCATACTATATAAATAAATTCAAGTAATTAATACTCAATAAGTTCTCTGATAATTTATAAACAAAATGACAATTTCTATTTTTGTACCGTATTAGTAGTAACATAATGGTAGATATTTCTTTAAAATATAAAAATATATGAATCACTTAACAAAAATTATATGCATAAATTAACAATAATAAAAAGTTTAATATATGATTGATATATCAAACATTCAATAACAAAATTCTATTTTAACAACATTCAAAGTATGAGTACCATGTTTTTACAATATTAACGTGTGCAATGCATGTGGTACATTCTACTGC
This sequence comes from Allium fistulosum, assembly GCA_030737815.1. NCBI lineage: Eukaryota > Viridiplantae > Streptophyta > Magnoliopsida > Asparagales > Amaryllidaceae > Allium > Allium fistulosum. The sequence goes on from CM060904.1 coordinate 923,563,998, forward strand.
TTAACATTTAATTTATTTAATTTTCAGAAAAAAAATTCAAGAATTATTTTAAATTCAAAGGTATATATTTATAATTCAAAATAATAATAAACATAATTTTCGGTGATTTATTCTTATGTAACTTAAATTATTGATAGAATGATTTATTAAATATATTCTATTGAATAATAGTAAAGTAGAAGGAATCATATCTCACTTATGAATTTTGGGAATTAAAGTCTATTATTATTTTGATTTTTTATTTTATATAAAGATCAATATTTTGCATAATTTATTATTTTTAAGATTATTAATAAGTCACTCCTTGATTCTGACCTACCATTTATATTCCCTTTTCATAGCGTGTATTCTTTATGGAATCATATGACGTCAAGAACTCTAGCCATTTCTGCTGTCTCATATTCAACTCTTTCTAAGAGTATGGATACTTGAGGGATTTATGGTCCATATACAACTCGAACCATTCTCACAACAAGTAATGTCTCCAAATCTTTAGTGTAAACACCACAGTTGCTAACTCTAAATCATGAGTTGGATACCTAACCTCATACGGTCTCAATTGCCTTGACACATAAACTATCACTTGCCCTCTTTACATCAATATCGCTCCTAAGCCTATTCCACAAGCATCAGTATAAACTACTAGATCCTGGTTCTCTTCAAGCATGATTAAGACAGGAGCTTTCAAGTATAAATTCTATCATTGTTTAATTAACTTCAACTATTTTACATTCAAGTTTGTATTCTTATTTTCTTCCTTAAATGATATTTAGTAATAATGAACATGCATGATAACGAAGGCACTCTTTATTTTGCCTTACCACTTTATACTAAAGTACAATTTACAAATTATTTAGAGTGTTCTTTTTAATTCCACTTAACTACTAAGCTACATTTAAGTTTATATTGTTATTTTTTTTCCAAAATTGGTATTTTATTATAGATTAACATATACACAATAATTGAAACACGTGACTTACACAAATATATGCTTAACATTAGCATATTACATTGTACATAAACTATTTAACTATGTATATTTGACAATTTCTTTTATAACATTACCGTGTGTAGCGCACGGGTTACACACTAGTATTGATATAGTTTCGAAAATACCCTAATTTAAAAAAGGCACGTGTAATCATACAAATGAGATGGTTTCTCTTTTCTAGATAGACTAGGTTGGAGTTTGTTCTTCGCACGCTGGCATTTATTTTGTAGTTATTATTTGCGTTTGCATGATAATTTTTTGGGAAATGTTATCATGTGCCCTAAGGACACATGTTAAGATTGTAAATTTACCTAATTAGCCCTCTTGAATTCTACATATTCACTTTTATGTAAGGATAAAATTGGTATTTAAATTAGTTTTTTGTCTTTTAGCTTGAAACAATCATTGCTAACATACGCCTTTAGGGCAGATGATAACAAAATCCTTATTTTTTTATTTTGCATATTGGTGAGCATTTGTCATCTTATAGGTTTCTAGTTGTAACGACCCACAAATTTATCACTTTGATAAATTATATTATTTTTAAAATATTCAAATATAAGCTTTAAAAAAAATATTATGATGTTTTGAACAATAATGATGGTAATCATATTTTGAATAAGTACTTACAAAAATATAAACTTTGAAGGAATATCGATAAAATGGTCGAAAATCGTTTTATCAATAAACAGCTCTATAATCGTAAGAAATCCCACACGGAGCTGGATACATTTACTTATTTATATATTTAAACAAGAATATGAAATAAAATTATTTATATTAATTTTGGAAAATAAAATGTATTTATGACATTATCAATAATGTCATCATATTTAATAATTAATTTATGAATTTAAATTGTGATTTAATGATTTAATTATAATTATAATTATTCAAATAATTGTTTTAAAATGATAATAATTGATTTAAATTAGTTATATAGTGATAATAAATCATTTATAATAGTATTTTAAAGATGTATTTGATTAGAAATCATAGGGAAAATTGATATTGCTTTATCGATATAACAACACTTTTTAGAAACAGTTGTTTAATATTAATTTATAGGGTTTTATAATTCAAATGTGATCATTTTAATTCATTTATAATAATGAGAAATTAGTTTTCAAATTTTGTGTACAAATATATGTATGTTAACTAAGAAGTAAAAATACGACCAGAGATTGGAATCGGAATTCGTAACGATTTAACGAATAGTAGTTGTTTTAAGTCATTGCGACCTTATAAGAAAAAATATGCACACATATATGCATACTATGCATGTCATACATGCACATATACATACATATAAACATACATACATACATGTGTACAAATGAAACAAATATCATGATATTTCTCTTATACTTCACCTTTAAGCATACAAAAGTCAATGCACATGCTATGATATGATGGTGATGATGGAAGGCGGTTGTAACGACCCTAGATTTTTATTTAATTTAAATTGATAATTAAATGAATTTTTGAATAAAAATTGTAAAATTCATCGGTAAATAGATTCGAGTTTCCCCGAAACGAATAAATGTTTGTTTCGAACAAATATTTTAAACAAATTTATAGTTATATAAAATAGATAGTAATACATGAAATAATATAACAAATACAACTTGAACAAAAGTAAAATAAATAATTTAAGTTAAAATAAAAAGAGATAATAAAGGCTAAAACAAGACTTAATCTTTATGTAACAAAAATAATAAGGCAAAGCAAATAGAGCAATGCTACAGTGCCCAAATTACATTTTGTCAAATAGTGCGAATAGTGCAATTTTTCTCCGGATCCCAAGACTGAAATTCAGGAGGGCCCATTCTCTTCTCTCTAATTCGCAAATTTTGACAAAAAAAGCTTCGGGCAAAGTAGAATTGTTGGTTACGCCGAAATCAAACTAGCATAGTCAAAGCAAGACAAAGAAAATAAGATAAAATACATACAAAACATAACAAAATAAACTAAACTAAAGGCAAAATATCATCAGCCGAAGTCAACAAGTATGTATATCTTCAAATCCTTGTGCAGCTGAAATGAAGGAAGGGAGGATGTAATTTGTACAAAGCATTAAATGCAAGACCATCTCAGCCATGACCTATTGTACAAACAAACATCACCTGTACACTTCTTTTTCTCATATATCAACTTACCTCATTTCATTTCGTATACAAAAGACTTAGCAAAATCAGTTCAAAGTTTTAAAAGAAAAAGTTTCAATCAAAACAACAATTTTATCAAATCTCCAAGCAATGTAAAGATCCAAGCTTTCAAGTTCCAGTTCAAACATTTCAGCTTCCAATGTTTCAAAGCCAGTTCAAAGTTTTCTGGAATCAACAACAAAAATATACAAGTTCAAATTCCAGTTTCAAGTTTCCTGTTTTCAAACAAAAAGAACAAGCTCTCTGTTTTGAAAGGCCAAGGTGAGTAACATCACCAGTGATCGTTTTAAATATTTTTTAAATGATGTATGCTTGTTTTCTGATTTTAAATATCTTGCAAAGTTATTGCTATATGTAAATTTTTACTGAGTATATGCATTGCTCTGTCTGGAATTGTTCCTGACCTTGTTCCAGATTCAAAGCAAACCCCAAACCTTCATTTGTTTTTTTTCTTTTTCTCTCTTGATTTCCAGATTTGATTTAAACCTAAGATGGAATGAATGTATTGATACATCATTGTTTAGTTTTAAAATTGGTTAAGGATCAAGCAAATTGTTTTTGCTCTGGAAATAAAACACAGTACTGTGAAACATCACTATATATACAAAATTCGAATGTTTAATTTCTCGAATTCAATTACATAATACGAATCTGCTTTAGAAAATAGGAATTTTAAGCTTTGTTTCGCGATTTTTAAGCAAGTGATTCGAGAGCAGTTCGTAGTTGATCGGAAGATGGTCTTTGGTCAATTCGAGATGATCGGAGGCACTAGGGAGGCCGGGTTTTCGCGAAGAGGGTAGAGGAGATTGAGGGGAATCGAGGAAAAATGGCGCGGAGGTCTGGAGTTGGTCGTGGTGGCGGTGGGTTGCGAACGAAGTTCCTAAACCTAGTTTTGGCCACCATTGTTGATTCGACTCGTTCAACCCCTACAGGCGATCGGGCGACGCGCGGTTTTGGGAGAAGGAGGCTAGGTGGTTGACGAACCAGTGGCCGGAGATAGGAAGGTTCAGGTGGTCGAGGTGTTGGGTTCGAGGTCGAAGAAGATATCTGGGTTAGTTTGTGTTGAAGGTGGGGATGCTCGATTTCGTTCCACTGTCGATTTCGAAATCGCGTGAAGGGGGAAGGCACGAGGAGATCATCGGTGATGTGTGGAGAACCTAGAGGATGGTCGGCGATCATCCGATCGATTGGACACGTGCACGGTGCACGTTCGTGTGCACTGGAAGTAGGGGAAAAGAAGAAGAAACAGACGCGGGGAAGTTGCTGGAAACACTCGAGTTTTACTCGAGTCGATTATCATTTTACTCGAGTACTCGACTCGAAGCAGGAGGAAGTAGGACTCGGAGCAACCTGGGTTGGTTCGAGACAGTGGAGCATTTCAGGTTTTAGTAAACCTGGTTGTTTCAGGTTTAACTTAGTTCAATTTTTGAAACGGGATGGAAAAGTCTTTTGAAATCTAAGTTCAAAATTTGAACCAGGATTTAAACAACGTTTGAATTCAAAGTTTAAAGTAAAATGAAACTTTTGAAATTTTAAAATGAAATTTGGATTTTAATCAAGATTTTAATCAAAGTTTTAAATCAAAGTTTAAAGCCAAGTTTAAATCAAATGTTAAATATGAATCCAAGTTTTCTTGAATTCAAATTTGTGATTCAAATCAGTTTTTAAATCTGAATGTTTTAAATTAAGTAGTTAGTTTAAAAGCTTTTTCTTATATAAGTAATAAATGTTTTTACATTTCTTTTAAAACTTTATAAATTAATATTTAAATTTGGTTAATGTTAAATGGTAAATCATTTTAAATCTTAAATTCAAAATGGGATTCAAATTTAAATTCAAAAAGAGATAATGAAGGTAATAAAATGATTTAAATTTATAAGGTAATTAAAGAATGATTTATTTAATGTATAAATAAATAAAATCTAGATTAATTTAAAATTAGAAATGATTAATGATGAATTAATCTAAGATAATTTCTTAAGAAAGTAATTTAAGAAATGTTATTAGTTAATGAAGAAAATTAACTAGAAATTTTTAAGTAATTAAATTTATGTGATTAAATTTGATTAGAATTAATAAGACTTATTAATTAAGATAATCAATTGTAAATTGTTAATTACTTAATGAAAGCAATTAAGGGGTTAGTTAATTAAGTTATAGATTAAGGTTAATTAATTTATATGATTTATAAATTAAGGTAATTAATTTGAGGATAATTAATAAATGATTAAAGGTTAATAAATAAATAAATAATGGTTTATAATTAATTTATGATTAATTAACCAAGATTTGTAGTTTATTCATAAGTAATTAACCTGGTATAAATTAATTATAATCAGATATTAACTGACCTTACCTATGGATATTTGGATTCTATTGGATGGCTTGATTGTTTGATATCCCTGATATATGATGTTTTATGAAATATCCTGATTTATGTTGTGATCTGAAATTTACTTATCTATGATATGTATCTGTGATCTGTGCAATGAACGATAAGCGTGATAGTTAATACTGCTTATCAACTATATCCTGTAGTTTGATCTGTGATGATTCATCGTGTTGCACTATTGTGTTAAACCCCTGGACTACACCTTTACACACACAAATATGGATTTCACGTGGAAATCGGTTAAGTCACAGATAATTTAAATTTGATGTTTTTGAAATTGAAATTTTAATTTCAATTGATTTTGAAATTGGAAATTTGGGTTTAAAGTGAAAAGCTTTTGAAATGGAATTTCAAAGATAAAAGTTATTTTGAATAACTTAATCAAGTTTTGAAATTTAAATAATTTGATTTAAATTTGAATTCAAGTTTGAAATTGAATCCTATGATTTGAAACTAGGGATTAAAGATGATATAAATTTGTTTGTATGAATTTAAACCATTTTAAAAGTAAAATTTTGAGAATTTGGATTTAACCCAAGAACCTTAACTCGTATGAATGAATCCGATATCCAAATTGAAAACTGTTGTTTTAAAGGAATAAAAGCTTTCAGATAAGACATGAAATTCCAGTTTAATTAAAGGAATTTCAAGATTGAATTGAAAATGTTTTTCCAAGCTATGAATGAATCTTTTTGAAAGCTATGAATTAATCTGTTTATTTTTAACAGATTTAAAATGATGATTTGTTTAAACCCTTCGGAATGAAATTGTTTTGAAAGCTATAACTTAAATCTCTGATTTAAAGATTTAACGAGTTAAATTGAAATGGAAATTGATTTGGAAAATTTGTGAATGAATCTTTTGTTTAAAAGATTAAAATGTAGAAATTGTTTAAACCGTTGAAGGTTGTTAAAATGAATCTTTTTGTTTAAAAGATGAAAATGATAATCGATTGAAACCATTTAAAAAGAAGTTGAATTATTAAGTTGTGACTTAATTGAAATTCCAATATTCATATGTTTCTTGTAAATATTGCGCTCACTATTCGGTTTAGCCGGGAGAGGACCTTTGTGTCATATATCTCATTCCGAATATGTGATTTGACGTTATGGATAGCATTTGAAGACCGGTGGTGAAGACCGGATATTTTCGAAAATGAAAGGACAACCTGTCGAATGTCTCTGCACCGAGTTGCTCCGGTATAGAGATTTATATCACTCTTTTTGTGATGGGAAGTCCGGACGTGATTAGAAAATTATCCGGATTTGCAAGGACTTCTTTGGAAGTGCCTTCGGTTCTGTTCGATCCCGGAACAGACTTGTATGGTTACGTGTCTGACATTACACTTTGAGATATAAAGCCGATTTCTTTCAAATACATTTCTGTTGGTGGTGGAGAATTTATTCTCTTAGCTTAACACCCTTCTCTGAGACGTACGAGCTCAGAGGTTATGTAGTTGAAATTTATCAGCGATATATCCCAATTTGGTAATGTGACATGCTGAGTGTTGTTGTGTGATGATCAGTGCTTGATCATTTGTGATATGATCATTTGTTTGATCATTTATCTTTGTGATCATAGGTTGATCATCTATTGACCCAAAGCATGGCTTTGTGTCAAAGCGTAGCTTTGTGGACGAGACTTCGTCAGGGCCTCACAACCCGGAAATGGTCGAAACAGGAATGTTGCGGCAAGGTTATGAGGGTCGCGCCCTTTAGGGTATGTCATTTCCTTCTGGAAAGGGGTGGTATCATGGTATGGAGCCCAGATACTTACTCATGTGGACACACTTTATTTATTATGTGTGATTTTGGTTACCGAGTGCTCGAATAAAGGTCCCAAAGGACCGGGAGGTGGCATATTCGCGAGTTACCTGTTATAGGGGTAACCCGGCCTTGTTGGCAGAAAGCAGTTTGTCTCTCGGAGCGTCCCGCCAGAGGCGTTTCCTACGTGGCATAGGAAGTTCCTTAGCCTGACCATTTGTTGGAAAATCCAAAGAAACAATACGAACCCTGTACGGTTTTAGTTGTATTACCTGCTATGGAATGTGGTGGTAACCTGCTATTGAACATAGTAGCTATAGTAGGCATACGATACTAGTCGTATGTTGGCTAAGATTAATATTATACTTTCGAAATGTTTTCTGCACTATGCACTAATAATAATAATCCAATGATTTGCGTAGTAAGCATGTTTGACTATCATAAGGAGAAATCTCCTCCGATTCTGCGTTTGCATTGTGTGTGTGTGCGGGAGGCCTTATGGTAGTTTCATTTTCCAAAAGCATTGCGGTTTTCAATGTTTAAATTCTTTTGTGTTGTTTAAAGATAAACTGTTTTTGTTGCTCACACCAGTCCCATGACTGATCCGGAGTTTATTGTTCCTTTCCTAAACTCTGGGTGCTCATAATTTTCTACACGAGCAGTCTAGAGTTGGGGTTTTCAGATATTCAGGTTGAGTAGATTATCTGGAGTTGGTTCAGTTCTTGGAGTTCAGGACTGCACTTACTTCTCCTTGTGGTTCGAGCTTGACGTTGGAGTTGTTGGAGTCATTCTCTTTTGCAGATCATTTGGAGTGATCTCTTCTGCTCTGTTATTTCCGCTGTATCATTATTTATCTCTGATATTGTTGTATCATATTGATATCATTGTTGTATATCATTCTGGATATTGTATTCATTGGATTGTATATGATATCAATGTATTATTCTTTCCTTCCGCTGTGTTATTTACTTAATTGTGTTATAAGCTCCGACGACTCGGATTTGAACGGTCGAATCTATGGCATTCGAGTACGATGTAAAGTATGGATGTCAATTTTCGAGCGCGAAAAATCTGATACGTTACAGCGGTGTGGACCAAGCACATGGTAGAAGTCACGACTATAAAGTGATGGAGAGGATGTGAGATATTTTGGATAAGTTGAACTAAGAATTGAAAAATAAATTAATACATGCACATATTCACTCCTCCATTCACTCATTCTTCATCTCCTCGTTCTTCTTTTTATGAAGCTTTTTAGTGGCTTCTTCATGTTGAGAAAATTTATAAGAAAATGATGATAAATACACACACACACACACACACATACGTACATACATACATCATCACTACACTTCCAAAAACAAACCAAAACCACTCCTTTCCCCTTCTATAGCTCATGGCCACACTCCATCCCTATCAAAGCCGAGAGCAACCATCCTTCTAGGCCAAGGCCGAGCCCTTTAGGAAGAAAGGAAGCAAGTTTTAGAGCTCCGAAGTGAAGAAAAAGAGAAGTAAGCGCGGTCGGATTTCTACCGGTTCGATTTTAGAAAGCTACGGGAAAGTTTGGTGTAGTGGATATAAACAGTGAGTACTCGAGTTTAGATTTAATTATTTAAAACTTAAAATGATGATATGCATATTTATTAGTTAATTGATATGTTTGGTTCAAAATTGGTTGATTATATAGTTAGTTATATGGTTGATAACTCGGTTGAGATAAATTATGAGAAATCATTACAAAAAATGGTTAAGTGATTAACCATGGTTAACTTATGGAAAAATAATCCATATAAATATGTGTATGGAGTTTATTGAACCTTTTAATGGTTTTGAAATATAAAAAGTTCGAAAATGAATATTATAGTAATATAATATTATGAAATAGTTTAAAAGTGAATGAGTTTTAATATGAAAAATATTAGTTGAAATGGTTTAAAACAGTTCATAATTTTTTTATAAACATTAAACTCAATCTGGAAAAGTTTTGATAAGATATGAAATGGAAGTCAAAATAGGTACGTCGCTTAACGACAGTTCGCGATTTCACGCTGTAGAAGTTTAAATCCATTTATAGAATGAAACCGGAGTCGAAATTCTTCGGAATAAGAATTTTTCGACTCTTATAATCATAGTTTTCAAACAAAAAAAAGGATCAAGATTTTGTTTAGTAGACTTTGAAATATGAGCAAATCAAGTTTTCAAAATAATCATGGTTTGGCAGTTCGAAAACCAAAGTGTTAAATTCTTTAAGATTGATATTTTTATTTATTTAAAAATATGGAATAAATTTTATTAATATTTTAAAATATTTTTGAGTTATAGAAATGGATTTCTAAATGATAGAAAAGTTGTTTTGATCAAAGAAGCTTTAAAAATACTATTTGCAGCACTTTATGCAACAATTTTTAATAACTTTTGAAATATGGCTTTAAACTTAAGTATTCTTTCTGAAATATTTTACGAATATTTTCAAATAAGTAATTAAGTATTTTAAAGATAATTTGGAGGTTTCATAATTATTTTAAAAGACTTTAAATAAATGATTAGGAGAAAAGCTGTAATAATAAGTGATTTAATCTTGGCTCTAAAAGCCGATGAGTAGACTGGATTTTTCTATTCATAAGAACCAGATGTGAGGTCCTTAAACTAAGGAGATATTCAGGAGCAACTAGTGCCCTGGCTCACCGGGCCTCTTTCCGGGGTGAGGAATAGATAAGGTCGAAATGTCGGAAACGAGACAAGTATAAAAGATTCAAATTTACAAATTTAATTTCATACAACTTGGATTATATAAAAATAATACTCTTTAACTTGGTATTGAATTCTGAGGAGGGAACCCGTACTATTAGTGTGAATTTAAAAGGTGATTACACTATTATTTGATGGATAGTAAAGGTTGAATACAGAAATTGATATCGAGTAGAATTAGTATAATTTCTATGGATCCTTTTCTGCTCAATGCTAATTGGATTGGGTTTATAGTAAACGATGTCTTAAATAACATTGCTTTTGACCCGTTTAAAAGTGATGTTTTGAAAATAAAAAATCTTTGTTAAGATTTAAATAAATAATTTGGAAATGTTTTCCTAAGTAAAAGTAAAATGATTTGGAAATTATTCCCACATAAAAGGGTTTGATCAACTAGAGAATTTGATAAATGAGGCTTAATGATTTCATATACTCTTAAAAGATAAAGGAATAGTTTAGAAGAATGTATCTCCGAAAGATATTTGATAAAAAGATAAATTGATTGGATGATGTTTGATAATCACCTATATACTTGGTATCTTATTATCGATGATTGGTTCGGAGAAAACAGAGTCGGATTTGGGTGATTCGTATCTGAAAACTACTTCGAACCAATGTATACGTTCGGAATTGCAGACATGTTGAAGAAAATGATTTTGAAGATGGAGATCTTCATGATGAAGGGCTTTGTGCCACTAGCCCCGCGATTTCATATTATATATATATGGTTGCAGTAGTGCTCTGTTATGAAAATCTTTGATGCAAGGACTACTCACTACTAATCTTAGGGGTGATTCTCGATAGGATGTAATAGGAGAGCACCTTCGGTTTTTCATATTTCCGGACAACTTACATGGACGAGTGTCTAACATTGAATTTCTAATACCACGTACATCGATCAATATAAACGTACATTTGTTTGGTGGTGTAGGAGGTAACTTTCTTATACTTACCACCCTTCTTTGAGACATACGAGCTCAACATTTGTGGAAATCAATAGTGCGTTGTTAGAAATGGCAATGTGGCATTTAGAGTGGAACCTGTTATGAGAAAGGAAAAGCGTGGCTTTGTGAAAAGAAAAGCATGGTTCTTTGGAAAGTATGAGCATAGGCTCGCAAGCCTCACATCTCGGTAATGATACATGTGATTATGTGGTCTGCCGAACATATATTTCAAGCTATCAGTTATTGTGGATACCGAAAGAAAAGGGCATCTGTTGCCTAGAGGCTAGTAGTGTCTGGATCCTCAATATTTTATGGAATAGTGTTGTATGAGTCCTTGCATGAAAGCCACCGGATACATAGTAGTGTAGCAGTACGAGATGTACAGTGGTGTATGAGTCCCTGTACGAAAAGCCACCAGGTACTATGATTGCTATACGTGGAAAATCCACAAAGGAAGGAAAAGTCCACTAGTTCCCTATCATGTTGGAAATCCAATTCCAATACAAGCTTTATGGATTTGGTTGTATTCCCAAAATAGCTGTAATGCCTTGCAAACATTCAACCACCCCTTGTTTGAATTTAACAATGGTAATAATTTTGGCTATGTTTATATATATTTACTTGGAAAAGATTTTCAAAGCAATGTCATTAGAAATAATATCAAATGGTTTAAGTCTTAAATGTCTTGGTTATCATAAGGTAAAAACTCATCCGTGTTTATGTGCGGCATAGTCTTATGAGATACTATTCTTTTTTCAAAAATGGTTTTGTTCGACAACAAAGTCGATCTATGGCACCATCATATATATTTATAAATCATGACTCACGCTAGTTTATCAAGCCTGATCCAGGTACTTTAATACTTTGTTCAGATCTGAGTAGTTTCAGGCTTAGCTGAGAACGCTTGGAGTTTCCAAAGGAGAACTGGAGATCTTCATCAACGTATGAACGTATTCTATTTTTCCACTGCATTTGTTCTGTTGTTTTCAGCATCTGTAAGGACAGATGTTTATAACTGTCCAGGCTGAATATAGGTTAGAGTCTGTTCTATGTATTTAAAATTTCCGCTGTAAACAATTTTGTAATTAATAATATATGTTATTCCATTTGTGTGAGATTCTGTTCTGTCTTTATTTTCTTCTTCCCTTAACGATCGGGTTTTTCGGCACTTGAATTTGCGGCACATGAATACCAAGGATGTATTAATGTCGATTTTCGAGGGTTGGAAATCTCGTTCGTTACATTTGGTATCAGAGCTTTGGTTGAGCAAACACCTAGGCATTGGCGGGGTAAAATTCATTATAGATAGGGTTAGTAATACCCTAGAATGAGTGACGCATTAAAGATAAGGTTAGTAACACCCTCGAATGAGTTTGAAATATTTCCATAAAGATTTCTTGAAAGATAATAAGTACTGGTCTAATTTAAAAGATAACGTGGATCATTAATAAATTAACTAGTGGTCGTTAATTTTTATCAATGGTTAAAGGGAGTATATTATAAAAGAGTTTCTTTGGATGATAAATTTATATATAAATATCTTTATAAAAAGGTTTGAATCAAAGTTAAAGTTTTATGAAATGTTTTTATAAAAATATTTTGAAAGGATAATAAATACATATGTTGTACGTAGATCATTTCGTCACATAAATTTTGATCTAAGATTCGAGTACGAAACTTTGAGGTGTTTACACCGGTACAAAGAAGGATTTATCACTCGATTCTTGACAATAAACATTGATGAGGATTTGTGATTGGGTACTTACGTATTCTATCATAGTTGAGAGTTATGTAAGGAAAATAAAGGTTTCTATTCAAAGAGCCTAATCAGAGTCTGCACTAGAGGAACGAGGAACTAATACCAGTTCGGAAATACATGTTGTAGATTCGAATAGAAGATCGAATCAAATATTCCATAAGGATGATCTGTATATGTCATACGGAATTGAGTTTATAAAATAATGTTTTGGGTAAGTATTACTGGGTTTTTGTTTTGGTGTAATTTTGGGGACGAAATTCTTTTAAGGGGGGAGTCTATAACGGCCCACAAATTTATCACTTTAACAAATTATATTATTTTTAAAATATTCAAATATAAGATTTTTTAAAACATAGATTATGATGTTTTGAACAATAATAATGTAATCTTATTTTGAATAAGTATTTATAAAAATATAAACTTTGAAGGAATATCGATAAAATGATCGAAAATCGTTTTATCAATAAACCGACCTATAATCATAAGAAATCGCGCATGGAGCTGGATACATACACTTATTTATATATTTAAACAAGAATATGAAATAAAATTATTCATTTTATTTTTGGGAATAAAATGTATTTATGACATCATCAATGATGTCATCATATTTAATAATTAATTTATGAATTTAAATTGAGATTTAATGATTTAATAATCATTATAATTATTCAAATAATTGTTCTAAAATGATAATAATTAATTTTAATTATTTATATAGTGATAATAAATCATTTATAATAATTTTATAACGATATATATTTTATTTGAAATCATAGGGAAAATTGATATCGCTTTATCGATATAACATCACTTTTTATAAATAGTTGTTTAATATTAATTTATATGGTTTTATAATTCAAATGTGATCATTTTAATTCATTTATAATGACGAGAAATCAATTCTCATTTTTTTACAAATATATGTATGTTAACTAAGAAGTAAATCATCTCATTTTAGAAAAGTTTTCCTTGTTTCATGGCAGCCTCTCTCCCCTGTCACATCCCCACCATTCCTTCATCGTACCTCAATCCTACCTCGAGCCATGCTCCCATCAGCCCATCGCCATCCCAACTCCCTCCCTCCCCACCTAGGCCTCCTGACCCCACCTCGGACCATTCGACTGCCACGTTCTTGACCCCCAACCCCTCAGCAGCTCCCTCCACGTCCACCCCATCCCAACCAGTCTGGACTTCTTTGTTCAAGCAGAAACCCAGGAATGCTGGGAAGTACACGCCGGTTGAGATGAAGCCTACTTACTCTGACGGTGCCTTAGACCTTCCGGCTGGCATAGTTGATGCAGGATCCCAAATCTGGAGTGAGTATCTCGTGGGTTTCTTTTTAGACACGCCGTTGTCCTTTACTTCAGTGGTGCAAAAACTCAAGCAGGTTTGGAAACTTAAAGGATCTGTGAAGATCAAATCTGATGGTGTCATCTTTCTTTTCCTGCTTTCTTGCGAAGAAGACAAGCTAAGTATTTTAAATGGGGATCCAATTATTATGAAGAACAAACTCTTTATTGTCAAGCCTTATGATTCCAAAATTAGTAACGTATGTGGTTCCGTTCACTCTGTTCCAGTATGGGTTCTGTTCCACAACATCCCCCTGTTTGCCTGGACTCATGTTGGCATCAACTGGCTCTCGAGTAGGTTAGGAAAACTACTGTGTATGGACTCGATGACTGAAAGCCTTGAGAGACTCCAATTTGCTAAATGTTTAATTGAAATACGTCCAGACAACATTTTAGTAGATGAGTTTCTAGTAAAGCTTGTTGATGGTGGAACCCAAAAAATCAAAGTTACTTACATGTGGAAACCTTTAATCTGTACAAATTGTGTTTCTTTTGGACACTCTAATGAGAAGTGTGAAATGCAAGTGCCTCCTGACCCTCACACAACCCATATGAACCATAGCAAGCATGACAGAAATGTAGCTAAAGTTCCAGTGAAGCATAAAGAAGTGTATACGGAAAAGGCGCCTTTAAGGTGGCATAAAGTAGGTAGATTTAACGGTAGAAAAACGCATGTTCCTCCTACTTTCTCTGCTAATCCCGTAGTGGTTACTGTTAGAAGTCCATTTAAGGCTTCTAACATGGTTGGAGCCTCTAAAGCTATGGAAGGTGTCGATGAAGATGCTTTCTTGGAAACCAGTAAGGAAAAACAAAAGAAGGAGGTCATCACAACTGGAATAGAAAGAATAGAAAGCAGTTTAGAACAAAATGATAAGTCCATAACTCAAAAGCCAAAAGAAAACGCACGTGCAGAGGAGCTCATGATCATAACTCATAATAAATTTGACATTTTGATCGACCATGGTACTGTGGAAACTGAAGAAATAATGCAAGTTGTTCCACTTAAGGAAATTGCAGCAAAAAGTTTGTGTTCACCGCAAATAGCAGTAGCAAATTCATTAAACAATCTGGGTAATGTTAATAATCATGAAGAGTACGATTCCAACGCTATGCATCTACATGAATCCGCTGAGTTCGGTCCAATCCCAAACCAGCTTTCAAGTCTCACTGATGCTTCCAACTCATCTTCCAGTGTCATTAACGCCATCCCCCTTCCTACCCCACCTGCCTCAAGCTTTAAATCTAACTGTCCTACTTATCTTGTCTCCCCTTCCACTTCTAGCGAAAATCAAATAACCATGCAAACTTCCCCATGCAAATCACATTTCAATGTCACTTCTCTCCCTAACTCAGCTCTCCATCTCAACGCCTCAGACACGTCATCTCCCTTAGCCTCTGAAGCCAAATCTCTCACGCAAGATTGTGTGCACGTGCACACGAAAAACCCTATCTCTGCTGACACAGCTCCTCTTGTCCTCTCGCAAGCTACCGATACATCTTCCACTTCAGTCCCTCACCTCTCTGTGATTGAAGTTCCTCAAACCAACGCGTTTGTCAACTCTCATCAAATCCCTTCCCCTTCTGGTGGGTCTTCCTCCATCGCCGTGTTACTGCAGGCTGTGCACGCTGTGCCTGACAAGGTTAACCCCTACAGTCATATCTCCCCTCCCAAAGCCTTCATCCCATTGCCTGATTCCTCCTCCTCTATTCTTGGCCCCCCACCATCCTCATCCAACTCTGTCCCTACTGTCAACAACATGAATTCCCCCCTATCTGCGACCATCCCCGACTTTACGAAAACCTCTGGTGCCCTGACAAGGCAAATGAAGAAAGCTTTAATAGAATCCCTTGAGTTTACTCAATGACACACAATATATGCGTTTGGAACATCCGTGGAGCTCATGATGACTCTAAAATCCATCTTTGTAAAGAATTGATCACTCAACATGACCTGAGTATTCTAGCAATCCTTGAAACCAAACTGAACTCTGCTCTTTCTCGTAGAGCAGCCAACCTAATTATGCCAAACTGGAAGATAGTTCACAACCTCGAACAAGCTCCTTTTGGTCGCATCTTAATAATCTTTGATCCGGCTGTCCACCTCCTAACCCCCATCGTCTCCTCTACTCAATTCATCCACTGCCATAGCAAATTCATCCCCAGTAACACCTCATGCTACCTAACCTTTGTTTACGCTGAGAACGCGGCTAACTCCAGGGCCCCCTTCCTTGCAACCCTGCCTAGTTTAAGACAGAATACCCATCCTTGGGTGGTATGTGGCGACTTTAACTGCTCCCTTAGCCTTCTGGATAGAACTGGCGGCTCTCCCCTCTCCCTTGCTGAAATTAAACCTCTCAATGACGCTATCGAAGATGCTGAATTGATTGAAACTAAAGTCTCTGGCGCTAGATACACTTGGAACAACAAGAGAAGACATGGTGTTAGAACTTATTGTAAAATCGACTACGCATTCTCAAATCATGTTGCTTTGACTGCCTGGCCTGCCATATTTAACCACATCCCCAATCCTTCCCTGTCCGATCACTCGCCCCAAATCATCCACATGGGTGGCGCTGTCATGAGAGGAAGTCCTCATTTTAAATTTTTTAACTCCTGGACTAAAGAACATGATTTTTTTGATATAGTGCGCAAAGTTTGGTCCTCTCCTAACTTTGGTAACCCTATGCTTGTTTTACAGAAAAAACTCAGGGCCACGAAAGAGGCTTTGAGAGCATGGGCCAAATCGAGATTTGGGGATGGCAGCAAGCAATCGACCATCTGGAAACATAAACTTCTGAAGATTCAAACAGAAATGCAAGAGGATCCCAACAACGTTAGCTTGGCTTCTCTTGAAACTACCACAGCAAAGCAATATCAGCTGGAACTTCAGAAAGAGCTGGCCATGATCAAGCAAAAGACGCGCTCTCGATGGAATGAGGAAGGCGATCTAAACACTGCTTATTTCCACGCAACTCTTAAAGCGAAACACAATCGTGAGAACATCCATAGAATTGTGGACTTGAATGGTAAAGAACAAACGAACAGAACTGACATCGACAAAGCGTTCATTGATTTTTTTGCTCAACTCCTTGGTAACGATGGAAATCAGCCCTCGTATTGATGATATAGACCCCCTGATCCTTCCGAAGCTCAATCAACATGACCATGCTTATCTTTGCAATACAGTTACTGAAACTGAAATTAAGGATGCCATGTTTTCTCTTAACTCATTCTCTTGCAGTGGTCCGGATGGCCTCAACGCCTTTTTCTACACGTCTACCTGGAGCATTGTAGGTCGAGATGTGTACCGAGCAATTAAATCAGTCTTCAAGAACTCAAGGATTATGGACACATACAACAACACTAATATTGCTCTCATTCCAAAATCTCCCACTGCCGAGACTGTTGCTGATTTCAGGCCAATCTCCTGTTGCAACGCGATATATAAGTGTATTTCGAAGATTATAGCATCTCGCCTGAAGGCGGTTCTCCCCAACATCATTTCTCAGAATCAATCCGCTTTCCTCCCGGGCAGAAACATATTAGACAATGTCTTACTATCTCACGAACTCCTCAGAGGGTATGGGTGTAAAAACAAGTCCCCTAGAGCGATGATGAAATTTGATATCAGTAAAGCTTTTGATTCTTTACAGTGGGATTCGCTGGTCAGAATTCTTGGTTACATGAACTTTCCGGCCCATTTTATTGCCTGGATATATACTTGCATATCTACGGTTAACTACTCCATCGTCATAAATGGTTCAGCGAAAGGATTTTTCAAAGGAAAGCAAGGCGTTCGTCAGGGCGACCCGATGTCCGCATATCTTTTCATTACAGTTATGGAACTACTAACCCGCATGCTCGACAACTTAGTTACCAATGGATTGTTCCAACTTCACCCAAGATGTAGAAATCCACGCATAACCTCCCTCATGTTTGCCGACGATCTCGTTGTCTTTTGCAAACCCGATCCTATTTCCATTCACTCCATTATGCATGCCTTGGAAGCTTTCTACAGACAAACTGGTTTGAAAATTAACCTGGTCAAATCTGAGATTATGCTAGCTGGCCTTAATGACGAGCAAACTCTCTCCATTCTCAACTCCACGGGATTGCAGCCCAACGTTAACACGGCAACCTATCTTGGAATCCCTCTCGCAACTTCCAGGATCTCTTCCAGACAATGTTCCCCTCTTTTTGCTAAAATCATGTCTAAACTGGAGTGTTGGACCTCCAGATCTCTGAGTCAAGCGGGCTGTGTTACCTTAGTCAAATCGGTTATTTTCGCAATGCAGGTCTATTGGGCTAAGACCTTCATTCTTCCTCTAAAACTAATCAATATGATCAGAACTGCTGCCATGAGATTCATATGGAAAGGATCCATTCACGGGAGGTTCACCACCCCGATATCATTCAAGCTTATTGAGAGACCCCTTCGTAAAGGTGGTCTAGGAATCTATAATATTGCAGTCTGGAATAAGGTAGCTCTAATTAAACACTTTGACAACTTCTTAAATAAGCGAAACAGTCTCTGGGTCCTCTGGTCAGAATATAACGTTATTAAAAGAAGGGATTTCTGGAGTATGCAACCCCCTCAAAACATAAGTTGGACTTGGAGATCAATCTTTAAGTTGCGTAATTGTATCATCCCCTACGTCCAATGCGGCATAACAAGCAGTGTCCAATTCTGGAACGATCCTTGGCTTGAACACGGTTGCATCCTTCGCACGAAGCTTACGTATAGTGACATCATCCAATCTGGCATTCTCCCAGATTCCAAGGTCATGGAAGTGTTTAGCAATGGTCATTTTACGCTCCCTAACACCTCGAATCAGGCTGTTCGTTGCATATGGAACCAGATCATAGCCTCTGAGGTCCCCCTATCCCGCAACCACAACGTTCACTGGAAAGGTATAGGTAATGTATTCAAAAACAAGCCCATGTACATGTTCATGAATGGGCATGACAATCTGGTTGATTGTAAATGGCACAAAAGAGTTTGGTTCAGGGATAACAATGCTAGAGAAAATCTCCTATTCTGGAAAGTAATCAATAATGCTTTGCACACCCGTGTTAAGCTGTTTACCCGAGGTATGGACGTGCCAATTCACTGCACTTTCTGTAGCTCTGAACCTGAAACTAGAGACCATATATTCTTCGAGTGCTCTTTCGTCTTACGGATGTGGTCTAAGTTATTACAAAGGTTAGGTTACTCGGATGATCAGCTGTGGTGTGGGAATATTTGGAATGCTCTTCTCAAAATCTCAGACATGAACGTTAGCAGGAATAGGTTTCTCTTCTTTGTTTTAAAGAAATTCCTAACTATTCTCTGGAACGAAAGAAACCATCGTATATTTCAGCCAGAGAGTTTCCGGAATGAAGAACTAATCTTTTGTCATCTTTTCTCCAATTTGAAAGCGGGGTTGAGCTCTGCGAAGTATGCTATCGACCCGGGGATACTAGCTGCTTTTTGATCGGTGGGCAGTCCTGTTACTGCTCTATTTGTTTGCTGTTTGTGTTTTTTTTCCTTTTCTTTTTTCTCTCTTGTCCTGTATTGGTGCACTATGTTGCCTCTGACGTTTGCTATGTTCCTCGCTCGTGTGTGTGGCATGTCCTTTTTCTTCTTGTATGTTTTCTCTACAGTGCATTAATAAAGTGGTAGGGGTCCACTCAACCCCGTCGGCTATGCCAAAAAAAAAAATATGACCAGAGATCGAAATCAAAATTCTTAACGATTTAATGAATATAAGTTGTTTTAAGTCGTTGCAACCTTATAAGATAAACAAGCACAATATATGAGTACATATGCATGTCATGCATGCACATACACATAAAAATAAACATACATACATACATGTATACAAATGAAAGAAATATCATGATATTTCTTTTATACTTCACCTTTAAGCATACAAAAGTCAATGCACATGCTATGATATGATGGTGATGATGGAAGGGGGTTTAGGACGAGCACATAGAGGGTGATGGGGGGGGTAGAAGTCACATAAAAGGCAATAAGAACAACTTTAACGTATAATTATTTATTTTAATAAATTATCAGTAAATGATAAAAGTTTAAAAATTACAAATCATCTCAAAATAGTAAAAATTTCACCCATTCTCCTTAATTCTCTTCGATTTTTTCTGAATCCATATAAATTATCGTTTTATAATTATCCAAAATATCATGTTACTTTTTTCCATGATTTTATATTCATATATACCGAGATTTTATAATTCCTACAATTATTTACAAATTTTTCATCAATTTTCTCTTATTATTTTACATTCAAATCCATGTATTTAAATTAACCAAACACTATAAATCCATATTATATAAATAAATTCAAGTAATTAATACTCAATAAGTTCTCTGATAATTTATAAACAAAATGACAATTTCTATTTTTGTACCGTATTAGTAGTAACATAATGGTAGATATTTCTTTCAAATATAAAAATATCTGAATCACTTAACAAAAATTATATGCATAAATTAACAATAATAAAGAGTTTAATTTATGATTGATATATCGAACATTCAATAACAAAATTCTATTTTAACAACATTTAGAGTATGAGTACCATATTTTTACAATATTAGCGTATGCAATGCATGAGATATATTCTATTGCTTAATGTATAATTTATTTAAGTTTCAAAAAAAAATTCTAGAATTATTTTAAATTTAGAGGTATATATTTAATCCAAAATAATAATAGATATCATTTTCTGTGATTTATTCTTATGTAAATTAAATTATTGATAGAATGATTTATTATATATATTCTATTGAATAATAGTAAAGTAGAAGGAGTTATATCTCACTTATGAATTTTTAGAATTAAAGTCTATTATTATTTCGATTTTCAATTTTATATAAAGATCACTATTGTGCATAGTTTATGATTTTTATGATTATTAATAAGTCACTCCTTGATTCTGACCTACCATTTATATTCCCTTTTCCTAGCATGTATTCTATACCAAAATCATATGACGTCAAAAACTCTAGCCATCTCTGTTGTCTCATATTCAATCCTTTTAAGAGAATGGATACTTGAAGGATTTATGGTCCGTATACAACTCGAATCGTTCTCCCAACAAGTAATATCTCCAAATCTTCAGCGCAAATACCACTGTTGCTAACTCTAAATCACGAGTTAGATATCTAAACTCATGCGGTCTCAAATGCCTTGATGCATAAGCTATCACCTTCCCTTTTTGCATCAACACCGCTCCCAAGCCTATTCCATCCACAAGCATCAATATAAACTACTAAATCCTAGTTCTCTTCAAGCATGATCAAGACATGAGCTTTCAGGTGTAACTTCTATCATTTAATTAACTTTAACTATTTTACATTCAAGTTTGTATTCTTAATTTCTTCCTTAAATGATATTTAGTAATAATGAACATGCATGATAATAAAGGTTCTCTTTATTTTTCTTTACCACTTTATACTGAATTATAATTTACAAATTATTTGGAATGTTCTTTCTAATTCCATTCAACTACTAAGCTACATTTAAGTTTATGTTGTTAATTTTTTTTCCAAAATCGGTATTTTATTATAGACTAACATATACACAAAATTGAAACACGTGATGCACAAATATATGCTTAACTTTAGCATATTACATTGGACGTCAACTATTAAACTATGTATATTTGACAATTTCTTTTACAACATTACCGTGTGCAGCGCAAGGTTACACACTAGTATTGATAAAGTTCCGAAAATACCCTAATTTAAAAAAGGGCACGTGTAACCATATAAATGATACAGTTTCTCTTTTCTAGATAAACTAGGTTGGAGATTGTTCTTCTCACACTGGCATATTTTTTGTAGTTATTATTTGCGTTTGAATGATTATTGTTTAGAAAATGTTATCTTGTGCCCTTAGGGCACATGTTAAGGTTGTAAATTTACCTAATTAGCCCTCCTGAATTCTACATATGTACTTTTCTGTAAGGATAAAATAGATATTTAAATTAGGTGTTTTTGTCTATTAGCCTGAAACAGTCATTTCTAACATGCGCCCTTAGGGCACATGATAACCAAACCCTTATTTTTTTATTTTGCGTATTGGTGAGCATTTGTCATCTTGTAGGTTGCTAGTTGTAACGACCTACAAGTCTATCACTTTGATAAATTATATTATTTTTAAAATATTAAAATATAAGCTTTTTAAAACATAGATTATGATGTTTTGAACAATAATGATGGTAATCTTATTTTGAAAAAGTATTTACAAAAATATAAACTTTGAAGGAATATCGATAAAATGTTTGAAAATCGTTTTATCAATAAACATCTCTATAATCGTAAGAAATCTCACACGGAGTTATATACATACACTTATTTATATATTTAAACAAGACTATGAAATACAATTATTTATTTTATTTTTAGAAAATAAAATGTATTTATGACATCATCACTGATGTCATCATATTTGATAATTAATTTATGAATTTAAATTGAGATTTAATGATTTAATAATTATTATAATTATTCAAATAATTGTTTTAAAATGATAATAATTCATTTTAATTAGTTATATTGTGATAATAAATTATCTATAATAGTTTTATAAGAATATATATTTGATTTGAAATCATATGGAAAATTGATGTCGCTTTATCGATATAACAACACCTTTTGTAAACAGCTGTTTAATATTAATTTATATGGTTTAATAATTCAAATGCGATCATTTTAATTCATGTATAATGATGTGGAATTAGTTTTCAAATTTTGTGTGCAAATATATGTATGTTAACTAAGAAGTAAAAATATGGCCGGAGATCGAAATCAGAATTCATAACGATTTAACGTATAGAAGTTGTTTTAAGTCATTACAACCTTATATGACAAATATGCATACATATGCATGTCATACATGCACATATACATACATACAAACATGTATACAACTAAAACAAATATCATGATATTTCTCTTATACTTCACCATTAAGCAAACAAAAGTCAATGCACATGTTATGATATGATGGTGATAATGGAAGGCGGTGTGGGCTGAGCACATGGATGGTGATGTGGGGTAAGAGTCACGGCCATAAAGTGATGGAGAGGATGTGAGATATTTTGGCTAAGTTGAACTAAGGCTTGAAAAATCGGTAAATACATGCACTTATTCACTCCTTCATTCATTCATTCTTCATCTCCTTCTTCTTCTTCTTATGAAGCTTTTTAATGGCTTCTTCATGTTGAGAAAAGTTATAAGAAAATTATGATAAATATATATATATATATATACACACATACATCTTCACTACACTTCCAAAAACAAACCAAAACCACTCATTTCCCCTTCTATAGCTCACAGCCACACTCCATTCCCATCAAAGCCGAGGGCATCCACTCTTCTAAGCCAACGCCGAGCCCTTTACGAAGAAAGGAAGTAAGTTCGGGAGCTCCAGAGTGAAGAAAAAGAAAAGGAAGCGCTGTCGAATTTTCGCCGGTTCGATTTAGAAAGCTAAAGGAAAAGTTTGGTGGAGTGGATATAAATAGTGAGCACTCAAGTTTAGATTTAATTATTTAAAACTTAAAATGATATTATGCATGTTTAATTAGTTAATTTATATGCTTGGTTGAAAGTTGGTTTATTATATGGTTGGTTATATGGTTGATAACTTGGTTGAGATAAATTATGAGAAATCATTATAAGAAATGGTTAAGTGATTAACCATGGTTAATTTATGGAAAATAAATCCATATAAATATGTGTATGGAGTTTATTGAGCCTCTTAATGCTTTTGAAATATAAAAAGGTTGAAAATGAATATTCTAATAATATAATATTATGAAATAGTTTAAAGGTGAATATGAGATTTAATATGAAAAATATTAGTTGAAATTGTTTAAAATGGTTTATAAATTTTTTTTAACATTAAAACTCAATTTGAAAAAGTTTTGATAAGTTATGGAATGGGAGTCAAAATAGGCGCATCGGGTAACGGTAGTTTGCGGTTTCGCGCCGTAAAAGTTTAAATCCATTTATAGAATGGAATCAGAGTCGGAATTCTTTAGAATAAGAATTTTTCGAATTATTATAATCATAGTTTTCAAAGGAAAGAAAAGGATCGAGATTTCATTTAGTAAATTTTGAAATATGAGCAATCAAGCTTTCAAAATAATCATGGTTTGGCAGTTCAGAAACCAAAGCGATAAATTCTTTAAAATTGATATTTTTAATTCTATAAAAATATGAAATAAATTCTTTAAATATTTTAAGAGAGATTTATTAAAATGGATTTCTAAATGGTAGAAAACTTGTTTTGATCAAAGAAGCTTTAAAAATACTATTTGCAGCACTTTAACTTTTGAAATATGCTTTAAACTTAAGTATTCTATCCTAAATCTTTTATAAATGTTTTCAAATAAATAATTAAGTATTTTAAAAATAATTTGAAGGTTTCATAATTATTTTAAAATAGTTTAAATAAATGATTAGAAGAAAAGCAATTATAAATAGGTGATTTAATCTTGGCTCTAAAAGTCAATAAGTAGACTGGATTTTTCTATTTGTGAGATCCGAATGTGAGGTGCTTAAACTAAGGAGATATTCAGGAGCAACATGTGCCCTTGCTCACTGGGCCTCTTTCTTGGGTGAGGAATAGATAAGGTCGAAATGTCGGAAACGAGATATGTATAAAAGATTCAGATTTACAAATTTAATTAATTCATACAACTTGGATTGTATAGAAATAATCTTCTTACATTGGTATTAAATTCTGAGGAAGGAACCCGTACTATCCGTGTGAATTTAAAAGGTGATTTCACCATTATTCGATGGATAGTAAAGGTTGAATACGAAAATTGACATCGAGTAGAATTAGTATAATTTCTATGGATCCTTTTCTGCTCAATACTAATTGGTTTGGGTTTATAGTAAAAGATGTCTTAAATATCATTATTTTTGACTAGTTTAAAAATCATGATTTGAAAATAATAAATCTTCATTAAGATTTAAATAAATAATTTGGAAATGTTTTCATACGTAAAAGGTAAAATGATTTGGAAATTATTCCAAGATAAATGGGGTTTAATCAACCATAAAATTTGGTAAATGAGGCTTAATGATTCCATATACTCTTAAAAGATAAAGTAATAGTTTAAAAGAATATATCTCCGAAAGATATTTGATTTGATAAAAAGATAAATTGATTGGATGTTGTTTGATAATCACCTATATACTTGACATCTTTTTATTGATGATTGGTTCGGAGAAAACAGAGTCGGATTTGGATGATTTCTATCCGAAAACCACTTCGAACCAGTGTATACGTTAGGAAGTGAAGACATGTTGAAGAAAATGATCTAAAGACAGAGATCTTCATGATGAAGGGCTGCTTGCCACTAGCCCCACGATTTCATATTATATATATATATATATATATATATATATCTATATATATATATATATATATTGTTAACCCAAAAAATCGAACAACACCCTGGATCAAATGCGAAAGCACTAGTGCAGATAATCAATAGCACAAATCTCAGATAAACAACAAATAAAAAGCAGAAGTAAGAAAAGAGACACAAAATTTTTATAGTGGTTCGGCTGACTCTGGCCTACGTCCACTTTAATCAATCTTTATTATGATTATACTAGTTGAATCTATCTGGATATCAACTAGTTAGTCCTTAGATCTAAGTTACAATGAGTTAGAATAAGTCACAAGTACAAGGATTGACTGGAGAATCATAGTACCCCCCTTGATGACTATTGTGAGGAAGAAGGAAGTTGAAGAAGTGAAGGAATTCCAGTAGAGTAATAGCGGCTCTCTCTCCGAAAAAGATCCATCTCTAGTTGTAGGTAGGTGAGTATTTATAGGGGAATTCAGTGAGTGTTGGGCCAGAAGTCCAAACATAGAAGAGTCCAGCTATTATGCCAAGTCATCACCGAAAACTCAAATCAATCAGAGTCATTTCTATGGATTGCTAGCTATCCATAGGCGATGGATCGCTAGCTATCCATCAACTTAGCATATTTTTCTACCAGAAGCCTTTACTTGGTGGTACGGAGGAGCTCAGAAAGTTTGAGGGCGATCCAACCTATCTTGATGGATCGCTAGCTATCCATAGGGGATGGATCGCTAACTATCCATCCACTTAGCATATTTTGAGTGATCTTTGTTTGGTTGTCTTCCTACTTCTATTTAAGTGCCTTATCCAAATATCAAGTTGTTTGGAGTTAGTTTGATCATCCGTCTTCATGGGTCATCTGGTCCAGAAGAATAATCCATAACTTGCTCAAATCGTAACGAAATCGAATGAAACTTTGCAGGAACACTCTAGAGGGTGTCAGGGACCCACCACAAAAATTTAAGGTAGTGGAGCCTACTCTAGATGGGTCGCTAGCGATCCATCAAATCAACTCCAAATGCTCTCATTTTTTGTGAGCCTTCTTCCATGTCTTCTAAATGTTATCCTAAAATTTCAAGTCAATCCGACTTCATATGAGTTATATAGGTCCATTTTAAGTCAGCCGCTTTTGGTCAAAAAGCTTGAATCCAGTGAGTCTTCAGTTCTCGAGCAAGATTGTTTGGCATACTATGAAACTTGGCAAGAATCTATAGGGAACATATTAGATCATGATGCAAGAGGGCTGGAGGATCCACGAGCAAGCTTTATGGATCGCTAGCGATCCATAAGCAATGGATCGCTAGCGATCCATCGCCTTAGCTTGTTTTGGCATATTTCTTCTTTGGTCTTTCTCTTCTTTTCATTCTGATCTTCTTGGTCGATCCTTGAGATATTTTGAATTGTTGTAGATGTTCTAGTTCCCTTTAGATTCTATTGGGATAAAAACCAGTTAACATATATATATGTATGTATGTATGTATGTATATATATATATATGGTGCCAATAGTGCTCTGTTATGATTCGTTGCATGGACTACTTGCTACTAATCCTAGGGGTGACTCCCGACAGGATGTAATAGGAGAGTACCTTCGGTTTGTCTTGTTCATGACAACTTATATGGATGAGTGTCTGACATTGCATTTCTAAAACCATGTACATCGATCTCTACAAACGTACATCTGTTTGGTGGTGTAGGAGATAACTCTCTTATACTTAACACCCTTTTTTGAGACATATGAGCTCAGAGGTTGTACATTTGTGGAAATCAATAGCGTGTTGTTAGGAATGGCAATGTGGCATTCAAAGTGGAACATGTTATGAGAAAGGCAAAGCGGGACTTTGTGGAAAGTATGAGCGTAGCCTCTCAAGCCTCACATCTCGATAATGATACGTGTAATTATATGGTCTGCATGCCATACACTTCGAGCTATCGGATATTACAAATATAGAAAGAAACGGGCATCTTTTGCCTAGAGGCCAGTAGTGTTTGGACCTTTGATATTTTATTGTATAGTGATGTATGAGTCCTTGTATGAAAGCCACCGGATACGTAGTAGTGTAGCAGTATGAGATGTATAGTGGTGTATGAGTCCCTATATGAAATGCCATCGGGTATTATGAATTGCTATACGTGGAAAATCTACAAAGGAAGGAAAAGGCCACTAGTTCCCTATCATGTTAGAAATCCAATTCCAATACGAGCTTTATGGTTTTGGTTGTATTCCCAAAATAGCTGTAATGCCTTGCAAACATTCAGCTACCTCTTGCTGGAATTTAATAATGGTAACAATTTCGGCTATGTTTATATATATTTACTTGGAAAGAATTTTCAAAGCAATGTCATTAGAAATAGAAATAATATCAAATGGTTTAAGTATTAAGTGATTTGGTTATCATAAGGTAAAAACCTAGTCGTGTTTATGTGCGGCGTGGTCTTATGAGATACTCTTCTTTTTTCAAAAAGGGTTTTGTTCGATAACAAATTCGATCTATGACACCATTATATATATTTATAAATCGTGACTCACGCTAGTTTATCAAGCTTGATCCGGGTATTTTTAATACTTGGGTCAGATACGAGTAGTTTCAAGTTTAGCTGAGAACGCTTGTAGTTTCCAGAGGAGAGCTGGAGATCTTCCTCAACATATGAACGTATTCTATTTTTCCACTGCATTTGTTTAGTTGTTTTCAGCATTTGTGAGGACAAATGTTTATAACTGTCCAGGCTCAATATCGGTTAGACTCTGTTCTAGGTATTTAAAATTTCCGCTGTAAAGGATTTTGTTACTAATAATATATGTTATTCAATTCGTGTGAGATTTTGTTCTATCTTTATTTTTCTTCTTTCCCTTAACGATCTTGTTTTCTTGTACTTGAATTTGTGGCACATGAATACCGAGGACGTATTAATGCCAATTTTCAAGGGTCGAAAATCCCGTTCGTTACATTTGGTATCAGAGTTTAGGTTAGGCGAACACCTAAGCTTTGGTGGGGTAAAACTCATTATAGATATGGTTAGTAATACCCTAAATGAGTGACTCATTAGAGATATGGTTAGTAACACTCCAGAATGGGTTTGAGAGTATCATATATATGAGCGCGTATTTGTTATTAAATATAAAAATGTTTTGTGATGATTAATCTGTTGAGTGGTTTATGAATTTTGATCGGTATATGAAGAGCTCCGTGTAATCGATAGGGATTCCTAAATAGTTAAACAAGGCAAATCGACGCACTGTTTTAAAAAAATTATATTTTATATACAAAAAGAACATAGATATTTAGGTGATTTGGGAAATTTACAAGGGTTGGTGATGATTGGAATAATCTACTAAGTATGATCAAATGTTGGCTTGGGCGAACGATATCGTACACTTAGTAAATTATTCTCCTTATCATTAGAGGATCAAGGCAAGTTCGAATTCATAAAAGTTTGAATCAAGTAATTTGGATAAAAAGAATTTTATGTCTAGAAACAAATGGTATAAAACTTCTAATGATAATTTGGTATATCACTTAGGGGCAAGATGAATTTTTTATTTATTCTGAGTGATAAGTATTGGATGACTCCAAAGCAAGCACAAAAAACACGTGTAGCTAAACAACTAGAAAAAAATTTAAGACTAGGAGTTTATGCTGGCATCTACTGCTTTAGGTGTTTAATTGAAGGGCATTATGCAGTTATGTGCGAGGATAGGAAAATAAAGAAACATAAAGAAAAAAAACCTGTTCGGGATAATATATGTTGTTTTAAGTGTAAAGAGCTAGGACATTTTCTACATGAGTGCCCTAGAACAAAGAAGAAACCAAGAATTCCATTAGGGAAGGAAAATAGTTGCTATTGCTGCAAAGAATTAGGACATATAGTCAAGGAGAATCCTTTAAAAAAGGAGAAAAGAAGGCTAAGAGAGGTACCCTTCAGACGGCACCCCCTATAGTCGCTACTTTAATTGGTAGGAGTACATGGTTTTGCAGTTCATGTAATGAATAAGAACATTTCTGGATGTACTGCCCAAAGCAAAAGATAGGATCAGTTTACTTAAGTGCCAAGGATAAAGCACGTCTGCCTCAGAAAGTGTCCAAGAATAGTGTGTATAGCAATCTTAGTATCTATATAATGATTTTGTAATCTCTAGATTGTCCTTTAAGTCTGTTATAAAGGCTAAGGTTAGGAGTGGGTGTATAAATATGATGTTAATTAAGGAATCTTGTTTGGGATTATTCTCTCTGTGCATTTCTTCTATCAGATCAGTTTAATAAGATATTTGGAAATAAAAAGTTTAAAAGGATGTTATAAAGAAACAGCTTTATAAAAGCATTTAAATCTAAGATAAAATTTATGAAATATTTCCATAAAGATTTGTTGAAAGATAATAAGTACCGGTTTAAATTTAAAAGATAATGCGGATCATTAATAAATTAACTAGTGGTCGTTAATTTTTATCAATGGTTAAAGGGAGTATATTATAAAAGAGTTTCTTTGGAAGATAAATTTATATATAAATATCTTTATAAAAAGGTATGAATCAAAGTTAAAGTTTTATGAAATGTTTTCATATAAATATTTTAAAAGGTTAATAAATATGTATGTTGTATGTAGATCATTTCGTCATATAATTTTTGTTCTAAGATTCAAGTACGGGAACTTTGAGGTGTTTACGCCGGTAAGAAGAAGGATTTATCACTCAATTCTTGAAGACAAATATTAATGAGGATTTGTGATTGGATACTTACGTTTTCTATCATAGTTGAGAGCTATGTAAGGGAAACAAAAGTTTCTGATCAAATAGCCTAATCAGAGTCCGCACTAGGGGATCGAGAGATTAATACTAGTTCGAAAATAAAAGTTGTGTATTCGAATGGAAGATCAAATCAAATATTCCATAAGGATGATCTGTGTATGTCATACTAATTTGAGTTTATAAAATAATGTTTTGGGTAAGTATTACCGGGTTTTTGTTTTAGTGTAATTTCGAGGACGAAATTCATTTAAGGGGGAAGTCTGTAACGCCCACACATTTGCCACTTTGATAAATTATATTATTTTTAAAATATTCAAATATAAGCTTTTTAAATCATAGATTATGATGTTTTGAACAATAGTGATGGTAATCTTATTTTGAATAAGTATTTACAAAAGTATAAACTTTGAAGGAATATCGATAAAATGGTCGAAAATTGTTTTATCAATAAACAGCTCTATAATCGTAAGAAATCGCGCATGGAGCTGGATACATACCCTTATTTAAATATTTAAACAAGAATATGAAATAAAATTATTTATTTTATTTTTGGGAAATAAAATGTATTTATGACATCGTCAATGATATCATCATATTTAATAATTAATTTATGAATTTAAGTTGAGATTTAATGATTTAATAATTATTATAATTATTCAAATTATTGTTATAAAATGATAATAATTCATTTTAGTTATTTATATAATAATAAATCATTTATAATAGTTTTATAAAGATTTATATTTGATTTGAAATCATAAGAAAAATTGATATCGCTTTATCGATATAACAACAATTTTTATAAACAGTTGTTTAATATTAATTTTAATTCAAATGTGATCATTTTAGTTCATTTATAATGATGAGAAATTAGTTTTCAAATTTTTTTTACAAATATATGTATGCTAATTAAGAAGTAAAAATATGACTCGTGATCGAAATCAGAATTCGTAACGATTTAACGAATAGAAGTTATTTTAAGTCGTTGCAACCTTATAAGATAAATATGCATACATATATGCGTACATATGCATGTCATACATGCACATACACATACAAATAAACATACATACATACATTTATACAAATGAAACAAATATCATGATATTTCTCTTATGCTTCACCTTTAAGCATACAAAAGTCAATGCACATGCTATGATATGATGGTGATGATGGAAGGGACTGTAGGCCGAGCACATGGAGGGTGATGAGGGGGGGGGGGTAGAAGTCCCATAAAAGACAATAAGAACAAATTTAACGTATAATTATTTATTTTAATAAATTATCAGTTAAATGATATAAGTTTAAAATATACAAATCATCTCGGTAATAATAAGAATTTCACCACTGCTCCTTAATTCTTTTCGATTTTTCTTGAATCCGTAAAAGTTATCATTTTATAGTTATCCAAAATATTACGTTAATTTTTTCCATGATTTTTGCATTCATATATACCGAGATTTTATAATTTCTACAATCATTTACAAAGTTTTCATCAATTTTCTCTTATTATTTTACATTCAAATCCATGTATTTAAATTAACCAAACACTATAAATCCATATTATATAAATAAATTCAAGTAATTAATAGTCAATAAGTTCTCTGATAATTTATAAACAAAATGACAATTTCTGTTTATATACCGTATTGTAGTAACAAAATGGCAGATATTTCTTTCAAATATAAAAATATCTGAATCACTTAACAAAAATTATATGCATAAATTAACAATAATAAAAAGTTTAATTTATGATTGATATATTGAACATTCAATAACAAAATTCTATTTTAACAACATTTAAAGTATGAGTACCATGTTTTTACAATATTAGCATGTCCAATGCATGAGATACATTCTATTGCTTAACGTATAATATATTTAAGTCTCAAAAAAAAATTTCTAGAATTATTTTAAGTTCAGAGTGAATATATTTATACTCCAAAATAATAATAGATATCATTTTCGGTGATTTATTCTTATGTAACTTAAATTATTGATAGAATGATTTATTAAATATATTCTACTGAATAATAGTAAAGTAGAAGGAGTTATATCTCACATATGAATTTTGAGAATTAAAGTTTATTATTATTTCAATTTTGTATTTTATAGAAAGATCACTATTGTGCATAGTTTATGATTTTTACGATTATTAATAAGTCACTCCTTGATTCTGACCTGCCATTCATATTCCCTTTTCCTAGCGTGTATTCTATACCGAAATCGTATGACGTCAAGAGCTCTAGCCATCTCTGCTGTCTCATATTCAACTCCTTCTAAGAGAATTGATACTTAAGGGATTTATGGTCCATGTACAACTCGAACCATTCTCCCAAAAATTAATGTCTCCAAATCTTTAGCGCAAACACCACTGTTGCTAACTCTAAGTCATGAGTTGGATATCTAATCTCAGCGGTCTCAACTGCCTTGATGCATAAGCTATCACTTGCCCTCTTTGCATCAACACCGCTCTCAAGTCTATTCCACAAGCAACAGTATAAACTACTAGGTTCTGGTTCTCTTCAAGCATGATCAAGATAGGAGCTTTTAGGTATATATTCTATCATTGTTTAATTAACTTCAACTATTTTATATTCGAGTTTGTATTCTTATTTTCTTCCTTAAATGATATTTAGTAACAATGAACATGCATGATAATGAAGACTCTCTTTATTTTTCCTTACCACTTTATATTGAAGTATAATTTACAAATTATTTGAAATGTTCTTTTTAATTCCATTCAACTACTAAGCTACATTTAAGTTTATGTTGTTATTTTCTTCTTCTTAAATTGGTATTTTATTATATACTAACATATACACAATAATTGAAACACATTACTTACACAAATATATGGTTAACGTTAGAATATTACATTGTACGTCAACTATTTAACTATGTATATTTGACAATTTCTTTTACAATATTACCGTGTGCAGTGCACGGGTTACATACTAGTTTTGATATAGTTCCGAAAATCTCCTAATTTAAA
This sequence comes from Allium fistulosum, assembly GCA_030737815.1. NCBI lineage: Eukaryota > Viridiplantae > Streptophyta > Magnoliopsida > Asparagales > Amaryllidaceae > Allium > Allium fistulosum. Next base: position 923,597,253 of record CM060904.1, read on the forward strand.
ATGGGAACATGTAATCATATAAATGATACTGTTTCTCTTTTCTAGATAGACTAGGTTGGAGCTCGTTCTTCGCACACCAGCCTATTTTTTGTGGTTATTATTTACGTTTGAATGATTATTTTTCGGGAAATGTTATCATGTGCCCTTAGGACACATGTTAAGATTGTAAATTTACCTAATTATCCCTTCTGAATTCTACATATCCCCTTTTATGTAAGGGTAAAATAGGTATTTAAATTAGTTTTTTGTCCCTTAGCCTGAAGCAATCATTGCTAACATACGCTCTTAGGGCACATGATAACAAAACCCTTATTTTTTTATTTTGCGTATTGGTGAGCATTTGTTGTCTTGTAGGTTGCTAGTGGTAATGACCCATACATTTATCACATTGATAAATTATATTATTTTTAAAATATTCAAGTATAAGCTTTTTAAAACATAGATTATGATGTTTTGAACAATAGTGATGGTAATCTTATTTTAAATAAGTATTTTCAAAAATATAAACTTTGAAGGAATATCGATAAAATGGTCGATAATTGTTTTATCAATAAACAGCTCTATAATCGTAAGAAATCACGCATGGAGCTGGATACATACTCTTATTTATACATTTAAATAAGAATATGAAATAAAATTATTTATTTTATTTTTGAAATAAAATATATTTACGACATTGTCAATGATGTCATCATATTTAATAATTAATTTATGAATTTAAATTGAGATTTAATGATTTAATAATTATTATAATTATTCAAATAATAGTTTTAAAATGATAATAATCCATTTTAATTGGTTATATAATGATGATAAATCATTTATAATAGTTTTATAAATATTTATATTTGATTTGAAATCATATGGAAAATTGATATCGCTTTATCAATATAACATCACCTTTTGTAAACTGTTGTTTAATATTAATTTATATGATTTTATAATTCAAATGTGATCATTTTAATTCATTTATAATGGTGAGAAATTATTTTTCAAATTTTGTGTACAAATATATGTATGTTAACTAAGAAGTAAAAATATGATCGGAGATCGGAATCAGAATTCGTAACGTTTTAAGGAATATAAGTTGTTTTAAGTCGTTGCAGCCTTATAAGATAAATATGCACACATATATGCATACATATACATGTCATACATGGACATATACATACAAATAAACATACATACATATATGTATACAAATGAAACAAATATCATGATATTTCACTTATAATTCACCTTTAAGCATACAAAAGTCAATGCACGTGCTATGATATGATAGTGATGATGGAAGGGGGTATGGGCCGAGCACATGAAGGGTGATGAAAGGTAGAAGTCACGGCCATAAAGTGATGGAGAGGATGTGAGATATTTTGGTTAAGTTGTTTAAGAACTAAGGCTTGAAAAATCTATAAATACATGCACTTATTCACTCCTCCATTCACTCATTCTTCATCTCCTTATTTTTCTTCTTATAAATCTTTTTAATGGCTTCTTCATGTTGAGAAAAGTTATAAGAAAATTATGATATATATATATATATATATATAAATACATACATCATCACTACACTTCCACAAACAAACCAAACCCACTCCTTTCCCCTTCTGTAGCTCATGGCTACACTCCATCCCCATCAAAGCCAAGAGCATCCACCCTTCTAGGCCAAGGCTGAGCCTTTTAGGAAGAAAGGAAGCAAGTTCGGGAGCTTCGAAGTGAAGAAAAAGAGGAAGCATTTTTGAATTTCCACCGGTTCGATTTTAGAAAGCTACAGGAAAAGTTTGGAGGAGTGGATATAAATAGTAAGTACTCGAGTTTAGATTTAATTATTTAAAACTTAAAATGATGATATGCATGTTTAATTAGTTCATTGATATGCTTAGTTGGAAATTGGTTGATTATATGGTTGGTTATATGGTTGATAACTTGGTTGAGATAAATTATGAGAAATCATTATAAGAAATGGTTAAGTGATTAACCATGGTTAATTTATGGAAAATAAATCCATATAAATATGTATATGGAATTTATTGAACCTCTTAATGGTTTTGAAATTTAAAAATGTTGAAAATGAATGTTATAATAATATAATGTTATGAAATAGTTTAAAAGTGAATATGAGATTTGATATGAAAAATATAGTTGAAATTGTTTGAAATGGTTTATAAATGTTTTGTTAACATTATAACTCAATTCAAAATTTTTTTGATAGGATATGGAATAAGAGTCAAAATAGGCACGTCACGTAACGGTAGTACGCAATTTCGTGCCATAAAAGTTTAAATCCATTTATAGAATGGAATCATGGTCAGAATTCTTTGGAATAATAAGTTTTCGAACTCTTATAACCATAGTTTTCAAATGAAAGAAAATGATCGAGATTTCGTTTAGTAGATTTTGAAATATGAGCAAATCAAGTTTCCAAAATAATCGCGGTTTGACAGTTCGGAAACCAAGCGATAAATTTTTTAAAATTGATATTTTTAATTCTTTAAAAATATGAAATGAATTCTATAAATATTTTAAAAGAGATTTGAATTATTAAAATGGATTTCTAAATGATAGAAAAGTTGTTTTGATTAAAGAAGCTATGAAAATACTATTTGCAGCACTTTATGTATCGCTTTCTAATAATTTTTGAAATATGACATTAAGCTTAAGTATTCTTTCCCAAATATTTTATAAATGTTTTCAAATAAATAATTATGTATTTGAAAGATAATTTGAATGTTTTATAATTATAAGAGTTTAAATAAATGATTAGAAGAAAAGCTGTTATAAATAAGTGATTTAATCTTGGCTCTAAAAGCCAAGAGTAGACTGGATTTTTCTATTCGTGAGATCCGAATTTAAGGTGCTTAAACTAAGGAGATGTTCAGGAGTGACCAATGCCCTGGCTCACCGGGCATCTTTCCTGAACGAGGAATAGATAAGGTCGAAATGTCGAAAATGAGACAAGTATAGAAGATTTGAATTTACATATTTAATTTCATACAAGTTGGATTGTATAAAAATAACCTTCTTATACTTGGTATTAAATTCCGAAGAGGGAACCTGTACTATCCGTGCGAATTTAAAAGGCTATTTTACCATTATTCGACTGATAGTAAAGGTTGAATATGAAAATTGATTTCGAGTAGAATTAATATAATTTCTATGGATCCTTTTCTGCTCAATACTAATTAGTTTAGGTTTATAGTGAACGATGTCTTATATAACATTGTTTTTGACCCGTTTAAAAGTTATGATTTGAAAATAAGAAATCTTTGTTAAGATTTAAATAAATAATTTGAAATTTTTTTTACTAAGTAAAAGGTAAAATGATTTGGAAATTATTCTAAGATAAAAAGGGTTTAATCAACTAGAGAATTTGATAAATGAGGCTTAATGATTCCATATACTCTTAAAAGATAAAGGAAAAGTTTAAAAGAATATATCTCCGAAAGATATTTGATTTGATAAAAAGATAAACTGATTAGATGTTGTTTAATAATCACCTATATACTCGACATCTTTTAATCGATGATTGGTTCAAAAAACCGAAGTCGGATTTGGGTGATTCCTACCCGAAAACCACTTCGAACCAATATATACGTTCGGAAGTGGAGACATGTTGAAGACAAATATTTTGAAGATGGAGATCTTCATGATGAAGGGCTGCTTGTCACTAGCCCGCGATTATATATTACATATACATGGCGACAGTAGTGCTCTGTTATGAAAATATTTGATGCAAGGACTACTCGCTACTAATCCTAAGGGTGATTCCCGACAAGATGTAATAGGAGAGCACCTTCGGTTTTGTCATGTTCCCGAGCAACTTGTATGGATGAGTGTCTGACATTGTATTTCTAAAATCACGTACATTGATCTCTACAAACGTACATCTGTTTGGTGGTATAGGAGGTAACTCTCTTATACTTAACACCCATTTCTGAGACATACGAGCTCAAAAGTTGTACATTTGTGAAAATCAATAGTGTATTGTTAGAAATGGCAATATGACATTCAAAGTGAAACCTGTTATAAGAAAGAGTGACTTTGTGAAAATCAAAGCGTGGCTTTGTGGAAAGTTAAAACGTAGACTCTCAAGCCTTACATTCCAGTAATGATACGTGTAATTATGTGGTCTCAGGACATATATTACGGGCTATCGGTTATTGCGGATACGAAAAGAAAAGGGCATCTATTGCCTAGAGGCCAGTTATGTCTGGACCCTCGATATTTTATGGTATAGTGATGTATGAGTCCTTGTATTAAAGCCATCAGATACGTAGTAGTGTAACAATATGAGATATACAGTGGTGTATAAGTCCCTATACGGAAAGCCAACGGTTATTATGATAGCTATATTTGGAAAATCTGCAAAGGAAGAAAAAGGACACTAGTTCCCTATCATGTTGGAAATCCAATTCCAATACGAGCTTTATGGTTTTGGTTGTATTCCCAAAATAGCTGTAATGCCTTGCAAACATTCAGCTACCTCTTGCTGGAATTTAATAATGGTAATAATTTGGACTATGTTTATAGATATTTACTTGGAAAGGATTTTCAAAGCAATGCCATTAGAAATAATATCAAATTGTTTAAGTATTAAGTGTTTTGGTTATCATAAGATAAAATCCGTCTGTGTTTATGTGCGGCGTGGTTTATGAGACACTCTTCTTTTTTCGAAAAGGGTTTTGTTTGACAACAAAATTAATCTATGGCACCATCATATATATTTATAAATCGTGACTCACGCTGGTTTATCAAGCTTGATCTGGGTATTTTTAACACTCGGGTCAGATCTGAGTAGTTTCAGGTTTAGCTGAGAATGCTTGAAATTTCCAAAGGAGAGCTGAAGATCTTCATCAACGTATGAACGTCTATTTTTCCACTACATTTGTTTTGTTGTTTTTAGCATTTGTAAGGACATGTGTTTATAACTGTTCAGGCTGAATATAGGTTAGACTCTGTTATTGGTATTTAAAATTTCCGCTATATGAGATTCTGTTCTATCTTTATTTTCTTCTTTCCCTCAACGATCGGATTTTCCGACACTTGAATTTGCAGCACATAAATACCGAGAATTTATTAGTGTCGATTTTCGAGGGTCAAAAATCCCGTTTGTTACGCTAGTAGTAGTGTTAATATTGTGCCATGTCTCATGCTATGTTGAACATTCAGTACTATCTTACTAATGTAGTCATATATATATTTACAAATAAATACGTAGGAAAATAAAGAAATCAGATCGACATTTAAAATTTAGGATAATGACTATGTAAAATTTATGAATGATACATGATGTGCTGATCAGAATAATATGTAAAAGTTGTGAATACACATCCATGCAAGAGCCATACAATGCATTAAATTCACAAGTAACATAATAAGCTACACCAATGTTAATGCATAAATTACTCCACAAATCTTCTTGTTCATAGAGTAGAGTACTATGGTAATTTAAGAAAGGAGAGCTATTCTACTATATATGTGGAACATCACACATATGTTGTGTCTGACGGAAATTAGAATGTAGCCGCCTTGGTAAATTATCATAGTGTGTGTTTCTACCCACTCTCTTGTTTGTGAAGTTTCTCCAAAGTACCCCAATTTTAACTTTTGGCCAAAGAGGTAAAAAAAAGATGCCTTAACCTTTTAAAATCAACCGACAATGGTTAGAAAATACAAAATAGCTCTCATCCATATCACACTACTTAGGATTATATTACTGTGATCATAAATTAGGTGCCAACTAAGTCTGTCAGTGTCCTTTCCACACTGAACAAATCCACAGAAAGAATCATTGTAATGCAAAAATACTATGTATGTACAGGTTATCAACGGGTGTATGTTGTAAACTAATTCTACATATCTATCTTTTCATCCATAAAACGTGTAACATTATGCTCAATCACATCTTTAAATAGGCAATGGCAGTAACCAAATATATGAATTTGTTTATTACTGTTAATGTTACTTGAATAAATAAGAAACTAAAATGAAATAAAATAAGCCACATTTGAACAAATAACAATGATTACAGGAAAATGATCAAAAGGTTTGTAGCTAGCTCAGGATGACCGAGACATATTTTTATAATCATTTGGTATCCACAGTTCATAAGGCTTTCTTAATGTTTGAGAAGCCATAATTTTATTTTCGTTTGCTACCTTGACATCATCCATAGGTCCTCCATATTAAGTCAGTCTAATAATGCTTTTAATCTCTCCACTCGTTGCTGCTTCCCATTTCTTTCATGTTAGTTTTAAATTACTTTGTAAGCTTTGTTTTCTAGTTCATGGCGCAAGTCTTACTATAGGTTTGAACACAAAGAATAGATAAATACCTAAACATAAAAAGTAGAATTCTCGGTTATGAAAAATGAACTAATTCTATGTTTGTGCAAAACTACCAGTAAGTGCACACATATGAGTACTTGCAATTTTTAATATAGTTTGGTATAAAGTTTGTGCATAAATAGCATTTCCAAATAGTATAGCATTTTTGGCCGACAATTGGTTTGATACAACTCAAGCTTTTACATCAATAAAAGAATGAAATACTAATGGTACATGAATTGATCCAAGTATTTAGTACGAAGGGAATATGGCATATGGCACTTGATTGGATCTCACGGCCAATGGCCATAAATTATGTTAATGCACCATGTCAAATAAGCTACTACAAATAACAACTTTATAGTGATCTCCAAGCTACATTAAGAAATTTAATAAACACTATATAATTTATATTGAACCAGTTGTGTTTCCAGTCTAATAAGTTAGAACAATGATTATAGGAAATGAACAAAAGATCTATAGATTCTCTCTTCTGATGTAGAAACACCAGGAATCATATCCAATAATGATTGATACTCGTAAGCACAATGAAATTATTTTTGCAAACAAAATCATAGTACAATTTATGTCTAACTTTAAAAGATGCATGTGATGATTTTGAAGCACCCGAGTCATAAATGCCTATAATAGTAATGTTAAATGATATTTTCTTTCCCCACGCTATATATAAGATTTTATAAGAATTATGCACATTAAAATTCTAATTTTTATGTTCATATACCTGTCAAGGCTGATGTGCTTTTAACTAGTTATGTAAAAGAACTATTATATGTCACCTGGATGAATAAGAACCCCCATAACCACTTAAGAACTATTAAGCTTCCAAACAAAGAACACATTTGCACTTATCTGGCTCCAAGAGTATTTGTTGGAGTATTTGTCGCGGTAGGTCTCTTTATGTCAACCGTGATAACCACTAGCATTACTCAATGATGACTAATTAATGCCTCCATAACTGCATCATAAGACAGCAACTAACTTTCAATCCATATGTATGTTGGTTTGAATCAAAATTTCCTAATAGAATATCATCAATACGACATCAGGTAGCAATCTTTTCATTACATTAAGTAATAAAAAAAATTGAAACAAAAAATTTGAATTCACATGAAACAATTCAAGCTACAGATCTGAAATATGAAAACAATCCAGTATTGCCTACAAATTACAAAGACCTAACATGGTTTCATTCAACATGATTCTTAACTTTTGACCGATATTATAATGGTTGTATATAATATCATATAATGTAGCCTTATACAAAAAAAACAAGCAGTTAACGAATCTATCTATTTAAATATATTAACGTGGGTATTGGAAGATTGCTTTCGGGTCTTATTAATTTATCAACTGTGTACAAAAAATAGAAAATAAATGCTTGTTTACCAACCAATTATTTTGTTATCTTTGTATTTGGTATGATCTCTTCATTGGACATTGGGATTTTGATATAATATGCAACATGAAAATATTTTAGTTAGCTGCTTGTACTAATGCTATAGTCTTTAGCATTGCTTCTTTATATTGATAATTTTCAGAATCCATATTCTATTTGCATGGATATTTGTTGCATGAATGCTAATCTTATAGATAAAACTAAGTATAATAATTAAGAGAGTTACCACCTGCACGACCAGGAATAAAGGTCAAGCATGCCTTTACCTCCCGTAATGATTAGCCTCTCCATCACACCTACATTTTATGTTAAGAAGTTGACAATATGTGCGCTGCTTGAACTTATTTAGACATCAACTTAACATATGTATATTCAATTGTTGCAAAAATAAAAGTAAGGGAAGTTAAAATCATCTCCGCCGACAGTTAGAAATGAGCTGCTGCCTACACAAAAAAGAATTTTATCTCATATACGTAAAGCGGATTATCAATCACAATAACGAGTCTAATGAGCCTATGTGTAGCCCAAATATATTATAATTTGTATTGTATAACTGCTATAAATATGAGCAACGTATCATAGATTTGAGTATCAATAATTCAATCAAGTTCATTTCTTCTTTCTCGTGTATCACAATCTGCCATATCATATTACATATCAATCATAAAATCTTTCATGGTATCAGAGTTGAAAGCTTAACAGTATTCAAATCATACATGAAAAAATTGCAAATTTGATCAACCATTAGAGAGAAATCATCATTTGGTGATCAGATTACCCATCAGAGTAATTTCCTCAGTTGGGCATTAAAAGAATTTGCTTCAAAGAAATCAGTGCCTCGCCAAGAAATCATCTGGCTGCATCAAATTTCAGGTGAATAAGCAAATTCCATACAAGAAGAAATTCAGAAAATTAAAATTCAAGAAATCCATCAAAACAGCAAAAAAGTAAGTGCCGCGGCAAATATCTATTAGAATAACTTCATCACATAGAATTGGCTGCAACACACCTGATCCTCCTGCTTTTAGAAGTATTTCTTGTATTTAATCAGTTCTGAACCTTCACGTCTTTTCTTGAATCAAGAAGCATCATCAAGGCAGAGGGTAATGACAGCTCTGCTACTTCAGATAATTCATCAAATTCTCAACAACAAATGACCACAGGTCCACAACCACCGAAAATCTCATTAAAACTGTGTTACGTCCCCAAAGCCAATTATTTACTACCCACTTAGAACCAGATAATTATCTTCTATGGAAAGTATAGATCGAAACTATTGTCAGAGGCTATGGCCTTAAATGGTTTATTCTTCAATTCTTGGCACTCTTGCGATTCCAGCTAGATTCATCAGTGATGAAGAAAACAAGACAGCCAACAATGAAAACTTTGTAAAGCATCAAGAACAAGATAGTCTAATAAGCTCATGGCTATTATCTTCAATAAGTATCAAATTATTACCATAAGTCATTGGGTGTAAAACTGCAAATGAAATTTGGAAAACTGTTGAAAGAATATTCAATACACAATCTGCCGTCAAGGTTATGCACTATAAGTGACAGTTGCAGAATGTTAGAAAGGATAACCAATCTAAGAGAGAATATCTAACAAAGATCAAGACAACGTGTGATTTGCTAGAAGCAGCTGGGTATAAAATTTCAGATACTGAACAAGTGTTGACCACTCTAAATGGTCTAAGTGAAGAATATGAAGCTGTAGTGGCAGTAATATCATCTATAGAAACCTTACCATCAATAGAATATGTACATTCAACACTTCTTGCACATGAAGGGAGGATTAATTTCAAGAAACTCATAGATTCATATATTTCTATCAACTATGCAGCAAATTACAAAGTTAAAGGTCAATACAATAATAAAACTGATCAATCATATCAAAGAGGCGATCAATCATATAGAGCAAGGGGTAGAGGAAGGTGTAATAACAGCAATAGGCTATAATGTCAAATATGTGAGAAAACTGAACATACTGCTCCAAAATATTACTTCAGATTCAATGCTAACTATGTACCAGGTCAAAACTCAAATAATCAAAGAAGTGGCAATCTCAGTGCAAACATGGCACAAGTACAACAAGATTTAAATAATTAATCTGATAACGATAGAAATCATCACTTGGGCGAGAATACCAAGCCTGAACTCATTCAGGGTAAAGCCTGGTATCCTGATTCGGGAGCAACCAGCCATATCACAAGTAATCTTGAAAATCTAAATCTAGGCAGCAAGGAGTACAGAGGTAAACAGTCAATATTCATAGGAAATGGCGAGTCTATTAAGATTACTCATACTGGTAGTGCTTATATCAAAGGTGAAAGGCAATTATATCTCAACAATTTATTAAGACTGCCTAGCATAAAGAAGAATCTTATGAGTGTCACAATTTGCAAATGATAATAATTTCTATTTTGAATTTTATCCTTAATATTGTTTAGTTAGAGATATACTAACTAAAGATACTCTCTTGCAGGGTGATGTAGTGAAAGTATTATACAAATTTAGTCTAGTTAATTGCAGAAATCCTGTAAAGAGAGTAAAGTGTTGTAACTTTTTTGAAATATCTCAAACTGAAAGAGATAAAAACATCTTTGACCGATGGCATTACAAACTAGGCCATCCCAATGCAAGTGTTGTAAAACAAGTTCTTGTAAAAAATAAAATTTCTTTTGATGATTTTACCTTACCATATGTTTGCACTTACTGTCAAAGGGCAAAAGCCATAAACTGGCTTTTGCTGATTCAAAGACAGAATGCAATATGCCTTTGGAGTTGGTTTCTATTGATCTTTGGGGCCTAGTACCCATCAACTCCGATTATGGTTACAGATATTACATATCTTTTGTTGATGCACACACTAGATACACATGGATTTATTTTCCGAAAACAAAGTCAGAAGCACATAATGCAATAGTACATTTTGTAGCACAAGTTGAAAAATAGATCAATCATCATGTTAAAATCATTCAAAGTGATGGTGGCACTGAGTACAGGCCACTCAATAAATTCTTTAAGATAAGGAAGTAGTACATAGAATTACTTGCCCACACACATCAGAACAAAATGACTTAGTTGAAAGAAAACATAGACATATATAATTGAAACTTGTCTTACTTTACTTGCTCAAGCATCTCCACCTCTATAATTTTGACCTAACTCTTTTAATACAATAGTATATCTAATAAATAGATTACCAACAAAGGTCCTAAAAGGGACAAGTCCAATAGAAAAGTTATTTGGAATTAAACCAGATTATCAAAGTTTGAAAACTTTTGGTTGTCCATGTTTTCCATATCTAAGACCACACAATTTTCATAAGCTATATTTTCGTTCATCACCATGTACATTTTTAGGTTATCAAACAAACTAGAAGGGATACAAATGTCTTAATAATAATGGAAAGATAATTATAAGTAGGTATGTTGCCTTTAATGAAAAGGTATTTCCTTTTATTAGCATAGGTATAAAGACAACACAAAAAAAATATAATCCCAAGGTGTTAATTCCAGCCATACCTATGCATTCAGATGTGTAGAATCAATCAGAAGTTGAGAAGACAACAGAAACTTCAGAACCACAACTCATAGTGTCCAATGAACTAGGTCAGGATCTGAAGAACTTTCTAATCATCTCAACAATTCACCAATATGCACAAATGATCAAATAAAAAGCATCAATGAAAATTATTCAGATAATCATCATAGACAAATATCAGACAATACTGATCAAGTCAGCAATGCAACACCACCACATATTAAATCACAAGTCAAAACTGCACATCACATGGTGACAAGATAAAAAAGTGGAATATTTAAACTAAAGATGTATATTGCAACAACAATAATGGAAGAACCAGAAACATTTGATCAAGTAGTTAAAGACAAAAACTGAAAGTCGGCCATGGATGGAGAATACAAAGCACTTATGAGAAACAAAACATAGGATTTGGTTCATCCACCAGAGCATAAAAATATAGTTGGATGTAAGTGGACTTACAAACTGAAGATAAATCCAGATGGAACAGTGGCAAGATATAAAGCAAGACCAGTTGCTAAAGGATATACTCAAGAGCATGGCTTTGACTTCAATGAACATTTTCACCAATGGTCAAGCCAACAACAAGTAGAATCATTCTAACTATAGCATTATACAGAAAGTGGAATGTCAAACAGTTAGATGTCAACAATGCATTTTTAAATGGTGTTCTACAGGAGAAAGTATATATGGAATAGCCACTTCGTTATGCATAAAATAAGAATTATGTGTGGAAAATAAATAAAGCCATATATGATCTTAAACAGGCTCCAGGAGTCTGGTTTGATAAACTAAAAGTCACTTTGTGTAATATGGGCTTTCAGTCTACCAAATCAGACAATTCATTATTCACTAAAATTGATAAAGTTATCACTATCTATATACTGATATATATATTGATGATTTAATTATTACAGGTGATAATGATAAAGAAATCAACAATACAATTCAGCATTTAGATAATCAGTTTTCAATCAAAGCTCTTGGCCATCTGAATTACTTTCTGGGGATAGAAGCTACAAAGAAATCAAATTCAGAAATTACTCTATGCCAAAAGAAGTATATCACAGAGCTTCTATTCAAGTCAAAAATGGAAAGAGCAAATTCCCAGCCAACACCAATGATGGGCAATCAACATCTTTCTAAAAATAGGGGAGAAGCTGTATTTAATGATAAACAATATAGAAGTCTAGTTAGTGCATTACGGTATGCAATGATAACTACACCTGATATTTTATTTAGTGTTAACAAAGTCTGTCAATTTATGCAGAAACCATTGGATGAACATTGAAAAGCTGTCGAGAGAATTCTAAGATATCTAAAGGGAACAACAGACTATGGACTGACACTAAAAGCAAGTAAGAATCTCAATATAACTAGATATGTAGATGAAGACTGGGCATCAGACCTTGATGATAGAAGGTCTACATTAGGATACTCTATATATATTGAAAATAATCCATTGTTATGGTGTTCAAAGAAGCAACCTACAATCTCCAGATCCAGCACAGAGGCTGAATATAGGAGTATAGCTAATGCGACTGTCGAGATCATGTGGATTTAGTCACTAATGCATGAGTTAAAAGTAGACATAGGTATCAAATCAACATTATGGTGTGATAACTTAAGTGCAGTATACTTATTAGCAAATCCAATTCTTCATTCAAGAAAAAACCATATAGAAATAGACTTGTATTTCGTTCGAGAGCAGATTTTAAAAGGAAAGCTTCAAGTAAATCATATACCTTCCACTTACCAAGTTGCTGATGTATTAACAAAAGCACTTACAGCAAGGAACTTTACTAGCTTTCGAAGTGATTTGAAGGTTGAGGAAAGCAGCAACAAGTCTGACAAAGATTTGAGCAGAAACTCAAAGTGCCAAATCTAAGAAAGTGAAGATTCAAGCAGCTATAAGCAACTCTGACATCATCAAGCTATAAAGATACATAAGATCTAAGAGTATTTAGAGATCTAAAGAGATTTTCTAAAGCAGTTTGATCAATTGAAGTGATGACCCAAATGTGGAAATAACAAACCCTAACCTTAATGTCGATTTGAGGGGGGAGTTAGAAATGAGTTGCTGTCTATACGAGAAAGAATTTTATCTCATATAAGCAAAGCTAGTTATTAAATACAATAACAAGTCTAATGGGCCTATGTACAGCCCAAATATATTATAACTTGTATTGTATAACTGCTATAAATATGAGCAGTGTATCAGAGATTTGAGTATCAATAATTCAATCAAATTCATTTCTTCTTTCTCGTGTATCGCAATCTGCCATATCATATTACAAATCAATCATAAAATCTTTCACTAACACTTCATGATCATCCTTTTCCTATATCACCATCCATTTCTACAAATTTCCACCCAACATAATATATTACAAAGCTAAAAAAGGTGCATACTTTTAGTAATCTGCAAACCAACCATTATACAATGACCTACTTAATTTTAGTATTCATACTTTAACAACCTCCGATCATCGATTATAAATTCCATCACAGATAGTTTATCCAGCAAATCAAAACAGTTGGACGAAGATTATCCCTTGCAGCAATAAATGAGAAGGTGAATTTTTTTGACTTTCTAAGAAATCAATATCAAGTTAGTAAAAAGTGCGATGTTGAAAATAGAGGTTCATATTTTGAATTACTTGTGCCAAGGCTTTGATGTAGATGAATAAACCTAGACTCTATTTGTTTAAAATGCTAAATTCTAAATTTTGATTGTTGAACTCTGAAGCCTAAATGTTTATTGCTGAAGGCTGAATTCTGAATAATCACGTATTTGTTTATTTGCATTCAGTATTCAAAAAAAGCTATCATTTAGCATTGAAAACAAAAATTAAGCATGAAAAAAGTTCTAAATAATTTTGTCTGAGTAGATAGCTTTATTCAGAACATTGACAAGAAACAAACAACATAAAAGGTTTTGATTTGTAAATCAGTAGTTGGATTCAGAACTTTTGATTAAAAACAAATACTGGCCTAGGTTTTGACTTTGACATGTTTGTTTGGAAGAAGCGCATCGACGGATGGATTTGATTTGGTGCTTTTGAATGGAAGTTAGGGGAAAATAAACTTTATAGAAGTGAAACTGTAAATGAACCGATGGAACAATTCTGTAAATATTGAGTGGTTGACACTTCAAGGTAGTGGAAACATGAGAAAGTAAAAGCATGGTGCCATAGTGATTTCAAAATAAAGGACAAGTACAACGCCATGTATGCAACAAACATTTTATTTCTTGCATGCACTCTTCTTTTACTGCATTTGTATTCTTCTATGCTTCACCGCCTTTTTCTGTTCTATGCTACTCATCTTCTTCTTCTCTATCAATCCTGCCTGCACCTGAATTATTCTTGTAACCTGAAGCACCACCATCTTCCAGTCCATCGTGGCCAACACCCGAGCTCAAGCCTTGAAAAAAAGGAGCCTTGCAATTAGTGTCAAGGCGGATGAAGTAAAGAACATGGTCGTTGATATGTTTGTGCCAAAGAGAGGTGGGGCAGGTGAAGTGAGGAAGGAGAGAATTGCGTAGGAAAAGGAATGTCAGGGAAAGTGTTATCTGCGTTGAAAATAAAAATAATGATGCTGTAGTGGCCAAGTGCACGTTTGTTTATGACACTAAAAGAGCACGAAAGAAGATTAGTTCACGAAAGAGGAATACGTTCTTATGTAAGGAAGTAGCATTTTAAAACAGTCATTTTAATTATTTTGTTATGAATAATTTTTTTTGTTATTGTTTTATTTTGTTGTAATTTTTTTAATTAATACAGTTAAATGAATTTATATTATTTGTAAATTATGAGATGCAAAAAAAAACTATACAAAAGGATAAGTTTTATTATATGCTAATAGTTTGAAATACAAATAAAAATAAATATTTCTCTCTTAAATTTTGCTGCTAGATACAAAACAAACCGTCTAAGCTCTTCAGGATTTTCCATTAACACAAAGACAGCCGTGTAGTGTACCTCACCGTTGGCCAGAATAACTGTGATCTTCCATTCGGAAAAAGACTCATTCTCCCATTGCACATCCATAATGTGACGAACGGTCTTTCTCATCTCATCCTCATGAGACAAGCTCCACTCAGTTGACGTTTATGAGAGGAAGTAGTAGCCGAGCAATGTGGATATGTAGGAGCTCAGGCAGTGCAAGTGCTGACCTCTCCAATTTCTTCCATGAGAAAGTCGGCATAAAACTAAGTGTCGAACATGGCATTGGCAGGTGGAGCCTTTGGAGTGTTGAACTTGCAGGGTGGAGTTTCGATGTTGCCTTCAAATATCACATTCAGTTTTGGAATTTTGGAGGTGAGCCCACTTTTTATTTGTTGTACCTACTAGCTACAAAGTCTCACAATTGATTAATTCCCCTTCCAGTGTCCTCTACATTCCAAAACACACCTTCAATCTACAGCAACTTGTTCCATGGGGTTCGTTCACGTTTGAGGTTGTCAAGCTTGTCTTTATCTAACTATCATTGTAATTGACGCCCATCCACATGTTGAGGATGGTAGTAATATCAGAATACTAATAGCCAACTCGACCTTTTCGAGTTGCAATGTGTTCGTAGAAAATGTCAATAAATGTCAACGTGTATTTTCGGTCTGTTGAAAACACGATTTTAGTATTTTGATGATAACAACTACATAACAATGCTACTAACGTGTTTATTGAGTAATTTTAGATCATATAGCCATACGATGGATGGTAAAGTTTATATAAGATATAAACTGAAGAATACTAAAGAGAAAAATGGTTCAAGTGATGTGATTCAAATATGGATGGAAGGAGAAAGTAGGAAAATAAATGTTAAAAAAATCACACAAAGCCAAGATTTGAACTCAAGTAAACAAATTATATAGCTTCAAGTAATCAACCACATTATGAATGCTTTAAGCATCATATGGACAAAAAGATAATATGCCAATGAAAACCAAAGGATACACATTCACATACTTCCTAAAGCAGGAACCAAACTCAAGTCCAATGGAACAAACAAATTATTGCTAGCCTTTTTCATTCAAAGCCCAATTGGCAGCATAAGTATATGGGGGAAGAAAAACGTGCAAACATCACACATCCCAACCATTACACCACACCCAATTTTGTATTAAAGCTCACTACCAACTTTACATTACAAAGTAAATGAAAGCATTTGTGTTTAAATTTGCTACCAACTTTACATTACAAAGCAAATGAAATAAAGAAGTGAATAATAAATGGCAAAAGTGGGACTTGTACCCAGGTTACATAGGAGAAACACAAGCATCCCTTCCACTACATCATGCAAACTTTTGAACAGATACTTTGTTACAATCCGTAATTTTTGAGTCTTCAAATTTGAATATTCAATTTATTTAAATACTCAAATTTGAATTTAATTATAATAAAGTATATGTTTCAAATAACTGCCCAATTTTTAGTTTAATTTATATGATTTTTCCATAATTTTTAACTTGAAAAATAATTAAATTTTTGTTTGATGCATTTTGCAGCAAACATCGGTACTTTGAAACTTTACAAATTTGATAACTATGTATTTTATTATTGTTTTATGATCGTCTCACATTGTTGTGCACAATCTATTTTTATTTTTGTCATTTTCAGCTCAAACGTGAATGTGATATTGTGTGGTAGTGTACCGTAAAACTAACTTTTTTTCTTTCCAAAACAAACTTTTTAAACAATCCTTAAATTGATGTGGCTTTGATTTGCTTGTGGATGCAAGGGAAGTGTGTAAATTTTGGTTTACTTGGCTTTAAGAAATTTATTTATATTGATTCATGCATGGACACATGAGATAAAACATGGACACACACTTTTACCCTCTTTCTTCACTACATACAAAAGAATGCACATAGCAGCAACTTTCCATATCCACTTAACTTCCAATAAATTTATATTCAAGCATTATTTAATGGTTGTAAGCAGAGATACATCATCCCTTCAAAACTTGTTATATAACCTTTATCATTCTTTCTGTCTGCAAAATAAAAGCACATTTCACTTTCTTTTTCTTTGAAAATGAACACACTACACAAGGAGGCATGCAAGTGATGAAAAAAATATGAGCACATTTTCCTCCTTTCTTTCCTCTTCATGTGTGTGGTTGTGTGCGCACTGATTTGTGAGCATGTGAAGAGCCGTGTGTGTTCATGAGTTATGCGTGTGTATACATGTATGGGTATGCAAGTGTGTGTGTGTGTGTTTAATGTGGGTTGCATGCATGGCTTGAGCAGTGTAAGCGTATAGGCGAGGGAATAAGGTGAGAATGTGAGGAAAGTATTAGTGAGGTCGGCGGCTATCAGTGGTAGCAGGAAGAAGTGTGGATATGGGTGTGTTTGAGTTATAGTGTGTATATTTTAGCGGGTTTGGGTTCTTGGCATTATAGGCGGTGATGGATGGCATAAGTCTAGCCCAGGCGGTGACTGAGGGTGCTCGGGTCAGAGGTGGGTAAAGTGGTGGTGCAGTTGGTGGATGGTTGTAGCCTCAACTCTAGAAGTGGGTAGATGGAGCAGCGACTGTTGGAAGTGACGACGTGGAGTTTTCTAGGTGGCATCGTGAGTGACGTGGTGATGTCAGGGTAGTGCGCCGTGCGATATTGAGTTCACTGGTGGTGAGTCAAGGTGGTTCAGTGATTAGTGCAGTTTGTGGAGGCACTGGAGGGCAGTGGCTGGTTATGGCCAAGGCAGTGGTGGTTAGGGTTTGATGGAGGCGGGTTTCGTTTTTGTGTTTAGGGGCCATGCTCGAAAAAAAAGAAAAAAACTGGGCGCAACTTGAAAATAGAAGTGGTAGGTACCATGCATAGGCAGGTGGGTTGGGTTTTTTTTGATGATGGGCTTGGCTTACTGGGTTTGACAAGTGTTAACGAATTTCTTCGTTAATCCCAAAAAGATCCGAGCTTAGCCATTAGCAAAATGAAAGGTTTTGCACCATAAATGTTAGGATAACAAGTCAACAAAAAACTTTATTGGTACCGAATGTCATATCGATGTCATAAAACATCAACTTTGGCGTAAAATAATAATAATAATAAGCCAAGGTTGAATATTATAGTAATGTCGTAAGGCATCAATGTCCATATTAAGACAAAACAATGTTGGATTTCGGGTCTAATAAACTATCCCCTCCACCATTAAACTAAGAACACTAGGGTTTTCATTATCAATGTCATACAATTATTAATTAACCTAAAATTCTTCAGGTAACATTGGAATTTAATAGTAAATTAATCAAGCATAAACAATTAACGAATCTAACCATTAGTATGAATGCCAAAGCAGTATGATCGAACCCAAATGCTAACTCGAAATTGATTACCCTAATTAAACCCTAACAACAATTCTGATTTCAGATTACCTGATTGTCCTATTAATTTAGTCGATAAAAGGAGAATTGATTTTAACTCCGTTACCGAAAAGCTAGAATCTGCAATAATTTTGCGAATTTTGATTTTGGTTGCTCGAATTTTTTGTTACAGATAAAAGAGGAATGAAGGGAAAGCTCATCCATTTATAAAGGAAAGGAAGATGTAAAGTTGCCGTTGATTCATTTCAAATAAATGGTTAGATTCATTTGGTATACCAATAGGCGGCAAGCGCTATTGATAAGATTGTTGACCTGAAAGATCAACGCTTCCATAACACTAGGGGGCAATTGTTACTACAATTATCACTTCCTAAGATATGCGACATGCGGCATAGATATAACAGCACATCAGTAGTTAGTGCTGAAAGAATGGTAATAAGCCAATGCTGGAGGCCTATGATGTCGCCCCTCATCAACATGGATTAAGGTGCAGTATCGCATGTCGTCAATGAAGCCAAGGACACCAAATGACATCAGTGCCGCATACCATCTACGGAGTTGGATGATTTGTATCGAATCTCTTACATCGCTAAGCAATGCCACAGTTCATTAACAAAGCAGTGATGTCGTATACAATCATTACCATAAGCCATCAGTGTTGTAGCGACGTGATCTATGCCGCATTTCATCGATGAAGAATCATATGCAATGTCGCAACTCAGCTATACAGCATCTTATCGATACTGCCGACAACCAATGTCGTACCTTGTTGATGACGCATTTGATCAACACTTAAAGGACACTGCACATCTATACATGCGATGTTGATGCCGAAAGACATCAACATTCGCAGGAGTTATCAAAGCCGATATCATACAAAATGATGCCGCCACATGTTAATATTGCACCATAGCAATGTTGTTCCATATCAATGCCAATTCATGTTGGAATAACTTTAAACTAACGTCGCTCCTTATTGGTGCCGAATACCACCTCTATTGGAGCAGTGCCGAAACTCAAATATGCATCCAAGAATGCTGTAGGACATTATTAAACGAACCTAGCACCATGCAGTATTAACGCTGAAGCTCGTGAATGCCAAATCAAGCTGATGTGCTGCAACTCTACCCTTATAAATACAGACCTTAGGGGTGCTGTAGAAAGGGGAATCATTCTTTTCTCACTTCTTATATTTTAAACTTTGTAACCCTAAATCGATTTAGGGATCTTAGTGCCAAGAGAGCTATTGCACATAGGATTTTATACATTCAACATTAAATAGAATAAGAATAAGATTTCTTAAGTTATGGCTTACTTTCGAATTTCAAAGCATTTGTGATTTCTCAATCATAGCTTGCTTTGAATTCTAAAAGTAATAATATTCTTGATTTATACTTTTGCATACAATTGTCTACGTGAATCGACTTCAAGTACATATGAATTAACATGACTACGAATTTGACTTCTTCATGGACCTAAGTCTGCTTGTTCACTCCTCTTAATCCTTAAACTCAACCAAGTTACGTTTTTTGCCAACACTCGTTGAGGTTAAATCTAGGCTCTCCGAATTCCATCACTAGCTAGGGTTCCTTTTCATTTGTGAAAACAGATTGTTATAACTGTCTAGGCTAATGATAGTACTCAGGATTGTAACTTTGAAATTGCTATGTATCTTAGAGTAGCACTTTATATTGTCTTTTCAGTATTATATTTTATCATTCCGTTGTGAGATTCTGATGTTTTATTTCCTTCTTTTTTGTTTCTTTCCTTTTTCTTTTATTTTACCTTGATAATCTGTCTTTTCGATACTTAGGTGATCGGCACATGAATATCGTAGATGTATTAGTATCGCCATTTAGGGGTTAAAAAAGCGGATCGTTACACTCACATTTCGATCAAAACGAATTATTTTATTTTCTATTGTACGTAATTTCATTCACTTCAATTTTATATTTTATGAACTTACCATAGACATGCTACATGTGTATCAAATACTTGTGTACATATTTGTGATAATTCATCGGTGAATTAAACAAAGTATGTGGAAGCATTTTGGTATTATAAGACTCACGATTGCACACATCTATATGTATCAGTCCAAAGAGTTTATCAACTCTTATGTCGCTTCCACTAAATGGGTGTTCCCTTAATTGTTTAAAATATAATTCACTAGTATCATATGATTCATCATCATATAGTCATTGAATTATTTCTCAAAACTATGGCTTAGTCTAAAATTCCAAAATAATTACAAATAATTTTTGGATACTTCTTTATTTTTCAATGCATCGTTTTTGTTATGAAAAAAATACCACTAATACAGCTTTATTTTATAACAAATATTCATAATATTCATTTCGAAATAAAACTACGTCTATATTTTAGTCAATACTGAAAAACAATTATTATTTCATGAATAATGTTTGGTATGTTTTACGAAAACAATTTTCTTAACTTGATGCGACTAATAAGTGTTGTATGGCATGCTCCCACTTTTTCCTCCATCACTATAATAACATACGAACTGCGAAGCTTCATTTAACCATGTAACATAGGTTATATATTCCATCTACTATAACCAATTTACAGTTGAGAGTTTTTAAATCAAATATATTGAACTCAAAGAAATAAATCTCATAGAATATAATTATTTATATGTCATTTGGAATAGAAATCATTTTATCATTCCATGTTAAGTATCTGCTGTTATTTTATACAATTCTCGTTTCCACAGTCTTTCCATGAAGCAAAATTGACTATTCATTCTCTTTATCCCAACATTGCCTTAAATTGCATCCACTCTCATACATTCGCTTTACTTTCTAAATGGTCATACCATTCAAAGGAAACCCTTACTACAATATCAAAATGAACTCTTTAAAAAGTTACATTTGGTCATCTTAACATTTAGGATATCAAATGAGTTGCACCTTGTATAAATTGATCAAACTGACATTTCAATAATCAAGTTCTTAGATCTATCTTGTAGCTTTTGGTTTAATGTTACATTTAACACAAAACGATCATGATTGTGATCAACTATATAGTATACATGATCTCATATTGTGGTTTACTTGCTTATTTTAAATGAACTAATTTCATCGATGTTTTGTACATTAAGTGACTGTTCACCATATAAATTTATATGTGATTGGAAATAGATTAAATATTCATATCCCTTATTGCTTTTAGAGTTCAAACTCATAAGGACAATGCATAATCCCGGGTAAATAAACATAAGTGACCAAATTATAAATGTATTTAGTAGTAGTATAACTAGGCGCTTTCATGTGGCTTAAAATGATAACATGCAAAATTTATTGCTAAGTATATTTTTTATTTCTATTTGTCAATCTTAACTCGGACTATTTGTATATTCTAATAAATAAACATTTTATCAATTTTATCAATTGCATAAATTTAGCGATGTTGATTATTTTAACTTTATATAGCAGATGTTCCTAAAATATTAGAATGGTTAAATGTACCATTTCATTTTTCTAATAAGGCTCCTGCTATACTTTTATGTTTCTCAAAACAGTAAGACGAAACATAGAAATCTTTCAAATTCTCTAGTGGAGTGGATGTTAGGACTCGTTTGCCTTAGGACTCTGACCTTTAAGAATATCAATAAATCATATGCCTTTAAGGAATGGATGACACTTTATCGGTTTTGTCATAGACACTTTATCAATAAAATATTAGGACTCGTTGTCTTTGTCCTAATATTATTTCGACTTGAGGAATATCAACATATTCACTTGTATCTGCTATTTCACAATGGCTTAAGTATAAATGCATGTACCTTGAGGCATATCAACAACTAAGTGCATATATCTTAACTCATATATTCAATATATTAATAGTGCTAAATATAACATATTCGTTTGAGGAATACTAACAACTAAGTAGTATGCAATTAATATATAAATGGTAGAGGATAATAATTATATTAAAGGTTCATAATGTTTAATATATTTAACCGAGTGCAATCGACTTATGGAATAATGAATTTCTTATGAAGTACCATCATGATTCAAGTGTCGGACACAATTGAAATCATGATATACATACTATACGTATGTATTTATTCCTTAAACCTATTTGGGGTTTCTTATTGTTCCACCTTTTATTACACATTCATATTATATATAAGTTTTAATTATTACATAACTTTTATAGTTTAATTAACTTATCTAGTAGTCTTATGCATAACATTATATTAAAATCATTAATTAATCATATTTAATTAATTTTAATCAATCAATTAATATTTCAATTAATTTTATTTTATACATTTTAAATTAAATATATTCTCTATAACATCTACAATTATGCACATATATCTTAGATATGTATTATATTATTTATTAATCAACATCTACTTGATTAATTTAATTAAAATAATTTTAATAAATTATAATTAAGTTTGAAAATCATATATATACCTTGACATTTTAATATAATGCTACATATATCAATATACATGTCATTTAGTTTAATTAATTACATTTTAAACAATTATTTATTCAGTTAATCCAATTAATTATTAATAATTTTTGAAAATAAGTATTTAATTTTCAAATCAATTTTCAAAATTATTTTATAAAATATATAAAATTATTAATTATTTAAATTTACTCTTTTAAATTTAAAATATTATTTTTATTTATTTTAAATTTTAGCTAAATTTACAGTTTTATTTTAATTTCAAAACAAATTTTCAAAATTAGCCCAAGACTCAAATTCAATTTGGGCCTCTCATATTGGGACAATCTTTAGGCTTACTTTACCTTTCGGGTCAAGCCAGCAGCCAAGTAGAGCAGGATACTAGATTACCCAGACCCATCCTAGAAACTACATTTTTAGGGATCTTACTAAATGGGTAAGCTTAACTAGTTAGTCCTAATACCGCTAATTTAGGCCACTTGGGCAATTAGGCTCTAGCACCATTGTTAGATCTAGGTGAGCACGCAGTGAGCTAAATGGGTAAATTTCAAAAAAATTGACCATTTTGGATATTATTGGGCATATGAAGTCTAATTTGATTTAGATCTGATCTAAATTAATATATTTTTTGTATTTGTATTATTTTAAATCATTATTTTATTTTGTTTATAAATAAAGATTTATTTATATATTATATTTGTATTATATAATGCGAACATGCGTATCATATACACATGTATGTGTATGTGCACGTGCAACATATACAATGTGCATGGTTTAACATACTTGTTTCTAAGTCTAGGTGGATGAAATTGGTATGGAACTTACTCACAAAGGATTGTTTATTGTCTAGGTGGATGAAATCAAAGTACCGCTCAACTTCTAATTTTTGGTCAATGGGGATCAACAATAACTATTCTGGCACTGTGAAATTCATGTTATGAAATAAGGATACTGCATGTAAATTAATGAACAGAATAGTATTTAATGGAGAAACTACCTCACTGTGCGTAGACCCATGGATCAACCACAAGTCTCTCGTTGATTTGCTAGGATGGAGTAGGCTACATCTTAGCAACAGTAAACAATACACAGTAAGAAAAATTATTCAGAATGGGGTTTTACGTCCAAACTTATTATCGGAGACTAGAGAGGCTTCCATTGCTATTAATCATGTTAAATTAGCAATCGATTACTATGAAGATTATTGGGCAATTATGAACAACAAGTGTTTAAGATTTTCATAGATATAGGATGCAATCAAACTTCATTCTAATAATGTAAATTATTCAAAGCTAGTGTGGCAGAAGATAACAACAAGGAAAATTTCATTTACGGCATATAAAGCATGTTTACAACGACTTCCAACGATGGATAGATTAATGAATTGGCGAATTTCAACTAATAATGTCAATGTACTGTGTGATAATCAACCAGAATCGCATGAACATTTATTTACAAAATGTGGTTTTAGCACTTATCTTTAGAATTTATTTTCCGCAAGGCTGGATCTTCCATTATACTCGGATCGTTCTTTGTTATAGTGAATTGAGGATGTATCTTCCAGATTTCCTCACCCAGGCGTTATTCAAGACATTGCTTTCACTGTAATTTAAATTATGGTACATCACATCTGGATGGAGTGAAACAGCTGTAAATTCGAATGCAAGTCCTGTTCTTTGCCTCAGAGATTCAAGCGACTCGAGATTGATGTTCGACTCCAGGTTATAAGATGAAGACAAAGCAACAATATTTTTGAGAGGGATATGGAGATGAGTCGAAGGTGGGGAGTGGAGCTTAAAGATTGTAGGTAATTGATAGCGCAGAAGATTGTGTTTTTAGGGTTTATTTCATTTTCGATCGAAGGGTTGTTTATCTACATGCGAAGGTGTTATGTTGGTGGGCTTCGGAGTTGGGCTTTCAGGGCGTACTATTTTGTTATGTTTGATTTTTGTTGTATTTTTGTAATTTTTATTGGTGATGTATGGTACTCTTGTATTTCATAGGATACATTATGCATTTTTCCTTACTACACTGGTAAGGTTTTTTAAGAAGGTGAGTATCCTATCGGTTCTTTACATCATTAACAAAAGAACCCATTTTCAGAAATATATACATATACATACATACATACATACATACATACATATACATACATACATACATATACACATATACATATATATATATATATAGTTTTGAATTTAACTTCAAAATTAGAATTTAGAATTTTGATTTTGTAAACAATTGTATTTAAAAATATATTTAAAAAATTATATACATAAAGAAATAATTTCTTCAAAAAGTGTGTATATATATAAATTAATATTTTAAAACATTAATAATATAAAAGTTATATAATTAAATGTGTAATAAATAATTGCATTTAAGCCACTCGTCGTTTTTGGCAATGGCAACATAATCCTTAATTTGATACGTAGCTGATTTTGGCCGTCTCCCTAATCTTTTCCATCAGCGTTCGTCTAGCTACCTCCTCAATCTCCTCAGCGTCCTTCCTCTTTCACTCTCCTCCCTTCTTCCTCGCGCGTCGTCCAATGGCCAAGAACGGGAAATCTATGACACGTTTCTCCTCATCGATTGAAAATCGTGCCTTAGCCACCAGATCTGGCCGTATCTTCGTGGTCCCTCCGCCTCCAGTTGGCTCTGCTGAAGCAACCTCTGCATCTGAGAAAGCCCACTCGTTTGCTTCTAAACCCATATGCTCTACAGGTTTGAATTTTTTAGCTGTTGACCCTGCCCGAATTCAAAGTTCCTCTATGCCAGTTAATCTTCTGTTGAAGGATGTAATGTCGGAAAATTTTGAAACTTCGCCTGTAATTCCTGCAACCCTAGAAAACATGGCTAATGTATCTCTAGAGTGTAACTCTTCTGGTAATGCATCCTTAAATTATCATGTTAGGATTTCAATATATTTTAGGATTGATTAATCATGAATTCCTAGATCTGAATAGGTGATCCATATTGATTTGATTGAGAAGAAATCAGATGCAAGTAAACGAATTAGCGAAAGCCGTACCTGAATTCATTGTTGCTGATTGGAAAAGTAAATTTGTTTTGGTTTTCATATTGACACAAGCCTTAGACCTAATATTAGATCTGAATCCATAGTTGTTGCTTTCATAAACTGATTAAGAGAAAGAGATAAATCTAAAAGATAAGAGTTGGATCTAACCTTTCAAATTGACATAAACCCTAGATATGAATTATTTCCATAGAGATTAGGAGAATAACTGAAGCTTATGTAATTTGGGAATCATAACCCCTTATTACAATGTTGGTATTTTCTAATTTGACCCTTCAACAAATTAGAATTGCCCCGGTATCTATATATTAATACCATGACAATTATACTTGTAAGTCTTTTAACTTTAATTCATAATTTGATCCCTTTAATTAGACTTTACAATACAATAACACAACACGTTTTATTTTACATATGTGGCACACATGTTGGAATTTTCCAACAATCTCCCCTTTGGCCATATATGTAATGTGAGAAATGCGGATTACGGATCTTAAGGATAGAATTAACACTAGAAGGGGGTGAATAGTGTTTTAAGGAAATACTAATTCTTTTTTAGTTTATATTAATTTGAACACAAATGTATGCAATATTCAGACATAGATATGATCACAGAATCAAACACAGATGCAGATATAAAGTAAAAGCAATAAAGGAAAGAACACACCGGATTTTATACTGGTTTGGAGTTACCCTACATCCAGTCCCGCAACACAAGTACGGATTTCCTTTCAAAATCAATTCTTACAATTACACCTTCGATTTCAAGGCCACGAGGTACACCGCTCCAGATTCACAATCCTCTAGGTAGAGATACTTGATTTTACGGGCAACAAGTTCACCCGATTGATTTTCCAGGCTACAATCATACCTTTTCTCGCTCGATTGGTTACAAAGAAGTCTATAACTCTGAATAGCACTGGGATCTTGTTGAGATAGTGATAGAGAATCAAACCAGAGATTATCTAGTTAGATTCAATGGTGATTTCGGCAGAGTAATGGTAAAAATGTATATAAAGAAATGTGGAAGAAGAAGAGGAGTGAAATCAGAGAAAAAAAATGATTGTAAATTCGTTTAAAACAGCCCCTATTTATAGTAGAACAACAGCCATGTCCATTCGTGAAAGGATATGACGAATAGACACTTCTTTTGAAATTCAAACTTTTTGAAATAAACTGTCACCTTGTCGACAAGGGTTCCTTGGGGTTATCGACAGGCCTAAGTTATTTTTGGTAATTTGTTTTTCTTTGAAAATAACTTCTATCTTGTATTAAAACTATTTTAAACTTTATAAATATACTTAACTATAGTTAAAATACATAAATAAGTATAGAGAATAATATTTTGGTATATATAAAATTTTACTATAATTTTATATTTAAATCTAGGGGCATTTCACCAGAAGGACAAACATTGCAGTCCAATTAGTTTCTAGGACACACATCCACAGAAATTAATTTCAAGGCCAAAGTCAGCAGAATAATTACTTTTAAGGACAAAGTCAGCAGTCCAATTACTTTCACGGACATAATTTCATTGGATTTTAGGTCTTAGAAACTAATTATTTTGCATTTTGTCCTTAAAAGTAATTATTTCAGTAGTATGTCCTAGAAACTAATTGCACTTGATAAAGAGGCCCTTGTGGCTAATTTCCACTTAAATCTAAGTATAAATATTAAAAGTTAAATATATTATAATTAAAAGATAGTTTTAAACCAAGGATAATTTGATATTGAAAATAAAGATTATTTTGAGGCTAAAAGTATTTTAAAACCAGGATAGATGTTTTTGATTTAAAAAGGAAGATTTTGAAATCATTTTGAAAACAAGATATAATTTTGTAAAACATTTGAATAAAAGTTAGTGGATACAAAACAATGTTCCACTAGATTTTTCGTAGGTTCCATCCTACTTAGGGTTTCATCCCTTTAACGGGCTCGAAGTGGATTCCATTCCACGAATAAAATGGGTTTTAAGATATCAGTGTTTTTCTAGGAGTTTTAACAAAATTCCTAACTAAATTACTTGTCTTGAAATCTTGAACTCTTGATAATATTGATACTCATGAGTCTTGAATCTTGATATCTTCGATCTTGAGTTCATCGGTTCTTGAATCTCTATACTGTACAGTCTTCATTCTTTGGTACCTGTATATATATCATGCATATACATATATATCTAAACAATAATGTTAGTATTTATATTTTATAATCTTATTCTAAGGTTGTTGTCATCAAAACCAACTTCTCAGGGACTAACAATCTCCCCCATTTTGATGATGACAACCTTTGTTTATAAAATATTACTTCTATCCTAATAAATCCCCCTAAAACTAATAACTCCCCCTTAATCTATGCCTAACTATCCTATTTTATACTTCTCCCTCTTTGTCATCAACAAAAACTAACTCCAAACTATATAACTCCCCCTTATTCTTGTACTAAAGTACCTGCATTAATAAAATATATAATGGAGTATATAATATGTGACGACCCGGAATTTTTGTATATTTGAAATGGGAATATTTAATTTATTTTAAATATTCGAAGGTTAAATTTTAACTTTAATTTCAAATATACAGTATTTATTGGACGATTAATTATTGAATTAAATAATCGAAAATAGGGTAAAATAGAGAATCCTGAGTTTTGAGCCTGTTAAAAATAGTTTAAAGGTTCATAAAATTTATATTGTTAATATTGAAGGTGATGAAACTTTTAAATTTGAATTTAAAGATGTTTTGTTCAGTTTTAAAAATATATTGTTTAAATCGATATTTAAAAATAGCCTTCCGAGGCACAGTCTCAGAATTCGACGAAACCAGTTCCATTGGGTCCGTAATATTGAATTATTATCGGATTTCAAATTTTGTATTATTCGGAGTTGTTATGTGAGCACACGGTGAGTTAACGCGTTGAAAATTTATATCGAAAACAAATTTAATTTAAATAAAAAAGGGGGGGCTTATCATCAGCACGTTGCCTCCCTAAAATCACGCCAACAATCACGGGAAGAAATCGTGCAAAGCATGCCTCGTTTGATTTTAATATCTCGTTCCCCTCCTCCATTAAAAATTGTATAGCCGAAGCCTCTTCTCAGAGAATATATCTCGTTCAAAATCAAAATTGTAATGGCCGAACCCTTCCCCTCTTTCAAAATGAAAACGATTTCCCTTTTCAGTCCCCTCTTCAAAACCAAATTTAAATCGAATTAAACCCAACTTCGAAATCAAGTCGGCTTATTTCGTTCCATGCTTTCGAGATGATGTGGCATCGCGATTTCTGGGAGGTGGCCTTCGATTCTCATGGGATAGGGGTGATTACGGTGGACGCCTAGTTGCTCGAGGAGTCGCGATGGTTGGCGCTCGAGAGGAGGGAGAACGCAGCGACGTGGGGTAGCTCTCAACGACTTAGGCGTGTGTATGTTGAGTACATTGTTCGAGCAGACGATGGAGGTGGTTCGCGACTATGTGGAGGGGTAGGGGTGGCTGCGAGGGGCAGCCAATGGTAGGGTCGCGGTGTTGGATGAGTCTCGAGTGGTGGGAAGTGGGACGCGGTGACAAGATTTCGGTGGCGTTCAGATCTGAGTGGGCTTTGGGATGGCGGTTGAGGCTGCTGGCCTTGCAATCTGTGGCGACATTCGTTCGAGGTCGTTGGCGTTCGACTGGTTTCGATCTGTGTCAAGAAGGTGAGGGTGTTTGTGTTATTTATTTATTTAATTTATTTATATATATGTTCACAAAGCTAAGATAGAAAGAAATTAAAAGTAGGTGAATATACGTAAACACATATTTAAACTTTATAGTTCATTTTGGAAAAAAATAAAGAAATGATAGATTATGGTGATTAAATTGTTGATTAGCCTATTTAAGTACTATTATCTCTAAAATGTTTATTAAAAGAAATTAGATTGAATTAAATTACTGGTTAACTAAATTTAATAAATGGGAAAAAAATTGTTTGGTTAATTCAAATATTAACAAACCTTATAATGTTTACGTAAGGTCTGGAAACGAGAAGAAATTAAGCTGGATTGGGAATAGATCGTATTCAAAGTTAAAGGTGAGTTAATCTCACTCAGCTGAATTTATATTTTAAATTTAAATAGTTAAATTTAAATAATTGATTGGATGATTGCATGGATTGATGTGCTATATATATAGTAGTATATAGCAATATATACATATTGGCATATGTATATATTGGAGTTGTTGATATTCCCGCATTATATAGCGGATGAGACCCTATGCGCCGCATAATAGCGGATGATATTTTATAAAACCCATATACCGCGATATTCCACCTTGAAGTGGAATTGGTATTGTGCTAACGTTTGTGGATGCAGGGAAACAGGTTGGAGGGATCCAACTGGATTCCTCAAAATATTTAATTTTGTTTAAATATTCTGTGATATGGTTGTTGATATCCTGTGATGCTTTATATTGGATAATCTGGTTGGATTGAATTTCCCAATATAATGAGTTATCAAAAGTAATTGAATTGGATTTTCGGAAAGAAATAAAAGAGTAAAATTCAAGTTAAATAATTCTAGTGAATTCGAATAAATTAAATAAGGAATTGTAAAAGAAATAAAGAAATTTCTTAATTCGAACAAATATGGGAAAAGAGGATTTTGGATTTAACATTGAAGAAATAAATCTTTAACTAAAGTGATATTATTTAAAAATATAAAAGAATTGATTTTATTGAAATTTAAAGATTTAATTTAATTAAAATATTAATTGAAGAAGTTTGGAAATCCGAAATTGGTATTTTAGTTAAAAAGGTTTTAACGCATAAATAAGAAATAAAAGATAAAAGTTAATGTATTTGAAATAATTAAAGTAAATAGGGAAATTTATTTCAAAGTGAAGTAAAATGGAAATCAATTGGAAATTGATTTAAGTGTTTAAAAACTTGGATTTTTAAAAGAGAAATGAGATTTTGGAGATATAAACTGGGTTTATAAAGTAAAATAAAATATCATTGGATATTTGAAGATATAAATTCAAGGTGGGAATTTATAAAAGAATATGAATTGGTTTAAAAATAAATGTTGATTTATTTTTAAAAGATGGGAATGAGAAGTGTATTTCTCTGGATAGCCAAGTACGTTTTCAAAGCAAATTTGAAATATAAGTTAAAGGTTTTAAGTATGTTTTAAAAAGCATGTTTTAGGAAATTTGTCTTTTTAAATGTTAATTTCCTAAGTAAGTATTTTCAAAATAATCTATTATTGTAGTAATTATATAAAAGTGATTTGGTATTATGTTTTAAAGAGGAAATTTAGTTTATATTTATAAAGTGGTTTATTTTAAAGTATATATTTTTAATAAAGTATTAAAGTAGTTTTCCAAATTTAAAGGTTAAAGTATATTTATAATAAAGTGTTTTAAAATTATTTTAAAATTAAAAGTATTTTGTACTTGGTGATTCAGTAGAAATAATTATTTGGGAAATGTATTCCGTAAGCGGAAACTGTTTGAAATGGTTTTCAAATGAGCTTTGAAAATTTGGAAATATATCTTGGAAAGATATTTGAGCAAATAAATAATGTGGGAAATTATTTATTGTGTGATGGTTGCTTGTGGATGTTAATTGATAGTTAAATAACCGACTATCAATATTGGCCAAATGCGTTGATCGTTTCGAAGAGACCGGGATCGAGTTTCCGTATACCAGGATTCTAGGTCTGGAGACTCGAATACCACTTCGATCCGGTTTGTACGTTTCGTGTAACGTGTTCGGAGTCGAAGATGGAGCAGTGAAGTGCAAGGGCTAGTCGCTACTAATCCTGAGGATATTTCCAAAATGGATGTAGTAGGAATAGTGCCTTCGGTTCCGTTCGGACCCGGGACGGACTTGTATGGACGAATGCTTTCGTGACATCGTCAGGTGGACGATGGGCATTCTAAGGGATATGTGCTATAAGGGTATCGTTTAGCCTCGAGCCTCATCAACCGGGAATGACTGAAAATCAGGGGTTATGCAGCAAGGCTTCGTGGGTAGCCCCCACTTGAGAGTAAAGTCATCCCTGTCTAGATGTCCCTTTTATTTCGGCTTAGTGTTGCGGTTGCTGATCACAACCGTGGGGTGATTTTATTTGGAATTATCCAGTAAGGGATGATTCCGGTCTTGTGTTGCAGGGGAGCGGGCGTACTCCTCGGTACTGTGATCTAGGCCACGTACTGTGACAGGTGGTACCCCAATGCCTAGTCATTCGTTGGAAATCCATTCTCCCTACGTGCCTTGTACGGTATTTGTTTGTATACCTAGTATGCTGGAATTTAATCATGTAACAATTTCAGCTATTTTAATAAGTATTTGTGAATAGACACTATTATAATATCAGAGGATTTTTATAAAAAGTGTTTTAGCTATCGTAAGGTAAAAACCCGACATGTTTATTTGTGGCGTGGTCTTACGAGATGCTTTTATTTTCAAAAGGATTTTTGAAACTTTAATAATCAATTGAGTGTGATTTTCTCACGCTGGTTTTCCAGACTGACTCGGGTATTGTTTTATATGATGCTCGGGTCAGACCGAGTATTATAGGTTACAGGATATGATGTTGTGGAGCTCAGGAGATGAGCTGGATGGCGAGACGTATCTCCAGTACTTGTTTATATATATATATATTCCGCTGTGTTGATTGTTGTACTCTGTTGTATTGAGGACATGATATGGTTATTGTCCAGTTGTATGTTATGTGTTCTCTGGTGTATACTCTGATGCTATATTATATAAAACTGATATAGTTTTGATTTGTGTAAAGATCTGTTAATATATATTATATTTTATTCCGCTGCGATGGTGAGATTCTGTTGTTGTTTTTTTTATTTTTCTTCTTCTTCTACCTCTTCTTCTTAACTAATGGTTCGATTTTCCGGGCACTGGAAAGTCGGGTCGTTACATAATAGATAGATTAAGAGATAATTATACTGATATACATGATAAAAGATCATATAAATATCAATGTGTATTTATACATATTATGTTTTGCACACTAATTATCAATCCACACCAAACCAAATCAAATCAAATCAATCCAAGCAATCAATTCAAATCAAACAAAGCAATCAAATAAAATCAAACATTACGAGGAACTTCCACCCATCCTTCTTCTCCAAATATAGGGTCTGCTTTAATGGCATCCTAATTTTCATTTTCATTGGCGAGAGAGACTGGAGGATGTGCTTCATTATCATCTTTGTGCAGGGAGGAAATCATCCATCGAATCGCATCGAAATGTTTTTCTTGCTCCTTGATCATCTGCATTTGACTCAACTCTAAGTGTCGCTGATTACGGAGAATGAAAGAAAGAATATTCTTGAAAGAATTAAGAGTTTCTTCAAGATTCTCGGTCAAACTATGAATTGGATCGGCCATATTTGAATTTGTGAGAAGAAATATAGATAGAGTAGATAAGAAATGATTTTGAGTGATGAATTATGGAAGAAATATGTATTTATAGGTGTCGAAATTCGTTTGAAATGAATAGACACAAGGTAGTTATTCAAATTTCAAATTTAAAATGAAAAGTCATTTCTGACCGGTACTTGTCGACAGGGTCTCTGGGGGTTGTCGACAGGGGTTAGTTAATTTTGATGACTCATTTTGATTTTGTGAATAATTGTGTATATATATATTTATATAATATACTAACATTTATTTTGGAGATAAGATAAGCTAGATAACAGAAAAGTAATTCAATTTCATTTCATAATAGAACGATACAATGATTAAACATTAAGAACTATACGAACATTCAAATCAAAACAAACTAAAACCAATACAACATGACATGAAAAGGTAGAACTAGTTAGAGGATGACGAAGATGAAGATAATCCAAGCTTCTTGCTTACTTTGGAGAAAAACTTGTTCATCTTGGATGACATTTTATCTAATTTCTTACTAACAGACCGTTTAAGAGTCCATTGATTCTCAACAATGGTCTTTTGATTTTTGAGTATGGTTTTGTTGGTTGGATTAGAGGGATAGTCAATACTTTCCAAGGATGTTTCACATTCTTCTTCTTCTATTTCCATTTCATCCCCTTCTTCTTCTTCCTCCTCCTCTTCCATCTCCTCATGAGCCAAACGCTCTTCCTTTTCGGCAAGAGTCTCATATGGTTGAAAAACATATGGAATTTTCATAAGAGAAATGTTTGAGTGATTAAAAACTTTTCTTGAAACAAATTCTTCTCCTTTGAAATCCACTCCAAAATAATTAAAAATCCGAGTGAGATAGATTCCATGATACAGGGTGTTTTCACCCACTTCAAAAATTTTGGGATGAAGTTCATCCAAAATAACTTGTGCTCAATTAATATCATAATTTCCAAAAATAGCAAAAAGTGCTTTGCAAACTTTTGAAGTTGGATTGTTAAAACTCCCCGATCTTGGGGTCAAAGTATGTTGTAAAAGAAGATTAACAATTCTAGCTTTTGGTCGAAAGTTTCGCTTTATGAATTCAAAATTATCATTTCCTTCGAAAATGTGATGAAATGTCTCACGATCATTTTCATCGATATTAAAACTAGAAAGATCCATTCCCGTGCTCTTGCAATTGAGAATGATACCCAAAACATCACAATTTAAAATGATTCTAGTGCCTTTGACACTGCTTCAAATTTCATCATCATTTCCATTATAAAATCCACGGTTGAGATTTGCATAGAAAATTTTAACAAGATTTGGATAACAAACAAAGTCATTTTGTGAAGCATCAACAAGACTAAGAACTTGGTTGTTTGCAAAAAGAGAATCGATTTCATAAGTAGATAAATCTTGAAATAAAGCAAACTTTCCAGGATGGACTTTTCCATAGTTAGCATAGTTGATATATGCTTTTATAGCCTTCGGATTATTGAAAAGTTGCTCTTTTATATTTCTGGAAAGTCTCAATGTGGAATGGTTGCTTGAAGAAGCCATTAGAGTAGAGAGTAGAGAGCTTGATATTTTGAAATAAGAGTTTGAATTTGAAAATGAAAGTGAAAAGTTGTGATAAGAGATAGTAAATAAATAGATTCTCAAGGGACGGGTTCTCTGGTCAAAAGGTGACTTTTCAGAGACTTGAATGAAGCGAAAAGATGGAGGGAAATTCAAACATTTGAATTCAAATTTGAATTTTAAATTTCTGTACCCTTGTCGACAACGTGGGGTGGGGGGCCCTTGTCGACAGGTGTCTCTGAATTTTCATGAATTATTTCTCTTAAGTATTATAATATATATATATATATTTATTATTTTTAATGTCTATATAATATTTGGAATATTACTAGAATTATAGTATATTCCATAAAATATTATGATACTATTTAAAAATAAAAATAATAATAAAATAATAGTAAAAATATAATAAAATTTTTAAAATTCAAACGACACACCAATTCAAAATCAACCAATCAAATATCCATTCCTAAGCACGCAATTTCAACCAATGTATTGTAAACGTGTACCTTTTTCTGAGTCCGTTTCTCTGAATTCGTCGGAGTCATGAACTGTCGTGAAACACATATTTGAATTATCTGTCTTCTGATCATCATCGCTTGAGCACGAGTCTGAGTCATCTAGAGTAGCGGTAAATGTACGTTTTCGTTTCTTTGCGGAATCATTGTTTATAGGAAGATTTTGCTTATCTGGATGCAGACAGTCTCTTTTGATATGGCCTGGTTCGTCACAGTTGAAACATTTGATATAGTTTGGCACTACATTCTGATTACCAGAGTTCTTATAGTTGTTTCTCTTGAGATTATTCATCTTTCTGTATTTCAGGAATTTCCGAAAGTTCTTGGTCATAAAGGCTATCTCTTCATCATTATCGTTGTTTGAGTCTGATCCATCGGTCAATCACTACAAGAAAATGCATTATTAACAGCAATTGAACTCAGCGTTCATACACGAAATGCTGTTTTAGTTTTGATAAAAAAATAAGAAATTAAACAAAACGCTGAGAAAAGATTACGATATCTAAGCGGGAATAAAAAATGAGGGCTGTTCTGAAATTTCATCTTCTATGCCCTAAATTATTTCATTTCATTTCATTCTCTCTTATAACCGCAGCAGGTCCCCATTTCTCATCATTTTCACCAAAAATTACTCCCTCGAACACGTCCGCTCTCATCTTCACCTAGGCGTAGTTCACCAGAGGTCCGCAATCCACACTCTACTTAGCCTTCCTCTGCCTATACGCTGCCCAACTCTACTATGATAAATAACTCACCACCCAACTGGAATAATTCCACCTCTAACTCTGATTAGCTTGCTATCTCAGGTAAAAATTCTCCAAATTTAATTGATTCTTATTCGGTGTTTGGTAATTTTTTTGATTGCTATCTCACGCAAGGATTCTTGCTTTCAAAGTCGTAGCATGAAATAAATCTGTTTCATAGATTCCTATTTGAAGTTGATAAAAAGAATTAGTTAAAAACTTGATTTTTATCTCACATTCCCATGAATCAGTTTGACCTTGCTTTGAAAGTACTTGATGTTTGGGAGTCTATTCTTCATTATCTTTCATCTTTTTTGGATATTAGCATTCACCTTGTCGTTTTCTCTTGTATTTTATGCTTATTGTTGGTGTGATGTAGAACTAATCGAAATTCCATTACTTTTTCGGCTCAACCACTTTATGCTTTAAACCATACTTTAGTCTATGTGTTTATTATCTTGTGGTTAATATAGACACATTTTTTTGGAAAGCCTTGTTTTTATGACGCAAACCTTTGGATGAGGATTAAACGAGTTAATATAGGCACATTTTTTTGGAAAGCCTTGTATTTATGACGCAAACCTTTGGATGAGGATTAAACGAGTTAATATAGGCACATTTTTTTTGGAAAGCTTTGTATTTATGACTCAAACCTTTGGATGAGGATTAAACGAGTTAATATAGGCACATTTTTTTGGAAAGCCTTGTATTTATGACGCAAACCTTTGGATGAGGATTAAACGAGTTACCTGCTGAAGCACATATATTTTTAAGTAGTATGTACAGATTAATCTCTTTTTTTATAGCTATCAAATTTGACCTGTAGATATAATAAACATTCAAGAAATTCTATTATAATATTATTTTTCTAAATAAAAGTTAAATATGCCAAAGTTGAATTAAAAATAATTAAAAAAACATGGTACAAATTTCAAACAACCAATGATGAATAATAAAATGTAATTTTGCAGGCACTAATGGCTTCATTCACATGATGAAAAATAGAGTAATTAATGAATATTTTTTGTCATTTAGCATGTATGTCATTATGTTTCTTGCGTTGGGTGAGGCTTTTGTAATATTCTATATATTTCTGGGATTCCATCCTGCAAATTCAGATTCAAACAATAGGGTGCTGAGGGCGACTTTGTAAAATGCATGGGGGACTTGCTTATTTCTATGATGAATCTCATCTCCAAATATGGTAGCATAGAATCCATAATTGACATCTTTAATTGCAACCTCTAATGTTTTGTCCCTTAATATTAGGTCAATCTGTAATAGTAGATTATCTATACTATACTATTATAATTGAGTCTTTTTGCTTAGACTTATCTTGGTTCACTCTAGTATTCACTCCTCTCATCACATGTATAATTTTCTCTTTTTTAAAAAGAAAAACTTATCACTAGAAAAATACCAATCACCATTTTTCATGTGGAATAAATTATAGTTTCCATCTTTTATTTATTTTGTTTGCATTTATGGATAATTCGTGGATTCTTTTAGTTGTCTATTCACTTCTCTCAGTTCCAATATCTTTTGACTTCTTAACCTCAGTTTTAGTTGCATTAATGTCACTTTTGATTTCCTTCTCAGTCATAATCTCAACTTCACCTACTTTGGATTTCTTAGCAACTCTTTCCTTATTCAATAAATCTTCTGCATTATAATAATTACTATTATAACTGGCACCAATCCTTTTCTCCTCAAGATTGTCTACTACCTTGTCCTTGGAATCTACTGATTTCAAGGAACTCAAAATCATGCCAAAACTTGAACCTGATGAAACTGGAGTTGATGAAGGCCAAATTGGTTGATTCATAGAAGGTCTAGCATTATTATTTGGTATACTTGTACATATTTGAACTCTAGGTACGTGCTGCATTTTTGGATTGTGCAACCTTTAAGAGTGAGGTAGTGGTAGAAGGATTTGAAATGCGGTCGGCGGCCCCCAACAGCAAAGGTGAAAGGCTGCAGCTTGTATTAGAGGGTTGGGCTCTGTTGTATGTTTCATTGTAGTAAATGATGCTTTTCTAATAAGCAGGTGAGGTTTTGTGAAAATATTTGGTGTTGTATCGTCTTGTGATTATTTCAACAATTGAGTTGCATAAGCCTGTGATGCTTGTGAAGCCGCAGTTGTTAACGTAGAAGATATGTCTAAAGTGCCATCCTTCAATACGCTGATATTCTTACAGTCATAGGCATGTCAAATGGATATATTGTTTGCTATTTGCATTGCCAACCTCACCTCATTTGTGGCCAAGCTGCTACATTTAGCTCCTTTACCATTGTTAATTTTCGTAGAAGATTCCATCTCTGATGTAGCTGAGATGGAGTTCTGTTGAGCTTTAAATCACCTTTTAAAGTATTTATCTAATTTCCTTTGTCATATTTCTTCACATCTTCCTTTAATTCTTTGTGTTCTTCTTTGGTCGAAGGCTGCCCTTCTAGCCATTATGAAGTCCATTTCCATCCATTCCTTTGTCACAAATATCAATTGGTGGTTTTTGCTTGAAATTGAGTTTGCTGCATTTCCTTTATGGTTTGGACTAGCTTGTTTATTAGGCAAATCAAGTAATGGTGAAATGCTATGCATGTCCTCGTCTATGGGCATAAGTGAGGTGCAGAAGTTGAAAGCAATGCCTGTTTTATTATTTTTGAACAATACTAGTGGAACCCAATTTTACTTGATAAATATGGTTTAATAGTAAAGCATGTGGTTATTAATATGGTTAACAATTGTTGTAAGTTTGCTAATATATCTATTTTTAATCACTGTAAGAATTAGAAAGATACTAAATGCTAATTAGTGAAATTTTGAAATGGATTTTCTGTGAATGCTATTTGGATAATATGGAACCAATTTATGATAAGATACTAATTGTCCCACATCATAAGAATTATAATACAAAACCTTTATATGCATACGGTGTAGTGATTTTTTGCATAGTCAGGTCTGGGTTTTTTGCATAATACAAAACCAATCTATGATAAGGCACTAATTTGTCAGGTTCAATCGTTCAAGTTCAAACAATTAATTTGTCAAATTGCTTCAAGACTGGGTGATGCAAAAGATGCATAAGGATCAAATAGTTTTTCGGTATTGATTTGTACCAAATATTTTTGTTATTTTTTTAGTGAATTAGAGCTCTTGTTAAATTAATATAATTATCTATGCATGTTACATTAGCTTCTCTTTTGAGAAAAATGGATATTGAACTTCCATATCACACTGTTTTTCTAGTAGCTCGGTCTCAATAAGTTTTTATTTGTAGAAATTTTGTGGTTTTGATAAATGAACATCAAAAAGCTACAAACTACAAACATTGCAATGTATGAATATGAAAAAAAGAAAGTAAATTAAAAGTTATACGGTTAACTTAGAAAGAGTTTTCCAAAAACTGACATCATTTGTTTTGCATAGCTTTTATCAATTTTTGCTCTATTATGAATGATAATAAATCGTAGGAAAGATATCTGGTCATGTAGATTTTTTATTGCACCACTATAAAGCTTGTAGGGGTAGGTTATGTTTCACGGTGTTTCAACCCATCGTGAGTTCTATCCCATATCATATCTTCTTTAATAACAATTTCAAGAGAAGGCTAGTTTATATGATGATCAACTATCCTTATACTCCTTGCATATTGATGAGCCATGTGCTCTGGGTTTCACTCCTTTATTGTGAAGCTCGTCTCCATGCAATTTGGTGTCTACAACATGTTGCATGCATACGTGATTTTACTCAATTTTCTCACTAAGCGCATGGTTTTTCATTGTTAGCTTTTAGCTCTTGGGAATGGAGACTGTATTAAAGATAAGCAAAGAAGCAGAAATTCATTTGTTGTAGACATCGATAAGAAACATAAAGCTGAAAATCTTTCTGAATTGTCATGGTGCACTAAACCAGCAGGTACATCCTTGCAATTTTACAGTTTGGACAGTTTATATGTCTCAAATTTTGATAATTTTTCCTTTGGCGATAGCATAAATACTATTTTTGAGATGATTATTATTTTTTAATGAAACAAATAGTTGATATATATATTTGAAAATGGGTTCTTTTATTAAATATTAAATGTCTAAAAGTACGCACATATGTACAAATACAACTAACAAACAAAAGACCTCCCCCTACAAGACACAAACCCTTATCCTCCAAAATCAACCCAGACTAACCCATAAACATAAGACTAAAGCCTAATAAAAACATACCATCCTGGATCGACCAGTATATTTCACTGCCACGAGTATGAAGTCAACCAGTGGATGTAGTGCATCTAGAAATGAGGTCACTTATATCTGCACATGATAGATGGTCTAATATATGTACAAACAAAAATCACAAAAGAAGTTTTGTGAGTTTGCTACCAAGTCTTCATGCATAAATTTGTAGCTCCTATGATTCACAGCCAAATAAAATGTCTTCATCTTTGTCTTCGAAAGCAAGACTTGCCTAAACCTGCAGATATTCTCAAAGAAAAACAATTTAAAAACATGCACATGACTCACAACCAATAATGCAAACGAACCTACTAAG
This sequence comes from Allium fistulosum, assembly GCA_030737815.1. Taxonomy (NCBI): domain Eukaryota; kingdom Viridiplantae; phylum Streptophyta; class Magnoliopsida; order Asparagales; family Amaryllidaceae; genus Allium; species Allium fistulosum. The sequence continues at coordinate 923,638,111 of CM060904.1, forward strand.
AGATGGTGGGTTTGCAGGAGATGGAATGCCATGAAGTGGCATTCCTCTTCCAAGTAATCCATAGTACAAAGTTCATATAACACACTTCGAGCTCCTAGTACATCTTTTAGGTAGAGCTGTTGTTGGTATAGGATTTTTTCCTTTCTTATAATCGTAAGCGGGGTTTGAAGTAACCATGCTTGAGAAATCTATATTTTCTGGTGGTGTGGGAAATTCCTTAATGTGCTCTGCTATACTCTCTATAAACTAATGATCGGAGTCACCAAAAAGTCATATGCAGCCCCAAACCCCTCATAACTTTAACTATCACTATTTATATCCTCAATAAGTAGATGGTCTTGTTCTGGAATTTCATATGTAGGCACATATTTTTTGGAAGTGATCTCTGGAGTGTCAAGGGTAGCAGTGTCTTTTGGCTACAAGTAATCAAACTGATAGTACCAATAGAATTGCCAGAAGTTTGTTCTGTAGCTGATGTATTATCCTTCTCAGTAGTCTGTACATTATTAGCATTTACATTATGCATTGGCCTCCATTTCATACTAGTTGATACATTACAGTTCCTTGAATTTTGTCCATAAACTATGCAATGTTCAAATGGAATGGGTTTGTATTCATAGGCAACTTGCACAAGTAATCCATCTCCATCATGGGTGACATTCCGTACAGTATGAGGATATGTAAAATTCACATCAATCTTTGTAAGAATTCTCGTGTAGTTCAACCAAGTTTCCTTTAAAGTATTTGAGTCCATTTGAATTGTTCTACCAGATAGAGCCTGTGCCTTTTGAACATAATCCACAAACTGTTTGTATAAAGGATGGCTACCCAATACATAAGCAATCAGTGAATTCTTCCACTTTTTCTTTGCAATTTGATGTTTCGTTTCTGGAATGAAAAAAGTAGATTTACCCTCTCTTTCCTACGGTTGGACAAAGTGAAAATCTGAGTTATTTGCCTCCTCATCTAGTGGAACTACTCCTCTAACCATCTCAGCCCAAGTCTAGGCTGGTTGTAGTTTACTGCCTTGGTATGGAAATGATGACGAGGTTGTCGCCGAAGGAAAAATTGTGTCAAGCGATCCGATACATGAATGATAATCCTTAACAACTGACTACATCATAAGTAATTTATATTTATAAACTGTTTGAAATCTAAAGTTCTAAATGCATGTTCTGAAAAGAAAATCTTTCTTGTGAAATTTTCGTAAACCGCCGCTACATATTTTACAAATAGCAGCGGCAGCAGCAATAGAAGCAGTATTTCTCTTGGAATGTCTATTGATATGCACAATGGTATTCAAGTAAAAGGCTATAGGAACTTGGGTATGAAATATGTGTTTGATATGATTATATATATATTTATCCAACCAAAGTTATCTATCTACCAAACAATTTGCCATATGATCATTAACCAATTTGGCAAAATTTTGATTGTGCATCAGAACAGATATTATATTATATGAAACCAAATGAAATCTGTTTCTGTAAGATTATATTCTTGACTTGCATCTGTTCATATTTCACCAAACTGATATCACGTGCCTATCTCATGTTAAATGGTAGTGTCCAAGTTGAAATTAAACTCATCCTCTCTTTATTTGAATGGTTGCATGTATAAATCTGGAGTTGCCAGCTAGGAAAGTCTTTGTTTTGAAGCCCAGAGTTTGCGTCCAGCTGTGACTTGCCACCAATCATTTAGACTTATTTATTTCTGTCTTCAATTATTGTTAAGTTATTTTTACATTATTATATCATACTTGTGAAACACTTAATTGTGTAATATTGTTGGATACTACAATAAAACTCATTTATGTAAATCATACTTAACAATAATGTTGGATACTACAATAAAACTCATCTATGTAATATCTATTAGTGTAAACCGAGAACTGTGATAAAAATATTGATTTGCTTGTAATAATTGTATTGAGATTATCAGATGGGTTTAGATTTTAATTTATGTTTAATCACTGACTTCAAATTTTTTTCATCGCAGGTAATTAAAGATGGCGATGACACATTCTTCTTCCGTAGCAAGTATCAAGCATATGAAACTTTTTAGATGCACGTTTTGTTGTTGGCATTTGGTGCGGACTTACTTTATTGATATTATATTTTCGTTTAACATATACCTTATCTTTGTTTAACAATATTATGATAACTTGGTCTACTGTGTTATTTTTGTTTATGGATATTATTAAAACTTGATTTATAGATGTTTTTTGTATATTAATATTGTTTTAGCTAGTTTATTTAACAGATTATTATTCATTAGAACATGTTATATATACTGGTTGCTTGATTATACTCAAAATGTAGTTCTGGAATATGCAAATATAGTGGAATGTTAATGCTGTAAAAATCATATAAATAGAAGACTACATCTATTTTAATGCTGTCAATGAAGAAACAACAGCGTTTAATTCGTGTTGTAATTATCATTAAATAGTGAGTAACATCGTTTATTAAACGCTGTTGTAAATTGTAGTAAAAGATTATCCCAACTGTAAAAACATAACACGGCACACATTAAATGCTGTAATAAAAATATTAACAGCCTAAATAAAACGCTGTCAAAAGAATAATTTCCACAGCGTTTAAAATTAAGCTGTTGTAAGTTCTCTTTATACGATAGCTTGTCGTTATACAGCGTTTGTTCTAATGTTGTTGTGTAATATAACAGCGTTTAATAAACGCTGTGGTATCAAATTTTTTACAGCGTTTTCCATTTTGCTGTTAAAACTTTTGCATCTACGACAGCATGTCGTTATACAGCGTTTATAATAACGCTGTCGTATCATATAACAGCGTTTTTGAAATGCTGTCAAAAGCTGTTTCTGGTGTAGTGAATGCATTGAATGCAATTGATTTCTTTTCAGATGCTTTGCTTTCTCTTCTCCCAATCATTTGAAATTCAAACAACATTAGATTTCCAATTAATTCTTCTATCTTTAAGGTACTGATGTCATTTGCCTCTTCGATCGCAAGTGTCTTTTGATCACATTCTGGAGTAATAGAATTTAAGATTTTTCTGACTTGATCTTCTTCCGAAAATACCTTTCCCAAGGATATTAGAAAATGCACAATATCCTGAAACCTACTATACATATCTGGAATAGACTCATTAGGATTCATTTTGAATAATTGAAACTGATTTGTGAGCATGGATATTTTGGTTTGTTTAACTTTGCTTGTTCCTTCGTGAGTAACTTGCAAAGTTTTCCAGATTTCATATGCAGACTTACAAACTGACACTCTATTAAATTCATTCCTATCAAGTGAACAAAACAGAATATTCGTAGCTTTAGAGTTATTTTGTGCTTTGGTCTTTTGCTCAGAGTCCACTGTGCAAAATCAGTTGTGGGTTCAAAATATTCAGTCTGTGTGATATTCCAAGTGTCTAGTCCTACAGATTGTAAATATATTTTCATCCTATATGCCCAATATGCATAGTTACTGCCATTAAAAAGTGGTGGTCTGACAGTAGACTGACCTTCTACAAATGAACTAGTGACAGTGGTAATAGAACCAGTGTTGGTAGTAGTAACAGTACCAGTGTTGGTAGCCATTTTGGAATTTTTCAAAATTCAGATTATGATACTTTGAAAACCTTGCTCCGATACCAAATGTGAGAAATGCGGATTGCAGATCTTAAGGCTAGAATTAACACTAGAGGGGGTGTGAATAGTGTTTTAAGGAATTACTAATTCTTTTTGAGTTTATATTAATTTGAACACAAATGTATGCAATATTCAGACACAGATATGATCACAGAATCAAACACAGATGCAGATATAAAGTAAAAGCAATAAAGGAAAGAACACACCGGATTTTATACTAGTTCGAAGTTACCCTACATCCAGTCCCGCAACACAAGTACGGATTTCCTTTCAAAATCAATTATTACAATTACACCCTCGATTTCAAGGCCACGAGGTACAGCGCTCCAGATTCACAATCCTCTGGGTAGAGATACTTGATTTTACTGGCAACAAGTTCACCCGATTGATTTTCCAGGCTACAATCACACCATTTCTTGCTTGATTGATTACAAAGAAGTCTATAACTCTGAATAGCACTGGGATTTTGTTGAGATAGTGATAGAGAATCAAACCAGAGATTATCTAGTTAGATTCAATGGTGATTTCGGCAGAGTAATGGTAAAAATGTATATAAAGAAATGTGGAAGAAGAAGAGGAGTGAAATCAGAGAAAAAAATGATTGTAAATTCGTTTACAACATCCCCTATTTATAGTAGAACAACAGCCATGTCCATTCGTGAAAGGATATGATGAATAGACACTTCTTTTGAAATTCAATCTTTTTGAAATAAACTGTCACCTTGTCGACAAGGGTTCCTTGGGGTTGTCGACAGGCCTAAGTTATTTTTGGTAATTTGTTTTTCTTTGAAAATAACTTCTATCTTGTATTAAAACTATTTTAAACTTTATAAATATACTTAACTATAGTTAAAATACATAAATAAGTATAGAGAATAATATTTTGGTATATATAAAATTTTACTATAATTTTATATTTAAATCTAAGTATAAATATTAAAAGTTAAATATATTATAATTAAAAGATAGTTTAAAACCAAGGATAATTTGATATTGAAAATAAAGATTATTTTGAGGCTAAAAGTATTTTAAAACCAGGATAGATGTTTTTGATTTAAAAAGGAAGATTTTGAAATCATTTTGAAAACAAGATATAATTTTGTAAAACATTTGAATAAAAGTTAGTGGATACAAAACAATGTTCCACTAGATTTTTCGTAGGTTCCATCCTACTTAGGGTTCCATCCCTTTAACGGGCTCGAAGTGGATTCCATTCCATGAATAAAATGGGTTTTAAGATATCAGTGCTTTTCTAGGAGTTTTAACAAAATTCCTAACTAAATTACTTGTCTTGAAATCTTGAACTCTTGATAATCTTGATACTCATGAGTCTTGAATCTTGATATCTTCGATCTTGAGTTCATCAGTTCTTAAATCTCTATACTGTACAGTCTTCATTCTTTGGTACCTGTATATATATCATGCATATACATATATATCTAAATAATAATGTTAGTATTTATATTTTATAATCTTATTCTAAGGTTGTTGTCATCAAAACTAACTTCTTAGGGACTAACATGTAATACCCTTATAAATATGTATAACTTTATGAGCTCAAAAATTTGCAATTTATAACATAAGATGTTTCCAAAATAATCTCGTCTATTAACTATGCTGGCAAAGGATCAAAGCGGCTTTCGTTAATTTTAGCATAACAAAACCCATCAATGGTCATATTTACCAACACAATCAAACGACATAGATCAATCATGAATGCATAGCATGAAAATTACATGAGATGTGATCTATACATGTCTATTTCCAACTGGTCCTACTTTAGTGAGATCAAAACGTTCAATATTTGAACAACCTAGAGTGCAAACTAAGCTTTATTACTTTATTTTTGATCAAAAAAAGAACTTGATATATATATCTATAGCTGAAGTATAGAGCAATCTATCATATGACGGTACCAAATACAAACTCCCCCCGAACCAAAATATTCTTATATAAAAGTTACACCAATTGAGCAAGATGCTCATGAAAGACCTTGGGTAATAATCCTTTTGTAAGCGGATCCGCCATAGTGGAGTTTGTCACAATATGCTCTATGAATTATAATCTATTTTGTACTCTCTCCTTATTGGAAAATAATATGTTGTTTATTGTCATAATATTACTTTAATGGTCTTTCAATTTCTTTATTCAATAGTCCATAACTTTGTAACATATTTTACAATTATTTTCCATCGTCGGATGCCCCATAACAGAAAATAGTAAAGAAGGCTATAAGTATATATATGAAAATTTTCCTTATATAGCTTCATCCAAATAAAAAAACAACAACAATATTATTGTTATCTGAAGTGGATCTTTTGTAATCTTGGCATCCAAAATATTCGGATTATAATGCATTATGATCTCCAACCAATCCAATCTTTTATCCTTGAGCATATAATCCTTTATTCCTAAAATATACCTCATAACCATTTTGGTTACTAACCATTGATCCACTTTCAATGTCAGTAAGATATCTGTCCAATAATACACGCGATATCGATATATGTATATGCTTTATCGTGCATTAGACTCCACACCGCAATTGCATAAGGAATCTTTTGCATTTCTTTAGCTTCCAGGATGTTCTTATATTATGATATAAGACAACGTTTATTTTTTTTGGCAAAAGAGAACTGATTTGCTGTTTGCATACTAACCTTTTTTTTAAAGCCTTATATACCTAGCCCTTTTGTGTTAATCCAAATAGCACCCCATGAATAATAATGGTGTATTTGAATCCCTAATACAAAAGAGTAATCCATAGGTGGTTTTCTTAAGTTGTTTCATCAATATCTCCATTGAGAAACATGACTTTAATATCCTTCCAATATTGCTTAAAATCATAATCTACAGCAGGTTTTAAAATAATTCTACAGAGTCTTTCAGTAAAACCAAAGAGAAAGTCTATTTAAAAATAAAATAATATTTTCCTTTTGAGTATAGTCTTTTCTATAATAAGCCTTACACCTTTCCGCATTACCTACTTGATCCCTTTTAGTTTTGAATAGTCATTCATAACCAATGATCTTGTTACTTTAAGGTGATGGGAAAGATCTCAAACTTTGTTATCCTTAGAGATTTACATTATATATTCTTACCTTAAATCCACATTTCAAATTAGTACCTTGTATGGATTGATTTACCTCCAAAGAAACATCTTCACCAATCCAATATTTATTTTTATGAAAAATACTACATAGTCATCCGGAATAGTGTTCTTCCTTTTCAAGTGGATTTCCTTAGTGACCTTGCACTTTGAGGTTGTTGAGTTTATTTTCTTGAAACAATAACCTTAATTTGAAGAAATTTTGTTTGACATTGTCTTATTATGGTTCTTAATTTACTTCTTGTTAATAAAAGGAAACAAATCCTATACATTATCTGAAGAAGTAACTGTAGTTGAATCAAAGATAATGATTCTCCTTAAAGACAATGAATCATACTTTATTTCTCCCCCCAAACTCAACATCCTCAACAATTGTAGCATTTCCCATGTTAAATTTTTTCCTTAGTGTGGGTTTATAAAACCTGTAGCTTTTAAGTCGCTTAGAATATCAATAAACTTTTTGCTATCTTTAGTACCTCAATTTTGAATTATTTAGTAAGCTGAAACAAATAATCATATTAATCACCAAATCAAAATTTGAGACTTTATTATAAAAGGTATTTAGCATAAGTAGATATAAGCTATATTTTAAACATTAGGAGTTTTAATTCCAACAATGTTTGAATTTATTTATAAATTAATCTTATTATTTCTAAAGGAACGATATTGTTCATATTAGAACTAGAAAACCAAAATCTGTCTAAATGACAGCATAACAAAAACATCAAATAAATCCCAACAATATAACTGAAATCTCAATATTAATTTAAAAATATCTAGTGTACTTTACTTTACATGTCTGTATATCTCATATCCAATATCAACCATAGTAAATTCAAATAATTGGTAAGTCTCTTCTTAAGATACCTAGCACAACATTAATATCAAGTCTTTGGACAGTAATATTAAGTACAAGTGGTACTCTTGTTGTAATGATCAAACACTGACAATAAATTCAAGTTAAATAACAATCTTCCTTTGGGCCGATTAGTTATTCACTTGTAAAACCTTATAATTGTGACATATTTATCATCACACATGTGTAAGTTATTTGGCCAAATATTTGTCTTTCTTCGGGTTGGCTAACATCCGCATGAATAATACACACAAACATCAAACATTTTCATGAACAACTAAAATAAGAGAGATCACTTTGGTGACATGTTATTTCAATTAGCTCACTTGGAATGTAGGATATTTACAACTATTTTGCAAAGAGTCACTAGCTATATATTTGAATTTATTTCTTAGTGCATGTACAATATTTCAAGTGCTTTAAAATACTCCCAAAAGCACTTTAAGTCTATATGACACTTGAAAATCTCAAAATTATAACTATGGCACAACATGTTTAATCATTGTTATAATTTTTTACTTTAAGTATGCAGTTACATTCATGATATTTTCTAAATAAATATGATATAAGGCATCATAAGTAAATCACATAACAAATGTCATAGATGAACGTCAGGGTTAAATGACACATAAAATTATGCATAAATGACATAGTAAATGTCATACTAAATAACATGAATGAATGCGGTAGCTATGATGTATATCTAAACCATAATATAGCTATACAGTATGCCAGTCTCTTTTTATCTTTAATTTATTTTTTGAATACTTAGTTAAGGTCAGTAACCATGCATTTTGGTAAAATATGAAAACTGCTGCTCCTTTTATTTTATACTAACCAAAGCACGAAAATGAAACATGTTTTCAATAAGCATGAGTCAAACATATAAAATATATGTAACTATTAAACATAAATGCATCAAATAATAAACCATGTGTCTTTTCTTATTCCAAATACAAACATGACGCGTCGTTAAACTTATTGCAATTAACGCATTTACTGCATTTACAATAATAAATTAATTTATTTATTACCTTAACAACCACATTTAATGCAATTATGATAAAAATAAATGACCGTTATGTGGTCCAAAATGTAAATTAGTGTCATGTTAAAATTTATTTCAATAGTAAAATAAATATAAACACATTAAAGGAGCATACTTTATTTCTAATTAACCAATTTTTTTGAAATAACCCAAATACCTTATATAAATATCCAAATTAATTAATCAAAAGTTAAGTAATGTAAAATAATCATAGAGCCTTATTTATATTTCTTGCATAAATGGTTCTAAATTATACATATATGTTTATACCATTAATAACATTACAAAAAACTATATATATCATATCCAAAACATTCCTTACATCTCCACTCTCTGTTTATACCATTCTTTGATGTTTACGGCGACTCAGATCCCCCATCTCCACCCTTTCTTCCCCGCTCGCTACGTCCTCTTCATTCCTCTACCTCCATTTCGTATCTTATCTGAATGGCAAAAAATCGAAAGCTCAAGGCCCGTTTTGCTGCATCTATTGAATCAACTTCGAAAACTAGATTTGGGCGAAAATTTTCTTCTTCTGTTTCGCCTCCTGACCTTCCAAGTTCTCCTCATGACGATGTCCTTTCTTCCATTTCACGCTCGCATCTGTCTACGCCTATAGCCGCGAATGATTCTGAATCGCCTAACCCTATCTCGAATCTTGCTGCCGCTTTAGCTATATCGTCGGCTACTGCCGTCCCTCTCTTTGGAATTTCCAAAGTCTACACTACATCGCCGATCTCTAAATTAGTTCAGTCATGTGGCAACTGGGTTACTACTGATTCAAACAATATTGTTGGGGATGCTCAAACTGCTATGCTGAATAGAGTTGATGTGGCAGCGTTGAATGACTCTGTTGCGATTAGGAATGGGGATGAGCTTGCCGCAAAGGAGTGTTCTTCATGTGAAAATGCTGTTCGATCCAGGCAAGGCGTTGTCTCGGCATCTATTTCTCCACGTCATGTCATGAGTAATGCTCTAACTTCTTCAAATGTAGTCACTCTTGCCAATTATATTGATAAGAATTTAGTGGGGAACCCTATGTTTAAAGAATCGGAAAATTGTACTGTACCTTCCAGGGAGCAGATTGCTTCTGCCTCAATTTACCCTATTCGTGTTCCTGGAAATGTTCAAGATTCGCCTACTGTTGTCCTTAATTCCACCGATATCCTAGTCAATTTTAGTGACAACACAGTTAAGCCAACTTGGGCTTCATTGTTTAAATCTTTACCACATAATGCTGGTATATTCACTCCTCAGAATTTTAGCACTCAAGTAATTGATGGAGTTAGCGTGCTTCCACCTGCAGTGCTTCATGAGGTTGTGTGCCATTGGTTTGAACACCTGGTTGGTTTTTTCTAGATGCTTCATCTTCTTATTCGGTTGTACGTGACCAATGTAGGTGCGCGTGGAAAATGAAAGGTACCCTTCATGTCCAAGTTATAAATTCCTTTTTCTACTTTAAATTTGGAAACAAAGAAGACTGACTTTTAACACTTGAGACAAGCCCTCTAATTATTGAAGGGAGACCTTTTATTGTTACTCCTTGGAGTGTTGGCATTGACAGAGCTAGAGAGCAGATACTCTAGATTTCGGTTTGGGCCACGTTTTCAAATATACCGTTTGTCCTTCAACCGCTTATTGGTCTGAACCGGCTTGCAAGCCTTATTGGTGACTTCAAATGCTTTGATGCAAATACTGTTGCTCGCAAGAATTTACTTTATGCTAGGGCTTTGATAGAAATATCCTCATTGAAGCCTCTACCGTCGATTTTGAAAGTTATAATAATGGAAGGTCACGAGATGGAGATAAGTGTTAATTACAACTGGAAGCCCGATATTTGCTCAAACTGTCAGTCGTTTAGACATATTGTTGAGAAGTGTTCGAGGAATGCTCCTCTTCCTCCTACCAATAGAGCCCCACTCCCTAGGATGGAAATGAAATGGGTCCCCAAGGTTAGTTCTCCACCTGTCTCTATATGCGCAGTACCTATTTCTCCCTCTATTGAGTCAGCTTCGGCATCGGTAGCTAGTGATTCTGATGATGAGATTATTTACTGGCAACCCGACGAGAGTTCTTGGGTACACGTGGCCGCGGAAATGAGATATGACCCACAGATGCATAGTTATCACATGTTTTTAGGTGGTGATGAATAGTCTAGAAGGCTTCAGTATCATGTTGAGGATGATGGGCTTTCTCTTACGACCACTGGTTTAGTTGGTGCTCGCAATTGGTGGCAATTCTTGGATCCTGCATGGGACCGGATTTATCTTTACACTTCTCTCTCGCGTTCTTATGATCCGTTATAGGCTACGTACTTTTCAGCTATTCAGCATGTTATAGGCCCTGGTACTGATGTTGATATTAGTAATGACGGGGGGACTTTCGTCCTTCCGAGTAGTTTAGATTCTCTGTCTATCTTCTGTTTTCTTTCTTTGTTTTTAGTGGACTGTCCACTATAAAATCAAATTTAGCTGTTCTATGCTTGTGCAGAACACCTGTTTCCATCATATATTCATAGTGGCACGGCCCACTATAAAGCTGGCTAGCTTTGCTAAAAAAACATTCCTTACATTAAAATTCAATAATAAACATGTGAAAAAAATGACTGTATATATCAGACCCAAAACTTATTTATAAACTATACAATAATAAATGTGTGAATGGTTTAACCAATATAAGTTATTTTCGAAATTTAGAGGAAGTTAGATTATTTCTCATAATTTAATGATTTCAAAATTCTAACTGTTTCATAATAACATATAGATCATTTAGATCTATCTGTCTTTTTACACCAAAAAATTCCATAAATTAGCCTTTTAATTTAAATAAAAATTGACACCAAATCAAATCCGAAATCATCATCAAAAAGTCCTTGGTACGTAGATCAAGCAGATCAGAAACTTAAGTAATAAATTACAGGACTTTAAAAAAAGTTCAATTGAATACTTCTCATAATTAAATACAAAAAAAAATTCCCAATGAAATCAATGATGGGTGGCTCTGTTACCACTTGTTAGATTTTCGGTATACTTTAGGATTAATTAATCATGAAATCCTATATCTGAATAGGTGACCAATATTGATTTATCTGAGAAGAAATCAGATGAAAGTAAACGAGTTAGCGGAAGCCATACCTGAATTTATAATTGTTGATTGGAAAAGTAAATTTATAATTGACACAAGCCCTAGATCTTATATTAGATCTAAATCCATAGTTGCTGCTTTCATAAACTGATTAAGAGAAAGAGATAAATCTAAAAGGTAAGAGTTGGATCTGATCTTCCAAATTGACATGAACCCTAGATATGAATTATTTCCATAGAAGAGATTAGAAGAATAACTAGAGCTTATGTAATTTAGGGACCATAACCCCTTATTTATAATGTTGGCATTTTCTAATTTGGCCCTTTAACAAATTAGAATCTCCCCGGTATCTACACATTAATACCATGACAATTATACCTGTAAGCCTTTTAACTTTAATTCATAATTTGATCACTTTAATTAGGCTTTACACCAAAATAGCACAACACAATTTATTTTACATATGTGGCCCGCATGTTGGAATTTTCCAACATATCCGTCTCAATCAGATATGAATATTGGTTTGAATGCGGTTGCTCGCCCTGTCTTGAATCCTTGTCCTGCTAGTAAGAAATTTGATTTTAGTGGCAATGGGAAAAACAATCGTAGTGTTAAAAAAGATAGCAAACCTGCTGTTGTTAAGGCACAAGCTGTTTGTTGACTATAACCTTACGGCTCATGAATCCTCGACATTTTAGTTTATTATCTAATCTGCAATATTCAAAAAAACACAATAGGATTTCTCATCCCACAAAACATAACTCTGTAGTGCTTGCTACTCTATTCCGGGCTCTATCTCGTCTTGGTCCTCCTTGTTTACTAATAAACCTTGTAATGTTGAAGTTTACATTCTAAGATACTTTGATCTTAGGACAGAAAATGGAATCAATATTCCTCCTTTGAAGATTGTTGATGCAAGTAAATTATTTTGGCTCAAGCAACTTATAGGTTTCTTCCTTGACGATAACCCCCCTTTTGCAATTGTGAAAGCCCACCTAAGGAATTTTGGAGATTGAAAGAGAAGATTTTCTTGCATTTTGATAATTCTATGTTTTATTTTGCATTCTCTTGCCTTGAGGACAGACTTTGCATCATTGAATCAAAGCCAACTATTATTCAGGGAAATCCATCTATTATTACGAAATGGAGTCCATCGGTTGACTCTACTAGGGAACAAGTACTCTATATCCCTGTTTGGGTGCATTTCACAAACATCCCTTCCATTTTTCAATCTATGGTAGGAATTGATTGGTTAGCTAACCTGACTGGGAGTTAGTTTGTTTTGATGAGGCTAAAGACAGAAGAGAGAAATTAGGATATGTTTGAGCTCTGATTAAGATTAAGCCTAATAGATTTTTACCATCTGTATTACCAGTTAAACCGGCTTTTTCTCTTGTTTCCTTTGGTTAATGTTAGTTACAAATTGAAACCGCCTATATGTACAAATTGTAGATCCTTTGGGCATCTTGTTACTTCTTATAAGCATGCCCTTGTTGATATGCCTCAGCCTATCGTCGAGGAGGTTGTTGTGAAGCTTCCTATCCCTAAGAAGATTCCTCTTCCAAAAGTCATGAAGCATATTTGGGCTCCCAGACAACCTTTTCCTGCAACCCATGTAGGTTCCGCATCTACCTCCATTCCACCTAGCTAACTCTATAGCGTCCACTTCAACTGGTATTATGAAGAAAATACCTAGGTCCATGATCCGATGCAAATTCGATATTTCCCATTGTTTGACACATATTTCAAGTTTGTCTTTGATCTGGAGGGTGAGCATAGGCTCCTATTTTATCATATTTTAGGTGATTCCCTTTTCTTTACCATGAATGGAAAATATGGTGAACATAATAGTGAGATTTTAAAGGATGAGACTTGGGATAGGAGTTAAATATTTGATAGTGCATCGGATGTGTTTGATCCTAAAATTGCATTACTTTTTGGTAAGTATGTTAATATTATTGGTATTGACTCATCTGAGGATGAATATGAATCCTCTTTTGAGTAGAAGGATTAGCTTTTTGTATTAGCAGTTTAGGCATGTTGCCTAACTCCTATGTTGTAATTATTTTTTATTCATTAGTTGTTAAGGCGCCTTTGCCTTACACCTGTATTAATATGTAAAGTGGTATGCCCACTATAAAACCAGCTTTTCCATGTAGAATAATAGTACTTTATTTTGCCTATAAATATACGTACCTTATATACTTCGACCAAATTTATACTTTGGAAATTGTTTTTATTTAATCTTTTTGAACTTATTATTCTTTTTTGAAACAATTTCCATACAGAAATTGATAAAAAAAACTACTTTATGATTTATGTGAATTTTACACATATTAAAATATGTATATATATATACATTTATATTTATAATATATAAATATAATTTAACATATTAGATTTAAAATAAAATCATACATATATATATATATTCAAATAAAATAAATATGTATACGTATATTTTCTGAAATGACTTTATATAGATGTATATAATTTAATCATAAATTTACATATGATATAAATGTTTTATTTAATAAATTCTTTTTAAATCATTTTAAAACTAGAAATGTTTTCTATAAAATTCCATAGCGGAGAGCATATTGTGTTTATATTTAAAAATAATTAAATTATAATAACAATATATTTGAATGTATATATATTCCAAGTGGACATCGCATGCATATAAGGATTCATGCTAAAATATTCGATCTAGCTATATATGGATCATATAATGGACAAATATATATTTATAAAATATAGAAAAGAGTGTTACCTTAGTACAGCCTAGAGCTTACACCTTGAATGATGAATGAAACCGATTGACTCCTTTTGAATCTAAATTCAAAATCTTTCAGAAAGAACTACCCGACCGAAAATCTACACATCTTGCTGATATTTGATTCTAATATGTGTTTTTGAAGCTTGGAATGATGGAGGAAGTACCCATGCATTTTTTGCCAAAGCTAATGAGGTAGAGAGCAAAAGAAGGAGGGAAAAAGTGAGGGGTTAAAGAAGTTTAAATAGGAGAGAAATGAAGGAACTAAAAGTGGATCCAGACCCATAATTTTCTCTGCCAGTTCGAAACAAATCAACCCCTCCTCCCTACATTTCATAGCCAAACATACATGCCCCTTTATGGTCCTCGAATTTGTTTAAAGCCGAATAAGAAAATATTTATGTAAATCAAATTTAAACGTACATCGATATCGTATATCGTTACATGTGTATGCAACATTCGTACACGCACTAGTATCAACACTGATTATCACAAATAAAATAAATTATTATGATTGATATTTCATAAATATTAATTAATTTTTTAGTTCATAGCAATTATAGTGTAATTATATCAGTTGTCAGAGTATTTAATATTTTGAATGTGTGACACTTAGGTGTAAATTCGATCAATGATTATATTAAACAATTCGAATATTAACGTTCACATGTTGTCTTAGCAGTGGTGTGACATTATGGTCAAATTTATTGCTTACATAGCTTCGGCAAAATCTAATTTTACTCTTTTTAACAGGTCCTCGATAGTGACAATTATTTACATCAATTTTATTCATAAAACCAAATTACATTAGGATTTGTGGAATTTAGTAATGGTCGAAATACCAGTATCGTCCACATTCAACTTGTACAGTCCAAACACAAAGTCCTTGGTTCAATGACAACAATTATTATTAACCAAACTTCTCTGACTAGAGAATTTGACTTTGAGTTGAATTTAGTTGACCATGTTTCTAACAACCCACATATTTTACGATTGTATATTTAAATATTTTATTTAAATGTAGAATCATTAATCGGATTAAAGTCCGAAAAGCTACTTTTTGCAAACAGTCGAATTGGGACCTGAGACCACTTCCATTGAGTCCAAAATGGCGTTTGCGACTTTTTTAAGTATAAATATCGATATATTTGGAGTAAGTTGAATTTTGCTATTTTCTATTGGGCTTTAGGTTTGGGTTTCACCCCAACTCTCTCTATAACCTAGTTCAGCCCCCTCCTCTCCTCTTCACTTCATTTCTATTTTTCTTAAACACTTAAGCAAAACTGAAAATGGGGGAAGAGTATAGGAATTAGAAATTCCAAGCCCTAGTTCTCATTTGCAAAACCAAATTCTTGCTCCAAATTCAAAGAGAAGCTTTGGTAAGTATCTCCTTCTTCTTCTCTAACTCATTCTCTCTTTAATTTCAAAAATTTCCTAAACCTAACTTTGGAAATGTTCTTCCTTTGAGCTTAGATTCAAGCTTCTAGGGTTGGAGTTGAAGTGTAGTTGATCTCCCTTTGCTTTCGAGCTTCTCCTTCATCGTTTTGGGTTTAAAAGTGAGTTTTTGAACTCACATCTATTTCTATAGATATTGTTGTTGTTGGGTATGAATTCCTAACACTAATTCATGTTCATTTGCTTTTGATTTGGGTTGAATTGGTGAATTGTTAAATTTTTGGTTTTTTGGAATCCAATTTGCTAAAAATCCAACCTTTGATGTTTGAACACGTTAGTGGAGCGTTTCAAAGGGCCATACAAGGCGGGGTTGTCGAGGGGCGTAAATCCTCAGTCGAAGTTGCTCAATTCGTCGCTTCCGTCGTGTATCGAACTTGACACAAAGGGGGCTAGACTGAACCAGAACATGAAAAATGTTCGTCACCAGACGTCTGCAGGAAAACTCAGACGTCTGGAGTTTGTTTCAGAGAATTTCCTGAAACTTACTCCAGACGTCTGAGTATATACTGCAGACGTCTGGAGTATGTGACCAGCTCTATTTTGCCTGTATTGCCTATTTAGCTCGAGATTCCAATTTTTATCGATTCGTGATTATCCGATTTATTGTTATCATTTATTATTGACTTTGATGACTTCTTTTTCGGGATTTTTGAGAATATCCATTTTGATGGATTCGGTATCGATTTCTTTGGATTTAATTCACATCTTCGAATGTGGATTTTGTGATTGATTGTTTCTACAATCATTTTGTGAATTTTCACTTCTAAATACAAAGGTTTCTATACTAGTAGTAAATATTAAAACTCTTTTACAAAGATGATTTCAACTCTATTTTTAATACAAAGCTCTTTTATAAAACCGTTTTCTAATCTATTAGTATATACAAACCTTTACCTCATTCGTATGAGAAAATCTAATTAAACGGCTTAGCAAAACAAGTGGTATGAAACGCTTGCGTTTACTTCGTCGGTTAATTTATGGACTTGTTCGATTGAAAATCTTGTGACAATTTTCGAGTGGGAATCTACAATTTGTTCGTAAATATTTAAGTTAAGCTAGTGGTTATGGGACATGAAGCTAAACTCTTATATTTACTGGCTTAGTGTAATCGACACTTTTATTGATCGATGATGATCATTTTGTGATTTAGACTAGCGATGTGCGATGTCTATTTGTCTGCAAGGGAGACTAAACCCCGTTTTGTGGAACTTCGGTTCAATTTGGCGGGGTAGCGACCCGTGGTCTTCGGACCGTTTGTGGAGCTTCGGCTCAATATTTATGGTTAGCGACCATGGAATAGCGTTCCATTTGTGATACACGTGTTGGTGAGTTTTCATGCTCCCGTTTGTGATAGGCCTCCCCCTTTGTGATTTCTGGATTTCTACTTGATGATTTCTAGAATTTGTGTTTCACCTCTTTATGTGATTGGCAACGATATGTTTGTCAATATTTGTAGTTTGGTGAATAAAGTAAAGAATATGATATTCTTTTTGGTGCTTTGAGATTTATGAGATGTTGTATGATTTTGTCGTTGTTTATATCATATTTGTTCTAGTGTGACAATATCGTTATCATACGTTCTTATTGTATCTCTGCTTATATCTCATTCCTTTATCTGATATTTATAGCTAGACTGATCCGTTTATTATTTTCTTATTAAATAATACTCGGGTCAGACTGAGATGTTACAGGTGCTTCTGCTTGACTCCTTATCTGGGATCACCTCCTGACTTTTGTCTAACTACATTACATTTGTAGTATTTTTGTTGTTATAAATTCGAGAGATAGACTCCATGATGTATACTTATTCTTTTGTCTAGCACTTGTATCTATTCTTTTGTGATATTGTGGATCTTATTTGACCACTACTCTGATGTACACCTTTTTGGTGTTATATATTCATATCTGTTTCCGCCTTTGTGATATGAATGCCTGTGACTGATTTATGTTATGTTTATTTCTATATTTGTTTCCGAGGTCCACTTAGCCACCGTGTGGTCGCTTTGAGTTTGCATCGGTATGTCGGATTTCCTCTTGAAACGAAATGCATGGTTTACTATCTGACATATCGGTCCTCGCACAAGGCAATTGCATGGATGGTCGCTCCTCAACAGCCTTATCCTTCGCGCTAGTTGACGGCATTACCCAGTGGTGTCCTTGGCTAGCGTGAGTATAGAGGTGGGGCGTCACAGCATGGTATCAGAGCCAAACTTCGGAACAATGTAGAATAATCTAGCAAGGATCATTGTCCTAAGTCTTTCTTAGGAATCGTGCCATAGGATTTAATTCGAGTCTTCGAACCATTCTATCCTATATTCTTTATGATGCCTTGTTTTATCAATCAAGTTTGTTGATATTCATTCTGAGATTAACCTTTTTCTCTTTTCTTTCTTTCTTAAAGAAGAGAAATGGTTAGACCTGGCCGTCCCAGCGTCGGTCAATCTAGTGCTACTCCCCAGGATGGAGTATTTATGTCTGCTCAGCAACTTCTTGATCTTGTGAGAAATGCTCAAGCTGTTGGACCTATTCCTGAGCCCACACATCCTAAATCTGGGTTTGCACGTTTGTGCAGTGATTACACCAACTTCGATGGAAAGCCATTTTAAGGTTCCGAGAGCGTTATAGAAGTCCAGGCTTGGCTTCGAACATGCGACCGTATCTTTTCTCGCATGAATCTTATTTATCTTCATCGAGTCCAAGTGGCTTCTAGCATGCTCCAAGAAAGAGCATTGGATTGGTATGAGCTCTTGATTTCCGAAATTATTGAAGCGGACCTTACTTGGGAGCAATTCCGGGAAAGGTTCGAGGTGAAATTCGTGCCGAAAGCTGAAAAAGTGTCTTTAGCCCGACGCTTCATAGACCTTGTTCAAGGTGAATCTTCCGTGACCGACTACGTCGCATCTTTCAAATCTCTCTCAAAATATGGGGTTGAATACATTAATACCCCATTGAAGAAAAACTAGAGATTTGTTTATGGCTTGAACAAGAGCCTCAAAAAGCCATTACTTCTGAAATTGAAAGTTTCTTTTGATCAACTTGTTGATATTGCTCTTCGACTCGAAGAGGCTGATAAAGATAGTGATGTTGAGGTCAAACCAAACATCAACAAGAAGAGACCTTTTAAATTCAAGCCTAGTCTCAACAAAAAGGGAAAGCAAGCAACACCGGTAGCAAATACTCCTAACCCTCGTCGCGGAGAATGCTACAATTGTGGTTCTAAGGACCACTATGCAAACAAGTGCCCAAAGTCTATTTCTTACCACTATTGCAAGAGTTCGGGTCATACTATATCTTTGTGTCCCAAACTTCAAAGCAAGAATGAGGGCAAGCTAAATGTTGTACAAACCCCTGCTAAAACTTCTCGTGGTCAAGGTATTTCTCATTCTATCCTTGATGGTATTATTATATTTCGTGATCTTTCTATTCGAGTTCTTTTTGATACGGGTGCATCTCACTCTTTTATATCAAAAGAACTTGTTGATGCATTGTCTTTGGATGTTGTTGGCTTGATGATTTCTTTGAGAATTGCGAATCCGGTTGGTGGATCCGCAACACTCAGTTTACTTTGTAAAGATGTTGAAATTATTTTATGTGATTATGCTTTCCGAGCTGATTTGCATGTTATGCGTTACCTTGGTTTCAGAATGATTTTGGGGATGGATTGGCTTAACCGTTATGAAGCCTATATCCTATGTCCTGAGCGGACTATATATCTTCGGCATCCTCAATCTTTTAAGTAGATTTCTCTCATTCTGAAAGATTCAGATTCCAATTCGAAAGCATCTTTATATTCTTTAAATCCTCATGATGAAGATAATGATGATGAGGAAGATGTCATTTCTCTCATTCACATTGTTCGTGAATTTCCCGACATATTTGAGCCCGTTCTAGGATTACCACCTAAACGAGCAATTGAGTTCAGAATTAATCTAATCCCCGGAGCTCTACCTATTACTCGTCCTCCTTATCGTATGTCCAATAAAGAAAATGAGGAGATGCGCAAACAATTATCCGAATTGGAAGCGAAGCAATTTATTCAATCTAGTTCCTCTCCATGGGGAGCTTCAGCTATTTTTGTGAAGAAATCTGATGGTACACTTAGGCTTTGTGTTAACTACTGGAAGCTTAATGATCTCACCATTAAGAATAAATATCCCTTACCGCGGATTGATGATTTATTCGATCAGTTTAGTGGTGCTAAAGTCTTTTCACAATTAGACTTAGCAACTGGTTTTCATCAACTCCGTATTGTAGAGGATAACATTCCTTTGACATCGTTCCGTACTCGTTATGGATCTTATGAATGGCTTGTTATGCCATTTGGTTTGATGAATGCTCCAGCTTATTTCGTTGACCTTATGAATCGAGTTTTCAAAGACTTCCTCGATCGATTTGTTCTCATCTTTATCGATGATATTCTTATTTATTCTAAAACCGAAAAGGAGCATGAAAAACATCTTCGGATTGTGTTGGAAACTCTTAGGAGTAACCAATTGAAAGCAAAATTTTCTAAATGCCACTTTTTGCAATCTCGTGTGAAATTTTTGGGACATATCATTTCTGAATCCGGAATTTCCATGGATCCTTCAAAGATTGAAGCGATTCAAAATTGGAAGAGACCGGAGAGTGTGACGGAAATTCTTAGCTTCCTTAGATTGGCGGGCTATTACCGTCGGTTCATAAAAGACTTTTCTAAGATTTCTGTACCTCTTACTAATCTGACAAAGAAGAGAGTTAAATACATTTGGTCAGACAAATGTGAAGCTTCATTTCATAAATTAAAAGAACTCCTTTCCGATGCTCCTATTCTTGTGATTCCCGATGGGAACCAAGATTTTATTGTTTATACCGATGCTAGTCGCGTTGGTTTGGGTGCCGTTCTCATGCAGCGGGAACGTGTTATCGCTTATGCCTCTAGACAATTAAAGCCGGCCGAGACTAGATATGCCACACATGATTTAGAGCTCGCGGCTATTGTTTTCGCCCTTAGAATTTGGCGCCATTATCTTTTGGGGGAGAAGTTTGTTCTCTACACCGATCATAAATCATTGAAGTATTTATTTTCTCAAAAGGAACTTAATTTGCATCAACAACGTTGGCTCGAGTTCCTTGCACCCTATGATCTTGATATTCTTTATACTCCCGGAAAAGGAAATCGTGTTGTCGATGGCCATAGCCGAAAGCAACAAGCGGTTGTTTCTATGATGATATCCGAGTGGAATGATCTCGAAACCTTGTCCACTTGCGAGATTCGAGATCGTGAATCCGATTTATGTTCATCTCTTGTTTTATGTAGCCTTGAGGCTCATTCTTCTCTTTTAGACCACATTCTTGAAGCTCAAAAGCATGATCCCGAATTGGTTCTTCTTAGCCAAAGTTGTAGGGATAAAATTCATATTGAAGTTTTGAAAGATTTTGATATTGATGCTCTTGGCGGTATTCGAAAATTTGATAGACTTATCGTGCCAAATATTTGTGATCTTCGTAAAGATATTTTAGAAGATTCTCATCGTTCTAAATTTACCATTCATCCCGGTAGTAGTAAAATGTACGCGGATATGAAGCGACTTTATTATTGGGAGGGAATGAAATCTGATATTGCTAACTTTGTTAAGCGTTGCATGACTTGCCAACTTGTAAAGGCCGAGCATTAAAGGCCCGGTGGGTTATTGCAACCATTGGAAATTCCAATATGGAAATGGGATCAAATTTCCATGGACTTTATTGACGGTCTTCCCCGTTCTCGTTCGGAACATGATAGCCTATGGGTGATAGTTGATAGACTTACAAAATCCGCCCATTTCCTTCCCGTTCGGTCCAATCGGACCGTACCTATTTTAGCTAAACTCTTTGTCAAGGAAATTTTTAAATTGCATGGAGTTCCAACTTCTATTGTTAGCGATCGGGATCCATTATTTACTAGTGGATTCTGGAAAGTTCTTCAAAAAGCTTTGGGAACGAAGCTTAATTTTAGCACCGCTTATCAACCTCAGTTCGATGGACAAACCGAGCGTGTGAATCAAACTCTTGAAGATTTTTTTTGCGCATGTGTTCTTGATTTTGGTGGAAGTTGGGAAGATCATATTTCTCTTGTTGAATTTTCCTATAATAATAGCTTCCAATCTAGTATTGGTATGGCGCCTTTCGAGGCACTTTACGGAAGGCCATGCCGATCTCCTTCGTGTTGGCTTGAAGCCGGTGAGAAGCTAGTTTTAGGTCCAGATTTTATTCGTGATGCCACAGAAAAGGTCGACCTTATTCGTCATAGGATGAAAGAAGCTCAAAGTCGACAAAAATCCTATGTCGATAAGCGAAGAAGGAAATTAGAATTTTATGTGGGAGATTTTGTGTTTATTCGTGTTTCACCTATGAAGGGTGTTGTGCATTTCAGTCGATCGGGAAAATTAGCACCTTGATATATTGGCCCATTTCTCATCACCGAACGCATTGGTTCCGTGGCTTATCGCCTTTTACTACCGGCTCGGTTTTCTGCTATTCATGACGTGTTTCACATTTCTCAACTTCGGAAATGCCTTCGAGATTCCGATTCTATTCTTGAGCCAAGTGTTGTGGAAGAAATTGAAGTTTCGCCTAATTTGACTTATGAGCAACATCCTATTCGTATTATTGCTTCGGAGGTTAAACGCCTTCGAAATAAAGTTCCTCTTGTGAAAGTTCAGTGGTCCTCAAATCCTAAGGATTGCTCTTGGGAATCTAGAGAATTCATCGAGCGAACACATCCAGATTTGCTCTCTCGTGCTCCTTAAGGTGAATTTCTTATTTCAAATTTCTTCTTTTTGTGTTGATATGCTTTTGTTGTTGTTACTTCTTATTTGTTTCTTAAAGATCGTAAGGACGCAATTTCTTTAAGGAGGGGAGTCTGTAACAACCCGCATATTTTACGATTGTATATTTAAATATTTTATTTAAATGTAGAATCGTTAATCGGATTAAAGTCCGAAAAGCTACTTTTTGCAAACAGTCGAATTGGGACCCGAGACCACTTCCATTGAGTCCAAAATGGCGTTTGCGACTTTTTTAAGTATAAACATCGATATATTTAGAGTAAGTTGAATTTTGCTATTTTCTATTGGGCTTTAGGTTTGGGTTTCACCCCTACTCTCTCTATAACCTAGTTCAGCCCCCTCCTCTCCTCTTCACTTCATTTCTATTTTTCTAAAACACTTAAGCAAAACTGAAAATGGGGGAAGAGTATAGGAATTAGAAATTCCAAGCCCTAGTTCTCATTTGCAAAACCAAATTCTTGCTCCAAATTCAAAGAGAAGCTTTGGTAAGTATCTCCTTCTTCTTCTCCAACACATTCTCTCTTTAATTTCAGAAATTTCCTAAACCTAACTTTGGAAATGTTCTTCCTTTGAGCTTAGATTCAAGCTTCTAGGGTTGGAGTTGAAGTGTAGTTGATCTTCCTTTGCTTTCGAGCTTCTCCTTCATCGTTGTGGGTTTAAAAGTGAGTTTTTGAACTCACATCTATTTCTATAGATATTGTTGTTGTTGGGTATGAATTTCTAACACTAATTCATGTTCATTTGCTTTTGATTTGGGTTGAATTGGTGAATTGTTAAATTTTTGGTTTTTTGGAATCCAATTTGCTAAAAATCCAACCTTTGATATTTGAACACGTTAGTGGAGCGTTTCAGAGGGCCATACAAGGCGGGGTTGTCGAGGGGCGTAAATCCTCAGTCGAAGTTGCTCAATTCGTCGCTTCCGTCGTGTATCGAACTTGCCTCAAAGGGGGCTAGACTGAACCAGAACATGAAAAATGTTCGTCACCAGACGTCTGCAGGAAAACTCAGACGTTTGGAGTTTGTTTCAGAGAATTTCCTGAAACTTACTCCAGACGTCTGAGTATATACTGCAGACGTCTGGAGTATGTGACCAGCTCTATTTTGCCTATTTTGCCTATTTAGCTCAAGATTCCAATTTTTATCGATTCGTGATTATCCGCTTTATTGTTATCATTTATTATTGACTTTGATGACTTCTTTTTCGAGATTTTTGAGAATATCCATTTTGATGGATTCGGTATCGATTTCTTTGGATTTAATTCACATCTTCGAATGTGGATTTTGTGATTGATTGTTTCTACAATCATTTTATGAATTGTCACTTCTAAATACAAAGGTTTCTATACTAGTAGTAAATATTAAAACTCTTTTACAAAGATGATTTCAACTCTAATTTTAATACAAAGCTCTTTTATAAAACCGTTTTCTAATCTATTAGTATATACAAACCTTTACCTCATTCGTATGAGAAAATCTAATTAAACGGCTTAGCAAAACAAGTGGTATGAAACGCTTGCGTTTACTTCGTCGGTTAATTTATGGACTTGTTCGATTGAAAATCTTGTGACAATTTTTGAGTGGGAATCTACAATTTGTTCGTAAATATTTAAGTTAAGCTAGTGGTTATGGGACATGAAGCTAAAATCTTATATTTACTGGCTTAGTGTAATCGACACTTTTATTGATCGATGATGATCATTTTGTGATTTAGACTAGCGATGTGGGATGTCTATTTGTCTACGAGGGAGACTAAACCCCGTTTTGTGGAACTTCGGTTCAATTTGGCGGGGTAGCGACCTGTGGTCTTCGGACCGTTTGTGGAGCTTCGGCTCAATATTTATGGTTAGCGACCATGGAATAGCGTTCCATTTGTGATACACGTGTTGGTGAGTTTTCATGCTCCCGTTTGTGATAGGCCTCCCCCTTTGTGATTTCTGGATTTCTACTTGATGATTTCTAGAATTTGTGTTTCACCTCTTTATGTAATTGGCAACGATATGTTTGTCAATATTTGTAGTTTGGTGAATAAAGTAAAGAATATGATATTCTTTTTGGTGCTTTGAGATTTATGAGATGTTGTATGATTTTGTCGTTGTTTATATCATATTTGTTCTAGTGTGACAATATTGTTATCATACATTCTTATTGTATCTCTGCTTATATCTCATTCCTTTATCTGATATTTATAGCTAGACTGATCCGTTTATTATTTTCTTATTAAATAATACTCGGGTCCTACCAAGATGTTACAGGTGCTTCTGCTTGACTCCTTATCTGGGATCACCTCCTGACTTTTGTCTAACTACATTACATTTGTAGTATTTTTGTTGTTATACATTCGAGAGATAGACTCCATGATGTATACTTATTCTTTTGTCTAGCACTTATATCTATTCTTTTGTGATATTGTGGATCTTATTTGACCACTACTCTGATGTACACCGTTTTGGTGTTATATATTCATATCTGTTTCCGCCTTTGTGATATGAATGCCTGTGACTGATTTATGTTATGTTTATTTCTATATTTGTTTCCGAGGTCCACTTAGCCACCGTGTGGTCGCATTGAGTTTGCATCGGTATGTCGGATTTCCTCTTGAAACGAAATGCATGGTTTACTATCTGACATATCGGTCCTCGCACAAGGCAATTGCATGGATGGTCGCTCCTCAATAGCCTTATCCTTCGCGCTAGTTGACGGCATTACCCAGTGGTGTCCTTGGCTAGCGTGAGTATAGAGGTGGGGCGTCACAATGTTGCTAACCCCATATAACTGAGAAGACGAATTTTCTAATAAATAGTGTTTCACTTCCAATGCTTCAGCTCGACACAACTATAGTTTTTTATGGATGTCATGCCACAATATAGTTATAATCAAAGTAGAGTTTTCACATTGAAGTTTAATTGTATTCTCAAGTGAGAGTATTGTGTAATATTGTCACATAGATATTTTCTATTTGACCTTAGTTATATTAACCAACATGAAACTTTTTGGTGAATCATTCCATAGTTTTCTAATAACTATCAGTACGGAACCACTTGATTCCCCTAGAAGCCATGAGAAATACGCTGCCCAACCCTTGGAGAGTGTTAGGTACTCTAGCCTCCACTATGTAATGATATCCAGTCTCGATACATCTTTACTTGGAATATGTAAAATGATATATTTATTTTAATTATGATAAATTTCCCAAGATTACAACATAATATAATAACTATCACAAAATATATCATTTATGGATTTTCTATTTAATATACTTAAATTAAATAAATAAATAATCTAACACATTACATCAAGTACAAAGCAGAAGGAAAATCACCTTTTATTTCATAAAAGATTTTATTATAGAGTTAATAATTCATAGTAAATTACATAACTGCCCCTAAGGCATGCCCCTAACTCTATCAACTCTAATTCATAAAAAATGTCACTTAAATTGTATTTATATGCGTATCGATATCGTGCATCCATACGTATATATAACAATATGCCTTTTCGACCCTGGGTTCAACGCTTGAACTGACATTAACACCTTAAAACCGAGAAGGACGAGCCATTGAGTATGATAAAATAAAAGTATATATAGTTCTAACTAATAGCTTACAAAGACTCGTAATGCAAGAAAATAAAATATAATACAATAACCGTAATCATATCACATTGCTATACATGTCTAACTATCAAATACATGTATCGGTACAATACAAATCAAACCCAAACCATACATAGTCATATCTAGTCACAACACTTATTTACATCATATATGATATGTACAAATGAATCCTATCTTCAATACCATCCTATCTCCAAACTCCATCAACCTATATATATATATATATATAAGGAAAAAATAGGAGTGGGATAGACATAGGTCAGGTGAGTGAACCATACTTTACTCCATCTATACTTCAAAAATAATACTATAGCATGATATGAGTCTAACACTTAGTTACCTCTCATCTTGTTGATTACACCATTACAACAATCCAATACATCTAGTCATGTTGCATCACATCAATGTGGACTCACTTCCCCGAATTTACATCGTGCGCTACATGGTTGTTTGTTGTCCTCGTACATAAAGTGGACTCATGCCCTGGACTTGCTTTTTGCACTACAAGGTCGCTTACCATCCATCCTCCATACAAGTTCACCAAAGCTACAAGGGAATAATGCAATACCTGAATCACATACTTGTGTCATAGGTCTATATCCTGGGCTGTCTACTTGCACCATAAGCTCATTTACATAACTGTTATATCATGTTTTCATATCACAAACACATATGAATCCATCACAAACAACAATCAACCATCACATATATACATTGGAATTCATAACGTCATCACTTTCCTCATAGATAGCCTCTAAACACCTTCATAAAATAAGAGGAACAAGACTCGAATCGATAAATATTATTTTATATAAGCCCATATGGATCCATGTTCAACCTGAGCCAGAAATAGGCCACTTTTGGATCAATTATGATGACCAGTGGACCGATATATATGAAAAGTTTAGAATTTCCAAGCCGCGATTTTGGTTGTTCCTCCACTTCGTTTAGCCTCCAGTCGCCTTCGTACCACCTCCATTTCGGCTATGGTCTCCTGAGAACGTCCCTAGCACCAAACCCTGTGTTT
This sequence comes from Allium fistulosum, assembly GCA_030737815.1. Classification (NCBI taxonomy): domain Eukaryota; kingdom Viridiplantae; phylum Streptophyta; class Magnoliopsida; order Asparagales; family Amaryllidaceae; genus Allium; species Allium fistulosum. Next base: position 923,665,507 of record CM060904.1, read on the forward strand.
ATAAGTTTGGTTTTACACTTTATTTCATCATTTTAGTTACATATTCATTGAAGTACAAAATACTTTTTATTTACTATTTATACCAAATCCCCCCAAATCCCTGCTTATTCCAAATTTAATGATTTTAAAGGTTTATCTACACTAATATAGTCTACATATCATGCTTATAGGATCAAGATTGCACTATACAAAAAGCAAATTACAAATCACTCATCGAATTTGCCTTTTACTACCTGAATATATGTTGTCTGGGCTGCTGTGTTACCACACTTCATAATTTTAACTTCATATCGATATAGACGTGTGTGATGACCGCATTTTCAACCCCTAAATGTCAAGTCTAATACATCCACAGTATTCATGTGCTGAGCATCCAAATGCCGAAAAGACAGAACGTTAGGGTAAAGAAAAAGAAGAAAATAAGAGAACAAGAAAGAGGAGAACAAAAACATTAGAATATCACAGTGGAATGATAACATATAATATCAAAAGATAATACACAAAGCTACTCTAATATAAACATATTTCAGAGTAACTAATCAAAGTACTATCATCAGCGTGGACAGTTATGATAGTTTGTTCTTACAATTGCTGATATATATATATATATATAAAGTAATGCAGTGTAAATAAGAATGCTGCGTTATGTAAACATCCAGCTGCTCTCTAAGCGCTCAATAAACATCAACGAAAACCTGCCTTTCTTAGACAAGAGTAGAAATTAAGGGAACATAATAGCCATGTATCGAACATAAGTCTGGTGTAAGAAACTCAAGGAATATGTGAACAACATATAACAACACCTTTTGAGACCATTGTAACAGTTATCCCTTCAAAAGAGCCAGCCATCTAAGAAGTACATACCGTGATATAATAGATAATGTCTAAGGTGAAGAATATAAATAAGAAAATAGCTATGATGCTTATCATGATCACACCATAACAATATAGAGGTATAATCAAAACCGCTATGGTGCGTTCGTATATGGATTTTCTATGCAGACGCCTCCAGCTTAAAAGCTAAAGTGGATCTTCATGATAAGGATTAGAAACTACCTTTTGAGCATCGCATATCTCTAGATAAAATATACCATAAGGTAAGCACAACATGCCCATCGCCTAGATGAGCGAACCCACCCCATGTGGAACCCGATATCAACAACTCCTCATGCAAAGCATATCGATAAGCATACTCTAGATATAGAATTGATATACTCCCTTGGGTTAGCTAAACCTGAGATTGTGCATCCTACTTTGTCTTTATCCATATACATATGGTGAAGTCATGTTCAACATCTCAACCCACGATCCATCATCACTTGAACAAACACGAATCTCCAAATGGATTCCAACATCTTGAATAGATCCAGTTTCAAGAGATAAAATATGTATCTCAGTCTTGAAGTCATTTTCGATAAGTAGAACACTTACCGATCCTGGTCTCTTCAAGGCTGAATCGACAAATTTTCGAAATTAATTTGGTCATTTTCAACAACAATGAAAATAATCGCATATGAAAACTAAGTCTTGCATACTTATCACGTTTCCAACCTTCTCAACTTTCGCTGTCTCTCGGTCAAGATTGAAGCCCAGTAGGTTAGAGCACTATTGCTTCTACACTCTACTCAAATCATCATTCTTAACTCTCATAGATAGAAACAAGTCTACTTCGTGGGCTTTAGTGCTAAGTACATGACTAAATACTTTCCATAAACAAGTAAACACACAAAGCACGATCAAGTAACATAAATGACTTTTAATCCATTTTTTAGTTAATTAATCTTTCATTAATTAAAACCACTTTTATTAGTGAAACTTCTTTATCTAATAAAACTTCTTCATTAATTAAAATTTTCTTATTTAATCTAACTCAATATTAATTAAAAACTTCACTTATTTAATTAACTTCTAATTAATTAAAACTTAACTTATTTAAACCTGTATATGGATTTAATTTTCCTTTATAAAAGATATATATTTGTATTTTTATTGTTCAGGTATTTATGTATTTACTATTCACGTATTTACTATTTACTATTTACGTATTTACTATTCATGTATTACTATTCATATATTACTATGTACGTAGACTCTTTTGTATACTTCAAAAGTATTCATATAATTATCTCAAATGGTAAAAGTATATTCACAAATCATTAACGAGATTTACATATTTTAAAATATAATCAAAGAGGTTAAAAACAAATATTACTAAAACATTGTTACTATAAACTCCTTCTCTCTTTCATATTTTAAACATATAATTTTTCCATCTGTATTTCAAAAGACTCCATTCTTGTTATTATGTTTTAAAATTCCATTATTAAAGATCTACTTATATTTATAACATTTTCTCAATTTAAAATATAATTAAAGGGTTTAAATACAAATGTTTCTTAAACATTGTTTATTACAACCCCAAAACTATTCACTTATAATTACATTATAATATTCCTTATTTAAGCCCTAATTATATTCCAAATTATAATTCGAATTATATCCCAAATTAGAATCCTAATTATATTCCAAATTATATTCAAATTATATTCCAAATTATATTTCAAATTATATTTCAAACTATATTTCAAATTATATTTCAAATTATATCCTAATTCATAATTCTAAATATATTCCCAATCATAATTCTAATTATATTCCTAATTACAATTTTAATTACAATCTTAATTATATTTCTAATTATAATCTTAATTTTACTCTTACTCTAATTGTAATGGCCGGGATTTTCGACCCTCGAAAAATCGACACTAATACGTCCACTATATTACGTACCGAGCAATCGAACGCCAAAAAACCTGATTGTTAGGGAAAAAGAAAGAAGGAATAAGATAAGAAGAAAACAAACAGCATAGAATCTCACAGCAGAACTGATAATCTATAATATACAACAAATCTTTACACAAAAGCAAAACTATAATATATATATATACATCAATTAGAGTATCTAACCTATTTCAGCTCGGACAATTATAACAATCCATCCTTACAATTGCCGATAAATACAACAATGAATGCAGCGAAAAAATAACCATATACGTGAATACGTTTCTGGGCCTCCAGCTCGTATCTTGAAGCTTCAAAGCATCCAAACTAAACCTGTAAATATGCTCGGTCTGCCCCGAGCATTATAATAAAATAACACCCGAGCCAGTCTGGAAAACCAGCGTGAGAAAAACACAACCAACTGGATTTTAAAGTTATAAAAACCTTCCAAATTAAAGGTATCTCGTAAGACCACGCCGCACATGAACACGGATGGGCCTTTACCTTACGATAACCAAACCATTTCTATAGAAAATCCATTGACATTATAATAATGTCTAAGGGTGAAAATAATAATAGTCAAGTAGCTGTGGTGCTCGTGAGTGTACATCACAACAATACTAGGTATATAATCAAAATCCGATTAGGCTCGTTTTCTAATTGTGTAGGATTCATGGAGATGCCCTTAGTACTTCAAGAGCGATCCTCCTGCACAAGGATCGGAGATATCCTTCCGAAGTAGCAAACATCCCCAGTGATAGGAAAAACATAGCTGGTCTCGCTAAAACCGAGTGCATCGCCCCATGCGTGCATAACAACTGTAAGTAATCTCTAGGAGGAGCCGACGGCACCCTATGGGTTTGCCAACCTTACTAGCCATGCCTTCTATCTTTGGTTTAAGTCATTACTGCTGATGAGGCTACATCCAGCGTTCCAGCTCATGCACAGCCACCAAATTAGATCACGAAATCCCACATGGATTCTCATACTCAACGGGTCTCGGAATTACACATGGATTTCCATATCTCAAATAGATCTTAGAATCACACACGGATTCCCATACCCCAACGGGTCTTGGAACCATACATAGATTCCAACATCTTTATATATCATTAAACTCCTCCATAGAACCGTATATGGTTTCATAGTGGTTACGGTTTTCAAGTCATCTCTTATGAGTACACTCTTCCGTTTCCCTAGCGCTCTAAAAACCACTCGTTGATTTTTCGGAATGCTCGATACCGGTTCTTTAGGAAATAATTAGACAATACACAAGAGTGGGGATCACCCCCTAACCGTTTAAGTGGACGGATCTCCTCGTCATTTGTCCTAGAAGAACAAAATGAGTTTATACGTAGAGTATAGCACCATCGACGGTAACTATACCATATAATTCATGTGTTTCTCCTAGATATTTCCAGGGTTAAAATCCTACGGTGTTAAGTAGGCAATATTTCCGTACCACCAAAATTACGAAGGATTACATATTTAGGCCAAGATTTTATAGTCGGTTATTTAACTATCAACAAACACACATTCAAACAAAGATTTATTCCATAGGAGACAACCAGCATTGGTTAAGCACATAAGCAACCACTAGCTTCTTTTAATATATCTTTCATTCATTAAAATCACTTTGTAAACTACTTGTATAAAAATACTTTTACAAAGGTATATCCACAAATCCCTATATTTCAATATTCAGAAAATATTCATATACTTATCTCAATGGTATAAGTATATTCACACACATTACACTTCGAAACTTAAAAAATGCACTCATATACTTATCTCTATGGCATAAGTATATTTACAAAATTTAGAAAGATTTTCTTTTATTTGATTCCAAAATCATTTATAAATTCCTTACAATTCTCCAAAACCATTTATAAACCATTTTATAAACCTCCGAAAAACCATTTATAACCCTTTTATAAAATTCAATCACTTATAAACTCTTTTTGTACATTTTCTAAAATCAATTATAAATCCTTTATATATCCATAAATCATTTATAAACTCCATTCGTAAATCTATAAATCCATTTCTTAAACTCGTTTATAAATACCTAACCATTTATAAAACTCTTTCACCTTGTAAATGAACTTCCCTTAAGTCTTAAAACCATTTTATAAAACTTCTCCTATATTTATACGTCTCGGAGACATTTATAATTAAATAAAAATCAATATATCAAAAACACTATTATATAATAATAATTTATTAGCAATAACATTTTAGATAAATAAATAATGATTTTAAACCTTAAACTTCTTAAAATAATAATTAAACTTTTAAGGACATTATTAATAAAACACTAATAATTAATTTTCAACACTATTATAAATAATAATAATTAATTTCCAAACAGTAAAAAAATAATAAATCATCATTATTAATTTCAAATCACATTTAATTATTTTAAATGAATAACTTTTCAAAATATTAAAATATTGATAAATAAATTTTAAAACAACATTAAATATAAATAAATAACTTTAAACAATATTAATTATAAAGAAGTAACTTTAAAACAATATTAAATCTAAATAAATGACTTTTTAAAAACAATGTAAAATACAATACATATCTTAGAAAAAGATAGAATAATAGGTTAAATCAAAATAGAAAATTAAATCTTTAAATCAAAATATTATCGAAAACCCAATTTTCGAATATAAAATCATTTCCTGCTTTAAAAATCCAATTCCAACTAATTTGGTGATTTATTGTATTTCAAAATACTAATTTAAGGCCAATAGCCACCAAACGTTCAACCAATATTGATATTGATTTTCTATCACTATTGGATTTTAGTTTTCAAACATATAACAATGTTATAACCATAGTGTCCACAATCAGGTTCATTATTCAATAATCTACATAAAAGAAATATTATTGAAACAATTCAATAATAGCAAGGAATCCCACTGGATCCCTCCAACCTGTTCCCCCTGCATCACAACTCATGTATATCAGCATATATACGTAAATAAAATCAACAGTGGTGAGGAATCCTGTTGAATCCCTCAAACCTATTCCCCTGCATCATAACTCATATATATAACCAAATAATATAAATCAACCGCTTTGAGGCAGGATCGTATACAAAAGGGTCATCTGCTCCTATACGGGAATGTAATAGGGTCTTATCCGCTCCAAGGGCGGGAATATATCCAAACCAACAATATAAAATAGTATATCGTCCAAACATCCAATTAATAATTTTTACCAACTATAAATATTACTAGTTAGCCAAAAAGGTGAGTTTAACTCACCGAAATTACCGAAATTTTTCTGTTGTCGCCGAGGCGTTCTGGTTTGGAACTAAAACCGAACGACGTCCGATTTTAGCCCAAATTTCAACTTTCTCCAAATTTGTCCAAACTAGTTCCATCGTGAAGCTAACGTCCATATGATTACAATGCAACAAATGACGTCCGAATTCGACCTCGTACACAAAAGATATTGAATTTATAAGTTGTCGATTAATTTATATTCATTAATACCTAATTACATAATTTACTATAATTACAAATTTACCCCTATATCATCTTCCCTAATTTTTAAAATTGCCGCCTCCTAGTACGTAACTTTCACCATGGCCGCAATTTCAAATCCATCTCCACTCCTCATTTCTCAATGATATCACTCATCGTCTTCACCAATGATCATTTCTCGCCGATCTCCACACGTCCATACCCACCATCTCCAACTCGACTTTCTCTTCACCGTCCCATTAACCATGCTGCACCCTAATGTCACACCCTCCATTTTGCGATCGGACGCCATGAAAAGAAGGATACGGGTGCTACTCGCCAAGAGAAGCTTATCTCCACCCATCGCGCTGCCTAACTCGCCCTAAATAGCCGTGAATCCAAAGCCCTAGTTTCCATACAAGCAAGAGCTTCACTATAAATGCTGCATTCCCTTTCTCTAGCAGCTGAAATCAATAAGGAATATATATATATATATATATATATAATTGTATATCTACCTATAACAAATCCAAAGCTCATCTCTTTTTATTTTTTTGAATTTTATTCTATTTGGTTTTGATTTTTTTAAGCTTGCTATAAAAAGAAAGTGATAGTATGTTTTTAAACATGGAGGTATGAGGTATGGCCTGGAACGTGCAGAGGTATGGGTAGAGTATGGGAATTGTAAATATATATATATATTATTTAAATTTAAAATATCAAGCTCTTAAACATCGTAAATCTCGAACTCCAAACGAGGCGTGCCGCTTGGCGTTTTATATCTAATACCCCTATTTCGAACACATTGGAACTTGTTTCGAGACCTAATTCAATCATATGCAAAAGACAGCTTTTTTTTAAACCCAATTATCTTATATAATTTCTAAAATTAATTCATACGCGTTTCGATTTCGTACAACCAAAATATACGCCTAATCACCACGAAATTCATCGATATATGATAATTCACTATTACGGATCCAATGACACTAGTTTCATCGAAATCCGAGACAGTGCCCCGGAAGGCTATTTTCACTCGTTAATTTGAACAAATTAATTTAAAACCAATTTAATCAATTTTAAATCTAATTTAAAAGTTTACTATCTTCATTCTTATTAAATTGAATTTAAATCAACTTTTAAAAATCATTTTTATTCATATTAAATTATTTAACAATTCCAAATATTAACAATTTTAATTATCAAATAAATCGTTATATTTGAAATTCAAGTTATTTAACTTAAAAAATAACTTTTCAATATTTATAGATCAATTTAAATATTCCAAATTCGACTGACTAAAATTCTAGGTCGTTACATTCTTTCCCCTTTAAAAAGAATTTCGTCCTTGAAATTGCTAAGGTAAGAAAAATACCCAAATCCCTTACTTTTTAAAACAAATTAGTTGAAATAGTTTGCCAAATTATTTTAAGCTTTTAAGCTTTCCAAAATCAGTTTGTTGAACTGCATTTTCGCCTTTCATAAGCTGTTAAGTTCATTAATAGATTCCAACTAAGATCATTCAATTCAATCATTTTTGGTTATAACTCAAAATCAAATTTTAGTTATCAAAAATTTCTTCAAAATTTCTCAAAAAAATTCTAACTCTTTAGTTTATAGAAAATTTCGACGGCGTCTCCTTCGCGGCTAGATCAGAACAACTACAAATCACCACTATGGCCCAAGCCAACAAAAGAAAACAAAAGCCAAGTGGTTCAATCATAAAACCATCAAATCAAGAGACAATTTAAACATGTGCCTTTTAGTCGGGCAACCCAATTTTACATATGAAACCAAAGGCATCAAAATAGCTTTTGCTTTTATATACCTGCATCTTATTTACCAATGATATTTAATTCATAATCATATTATTCTACAATTTCAATTTTCAACACTTAATTTACTAAAGCCCGTAAGATGTACATATATCATACGTACGCAAAACCATGCCCGATCGCTCGCTTGATCACATAATCTCACTTTCGAACTAGTATCATTCACACGACGACTCTAGTGCGGATTCCGATCTGGTTCCTTGATTGGAAACCGACATTCTCCTTGCACAGTCATATACTATGATAGAGAACTACAGAACCAATCAAAAATCCATATCCAGTGTTTGCCGTCGAAAATCGAGTGAAAAATCCTTGTTAACTGATGTAAATCATCTCGAAATCATGTACTCGAATCTGGATTAAACTGTTATGTGAATAAAATAACATACGTACAACTTACGTATTTATTCCAATTGGTTTCTCATTATTCAGATTCTTTTATTTTTATTCATTTATCCTTAATCATTATTCAGGTTGCCTTATTCACATTCATTTATTTGCATTCAATTGATTCACATTCACTTATTTACCTAGTATATTCCTTTCAATACTAATGTCACTTACGAACCATTCCATCAAATTTATATTTAACACATTTCACTCCATACTAAATTCATTTATGAATCATTTCATAAAATTTTACTCAAGTTTATAACATTTTATACAACTCTTCTCATGTTTATTACCACTTCACAACTTAAGTCCATATCCATTTTAAATCAAAATCAATTTCATCTAACTCAATCCATTGTTCAATTTCAATATTCAATTCTATCAACTAACATTCCAAAACCATATTCAACTCACTAATTTATTTAATTAGCTTATTTCATTAATCCATTTCAAATATCAATCAATTTCTGTTATCCCGCCTTTTGGCAAGAACTTGACTAGAAACCAATGATGGTTCGTCTTGGAGATCGGTTATGTGCAGGCTCACTATGGATATCGACGAATTTTGTCCGAGTCGGGATCAAGCTACAATTGATGTGACAGGACAAGTGAAGCCATGAAAGTCGACATTCCAAATTTCAAGTCAATCCGAGTTCATATGCTCAAGTTATGATCGATGCAAGTTGGATGAAAACAGCCTCAACTTCGTATCCATCACTGGGCCACAGTTCGAATCGACCAGATTCGTATCCATCGACAAGCCCTGGTTCGTATCGATCGACTTCATGTCCATCGATAAGCCCTAGTTCGTATCAATCGACTTCGTGTCCATCAACAGATAGTGCACTTCGTATCGATCGGCAGATGTTTGCTTCGTATCCATCAAAAGGCATTTGTTCGAATCCATCAAGACATGCCACTTCGTATCCATCAAAAGGCATTTGTTCAAATCCATCAGTTTACTCTAGTTCATATCCATAAAACATTCACTATTCGTATCCATCAAGTTGGAGCGCTTTTATCGATACGAACTAGGCCCCACGATCGATACGAACAAGGCCCCACGATCGATGCGAACAGAGCACACTGCAGACCGATACGAAGAGAGCGCAATTGATCGATTCGAACAAGTCAATTGCTTCAATACGAACATGGCGAAAACTCCGGAACAACTCGATCAAATCGGCGAAAGATGTGGATCAATATGAAGAACGCGCGCCACGTCAACCTGCTAGCACGTGCCGCCATCGATTCGAAGCGATCGATTCGAACGAAACGACCTGCCGAAGAACACCATTTCGTATCGATCATATCTCGCGATCTACAAGTCCAAATGCCACCAAATTTTCATAGGAGCTTACGTACGTGCTAAAGAATGTTCACACCAAGTTTCGACTCCATTGGACGAGATATTGATCGATACGAAATTCATTCGTATCGATCACAGATCGAGCCGAAATTTCATAGGCTCGGTCGCGTGGGCCCGCTCACGTGCCAGAAGAAGTCTCTCGAGATCTGGGCAAAATATCAGCCTCCTACGGCTATAAATAGAACCCTAGGGCCTACAGAGAAAGGATCTTTTGACGCTCCAACGCCCAGACTCTGCCGGATTTGATTCCATACTCCATTACTGCTGTTGTACTCGAATTTCATAACATTAATTCGCTGTAATCCGCTGCAATCAATTTTAATCATCAAAGAAACATCAATAAAGTGATCAATTTCATAGTGGACGTAGGCAACACGCCGAACCACTCTAAATTCCTGTGTTTCTGTGCATTTTTATCATTTACATATCTTCTTTCTGGGGTTTTTGTTAGATAATCCTCTTTTTCCATTTACTTTCTTCATTTTATCTCCTCAAAAACTTCCGAAGAGTGTTGTGCCCAATTTTGGTACAAACACTTTGGTGCTTTCACTGAGAAAAAACCCAATTTTTCTCCTGCTCTTTGGATCTCCTATCGATACCGGATTGCAAAAATCCAAGAATAAGATCCAGATCTCAAGCCTTAAAGCCCTTCCATTCTATTCAGATTTGCATCAGATCTAGGAAAAAACTTCGTCTATTCATCATGGTAAGCACATGAACTGCTTCTACAGCTGCTGATCAGGAAGGACGGGATAGACAGAATCCCGTACAGTTGCCTCCATCTGAAGCAGCGGAGTAAACAAAAACAAGGTAGATCGATGAAAGTAGCAATCGGTGGATTGATGAATACTGGAATGCCCAAATTCGTTGATCTGAAGATACCGAATTCTAGCTATCTCTGACACGTTGATCGCGCACGATACCATGATGAGAGATCTACAATTCTTCGAGCGTTGATCAAGCGCACTTGATTCTGCGAATTGGCTTCGACGATCGAAGATTCGAGCGCACTCGAATGTCGAAGGTGGAGATAGGAGATTACACTCAACTACCGATTTAATTGAAAGCACAAAGCTAACAAAACAAGAATTTTATTCAAAAGTCAACAACCTTTACAAAATGACCCAACCTGCCTATTTATAGGCGTTACAACTCACGCACCAAAATGTACAACACTTAAGTCATTTCCGACTTATAACCTGCGACTTAGTACAATCTGCAACACACCTGCGACTTACGACTCATCATAAGTCGGCAGCGACTCAAACATCACGACTCAGCGACTCAATGAATTACAACACAGAGTTACAATCCTGCGACCTAAGATACAACGCACACGACCTACGACTTATGTAAGACGACTCAACACATATATACAACAGTTCAACAAACCCCCACGACATACGACTTAAAACCTAACGACTTATCAATGCCCACGAGTTAGCAGGTGCCGTGACTCACGACTCAACAACAAGCGAATTAACCCAGTTCACGACTTAAGTCTTGCACATTCTCAACTCGTGCTGCTACTTCGTTGTCTCGTGGCGCTCCTCCTGTAGTCTTAAGTCGTAGCCCCTTTCCCTTAAGTCATGGACGACTTAAATCTCCTTCCTTAGGTCGTGACCCGCTTGAGTTGAGTCGTGAACGACCTAAGACTTTGCAACGACTTAGCTTCTCCACAGAATTCGTAGCCTGGATTGCATTATTATGTCGTAACCCTTTATCTCTTGCTTCGTTAAGTCGTGGACGACTTATAGCCGCTTCGATATGTCGTGGACGACTTAGGTCTTCAGCTTCGTTAAGTCGTCGACGACTTATAGCCGCTTCCTTAAGTCGGGGACGACTTAGGTCTTTGACAATTATGGGTTGTGCTGCATCATCCTCCCCAGGTTGAGAAAAATTCATCCTCGAATTTGTAAATTCTTCCACATCAGCTTGTTCATCCCCATAATAAGGTACCAGATGTTTAACATTAAACACATCAGATGTATATACATCTTCCGGCAGCTTCAACTTATAAGCATTTTCATTAATCCGTTTCACGACTTCTACAGGACCAATTTTCCTGGCTTTCAACTTGTTATAAGCGCCCACTGGAAAACGATCTTTTGTTAACACAACATATACCATATCTCCTTCATTAAACTCAACATTTCTTCGCTTCAGATCTGCAGAGCGTTTATACTTCTTATTCGCCTTCTCCAATCGTTCCTGAACGATTTTATGACATTCAGTCAATCCATCAACAAAATCTACCGCTCGTTTTACCGTTCCCTTCGGTTGTGGTACTACCATTAAGTCCAACGGTCCCTTTGGCATACTAGAATATACAATCTGAAATGGACTGAATCCCGTACTACGATTCACTACATGATTATGAGCAAACTCTGCCTGACATAACTTCATGTCCCAACTCTTCAGATTATCTTTCACCATACATCGCAATAAATTTCCCAGCGATCTGTTAACCACCTCTGTTTGCCCATCAGTTTGTGGATGGTAAGCGCTACTAAAATTCAGCTTCGTTCCGATCATCTTCCACAAACTTAGCCAAAAATGACTCAGGAAACGAGTATCCCTATCCGACACAATAGATTCTGGCAATCCATGAAGTCGATAGATTTCTTTGAAAAATAATTGAGCAACATGAATAGCATCCGCCGTCTTCTTACAAGCAATAAAATGTGCCATTTTCGAAAATCGGTCAACCACCACATAAATGGAATCGTTACCACGCTGTGTTCTCGGCAATCCCAACACAAAATCCATACTCACATCAACCCAAGGCTTAGTTGGTATAGGTAACGGCATATATAATCCAGCGTTGGTCGCAGTTCCTTTCGAAACCTGACAGATATGACATCGCTCCACAAACCTTTCCACTTATTTCCTCATCGATGGCCAAAAGTAAGATTGAGAAATCAAATGTAACGTACGATCCCGTCCTACATGTCCTTCCTCATGCAACTCCTTGATAATCTTCATTCTCAAGCTGTTATTCGGTATACATAATCGATTTCCTTTAAACAGGAAACCATCCACCAACACAAATTCATCGGCACTCCCCTCCTTAACTTTTTCAACAAATTTCATAAAGTAAGGATCTTCTTCAATCAGCTCTGGCAATAATTCAAAACCTGTCACCTCAACTTTCATTGTTGTCAATAAATGACTCCTCCTACTCAAAGCATCAGCCACACGATTCGTCACTCCTGACTTGTGTTTGACAACAAAGGTAAATTGTTGTAGGTACGCAATCCACGATGCATGTCTCGCTGAAATCTTGTCTTGCCCTTGTAAATGCTTCAACGCCTCATGATCAGTGTAAAGAACAAACTCTTTCTGAAATAGATAGTGTCTCCAGTGCTTAATAGCTTGTACAATAGCATAAAATTCCACATCATAAGTACTATATCTCATCTTCGCTCCCGATAGCTTCTCACTGAAATATGCAATAGGACGTCCCCTCTGACTCAACACTCCTCCAATCCCAACCTTGGATGCATCAGTATGAAGTTCAAACACTAACTGAAAATCTGGTAACACTAGAATTGGTGCAGACGTCAGCAACTCCTTGATCTTCCCAAAAGCATCCCCTGCTTCCTTTGACCATGAAAACTGTTTACCCTTCATACAATCTGTAACAGGCGCCATCACACTACTAAAGTGTGGAATAAACCTTCGATAGAATGAAGCCAACCCGTGAAAACTCCGAACCTCCGTTATCGTCTTAGGCTGTGGCCAATCTCTAATCGCCTCTACTTTACTCCGATCCACCTGTATCCCTTCCTCTGATACAACATACCCCAGAAATAAAACACTATGCGTCATGAACATGCATTTCTTCGTTGCAACATAAAACTGTTCCTGTCGCAGTACCATCAACACTTCTCTCAAATGTTGCAAGTGTTCTTCTGCGCTTCCACTGTATATCTGAATATCATCAAAATACACCACTACAAATTTCCCAATGAATGGTCTAAAAATCTGATTCATCACCCGCATAAAGGTACTCGGTGCATTCGAAAGACCAAACGGCATGACCAGCCATTCATACAATCCTTCCCTCGTCTTGAATGCCGTCTTCCATTCATCTCTTGGTCTGATTCGAATTTTATGATAACCGCTCTTCAAATCAATCTTCGAAAATATAGTAGCTCCGCTTAATTGATCCAACAAGTCATCAAGCCTTGGCATCGGAAATCTATATCTCACTGTAATCTTATTTAACGCCCGACTATCGGTGCACATCCTCCATGAACCATCTTTCTTCGGTACGAGTAATGCTGGTACAGCACATGGACTCAAACTCTCCTGTATTCGTCCCTGTTCAAGCAATTCTTCCATCTGCCTCCTTAATTCTTCATGTTCCTTAGGACTCATTCGATAATGTGGTCTATGCGGTAACATTGCTCCCGGAACAAGATCAATTTGATGTTGAATGTCTCTTAGTGGCGGTAACTCCTTTGGTAACTCATTTGGGAATACATCTTCAAACTCTTTCAACACTGGTTTCACTTCTTCTGGAATTTCAACCTCTTCATTGCTCTCACGCCCAATTAACAAGAATACTTCCGGCTCCTCATCAACCTCCTTAACAAACTCCTTCAAGGATAATAAAGTTTTCAGCTCTTCAATCTCCTCCAGTTTGTTTTCTTCCTGTTGTCGCTTCTTTGGAACTAGAGTAATCTTTGTGCCTTCAAATATAAAGTTATAACTGTTGGTACGACCGTCATGTTGCACCGCCCTATCATACTGCCACGGTCTCCCCAGCAACAAATGACAAACATCCATATCTACCACATCGCACCAAATTTCATCTTTGTATTTCTTCCCAATCGAAAATTTAACACAAGCCCTTCGTCCAACTTTTACCTCACCACCCTTCCTCAACCATGCTAACTTGTACGGTTTAGGATGTTTCTCAGTTTTTAACTCTAACTTCTTCACCGCTTCTGTAGAGATAATATTGTCACAACTTCCAGCATCAATAACAAACTTGCAAACTCTTCCTAGAATAGTGCATGTAGACTGAAAAATGTTATTCCTCAACCAACTACTTTCCTCCTCTTGCTTTGGGGTCAAACAACTTCTCCTCGTTATCAATGAATACCCTTCATCTCCCGACAACAAGTCTTCCTCCTCCACTGGTAATGAATTAGAACATTCAGCTTCTTCATCCTCATCCTTAACCTCTGCTATCATAGCTCTCTTCTTCGGCTTAGGACATTCATTACTTTTGTGTCCCATTTCTTGGCAATTATAACACTTGAAACTATTATTGACTTTGGCCTTCCCAACTGGTTTTGCAACAGCCATTGAAACATTAGAGGTTCCACTAACACCCTTCACTGGATTGTTGGAATTTGTAAACATACCACTACCTCGTCTTCCCTGCTTCTCCCAAGCCAACGCCTTCTGGTGTGCTTCCGCTATAGATCTAGGATCAAACATGTTAACCATATCTTGAATCTGCATTCGTAACCCTCCAACAAATCTAGCTGTCAATTGTTCCTCTGTCTCCATAATATCATTCCTTGCAATCAGTTGATAAAATTCATCAGCATAGTCATTCACAGATTTCGTTCCTTGCCTCAAGTTTTGTAACCTCTGATACATAAGCAATTGATAATTATAAGGTAAGAATGTGGCTTTCATCATTTTCCTCATCTTTTCCCAAGATTCAACCTTTGACTTCCCCATCCGTTCACGTGTAAGTTTGGTTTGCTACCACCACGCCAAAGCTCTACCCCTCAACCTTGTAGCAACCAACTTCACTCTACGATGTTCTGGAACCTCCTTGAAATCAAAAATCTCCTCCACATTAGACAACCAGTCCAAAAACTCTTCAGCTTGCATACCTCCCTTGAATTCCGGTATTTCAATCTTCATCCCAGACTCCCACTTGTGATCATACTCCGACTGATTTCTCCCTTGTCCACGTCCTCGTCCATGAACACTACCACCATCATACTCTTCTTCAACATCTGATGTATATCGATGTCGATCCTGACCACCAACAGCTCTACTACTATCGTTTCTTCTATCACGATCATCATTCCTACTACGGTTATCAGCACTTCTATGATCATGATTTTCTCTCCTCTCCCGGTCTGAATGTGGCGAAACTCTACTTCCTCCATGGATTGATTCGGGTGAATTTCTTCTTCTACTTTGATTCAATTCAAGCATCATTCTCTCCAATCTACCAATACCTTCATCAAATTTTTCATGCATACGTTGCTCCATTTGATCGGCCTCTTCTCTTCGATATAATGCTTCAATATTTTGATGTCGATTAGCTCTCCTTGGTGGCATGATTGATCTTCACAAATATTTCAACAAATTCAAACTTCGAGAATTTCAATTTAACGTGGCCAATACTTAGCTTGCTCGACTCGAACGACCTAACTTGGCTCGGTCAAACTTGCTCGACAATTCAAATGCTCGTTTGGCGCGCAAAGCTCCCCGCCAAAATTCAAACACTTCTCAACTTTTGAACCAAAAAGAAATGGATCGAAAACTCCCACTTTGTTGCAATTTGCGATGAACACGATGAACAACAACTTCTCCGCATGATACAAATCCGATCTCCAACATGTCAAACAAAGATGAACACTTCAACTTGATCACGGCCTAGCTCAAGATCGTACAAAACAACACTTCAAACTTCAAATTCTCGGCTCCAAGACTCGATTTAGCTATGATTGGCTAAAACAAGCTCTGATACCAAACTGACGCAGCGGATTAAACAAAAACAAGGTAGATCGATGAAAGTAGCAATCGGTGGATTGATGAATACTGGAATGCCCAAATTCATTGATCCGAAGATACCGAATTCTAGCTATCTCTGACACGTTGATCGCGCACGATACCGTGAGGAGAGATCTACAATTCTTCGAGCGTTGATCAAGCGCACTTGATTCCGCGAATTGGCTTCAACGATCGAAGATTCGAGCGCACTCGAATGTAGAAGGTGGAGATAGGAGATTACACTCAACTACCGATTTAATTGAAAGCACAAAGCTAACAAAACAAGAATTTTATTCAAAAGTCAACAACCTTTACAAAATGACCCAACCTACCTATTTATAGGCGTTACAACTCACGCACCAAAATGTACAACACTTAAGTCATTTTTGACTTATAACCTGCGACTTAGTACAATCTGCAACACACCTGCGACTTACGACTCATCATAAGTCGGCATCGACTCAACCATCATGACTCAGCGACTCAACGAATTACAACACAGAGTTACAATCCTGCGACCTAAGATACAACGCACACGACCTACGACTTATGTACAGACGACTCAACACATATATACAAAAGTTCAACAAACCCCCACGACATATGACTTAAAACCTAACGACTTATCAATGCCCACGACTTAGCAGGTGCCGCGACTCACGACTCAACAACAAGCGACTTAACCCAGTTCACGACTTAAGTCTTGCGCATTCTCAACTCGTGCTGCTACTTCGTTGTCTCGTGGCGCTCCTCCTGTAGTCTTAAGTCGTAGCCCCTTTCCCTTAAGTCGTGGACGACTTAAATCTCCTTCCTTAGGTCGTGACCCGCTTGAGTTGAGTCGTGAACGACCTAAGACTTTGAAACGACTTAGCTTCTCCACAAAATTCATAGCCTGGATTGCATTATTAGGTCGTAACCCTTTATCTCTTGCTTCGTTAAGTCGTGGATGACTTATAGCCGCTTCGATATGTCGTGGACGACTTAGGTCTTCAGCTTCGTTAAGTCGTGGACGACTTATAGCCGCTTCCTTAAGTCATGGACGACTTATAGCCGCTTCCTTAAGTCATGGACGACTTAGGTCTTTGACAATTATGGGTTGTGCTGCATCACCATCCAACCAAGATGCCGCCGGACCTTCAGATCCATCGGCCCCGGTCACCAGACAAGAATTTCAGATGTTGCTTCAAGAGTTGACCCAGAGTCGGCAATAGCTTACTGAACAACTGCGCGCCAACACAGAGTTGACCAACCAGCTGAATCGCCAAAGGCGCAGAAGATCTAGAAGAGATCAAGCTTCTTATTCTTCCATGAAGAGTTCAGCCTCATCGGATGATCATCATCGATCCACACGCCCACGGCTGGATGTAAGCTACACCCAGGCCACGGGACACCAACCTACCTTAAATCTTGGACAACCAAAGACTGGACCATCCACCAGTCATCATACCGGACCTTCATCCCGAGGGGATGCCGCTCCTTACCATGTCACAGGCAACCTTGCTACCACCACCACTACCGAACAAGGAGTTGATGCTAGAAATCAAGCTGATCTGCATCGTAACTAACAAGTGCATACTCCAGAACCTTATGTCCCTGAAAACTTTGAACCAAGGAGGCGAGGCACGGACCGTCGACCGCGTCCGGTCCAGACTTGCGCTGTGGAACCCGACCACACCTTGGCATAGCATGCTCCAAATATCTAGATGCCGGATATACTGATGATGATTCGTCAGATGATCTGCGAAAGTCAGGGTCTCACTAATGACGATTGGGGGATCTCCCAGAGTCATACCCCTTTCACTGATGACATATTATATGCTGAACCACCTCGACGCTTCAGGATGCCAACTTTGCCAGTCTATGGAGGGAATTCTGATCCAAATCAACACATCCTGAAGTATGAATGACTAATGAATGCTGCGAGAGCTGATGATGCAGTCAAATGCCGTAGTTTCCCTATTTCTTTGGGGGGCATTGCAACTATGTGGTTTACTCGTTTTCCACCACGATCCATCTCTAATTTCGACCAAATAGCCACCAAGTTTGTTGAACAGTTCTGTATGCACGTAGCGAGACCTAAAGATGTTAATACTCTGTCTAGTGTCACTCAAGCTCCCGGAGAAACACTCAGACGTTACTTGGAGTGATTTCATGCTGCGTGTGCAGAAATAAGCAATCCCAATGACAACTCTATCCTGATGGCGTTGACTAAGGGGATTGACCCTGATTTCGAGTTTGGAAATTGGTTAGCTGGGAAGCCACCTGCGTCATTGGACCGTTTCTATTCCAAGGCAGCCTAATTCTTAAGAAGGGAGGATGCAAAACAGTCTAGGAAACAGGATGACGTAGGACCCAGCATGGAAGGAATTCAAAGTAACATCGCAGTTAAACAATCCGGGGAGAGTTCCGGAAAAGTTCAGTTGAATATACAAAACAAACAGAACCAACAGAGGGACAATGGAAATCAAGGTAAAAAACGAGATCAGAATCGTGGTCCATGGCGTAGAGCTCCCATGTTCGACAATTATACTCCATTAAATACGTCGTTGGAAAATGTGTATTTGCAGACCTGTAATACCATGCAATACAAGAAACCTACCCCGAAGCCGTCAATGGAAAGACAAGTCCAAACAGGGAAGTTTTGCAGATTTTATGAAAGTTATGGCCATAATACAAATGAGTGTCATCATTTACAAGATCTCATTGAAAAGCTGATACGTGAACGAAAGTTGGATCAGTATGTGCAGGCGCCGCAGTCAGGAGGTGCTGGCCCATCAAATCAGAATCGTGCACCGAATCAAGAAAGGCAGGAGAAACCTGCTCGAACTGGCGGGAGGTTGGTTATTAATACAATAAGTGGTGGTCCCTATCCAGTAGACTGAAGCTGGAAGGAAATGGAGTCGTATGCCAGCTCTATCAGGCATGCAGACTTTGAGTGTTATAATAGTTTTGATGAAGGGGCTCTGGCCAAACAACAGAAGACGATGACAGATGACATCGTATTCAGAAACAGAGATGTTGATAAAGTCGAAGCCCCCACTATCGATCCACTGATCATCTCAGCTCAAGTAGGTCCTGCATGGATGAAGAGGATCTTAGTTGACAGTGGAAGCTCTGTGAATATTTTGTTTAAACGAGCTTACGACCAAATGAAAATGGAAGCCAAAGATTTAAAGCCTTGCCAATCTCGAATCCATGGTTTCAATGGGAGCGCTACTATACCCACTGGAGTAGTGGAACTACCAGTGGAGTTGGGAGTTGGAGAACGCCGGAGAGTACAGATATTACAGTTCGTTGTGTTGGCATAGACAACCCTTATAATGCTTTCTTGGGCCGACCGGCCCTCGCTGAATTCAGGGCAGCCATTGCCCCATGGTGTTTGACTTTAAAGTTTCCCACTGATCATGGAGTGGGAATCATTCAAGGAGATCAGGCTACCGGGAGAGCTTGTTACATTGCCGAGCTGCGGGAGGCGCAGCGAAAGGAGAAAGGAAAGGGCGTAGAGGAATCTCTCTGCGTCTGTTTCGCTGATAATTGACAATTAACGTCTGGGCCTAAACCTGAGCACCCCAGCCAATTCCAAAGGGATCTTGACCCAAGAGAAACTGAAGATGAAGGAGAATCTAAAGAAAGTCAAGCGTCCCCGGCCGAACTGACGATCGATGTCCCGATTGACAATGATGATGATTCGAAAATGATAAAGATTGGGTCTCAGCTAAGCCAGCAAACTCAAGAGGAATTGGTTGAGTTTCTTCGGGCGAATCTTGACGTATTCGCCTGGACACATTCTCATATGTATGGGATCTCGCCAGACATCGCGACCCACACTCTGAATATTGACCTGCGACATGTCCCGATCAAACAGAAAAGGCGTGGTATGGATCCAGAGAGATCTGCCGCCCTTAAAGAAGAGGTAGAAAAGCTTAAAGCAAACGGGTTCATTCGAGACGTGATATATCCCGAATGGGTGTCGAATCCCGTGCTTGTTCGAAAGTCAAACGAAAAATGGAGAACGTGTGTCGATTACTCCGATCTGAATAAAGCTTGTCCTAAAGATAGTTTCCCACTTCCCAGAATTGATCAGCTCGTAGACTCGACAGCTGGACACGAACTCTTATCCTTCATGGATGCATACTCTGGCTACAATTAGATACCAATGCATTTACCAGATCAAGAACATAACAGCTTCATAACCAATCTGGGACTTTATTGTTACAGAGTTATGCCATTCGGACTCAAGAATGCCGGGGCTACTTATCAACAATTGGTCAATCGGATGTTTGCCAATCAAATCGGGAAAACCATGGAAGTATATGTAGACGACATGCTTGTGAAGTCACAATTTTCCACTGACCATATTAAAGACCTGGAAACTATGTTTAACATACTTCGAGAATACAGAATGAAGCTCAACCCACTAAAATGTCATTTCGGAGTTGCATCCGGGAAATTCCTTGGGTTTATCGTCAATGCTCGAGGAATCGAAGCTAATCCTGAAAAGATCCAGGCAATCAGAAATCTTGAAACTCCGAAAACTATTAAGCAAGTCCAGAGTCTTAATGGGAAAGTAGCAGCACTGAACAGGTTCATTTCGAAGTCCACTGACAAATGCATTCCCTTCTTCGATTTGATCCGAAAAGGGAAACAAAATTTCGAATGGACCACGGAGTGTGAGAGCGCTTTCCAAGCACTAATCTAGCATCTATCCACACCACCTATCCTGTCAAAGCCTATTGATAATGAGAAGTTGTACGTTTACTTGGCGATATCAGAAAACGCTATCAGCGCTGCCTTAATTCGAGAAGAAGACAGGATACAGAAACCAGTATACTACATCAGCAAACGATTGACTAGAGCTGAAAGGAATTATCCGAAACTAGAGAAGTTGGCTTATTGCCTTGTTATTGAATCAAGGAAGCTCCGACCATATTTCCAGGCACATCCTATTATTGTTTACACCGACCAGCCATTACGACAGGTCCTTACGCGGCCTGAGACGTTTGGTAGGTTACTCAAGTGGAACATCGAACTGAGTCAGTTTGATATTACTTATACTCCAAGACGAGCCATTCAAGGACAAGTCCTAGCCGATTTCATAGCTGAATTTACCATTCCAGAGGACTTGCTCGAAACCAGTGAATCTCCTGAATACGTCTGGAAGCTGTACACTGATGGTGCATCAAATGACCGGTGTTCGGGCGCTGGTGTTGTACTTGAAACCCCCGAAGGCCGATCTATATGTTATGCTTTAAAGTTCGATTTTCATGCAACTAATAATGAAGCTGAATATGAAGCCCTCTTAGCAGGACTAAAACTTGCCAGAGATTTGAGAATTATCGCTGTGGAAATTTATTGTGATTCACAATTAGTTGTGTGTCAAGTTCGGAGAGAATATCAAGCGAGAGATCGAAGGCTGGCTGCCTACTTAGCTCGAGTTTAGGAAATACTGGATCAGTTTGATTATTATGCCATTTATTGTATACCTCGAGAACGCAATCAGAAAGCCGATTCATTGGCGAAGTTAGCCAGCACAGGTGAAGCTCAGCAAATGGGACTCGTTCTCGTAGAGACGTTATCTTTCCCCAAGTATTGACCGGGCAGAAACAGATCGGGTATGTGAAATCGTTCCTGATAAGGAGTCATGGATGACTCCATTCAGAAATTACCTTGAGCACGAAATCCTGCCGGAGCGCAGGAGTGAGAAAAGACAAGTCCTTCGGAAGGCCTCACGATTCACCATCCAAAATGGGGTCATGTACAGAAGAGGGTACTCTGTTCCTTTACTCTGGTGTATCGCTCACGATGAAATTAAGCGAGTATTACAGGATGTACACGAGGGAGAATGTGGCGATCACACCGGGGGGCAAGCACTTGCCAAGAAAATACTTCGATATGGATATTATTGGCCGACTGTGAACCGCGATGCGTCGGATTATGCAAGGAAATGTGATAAATGTCAAAAGCATGCTCGAATTCCTAGAGCCCCACTTACCGAGATAATGCAAATGGTCAGCCCATGGCCGTTTGCAATATGGGGCATCGACATCATTGGTACTCTACCTCTGGCAAAAGGTGGTGCGAAATACGCCATCGTCGCAGTTGATTACTTTACAAAGTGGGCTGAAGCTGAACGTCTTGCCACCATAACGACGAAAAAAGTGATCAACTTTGTAGTCCGCAACATTATTTGTCGATTCGGTCTCCCACACACCATTATTACTGACAACGGAACCCAATTTGACAGTGTTGAATTTAAAGATTTCTGCAAACGGTTTCACATTCAAAAGAAATTCTCTACAGTTGCACACCCTCAGGCGAACAGACAGGTCGAAGCGGTCAATAAAGTTATAAAGTCCATTCTGAAAAAATGACTGGAAAAGGTCGGAGGCAAGTGGGTCAATGAACTTCCTATGGCTTTATGGGCTTACCGAACAACCCACAAGTCCACGACCAGTCACACTCCATTCTCTCTCTCTTAGGGTTCAGAAGCTGTTATTCCAGTCAAACTAGAAGTACCTTCTCATCGTGTGACATACTATGATCCGAAGACAAATGCTATATTACTTGCTGAATCCCTCGATTTACTAGATGAGAAGCGTGAAGAGGCTGATTTGAGGGTAGCCGCGTATCGAAGTCGAGTCGCCCGATTGTACAACGCCAAGGTCCGCCCGCGAACCTTTGAACTAAGCGATCTCGTCCTGAAAAGAATGTGAAGACCCAAATTGTTGAGATTAGAATAATAATAAAAAAAAGAGAGAAAACTTTCAAAAACCAAATATATATATATATATATATATATGTAGTCTGGAGATAAATATTGAGAATGAGTTAAAAGTAATAATAGTTGAATTGAGTGAGTCTTATATTCACATGTGAACATATACATATATGTATCTTGAATATAAACAGTAATAAGAAATAGAATTTCAGAGGGAAGAGGATATATAACTGAGTGTATATATGGACATATGTTACCATATGTTGTATTTATATGTATATACCCAGAAAGAGTAAACATAAGATAAGTAAAGAAAGAACACCAGAGTAATAAAGATATGTATACATTTACATATCCAGAGAAAACATATGGTTTGAGATATTAACTAGAGGTTAATTGATAAAGAGGATATACATGTATATAATACAGTTTAACATAAAGAAAATAAAAATAATTCTGTAAAGAGAAAATTGTTTTCAACAATTAGGTAAGGAAAAAGATGATATATTCTTTGATAAATTATAATGCTTTAAAAACCAGTTTTATATTAGTTATACATAAGTAAAATTTTAAAAGACAAGCCACATGAAAATAATGTACAAATGAAACATGCAAATTGCATGTACACAGGGAAAAGCAGTGGATAACTGCTTTTACCAGAAATAGAAACCAGGGGAAATGGCACATTTAGCCATAACAGCACACATAAAATTCTTGAGTGATGTGAGGATAAAATGGGTTTTTCCCTTCAGTAAAACCCTAGTGAAAATGATTTAAATCAAGAAAAGAAGCAGAGGTTTTTCTCTATGAGGAAAAACAGAAACATATTAAAAGAAAAAAAAAGGAAGAAGAACATACACTGTTTGCAAACTTAGGCAATCTCGGGAAAAAGAAGGGAAAGGTGAGTGATTAATCAATCTCATGAGGCTAAGGCATTAAGACCCAAGTGAAGGGCAGCCATTTTATTTCTTTTGTGCTTGATCAACTTGTTTTACTTTCTCTGAATTAATGAATGCTGAGCATGGTTGGTGTATTGATAGATTTTTGGTTGATGCTTTGATATGCTTCATTTGATTGTTTGATAATAGTAATGCCATGATCTCTGGGATGGATCCAGTATCATAAACCATCAGTTTGTATTTATGATAGTAAGATAAATACAATTTTATTATGAAGTAGGGTAAAATTGAAAGATAAGCCCGGCAGTGTGAACAAAGGAGGTTCATGCTTATGTCTAGTTTGTTTTAAATTAGAAATGAACAATGCAATAAAATTATTTATGTGCTGATTTGTTCAGATCTAAGGTTAAAAATGTTTTTGGGGTTTTTCTCTAAAAACCTTACCCTATGTTCACAATAGAATTAAGCATAAGAATTTTTATGGAACTCTACTGGATTTGTTAAGAGATCATGACATTCTGGAATACAGAAGTATACAAGTGATAAAACAAATTTTTGAATGGGACAACTGGAAAGAAAAATGAAATGAAAACATGACTTTCATGAATGAATGTAGGGACAGTTGAAATCCCTGAGTAAGATTAACTCTCTCTCTCTCTGATTTATAGAAAAGAAAGAAAGTAAAAGCAATCAAGGAGTTAATAAAAATCTTTCTGAAATAAGAAATGAGACTGGTCACTAGATTATAAAACTAATCTAGGAGAAAAGCCTTGATCTATTCATCATAAGGAGTATGATGGGTATGTGCATGACTTGTTTAAGTCCTATAGGCCTTTGTGCAGGGGTTAACAGAATTGAGTCCCTTGCAATGCACACATGGTGTTCAATGGCAAAAGAGATATGACCAAATTAAATTGATAAATCAAGTTTTAATGTTGAGTTATGGAAATTAAAATGAGTTAATTCCATAAGAATGGGTGTACATGTATACTGGATTGAATGATTGAATGGTTGCTTGTGTGCATGAATGTGGTAGGAGCTTAGGTACAAATAATTATCCAGTTATACCATGAATTCAAAAATCTTCAAGTATTTTAATACCCTGCACTGCAATTTAAAAATGACAAAATATTGTATTTTGATTTCACTCATACCAGAATTATATTCTGACCCTATTTGTTGCTTTGTAACATCTGGGGTGTCTCATTTCTATGGAGGCAGCTCTAGATGTTGCTGCAGGAAAGGATGCATAGGAAACTTGTGTGCATGGGAAATTGAAGATTGCTTGCATTTAGAATGTTTAAGGAGTCTTTGGCAGATGGGTTGTAATAATTAGGCCAAGCCAAAAATATCATTATGGTTTAAGTATTATCTGGATTGATATGTATTTTTTTTTCTGAGAAGTGAACTTGTAGGAATCCTTAAGTATTATTCATACTTGCATATGTTGGTTGTTATTTTAAAAGAGTTAAATCTGCATAGTTTCTGGTGGAGAAAGATTTTGGAGATCATGTCATGTAAATTTGATATGTGCTCATGTCTCCTGTAGAAATGTTTGATGAACCTAAAAAAATGGTAGAGTAGAAACATCATAGGAAGAAAAGAATAGAGTAAAAATCAATGAATTCATAAAGATTGAGTTGAATCTAAACTGGCTAACCAGTAGGCTTAACCATGACTTATAATTGATATAGGTCCATGCAAGGCTGGAAGGCATAGCCTGAATCTGGTGGGGCATTTGATTTCCCCGGTGAAAACATGTATTGCTTGGAGAAATAAGCTCATTTACCTGCTTAGTAATTGTAGACTCTACTGCACCTATGCTTAGCTAATTCATGCTATTTGGATACTTAATTCAAATCTGGTAGTGTTGGGTCATAATCAAAACCTTTGATAAATTATAAATGCATATGGTCTTGTTTGTAATGAGCATTCCCACCATTCAATAGAACAGTGACCACAACATTGTTCTCTTCATTAGAAAATATCAAATATCTTCATCATAAGTTCACCTGGAAGTCTTGCATTTTGTCTGATCCTTTTTATTCACTTTGCCTTGAGTTTACTGACTGCACACATGACCTTAGTCTCTGTTTAGCATGATAGTTTGAGTTAGCATTTTGATATGACTGTATTGTTTTCCTCTGCTAGCCTTAAAAATTAGCTTGTCATTACAAACACCCTCATGATTATTGCAACTTATAAATCAAAACATGGATATTCCCTCTAATATAAAAGCTGTTTGAAATTGAAATGAGTAAAACAAGCTAACCTAATAAACATGAGTCAGGTTGAACACTTTTTACTTAAAATAGAACAATATGTATCAAATCACAAAAAATCCCAGGATTAAAAGGGTATGGCTTGTAAATTCAGGAGTCAATAAATTTGTGAGGTAGAACAAGAAAATAAGAGCACCAGTAATATTTAATCCTAAAGTTAATCAAGCTGGAGTTCTAAAAAGAAATAAATATATATGATAAATAGAAAAAGCTATGTGACACCAAGTCTCTAATATGAGTATTAAGGTGGGAAAGAGTTTCTTTGCTGTTTAATCACTCTGAAAAGCAAAGAACCATTTATATATCTTCTTATATGTAAATGATAGGATTTATTTAAATACTGATATATTTATATTAGTAAAATTCAGGATCTTGGGGAATCAAATTAAGGGAAGTGATCCATTGTAAAGTATATTTATATGTATTGTAAAAAAAAAATTCTAACAGAAAATTCTATATAAATATATGATAAGAGAAGTGGGTCACTTCAGTTGGTATCAGAGCTATGTTGTTAAAACATAGCATAAATATATTATCCAATTTCCTTTAAGGGGTAAAAAATTTTTTTTTTTAAAAAAATAAGTATATATACAATAATGATGGAAATAAATATCCACAGTAGGAATGAGTTGCATAAAATAATTAAATTAGAAAAATGACTAACTAGCTATGCAATTGAATAGTGAATCATGGTAGGAAGACCACCAAGTCATGGAGCAGGACCCTCCAATACAACACCAATGGTCAATTTGCAAGATTTGGTGAGGGCATTTAGAGAGGGAGCAGTGCACAGGGAAGAGAATCCTCATGAGGAACTAGTGAAACTGTTGAAGACATTCTCAAATTTAGGAGGCAAGGATTTTGAAGGCACTGAGGGAGTTAGGGGAGTGCAGATATGGCTAAGAACTTTGGAAAGGATATTTGCAGATATGCAAGTTAATGACCAAAGGAAGAGGCAGATAGCTTCAAGGAGACTTAAAGGAGCAGCTTTAGATTGGTGGGAGGTGATCATCACAGGAAGGCCAGAAAATGAGATAACATGGGATCAATTCAAGGAGATGCTTGAGGCAAGGTTCGTTCCAGCAACAGCTAAGGCAACATTGCTTGAGGAATTTATAAGGCTAAGGCAGGGACCAATGAGTGTGACTGAATACACTCAAAAATTTGAGAGCTTATCCAAGTATGGAACTATGCTTATAGGAGATGAAGAATCAAAGAATTCAAGATTTATCCAAGGACTAAATGCAGGTCTGGGTAGAGCAATGTTACCATACAAGGATAAAACATTTGATCAAGTCATAGATCTTGCTCTTTCCTTTGAACAACATGACAATGCAAGGGAAAAATTTAGGAGCATGAGGGCTAACAATCAAAAGAAAGGGAAAAATAGGACACATCCCTATGACAAAAAGAAAATGGAAGGAACAACCACTGGGGAAGCTAAGAAGAAGGTCACTTGTTACAATTGTGGCAAAGAAGGACACATGAGTAATAAGTGTCAAGCAGCCAAGAAGGCACCATTCAGCTGCTATAACTGTGGGAAGGAAGGCCATATTAAAAGGAATTGCCCAGAATTCAAAAGGGGAGCAAAGGTAGGAGCACTTGAGGGCAAAGCAAAAGCAACTGCAGTGGGAAGTTCTGGACAATTGGAAGGTATACTTCTAATTAAAGATCACCCCATCTCAGTTATATATGACACTGGAGCAACACATTCATTAATATCCCAAGACATAGTGAATAAATTGACTCTCACATGCTATTTAGTTGATAATCCCTTGTTTTTTCAAAGCCCACTGGGTAGCTCTTGTTTGCTAGGATTAAAATGTCTGGGGGTAGAATTAAACATAGGAGGAAATGTGTTTAAATCTGATTTGTTTGTATTGAAATACCCTGGAATAGGAATTATTTTAGGGGTAGATTGGTTGAGCAAATTCAAAGCAATTTTGAATTTGGAAAATTTCACTATTTCTCTGAAAACAGAAAATGGTAAGAATATTATAATCATGAGTGAAATTGCTAAAATCAATTACCTTAACCAAATATATAGCATGACTGAGAAAGAATTAACACTGGAAGACATAAAAATTATAAATGAATACCCAGATGTCTTTGGTGAAGTCATAGGTGTTCCAGAAAATAGGCAAGTAGAATTTCAAATAAGATTAATCCCAGGAGCCAGTCCAATCATTAAGAAACCTACTAGGATGGGTCCTAAAGAACTTGTGGAATTGAAACATCAGTTGGAAGAACTGGAGCAGAAAGGCTTCATAAGGCTTAGTAGTTCAAACTGGGGTTCTCCAGTTGTATTTGTGAAGAAGCAAGATGATACTTTGAGAATGTGCATTGATTATAGGGAATTAAACAAAGTCACCATTAAAAACAAATACCCACTTCCTAGAATTGATGATCTATTCGATCAATTGAATGGAGCAAAGGTCTTTTCAAGGCTAGATTTAGCCTCTGGGTTTCATCAGATGAAGGTGGAGGAAGAAAGCATTAAGTATACTGCCTTCAACACAAGGTATGGATTGTATGAATTTTTGGTGATGCCTTTTGGATTGACAAATGCACCATCATATTTTGTAGATTTAATGAATAGAACATTTAGAGATTTTCTAGACAAATTTGTGGTTGTCTTTATTGATGACATATTAGTGTATTCAAAATCAGAAGAAGATCATGCAAAACACTTGCATCTGGTTTTGTCTAGACTGAGGGCACATGATTTAAAAGCTAAATTCTCTAAATGTACATTTTGGCAGAAGGAAGTAAAATTTTTGGGGCACATAGTATCACAACAAGGGGTTAGTGTAGACCCAAACAAGGTGATGGCAGTGCAATCTTGGAGTAGACCCAAATCAGTAACTGAGGTGAGGTCATTTTTGGGAATAGCAGGCTATTATAGGAGATTTATAAAAGATTTTGCAAGGATAGCTATCCCATTGACCAAGCTAACTAAAAAGGAGCAACCCTATGTGTGGACAGAGAAGTGTGAACAAGCTTTCATATCACTAAAGAAGGCACTGGTAGAAGCTCCAGTTTTACAAGTGCCAGAGGGTAATGAAGAATTAGTAGTTTACACAGATGCTAGTGGATCTGGATTGGGGGCAGTGCTTATGCAACATGGTAGAGTCATAGCTTATGCATCAAGGCAACTCAAGCCAAATGAAACTAGGTATGCTACACATGACTTAGAACTAGCTGCTGTAGTGTATGCATTGAAACTATGGAGACATTATTTATTGGGTGCTAAGTTTGAATTGTTTACTGATCACAAGTCACTTAAATATTTGTTTTCCCAAAAAGACTTGAACATGAGGCAACATAGGTGGGTAGAATTTCTAGCTGCCTATGATCTTGATATATTATACACCCCAGGAAAAGCTAATAAAGTGGCAGATGCATTAAGTAGACATCAAGCAAGATTGGCTAGCTTAATGATGACTGAGTTTAAGGATTTAACAATCCTTAGTGAAGTGGAGATGAAGGAAGGAATTAGTGCACCAGATAATGTGCCTAATGATATGATTGAATATGGTAAACTAAGCCTCATTTCTTTAAAGTCAACTCTGGTTGATAAAATAGGACAAATGCAGAATCAAGTATAAATTTGAAGGAGAAAAAGAACATGATATCCCAAGGCATGACAGTGGAAAACTATGAGGTAGATGATAAAGGATACTTAAGGAAAAAGGGGAAACTCTGCATACCAAATGTAGAGGAACTAAAGCAAGAAGTTATGGATGAGCATCACAAAACAAAGTATACTATCCATCCAGGTGGTACAAAAATGTACCATGATCTCAAGAGAAATTATTGGTGGCCAGGAATGAAAGGAGCAGTAGCAAAATATGTGGCAAATTGCTTGACATGCCAACAAGTAAAGGCAGACTATCAAAGACCCTCAGGCCTATTGCAACCTTTGGAAGTGCCTACTTGGAAATGGGAGAGTATATCAATGGATTTTGTGGATGGTTTGCCAAGAACAAGGAGGGGAAATGATAGTATTTGGGTAGTGGTTGAAAGACTCACAAAAACAGCACACTTCATCCCAATAAGTTCAAACAGGAATGCTCACAAGCTAGCTCAATTGTTTATGGAGGAGATAGTAAGATTGCATGGCATCCCCAGGACTATCATTAGTGATAGAGATACTTTGTTTACTTCAAGGTTTTGGAGTAGCTTTCAAGAAGCTATGGGGACAGAATTAAGCTTAAGCACATCCTACCATCCACAAACTGATGGGCAAACTGAGATTGTTAATAAAGTTTTAGAGGATTTGTTGAGAGCATGCATACTTGATTTTGGAGGCAACTGGGAAGATCATATTTATTTTGCTGAGTTTGCTTATAATAATAGCTACCAGTCCACTATAGGAATGGCTCCATTTGAGGCTTTGTATGGGAAGCCTTGTTTATCTCCTGCATGTTGGATGGAGGCTGGTGAAAGGGTGTTGCTTGGACCAGACCATGTAAAAGAAACTTTTGCAAGGATTGAATTAGTGAGGCAAAGAATGAAAGTAGCTCAAGAGAGACAGAAAGCTTATGCAGATAAAAAGAGAAGGCCAGTAGAATTTGAGGTGGGAGACTATGTGTTTCTCAAAGTTTCACCAATGAGGAAAATATTGAGATTTGGCAAAGCAGGGAAATTGTCACCAAGGTATATAGGACCATATGAAATTATTCAAAGAATAGGGACTTTAGCTTATAGGTTGAAGTTACCAGAGGAATTGAGCAAAATACATG
This sequence comes from Allium fistulosum, assembly GCA_030737815.1. Taxonomy (NCBI): domain Eukaryota; kingdom Viridiplantae; phylum Streptophyta; class Magnoliopsida; order Asparagales; family Amaryllidaceae; genus Allium; species Allium fistulosum. The sequence goes on from CM060904.1 coordinate 923,696,761, forward strand.
ATGTATTTCATGTATCCCAACTGAGAAGATGGGTGCATAACAAAGAGTCCATTCTTGAATCTCCTACACATGTTGAAATTCAAGAAAATCTGGTTTATAAAAAGGAACCAGTGGGCATTGTGGCTAGAGAAGAAAAGAAACTGAGAAATAAAATAATTAAACTAGTTAAAATCCAATGGAGTTTGGATGGGAATGATTGCACTTGGGAGGCTGAAGAGAGGATAAAGGATAAATATCCTAAGCTGTTTTCTGCTTGAGGTATGTTAATTTTTTTTTTTATGAGACCTTAAAAATTATTTATGTATGTTTGATTGATTGAGAATGAATGAGTTCCTGAAATTTCATTTAAAAATTAAGCTTTGTATACATTTAGATGGAAATGTATGAGAGAATAATTGTGGGACACAATTCCTTTTAGGAGGAGAGTATGTGAAGACCCAAATTGTTGAGATTAGAATAATAAAAAAGAAAGAGAGAAAACTTTCAAAAACCAAATATATATATATATGTAGTCTGGAGATAAATATTGAGAATGAGTTAAAAGTAATAATAGTTGAATTGAGTGAGTCTTATATTCACATGTAAACATATACATATATGTATCTTGAATATAAACAGTAATAAGAAATAGAATTTCAGAGGGAAGAGGATATATAACTGAGTGTATATATGGACATATGTTACCATATGTTGTATTTATATGTATATACCCAGAAAGAGTAAACATAAGATAAGTAAAGAAAGAACACCAGAGTAATAAAGAATATGTATACATTTACATATCCAGAGAAAACATATGGTTTGAGATATTAACTAGAGGTTAATTGATAAAGAGGATATACATGTATATAATACAGTTTAACATAAAGAAAATAAAAATAATTCTGTAAAGAGAAAATTGTTTTCAACAATTAGGTAAGGAAAAAGATGATATATTCTTTGATAAATTATAATGCTTTAAAAACCAGTTTTATATTAGTTATACATAAGTAAAATTTTGAAAGACAAGCCACATGAAAATAATGTACAAATGAAACATGCAAATTGCATGTACACAGGGAAAAGCAGTGGATAACTGCTTTTACCAGAAATAGAAACCAAGGGAAATGGCACATTTAGCCATAACAGCACACATAAAATTCTTGAGTGATGTGAGGATAAAATGGGCTTTTCCCTTCAGTAAAACCCTAGTGAAAATGATTTAAATCAAGAAAAGAAGCAGAGGTTTTTCTCTCTGAGGAAAAACAGAAACATATTAAAAGAAAAAAAAGGAAGAAGAACATACACTGTTTGCAAACTTAGGCAATCTCGGGAAAAAGAAGGGAAAGGTGAGTGATTAATCAATCTCATGAGGCTAAGGCATTAAGACCCAAGTGAAGGGCAGCCATTTTATTTCTTTTGTGCTTGATCAACTTGTTTTACTTTCTCTGAATTATTGAATGCTGAGCATGGTTGGTGTATTGATAGATTTTTGGTTGATGCTTTGATATGCTTCATTTGATTGTTTGATAATAGTAATGCCATGATCTCTGGGATGGATCCAGTATCATAAACCATCAGTTTGTATTTATGATAGTAAGATAAATACAATTTTATTATGAAGTAGGGTAAAATTGAAAGATAAGCCAGGCAGTGTGAACAAAGGAGGTTCATGCTTATGTCTAGTTTGTTTTAAATTAGAAATGAACAATGCAATAAAATTATTTATGTGCTGATTTGTTCAGATCTAAGGTTAAAAATGTTTTTGGGGTTTTTCTCTAAAAACCTTACCCTATGTTCACAATAGAATTAAGCATAAGAATTTTTATGGAACTCTACTGGATTTGTTAAGAGATCATGACATTCTGGAATATAGAAGTATACAAGTGATAAAACAAATTTTTGAATGGGACAACTGGAAAGAAAAATGAAATGAAAACATGACTTTCATGAATGAATGTAGGGACAGTTGAAATCCCTGAGTAAGATTAACTCTCTCTCTCTCTGATTTATAGAAAAGAAAGAAAGTAAAAGCAATCAAGGAGTTAATAAAAATCTTTCTGAAATAAGAAATGAGACTGGTCACTAGATTATAAAACTAATCTAGGAGAAAAGCCTTGATCTATTCATCATAAGGAGTATGATGGGTATGTGCATGACTTGTTTAAGTCCTATAGGCCTTTGTGCAGGGGTTAACAGAATTGAGTCCCTTGCAATGCACACATGGTGTTCAATGGCAAAAGAGATATGACCAAATTAAATTGATAAATCAAGTTTTAATGTTGAGTTAGGGAAATTAAAATGAGTTAATTCCATAAGAATGGGTGTACATGTATACTGGATTGAATGATTGAATGGTTGCTTGTGTGCATGAATGTGGTAGGAGCTTAGGTACAAATAATTATCCAGTTATACCATGAATTCAAAAATCTTCAATTATTTTAATACCCTGCACTGCAATTTAAAAATGACAAAATATTGTATTTTGATTTCACTCATACCAGAATTATATTCTGACCCTATTTGTTGCTTTGTAACATCTGGGGTGTCTCATTTCTATGGAGGCAGCTCTAGATGTTGCTGCAGGAAAGGATGCATAGGAAACTTGTGTGCATGGGAAATTGAAGATTGCTTGCATTTAGAATGTTTAAGGAGTCTTTGGCAGATGGGTTGTAATAATTAGGCCAAGCCAAAAATATCATTATGGTTTAAGTATTATCTGGATTGATATGTATTTTTTTCTTCTGAGAAGTGAACTTGTAAGGAATCCTTAAGTATTATTCATACTTGCATATGTGGGTTGTTATTTTAAAAGAGTTAAATCTGCATAGTTTCTGGTGGAGAAAGATTTTGGAGATCATGTCATGTAAATTTGATATGTGCTCATGTCTCCTGTAGAAATGTTTGATGAACCTAAAAAAAATGGTAGAGTAGAAACATCATAGGAAGAAAAGAATAGAGTAAAAATCAATGAATTCATAAAGATTGAGTTGAATCTAAACTGGCTAACCAGTAGGCTTAACCATGACTTATAATTGATATAGGTCCATGCAAGGCTGGAAGGCATAGCCTGAATCTGGTGGGGCATTTGATTTCCCCGGTGAAAACATGTATTGCTTGGAGAAATAAGCTCATTTACCTGCTTAGTAATTGTAGACTCTACTGCACCTATGCTTAGCTAATTCCTGCTATTTGGATACTTAATTCAAATTTGGTAGTGTTGGGTCATAATCAAAACCTTTGATAAATTATAAATGCATATGGTCTTGTTTGTAATGAGCATTCCCACCATTCAATAGAACAGTGACCACAACATTGTTCTCTTCATTAGAAAATATCAAATATCTTCATCATAAGTTCACCTGGAAGTCTTGCATTTTGTCTGATCCTTTTTATTCACTTTGCCTTGAGTTTACTGACTGCACACATGACCTTAGTCTCTGTTTAGCATGATAGTTTGAGTTAGCATTTTGATATGACTGTATTGTTTTCCTCTGCTAGCCTTAAAAATTAGCTTGTCATTACAAACACCCTCATGATTATTGCAACTTATAAATCAAAACATGGATATTCCCTCTGATATAAAAGCTGTTTGAAATTGAAATGAGTAAAACAAGCTAACCTAATAAACATGAGTCAGGTTGAACACTTTTTACTTAAAATAGAACAATATGTATCAAATCACAAAAAATCCCAGGATTAAAAGGGTATGGCTTGTAAATTCAGGAGTCAATAAATTTGTGAGGTAGAACAAGAAAATAAGAGCACCAGTAATATTTAATCCTAAAGTTAATCAAGCTGGAGTTCTAAAAAGAAATAAATATATATGATAAATAGAAAAAGCTATGTGACACCAAGTCTCTAATATGAGAATTAAGGTGGGAAAGAGTTTCTTTGCTGTTTAATCACTCTGAAAAGCAAAGAACCATTTATATATCTTCTTATATGTAAATGATAGGATTTATTTAAATACTGATATATTTATATTAGTAAAATTCAGGATCTTGGGGAATCAAATTAAGGGAAGTGATCCATTGTAAAGTATATTTATATGTATTGTAAAAAAAAAAATTCTAACAGAAAATTCTATATAAATATATGATAAGAGAAGTGGGTCACTTCAAAGAATCTATCCGGTTCCTTCACATATGAAGCCAACATGGGAAGGACTGTATGTTATTGAACAAAGGCTCGGAGATGGCACATTTAAATTATCGACCGTCGACGGTCTTACTCTGCCGAGAGCCTGGAATAGTGAAAGTCTTCGTCGCTACTACACATAACAGGCTATGTTTATTCATTTAGTTTATTTTCCATTTGCAATTTGTTTCTGCATTTCGAAATTAGAATTTGTAATAAGGCAGCTGATTTTGCCATATTTTCTTATTTCAGCAATAAAATGCAATCTCTTCGAGCCAGAGCTGTGATTTACTTGAAATACTTCATATGAACATCATCATGCACAAAGAGCTAAGTCTCACCATACGGTGGGATTTATTCAAATAGGGAGTGACTGTGGTGCAACCGGTCACTCGCTAAGTGAAACCCAAGCTCGGGGGCAAGCCATCACACCAAAGTCAAAAAAGGATTGATACACGATAATCCTTCGCTTAACTCCAGATTCCCAGAGTGCGAACTGGAGTATAAATTTACAAATACGAGGAGGGTGGATCCGTCCACCTAACGACCTCGTCTGTATCTGAACCGAATTTGAGGAGGATGGACCCGTCCACCTAACGGCCTCACTTGCTAACTCAGGGTGGATGTGATCCGACCATCCACGGTCCTGATACACCTTTCGTTCCTAGAGTGCGAGGGAAATCCAAAAACATGCAGCAGATGTGACTGACCGTCTGTTTACCAACTCCGAACTCCCAGAGTGCGAATTGGAGTATAAACACCAACTCCGAACTCCCAGAGTGCGAGTCGGAGTATAAATGCCAACTCCAAACTCCCAGAGTGTGAGTCGGAGTATAAACACCAACTCCAAATTCCCAGAGTGCGAATTAGAGTACAAACGTCAACTCTGGATTCCCAGATTGCGAAACGGAGTATAAACATCAACTAACTCCGAACTCCCAGAGTGCAAGTCGGAGTATAAACGTTAACTCCAAGTCCCTAGAGTGCAGACGTATAATTAAAACTTAAACCGGCATAACCGACCGCCGGTGAACAAATGAAAATCCCCGGAGTACGGATATGATTGCCGATAATTAAACGAGTGGGGTTGAACCACTCAATCTCCACTTGTCCCAAACATCTATTCAGCGGCACTAGACTCAACGTGTTGTAAGTGAAATGTAATCGCTGGCTGATGTTCAACAACTCATCCCCAAGACTGGGGGCAGGACTTAAGCATCGACCATTGACTAAAGAAGTGCGACTCCGAAATTCAACTCACTTCCTGGTCGTGAACTGTGTCCGTAGTTTCCGGACCTGGCAAACAAAAACAAACTTGACTCGGATGCTGAAACTTCACAAGTGCAATTCAGATATTGAAACACTTAGGCAAATACACAATAACTGAGAAGAAGCCAAAAAATAAAAGTTTCATTTCTACTGTTTGTGAAAGAAATTCATGTACAAGTTTGTTCCAAAAAATTCCTACTAGCAGGGGCCAAACCCGCATCTATACACGGCCAACAATATGAAAATCAAAATAAACCGAGGAAGCATGTCTACTCTTTTTCCTTCCTCGGCTTCCTTTTCGGTGTAGACCCGCTGGAGCCGCCACTACCTTTCCTCTTTGAGCCTTTACTTTTCGATGGTCGGTCTCCAGGCGGGGGCATGATCTCGACATCCTCCTCCGAGCTCGAATGAATAGGGATGCTTCCTACGGGCGGAGTCGGAGGAACATGATCAAGTGTAAAAGGTGGAATGGGCACACTAGTGTTGAAAACTGTACCACCAGGAGATATCATTCTGAGCGGAGCTGGACCAGGTGCCGCCATCCCACCTCCAAAACTGCCACCACGAGCCGCTGCTTCAATCTCAGCGTCGATTTCGGCCAAAATTTCCTCTTCATTAATCGCTCGGGCCTCGCTGGGAGCATCAGTAGTTGGCATCGAAGAGCATGAAGCAGGGGCGCTTCCACCCATAACAAATGGCAGGTCGGCAAAAGGATCACTATGATGACGAAAGAGTTCCTCCATCATCTGCTCATCAAAAACAAGCGTGCTTCCCTGCATTTCATCGAGTGGCGCAGTTGTAGTTATGGTGGTCGCTTCGGTGACGATGGCCTCCTTCGTCTGATATGATTCTTGAGTGACAGGAGGCACGACCGGTGCAGCATCAATCACTGGACAAAAATAAGAGAACTGTTAGTACTTAGTTCGAGTGACGGTTTCGGCTTAAAACAGACATATAGAATGTTCAGAATACCTTCCTCAGTTTGGCTTGTAGAAGGCTGAATAGCTTCAGCAACTTGCTCTGTAGCCGGAGACATCTGCGGCTGATCCAGATTATAGGCAGGAACGGCTTGGGGATCAACCGCAGGCACGGGTTCAGGCTGGGTTGACATGGGAATTTCAAGACTTGCATCATGGTGTTCAACCCCAGAGCTTTCTCCCACTTCCAAGTGATGGGTGCCGAGTCTCTCCTTCTCATGAGAAATCATTGACTCGTGGAGAATCTTCCTTTCATCTTCATTCAGCAGACGATTCTCGAGCTCAAACTCATCGACAGACTCACATAGATGCACCGCTTTCTCCTCCTCAACCAATCGGCCCCAGGCGTTATATAGATGTGCCGGGTAATCATCGAGCCAGGCTAGACCTCTATGCCTCAACACGTTGGCGTTGTAAACGACAAGAAGATCTTCAATATCGGCTTCTAGCCTGGACTCGGCCGATTTCACCTCCTCCTCGACCTTAGTCTCCACCTCGCGAACCTTAGCCATGGCCGCATCCCGTTCACCCCGAAGCAAGACAGCCTGTTCGCACGCCTCCTGGGCTGCGTTGTTTGAATCATCCCTTTCCTTGGCCATATCAGAGAATTTGGCCTTGAGCTCATTGAATTCCTTGACCGCCGCTTCCCGTTCGGCGGTGACTGTAGTATTTCGGTGGCCCTTCTCCTCCACCAAGGCAACGTGTGTCTGCCTCAACCTATCCATCGCCACAGTCGCTTCATCAGCTTTTTTGGTGGCCTAAATTTTAGATTTTCGAGAAGACTCGGCCTCGGTATTGAGCACTTGGATGATTCGGTCTTTTTGAGCGAGTTCGGACTCCATCTTTTCAATCGCTTTAGCCCGCTCAAAGGCCACCTTTGAAGGTTTCTCTGCGGCCTTCACCCACTCTCTATACTGGGAGTATATATCATGAATGTAATCATGCATTGTATTTTCGACTTCCGAGGGGATCCTCTTTAAATGAAGAGGAAAGACATAGCCGTCGAAGCATATGTTTGGGAACTTTTCCTCAGCTGAGCGATTTTAATAGCCCCTTCCCCCGTGGGCTCAGTTAGGACCTGCTCTGCAATTATGGGAGCCATAGTGTCAGTCCTCTATCGATGAGTTTCAGACCTAGAAATTTGAGAAGACGGTCTGTGTCGTGGAGGCTCCGGTGGATGTGAAACATGAACAGGAGTTGGTGAGGGGATTCTAGGAGGTGGAGAGCAAGACCTAGATCAGTGTCTATATTCTCTGTCCTTGTCTCGCTCGTACCTCTCTTGATTAGAGTACCCGCGATCGCGGTCTCTATCCGAATCTCTCCTGCAGGGCTCATAATAAGAAGAAGACTTTCGAGTCGAGCGAAGGCTCCCTAACATTGACCCTCTCTCGGACATCGTACCTGAAAGTGAGAAACGAAAGAAAAGTTAGTGATCTCTTGGATTGGATGATTTACGATTATGAATCATGTAGTGCGGTGAAGTGTATGTATGTGCAACCCCCAGACCAACCGGAAATGTCGACCGCACTCATAGCAAGCGACTCGCTCAGATCAAGAGCACCGTCAAGCTCCTCCATCCCGGTGTCGTGTTGAAACGACACATAATCCAGAATCGGAATATCAGCAAGCCCTTCGAAAAGATTCTCTACTTGCAGGGGAGGAGCCTCCGAAATTCTAATTCTAGGAACAGGCAAAGACACAACCACGGATTTCAATCTCATGGATTTGGAACGCTTATGAGCAACTGCCTTGCCTTTTCTCCTTCCTTCGGAGTCCTGAAAATTGCCAGAAGGCCCAGCTATAAGTTCATCATCAGTGGGTGTTCTCTCCGGATCAACCCCCTCGGTTATCACGACACTGGGTGCTTTGCGTTTCACCCGCTTCTTCGAGACCGCTTTAAGTGTCCCTTCCAGCCTTATGCTTTGCTTCCGTTCAATCAGCCCGACAATTCTCAAGTTTCTGTCGGTTAGAACCGAGTCAATGTTCCTCTCTTCACCCGGAACTGCTTGGAGGATCCGAACTAACTCTCTGAAATACCCACCATCAGGTCGTGAGATTGCGGCTGTAAGAGAAGAGAAGTATGTTAGTTTTGAGAACGATTACTATTATCTCGATAATTCATGAGAAAGACTGCAACACTTACGTCTATCCAACCATCGTCTAGCGAATCCAGGGGGGCATCGAACGTAGAACCATTCTGTTTTAAAGTAACTCAGCCTTCCCCAGGACCCCGTTACTATTTGGCAGTTCCTAACCGCTTCCAAGAATGTGAAAGAAGGGCTATCTCCACGGCTCATAATGTTGAAGAGATATCTAATCTCGATCGGCTTTGGTGGTCGAAAGAGAATTTCCATAAAGACAATGAAAGTGCTATTCAGCAAGGCGTATCCATTGGGGTGTAGATGGGAAGGAGCGATTCCAAGGAATGACAACATTTCCCTTATGTACTAATTAAATGGAGGAAGTGTCCCCGCTGTGCAAGCATGATGATTGAAAGCAGTAAACCCCTCCAAGGGAGCATGCGGTCTATCATCTGGCCCTGGCAGTAATACGTCGTCAAGCGACAAGCCATGTCTTAAGCAGATCCGTCCCAGCATATCTTCGGAGATGCCGGACGGCACATATTCTTGTGGATTGCAAAGGAACCTGGCACCTGGAAACCCATCTAGAGCTGGATCTATGACTTCGGCCTCGATGGTCGGTATCTCGATTATTGGAGGAATTAAACTTTGAGGTTCCTGTTGCTGTGAGCTTGAAGATTCCATTACTAACTAGCTTATGAGAAACCATCATTAGACGATAATAAACCCGTGCATTCCCCAGCGTGAAATGTGTGAATGTGTTGTGCAGTGGAGTGCTGTATATTACTTGAAAAAATTGGGTAGAGTTAAAGAAAGCATGTAAACGATAAAACTTCAAAATTCAGTCGGAATGACCGTCATCGCTGACCGTCACAACCGTGCCATCCAGATGTTAGCGATCGATCCAAGTTAAAAGTTTGTTAAAATTTTGTTAAGTTACAGTTCCATCGGCGAGCTTCGAAGGGCAGTCAAATATGCAGTTGAACAGTTAATTCCAGTCATGCAAGATTAAAGCTCATCGGAGTCGGGTGTTCAGATATGCGAAAGATTTTGAGTTCATTAAGGATCAATTCGTATCGGTCACAAGAACCCTGGTTTGTAACGATCATTTTTGTATCCATCGGGATACAAGTTCGTATCGATCGAGGAACGTGGTACTTCGTATCGATCAGAGGTCGTTGGTTTCGTATCGATCAGAGGTCGTTGGTTTCGTATCGATCCCCAACCGCGAGATTCGTATCGATGGCCTATCATGGGTTTCGTATCGATCAATGGCTTTTCGTGGTCGTCTCGGTCGTCTCGAACCGATATGAAATGACGCTGCACTAGATCGATACGAAATTCATCACTTCACCAGATAGCTCTTCATCGATACGAGCTTCACGGCCTGGATCGGTACGAAAAGGAAAAAAGGACAACAATCTTCCCTTCCCTTTCATTGATACGAGGCACCAGGCCTTTCTTATCTCCACACTTCGTCTTCCCCGATCGATTTAGATGTTATCTCCGCCTTCTCCGATCTACCCAAGCGCCATTAATCCTTCCTTAACCTCACTTCGACCCAACTCCGGCATCGCCGACGCCGGAACTGGCAACGACCGTGGGCAGAACGACGTTCAAACTCGAGTCTCATCATCTTGGGAATATTTTGATTATTTAATTACCTAGTTAAAGCGATCAGTTTGAAGGATCGATGGATTGTTTGGTTCAAGAGCAGTTTTGATTCTCTCTACACGAAGCGATACGAAGACAAGGGAAAAGTGAACAAGTAAAAGGAATTTTCCTAAGTCCAGAGTATTTATATGGACTCGAGTGTGAGAGAAAGGCGTTTCGTCTCCCGGTAAACTCGACCAGTTGCAATGGGTCCAACACTGAATCGATTCGAAACAACTACTCGAATCCATGAACTTGAGTCTGTATTGATGCGAAGTCGTCACCGAATCCATCGATACGAAGCCCTTGTTCGTATCGATCATTTTCAACTCCATCCCCAGTGCAACGATATGAACTGTGCAGTTCGAATCCATCAAATCACAGCTTTCGGAGGCCAGTATTTATCGATACGAACGCATATTTCGTATCCATCTTTGTGACCCACATCGATTCAAAAATGAAGACCACTGCAATGGAGTCCACCAAAGTTCGTAACCATCGATACGAACGATCGTTTCGTATCCATCGAAGCTCATATCCATCGATGCGAACTGTTCATTTCGTAACCATCAATGCGATGTATATCGATGCGAAGACAAAGTTTCAACCTTTTACATCGATTCAGGAGGGGATCGACACAAAGGAACGTTCAAAAAAAACCATCAATCATTGTTGCAACTCGAATTTCACGTCGGTTCAGGAGAGGATAGATACGGGATTCGATACAAAAGAACTGACAACGACTCATGGACGTGCAACGTCAACGAGAGTCAGATTAACATATATGCATATATGTCGGACTAATATTCAATTTTCAACATCCACAGGAGTTGGGAACACATCTGATAACGATTATGACGACGGAAAACTAATCACAATCAAACAGCAATCGGTTACAATAATACAGGGTACAACAGTTGACAATCAATGGTTCACATTACCGAGGAAACCAGTCAAAGATTACAACTTTCAAAGGACGATAACTGATCAAAGTAAAGGTTGCAGCTTTTCAAAGCACGTCATGTTTCCACAAGACGTACTTTGGGGGGGCAAATTTTATCCCGCCTTTTGGCAAGGCCGTGACACCAAGAACTTGACTAGAAACCAATGACGGTTCACCTTGGAGATCGGTTATGCGTAGGCTCACTATGGATATCGACAAATTTTGTTCGAGTCCGGATCAAGCTACAATTGATGTGACATGACAAGTGAAGCCATGAAAGTCGACATTCCAAATTTCAAGTCAATCCGAGTTTATATGCTCAAGTTATGATTGATGCAAGTTGGATGAAAATAGCCTCAACTTTGTATCCATCACTGGGCCACAGTTCGAATCGATCAGATTCGTATCCATCGACAAGCCCTGGTTCGTATCGATTCACTTCGTGTCCATCGATAAGCCCTAGTTCGTATCAATCGACTTCGTGTCCATCAACAGATAGTGCACTTCGTATCGATCGGCAGATGTCTGCTTCGTATCCATCAAAAGGCATTTGTTCGAATCCATGAGGACACACCACTTCGTATCCATCAAAAGGCATTTGTTCGAATCCATCAGTTTACTCTAGTTCGTATCCATAAAACATTCACTATTCGTATCCATCAAGTTGGACCACTTTTATCGATACGAACTAGGCCCTACGATCGATACGAACAAGGCCCCACGATCGATGCGAACAGAGCACACTGCAGACTGATACGAAGATCGCGCAATTGATCGATTCGAACAAGTCAATTGCTTCAATACGAACACGGAGAAAACTCTGGAATGACTCGATCAAATCGGCGAAAGATGTGGATCGATATGAAGAACGCGCGCCACGTCAACCTGCTAGCACGTGCCGCCATCGATTCGAAGCGATCGATTCGAATAGATCGATTCGAACGAAATGACCTGCCGAAGAACACCATTTCGTATCGATCATATCTCGCGATCTACAAGTCCAAATGTCACCAAATTTTCACATGAGCTTACGTACGTGCTAAAGAATGTTCACACCAAGTTTTGACTCCATTGGACGAGATCTTGATCGATACGAAATTCGTTCGTATCGATCACGGATCGAGCCGAATTTCATAGGCTCGGTCGCGTGGGCCCGCTCACGTGCCAGAAGAAGTCTCCCGAGATCTGGGCGAAATATTAGCCTCCTACGCCTATAAATAGAGCCCCATGGCCTATAGAGAAAGGATCTTTTAACGCTCCAACGCCCAGACTCTGCCGGATTTGATTCCATACTCCATTACTGCTATTGTACTCGAATTTCATAACATTAATTCGCTGTAATCCGCTGCAATCAATTGTAATCATCAAAGAAACATCAATAAAGTGATCAATTTCATAGTGGACGTAGGCAACACGCCGAACCACTCTAAATTCCTGTGTTTCTGTGCGTTTTTATCATTTACATATCTGCTTTCTGGAGTTTTTGTTAGATAATCCTCTTTTTCCATTTACTTTCTTCATTTTATCTCTTCAAAAACTTCCGAAGAGTGTTGTGCCCAATATTGGTACAAACAATTTCCTTTCAAAAATCATTTCATTTAACTTAACTTAAATCTTCATTTCAAATTTGCTTTTCTCAATCATTCATTTCTCAACAATTTTAAACTTTGTTTTACTTACTAATTCTCAAAATTTGTAAGTTATAAAATTCTTTTTCCCATATTTTCATAAAACACTCAATGAAAATTTTCAAAGTTTAAACACCATGTTCTTATTTCAAACCATTTTGAAATAATACTATAAATAATTTCTTTGTATTTTAAATCATACCTTTGAATTTTAAAATCAAAATTTGTTTTACCGAAACAAAACCCCAATGGTAGCAATTCCTCTCTTGGAAACTCAAAAATGAACGTCGATGATGCTGCAGTCATCATCGAAATTATTTTCCAACGACTGAAGTGAGTTTAGTGCTTTTTTCCTTTTAAATTTCATTTTAAGATATTTCCATTCAAAAATATTTTCCAAATAGTATTGATATTATTTTCCAAAACTTCAAAAAAAAACAATTTTCAAAATCAACGGGATTTAAAATTCTCAGCTTTTAAATCCTTTTAATTTATAAACCGCTTTTATAAATCATATTTATATAATTTCACTTTGGTTATATAAAACCATTTCTTAATTTTTTATCTTGTTTGCATTATAAAAATAATAACTTTTATTAGACCATAATCAACAAACAACGAATGATAACAACCAAATATTATCATTCACAAACAACTAAACATACCATATATACTACAATAATTTCTGAAAATTTATTCCTACATATATAAGATATAATCAAGGTAAAATCATTTCATTTACCCAATTTCAAAACAATACCATGTTGAATCGCTCTTTTCAACTGTTTAGAGATCCTTATCGATAACATTAATTACTCATGTTGACCAGAATCCATAAGCCACTCAATAGATCAGCCAACATAATATAAACATTTCTACATCACTAACAAATACATGCTCATATATATATATATACATTGAAACTCATAATAAGGCATTCTATTACCTTATCTCCTAATGAGTTACCCCACCAAAGCCAAGGTTCTCGCTTAACCTTCAGCTCTGATACCAAGTGTAACGACTGGGATTTTCGACCCTCGAAAATCGACACTAATACGTCCACTATATTACGTGCCGAGTAATCGAATGCCAGAAAACCCGATTGTTAGAAAAAAAGAAAGAAGGAAGAAGATAAGAAGAAAACAAATAACATAGAATCTCATAGCAGAACAAATACTCTAAAATATTACAAATCTTTACACAAAAGCAACACTATAATATACACACACACAGACATCAATCAGAGTATGCTAACCTATTTCAGCTTGGATAGTTATAACAGCCTATCCTTATAATTGCTGATAAATACAACAATGAATGCAGTGGAAAAATAACCATATACGTGAATATGTTTCAGGGCCTCTAGCTCATCTCTTGAAGCTTCAAAGCATCCAAACTAAATCTGTAAATATGCTCGGTCTGACCCGAGCATTATAATAAAATAACACCTGAGTCAGTATGAAAAACCAGCGTGAGAAAAACACACCCAACTAGATTTTAAAGTTATAAAAACCTTCCAAATTAAAGGTATCTCGTAAGACCACGTCGTATATAAACACGGATGCGTTTTTACCTTATGATAACCAAACCATTTTCTATAGAAAATCCATTGATATTATAATAATGTCTAAGGGCTAAAATAATAATAGCCAAGTAGTCGTGATGCTCGTGCATGTACATCACAACAATACTGGGTATATAATCAAAAACCGATAAGGCTCGTTTGCTAATTGTGTATGATTCCATGGAGGTGCCCTCAGTACTTCGAGAAAGGTCCTCATGCACAAGGATCAGAGATATCCTTCCGAAGTAGCATACATCCCTAGTGATGTACCATAGGAAAAACATAGCTGGTCTCACTAAGACCGAGTGCATCGCCCCATGCATGCATAACAACTGTAAGTAATGTCTAGGAGGAGCCGACTGCACCCTATGGGTTTGCCAACCCTACTAGCCATGCCTCCTATCTTTGGTTTTAGTCATTACCACTGATGAGGCTACGTCTGGCGTTCCAGCTCATGCATCGCCACCAAATTAGATCATGGAACCCACATGGATTCCCATACCCTAACGGGTCTCAAAACCACACATGGATTTCCATATCTCAAATAGATCTTAGAATCACACATGGATTCCCATACGCCAACGGGTCTCGGAACCACACATGGATTCCAACATCTCCATATATCACGAAACTCCTCCATAGAACCGTATATAGTTTTAGAGTGGTTATGGTTTTCGAGTCATCTCTTACGAGTATACTCTTCCGTTTCCATGGCGCTCCAAAAACCAATCGTCGATTTTCCAGATGCTTAATACCAGTTCTTTAGGAAATAATCAGAAAACACACAAGAGTAGGGATCACCCCCTAACTGTTTAAGTGGACAGATCTCCTCATCATTTGTCCTAGAAGAACAAAACGAGTTTATACGTACAGTATAGCACCAGCAACGGTAAATGTACCATATAATTCCCGTGTTTCTCCTAGATATTTCAAGAGTTAAAGTCCTTCGGTGTTAAGTAGGGAATATTTCTATACCATAAAAATTAAAAAGAATTACATATCTAGGCCAAGATTTGATAGTTAGTTATTTAGCTATCAACAAACACACATTCAAACTAAGATTTATTCCATAAGGGACAACTAACATTGGTTAAGCACATAAGCAACCACTAGCCTCTTTTATAAAATTACTTGTATAAAAATACTTTTACAAAGGTATATCCACAAATCCCTATATTTTAATACTTAGAAAATATTCATATACTTAACTTAGTGGTATAAGTATATTTACACACATTACACCTCACAACTTAGAAAATGCACTCATATACTTATCTCTATGGCATAAGTATATTTACAAAATTTAGAAAGATTTTCTTTTATTTGATTCCAAAATCATTTATAAATTCCTTTCAATTCTCCAATACCATTTATACACCATTTTATAAATCTTCAAAAAACTATTTATAATCCCTTTATAAAATTTAATCACTTATAAACTCTTTTTTTACATTTTCTAAAATCATTTATAAATCCTTTATAAATTCATAAATCATTTATAAACTCCTTTCATAAATCTATAAATCTATTTCTTAAACTTGTTTATAAATACCTAACCATTTATAAAACTCTTTCACCTTGTAAATAAACTTCCCTTAAGACCATTTTATAAAACTTCTCCTATATTTATACATCTCGAAGACATTTATAATTAATAAAAATCATTTACTTCAAAAACACTATAATATAATGATAATTTATTAACAATAACATTATAGATAATAAATAATGATTTTTAACCTTAAGCATCTTAAAATAATAATTAAAATTTTTAAGGACATTATTAATAAAACACCAATAATTAATTTTCAACATTATTATAAATAATAATAATTAATTTCCAAACATTAGTAATAAATCACTATTATTAATTTCAAATCATAATTAACTATTTTAAATGAATTTTTTTCAAAATATTGAAATATTGATAAATAACATTTAAAACAACATTAAATATAAATAAATAACTTTAAACAATATTAGTTATAAATAAGTAACTTTAAAATAATATTAAATCTGGATAAATGACTTTTTAAAAACAATGTTAAATATAATACGTATCTTATAAAAAATAGAATAATAGGTTGAAACAAAATATTTTTGAAAACCTAATTTTCAGATTTAAAATCATTTCCAGTCTCAAAAATCCAATTCCAACTCAATTGGCGATTTATAGTAATTCAAAATACTAATTTAAGGCCGATAGCTACCAAACGCTCAACCAATATTGATACTGATTTTCTGTCACTACTGGGTTTTAGTTTTCAAACATATAACAATGTTATAACAATAGTGTCCACAATCAGGTTCATTATTCAATAATCCACAAAAAAGGAATATTACCGAAACAATTCAACAATAGCGAGGAATCCCATTGGATCTCTCTAATCTTTTCACCTGCATCACAACTCATATATATCAGCAACCTATTCCTCTGCATCACAATTCATATATATAACCAAATAATATAAATCAACCACTTCAAGGTGGGATCATATGCAAAAGGGTCATCCGCTCCTACACGGGAACGTAATAGAGTCTCATCCACTCCAAGGACGGGAATATATCCAAACCAACAATATAAAATAGTATATCATCCAAACATCTAATCAATAATATTTATCAAATATAAATAATACTAGTTAGCCAAAAAGGTGAGTTTAACTCATCGAAGTTTTTTAGTTGTCGCCGAGGCATTTCGGTTTGAACTAAAACCGAACAGCTTTCGATTTTAGCCCAAATTTCAACTATCTCCAAATTCATCCAAACCCTATACCATTGCGAAGCTAATGTCCATGCGAGCACAAAGCAATAAACGACGTCCGAATCCGACCTCGTACGCAAAAGATATTGAATTTATAAGTTATTGATTAATGTATATTCATTAATAGCTAATTACATAATTTAATATAATTACAACTTTACCCCTATATCATCTTCCCTAAATTTTAAAATTGCTGCCTCCCAGTACGTAACTTTCACCATGGTCGCAATTTCAAATCCATCTCCACTCCTCATTTCTCAACGATATCACTCACCGTCTTCACCAATGATCATCTCTCGCCGATCTCCACACGTCCATACCCACCATGTTCAACTCGACTTCCTCTTCACCGTCCCGTTAACCATGCTGCCCCTTAATGTCGCACCCTCCTTTTTGCAACTAGACCCTACAAAATTAAGGCTACGGGTGCTACTCGCCAAGAGAAGCTTATCTCCACCCATCGCACTGCCTAACTCGCCCTAAATAGCCGTGAATCCAAAGCCCTAGTTTCCAACAAGCAAGAGCTTCGCTATAAATGCCGCATTCCCTTTCTCTAGCAGCTGAACTCAACAAGGAATATATAATTATTGATCACCTATATGTTCGTCGACGGAAATTCTATCGAGTTAGAAAATTAGCCAAACGAATTTATAATAAAATTTACCACAAGCGCACAGCGTACTATCGTAGTACGTAGCAAGTACGGGTCGATCCGCAGGGAATTGTTGATTTTAAATTTCCTATTCAATCAAATTAACCAAAGATTTGAGAGCTGTTTAAGCTAAAAATGTAAGAAAAATGACAAAAGGAAAGTGATAAAAATATGAGAGTGTTAAGACAATTTAGAGGTAATTTTCACTCTCTTGATCACATAGTTCAACAAAATGAAGTTATGATCTCTCTTTTGGTCATTAGTGAAATTAGTTGATGTGCTTATCATAAGTATGACATATTTGTGCTATTAATTAGCCCAACATAAGCCATCAAACTCTAACACAACCACTAATACACTTTTAACTTCCATGATATATGACAACAAAGTTGAAAACAAAATCTATTTTAAGCATGGCCTATTAACTATGAATTAGAAATATAGACCATCAAATTTTAATTTCAACATTCACTTCATTACCATCATCATATGTAGATGAAGAGGTAATTTGTGTTAGTGATTGTTTAAGCATAGCCTATTTGGTGTCAACAATATAGGCTATCAAATTTAAAGCAAAAACAATAAGTTAACCACTTCATGCATTCTCATTAAAGCACAAAAAGAGAGCATAAACATCAAAATGTTGAATCTACATACTAGAGAGCTTCATTACCCCTAAATTTAAGGGATTAGCCTCTCATATTTGTTATCAAATCAACAAATGTAGAAAGCAACATTAAACAAACAAGAGGAAAAAGAGAGCAAAAAGAAAGGAAAAATTAATCTACTTGCATGAAATGTAAATCTACCCTACTAACATGAAAGTAAATAAGCATGTAAAGGAAAAGAACATGTATTAAAGTTGCATAAAAAATACATAAAGAGAAAATGGCTAAGTAGCCATGAAAAGAAAAGTGAAGAGCTTTGATTTATTTTCCTAAACTAAGAGGCTAAGAGGGAAGAGAGCCTAAAAAAGAGAGGACGGTTACATGAAGCATAAGGGGTATTTATACAAGCTTGAAAACCTAATCCAATTTTTGGGAACTACCCAAACTACCCTCTTAGGAAATGTAACCTCCAAGTAATCATTAGCATTAGCATAACCCTTCATTTAAATGTGCATGTAGCTTTAGTCATGTGTATTAGCACTTAAGAGGGATCATGGTTAGTGGGTAGGTGGGGTCCTCTGTGATGCATGAAATGAATTATTTCCGTCTTCATTTGCTTCCTTCTCTTGTGTGCATGCATGAATACATGAAGCCTCTTCTAATTTCCATCGATTTTCCTATAAATAAAAATAAAATATGTAAGTGAATTTTCTCAAATTAATTACACACAAAAACGACCATTTTGCCCCTAAATGAAGATGAATAAATGACGATTTGAAAATAATTTGAATTTTGGTTTAAGCATGTTAAAATACCCAATATGGTCATTTATTTAATTTAATTAGATTAAATATGGAAGTAAAAATATGCACATTTACGTGCACATCACTATAACAAATCTAAAGCTCATCTCGTTTTATTTTTTTGAATTTTATTCTATTTGGTTTTGAATTTTTTTAAGCTTGCTATAAAAAGAAAGTGACGATATGTTTTTAAACATGGGGTATGAGGTATGGCCTGGAACGTGTAGATGTATGGGTAGAGTATGGAAATTGTATATATATATATATATATAACTTAAATTTAAAATATCAAGCTCTTAAACATCCGTAAATCTCGACCTCCAAACGAGGCGTGCCGCCTGACGTTCTATATGTAATACCCCTATTTCGAACACATTGGAACTTGTTTTGAGACCTAATTCAATCATATGTAGAAGATAGATTTTTTTAAACCCAATTATCTTATATAATTTCTGAAATTAATTCCTACGCGTTTTGATCTCGCACGACCAAACGATACGCCTAATCACCATGAAATTCATCGGCATATAATAATTCACTATTACGGATCCAATGACACTGGTTTCGTCAAACTCCGAGACAGTGCCCCGGAAGGCTATTTTCACTTGTTAATTTGAACAAATTAATTTAAAACCAATTTCATCACTTTTAAATCTAATTTAAAATTTTACTATCTTCATTCTTATTAAACAGACTTTAAATCAACTTTTAAAAATCAATTTTATTCATATTAAATTCAGGATTAAATTATTTAACAATTCCAATTATTAAATTTAACAATTTTAATTATCAAATAAATTGTTATATTTGAAACTCAAGTCGTTTAACTTATAAAATTAACTTTTCAATATTTAAAAATCAATTTAAATATCCCAAATTCAACTGACTAAAATTCCGGGTCGTTACACTAATTTAATAAGTTAATATACTTTTACTTACTTTACAAAACCATTTATTTTAACTAAAGTGTTGCAATCCAATTCTTCTGTTATTTCTTTATAAAAGATTTAACTTGTTTTTCCCAACTTATATATTTACTAAAAATCTTTTTAAAAGGACATATGTGTGTGTATACTAATTTATTTATAAGGTAAAATATCTAATCATAAAAACAATTTAAAAAGATATTATATAACATAAGCTCCTATTTAATTTAATAAAATATTTAACTAATTTTCTAAAAACCGTATATGTTTAAAAATACTTTAAAATACTTACACTATGTTTTAAAACATTTAATTTAAAATATCACTTAAAAATACTTATTTTATAATTTATTTAAAAACCATAAAAACATGTTTTATAATTTAAAATCCTTCAATTTCAAAATTTATAAATAAATATTAAAAATATATTAAACCTTGATATTTTTCCAATATAAAATATCCATATAGTACTTATTAAAAATATAAAGAAGCCTTAGGATGTCTTTCCAAGTTAACTTTAAAAATTACTGAACACAAAGCGATTTCAAAGTGCATCCATAACAACTTTTTTGCTTATAACTATCATAACTTCTGTTCATAAGTTATATAACTTCCATACCAATTCCTTTATGTCAAACACACCAAAACTTGTGTAATAAATAACTAAATATATATTTCCACAATATATCATATTTAAACCAATTAAATATATGTCAAATACAAGGGATTTCAAAGTCCGTTTATAGCGACTATTTTGCTTCAACATTCGATACACACTATCAAACATGTAAACAACAAATCTTGGCCACGGTACATGTTTTAGAGGGATTATAAGAGAGGTTATACTATATTTAATATTTTCATTTGCTTTCAAAAGTAAGAAGGGTTCCAAAAGCTATGACTTGCATTGTTTATCAATTTAATTTTATACTTAACACAACAAACATTATATACACAACATATAAAAATTTGATGGTGAGTAAACTCCCCCAAACAAAGCCAAACCAAGATGTAAATAATAACCATACGAGTACAATGGCGAAGATAACATCTCAATTGGATCTCGTATGCAAAAGTTATGAATTATAAGTTTATAGATTAAAAGTATAATAAATTAACTTAATTAATATAATAATTACCTTACCCATCACCATTCCTTCTTTCCCAATTCTCCACTACCATGCACAAACATGCAAAGACACGAACAAACCCATAGTCGCTCTACCTGCAACGACCCATATTTTTGAACGTTTTATATTTAAATATCAAAATTATTTAAACAATTGAATCTTGGATTTAATATGAATAAAAATGATTTCGAAAGCTTTTTTAGATTCTATTTAAATAATAATGATAATAGTAAACTTTTAATTTATAATTAAAAGTGATTAAACTAGTTTTAATAATAATTCTTTTATTATTAACGTGTGAAATTATCATTCTGGGGCACTGTCTTGGATTTTGACGAAACTAGTGCCATTGGATCTAGAATAATGAGTTGTTATATGCCGACGAGTTTCATGATGATTGGACTGCTATGTGGTCGTGTGAGCTTGAAAAGCGTAGCGTTTAAATTGGGAGAATGTAATATAGTGTATATCTTAATATAAATAATCCTTAATTCTTTCTCCCTCTCTCACTTTATTTTTGTTCACCATTTTCATAGCCGCTGCCATCAGGCTTTCTTTCATTAATTAAATCGAGTGCAATAGTTAACGGAATCAAGTGATTTTGGACCCATTGGACTCATAGAAGAGAGAGCTTCAATTCTGTATAAGCAAAATTAGATCTGGGGGCGATGGCCAAAACTCGACGTCTTGGTCTTGCCAACGGCCGATGCTACTCGGAGCTTGGAGCATCAATCAAAGAATCAGAGGGTAGTGTGGTGCTCGTGAGGCGAAGGCGAGTAGATGTGTGCTGGTTTAGGGTAGTGTAGCTCACGATTAGTGGTCACAATGTTTCAATTGTCGTGTAGCTAGGATAGGTCACGGCGAACGTAAGATGGCCGTAGTTGATTTCAAGGATGGGTTTGAACTCAAAGTGCGACGAGATGTTGATTGGAGGTGGTTAGGGAAGCTCTACTGGCCCAAGGAGATTCGCGACCTTATGAAGCCGTGGATGGTGGCTGATGTTGCATTTTGATAGGGGGCTCGGACATGAAATTGATGGCACCATCGTGTCAAGCAGGCATAGAGGAGATAAACAAAGAAGTTGGCATTGGATATCGTCGAGCGATACTCCGTATTGCTATGTGCACGTTCTCGAATTTGGGGCGGATGTGTATCAGCGTGCACGGGTAAAGAAGGGGATGAGTAGAGAGATTAGTGGGAGAGAGAGATAATTAAGGTAAGGGTAATTATAATTAAGTTAATTAATTTAATTTATAGCCCGATATCTTATAAAATTATAACTTTTGATTACGAGGTCCAATCGTGACGCCGATTTTGCCGTTGCATTCATATCGGGATTATCTACAACTTGGATTGGTTTGAGCTTGGGTGAGTTTTGTCAACTGTTAATTGTATATAGTTGTGTATATAATTGTTGTTGTATTAAATATAAATAGTATAACGAACAATGCAAGTTATTAATTTTGGACCTCACCTTATTTTGTAAAACAAGTGACAACATTATTATGTAGTATAATCTCCCTTGTAATCATCTATAACATGTATCGTGGCCTCGACTACTTGTTTACATGTTTGATATCGCTATTTGATTTAGTTGGAAATTATGTTGCGAATTTTTAAAGCAATATAGTCATTATAAACGTGCTTTGAAATCCTTGATATTTAATATATATTGTAACGACCTGCCTTCTGGACCCTTAGAAGTCGACACTAATACATCTACGGTATTCACATTTCGAACATCCAAGTGCTGGAAAGACAAATTGTTGGAGAAAAAGAAAAGACAAAATAGAATCTTATATCATGACAAGTAAAATATAATATATAATAGATCTTTACAAAAAGAAAACCGTAATATACATATATCAATTTAGAGTACACTAATCAATTCATCAGCCTTGATAGTTATAACAATCTGTTGCTGATAAATATAATCAACCAATGCAACGAAAAATAAAATATACGTCAATACGTCTTGGAGGCATCCAGCTCATCTTCTAAAGCTCAAAGCATCCAAACTGGATTTGTAAACATGCTTGGTCTGACCCGAGCATTACAAGAACGCATGGATCAGTCTGGTAAACCAGCATGTGAAAACCCATTTAAAGCATATTGATTTCTATTTTTATAAAACCCCTTCAAAATAAAAGGTATCTTGTATGACCACGCCACATATAAGCACGAGCGAGTTTTTACCTTACGATAACCAAACCATTTTTATTAGAAAATCCAGTGATATTATAATAATATCTACGGTTTAAAATAAATTTTGAATATAGCTGGAATGCTTGCATCTCACGTTCCAGCATATTTGGGCACAACTAAGTCCGCAAAGCACGTATTGGAGAATGGATTCCAATAATAGCAAGGTAGGGGACTATCTTCCGTACAGTACATCTGCAGATAAAATGTACTGAGGGCTACAAATGCATTTGCCCCTCTACCAACACAGGACCAACCTATCTCTTATTAGATAGTACCAAATATATCATCACCTCAATCGCTTTTCAAACTTAATTGGGATCTCAAATGCATAACCAAATCCATAATATAATGATCTAGAAAGGTGATGACACGCCCTAATGGGTGCGACTCACATAGCCCTGCCACATCTACCCTGTTTTAGCCATTTCCCAGGTTGTGAGGCTTAAGGCAACGCTTTACCTTATGAATAGCAATCCTGCTTGGAATGCTACCACTGCCCTCCAGGTATAAATGAAATGCCTGCATTCATCTATATAAGTTCATTCTGGTTTTGAACAAAACCAAAGGCACTACTTCTACTACATCCATTTTGGAATCACCCTCAGGATTAATAGCAAGTAGCCATTGTACATCAAAGAACTTGGTATTCTAAACCTTCAGCATAAGATGTCTACCAATTCAAAACGCTTATGCTGGTTCGATGTGGTTTTCGAATAACATATCCGATCATGTTCTCTCTGAACGGACAACGATGGTTTTAAAAACTAACCAAGTTTGATAGTCGGTTATTTAACTATCAATTATAAGCAACAATCAAATCAGGGATTTATTTCCATAGGGAAACCAACATTGGTTAAGCATATAAGCAAGCACTAACCTTTTTAATTAATCCTTTCATTGATTAAAATCACATTGTAGATACTTGTATCAAATTACTTTTACAAAGAGATATTCACAAACCCTTTATACTCCTTTCAATACTTGGAAAAATATCCTTATACTTATCTCAACGGTATAAGTATATTCGCAAAACCCACTACACATTCACTGCTTAGAAATTATATTCATATACTTATCTCAACGGTATAAGTATATTCATAAAAAAACTATACTTTCACTACTTAGAAAATATATTCATATACTTATCTCAACGGTATAAGTATATTCATAAAAACATTATGAAAAATTTCTTATTTCAAAACCATATCAAAAGGATTAAAACAAATATTGTTTAAAAAGAAACGGAGATAAGGATAAACACAAACACTATTCCTTTGGTGTTAAGCATGGAATGAATGTCCACACCACCAAAGTTAAGAAGGTCAATTTAGGAAATCCAATCTCATTTCATTCTTATAAAAGTATTTTTACAAATCCTTTTTTAATAAATCACTTTTATTTATAAAAGTCTCTTATATAAATCCCCAAACCGGTTTATAAAATTCTTTACAAATCTCTATGTCTAATTATAAATCCTTTTATAAATATCTAAAATCATTTATAAATTTTTTTCCAAATTTTCAAGATCTCTTCCTAATTTATAAAAAATTCCTTTTATAAACAATTTATTATAAAAACTTTTTATACAACTCAAAAATCATTTATAAAACTCTTTTTATACATCTCTAAAATCATTTATAAAACTTTTTTTATAAATCTCTAAATCCATTTATAAAACTCTTTTCTTTTGTAAAACTCCTTTATAAAAATCCTTTATAGAAACCCTTCTAAAATTGCTTTATAAAAATCCTTTATAAAGTCTTTATAAAAATTCTTATCAATCCAAACCTCATTTTCATTTATAAACTCTTTAGTGAATCTCTTTTATTTATATGTGATTCCTTTTATAAATCAATTTATTATTTATAAATACAATTAATCAGTTAAATTAATTTACTTTAAACATCCTAAATAAATAATACATTAACTTTTCAACATCATTAATAAAATAATTTATTAACTCCAAAACATTATTAATATAATAATTAATAACTTTAAAACATTATAAATAAATAATTATTATTTACTTCAAAACATTATTATATAATAATTATTATTAACAGCAAAACATTACTAATAAATAATAATTATTAACTTCAAACATTATAAATATAATAGTTAATAATTTCAAACATTATAATTAAAACAAGAATAATTAACCGTCAAACATTATTATAATAAATAACGATTAACTTCTAAAACATTGTTAATAATTAATAATTGTTAATTCCAAAACGTTATTAATAAATAACTAATATAAATTCCAAAACATTTTTAATAAATAATAATTATTAATTATTTTCAAACAATATTAATTATTTAAATAAATAACTTTTTACAATATTAAAATATTGATAAATAACTTCAGACAACTAAATATAAATAAACAATTTTTAAAACACTATTAAACAATAGTTAAACAACTTTAAAACATTTCTAAATGATTTAGAAATGACAAATATAAAGGTCGGGGTAAAGTAGAGAAGTCCAAAATCTGCTTAAATAAAACTATTCTAGAAAACCCAAAGGTTAGATTTAAAATCATTCTTCGAATCAAAAATAATTTCAAGCCAAACGGCAATTAATAGTATTTGAAAATACTATGTTGAGGTCAATAGCCACCAAAGCACTTAGCCAATGTTGTTATTGATTTTTATCACTACAAGGGTTAAATTTATATTAATTTTTAAATTTCAGGCATTTCGCCGCACAAAATTTCATTCTCGTATGAACTCCAAACGATAAAACAAAAATACGATTGTGCTTAGAACAGCAACGCGACTCCAAAACAAAAATATTATACATTGGTTATTAAATTCTGTAAAATCACAAAAACACTGTCATTTGCCGAAAAATCATCAAATGATAATTTAAATAATTTTCCAAATTAAAAATTATGGAAAAATCAAATAAATTAAATTAAAAATATGTCATTAAAAATCAAGTCGTTATATTAACAATAATTTTTCTAATTATTCGTTTGAACCATTTATTATTATAAATGAAGTTACAAAATGAATTTATTGTTATTATTTATAAATTAGAATGAATTAAATAAGTCCATTTAATCCAATTAATTAATATTCTATTTCAAAATTCAGATATTTAAATCATAATCCAAATATTAAATTCATAACTCAAATATTAAGTAAATCTCTATATTTGAATTCCCGTTATTACTTTTAAAACAAATATTTCAATATTTAAATTAATTAAATATTCAAAATCTAATGACCGAAAATCCGGGTTGTTACAAAATGTTAATTATAGAAGGTTATAAGCCTTTAAAAGTTCTGAGACATTATCATAAATTAATATATGTATTTATTTATTTGTCGTATATGTGTATCTTCCTTCTATGCTATAATAACTCCTCAACTTCGACCATGTTCCAACCGCTACTTATTTTTTCTTGCCGCTGCCAACATCGATGTTCGTCCACCGATCGACCACTGCATGGGGCCTCCCTCCCAAGCCGCATCCATCCATGCCTCTCAGACGACCCAAAATGACCACACCGCCATACCCTAGTCGAAACTAGGGTTCACCATTTCAGGGATATCCGACTTCATTTGGTCGATCATATCCTACCATGGCAACCTACTCGACTTTCTCTGCATCTCCATACTCTCTGATTGTTGTATTGTCATCATTTTGCCGTTAGATAAAAATAGATGATTCATGTTTACTGAACTTCCAATGTGTTTTTTGATCAATCTGTACACCCAGTCGCTGAATGAACACAACCAGTGACTTCGCATCTCCATAATTTTGAAATATAATATGTCTAATTTGGAACACATTTGTATTTCGCACATTTTAATTAGGGAGTGTTTAGTTTTAGCTAATTACAATCGATAAAAAATAGACTTTTAATCATCTAGAATTGACATACTAAACGCTAATCATGTTTACATAAAATATCACTTTTTAATTTTTAGTTACATAATTTATAAAGTGATTTATGACCATATGGAATGAATTATTATGTCTTACTAATATATACACAAATAGAATGAATCACACTCACCAAAATTCTCGAATGAAAAATAACCCAACACTGTCTCACCATCCCGTGCCTTTTGCATCTAGATTCCTCCTAAATTCAAATACTTATATCTACAGTCATTTCGATGGGTAGATTGTCAAAATCCATTAAGAAACGAGAGAGATACGTTATATTGAAGTTTGATAGAGAAGAATGATTTCATCATTGTTCTTCGCTGTCCAGGTCCCTTGCGCCTCTAATCTTATGAACTCCGCCTCCAAAATGATATGAGATCGTGGAATTCTTTGCCTCCTTTGATTTTCTATTGGTTTTGTCGAAATCCATTGAGAAACAGAGAATTTATGAATTTTCAAAATTTGATGAAAAAGAGGCAAGAGAAGGAAGAATTGAAACAGCTGAAAAAAATGAGATTTTCTTTTGATGCTTAGGATTTGATGGAGATTAGTATTAAGGTGTTTATATTAAAATAGGATTAGAAACAAGGGTTTTCACTTCTATTTATAGGTTGGAAATAACACATATTTAGACTAAAATCCCTTATTCATTATATTACGAAAATGCCACTAGTTTTTGACCTCTTCTGATTTCCAGTCCATTTAACCAAATTTAGTAAGTTATATATTTTTTTCTAATTGCAAATGACATTCCGAACGTAATGGGATAAGTTCCAAAGCCTAATTCCAGCTCAAATAGAAATATACTATTTATCCATTTACGTAAAATTATGATTTTACCCTTCTAATTTTATTATTTAAAAAAATTACAGGGTGTTACATTCTCCCCACCATAAAAGAATTTGCCCTCGAAATTCCAAGAGATAAATTATGCAACCCACTTTACAGCGTACAAACATATAAAACAAAATTAACTACATTCATCTAGCATTCGTCATACAACGCAAGCAAAAACACAACCAAGAGTACACAATACATATGATAGATAAAAATATAAAATGATATTATGTGAGATGAGAGCAAATGCAACAAAATCGACCTCCTATATGAATGCGCATGTAGTGACAACCAAAAATTTATGCAAACATCCTAATATATGCATACACGCACACACACATAACTATTAAAGATGAGTTGATCATTCTTTGTTCTCATTACTTCCCATATTCCTTGTTTCTCTGCTTGACATGTGGCAACTTATGTCTTTTCACTTCCACATCAAGAAAAATTCATAGTATGTTATGGAATGGAGTTAAGGTTTTTCATTTTCAACTCTCTTTTCTTCTTTTATTTGGAAAATGCATGGTGACATATGTCAATTATGTTGATCAGTTAATTCTAAGAACATGAAAATGTTTCATTCATTCTTCGTGCCCACATGTGTTGTTTGTCACATATAACAAAGAAACATTTATTTTTGTTTATCCGGCCTTTTTATTCTTATTCCTTTTCTTTTCATTTGAGTTTATTAATCCTACTCCGTTATCTCTTTATTCTTTTTCTACTCATAATCATTGTCTTCTTTCTGCCAATTCATTTTCTCTAAACTAAAAATTCTCCTTTTAATTAAACAAACACATCCATATTCATGTCCTAAAATTATATCTTAGCTTCATTCCTTATATTTTATGTCATATATCTATAACTAAATTCTAATATTGACCGCCTACATCATGCATTTCAAATTTAAATCTTTATGTTTCCCAAATTTATTTCAGTAGGGCCAAACAAGTGGTCTTCTTCCAAAGTTCCATGCAAATGGGATCGAAACTTAATTTGTCAGATTACTTTGAGTTATATTTTACCATGTTTTGGGCACAACGAGGTTACAAAAGAGGTAGCGGCAAATTTTACTTTCTCATCTCTATGTTTGCAAACTAGATTTCTATCATTTTTATATATAAGTTTCGTATTTGATATCAACACAAATGCATAAATTTATTTATCGATAGTTGAAATGTTAGTTAATCCACAAATTAAATTTGTGTATTAATTGTTTTGTTTAAATTGAGTAGGCTGAGTTTATACTATTTATAGGACTATAGTGTTTAGTATTCCATAATATTGTATTTTATAAATATTTACTAACTAATTAACATGATTAAATTGATTACGCTAGATTGATTGATTAATTTGACGGACTAAATAGAATGTGCAAAATTGATTGACTACCATCATGACATTATTGCACTAATAAATTTGTAACCTTTAAAATTTATTGAAATTGAATTGATTAATTGGATTGGTTATACCACTTTTCATAATATTGTGAAATACTAGTATTTATAAGAATATTTTGATACTCATAGAAAAGCATTAAATTGACTGATTAAATTTTGCTTTGCTAAATTTATAATATTTCGTTGTATAATGCATTTATATGAATATCTCAATATCTGTAATAGGAATATGAAAAATATAAAGAACGTGATACATCTCATAATAGATAAAAGAAAGATCTCGATAAGCATATTAATAAACAAATTTACATGGATAATGAAATGTGAGTTGTGACTCTTTGTTTCTGATTCCATTATTTTTCATTTTCCCCTAATAACGTTATATATCACCCACTTCATCTAATTATAATAATGTTATTTGTCACTGTGTGTATTATAAAACCTCTATCCTTTCATCTATATACCTCTACTTGTTTATCCTTTAAAATATATGCTAATCCACTCAAATTGAATTCAAATTTCTCCATTATTAAAACAACCTATTCTAATTGATAATAGGTTCGATCTCTATAAGTATTGATCTATTCTTTTCAGTCAATCACAAAGAATAATAACATTAATTTTGCAATTAATGTTTTATGCATCTCTCGTACCTTTAACGTAAAAATCTAAGAAACACTACATGTATTTAAAAAAGAAACTTATCAACACTAATCATTTCTTTATGTTCCCATCTCTTACTAAAATTACTTAAGCCCCTTTCATATATTACATTTTAATTCTTATTTGTGTTTCACATTCTAAATAATGTAAATTTGCTTATTTTCATTCTAAAATTGATAACAATGGAATATGGCCCATTTCTTTATGTTTATTTCTCTTATTTATTATTGCCTTTTGTTATCTTTGTTTTTAACCCATCAGGATCCAATAGAAGCCAGAGTAGCTTTACGACATCGGAATGGCTCAGAAGTTGACCAAAAAGGAAAAGGCAATAGGTTAAAGAAAACCAAGCCATATTACCAATGAAATGACCGAGTTCGACTAAAGCAAGAGACCAGCATCCGTTCAACCCGATCAGCAGTCAAAGCACAACCCGCTAGTGGATCGTCATCGAAACGGAGCAACGTGCAACAAGACTACACGAACAACGTCAATACAATGCCATAAGGGGATTCCAAACTTGGAACTCCAAAAACAGTCGAAGTGCTTGGATCGCTAACGATCCATACTCTATGGATCGCCATTGATCCATGCAAACATGATGGTTCGCTGAGAGAAGTAGGGGCTAAGGAGCCCAGAAGACAGAAATGTAGAAAATGCTAAGTGTACGGATGGTTAGCGATCCATACACGATGGATCGCTAGCGATCCATACAAAGCCATGTTACTTACGACCTAGTATGATGAAGTGATGGAGAGAGAGCAACTAAGTCATTAGCTCACGAGCGAGCCAAATCTATGGATCACTAGCGGTCTATAGACCATGGATCGTTGGCGATCCATAGTTTTGGCTCAGGTCGTGAGCTAAACTCCCATAGGTCATCCTATGTCCATCTGTGATCAATTGGCGAAGTGGCCTGGCCCAGAAGCTCTTCGATCTCTATAAATACCATCATGCCTGCAACATAAGGATCTTCTCCATACTGGTTGTTGAAGCTCTACTGGAAACTTTCTTCACTCTCTACCTCCCTCACAACAATCTCCAAAGGAATTCACTGTGATTCTCCAGTGGATTCCAACTCTGGGGATTCAATCTAGCTAAGGATAATCAAAGGCTTTGTAATCAAACACTACTTGTAACAGTAATCAGTCATAACAAAACTATAAGGTGGATGTAGTCTTCGTTAACAGCCGAACCACTATAAAAATTCCTTGCCTACTTTCTTTTACTGTCTTTTTCTGTACCTATTGTCTGTGTTATTGCTCTGTCAGAACAGGGCTGGTGCTTTCAAACTGAAACCAAGGTGTTGATCCATTTTTTGGGTTAACATTTTGGTGCTTTCACTGAGAACCCCAACTGAGGATCCAGATCTAGCTATCTACTTTGGATCTCGTAGGTCCAGAAGTTAGTTCTCAATATTTTCCTGAAGAATCTACCACTTGAAAGCAATGGCTCCTGGAAGAAGAAGAACTACCTCTGGAAGATCCATAGGGGCAGTAATAGCTGGAGAAGATGTTAATGCCCAACAAACTGAAGTAAATGGTGCTAACTTGGGGAATCAGGCGCTAGCATCCTCCAGCCAACACGAAGTTGTCACCAGGGATGAGTTTGATAAGATGGTTAATGAGATCAACCAGAAAATGGAAAATAGTCAAAAGGCATTAATGTATAAACTTAACGCTCTCTTAACCCTACAGTCAAAACCTGCTTCAAGGACTACATAGAAGAAACAGAAAACAACCACAAAAAACGGTGACAATAGGACATAATGCGGAAGAGAATGTGAATACTCCACCCGCCGCAAGGCAACCAATTCTGAACTTGAATCAGGGGGCCAAGACCCCACAAGAAGATATAGCTATGGATCCGTAACATCCCCTATCTGGAGGCCCAAAGCTAAGCACTACATATGCTGTAGTCATCTATAGCATTAACTTCCGGCGACTAAATATGGCTATGTTAATGGTATCTATAATATCAGAAGCACTTGAATATGAAGCAAATCACGGATTTCAAAACAACATTTTTCCATTACATTTCAAAATAGATGTTCCATATTCAGATTACACAATCCCATAACATATACTAGGCAATGATAAAATATACTTATTACAAAATACGCCAAGCGACATATGAAGATGCCCCCTTGGATGATCAGAGTCATTTAGTCATAATTGACATAATACATACACAGTAGAAATAAACATAAAACAAAGAACTACAACTCCTAAATAGCTATCTGTTAGCCTTCTGCTCGCCTTCTGTAGCTTTATTCGTCATCCTACTAAAACCTGAAAGAACCCCAACCCTCAGCCTACTCAAATCAATTTTGAGCACCCGAGAGTTTAAGGGGAAAACATAAACTTCGAGTCAGACATAAAGCCTGGTGTGAATAATACTATACATCCCGGATATTAATGTTAAGTGAGACCACACCGCTTAGCGGAACTGGTTTCCCCTCACTAACATTCTTTTAAAACATATCTTTTTCAAATCTTTTCCTGCAACCACAACCGGTTAAATACTGTAAAGCATCATTATGCAAACATACATATCAGGTAATAAGAGAACTATCTGTTCAAACACTTTAGTTTTGTTTGGCTGACTATTAACCTTTAGCTGACTCGGGCCTACTAGACAAAGTAACAAAATAATCTAACATCTGTTAGACACTCCTCTTCTGGACGGCCTGTCCTTAACTATATGTTAAATACTTCTCTTCTGGACGGTCTGTCCCTAACTTAACATCTCCCAGGGTCACCTGATCCTAATGGTTTTGCGGGCTCACCAATAACCTATCTGTATACATACATATATTCCCTTCTATGTGTAATCAAAATTTTAGTCTTACCCGTGACAAAGTCCTACACACTGGAATTTTGGACAAAATTAGCTAAGGCCAATAGCTAATGTATAGGGCGCGACCCTATACCAGTTCCATCTGTTATTCTACTATCTGAGTCATTTTTGCTTATGGATATCCTCCCCAAAATTTTCCTTGAAAACCTTTTCATCTGAAATTGATTTAAAACCTTTTAAACCAAACTTAAACAAGGAAAACATTTATACTCTATGTTTACTCAAAATCACCTTACCATGCTATATGTATACTTTACTCCAATCTTTGTTGATGAAAAATCTTTAAACATTTGAAAGTACCCCTTTCGAAACCATGTAAAACCCTTTCTTTCATTTAGGCCGAAAGGCCAAATCTTCCTTTCGAAACCATTCATATAACCTTTCGAAACCATTGAAATTCCTTTTCCTTCGAAAGCCAAAAACCTTAGACATCATTTTATAAAACCATTAAACATTGCCTTTCGAAACCATAGGAAAAACCTTTTCCTTTTAAAGTTATTCGAAACCATTGGAAAAACCTTTCCTTTAGACCTTTCGAAAACATAAGGGAACCACCCCTTCAAAACCTTCTTTAAAACCTTTCGAAAGCATCAAACTCAAACCTTTTGAAAGCACTTGGGTTCAATTTAAAACATGTGGAAAGACACCTTTCGAAATCATTTTAGTCGAAACCCTTTATCTTTCAAAACCATTGGGTTATCCTCTAAAAATCACTAAGGGTCATAAGTAACAGGGTCGAAAGCTTACTCTTTCAAAAGTTATAATTAAGTAGAGAAGTGATGGTGTCGACACCACCTCTTTCGAAAGAATTGGAGAAGCGACAGGGTTTTTATAAAACAAAACAATCCCCTTCGAAAGCTCTATTTCGAAAAGTAGAAAGCGACAGTAAAGGCTTCGACATAGTCGGAAGCTATCATTTAAAAACAAGGGTGCAACTATTTCATAACCACTCTTTAAAACCATTGACTTAGTCGAAAGCACTAAGTCGAAAGCTATTACTTAGGACAAAGGCGCAACCTTAAAACCTTTCTTTAAATCAATTGACCTAGTTGGCAACCAACTAAGTCAAAAGCATCTTAGTCGAAAGCATGCAGGCGCTTTTCTCATTGAAAACATAAAGGCGCTTCGACCCTTTCGGAACCCCTTGGTATCGACTCTTACCTTCCGCCGTTGTCCAATTCACATGTATCGAAATTGATACTATGTGCATTGGTTTGAGGAAGGAGGCAGAGGGTTTTAGTCGATAGCTACCTGGGCGAAACCAAAAGTGGCGAAACATACTTTTAGCATGAATTTCTGTTTTTTTAAGTCTTTTTAAGTAAACTTTTTAACTAACCTACCCTTGTCGAACTCTTATTGGTTGCTAATTTTTCTTTCTAAAAGTACTGCCATAATTTCAGAATTAATTAATTTAAATCATTTGCAAAATACCCCTTCTCCTTAATTAAATATATAAAATATTTAAGTCCCGTACCTTAAATAATTTTATATATTTATCAAAACACTTTGAAAAATTCTACAAAAATTCTAGAAAATCCTTTTCAAGATGTTTTCTAACATATATAAATTTCAGACCCAAACCAATTATAATTTAACTGTAAATTATTTATAACCCAATAAGTCATTTTCTTCACTAGAAAATTAATATAAAATCCACATTAATTCAAAAAATTATGAAAATCGAAGCCCATCACTAAAATAACATTTCTGATCTATATCTAAAATCGCAAGGCACTTGGATGTCACTGAATAGGGCTTTCACATCAAAACATATCATAAAAATCAATGTGAATACGCATAAATCACGAACAAGTATATATAAACATTTAATACTCCAAAACATGGCATTATCGTACAAAAATCATTTAGGGTTAACCTTAAAACCGAAAACTATAAGAAAAATGGGATGTAGTAATCATTCACCTTAGCTTTGTGATTGAAGATGTGAGATTTGATGTTGAATAAGTTGATTTACTTCTTCCTCTTAAAATTCCTAGCTTTATCTTCTCTTGAGATTGAAAATTGTGGCCGGCCTTAGGAGATTTTTACTTGAGAAAAATAAAATGAATGGGTGTTTGAATTCCTAAGGGTTTAGGTATAAGTTCTATCATTTTCTATTTTGCCCTCCCTTATTTCCTAACACTTTTCATGTTATCTTGTTTTGATTTACATTTAACATGGCACGGCTACACTTAGTTACGTCAAATCTCACTCTATTAATCATCTTACAATATTTTATTTTATTTAGCCAATTAAATATTCTAAATAATGTCACCAAAAATATGGGGTGTTACAATCTCCCCTCCTTAAAAAATTTCGTCCTCGAAATTACGATAAGGTACACAAAAAAGAAATCAAAGGTAGAACATACCATCAATCAAATCAGGATAAGCGTCTCTAATCCTGCTCTTAGTCTCCCAAGTAGAGTCTCTAGCATCGTCACTCCACTAGACTTTCACTAATCTGACTGTCCTGTTCCTCAATTTCTTCTCATCTCTCTCGACTATCCGGATAAACTTCCTAACTATAGTCATGTCTGGTTCCAATACTACGTCTTCTAACACGATCGACGCTATAGTAGTGTCTGGATCCCTAACACACTTCCTTAGATGAGATACATGAAAAACGTCGTGAACTCCCACCAAACTACTCGGTAACTCTACTCTATACACGCGTTTCCCAATCCTTTCTAGAATAGGAAATGGTCCAACGAACCTCGGTGCTAACTTTCCTGTCTTTCCAAACCTGATAACATCTTTCATCAGTGATACTTTGATGAAAACTTGATCTCCCACAGAGAACTCTAAATCTTTTCGTCTTCTATCTGCGTAGCTTTTTTGCCTAGACCGAGCTTCCTTCATTCTCGCCCCTATCAGCTCAATCTTTTCTGCTGCTTCTCTTACCAAATCAGGACCAAGAACTAATCTATCTCCAGTCTCAAACCAAAATGCAGAGGATTTGCATGGCCTTCCATACAAAGCCTCAAACGGTGCCATCCCTATACTAGTCTGATAACTATTGTTATACGAAAACTTGACTAGGTGAGGTGGTCTTCCCATGATCCCCAAAAGTCCAATACACAAGCTCTTAACAAGTCTTCCAAGATCTTGTTAACTCTTTCCGTTTTTTCATCTGTCTGCAGATGGTAAGTGGTACTCATCTTGAGCTTGGTTCCTAAACTTTCTTATAGACTCTTCCAGAACTCGCTAGTAAACAAGGAATCTCTATCACTTACAATACTACTAGGAATTCCGTGAAGTCTAACCACATTCTTCATAAATAACTTAGCTAATGCAGTTGCCATCCTATTTGCCTTATCCGGAATGAAATGGGCACTCTTGGTCAATCTATCCGCTATGACCCATATACTTTCATTCCCTCTATTAGATCTCGGCAACCCATCGATAAAATCCATAGAAATGGAATCCCACTTCCATACTGGAATGTCTAATGGCTAAAGCAATCCACTCGGCTTTTGATGCTTGGCTTTCACTTGCTGACAGTTTAAACACTGTTTCACCCACAAGCCAACATCCCTCTTCATGCCTTCCTAGAAGAAACTTCTCTTCATATCTTGATACATTTTCGTTCCTCCTGGATGAATAGTGAACTTCGAACGATGGCATTCTTCTAAGACTTCCTTCCTTATGTCTCTTATATTTGGAACACATAATCTATCCTTCTTTCTTAACCACCCATTCTGGTCAAGACTGAAGTCCTTCATGTCATCACTCTCCGTTCCTTCCCTTAACTTTCTGATCCTTTCAGCTAACACTGGATCATCTTCCTGTTTAGAAGCAATCTTCTCAATCAATACCGGTCGGACTTCCAAACAAGACAACCTAGTAGATCCTCCACTAGACTCAGCCTCGGATCTCAACAGTATTCTACAGGCTGATAATGCTTCTAAGTCTTTCCATTCTGCTATAATAGCTAACACTACATTATGATGCTTTCTACTGAGCGCATCTGCAACCTTGTTGCCTTTCCTTAGTGTGTACTCTATTCCGAAATCATAAGCGGCTAAAAATTCCAACCACCTCTGTTGTCTCATGTTCAGCTCCTTCTGAGAGAACAAGTACTTCAACGACTTATGATCTGTATAAAGCTCAAACCTCTCTCCCAAAAGGTAATGCCTCCACGCCTTCAAGGCAAATATAACTGTAGCTAATTCCAGATCATGCATCGGATACCTAACCATATGCGGTCTGAGCTGTCTTGAAGCATAGGAAATCACTTTACCCATCTGAAATAGTATAGCTCCCAATCCAGTACCACACGCATCAGTATACACAACTAAATCTTGATTCCCCTCCGGAACCACTAACACAGGTGCATGAGTTAATAAGTGCTTCAAGCTCAGAAATGCTTCCTCACACTTATCGTCCATACAAACTTTACATCCTTTCGTATTAGCTTGGTTATCGGCGCTAATATCCACAAGAAATCCTTTATAAACCTCTGATAATATCCTGCTAATCCAAGGAAACTTCTTATATCAGTTACCGTTTCTGGTCTTTTCCAATTATTAACGGCTTCGATCTTTTCTGGATCAACTAACAATCCTTTCTCCGAAACCACATGACCAAGAAACTTCACTTCTTTCTTCCAAAAATGGCACTTTGAGAACCTCGCCTTTAGCTGATGCTGCCTCAGCGTCTCAAGCACAACTCAAAAATGAACTTTATGCTCCTTCTCATCCTTAGAGTATATCAGAATATAATCTATAAAAACCAAAACGAATCTATCCAAGTGCTCTCGGAAAATTTGATTCATCAAATCTACAAACAATGCCGGCGCATTAGTGAGTCCAAATGGCATAACTAACCATTTGTATGATCCATATCTTATTCTGAACACCGTTAAAGGTATACTATCTTCCGCTACCCTAAGCTAATGAAATCCTATCGCCAGATCCAACTAAGAGAATATCATAGCCCCACTCAACTTATTGAACAAATCGTCAATCCTTGGCAGTTGATATTGATTCTTTATCGTCTTCTCATTCAGCTTACGACAATCTATACATAGCCTTAACGATCCATCCGGCTTCTTAGCAAATACAGTGGCTGCTCCCTAAGGAGAACTACTTGGTCTAATAAAACTCTTGCCTTCCAGCTCTACTAACTGAGCCTTCAACTCCTTCATCTCTATTGGCATCATTCTGCTTGGCGGCCTACTTACCGGCTCTGCTCTAGGCACTAAACTCGTTTCGATGGTAATCAAACTATCGGCTCAAAAACATCTACGAAGTCTCCAACTACGAAAACGTGATTTAACTCATCTTCTAACTCCATAACACCCAATAAATCATTTACCTCACAATTGGGGTTTTCTACGGAATAAATTATCCGATCACTACAATCTGGGTGTCTAAGTGATATTTTCCTATCTAGGAAAAATATCCTAGCATCGTAATTACTTAACCAATCCATTCCCAATATAATTCTGAACCCTACAAAGTCAAATACTTGCGAACTACAGACAAAAGTGTAACCTAGCAAGTCAAACTCTAAGTGGTCACACTTCATCCCAAACGTCGCATACCCTCCTATACGATTTGCAACTCTTAAGGAA
This sequence comes from Allium fistulosum, assembly GCA_030737815.1. Lineage (NCBI taxonomy): Eukaryota > Viridiplantae > Streptophyta > Magnoliopsida > Asparagales > Amaryllidaceae > Allium > Allium fistulosum. Next base: position 923,735,325 of record CM060904.1, read on the forward strand.
GTAACTAAATATGTGGGTTCTAGGTTAAGTTTATCTACCAAGCATCGAGATATAAAAGAATGAGATGCACCGGTATCAAATAAAACGCTAACAGATGTATCATGGATCAGAAACGTACCTCCTAACATAGCCTTTCCCTTCTCCTGCACTGTCGGCTTTGAAGTAGCAGGCTCCAATGCAAACACTTGTCTTTTATCTCCTTTAGCTGGCTCTTTGCACTAGTTCTTGTAGTTTTCGATCCGATCACAATTAAAACACCTAATGTTCTTCTTTCCAATCACCTCCTTTCCTTTTCCTTTTCTAGTACGACACTCGTGATCATAATGTCCTTTCTTGTCGCACTTATAGCAGACCACCTCGGACTTTCCTTTCTTTATCCAACCTCCTTTTTAAGCATTCTTTTTGTGGAAAAACTTTCTCTTTTGACCCTGTCCAACCTAAACTTTATAACATCCCTAATTTTTGATAACATTATTCAGAAGATTTAATTAGATAAATAAATAGAATAATGAGGATAAGGAGGTTGAGATTTGATTAAATAACATAATAGGGCCATGCTTATTAACGAAGTAATTGGGCTTTCAATTGGTTTAAAGGTTAATTGAACAGCACATGGGCATATTAGTAAATTAGCCAATTAATTATACATGGCTATTACTTCTCCTCTATGTCCATTCACATTTCATTTTTCTCACGATCACAAAAATCTAAAAAATAAATCAAAGTCGACCATTACCAAAGAGGAAAAGAAGGAATTTTTAATCTAAATCCAAAGATCAAGCTTGGAAGGATTAATCAACAACAAATCTCAAGTTCCTTATCAAATCTAAGGTGAATAATAATTCTTACCATCTCTTTTTGGTTTTATAATCATGTGATTTCAGATTTGAATATTTATTTTGTTTCCATGAGATATTGGTTGATGATATGCTAAAAGTTATAGATTGTTTGATTTAAACAATTATTTAAATGCACTAATTCGTATGGTTTTAAGAGTAAAACCGTGAGATATTGATTTTGAAACGCCATGGAAAAGTTATATGTTAAGTAAAACATGATTTTGGAGATGGGTTTTGATTTTCAGAATTTTCCAAGCTATGGAAATTTTACTATGAATTTTTGATTGAAAAATGGTACGATTGGGTTAAATATTTATTTTGTGAATTTCAGAAAGAAATTGAGTCTGAAAATTTGAATATGTTTGATTACTTGATTAATTCGAATTTTTGTGATTTTTGGGGATTTTTCCCAATTTATTTACTAAGGGAAATAAATTATTTTGAAAGAAGGGCTTTTCTGCAAATGTCATTTTTGTTATATGGAAAGACTTTAATGTTAAAATCCTTTGGTTATACCTGAATAAATGCGACAGTTTTAGTGGAAAAGTATTTGGAAAGTTTAGAGTAGCAAATCAAGGAGTTATAAATGGCAGGATTAGTTATAAAGTAATTACCATTTTTGGATATAAAACAACATTTTAGAAAAAGGGAGGTTCCGCCTATTTCTGGAGGAATACCTTTCGACTCCTTTACCTCCACTATCTTAGTCGAAACCATCAGTGTCGAAACCCATAAAGCCGGAACCATGGCACAGGGTATCAATGGAAATTGGTATGAAGTGTGTTGGTAACAGAGCGGAAGGTAGAGTGTCGAAAGCTATGCTTTCATCATAGTCGAAACCTTACCTTGTTTTCTAAAGCTAATTTCCTGCTTTGATTTATTTAATGTTTTCAACATAGTCGAAATCTAGGCATACGAAAGGAATTTTACAAATAGCTTTCGAAGGGGTTTCTTTTTCTTTAAGTAAAAGCTTTCGAAAGGGGGTTGGTTTCGACCTAGTCGAAGCATAGCCACTACTCTACCTTTCAACCATGTTATCCAATAATGCTTTTGAAGAGTTACCTTTGTTTTTATTTTAAACCAAACCTTTTCTCAATTGCTTTCTAAAGTGGTTGTGGTTTCGAAGGAGACAGAGTTGAAAGGGGGTTTCGACCCAGACCTTCGAAGTTTTGATTTTTAAAGTCTTTTGCTTTCGAACTAGATGGCTCCGACACCATCAATTTTTCCCCAAACTAATTTATATTGGTTTCAAAAGAGATACTTTCATATATAACCATTTTTACCCAAATGATTTTTAGGAGTAAACCCAACGCTTTCGAAAGGGGTACTTTCATTTGTTTCGAAGCTCTGTATTTTAAAAGATAATTTGATACCATCGAAAGGTATAATAGGTTTCGAAAGAGAATGTTTATTAAGTGCTTAGAAAGGTATGTATTTAATGTTTTGAAAAGAGATCTTTGCTTTCGAAGGAAAGCTATATAGAGGTATCGAAAGAGATGTTTTTGGTTTCAAAACGTAAACCCAATCTCAATTTAAAGTAATGACCATGGTATGAATAAAGATTTTGAAATGTTATTCACTATGTTATTAACCCATAACTGTATTTTGGGAAAAGGGCAGAATAAACAGTTATGTTGACCCAGTAGTGAATATAACTTAACGGATGTTAAAAAAATTTAATTAAAGATATTGGTAGGGCCAGTAGGTTTGCAGTAAGCCCATGAAAACTGTATGATATTAGCAGGGGTCAATAGGTTCATAGTCAACCCATGAAAACTATGATTTGATACTAGCAGGGGTCAGTAGGTTTGTGGTTAGCCCATGAAACTTTAAGATATTGGCAGTCGGCCAATAGGTTCCTAGTTAGCCCATGAAAACTAGGATAAGAAATAAGATATTGGAGTTACTAATAGGTTCTTAGTGATCCCATCAAAACTAATTAATTGGACAGACGGTTCTTAACATTTTAACAGGTTAATAGTAATCCTAGAAACTATAATTGAGGCAGATAGTCAGAATGAATGGAGATGGGTAATCCAGAATTGATTTAATTGTTTTGCGTATCATCATAATGTTTTGAAATACTATACTTTTAACCATTGTGGATGCAGGAGCATAGTATATGGTTTTATATATGCTTTAGGATACTAGTGAGGGGAAAACCCATTCCGCTAAGCGGCGTGGTCTCACTAGATATCCAAATGGTTTGAGATGGTGAATTATTATTCATACGAGGCTTTATGTCTGACTTGAAGTTTTTTTCCCCTTAAACTCTCGGGTACTCAATTGATTTTGAGTAGGTTGAGAGTTTAGGCGTCCAAGTGTACATTTAGCCGAATAAAGCTTCCGAGGACGTGCATGAGGCAAACTTGTTATTAGGGTTCCTTTTATTTTCGCTGTGTTTTTTGTTTATAAGGGAAAATTGTTTTCTTGCCTATCTATATACTCTGATCTACCAAAGGGGCATCTTCATATGTCGCTCTTGGTGTATTTTGTAATAATTATTTGTTATCTGAATGTGGTCTATGAATTGGGATTATGTAATCAATTTGGAATATTTTGAAATGGAATGTGGAATTTGTTTTGTTGTTTAATTTTTTCCATATTCTTGTGTTTATGTGTATCAATGTATCTAATCTCGCCGTGTTTGGCCACCGAGGATTAATAACTATGGATGACTGCAACATCTGTAGATGTTAGTTTTGGACCTCCAAGCAGGTGGTTGTTACAAGTTGGTATCAGAGCATAGGTTTATGAAACTTTAAAAGAAACTTAAAACCTAAAAGATTTTTCAAACATAATCCAATGAATTAGATAATAAGATTGGGGTTTAGGTTAACGCTATAATAATGTACTTGTATTTGATATATATAGTTATATATATAAGTATGTATTCCCCACTCTCTTAGACCGTTCTTCTATATCTTACTAAGGCTCGTATGAATATTTATGATAAAGGAGATATGAAAGCAGGAAACGGAAGAGGAAATCTCGGTGGAGGAAGCACCACGATTAATGGAAATGCTCGACCCACTACTAGGAGAAACCTAGGTCGACCGGCTAATGCTAGTAACCAAACTGCTGAAGCCAATGTAGGTGCTGGAAATCCACCAGTAGATATGGGGGCGATGCATCAGTTCTTAGCCGGTTTGATGCAAGCTGGTGCTACAGCTACTGGAGTTGCTGGAAATGGAGGAGGAGAAAATCCTGTGGCTTTAGTTGGGAATATTGCTTTGCTGAGTAGAGATTACACCAGTTTAGGTGGGAAGCCATTTTTGGGAACGAACAGTGCTGTAGAAGTTCAGAATTGGTTGTTGCATTGTGAGCGTATATTTACTGATATGGGTCTAAATGATGGAAAAAAGTAGAGGTTGGCCTCTAGACAGTTGCAGGGGTTAGCATTGCATCGTTGGAACAGTGTCACTGCCGGAGTTCCGAAAGAACAGTTAACTTGGAATGATTTTAAGACGAGATTTGAGCAGAAGTTTGTATCAGAGTTTGCCAAGTCCGAGCTGATGAGGAAATTTATGGATTTAGTGCAAGGAGAAATGTTAGTAGTTGAGTATGTTACTAAGTTTGAAGAGCCGTCAAGATATGAATATGCTCTTATAGATACTGACATCAAAAGGAATGAGAAGTTTGTTCGGGGACTGAGGCTCGAACTCGCTAGAATGACCATGACACATGTCCAAGATCCTTGTAATATTGTGGTGGAGACGGCTATTCGCCATGAGGAGTTGCTTGCTAATTTAGCTAAAGAGAAGTCAGTGGAAACCCAGGGTTCTAAAGGGAAGAAGAGAAAGTTCTCTAAAAAGAAGGAAGAATAGAAGGGAGACACAGCTAAGAGGTTGAAGGTTGTAGTTAAGAAGAATGTGAAATGCTTCAACTGTGATCAAGTTAGGCATTACAAGAATTAGTGTCCAGAGCCAGTTAGGGAGGACAAAGGAAAAGTTTTTGCTATAGGACCAGCTAGGCCTACTACAGTAGATAAGGGAAAGACTATGATGGAAGGTACGCTTTTGATTCAGAGTATTTCAGTTAGAATACTTTTTAATACCGGCGCATCACATTCATTTATATCTCAGTGTTTGGTTGATAGATTATGTCTAGAACCCACCTACCTTGTTACTACCTTAAGGGTTGTGAATCTAATAGGAGGGTATGCGACCTTAGGGTTAAGATGTGACCAGTTAGAACTTGACTTGTAAGGTCTAAGTTTGCATGAAGTTTGTATGTTATTGATTTCGTAAATTTCGGGATCATTTTGGGTATGGATTGGTTGAGTAGGTATAAAGCTAGAATATTTTGCCAGGATAGGAAAATATCACTAAGACACCTTGATAGTCATAACTGAGTGATATGCTCAGTAGAGAATACTAACCGAAGTGTTAGTGCTTTGCTTAATGCTATGGAGGTAGGAAATGAGTTAAGTTAGGTTTAGGTAGCAAGAGAATTTGTAGATGTTTTTGAGCCAGTCACAAGATTACCCCCTAAGAAAGCTGTTGAGTTTAGAATAGATCTTGTGCCAAGGGCTGAACCAGCAAGTAGACCACCTAGCAGGATGACACCAACTGAGATGAAGGAATTGAAGGTGCAGCTAGTGGATCTAGAAGGAAGGAGTTTTATTAGACCAAGCAGTTGACCTTGGGGAGTGGCCGCGATGTTTGTGAAGAAACCGGATGGGTCATTGAGGATATGTGTTGACTATCGTAAGTTAAACGAAAGGACAATTAAGAATAACTATCCTTTGCCAAGAATAGATGATTAGTTGGATCAGTTGAGTAGAGCTAGAGTGTTTTCCCAGTTGTATTTGGCGACAGGTTTCCATCAGTTAAGAGTGGAGGAGGACAGTATTCCTTTAACAACGTTTTGGATTAGATATGGTTCGTATGAGTGGTTGGCGATGCCATTTGGATTGACGAATGCACCTACTTTCTTCGTAGATTTCATGAACCGAGTTTTCCGAGAGTACTTGGATAGGTTTATACTAGTATTTATAGACGACATTCTAGTATACTCTAAGAATGAGAGAGAGCATGAAGTTCATCTTAGAGTGGTTCTTGAGATGCTGAGGCAGAATAAGCTAAAGGCGAAGTTTACCAAGTGTCATTTCTGGAAGAAAGAGGTAACGTTTTTTGGTCACATGGTTTCAGAGAAAGGGTTGTCAGTCGATCCAAATAAGATTGAAGCTGTGAATAATTGGAAGAGACCAGAAACGGTGATTGAGATTAGAAGTTTTCTTGGACTTGTTGGCTACTACTAGAGATTCATTAAGGATTTCTTGTGGATAACAGCACCCTTAACTAATCTAACCAGGAAGGAAGGAAGATTTGTTTGGTCCAACAAATGTGAGGAGGCATTCCTTAAGTTAAAGCATTTGTTGACCAATGCACCAGTATTAGTAGTTCCAGACGGAAACCAGGGTTTGGTTGTGTATACAGATGCATGTAGAACTAGATTAGGAGCGGTGTTGATACAGAGTGGTAAAGTCATTGCCTATGCATCTATGCAGCTTAGACCACATGAAGTCAGATATCCTACTCATGATTTGGAGTTGGCAGCTGTGAACTTCGCATTAAAGATTTGGAGACATTATCTCTTATGGGAGAGATTTGAGTTGTATACCGATCATGTAACGACCCCGAATTTTAATTACATTTAAATTGATAATTAAATGAATTTTTGAATAAAAATTGTGAAATTTATAGATAAATTGATTGCGAGTTTCCCCAAAATCAAATAAAAATGTGTTAAATCATTTAAAGTTAAATATTGTATATATGTGTGAATATATATGTGTATGTGCATATATGAGTAAATATGAATTTATATATATATATATAAGAGTTTAAATCTAAAATAAATGGTTTAATAATAATAATTTGAGTTTATAAAAATATATTTATAGAATTCAAATAAGTGTTGATGTTAAACAAATATTTCAAATAAATTTATAGTTATATAAATTGTGAAACAAACATATTAAATAATTCTAGAATTATATAAACTATAAAAAATGAATATTATAAAGTAAAGCAAAATTAAAATAGAAATTTATATTATAAAGTAATATTATTAAAGACAAAGTTAAAAAGAAAGAAAACATATTCAAGAATGAAACAAGACAAGAGATAACATACAAAATAATAAATATTAAGTTAGAGATTGAAATAGAAATGTATACAAGATAAATTGTAAAATATAAGGTAAAACACATTAGCAAAATTTTAACAACTTATAAAAATTAGAACTCATCCATATTGCAAAGTGAATCAAGACAACAAATAAAAATATAAGTATGATGACAAAGCAAAGTGAAACAAAGGCAACATTTTATATTCACAAGTATGAAACCAGACTAAGTAATAAATGCAAGCCACTATATATCATCTCAGCCGAGTTAAAGAAATGCAAGGCAAGAAGTAAGAACATAAACAAAGTATAAAATAAAAATATAATAAGATAAGTATAGAAACATAAAGTACTATGCATTAAATGTTTGCATCTCTAAACACAACATATTTTCTATCAACCTCCAAAGAAAAAGATCTCTGATCTTATTTTGTACAAACTAAATAATATCTACCCTGTGTTGTACAAATATACATAACATCACCTGTAAGCTTCTTCTATACATCCATTATCTTTATCAGTTCGATCATTTTATAAAACCTGAGCAACCTCTAGTCAAACTTAAAACAAAGATTCAACTTCAACTTAAACAAATTCAACAAACTTGAGATCAAAGAAAAATGAATTCCAGTTTGCACTTCCTCAGTCTGTGTCAATATTGAAGCAACTCTGTTTCATTTCTTTGGAAACCTCGGTGAGTAAACAAACTATTCCAATACTTAAGTATCATTAAATCTGTGTATGATATATTGGGTTTTGTGTATATATGTTCAAATTGTAGCTCTGTGTACATATTTGTGATTATTCTGTGTGTCTCTGTTCTTCTTCTGGTTTTGGGTTACAGAGTAAAGTAAAGTAGAGAAAAAGTTTATATATCTTCATACCACATTTTTAAGCTTAGAATTTCAAATTTAAACAAGTTTGTTTGAACTTAAATCATGGCTTAGAATTTATTTTAAGCTCGATATTGAAGTGTGGTTTCTGTAAATTGAGTTTTGCAGTAAAAGTAAGAACACATGAAAAATTCGAAAATCTTAATTCATCGATTCAATTATATAGCTTGAATCAACATACAAAAACAAGATTTTTAAAATAAAAATAGTGATTTTTAGTTAAGTGTATAGAGTGTAGCTCCCAGTTGAACCCAAATCGTACTTTGATCAATCTCTGTTAACTGTATAATTCTTAGATGTTAAAAATTCTGTGAAGCAAGTTTGATCATTATAGATTTCAGAAAAATTGTTAAATAATTTTTCAAATGAATGAATTGGGTGAACGAATCAAATTTAGGGTTTAACTGTTAGTTTGGGCCGAGTTGAGAAATAGTACTGTCGCGTCGCCGTGGGAGCTTTTTAGGCGATCGCATGTGGGGGAGAAGGTTCATGGGCGAGTGGTCGAGCTTTGGTCAAGCTCGCGTGGCCTCTACTGAATGTGGTCGGTCGGACGAGGAAGATTTTGACGTCTGGTTGTTTTCCTGATAGTAATCGAGTTACTCAAATTTTGATCGCATGATGGTTCGAGAGTTCTGGGGGTTGCCCTGGTACGAGTTCATCGAAGGTGACTAGCTGGAGGTATTGATGGCGGTCGGAAGGCGCCTGAGCTCGTGTGCATGTGCACCAGTGGTCACTTGTATCAGGTGGAGTCGCGAGATTTGGGGAAGAAGAGGGTAGCGCGGGACGTTGCTCGAATTCAAAGGCGGGGCGACTCGAAGTTTTTGGGCATGGCACTCGGAGTAAAAATAGTTGTCTCGGGTTAGTTTAGTATGGGTTTGGTTGCGTGTTTAACTCGAGTTTTCCTCGAAGTTTTTGGGTGCTGGTCTCGAAGCGAGTAGGGAGGTGCCTCGGGTATATGATATTGTACAGGTTTTAAACCTATTTCTGTTTGAATTATAAAATTTAATTTAAATTTGACAAACAAAGTTTTAACAAAGTTTTAATCAAAGTTAAAAATAAATGCATGTTCAGTTTTGAAACTTAAAGTTAATTAAGCATATAAGTGGATTTAAAAGGCTTTGAATTTTTAAAGTGAAGTTGAAATGAAAGAAAGGAATTTAAACAAAGTAAAACCAAAAGTGGAATCTGAGTTTAAAACTGGATTAAAGTCTAGATTTTGAAATTAAACAAAGTTTTATAAATTAAATATTTAAATGAGTTTAAATGTTAAAGATATTCTTTAAATTATGTGAATCTTAAAGGAAATTGATTTTAACTCTTTAAATTTCTCTTGTAATAAAAGTATTATCTTAACATGTAAACTTAAAGGTTTTAAGAATTAGCTTTAAACTTTGAAAAAAAAAATAGTTCATTTTAAATTTTGGAATTTAAATGGAATTTAAAAATCAAATTTAAAATAAATGTTTCAACATTTTTGTAAATGGTAAATAAATCATAATAGGAATGAGTCTCACCTTATGTTAATAAAGAATTAATGATTTATAATTCGTTAAGTATTAAGCTATTCAACATGGATAATTTATTTATTTAATTAATTAATAAATTGGGTTAATTAAATAAATAATTAAAGGTTTAATTACTTAATTAAGGTTTAAAGATTAATTAAGGAGTAATTAATTAGTCATTGTAATTAATTAAGAATAATTAATTAAGGATTAATTATAAATTAAGGGTTAATTAAGTGATTTAACTAATATGATAATTAAGGAATAATTTATTTACTTTTATAAATTAATGATTTAGATTAATTTATAATTAGAGATTAATTAAAAGAAATTAAGAAATGTTATTAGTTAATGAAGATAATTAACTAAGGAGAATTAATTAAGAATAACCGAGGGTTAAGTATTTAATGATTAGAGACTTATTCATTTATTAATTAAGATCAATTCCTTAATATAATTTGTTATTAATGATAATTAACCTGTGTTAGTGATTAATCTGATTTCAATTAAACAAATAATCAATAAATCTTCCTTATGGACGATTGTATTCTATTAAATGCTGCGAATTGTTTTGTCATCTTTGTTGTGTGATGCTCTGTGATTAGAATTGTTTTAATTCAAACTGTAATTTATTTATCTGTGATATTTATATATATATATATGTGTGATCTGTGAATAAAAGATAAGCGTTATAGTTATACCGCTTATCAACTATAATTCTGTATTTTGATCTGTGATGATTCATTGTGTTGCACTATTGTGTTAAACCCCTGGACCACGCCATACACACACAAATATGGACTTCACGAGGAAATCGGTTAAGTCACAGATGATTTAAAATTGAAATTTTTGAAATTGAAATTTTAATTTCAATTGATTTTGGGAATGGATTTGGGTTAAATGTTAGAGCTTTTGAAAAGGTGTTTTCAAAGATAAAAGCTATTTTGAATAACTTGGTAAAGTTTCAATTTAAATATTTCAAATTTTGTAATTGAATTCCATGATTGGAAATTATGGTTAAAGATGTTATAAATGTGTTTATATGAAGTCAAACCATTTTAAAAGTATAATTTTGAGAATTTGTATTTAACCCAAAGACTTTAACTCGTATAAATGAATCAGATTTTCCGAAATGAAAACTATTTGTTTTCGAATGATAAAAGCTTTCATATATAAGAAATGAAATTCCAATTTAAGTTAAAGGAATTTCAAGTTTGAATTGAAAATGGTTTTCTAAGTTATGAGTGAATTGTTTTTGAAAGCTATGAATTGAATCTGTTATTTTTAACAGATTTAAAATGATGATTTGTTTAAACCATTCGAAATGGAATTGTTTTGAAAGCTATCAGTTGAATCTTTATTTTAAATATTTAATGAGTTAATCCAATTGAAATGGAAATTGATTTGAAAATCTATGAATAGATCTTTGTGAAACTGGGTGAACTTTGTGAGATGAATCTTTTTGTAAAAGATTAAAATGGTAATTTGTTTAAACCATTTAAAAGAGAAATTTGGGTAATAAGTTGTGACTTAACTGAAATCCCATATCCATATGTTTTAAAATATTTCGCTCATTATTCGGTTTAGCCGGGAGAGGACCTTTGTGTCACATAACCCATTCCGAATAATGATACGTCGTATATGGATAGCATTTGAAGACCGGGTGTTTGCGAGAACGATAGGATAACCTATCGATTGTCTTTGCACTGAGTTGCTCCGGTATAGAGATTCCCTAAGTGATGGGAAATCCGATCGGGATTGTGAATACCCGGATTGCAAGGGCTTCTTTGGAAGTGCCTTCGGTTCTGTTCGAACCCGGTACAGACTTGTATGGTTACATTTCTGACATTACACTTTGAGATATAAAGCTGATTTCTTTCAAATACATTTCTGTTGGTGGCGGAGAATTTATTCTCTTAGCTTAACACCCTTCTCTGAGACGTACGAGCTCAGAGGTTATGTAGTTGAAGGTTATCAGCGATATACTCCCAATTTGGTAATGTGGCATGCTCAGTGTTGCTGTGTGTTGATGATCATTTATTGATCATTTGTTGATCAAAGAGTGGCTTTGTGAAAAAGCGTAGCTTTGTGGACGAGACCTCATCGAACCTCACAGACCGAAAATGGTCGAAACAGGAATGATGCGGCAAGGTTATGAGGGTCGTGCCCTTTAGGGTATGTCATTTCCTTCTGGAAAAGGGTGGTATCATGGTATGGAGCCCAGATACTTACTCATGTGGACACACTTTATTTATTATGTGTGATGTTGGTGTAGAGATCTCGGATAAAGGTCCCAAAGGACCGAGGAATGGCATATTCGTGTAGTAGTTACCTATTCCCAGAGGTAACCCGGCCTTGTGTTGGCAGAGAGCCAGGTTGGTTCTCGGGACGTCCATCCAGAGGCGGACCCATTGACAGTGGGAAGTTCCTTAGCCTGACCATTTGTTGGAAATCCAATTTCCAATACGAACCCTGTACGGTTTTAGTTGTAGAACCTGCCATTTACTTATGGTGGTCACCACTGTTTAGATGGTAGCTATAGTTGGCATAGTTCGGAATGTCTATGCTGGCTAAGATTAATATTATACTTTCGAAATGTTTTCCACTATGCACTAATAATAATATAAAAAGAGTTTTATTGCGTAGTAAGCATGTTTGACTATCATAAGAAGAAATCTCCTCCAATTCTGCGTTTGCATTGTGTGTGTGGCGGGAGGTCTTATGGTAGTTTCATTTTCCAAAAAGCATTGCGAATGTCTTTTACTTCCTTTTGTTGTTTGTTTAAAGATAAACTGTTTTTTTTTCTCATACCAGTCCCATGACTGACTCGGAGTTTATTGTTCCCTTCCTAAACTCTGGGTGCCCACAATTTTCTACACGGGTAGTCTAGAGTTGGGGTTTTCAGATATTCAGGTTTAGTAGATTATCTGGAGCTAGTTCACTTCATCAGAGTGGATGACTGCACTTGCTTATCTTTGTGCATCGTGATGGTGGTTCGAGCTTGATATTGGAGTTGTTAGACTCATTCTCTTTTGAGGATCATTTGGAGTTATCACTTATATTTTCCGCTGTATCATTATTTATCTCTGATATTACTGTGTATTATTGATATCATTGTTGTATATCATTCTGGATATTGTATTCATTGGAGTTGTATATGATATCATTGATTTCTTTATTCCGCTGTGTTGTTATACTTACTGTGTTATAAGCTATGGGGAGCCAGATTCAGCGTTTGAATCTACGGCATTTTGAGTACAAGTGAAGTACGGGTCGAAGGCCGAGTTTTTGGATCTTCACATTTGGTATCAGAGCTGAGGGTTAAACTTTAGCTTAGTAGTATAACACATTAAGTAGCTCATTAGAGATAGGGTGAAGTATACCCTAGAATGAGTATCTCTAAGATATCTATCTGTATACCTCAGTAAATTCTCTTACTATCCACTGATAGTAAGTATGAGTGAAAGAAGAGGATGAGATAGGGGATAGGGGAATACCACCACGAATTGGTCAATATCCTGTAACAACAAGGAAACAACCTTTTCTCTATCAATCTCTTTTGTTCAGCGTTACTTTTCTCAATTCTTCGATGATTTTTGGTAGATCCAGAAAGAAGATTCGATATATTAATATGGGACATAAACTCCAAATAAGTCAGAATTGTTTGTTTGGATGTATTGGTTGCCTTGTTTGCTTTGGTTGCTATGGTTGATAGGTATACTTTGGTTTTAAAACTAAAAGTTTTGAAATTATATATCTGTCTATTTTTGGGTCCGGATATATTCTACGAATGGTTAGTTATCCCTTCAAACTAACCGATATCACTCCATATTTCGTAGATCTGGATAATTGAGTTAATTTGAGAGAGGATGAAGGAAGCTCAGTCTAGAGAGAAGAGTTACATAGATAAGAGGCGTAAGGACTTAGAATTCTCAGTTGGAGATAAAGTTTTCATCAAGGTATCACATATGAAGGGTGTGGTACGATTTGGAAAGTCCAGGAAGTTAGCCCCAAGGTATGTAGGTCCATTCCGGATTATAGAGAGGATTGAAAAGCTCGCATACTGAATAGAGTTGCCGAGCAGTTTGGCAGGTGTCCATAATGTATTTCATGTATCTCATCACCGCAAGTATATGCATGATCCAGAGACTACTATTCCTCCGACAAAATTGGAAGACTTAGTGATATAGCCTAATTTTACTTTTGTTAGATAACCAGTTCAGGTGGTAGCTAGAGATGATAAAAGATTACAGAATAAGACAGTCGAGGTTGGTGAAAGTTCAGTGGAGCGATAATGAGAAGGACTGTACTTGGGAGACAGATGACAGAATTAGAGATACTTATCCTGATCTGCTTTAAGGGTATGTCTATATTAGATTTATATAGATAGTAGCTAGTCAGTTAGACTAGTATGGTTGTTAGGTGTTGTTACAGATGATTGCTATGTTTAGTATTTAGTCCTTACTGAATTTTGAGGATGAAATTCTTTAAGAGGGGGAGCCTGTAACATCCCTAATTTTTGATAACATTATTCAGAAGATTTAATTAGATAAATTAAATAGAATAATGAGGATAAGGAGGTTGAAATTTGATTAATAACATAATAGGGCCATGCTTATTAACGAAGTAATTAGGCTTTAAATTGGTTTAAAGGTTAATTAAACAACACATGGGCATATTAGTAAATTAGCCAATTAATTATACACGGCTATTACTTCTCCTTTATGTCCATTAACGTTTCATTTTTCTCACGGTCACAAAAAACTAAAACCTAAATCAAAGCCAACCATTACCAAAGAGGAAAAGAAGGAATTTTTAATCTAAAGCCAAAGATCAAGCTAGGAAGGATTAATCAACAATAAATCTCAAATTCCTTATCAAATCTAAGGTGAATAATAATTCTTACCATCTCTCTTTGGTTTTATAATCATGTGATTTCAGATTTGAATATTTATTTTGTTTCCATGAGATATTGGATGATGATATGCTAAAAGTTATGAATTGTATGATTTAAACAATTATTTAAATGCACAAATTCGTATGGTTTTAAGAGTAAAACCGTGAGATATTGATTTTGAAATGCCATGGAAAAATTTTATGTTAAGTAAAACACGATTTGGAGATGGGTTTTGATTTTCGGAATTTTCCAAGCTATGGAAATTTTACTATGAATTTTTAATTGAAAATATGATACGATTGGGTTAAATATTTATTTTGTGAATTTCAGGAAGAAATCAGGTTTGAAAATTTTAATATGTTTGATTTCTTGATTAATTCGAATTTCTGTGATTTTTGAGGATTTTTTCCAATTAATTTACTAAGGGAAATAAATTATTTTGAAAGAAGGGATTTTCTACAAATGTTGATTTTGTTATATGGAAAGACTTTAATTTTAAAATCCTTTGATTATATCCGAATAAATGCGGAAGTTTTAGTGGAAAAGTATTTGAAAAGTTTAGAGTAGCAAATCAAGGAGTTATAAGTGGTAGGATTAATTATAAGTAATTACCATTTTTTGATATAAAACATCTTTTCAGAAAAAGGGAGGTTCTGCCTATTTCGGGAGGAATACCTTTCGACTCCTTTACCTCCGCTATCTTAGTCGAAACCATCAGTGTCGAAACCCATAAAGCCGGAACCAAGGCACATGGTATCAATGGAAATTGGTACGAAGTGTGTTGGTAACAGAACGGAAGGTAGGGTGTCGGAAGCTATGCTTTCATCATAGTAGAAACCTTAGCTTGTTTTCTAAACCTAATTTCCTGCTTTGATTTATTTAAAATTTTCAATATAGTCGAAAGCTAGGCTTTCGATAGGAATTTTACAAGTAGCTTTCGAAGGGTTTCTTTTTCTTTAAGTAAAAGCTTACAAAAGGGGGTTGGTTTCGACCTAGTCGAAGCCTAGCCACTACTCTACCTTTCGACCATTTTGTCCAATAATGCTTTCGAAGAGTTACCTTTGTTTTTACTTTAAACCAAACCCTTTCTCAATTGCTTTTGAAAGGGTTGTGGTTTTGAAGGAGACGGAGTTGAAAGGGGGTTTCGACCCAGACCTTCGAAGTTTTGATTTTTATAGTCTTTTGCATTCGAACTAGATGGCTCCGACACCAATCAATTTTCCCCAAACTAATATATGTTGGTTTCGAAAGAGATACTTTCGTATATAACCATTTTGACCCAAATGATTTTTAGGAGTAAACCCAATGCTTTCGAAAGGGGTAATTTCATTTGTTTCGAAGCTCTATATTTTAAAAGATGATTCGATACCATCGAAAGGTATAATAGTTCTCGCAAGAGAATGTTTATTAAGGGCTTTGAAAGGTATGTATTCAATGTTTTGAAAATCGACCTTCGCTTTCGAAGGGAAGCTATCCAGAGGTTTCGAAAGAGATGTTTTTGGTTTCAAAACATAAACCCAATCTCAATTTAAAGTAATAACCATGGCATGAATAAAGATTTTGAAATGTTATTCACTTTGTTATTAACCCATAACTGTATTTTAGGAAAAGGGCAGAATAACCAGTTAGGTTGATCCAGTAGTGAATATAACTTAACAGATGTTAAAATAATAATTAATTAAAGATATTGGCAGGGGCCAATAGGTTTGCAGTAAGCCCATGAAAACTGTATGATATTGGCAGGGGCCAATAGGTTCATAGTCAGCCCATGAAAACTATGATTTGATATTGGTAGGGGCCAGTAGGTTTGTAGTTTGCCCATGAAAACTATATCTTGATTAAGATATTCGCAGTCAGCCAATAGGTTCCTATTTAGCCCATGAAAACTAGGATAAGAAATAAGATATTAGAGTCACCAATAGGTTCTTAGTGATCCCATGAAAACAAAGTAATTGGACAGCCAGTTCTTAGCATTTTAACAGGTTAATAGTAATCCTAGAATCTAAAATTGAGACAGATAGTCAGAATGAATGAGGATGAGTTATCCAGAATTAATTTAATTGTTTTGCATATCATCATAGTGTTTTGAAATACTATGTTTTTAACCATCGTGGATGCATGATGTGCACGTAAATGTGCATATTTTTACCACCATATTTAATCTATTTAAATTAAATAAATGATCATATTGGGTATTTTAACTTGTTTAAACCAAAATTCAAATTACTTCAAATCGTCACATATTCATCTTCATCCAGGGGCAAAATGGTCATTTTTGTGCACATATTAATTTTCTAAAATTTAATTGAAAATTTCTATGTTGCTTTGTAGGAATTTAAATTCATATACAAGTGGTTTCATGAAGATATATGCATGCACAAAGAAGATATGAAGGAATGGAGATGGAAATAATTCAAAGTGATGATCATGGAGGACCTCACTTACCCACCTACCTTAATGTACACTTAGGAGCTAATGCACATGCTAAAAGGCCATTAAATCTTCATGCACACTTAATGGATGATTACTTGAAGCTAATGATTACTTGGTGGCCACAGTACCTCAAGGATATTTTTGGAATTCCATAAAAAATGATATAGGGCTTCATACATGTATAAATACCCCTTATCTTCATGTAGTTCGCTCTCTTCCCTTAGTCTCTCTTAGGCCCTCTTCTCTTTAGTTTAGTTTAGGATCAAATAAAAGGAGTCTCTCTTTCTCTTTTCCATGGCTACTTAGCCATTTTTATTTTCATGTAACTTTCCTTTTTTTATGCAATGTTAATTAGTGCTCTCTTTTCTTTTACATGCTTCTTTTCCTTTCTTGTTAGTAGTTAGTTTACTTTTCATGCAAGTAGATTAGTGTTCATTTCTTTTTACTTAGCTTTTCTTTTCATTTTGCTCTCTTTTTCCTCTTGTTTATTTCATGTTGTTTTCTACATTTGTTGATTTGATAACAAATATGAGAGGCTAATCCCTACAATTTAGGGGTAATGAAGCTCTCTAGTATGTAGATGCAACATTTTGATGTTTATGCTCTCTTTTTGTGCTTAATGAAACATTTGAAGTGGTTTAACTTGTTGTTTTTTGATTTGAATTTGATAGCTTATATTGTTGACACCAAATAGGCTATGCTTAAACAATCACAAACAATAATTACCTCTTTATCTACATACGATGATGGTAATGAAGTGATTGTTGAAATTAAAATTTGATGACCTATATTTCTAAACAATAGTTAATAGACGATGCTTAAAATAGATTTTGCTTTCAACTTTGTTGTCATATTTCATGAGAGTTAAATGTGTATTAGTGGTTGTGTTATGGTTTGATGGTTTATATTGGGTTAATTAATAGCACAAATATACCATACTTATGATAAGCACGCCAACTAATCTCACTAATGACCAAAAGAGAGATCATAATTTCATAATTTGTGTAACTATATGATCTAGAGAGTGGAATTATCCCTAAATTGTCATTTAACTTTTATATTTTTATCTATTTTTCTTTTGCTAGTTTTTTTAGTTTTCTTATATTTCTAGTTTAATTCACTCTCGACTTCGGTATAATTTGATTGAATAGAGATTTAAAATCAACAATTCCCTGTGGATCGACCCGTACTTACCACATACTGGAATTGTATGCCGTGCGCTTGTGATAAATTTTAATTTGAAATTTATCGGCGATTTTCTAATCCGATAGAAAATTCGTCGTTAAACAAGTTTTTGGCGCCGTTGCTGGGGAATTTGTCTTTGATTTTAATTTCTATTCTTCGAATTAGTTGTTGTGTGATTTTTGAGTGTTTACATCTTGTGTGTGTTTGCATTTAAAAAAATTCTAAAAAGAATTTTTGTTATGTGTTTGTTTCTTGCACTTGTTTATGTGTGTGTTTGCATTTGTGTTTTTCTATTTGGCATTAGCATTTATATTTTTAAAATAAAAAAAATTATTCCATTCGATTTTCCATTTCATTTACAATTTTCTTATTTTACAACTTTCAAAAAGAAAAAAAAACTTTACATTGCACATTTCTGTGCACTGTTCACTGTGAATATACAGTGAAAACTCTACTTGCTTCTTGCCCCTGCACATACTACTCAGCCCATTCAACAGCCTTCCCTGTTACAACCTTCATACTACAACCTCTGTTTACACTTCATACTACAACCTGTTTACACTTCATACTACCCCTATTCAAACTTCACAACACAAACATCACCACTTAAGACCCCCCCCACTGCTGCTACCTTTTCCCCTAAATCATCCCTGCCAGAGCAAACACTTCAACAAACTTTCCATAGCAATGCTTGCTCTCCACTACATTCAGTACATATATACACTGCATACAGACATTTTCGGCATACATACACCCTTCATCATTGCCAACTGCCTGCTAGTCCATTAACCTGTTGCCACACTCCACTTCCTCCAGCAACAACAGTCACCACCACCAAACATATTCATTTCCAGCCACCACCAAACATCTCCAACATCTCCAAATTACATATTCATTCAGCCATACATACATATACAGTTTCTCCAACATTTCCAGCCACCACCAAACAACTACAACAGCCACCATCCTTCTGCAAGCCACTGCACATACTCACACCCACTCCACACTTTCAACAACATTACAACATCATAACTCCACTACCATCCCTGTCCACTTGTCCCTGATACACTGCCTGAAACAACACATACACAGCCATTCCTTTCCCATCACAGTGCATGCACCATCCCCTCGACATCTACATACTTTCCTAACAGCCAACAACTCTTTCCATACGACTACATTTAACTCGACATCTACATACGACTGCCATAAACTATTCCTAACAACAAGCTTCATCCCACATAATCAACTTCTGCCCATTCCATATCACTAATACTTCCTTCCAACCCAAAAATACAGCAGTGCAACCCACTAAAGTCGCTGCTGTTCACTCTGCCTCATTACCAATAGCTGCTTCATCATTCACCACTCACCGTTTCATTGATCAAAACAAATACCATCCACCTTCTTTCAAATAACATTTGCTGCCTCCATCATCCTTCTGTCACACCAGAGACATACATACAAGCACTTCCTTCTTCATCTTCTATAACAAACATACCTTTGCCACTGCCTCACATCGTCACTGCCACACAGCAGCACTTCAATCCATCACCATTCATCCTACAACATCTATCAACTTGACATCCCTTGCAAATTCCTCCACCACGCCAACCATTACAACATTCAAACTTCAACTTCATTTGCCACTCCAATATAGACCAACAATTACAACATACAAACTGCTGCTCAAACAAACGCTGCTGCCACCAAGTCAAACTACAGATCAACTCCAGCTGAAACAACTCTTTCATCACTTATCATCACTTCAACCTTTACCATAGCCTTCCACGACTGCCTATTCCTCATCCCTGTTATCCGCCTTCCCAGCTACAACCCACCACAAAACAGCCTGACAACCCGATTATCAGCTCCCACTACCAAAACTCCTCAACATTGCACGACACTTCAACCAGAACCCCACTGCAAATTGAAACCAAAAACGACAACGATTCGAACCCATTCAACCACCTCCTCACAGCCGTGAATCAAAACCTACTACTTCAATCCCCTCGTACTTGCGACATCACAAAATCGAACTGACCCAAACCATCGAATCACGAAATCACAACCCTGCACTTTCAAAGTCGAATCCATGACCACACAGAGCTCGCGATTCAAATGAGATTCGTGATTTGAACAAAAAAAAAAATTGGGTCGCGATTTGAACAGATGAGAAAAGGATTATTTTGGTCTTCAGTTTTGTTTTAATGAGTTATTTGGTTTTGTTTTAAAAAGTGGTATTGGGCTTGTGTGGATCGAATCGGGCTTAACTGTTAACTTGGTTTTGTTTAATTTTTTTTTGGTTGTTTATATTTTTGTCTTTTAAATGTAATTAAAAAAAACACATTTTCTTTTGTTTACTTTGTTTTGTCTAATTATTTTAGCTTCTTTTCTTTACTTCGTTTTAAAAAAAAGTGTTTTCTTTTTTTTACTTTAGTTTTGTTTTAATTTTTTGTTTTTCATCCTTATATATATAAAACAAAAACAAGTTTCTTTCCTCCATTTGTTTTGTTTTGTTTCATTTTATTTTAACTTGTTTTGTTTTGATTTGTTTTAGTTTCTTCTTTGATATAAAAAAATAACTATAAAAAAAGAAAATTGTATATACCTTGTTTGAAATTTTCAGGTTGTAGGTAGCAGAAGAGCTTGCTAAAAATAAATTACTTTGCTTGCTTGCTTTAAAAAATATATTTGCCGCTTTAAAATAAATTGCTAATAAATTATGCACGCTTCGGTATTGTGCTCTTAGTCCTTGTTTTTATTGGTTTTGCATTGTTGGTTGCTTGCATTTACAAAAAAAAATCAAAAACAAAAATCCATTCGTAGTTGCATTATTAATACACGTTTAATTTTCGGCTTTGCATTTTATTCTAGAATTTTGGTTAATAATGGTTAGATATCGATAACACTTAATTGTATATTAACAAGTTGTCTTCTTTCGGCAATTTAAATCCTTGGTGTCTAGGCTACGGCAGAGCAATAATCAGTTATAAATATTACGGTGATTCGTAAATATTATACTGAATTGTTTCTCTGAAGGTACTTAAACCTTCGGCTGCATTGCTACGGTGATTCGTAGTGCACCGATAACTCCTGCCCGTTACCTGGCTGAGAACTATCTTGTTGATTTAAGACAAAGTGTGATTATACAATTTTGGGTTAACTTAGGATAAATCATTTGTAAATAGGCCTTGCATTCATTTAATTGCATTAGTTCATGCATATTTAAAAAAAAAGAATTTTCAAAATTCAAAACTAAAAAAAATTGTAAATATTCCTTTTCTTTTTCTTTGAAATATTTAAATCCTTTTCCTTTGAAATTTCAAAAATCTAAAAATATTTGGAAAAATATAAAATCTTTTCAAAAACAAAAAAAATTGAAAAACCAAAATACAAAACAAAAATCAATTTTCCATTTTGAAAAAAAATAAATTCTGTTTGTAAATATTTTTCCTTTATAAAAAAAATAATTGTTGAAAATGTCCGAGTTTCCTTTTCCTTACTCACTAGAATTTTACAATAGCTGTGAAAATCAATATAATCCATATGATTTCACTCCAAATTCGTATGGATATTTTAACGACAACTATTCTATAAACAATTTGAACTTTGAACAACAAAGTTTTCAAAATGATGAATAACCCTCAACTCTTGAAAATAGCATTTCATTTTTACTTGAATTCTCTACACAACAAAATCAAAGTATAAATGATTTTGTAATTCATATTTGTGTAATAACTCGAGTCAAGGATTTCAAAATTTGAATTCAATTCAAAATTCAAACGATTTCGATTATAACCCATGCCAATTCAATTTCGAACTCCAAAATGAATTTCAAACTCAAAATGAAAATGGAAACAACTTTTCAAACGAATTTGGCAATGGGAATAATCTTAACCACGTTACGATTGAAAATCTTTGTTCTCAACAATTTCGAAGTGAAAATCCTTATGCTAATAACTATAAATTAGATTTTGTTGAGCAAATGGACGAAATCTACAATGATCACATGGATTTGTTGTTCAAAACATATATGAAACAACGTAAGAAACAAAACCAAATCCCAACATGTGACGAGTCAAATGATAATCCATCTTTTACCCAAGTCGACGATTTTCAAACAACAACTTTTGAAACTGAAAATGATGATCTTAATGAAGTTGTTGAAAACATGGTAATTGAGTTGGATTTCAATTCTTTTGAGGGTGAGAAACTCGATTTAAGATTCGATCTTCCTTTTCCCGATTTTGAAATTTTGAACACAACAACTTCGGATTTTGAACTTGACACATGTAATAAAGTTGTTGATAATTCAATAAAGGAAGATGAATTCAATGAACACGATTTCTTTGGACTTTTCAAAAACGAGTTGTCGAATTTTGAAGGGGAAGATTTAAATCATCATTTTGATTTTGAAATAAATAATTCTGAAGAATTTTTCAATGAAGAGCTTGAATTTCAATTTGGTGAAAATAAACTTGAATTTCAACCAATTGTTTTATCGACCCCAAAAATCATCGAAAAGGAAACAACTTATACGATTTTTAATAAAACGACATTCGTTTTTCCAAATCAACGTTCAACTTTGAAATCTTTTCCGGTTTGGTTTTCTGCGCTTAAGCTGTGTCTCGCATACTTGACGAGACAAATGAATCGGTCTTTGGAAGACTGTTTCATTTACTTTTTGATGATATACTTTTTGATCTCGTGTAAATACCGTTCATTTTCGTATAAATAAAGGCCATTTTTATTTTTATTTTTCTCCTTTCACTTGGGTTGACTGTGGGGACACAGTCAAAATCAAGTGTGGGGGGAGACTCATCTTCTTTCTGATTTTTCATGATTGATTTTTCATTTTTCTTCCAAAACTCAAAAAAAAAACAAAATTTTGTTTTTAACATTTTGATTTATTTTTAAAGAAACACTATAGGATAAATATACGGTTTTGGTTAATTAAAGAGAAACTTTTGAAAATTTATTTGTCTAAACAAAAATAAAAATGAAGTTTGATTACAAATAACGATGGTTTAACTAGTATATAGGAAGGTTCATACGTGTTAATTATGAAATATCCTAATTGAAAATCTTTGTTTTAAAAAAGTGGTGAATTCAAATAAAAGGATATAACATTTTTTCGTCTTCTAAGTTAAATGGTGCTAAGATGATTTTGCAAAACTCTCTCTTCAAAAAAAATATTTGTATATATGTATATAATTTTTATTAACACCTAGAGTCATGTGTTCACACTCGTGTGCTCACTCGCCATGCTCTGTACCCTTCTCACGTAAGCCCGAAAGGCAGTGCACGATCGGTATATCTGACCTCAGTTTATTTGAGTTAGGTGTGTGTATATAAAAAAAAATTCTTTTATTAATAACGCCTACAGCCGATAAGTGTTCACACTTGTGTGTTCACTCGCCATGCTCTATATTCCCCTCACATAAGTCCGCAAGGCAGCGCACGGGTAATATATCTGGCCTTAGTTTATCTGAGTTAGGCATATGTAAATATTGTAAATATCAATAAAACTTTCAAAAAAAAATAGAGAGAGTAAGCAAATGAAATCCAAGCACTATTTTAACTTATTTGATTTGACTTGTTATTGAAAAGAAATGAAAATACCACTTTGATAAACTTTGATAATCGACTAAGGATCTATTTCATAGTTACACTGTGTTATCAAACAAAACAACGAGTTAAACTATAATATATTTGCTCTGATAACTTTGTTTTTATTGGAAATTTTGACAGGTAAAAGGTCTTAAATTTCTTGATAATAATCAAAACTTATATCTAACTTATTTGTGTCGATTTAAAAGTGAATCCTTCATTGTAAATATTTTCAAAAACTCGCATTCATCTCTTTGTAAATAAATCTTGCATTTTGTAAATATTTTCATCCTGCATTTGGATTTTATGGGTAGTATCCACTGAAAACTCTCACGAGACAATACTCGTCCTACTGGGGACACCCAGAGGTTTAACGGCTTGTTGCATACGCTCAATGCAATCGTGTTTCCTACGAAAACGGATTTATCTTAGTTTTTGTTCTTTTTTCGAGGGCGAATAAAAAGATAAGTGTGGGGGTATTTGATGTGCACGTAAATGTGCATATTTTTACAACCATATTTAATCTATTTAAATTAAATAAATGATCATATTGGGTATTTAACTTGTTTAAACCAAAATTCAAATTATTTCAAATCGTCACATATTCATCTTCATCCAGGGGCAAAATGGTCATTTTTGTGCACATATTAATTTTCTAAAATTTAATTGAAAATTTCTATGTTGTTTTGTAGGAATTTAAATACATATATAAGTGGTTTCATGAAGATATATGCATGCACAAAGAAGATACAAAGGAATGGAGATGGAAATAATTCAAAGTGATGATTATGGAGGACCCCACTTACCCACCTACCTTAATGTACACTTAGGAGCTAATGCACATGCTAAAAGGCCATTAAATCTTCATGCATACTTAATGGATGATTACTTGAAGCTAATGATTACTTGGTGGCCACACTACCTCAAGGGTATTTTGGGCATTCCCCAAAAAAATGAATTAGGATTTCATACATGTATAAATACCCCTTATCTTCATGTAATTAGCTCTCTGCCCTTAGTCTCTCTTAGGCCCTCTTCTCTTTAGTTTAGTTTAGGATCAAATAAAAGAAAGCTCTCTTTCTCTTTTCCATGGCTACTTAGCCGTTTTTATTTTCATGTAACTTTCCTTTTTTTATGCAATGTTAACTAGTGTTCTCTTTTCTTTTACATGCTTCTTTTCCTTTCTTGTTAGTAGTTAGTTTACTTTTCATGCAAGTAGATTAGTGTTCATTTCTTTTTACTTAGCTTCTCTTTTCATTTTGCTCTCTTTTTCCTCTTGTTTATTTCATGTTGCTTTCTACATTTGTTGATTTGATAACAAATATGAGAGGCTAATCCCTACAATTTAGGGGTAATGAAGCTCTCTAGTATGTAGATGCAACATTTTGATGTTTATGCTCTCTTTTTGTGCTTAATGAAACATTTGAAGTGGTTTAACTTGTTGTTTTTTGATTTGAATTTGATAGCCTATATTGTTGACACCAAATAGGCTATGCTTAAACAATCACAAACAATAATTACCTCTTCATCTACATATGATGATGGTAATGAAGTGACTGTTGAAATTAAAATTTGATGGTCTATATTTCTAAACAATAGTTAATAGGCCATGCTTAAAATAGATTTTTCTTTCAACTTTGTTGTCATATTTCATGAGAGTTAAATGTGTATTAGTGGTTGTGTTATAGTTTGATGGTTTATTTGGGCTAATTAATATCACAAATTTACCATACTTATGATAAGCACATCAACTAATCTCACTAATGACCAAAAGAGAGATCATAATTTCATAATTTGTTGAACTATATGATCTAGAGAGTGGAATTATCTCTAAATTGTCATTTAACTTTCATATTTTTATCTATTTTTCTTTTGCTAGTTTTTGTTAGTTTTCTTACATTTCTAGTTTAATTTACTCTCGACTTCGGTATAATTTGATTGAATAGAGATTTAAAATCAGCAATTCTCTGCGGATCGACCCGTACTCGCCACGTACTAGAATTGTACGCCGTGCGCTTGCGGTAAATTTTAATTTGAAATTTATCGGTGATTTTCTAATCCGATAGAAAATTCATCGTTAAACAATGCAGGAGCATAGTATATGGTTTTATATATGTTTTAGGATACTAGTGAGAGGAAAACACGTTCCGCTAAGCGGCATGGTCTCACTAGATATCCAAATGGTTTGAGATGGTGAATTATTATTCATACCAGGCTTTATGTCAGACTCGAATTTTTGTTTTTCCCTTAAACTCTCGGGTACTCAATTGATTTTTCGTAGGTTGAGAGTTAAGGTTTCCAGGTGTTCTTTTAGCCGAATAAAGCTTCTAAGGACGTGCATGAGGCAAACTTGTTATTATGGTTCTTTTTATTTCTGTTGTGTGTTTTGTTTGTAAAGGCAAATTGTTTTCTTGCTTATCTATATACTCTAATCTCCCAAGGGGGCATCTTCATATGTCGCTCTTGGCGTATTTTGTAATAATTATATGTTATTTGAATGTGGTTTGCGAATTGGGATTATGTAATCAATTTGGAATATTTTGAAATGAAATGTGGAATTTGTTTTGTTGCTTAATTTTTTTTCATATTCTTATGTTTCTGTGTATCAATGTATCTAATATCACCGTGTTTGGCCACTGAGGATTAATAACTATGGATGGTTGCAGCATCCGTAGCCGTTAGTTTGGGCATCCAAGCAGGAGATGTTACAATTAGGTATCAGAGCATAGGTTTACGAAACTTTAAAAGAAACTTAAACCTAAAAGATTTTTCAAACATAATACAATGAATAAGATAATAAGATTGGGGTTTGGGTTAACGCTATAATAACATACTTGTATTTGATATATGTAGTTGTATATAAAAGTATGTATACCCCACTCTCTTAGACCGTTCTTTTGTATCTTACTAAGGCCTATATGCAAATTTACGAGAAATGAGATATGGAAGTAGGAAACGGAAGAGGAAATCTCGGTGGAGGAAGTACCATGACTAATGGAAATGCTCGACCCACTACCAGGAGAAACCCAGGTCGACCGGCTAATGCTAGTAACCAAACTACTGAAGCCAATGTTGGTGCTGGAAATCTACCAGTAGATATGGGGGCGATGTATCAGTTCTTAGCAAATCCTAGGAACTTCGTGGAAAGTTTAAATCTTCCTAGGGGCATCGAACCAAATCCTGAACAAATCACGGCACTACGGGAAGTCCAAGCTCCAAAGAATAAAAAGGAACTGCAAAGTTTAAATGGAAAAGTTGCAGCGCTAAGTCAATTTATCTTAAAAGCTACCGACAAGTGTATACCATTCTTCGATGCACTGAAGAAAGGAAAGAAGAACTTCGAATGGAGTGAGGCTTGTCAAACAGCATTCGAAGAACTGCTACGGCATATGGAGGCTTTGCCAATCCTATCAAAACCCATGGATGGAGAAGACTTGTTCATTTACTTAGCAATCTCACCCTATACATTGAGCGCCGCTATGGTGCATGAAGACGCAAAAATCCAGTGACCCGTGTATTACATTAGCAAGCGGTTCGTTGGAGCAGAGAAAAACTATCTGAAACTGGAAAAGCTATCGTATTGCCTCTTGATCGCATCTAGGAAGTTACGGCCGTACTTTCAGGCTCATCCAATTAAAGTGTTGACTGACTAGCCCCTGAAGCAAGTGTTATACCGACCGAAAACTTCCGGATGACTACTTAAGTGGAATATAGAGTTGAGTCAATATGATATCACATACCACCCA
The DNA here is from genome assembly GCA_030737815.1 of Allium fistulosum. Lineage (NCBI taxonomy): Eukaryota > Viridiplantae > Streptophyta > Magnoliopsida > Asparagales > Amaryllidaceae > Allium > Allium fistulosum. The sequence goes on from CM060904.1 coordinate 923,762,568, forward strand.
AGGAAAGCCATCAATAGGCAAGCGTTAGCCGACTTCATCGCTGAATTTACTATATGGGATGGCGAGGGAGCGGTTAGAAGTAGACATGCAATGGAAGCTCTTCATCGACAGTGCATCTAACAACCTCTATTCGGGAGCGGGAGTAGTGCTTGAAACCCATAAAGGGTGAGCCATTAGCTACACTTTGCACTTGGAATTCCCTGCTACAAACAAGGAAGCGGAATACGAAGCACAGATTGCTGGACTGAAAGTTGTGAAAGAACTCAAGATAAAATCTATTCACATATACAGCGACTCCCAACTGGTCGTCTGTCAAGTAAAAGGGGAGTACCAGGCACGTGGCGAGAATCTTTCCCCGTACCTGTCCAAAGTACAAGAACTACTAAGCGACATCGAACACTACACTATAACTTACATTCCTCGAGAGAAAAACACCAAGGCAGATTATTTGGCTAAACTGGCAAGTTTTGGAGAAGCTCAGTCATTGGGACTAGTCCCAGTTAAAATTTGAACCAACCCAAGCATAGACGAAATGGACATCGACTAGATCCTCGAAATCATCGTCGAACCAGATACGTGGATGACACCGATAAAGGAGTATTTACTTATAGGGACTCTTCTAACTGACCGGAATCAACGGAAATAGCTTCTTCGAAAGGCACTGCGATTCACGATACAAGATGGAGTACTCTACCGAAGGGGATTCTCGACCCCCCTCCTAAGGTGCGTGTCCAATAATGAAGCTCGACGAATCCTAAGAGAAGTGCACAAAGGCGAATGTGGAGACCACACTAGGGGCAAACCCTGGCGAAGAAAGTCCTCCAATACAGATACTTCTGGCCACTAGTAAACCGCGATGCTGTAGATTACACCAGGAGATGCGATCGCTGCCAAAGATTCAAAAAAATTAAAAGAACTCCTTCAATAGAGCTAACATAGATGGTCAGCCCATGGCCATTCGCAATATGGGGAATAGACTTGATTCACATCCTACCGATAGCAAAAGGAGGAACCTAATATGCTATAGTTGTCATAGATTATTTCACAAAATGGGCCGAAGCGGAACCGCTAGCCACCATTATCACAAAGAAAGTCATTAACATTGTTAATAAAAACATTAATGCAGGTTTGGTATGCCACAAAAATTATCACTAACAATGGAACCCAAATCGAAAGCGTCGAGTTCAAAGATTTCTACAAATGCTTCCGGATTGAGAAAAGCTTCTTGGCAGTAGATCATCCACAAGTAAACGTGAAAGTGGAAGCAATAAACAAGATCATCAAATCCACCATCAAAAAGCGACTAACTAAAGCCAAGGGAAGCTGGGTTGATGAACTTCCACTCGCACTATGGGCTTACCGAACCACCCACAAAGCGGCAACCGGCCACACTCCATTCGCCTTGGCGTACGACTCAGAGGCAATGATCCCTGTTGAATTGGAAGTCCCCTCGCATCGAAGGCAAAACTTCAATCAAAAGCAAAATGAGCAGCTGTTATTCGAATCGCTATATATGATCGATGAAAGAAGGGAAGAAGCCGAGTTGAGAACCGCCGCCCACCAAAAAAGGATCGCACGGTATTTTAACTCCAAAGTTCACAACCAAATTTTCAAAGTGGGAGATCTTGTGCTCAAGCGAGTCTACCTCGTTCCGGGGGCCTTCGGATCAAACTGGGAAGGACCGTACATCATCAATCAGAAGCTAAGAGACGGAACTTTCAAGCTAACGACCGTCGACGGAATTCAAATTCCCAAGGCCTGGAATAGCGAATCACTTCGTAGTTACTTCGTTTGAAAACTGCTTCGCGTACTCTTTATTTTTCAGTAATAAAGCCGTCCCGGAATGCCGGGGGCATTGTAAATAGGCAAAAAATCTGCCCTACTTTCCTTAATAAAATTTGATTCTCTTTTTTGAACCGACAAAACTGTGTTCATAATAAATACCTGCCGGGTCGACGGAAGCAAATCGACTCAAACTACTGGACCAGCGGAACCCGATCCTTACCTTCTAAAAACCGGTGTTGCCCCAGCAACGTCGGGAAGACCCAAAACTTATGCTCCTTATGTTGCCCGGAGATAAGCAACACCGAGGAGCACCAAAAGCTACGCATTCCATATGCCACGCTAAAACTTACGCTCCTCGCGTTGCTTGGAGATAGGCAACGCCGAGGAGCACCCAAAGCCACGTATTCCATAAGCCGTGCCAAAACTTACGCTCCTCGCGTTGCCCGGAGATAGGCAATGACGAGGAGCACCAAAAGCCGTGCATTCCATAAACCACACCAAAACTTATGCTCCACGCGTTGCCCGGAGATAGGCAACGCCGAGGAGCACCAAAAGCCGCACATTGCATAAGCCGCGCCAAAACATACGCTCCTCGCGTTGCCTAGAGATAGGCAATGCCGAGGAGCACCAAAAGCCGCGCATTCCATAAGCCGCACCAAAACATACGCTCCTCGCGTTGCCCGGAGATAGGCAATGCCGAAGAGCACCAAAAGCTGCGCATTCCATAAGCCGCACCAAAACTTACGCTCCTCGCGTTGCCCGAAGATGGGCAATGCCGAGGAGCACCAAAAGCCTCGTATTTCGTATGTCACGCACTGACTCTTAAAAAACTTAAGTTCCCCACGTTGCCTGAAGATAGGCAACACCGAGGAACATCGTCGAAAAATCACGCTCCTAAAGCGTAAACTTCTCATGTTGCCCGAAGATAGGCAACGCCGAGGAGCATCAGAACCAAACTGACAGGCCATATCGATCCCGAACACCGCGCATCTCATAACCAACATGCCAACCACTTCTATGATTGGGAATAATGGGCATAACTCCAACAAAATTGAAGTGCTATAAACCCATGAGAAAGTTTCAACCGACGACACTTAATGATTAAAACTGCCCTCAGTTAACCCATGCAATGTGCTCCTCTCACTACAACAAAAAGGACTTTTTATAGCGTGTAAAAACCGCTATAAAAACTTTCTATAGCGATTCTATAATCGCCATAGATCAACATGTTGTAAAAAGTCTGGTAGATAATATAGCGTGTCATACTTGCAATGGAAAACGTATTTTTCTTGCCATCTAAAATAGGCCATATTGGTGAAACTGCTTTTCTATAGCATTATGAAACGTGCTATAGAACTTTTTATGATGCATTTTAGTTGCTATAAATATGTCGACATGCTATATTATTATAGCATTTGAACGCGCTATGGAATCATCGCGTCAACCTTTTATGACACATTGAAATGCTATAGAAAATTCATTACTATCTATTATAGCACCGTCTTATTGCTATGAAAACTATTTACTCTTTGCAAAATATTTTGTATAACACTAACATGATGCTATAGTATAACAAAGCTGAACAATTTTTCTTTTTATTGCATAGTTAGAACGCTATAAAAAATTTCTATTGCACATTTTTTGCTGCCATAACATTCAAAGCTTAACAATTTTCAATTCTACTTATATATTATAACTCAAAAAACCACATTCATCACATTAACATAAGTACACAAATTGAGTCATAAGCCAAATCACAAAATATATATATATATATATCCATAATATTTCATACATGAAGAATTAAACATAAATATTTGTGATAAAAATTAAACATAAGTACACAAATTGAGTCTAGCATACCAAAACGATACATACTAAAAATATTTTAATGACCGTCGATAAGCATGACCGATTTAAAGGAGAAAGAGTGCGACATCATGTATCAACCTCAAAAGCATCATACAACACCTGTGAAGAAGAAACACAAATCAAATTCAAAAGCAAAGAACAAATCAAACTAAAACTTCAAGGTTAAACAAAGCATAAGTACAGATTCAAGTTCCAGTTTTAGGTTTCAGATCAGATCAAAACCAAATGTCAGTTTCAAAGCTACTGATCAAAAGTTCAAAACCAAGTTTCCAGAATCAAAGCAACTTCTAGTTTTTAAATTTCCAAACAAAACTTCTCTGCTTAATCAACTTCCAGGTGAGCAAACTAACCCATTGATGCTTGAATCTGTTTATAAACTTGATGTCTGTGAAATAAAGTGATGAAATTGTGTTGATAGTCTGTGCATGCTTGTGTATATGTGTATTGGTGCTCTATTATAGGTTACAGGTTTTAAAACCTGATTAAAATTTCAAATCATTCCACTTACAAACAATTTTAAACCTTGATCTCTGAATGAAAGGTGTTTGTATGTGTATAACATCATTTCTAAAAATAGATTCAAGAGAAAATATCGAGTAAATATTTTGAAAATTTTAAATAACAGTAATAATCTAAATTAAGTCAAAATTCAATAATCAGGGATTCGTGTTTAGATTTCATATTCGAGTTCGTATTAGCAAATAATGATTTTTGATGGAGATATCATGATTTTTAATATAATGGTTGTTGAGATCTTGTGAGTTGAACAGAAAATATGATTCAACTATCGCCACTACTGCACCACCACTCTCCACCTTCTGCTCCTCTACCGAAATAGTTACCTACACACTACACTCCAACACATTGAACTGTACCACCTGGGCACACTACACTCCAACACACATAAAATCACACACACACTACACTATCAAACAGATGAATTTTTTTAAAAAAATTTGAAGCATTTTAAAGCATTTTTTATAAAAAAATGAATGTTATCTGGACTATGATTCAACTGAAATTTTGAAGCATTTTGAAGGCTATGCTACAGTTTACCTGGACTATGAAACGACTGAATATAAAAAATGCTTCAAAATTTCAGTATGAAATTACTGAAGTAACAAAACACATGAATTTTTTAATAAAAAATGGACTGATTGCTCAAAGTCAAGGATACAATGCAATGTGTAATACATGTAAAGTATATGAGCTAGAGTTAAAATGCAATGTGTAATAAATAATTACTGTAATTATAGTACACAATTTATCAGTGGGTAGATAGTATTCAACCAAATCAAAAAAGTTTCATATCTAAACAAAGCTTGAATTATACTTACTAGAAATCGATTCCATTATAACGTTCGCAGCAGGCCAAGCTATTTCTTTCACTTCTTTTTTTCATAGAGGTGTATTTGCATATTTCGCATTTGATATCTGAGTTTTATGGTTTGACTTAATTATAGATATAAAGTTAGTTGCCCTAAGAATATGAATTTGTTGTGTTTTGTGGTGGTAAAAAAGAAAAAGAAAAATTGGAACGTAAGTGTGAGTTTGTAACTAATAGACTCATTCTCACAATCATCAATACCTTTTACCTTAAAGATTGTAAACCATAAAACTTGCTCCTTAAGTTATTCACTTGTTATTCAACTTAGTCACAGGATCTTACCAAACTTGCTCCTTAGTTGTAGTCAGGGCCATTATTGGTATATCAAATTTCAGGAATTTCAAATTGCTAGAACTGAAGGTTTTTCTTAATACGGAAAATCGCCTAAAAAGTAGAGAGAAACTTGAAATTAGATATTTTTATCCTATAAACATTCAACCTTTTTCCAAACTAAAAAATTATACTACAAGAAATCCATATTTTGGAAAAGGTAAAAATCAGTAGACTATGACTATGCTAAATCTGAAATAAAATCAGGTTGCCCTCTACTCAACATGAATTTTAGATATTTATATCCATCACAGTTATATAGTTCAGCAAAGTACAATATATTTTAAGAGATCATGTTGGCAATGGTAACTTGAATATAATCCCTTAAAGGGGTAATGTACAACATTTTGCATTACAACAAACGGGCATATACAATGTGGTTAACATTTAAAAAACTTAGTTTACTTTTAAAAAACTTAGTTAATTGAAATAAATTTAGTTAGTTTTTATAGAACTTGTTAATTTTTAAAAATTATTTAATTTTTGCAAAACATAAGTGAATTTCATAAAAAGCTTAATTGAATTTTATAATTTTAATTAGTATTCACAAACTTAGTTTTAAATCTTATCTAATTTTTATAAAACTTAGTGCACTTCATTAAATTTTATCAAACTTGCTAAATTTTATCAAACTTGGTTGTTGTGTAAATATTTACAAAAGCAAGTTAACTTGATTAATTTTACAAAAACTAGTTAGTTTCTATATAATTTAGTTAACTTAGTTAAATTTTGTTATGTTAGATAAATTCTAATATATTTGATGTATGCAACATAAATTATATTCTATAAATTATATAGAAAAATATAATGTGTCTTCTTAGTTGCGAAGGCATAAATATACTTAAGGAGGTCATCGACTAAAGAAGAAAAATAAAATTCAACAGAGAATTTATATCAGTAAACCAAAGTCTACTTTGTTTCATCTGTAATTACAATGCATATGTTGATTCTAAATTTGTATAACTGATTATTTTATTAGTAGAAAAAAGATAATATAATATTTTAAGTTCCCAACAGCATAAAAATCATCATTCAATAAAAGAATAGATGTTTGGTAAGAAACTAGAAAATTATAAGCTTGAAAAATTTACTCACTTTGTTGCAGTTTTGTTGGGATGTCATTTCTATTTTCGCGCTATCTCGAGCATTTGATTATGCACCTAATACTGAAACTTGACCTATAAAAAAATCATTATTAATCTGTCAATTGTTGAAGTTGCAATACATATCACATGAAACTCATTATATAACATGCTAAATACTAAGTTCTAAGCACAAATACATTGGAAATATAACATACAAATACTGATCATGATATTATTTTAAATACCTAGTGACAGTTTAGATTATTTTCTTTAACTAAATAATGTAAACATTCAAATACATTGAAAGACATAACTTTCATCAATGCATAAAAACAACGATGTGATCTAGTTTTGTCATATTTAATTTTAAGGGAAAATGATTGAATGGATCAAGTTAAGAAGATTGATCAATTAAAATTTAAACCAGGAGCAAATAAACTGCCAATATAAAGACAATTAAACAAAAATAGACATGAATTATGATATAATATCAAATTTAATCATAGAAATATGATGTGGTGCCAATTTTTTATACCGAAAATTAAGATTAAAAAGGATGAATAGAATGGTAGAATGACATAACTACTCATTTGGGACTGAAGTTCTTATACTGATCAGATTTCCCATCATATATGCTTTACCTACATTTTATGTTAGATCTTTCACTTTGAGAATACTGTAAAAAAATTGTATTTGGCATGTTAAGCTGGGGGTTAGTGGACCAGTTACAAGCAACTTCTGGTTATAATACTATGTACTGCTTCTATAGTGGCAAGAAAGATATTCTATCGTCAAATTCGAATAAGTAAGATATTTTATTACAACAAATTAGATATGAATTTTTATGAAGCCAGGGTACAAGTCCATGACTTATCAAGTTCATTCAACACATTTACCTGATTGCGATCCTTTTCAGTTTGTTAGATTATTGTAACACACGTTCAATTTTAAGGCTGACACCTACTATGGGAACCTACTTCCTACTAAAAATTCTTACAAGATTATCATAATTCCCTCCAGCAGCAATAGAGCCAACCTACAAAGTATACAGGTTGTTAAAAGTAGTCAATCAAATTAAACAAACTTACATCATAATAGGCAACTGAAAATTGTATCAAGTGCAAAAGCAAAGGGAATCATGAGTAAGCTACAGATATCCAAAATATTTATAATAAGAATCTATACATGCATGAGAAGATAAGAAGAACCTAATTTTGCATATACTACTTTGTAACCATGTTCTTTGTGCAACTATACCATACCAACTTTGAAAACTTATACTATCAAAATTACATGCATTGAGCCCTTAAATAAAACTTCAAATATAACCCCAGTATAATAATCAAGTACTCTTACAGGATTCAAATCAAAAACAATTTTATCTCGACATTTTGAATTTTCTGAAACTTTGAATAAAATCTCCAACTCTTGCAATGCTTCGACAGAGCCACTGTTTCCCATAAGTTCGCTGCTATCACCTTTTAGATCTGGTAGAACTTCAAGCAATGACCCTCTTTTCTACATCAAAGACCCAATCTTATCTGCTGTTTCACTAGACTCAGTAAACCAATTATCTCTTGGTAATTAAAAAGCTTTGATTATCTTAACAATTCTTATATCCCAACCATCAACCATGAGATCATAACTTCAAAGCAGATACAATCATTTGGCAAACCAAAAGTCTCTCCGATGTTACATAATCCAAGAAGATGACTACACTTATCAATAAATTGTTAACTATATAGAGATTGCTACTTTCAACAATAGAACATCGAGTTAAGTTAGAAAGAGCAACAGTTGGAGGGTCAAGTGTCGAATGAACATAGCCATATAAAGTGTTAAGTATCAAGTGTTAAGTATCAAGTGCAGTAGAAAATAAATTGCCAATTGCCACGTCTGACATTTCTCGCCAAGAATATTAAAAGCATAATATTTTGCATAGAAGAAATGCTAACTGCATTCTTCATTAGCATTTCTCTTTGCATTGTGAGATTGCTACTGTTTTGTCCTTAATCAATTAGAAACTGTTGTGCCTATGTACCTGGTTTAATTAGTAAATGCATAGAATATGCATGTATGCCTGTGTCAATAGTCTGTTTCCATATAAAATACAATTTATAAAAGCAAAATGAGTTAACTACTCTAGAGACCAATACGTGAATTTAAAATTAAGTTCCAAAACCTATTGTCATAAATTTACCATATACATATATCATATATGATATCAACACATGCATATGTAAAATTTGTAAAGAAGCGAGCTTAAGGTTATTGGATAATTCAAGTATTTATTTGAATTAGTTAGCAGCCGAAGTTCAATGGCTATTATGCCAAGTAATATCACACAAACAAAAACAAAGCAAGTATACAAAAGAATGTAATAGAGAAAAGGTTATTCCATTCTTGGAGCAAGGTGAAAGTTTTATTTTATAATAAATAAAATGAAATTTAAAAACGTTTGTACCTTTATCTTTTTTCTTTGAAGGTTGAACAGTTAAACAGTCACAATTTCAGACTTTATATCTGATTTTAAATCAGTACTAAATCCAACAGTTGCAAAATCCAATAAAATAAAAACCTAATAGAAACACTAATGAGATGGCTGAAACAATATTATTCATTTCACAGTTTTTAACAAAACGACAACAATGATGAAGTAACAAAACATGGAAACAATATTATTCATCTAGAATAAAATATGATAGAAATTAGCAAGCTTTGAGAAGAGAAGGAGATTGCCTTGCTAGTGAGACGGAAGTAAACAAGACCGGCACGAAGTAGAAGAGAGTAGAGTTACCAAGGAAAGACCAGTCTCAACTGTCTTCTTCAAGTACATCGATGAAGTCCTCAACAATACCTCCTTCCTTGTCCTCTCTAGAATTGCATGGATCAATGTTCTAGTTGATCTTCGATGCAGACCAATAAGTTGAAATTGATCTTAGAGGTTGGCACATGTAAATTGAAGTAGACGAGAGGAGAGCGATGCGAAAGATGAGAGAGGACTAAAGGATTGTGATTAAACTTCCATGGGATAACTAAGAAAAGAGGGGGAAAGTGAATATTTTGTCGCTTAAAGTTTTTGGGTTTTACTTTGATAGCGTACTGAATTGATTCCTTTAAACCCTAGCCTGTGAAACATAGCAAGTTTGTTATCACGCCGTCCCTACCTGCAATTAAAATACAAGTTTCTTGTAGTGTCTCGAACACGCATATATTGCATACTTACCAGAATATCACAAGAAACTCAAATTACGTGCCAAAGTTGCAAAACTTCTGAAAAAAGGAAAGTCAAGCTGCAGCTTAGCCAAATTTCGAGTTTAACATGAAAATTATCTAAACTCTAAGTTACCGGTCATTTGAGGTAACATCCCTGTGAACTGGGGGCATATACCGGTACTTAAATAAAAACAATCGAAAACAACAAGTTCACAAGTTCTGTTACTCCATATAGAGAATTGTTGCTCCAAATAAAAATTCTTGGTGGCAATTACAAAATTAGATACGTTAAACAAAACAAGCACAAGTACACAGAACACATACGAACAGACAAATAAGAGTACAGTTAAAATATCAATGTATTACTTATAATTTTCTTTACACAGGGTCAAAACATGGGGGCCGTACCTACACAATGCCGACCAACAAAAAGATAAGACAAACTCCACGATAGAAATATTAAGTGCAGACTCTACACTTTTACAAAATGACTCAAAAAGAACCAAAATCAAGTCGGTCTTCACACAAGCTCCTCAACGCTTCCTTCCACCGCTCCCCTTTCCACCCTTTGTTGGCAGCTTCTTCCTCTTCACAGGACCGATGTCACTGCCGATAATATCAACAAACTCCTCAGTGGCAATGTCCTCCTCTTCCTCCACAACCTTCCTAGAAGACTCTCCCTTTGCTTTGCGTTTCTGGGATTTGTAGGAGCTCTTCGAGGCTTTGATCGCTTCGACCTTTTCCTTCTTGATAGCGACCAGTTCGTGCTGAGTCTTACAGGGCTACTCCATCTGAACTTCCTGCTCCTTAATGTCTGTCGTTGTTACATCGCCTTCCAAAGACACAGAAGAGTCATCCAGGCCATGAAGCGCAGCTATCTTTTCGGACTTCGGCCCCAGCTGCGAGCCAGACACGGACATGGAAACAGGATCAGGAACAGAGACGACCACGGAGGCTATAGAAATAGCAGTGAGTCCAGGCGCTGAGGAAGCTAGCACATCAACAGGAAAGGTAGATGGACCTATAAGATCAAAAACGAAAGCATTAAATTCTTCCTGCTTTTGCGGCGTAAGTTGGAAGCTCCAGAACTCAGAGGAAGCAAGAACATTACCTGCACTGGAGGAATGGTCGAGAATGTCGACGTCATACTCACCACCTTTGCCTTCTTTCGATGGCTCCACTACTTGACGAAGAGTCTCAAGCTCTGAACTTGCTCGCAGGTCGTGGGGCTGCCCTAATGATTCGCTAGCGCGAGAAATAAAAGGCTTGGTGAGCGCTTCGATGGCAGCTGTCAAGGCAGCATCAGTGGCTTCTTTCTCTCTTTCGACTCGTAAAATTCCCAGCCCTCGAGCAATGCTTTCTTTGATTCCTCGTTAAAGTAAGCGTCCTCCAATCTCGCTCGGTGTAGACGTCACCGCTATCAGCAAAACGGGACAAGATCTCTTCCCAGACCAAAGCGAGGGTGCACGGGAATTTCGGACCCATGTAGCTGAGACTCCCCTAGTGCAACAGGGAGTTAACATAGAAATTCAGAATGGTCACGTCTAATGTTTCCATCTTTCTTTCAAAATCATTTTGAAGCTCCAAGTAATCCGCTCTAACGGTGGCCTTCTCAACTTCAACAACGGACTTTTCGGTGCTGAGCTGTGCGACCTGAACCTGTAACCTAGTAATTGTCTTGGCTTGGTCGGAAATAGTCTTGTTGTGCCCCTTAGCGATGAAGTCATGATCAGCAATGTTTTTCTTTGAGCCTCAATGGTCACGTTGCAAGCAACCACTTCTTATTTTAATTTCGTCGCTTCGGCATGAGCCTTTTTTATCTTGTCTCTATAGACGATCTCAATCCTGGCGTGCGCCTCTTTCACTTTTTTTAGCAAGTCGGCGCTCCTCTTACCCTCTTGCAGTGTCGCTACTTTCTCCTCCTCCAGCAGTTTCATCTTGGCGTCACGGTCTGCTAATACCCTCTCAAAGTCATCCTTCTCTGATTCGAAAGAAAGGATTTCTTGGTATTTATTGCGATTGGTGTCCACTAGCTGCTTACACAATTTTTCCCACCCTTCAGCTTGGTCCAAATTGTGCTGAATAACTTAAAGGTGTGGCATGTACGAATCTTTGCGAATCGGGTGCAGGTCGCGGTCAAACTTAACTCCCTTCAAGAACCAACCGGGGAGCGCTGCCTCAAGCATAAAGGGGGCCGAAGGAAGAATGTAGGCAGGTCTCTGGGAAGGACGTAAAGCACCGGGGGCAGTAACAATGGAAGATGGCGGGATGTAAGTTGATCAAAGGTGGAGCAGAAGCAAAAGTGACGGGGATTTCATGACCCATTGAGGAGTGCATCAGAGCGGAAACCTATTGTTCCAAAGGATGCGAACGGTGATCGAACTTTGATCTCTTCGATGGCTCCCCCTTTCATCAAAAGATCTCTGCTTCTTGTACTTGCCTTCTGGAATTAAACTAGCAACCCTCACTTAATTCGGAGGAATAAGTTTACACCGGCTGAGAAACCGAACATGACTTCTACCGCCTAAGCAACCAAATAGGACTTCTACCACTTGAGCAACCGAACAGGACTTCTTTACAAATAAACAAAAGTATCTGACTGTAGTATGCTCTTTAAATAGCACTGATAATTCAACTAAGTACGATCTTCCTATAGTCTTCTCCTTTATGATATATAGTGTAATGTGCTTGAGAAATGTGGAAGACAGAGTGATCAATGATCAAAGATTGTATGCAGTTTGAGTGCAAATTGAAAATAGAGAGTAAGAGATAAGAATTCAAGAATATTAAAATCAGTTAGGTGAATTGTTTGTTGAATTCTAAACTATATTTAAATAAATTAAAAGGTTGCAATCTTTAATGAAAGATAACGTTGAAAAGAAACAGATGCAACTGTTGATTTTAAGATGTTTCTCTTCGTTGAAGAGAAATGACTTTTCATAAAAACTAGTCGTTATAAATAATCAGCCGGCTGAAATTATAATTTAGCCTTTTGAATTTGTTAAATTCGAAACATCAAAGAAATAGGCAATTTTTGGCCTAATTCAGACGGCTGAATGAACTCATTCAGCCGGTTGAATATTGTGAAATATTAAAAATATTTCAGCAAACAGACGGCTGGATTGGTTCATTCAGCCGGCTATTTTCAGCCTGCTTATGCATATCTATGCATGTGTGTGCATGTTTAATATATATATACATATATATACCATATCGGAGAGATTTTAACATATTTCTAACAATATACAAACTCTAATCAATAGACTAACAGCTTCAAAACAATCTGAATCCAAATTTGCAATGAATCTCCTGCATAAGTGATTAGTACACAAATATAGATTTATATAGTTGTCATAATCAAAACAATGAAAATCGGGATTCTAACATTCTCTCCCTTTTTGATGATAAGTATAAATAATATATTACCATGAAACTTACACGAATACTCCCCATGTCAATATGCACAATAATTTAAACAAATGTAAACTAAGATTTCTCCCCCCTTGTCATCGACAAAAAGGAAGGATATTCAAAAAATAATAATGAAGATTAAAGCATGTAGATATAAATTGGAACATTTTAAAAGCAAACACATACTAGAGATAACATTACGAAATAAAGTTAGAACATCCAAACCACATTACATACACAACAAAAATAAAATCGTAGAAGTTTTGAAACAATATTACAAACCAAAGTGCTAAAGTTCATGGATTATAAAAGATAAAACTAGATAGAAGGAGAGGAGCCATCACTACCATCATCATCATTTTCCAAACATGAAGACAACCATTGGAAAGGAGATTGGTTGTAAGCTTCGGTAGATGTTGAACCCGAGCAAGAGATCTTATCCCAAATCCTATTAAAAAACCCTTTTATAGAATTGAATTTCTTCTCCATCTTCTTTTCAAGAGTTTAAGTTTCCCGATGAAGTTTTGATTGATTTCGGGAGAGGGTGATGATAGCTTGTTTAGAGGAGGTGTCAGGGCTAATAATTTGAATGGAGCCATCTTCCTCTTCTTCTTCTTCATGGCAGGTTTGTGAAGAGGAGGCAATATTAGTGTCACGAGGTTGTGAAACACCTCGTTCAACATTGTGAGCCCATTCTTGAAAGGATATAATTTGTAGAGGAGGAGGCCATTGAGGAAGACCAATCAATCGTAAGGTTTTTGCACCTAACTTGCTAATGGTTGAATACTCGGAATCGGGCATTGGAACACCAAAATTGAGTAGAATGCGCATAATATAGGTGCCGTAATGAATTGTCTTATGTTTCCTTCGGATTGCGACGTCTTGAAATTCATCGAAAATTATTTTACCCCAATTTACTTGTTGATTAGAGTAGATGACATATAGAGCTTGAAAATCTCTTTTGGAAACTTTTTCATAGTTCCCGTATGGGGTTGCAAGGATTGAATGAAAGCTCGGTGGATGAGACGTGCTTGCGGCCTTAAAGCACTAGATTTTAGCTCATTTAAGTTGACAAGGTGATCAGACAAGAAACGATGTGAAACTTCATCTCGATGAAGCATATCAACTTGTATTTTGTCTATATCGACTCCTTGTTAGGGACAATTCAAAATATTGCCTAATCTTTGCAAAGGTAAGAAAATTTTGATACCACAAACTAAAGACCAAACACAAACTTCACGGTTTTGAGGGTTATGGTGGTCAAGGTTCAAATTTGCAAGGAAAAGTTTAATCAAAAGATGATTTAATTTTATATTATTAGGAGCATACCCTATGAGATTTTCAAAGTTGAATTGCTCGACCATTTCTCTAATTCGATATGCTGTGAAATCGAGGAATTTCATGAAGGCCCCTTCAAAAATGTTTTGAGTTTTTCATGGAGTTGTAGCAGGAGACAGCAACATCATTCCATAGCCATCGACGAATTTGGTCTTTGGAAGGACCGGAGGTTGAGTCCCTTGACCTTTTGGATCTTGGAGGCATTGTCGAATAAAAATTTAAAATTGAAAGTTGAGTTTATGAGAGAGTGGAGGCTAGGTTTCTGAAATAAGGAGGTAAAAAGTGAAAAGATGTATATATAGGTAGGTTAAAAGTAAGGGTAGAATGGGTAGTTGGAATGTAGGGCCGTATATAAAAAATTCTTCAGGGGCGATTCAACCGACTGTTTGACTGTAAACAGCCGTCTGAATTCTTTCTCGTAAGAAAATAAGCAAAAGATGAACTGATTCAGCCGACTGTTTGTAGTGTATTCAACCGTCTGAATCTGGGCAAAAAATTATTCCAAGTGTAATATTCAGCCATTTGTTTCTATGTGCTCAGCCGGCTGAATTTCCTGTAAAATTATGGTTACCCTATTTGTTAAACAGCTAACATTATTTTGTAGGAAGAAAAATGTATAGATATATATATATAGGAATAAAAAAATAGAATACGATAGATTTTAGTTATATGAAGAAAATATTTAAACAGATTTTGATAAGGAGCTTGGAGTATGATATTCCTTTGGTTCAACCTTGGTATTCTCTTGTAGGGGATGAATAGGAAACCATCCATCTCCACGTTCCTAAGAGTTCGGAGAAATTGGAGGACGTTGTGGTACGGTTCCCAAGGATTGTGCCGGGAAGGAGAACAGATAAAAGATGGTTGATGAACCGTGCTCTTGGATGAGAATCCGCAGAATTTTAAGGCGACTTGTTCCAAAAAGCTTAAGCGTTTAGCATTAACTTTTTGTTCGTAATAAAGTTCGCGCTGTAATTCCAGCATTTCCCTTTAGTAGTGGTGAATGTCGTCTATCTTTTCTTTGGTAGACGATGATCTGAAAAATAGAGAGCATCTGGTTCTTTTACCGGGTGAGTGTAACCCGGGTGAGTAGAAGGAGGCACAATCGGGACCGATTCATAAATTGGTGTGGGAGTAGGTAAATTTACTGATCCCGAACTTGGAGAAGTATTTGAAAGTGAGGAGGATTCAGAGTTATGTTGTGAAGATATTTTGATGACTAAAGCTTGGAGGAAAAACTCATACAAATAAATTGTTGAAAAGATGATGTATAAAGACTTGGTTAAAGAGGTATTTATAAGGCATAAGAGGTTAGAAATAGGTACTGGATTTGAGGT
The DNA here is from genome assembly GCA_030737815.1 of Allium fistulosum. Lineage (NCBI taxonomy): Eukaryota > Viridiplantae > Streptophyta > Magnoliopsida > Asparagales > Amaryllidaceae > Allium > Allium fistulosum. The sequence goes on from CM060904.1 coordinate 923,778,329, forward strand.
TAAAAGAATGTTAACCAAAGAAATATTCTCTGGTTAAAAAAATTGTGCGGTTAAAGTTGTATAGTAGGAAAAATTTGATAGGAATAGAAAGAAATAATAAAAAATTAGAGTATGGTTCTGTTGTGAAGTATGTTGTAGTGAAGTGGTAGTGCATCAAACTTACAAGCAAGAGACCAGAGTTCAAATCCTAGAAACTTCAATTTTTGTAAAAAAATTATTTTTCACAAAAAATTAAAAAATTATAAATCTTTTAAAGATAAAATTCCCAATTCTCTTCTTAGTTTTATAAAAATAATTTCATTTAAAGGTTTTGTAAATATATCTGCCAGTTGGTTTTCTGAGGATACAAATTCTAATCTGACAAAATCCATTTCAATATTATCACGAAGAAAATGATGACGAATGTTAATATGTTTTGTTCGTGAATGATTTACATGATTTTTAGATAAGTTCATAGCACTTGTGTTATCACAAAAAATAGTTGATTTAGATAAATTTATACCAAAATCTTGAAGTGTTTGTTGCATGTAAATGACTTGTGCACATGCTAAACAGCAGAAATATATTATGCTTCACGCATCGATAGTGAAACACAATTTTGTTTCTTGTTAAACCAGGAGACTAAGGATTTTCCAATGAAGTGACAAGTCCCGCTCGTACTTTTTCGATCCGTCCGACATCCTCCAAAGTCAGCATCACTATATGATACTAACTCGAAAGGACATTCTTTCGATAGAAAAGTCCGAAATCTTTAGTTTTGCTTAGATAATGTAATATTCGTTTCACTGCTCGCATATGTGATTCTTTAGGATTTGCTTGAAATTGAGCACATAGACAAACACTCATCATTATGTCAGGTCTACTAGTAGTTAGATAGAGTAATGATCCAATTATACTTCGATATAATTTTTGGTCAACACTTTTGCCATCTTTATCTCTATCGAGATGTATTGTTGTACTCATTGGAGTTGGTTTGGCAGAAGTATTTTCCATACCAATGCGTTTAATTAGATTATTACAATATTTTTCTTAATTAATAAAAATTCCATATTTAATTGTTCAATTTGTAAACCAAGAAAATAAGATAATTCTTCCATATGTGACATTTCAAATTCTTTGGTCATTATATTAGAAAATTCCTGACATAATTTTTCATTATCATCTACATAAATTTGAATAATTAAAATATCCTTTTTAGTTCTTTTAATAAAAAGAGTTTGATCAACCTTTCCAATTTCAAAACTTGAATCTATAAGATAGCTCTTAAGACGTTCATACCAAGCATGGGGTGCTTGTTTTAGACCGTATAAAGCTTTCTTAAGTTTATAGACATGGTCTGGAAATTTTTCATGTGCAAATAAAGGAGGTTGTTCAACATAAACATTTTCTTTTATATATCCATTTAAAAATGCACTTTTAACATCCATTTGATAAAGTTTAAAATTATGAAAACATGCAAAGGCCAGTAAGATACATATTGCTTCTAGTCGTGCGACTGGAGCAAACGTTTCTTCATAGTCAATTTCTTCTTCTTGATTATATCCTTGTGCGACTAATCTAGCTTTATTCCTAGTTATATTTCCTTGTTCGTCTGCTTTATTTTTGAAGATCCATTTAGTACCAATGAATGTTCGATCGCTTGGTCTAGGAACTAATTCCCAAACTTCCTTTCGTTCGAATTGGTTTAGCTCTTCTTGCATAGCTATAATCCAATAGCGTCAGTAGAGGCTTCTTTAGCATTTTTAGGTTCAATATTAGAAAGGAAAGCTACATGACCCATTTGATTAAGTTGATTTCTAGTTCTTACATGTGAATCAATTTCTCCTATTACATTTTCTACTGGGTGATCTCGTAAAATCCTAGGAGGAGATCTTAATTCATTTTCATTATGAACAATGTTTTCATCTTCTTCAAAATTATTTTGAGTAGCCACATTTGTGACCATCTTAGTGATTATCTCATCATCCTCAAAATTTGTATTAAATTTAAAATTTTCGTCAAAGGAAACATGAAATGTTTCTTCAATTGTTTTAGTCCTCTTATTAAAAATTCGATAAGCTTTGCTTCATTAACATCCCTTTGTTTTCTGTCATGTGTTTCAAGCAACTACTGTCTAATATCCAATTTCCTCTCTTTTTAGTTGGTACCTGCAAAATACAGAATTAACATTGGTACCCATCGTTTTATTTGGGTCCTAAGAGTTAGGTCTTAGGAAACCAAACCCAAGAGGGTTAAGACTTCCTTTTAAAAATAAAATCTTTGTTTTTATGAACAGTTTTTATAAAATATTTTATATATTTATCTCTATAAAGAATTATTTGTTTTAGGAACTCAAATCTTAATTAATTTAGAATAATCTGTACATTTTGAACTAGGTTTTTCAATTTTATTATTGTTCCTTTTAAAATTGCTATATAATGAATTCTTTTTCTTTGGAATAACTTTAGAAGCTTACTTATATCCTAGTCCTCTTTTATTTGAAACAATATGAAAATTTTCTATAATTTTAGAAAGATTTTCCCTACCTTTGTTAAAATTAGAGACATTTTTAGTAATATCATCTAATTTTGTTTTAAGACTAGAGATATCTAATTCCAAAATTTTAACATTAGCTTTAAGATCATGATTTTCAATTAATAGAGCATCATTCTTTTCTTTCTCAGTTTCTATCTCTTGACTTAGCATAGTGAGTTGAGATGTCATATTAGAACAAGACTCTTGAGTAACTTCAAGTTCCTCTTCTAAAATTTGTTTCTCATCTCTTAACATATCTACATCAATTTCAGTTCTATTTAATTTTTTAGAAGTTTCTTTATATTTTCTTTTGATGTCTCTTAGTTTGTCAACTAATTCAAAGTTTATTTCCAATAAATCATCAAAAGTTAGATCACTCACCTCATTATTTATGGCCATAAAACATACATTGGCTTATTACATATCACTGTCTGAGTCGCTATCTGATGATGAAGATGATTCTGAATCATCCCAAGTGACAAAGAAGGCTTTCTTTTTGAATCTGTCTTTCTTGTGCTTATATTTATCTTTCTTTTTATCAGGACAGTCTTTCTTGATGCGGCCTTTCTTGTGACACTCATAACATTCTAGAGCAGATGATGATGGTTTGTTGCTGATGTTATTGTTGTTGGACCTGTTCTTGTTGTTTTTGAATTTGTTGCTCTTTTTAAATTTCAAAATTTTTTTGAAATTTTTAGCAATGAACGCCAAATCTTCTTCATCTGAATCTGATTCATCCTTTTCTTCTTGGAATGTTATATTCTTCTTATCTTGAGCCTGTACTCGTTTTTCCTGGAAATTAACTTCATAAGTTCCTATCAACTCTTCTGGTTTAATGGTTGAAATGTCGTTAGCTTCTTCGATTGCTAAGACTTTTCGTTCCCACTCATCCGTTAGAGAGTTGAGGATTTCTAAAACAATATCAAAGTCTGTATAAGTTTCTCCTAATGCTATAAGAGAACGATATATATCTTGGAATTTAGAGTACATTTCATTATTGTTTCATCTTGCTTCATTTTGAAATTCTGGAACTGATTTTGGAGCATAGAGATTTTTCTCTATTTTACTTTGTTAGTACTTTCATGTGTAATTTTAAAGGTACGCCAAATTTCATAAGCCGTTTTACACATGCTTACTCTATTAAACTCATTCTTGTCTAATGCACAATATAACATGTTCATGGCTTTAGCATTTGCAGTAGCATCCAGTTTTTGTGTGTTAGACCATTGTGAATAATCTGTAGTAGGTATGTCATATTCAGTTTGAGTAATATTCCAGGTTTCATAACTATTTTCTTGTATATAAATTCTCATCCTAGTAGCCCAATAGTTATAGTTCATTCCATTAAATAGAGGGGTCGTGCAGTAGATTGACCTTCAAGAAAGCTAGTGTTAGTTACGGTGCTGGTGTTGTTTTCCATATTAAAATATCAAATAACTATGTTACGGTTATAAGATGACCTTGCTCCGACACCAAATGAAAGTGACTGTGCTATAGGATCGTGTAATATGGATAAACTACTTATGCAGAATAATAATTAAGTAAGTAAATAATTAAAGCAGTAAAGTAAATGACACCAGAGATTTTTATACTGGTTCAAACTCCCGTTCTACGTCTAGTCCCAAACTCCTTCTAGAATTAAACTAGTAACCCTCGCTTAATCCGGAGGAATAGGTTTACACCACCTGAGCAACCGAACATGACTTATACCGCCTAAGCAACCGAATAGGACTCCTACCCCCTGAGCGACCGAACATGACTTCTTTACAAATAAACAAAAGTATATGACTGTAGTATGCTCTTTAAATAGCACTGATAAGTCAATTAATTACAATCTTCCTATAATCTTCTCCTTTATGATATATAGTGTAATGTGTTTGAGAAATGTGGAAGATAGAGTGATCAATGATCAAAGATTGTATGCAGTTTGAGTGCAAATTGAAAATAGAGAGTAAGAGATAAGAATTCAAGAATACTAAAATCAGTTAGGTGAATTATTTGTTGAATTCTAAACTCTATTTATATAGATTAAAAGGCTGCAATCTTTGATGAAAGATAACGTTGAAAAGAAATAATTACAACTGTTGATTTTAAGATGTTTCTCTTCGTTGAAGAGAAGCGTCTTTTCATAAAAACTAGCCGTTGTAAATAATTAGCCGGCTGAAATTATAATTCAGCCTTCTAAATTTGTTAAATTCGGAACAGCAAAGAAATAGGTAATTTTTGGCCTATTTCAGACGGCTAAATGAACTCATTCAGCCGGTTGAATATTGTAAAATATTAAAAATATTTCAGCAAACAGACAGCTGAATTAGTTCATTCAGCCGGCTGTTTTCAGCCTGCTTGTGCATATATGGGCATGTGTATGCATGTTTAATATATATACTATATCATAGATATTTTAACATATTTCTAACAATATACAGACTCTAATCGATAGACTAACAGCGTCAAAACATTCTGAATCCGAATCTGCAATGAATCTCCGGCATAAGTGATTAGTACACAAATATAGATTTATATAGTTGTCATAATCAAAACAATGAAAATCGAGATTCTAACACACTTTTGGGGTTTACTAAATTTTAATAAATTGGAATCATAGTTCAACAATTTAACTGTTACACGGTAAATTTTCATATCTTATCCTAAAAGGTAGTTTGTGCGATGTTTGTAATTACAAAAAATTCTCTTTTATTTATTGAAATAGACATCGTAAAATATAGTAATCATCTCTATTTTATATATCTCTTTTTTTATAAGTGTATATTGATTACTTGTCATTTCAAACATCACACTTTTGTTAAGTTTGAATTTGATAATATATAGAAATCTACTTTTTAATAACATACTTTACAATAAATTAAAATATCACTAAAGAACCAAAAGTCCAGTTAGCTTTATTTTATACAGTCTATTCATCAAATAAAATAGAATCTCAATTCATCATATTTTCAGTTAATTAATCCGAAGTAAAACTGATAATTAAAGTCATTTTGCAATTACAGAATTAAAACTAATTATTATGTAATTACAGAAATAAAAATAATCATTACGCAGTTGCAGAATTAAAATTAATCATTACACTTCTGTAATTATCATTACAAATTTATAGGCGAGTTTACAGTCTTCAACATTTCATATACATGAATTCATTTGAAATTAAATCATCAGACTCGGGCATATAGGAATAGATCTTCAATGATATAATCTAGTATTATATAAAAACATATAATATTCCCACCAACCTTCAATTATCGCTCCCAAATCTCTAGCTTTAATTTAGATTCGACTCTATTATCTGTATTCTTCACTTTTTGACTCCCTATTCGGATCCATAGATAATATTTTATACAGATCTATTAGATAGAAGAGATTTGGATTTATTAATTAGAACCAGATCTAAAAGTTCACATCTGATGTAGCAATCTGATTTGAACCTATTTCCTATCCTCTATTATTTTCTGTTCTTCTCCAAAATGTATATGTGCTATCTAGATCTATTTTTCTATTTTTAGAAATTTTGGAAAAGAAAGGAAAATGGAAGAGCTTCCACGCTCATTAGAAAAACGAGTTGGAAATGAAGCCCTAGGTCCTAATTTATAGAGGTTCAAATCAGCGCTAACCGTCGGATGAGAACTGAATTAGATCTAGGCTACACGGCCTCCATTACTGTCGCCTCTAAGACAAGGCGGGTCGACCGCCCCAAGCCCAGGTCGACCACTCACCGTCGACCATGGATAGGTCATGGTCGAGCTGACCCATGAATTTTAGTGTGTTTCGATCTCATTTGATTTCTGGTTGATTTGTTTCCTTCATTATTAAATAAACGTTAATCAACGTTATCTCCTGCCTCAATTAATTTTCTTAACCGTTAAGTTACCGTTAACTTTAACGGCTTTAATCAATCATTAATTTATTTTGAATTATTTCCTTAATTACATACATAATTATTTCCAACTTCAAAAATTCAGACGCTAATAACTTTTTTGTTTGAACTCCGATCGAAAAAGTTTATATATGAAAATTTATCAGAAAATCGCTACGAATCAAATGGTATAAGTCTCGTGCCCAAATACCAACATTTGTAAAAAATTCGTTTTTCACAGTTTATCATTTATTAATTAATTTCTATTTTAACATAAAAACGTGGGGTGTTACATTCTTCCCATCTTAAAAGAATTTCGTCCCCGAAATTCTACAAGGGTTCGATCATGTAAACCATCGCGCATCCATTCTACACTAACAATCGCTTAGTGTACAACCAATTTTGCAACAATTTGTGTATATTTGCACAGTGCATTACAATACATATAATATGCATGAACAATAATTTCTAATTGGCGCCTCCTATATGAATGATTTCTTTTTAAGTAAACTTTGAAAATGTAATGCTAACATCCTAAATATACCGGCAGTTCTACATGAATGAAGCTTTTTGAAAAATCAAAATGATTTTTCATCTAAATTTTCTCACACTCTTATAAATAGAAGCATAGTTCGGCTAATTTTCCATTCAATCCTTACCATCCAAATTCCTTACACACCATTACTAATATCCAAATTTAGAAAATTATAGTTTTCTAAACTTATTTTCTTATGCTTGGAAAGGGTCTAGGTGAAAATTCCATACTTTCATCATTCTCTTATGTAACCACCTTCCACTGCACCATGAGATTTAGTCCTTTGCCCCCAATCCTTTTTCCTAACTTCCCAACTACAGTATGCATAACTTTTTTTTTAAAGTTCAAAAACATTAATGTTCCCAAAACCATCTTTTTAAATTTTCCACTCATCGACAAGGTATCCTAGAAAACCTTCCACAAACAAAACAACTTCCTTGTCGATCCTCATATCCATTTTACTACAAATACAACTATGTAGTAAAATCTACAAAAATCAATTTACCGACTATTCCCCAATGTCAGCACGCGGTATTTTTAACTTTCTAAAGCTAAAAATTAGCTTTAAAAATCCTTCCAAAGATATGTGTACTTTTTCTTCAAAGTCATATTACTTATAATGAAAACTTTTCGTAAATAAATTTTACATAAAATTTTTCTTTTCAAAATATATGCATAATTATATTTTACAAATACTTTTTCGTATTTCTGACATCGGGGTTTAGCCAACCAACCATCGTCCAAAACGAACTCCACTTAATTGCACTGTAAATTTCTAAGTTCTCAAAAAAATTTCTTTCTTATTAATATCAACCAACAAACATGTTGAATTTTAAATTTCAGTCTTCGAGGAACATGAAACTTGACCCTTGGCTCACCTCTCCGTAATCGTTTCCTCTGTCTTCTGAAATTTATCATCTAAAAATTTTCTATTTTTCAAAACTTACATTTTCACTTTAATTTTATGTAACGACCCGCTATTTCGAACCATTCGCATCCACACATGTCGGAATTGAATTTCTCAAAGTATCAGATTGTTAATTTATATTTGGCAAAGCTTAGCATATACAGTAAATAAATCAGTTCACAAATCACAGACACAGAGTAATATAATAATAAGCAACGGAATAAATAAATTGTAGTTCGTGAAGCTACTATATAAGCACCAGAGTTTAAAACCAAATACAACAGATATCCAATACATAGAAGTGTCAATACAAAAGAAAATGACAAGTCTGCATAAAACAACAGGAAACAACTGAGAAGCTGAATAGATAGATATGGATCTCCAAGCAAAGCTCCAAGCTCCAAAGGTGAGTCGCAAATGCTGTGACACTCAGTCTGACCCGAGCATGAAGCAAAACACAAAACACTCGAGTTAGGATTAACATTCTTATATCAGTAAATTCAACTCAAGTGAAATGTCAACTGAAATACAAATAACTTAAAGGATGTTTGGGATGTCCATCCTCTAAGGATCCGTGGAACTATCTACTATGTAGTAATATACGGTATTATAATATGTCTATCAGTAAAGTAAATTATTAAAATAGCGTTAAGGCATTACCCATATCCCCCTTAACACATTTTATATATTCCTGTAGTCTATACAATGCCATAAGCTCCACCAAACCGGTGGTTTACCTAGAGGACACCCCATAGGTACGGTACAAAACAAACTCGTAGAAGGCGCGAAGGGCATGTGAGCACGGCACGCGAGGCAATGCCAGGGTAGAAATACCGTTTGCACTCCCGGACTGGTGGTAATGCATAGCAGCTACTATCACCCACCTCGAGACACACTCCCAAATAAAAGGTGCACCCAATCAAATCACAAAGTAATATAATGGTATCGAAGAAACGTGTCCGATATGGGGAATGACCTCACTTGGCCCGGTATAGCTCCTGTTTTAGTCACATCTAAGCTGACTCACGGAAGTCAGGGTCACGTAAATACCTCATACAAAATCGTTCGCCAAACCATCCAACATCATTTCTGGAATCTCCACCACGTACACAGTTGTTAAAGTGGTTTTCGGTATTGGCAGAGAGTATGACAATATCCGATCCCGGTCTCTTTAACAAACAAACGCTTATTTCACACCATGGTCATTTTATATTTCAAACAATTTATACTTCATATCAAAACATCATATTCATTTCAAAATCATATCTCTTTCGAAATCATATTCGCTTCCGAAATCATATCACTTTCCAACTTAAACAGTTTGAATATTGAAAATAGTATATATATTAAAATAGTTATAAATTAAAATAGTTTATATTTAAAATAGGTTATAGATTTTAAAATAGTTTATTTATTAAAAAGTTTATATTTTAAAATAGTTCATATATAAAATTGTTTCTTCCAATTTCACAAATCAACTGAAATCAACTTAAATCCCAAAAATTAAATTTAATCAGTCTCGGTTCAACAATTTCAAATTAAATTCTAATTCTCAATAAAACCATTTTAATATATATCAATTTCAAATCCAGGTTTGAATTACAAATTTAAACCACTTCCAATTCAGTATAATTCAATATTCAACAATTTACAGGAACTCAATTTGATAAATTTCATTTATATTTCAAAATTCAACTTTAATTTCGTTTAAATTTGAGAATATTCATTTTATCATTTTCATAAGCATTTAAATAAAATCCTAGATTACAAATTTAAATCAAAATTAAAATATTAAATATCTAATTTCAATTTATTTAATTCTGAAATATTCACTTAATCACCTTTTTATGAACATTTAGATAAATCTCAAATTCAAACTTAAATCAAATTTAAATATTCAATTTCATTTTTTATTTAAATTTGAATATATTCAACCTTACTCAAAATAAGTTATAAAGTTACAAAATCATATTCTTAAAATCTCAAATTCAATAAGTTCAAATCAATTCTTATTTATATCCAATTCTTAAACAAATAATATTTCAAATAAATTTCAATCTTTCTTTCCAACCATACTTTATTAAAGTTATTACAAAATCTATATTTTTAAAATATTAATATAATTTTATCTAAATACTTAAACATATTATATATATACTAATTAAATTAAATTTCATTAAATTAAATCTTATTAATAAATTTTATTTTATATTCAATCTTATTTTATATATTTAAAAATAATAAAATTATAAGTAAAATCTTAAAAATTATATTTTCAAAACTAAATTATAAACTTAAAATTTCCAAATTTTTAAATTTTTAAAAATATAAATTTTACATATATATTAAAATTAAAATCTTTATATTAAATTTAAAAATCGGTATTTATTAAAAACCCATATATTTCCTTTCAAACTTTGGAAATTCATTTCAAAATAGACCAATGGTGTCCGTATATAATTTTCTATCCTATGATCAAGTAATACGGATATTTATCATTTCAATCCGCACTAATTAATAATTACGAGTATATATCATTTCAACCCGGAATCCCAAATTTTCAAAATTAATGGAAATCGCTTGGATTTATCATTTCAACCCATAACGATTTTCCCTAATCTATAAGATCGTTCGGGTATGTATCATTTCAACCCATAGGGAATTCTAAACTAACAGGGAACTTGGAGTGTGCGAACAGTTATAATAATAATATAACATATCAACAACAGGCATATATCATTAGTAACAATTTAAATATAATATATACAACAGGTTATGGTGTCATATGTCATAGGTAAACAATTTCAAATAATGGCATATCATATTTAACAATTAAATAACATAAGAATTCAAATTTAATAGCATATTTCAATTGTCATTTCATGTGAATTAAATTTACTAAATATAAGAATGTTAATCGTGAGTGATTGCTCACCTTTCAAGGCTAGAGCAATAACAAGAATGAGATGCACGGACACGGATACGCACAAACAAGCTAGTGTTGTGGAAATAATTTCCAAACAGCCACGAAATAGGCAAAGCTGTCTTACCACAACCGGGATAGCGAAACAGGAGTAGAGACGAGCACACAAACTAGGTTGGGACGAGAACTTGAATTAGAATCGATGAATCAAACAGTATATATGGATATCCATATTGAAGAGGTGCTGCATGCTTCAAGTATAAATATATATATAATCACCTTATATGCTCTATTTAAAAACATTATTTCTTAAACTAAGTGTATTTAAAATCAATATAAATATATACATTATATTTTAAAATCAATACTAAAACTGATATTATATTCTTAAAACACACTGTAAAATCAATATATTTGTATATATATTATAATTTTAAAACAATACTCAAAACAATATTAAAACAATACTTGTATATAATAGAGTACTTGAATTATAACAGAGAAAAGGTGACCTGTCGAGAGTAGGTTGGGGCTGAATACATGCAACGATATAAGTGGGCTTTCGGCACTGTGTGGCTTGCATGGAGAAGCTTGGCACAATAAAATATACGAAAGCAACATACATATAATTCTCACAACAAAATATATGCATGGTGTGCACACATTTTTTTTCTATATAGAGGAGGCGGAGTGCATGAGGCCCGTGATATGAACGAGGTGATTCGGCAGGTGCTCGGCCATTGGAGCGGAGGTAGAAACGGGCTGTGACTGTCGTTTTTATGAGCTGAAGTGGCGGGTTTGTTCTTTAGTGATGTATGGCGGGCAGGGGGTGCTACAGGTGGATGGTGAGCGGGGCTTCGGCTGGATGGTCGGAGTTAAGAATTAGGGTGGAGGGAGGAGCGGCCATGGAAATGGTTGGAGCTGGTGCTTCGAGCTAAAACGAGGTTAGGTGGAGAGGAAGCGAGGAAGAGAAGGCCTGTTGTAGGGTTTCATTCACAGCATATGAACTTATATGATAATGTATATAATTTCTTCCAAAACAAAGATATGCAACTAAACTATATACATTTTGCCAGAACGACATGATAGTAGGTTTGCCTCGGAATAAAATAGGAAAGCTTCGGCTACATTTTTTTGCGGCTGATGCAAGAAAGGTTAGGCGAATGGTTTCAAGGCTCGGATGGCGGTCATGCTATAGGGTGGTGATTGAGTTGGAGGGTGTGCGGAGGAGATTTGAGGCGGTGAGAGAGCTAGCGATCTGGGCGGCCATGGATGAAGGACGTGCAAGTTCTTTATATGCGGCAGTTGTATTTTTTTGGAAGGTGGCAATCGTTTCTGCCATGAGGAGAGTGGTGATCTTGCTTCGGTGATTCAAACTTGTATACTTTTTCCCAAAGAGACGGAACAACAAAACAAAAAAAAGAATGAGAGAGAGCACGAAAAGGAATGAACCATTGGATATATTAAATTGCAATAGGAATAGTTAAAGGCAGAAATAAATTCGGGAATATAAAAAGGTTACTGGCTATCAGTTACATTGTCGATAATGGAAAGACACACGAACCAAAACGTTCAAACGAGTACTGATACAATCAATCGTTTCGTCGATTTTCGCCGCGTACCGGACGTCGAATTACGAAAATGAATATACCGTGGAGATCAGCATGACGAGACGAACAGAATGGTACATAGATATCAGTGATATGATCATCCTATCAAAAGTCGATATTCGTTGCCAAATTGCTCCTATTTCGTCGAAAATAAGATATACGGGGCTATAGCGGTCCAAATTTGGAGAAACGAAATATGACGTCTCACTCAGAATATAATTTACATTTTTATTATATAAAAATATTTAGATGTCAAAGATATTTTATTTTCATTAAATTGACCGATTTAAACTGAAATTGAAAATTACACAATAAAATTAACTTCCCTGTTTTCCAATGAAAATTTTTCATTTGCTATGTTCAAATAGACGCATCTCAAATATCAAATTTTCATCGTAAAATTTAATTGTTTATTTTCAAGAAAAATTCAGTAAATTACGTTATTAAAAACCGTTAAAAATTATGGATCGTTACACTCTCCCCAACTCAAAACTTTTCGTCCCCGAAAAGGAACGAGATAGGAAAAAAGAAGTAACAAAAAGAAAAGATAAATTTGAAATAAATAGTACTAGATACCAAACTTAATTTCCATTTATTATTATTATTATTCTAGTTACTTACCCTTAAACTAATTTGCATTCCCATCCAATTCACTTTCCAAATAATTTAAGTTCATTTTCTTTCAAAACAAATTATATTTATTTAGCCCATTTATTATTCAATTTATTCACTTAACATAATTTGCAACATGGATTAAGTGTGTAAACATTTATTACTACCACTAAATTTTATTTATAAATTTCTTTAACAATATTTCATTTTTTAAACATCTTATTACTTATATTTTATATTGTATATTATTCAATCACATTCAAACCCAGGTGAGTTAATATTTCAGAATATAATTGAACACTATACAAATTAACCTTTTTATTTACAACATTTCTATTAAGAAAAATTTAGTTTGACCATTTTTATTATTTAAATTTCCCTTGTATAACTTTCAATTACACATACACGTTTATTTTTAACTTTTGAATATTTTAGGTAAGCTATATCTGTTATAGAATGTAATTGAGTATCATACGAGTAAATTATCCTAGTTCAACTGTTTCAAGTTGTTTCAATTTCATTTCTCATTTTAGAAAATCCAATTATTCAGAATTTTTTTTGCTTCATTTCAATAATTGAAAACCATTACTTAACACAGAATTAAAGAATTAAATTTCCGATTCCACTTCCACCATTTTGAAATAAATATATATATATATATATATATATATATATATATATATATATATATTGTAAACCAAATCATACTCAGAAATTCAAATCAAATCTAATTTCCAAAACAAAAGTGTACCAAAGCTACTAAGTGGTCTCCCCACTTCGAGGCTCGAAAATGAATGTCGATGATGCTGTAGTCATCACCGAAATTATTTCTAGCGATAAAGAGAAGAGTACTGACTTTTTTTTGGAAACAATTTCATTCGAAAATACTATATATATATATATTTTCTCAAAATTTTGAAAACCAAATTTTGATAAGTACCAAAAATTTAATCCTCAAATTCTATATTTAAATTCATTTCATTTGCAAATTAGATTTATGAATCATATTTATAAAAAATTTAATTGTTTATAGTATACAACAATACTTAATAGTTAAAGGATGTTGACAAAACAATAAATGATAATCTAGTATTATCATTTCTAACAACCAATTCAATTTAGTTTCAGAAAAATATACTTATATATATAACATATAATCATACATAAAATTATTTTATTCACCAAACTTGAAAACAATATTGTGTCAATTTGTTATGTTTAAGTGTTTTGGAATTCCTATCGATAGCGTTGGCCAGGCGAATCGATCGAAACCCAAATCAACCTTAACAACACAATATAAAACAACTTATATTAATTAAAAACACTCCCTCACAGGACGATTCAAAATAGGTTTAGAACAAGGATATGGACATTCAAGTTTAGAGGAACCAAATCAAGGAGAATTTCTAACTACGAAGATAGGCTTGAAAGTGAGATAAGATAATTAGATTACAAAGTGGAAAGATGGATAGGCTTGAAAGTGAGATAAGATAATTAGATTACAAAGTGGAAAGATGGATAGACTTGATTTAATCGCGGCGACCTTAACCGGGTCAACCGAGACTCAGAAGAGACGAGAATATCATTACCAAAAACAAAGACGAACATGTTGAGAACATCGCGGAAGACGTGATTCATGAGATCAACGAAGAAAGTAGGAGCATTGGTTAATCCAAAGGGCATGACTAACAATTCATAGAAACCATTCGTCTGGAGAAGGAGGACAACAATCGAGCTCCTAGGACAAGATCGATGTGAAATTAAATTTCCCGCTTAAGAGGGAGGAGTGACTACAACAAAACTTCAGGATAATCCCTGACTATCGAATAGAGTCAAGATCACTAAGCTGAGTATCAACGAAAGATAGAACTGCCTGCATAACCTGAGGCATTCGACATTCGATCACAAGGGAATTACACAGGTCGTCTACTAGAGAAACAGTTCGGGCTTTGCAAGAGATAACCACATCAAAACCGAGGACATGGAAATCTCTGGTTAGTCGACGCTTGTTGTGAAGGAGTTTTCACCCCTTTTCAAATCAAAATAAGATTGGCGGGACTGCCGATGGAATGTGTCACACACACTAGGATGAAATTGCCAATTTAGTTGAATTTATTTCACAGATCGATAGAAATAGAGCTATGGGATGCCCCGGTATCAAAAGAACATGAATGGGAGAAGACGAAATGGATTTTAGAACAAAAGGAGAAGTTCCAAAATCCAAAGGAAAACCGAATCAAAGAAGATCCTAACAAAGGAATTTCAAGCTTCATCAAAGATGATTCTGTAATTAATTTTACTCCATATGCTAAGTTTTGCCTAAACCAGAGCTCTGATACCAGTTGTAACAAAGCGCTATTTCGAACCATTCGCATCCACACATGTCGGACTTGAATTGCTCAAAATATCAGATTGTTAATTTATATTTAGCAAAGCTTAGCATATACAGTAAATAAACCAATTCACAGAATCACAAACACAGAGTAATATAATAATAAGCAACGGAATAGATAAATAGTAGTTCATGAAGCTACTATATAAACATAAGAGTTTAAAACAAAATACAACAGATATCCAATACATAGAAGTGTCAATACAAAAGAAAATGACAAGTCTGCGCAAAACAACTCGAAACAACTGAGAAGCGGAATAGATAGAGATGGATTTCCAAGCAAAGCTCCAAGCTCCAAAGGTGAGTCGCAAATGCTATGACACTCAGTCTGACCCGAGCATAAAGCAAAACACAAAACACTAGAGTCAGGATTAACATTCTTATATCAGTAAATTCAACTCAAGTGAAATGTCAACTGAAATACAAATAACTTAAAGAATGTTTGGGATGTCCATCCTCTAAGGATCCGTGGAACTATCTATTATGTAGTAATATACGCTATTATGATATGTCTATCAGTAAAGTATTAAAATAGCGTTAAGGCGTTACCCATATCCCCTTTAACGCATTTTATATATTCCCGTATTCTATACAATGTCGTAAGCTCCACCAAACCGGTGGTTTACCCAGAGGACACCCCATAGGTATGGTACAAAACAAACTCGTAGAAGGTGCGATAGGGCATGTGAACATGGCACGCGAGGCAATGCTAGGGTAGAAATACCATTTGCACTCTCGGACTGGTGGTAACACATAGTAGCTACTACCGCCCACCTCGAGACACACTCCCAAATCAAAGGTTCACCCAATCAAATCACAAAGTAATATAATGGTATCGAAGAAATGTGTCCGATAGGGGGAATGACCTCACTTGACCCGGTATAGCTCCTGTTTTAGTCACATATAAGCTGACCTACGGAAGTCAGGGTTACGTAAATACCTCATACAGAATCGTTCGCCAAACCATCCTACATCATTTCTGGAATCTCCACCACGTACACAGTTGTTAAAGTGGTTTTCGGTATTGGCAGAGAGTATGACAATATCCGATCCCGGTCTCTTTAACAAACAAATGCTTATTTCACACCGTGGTCATTTTATATTTCAAACAATTTATACTTCATATCAAAACATCATATTCATTTCAAAATCATATCTCTTTCGAAATCATATTCACTTTCGAAATCATATCACTTTCCAATTTAAACAGTTTGAATATTGAAAATAGTATATATATTAAAATAGTTATAAATTAAAATAGTTTATATCTAAAATAGGTTATAGATTTTAAAATAGTTTATTTATTTAAAAGTTTATATTTTAAAATAGTTTATATATAAAATTGTTTCTTCCAATTTCACAAATCAACTCAAATCAACTTAAATCCCAAAAATTAAATTTAATCAGTCTCGGTTCAACGATTTCAAATTAAATTCTAATTTTCAATAAAACTATTTTAAAATATATCGATTTCAAATCCAGGTTTGAATTACAAATTTAAACCACTTCCAATTCAATATACTTCAATATTCAACAATTTACAGGAACTCAATTTGATAAATTTCATTTATATTTCAAAATTCAACTTTAATTTCATTTAAATTTAAAAATATTCATTTTATCATTTTCAAAAGCATTTATATAAAATCCCAGGTTACAAATTTAAATCAAAATTAAAATATTAAATATCTAACTTTAATTTATTTAATTCTGAAATATTCACTTAATCACATTTTTATGAACATTTAGATAAATCTCAAATTCAAACTTAAATCAAATTTAAATATTCAATTTCATTTTTTATTTAAATTTGAATATATTCAACCTTACTCAAAATAAGTTATAAAGTTACAAAATCATATTCTTAAAATCTCAAATTCAATAAGTTCAAATCAATTCTTATTTATATCCAATTCTTAAACAAATAATATTTCAAATCAATTTCAATCTTTCTTTCCAACCATACATTATTAAAGTTATTACAAAATTTATATTTTTAAAATATTAATATAATTTATCTAAATAATTAAACATATTATATATATATATATACTAATTAAATTAAATTTCATTAAATTAATTCTTATTAATAAATTTTATTTTATATTCAATCTTATTTTATATATTTCAAAATAATAAAATTATAAGTAAAATCTTAAAATTTATATTTTCAAAACTAAATTATAAACTTAAAATTTCCAAATTTTAAAATTTTTAAAAATCTAAATTTTACATATATATTAAAATTAAAATCTTTATATTAAATTTAAAAATCGGTATTTATAAAAAACCCACATATCACTTGGGTTTATCATTTCAACCCATAACGATTTTCCCTAATCTATAAGATCATTCAGGTATGTATCATTTCAACCCATAGGGAATTCTAAACTAACTGGGTGACGCAGCGGATAATTCAAAACGATCTTCAATCGATAAAAGTAGCAATCTGTGGATTGATGAATGCTGAATTGCCCGAATTCGTTGATCCGAAGATACCGAACTCTAGCTATCTCGAACTCGTTGATTGCGCACGATACCGGGTTCAAAGATCTTCAATTCTTCAAGCGTTGATCAAGCGCACTTGATTCCGCGAATCGGCTTCTACAATCGTTGAATCGAGCGCACTCGATTATCCGAAAGAGGAGATAGGAGATTACACTCAACTACCAATTTGGAATGAAAGCACAAAGCAATCAAAAGAGAATTTTATTCAAAAATCAACAACCTTTACAAATGAAACAACTCGCCTATTTATAGGCTACAACACGCAATAGCAGAAAAAAATACAACTCCTAAGTCGGCAACCGACTTAACAACATCTGACGACCTAGAGAAACAGTAGTCTTCCGACTTAAAGAAATTCACGCGACTTAAAGAACAACTCTCGACTTATCATCTTTGATTCGCGACTTATCAGAACCTCCTCACGAGTTATCATCTTCACTTCCGACTTATCAAGTCTCGCGAGTTAAGGTAGTTTGTTCGCGACCTTCAGTCATGCGGCGATTTATCTGGCAACGATTCAGGGTTAGGTCGAAATAGTTTTCGGTTGGTGGTTGGGGATTGGGAACAATCGGAGTTAAGTCGTGGAATTGGCGATGAGTCGTAGGTCGTAGTGGAGATTGGAGATAGGTCGGAAAATGACTGCGAGCTATCGTTAGGTCGGCGATTGACTGCGAGCTATCGTTAGGTCGGCGATTGTTGCGTGGTTCCAGTGACAAGAGTTTAGGTCGTAAATCGTCACCGACATAGGGATTAGGTCGTAAGTCGTCACCGACATAGGGATTAGGTCGGAACTTGTAGTTTAGGTCGTAGATCGGCATGGAAGTTGGAGATAGGTCGTAGGTCGGCATTGAGGTGGGAGTTAGGTCGGAGCTTCTGGTCTTCGAACCTAGGTATGCTGCTTCATCATCCTCCCCTTGTTGACAAAAATTCGACCTCGAATTTGTACTTCTCTCTTTTTCAACAAACTCATCTCCATGGTACGGAATCAAATGTTTAACGTTGAAAACGTCAGCAGTGTGAATGTGATCGGGCAACTTTAACTGATAAGCATTGTCATTGATTTTCTTCAAGATTTTTACTGGTCCAATCTTTCGAGCTTTCAATTTGTTGTAGGCTCCAACCGCAAAACGATCTTTTGTCAAAACCGCGTAAACAAAATCACCTTCTTTGAAAACTACACTTCTTCGTTTCTTATCCTCCATTTGTTTATACTTCTCATTTGCCTTTTCCAATCGTTCCTGAACGATTCTATGGCATTCTGTCAACCCATCAACAAAATCAGCAGCTCGTTTAACTGTCCTCTTTGGTTGTGGTACTACTGCCAAATCCAACGGTCCCCTGGGTAAATTGGAATATACAATCTGAAATGGACTGAATCCCGTACTGCGGTTGACAGCGTGATTGTGTGCAAATTCTGCCTGACATAATTTCATATCCCAGCTCTTCAAATTATCCTGCACAAGACATCGCAACAAATTACCCAATGATCTATTCACAACTTCAGTTTGTCCATCTGTCTGAGGATGATATGCACTACTAAATTTCAACTTCGTTCCCACCATCTTCCATAGACTCAATCAAAAGTGACTCAGAAATCGAGTATCTCTATCGGAAACAATAGATTCTGGTAAACCATGCAATCGATACACCTCTTTAAAGAATAATTGTGCCACTCGAACTGCATCCGCTGTCTTCTTACAGGCTATAAAATGTGCCATCTTCGAAAACCGGTCCACCACAACAAATATAGAATCATTTCCCCTCTGAGTTCTCGGTAATCCTAACACGAAATCCATGCTGATATCAACCCATGGTTTGGTCGGCACAGGTAACGGCATATATAACCCCGCATTCGTCGTTGTTCCTTTCGAAACCTGACAAATATGACATCTCTCCACAAATCTTTCTACCTCTTTCCTCATTGACGGCCAAAAATAAGATTGAGAAATTAACTGCAACGTACGATCTCTACCCACATGGCCTTCTTCATGTAGTTCTTTAACAATCTTCATTCTCAAGCTACAGTCTGGGATGCACAAACGATTTCCCTTAAACAGAAAACCATCCACCAACACAAATTCATCCGTATTTCCTTCCTTTACTTTTTCAACAAATTTCGCAAAGTAAGGATCTTCTTCAATCAATTCTGGCAATAATTCAAAACCTGTCACTTCCACTTTCATTGTTGTCAACAAATGATTCCTCCTACTCAAAGCATCAGCCACACGATTGGTTACCCCTGACTTGTGCTTAACGACAAAAGTAAACTGCTGTAAATAAGCAATCCACGATGCATGTCTCGCTGAAATCTTGTCTTGTCCTTGTAAATGTTTCAACGCCTCGTGATCAGTGTATAAATTCTTTCTGGAATAAGTAATGTCGCCAGTGCTTCACCGCTTGAACAACAGCATAAAATTCCACATCATAGGTACTGTACCTCATCTTTGCTCCTGACAACTTCTCGTTGAAATATGCAATAGGACGCCCATTCTGACTCAACACCCCTCCAATTCCAACCTTTGACGCATCAGTATGCAGTTCAAACAATAACTGAAAATCTGGTAATACAAGAATTGGTGCAGATGTCAGCAACTTCTTGATCTTTCCAAAAGCAATCCCAGCTTCCTCCGTCCAAGGAAATTGTTTCCCCTTCATGCAATCAGTCACCGGTGCCATCACGCTACTGAAGTGTGGAATGAATCTTCGGTAGAATGACGCTAGCCCATGAAAACTTCTCACTTCTGTAATTGTCTTCGGCTGTGGCCAATTCCTGACTGCTTCAACTTTATTCTGATCTACCTGGATGCCCTTCTCCGAAACAATATACCCCAAGAACAAAACACTATGCGTCATGAACACGCATTTCTTTGTCGCAGCATAAAATTGTTCCTCTCGTAAAATAATTAACACTTCCTTCAGATGTTGAACATGCTCTTCCAGACTCCTACTATAAATCAAGATATCGTCAAAGTATACCACCACAAATTTCCCAATGAAAGGTCTAAAAATTTGATTCATCACTCGCATGAACGTACTCGGTGCATTCGAAAGACCGAACGGCATCACCAGCCATTCATACAACCCCTCTCTCGTCTTGAAGGCTGTCTTCCATTCGTCTCCAGGTCTAATCCGAATTTGATGATATCCGCTTTTCAAATCAATTTTCGAGAAGATAGTAGCCCCACTCAACTGATCCAGCAAGTCATCCAACCTTGGCATTGGAAATCTGTATCGTACAGTGATTTTATTCAATGCTCGACTGTCCGTGCACATCCTCCACGTCCCATCTTTCTTCGGTACCAACAAAACTGGCACAGCACATGGACTCAAACTTTCCTGTACACGTCCCTGCTCAAGCAATTCTTCCACCTGCCTCCTTAATTCTTCATGCTCCTTCGGACTCATTCGGTAATGCGGTCTATGTGGCAAGACTGCTCCCGGAACAAGATCAATTTGATGTTGAATGTCTCTCAGCGGCGGTAACTCTTTAGGCAACTCGTCTGGAAATACATCCTCAAATTCTTTCAATACTGACTTTGCTTCTTATGGAATTTCAACCTCTTCACTGCTCTCACGCCCAATCAACAAGAACACTTCCGGTTCTTCCTCAATCTCCTTAACAAACTCCTTCAAAGATAATAAAGTTTTCAGCTCTTCAATCTCCTCCAGTTTGTTTTCTTCCTGTTGGCGTTTCTTCGGAACCAGAGTAATCTTTGTTCCTTCGAACATGAAACTGTAACTGTTGGTCCGTCCGTCATGCTGCACAGCTCGATCATACTGCCACGGTCTCCCCAGCAACAAATGACAAACGTCCATATCTACGACGTCACACCAGATTTCATCTTTGTATTTCTGCCCAATTGAAAACTTCACACAAGCTCTACGTCCAACTTTCACTTCACCACCCTTCCTCAACCAAGCTAACTTGTACGGTTTAGGATGTTTCTCAGTTTTCAACTCCAACTTCTTCACTGCTTCTGTAGAGATAA
This sequence comes from Allium fistulosum, assembly GCA_030737815.1. Lineage (NCBI taxonomy): Eukaryota > Viridiplantae > Streptophyta > Magnoliopsida > Asparagales > Amaryllidaceae > Allium > Allium fistulosum. The sequence goes on from CM060904.1 coordinate 923,800,187, forward strand.
TATTATCGCAACTCCCAGCATCAATAACAAATTTACAAACTCTTCCCAGAATAGTGCATGTAGATTGAAAGATATTGTTCCTCAACCAACTACTTTCCTCCTCTTGCTTCGGTGTTAAACAACTTCTCCTCATCATCAATGCATACCCGTCATCTCCCGACAGTAAGTCTTCCTCCTCAACTGGTAAAGAATTAGAGCATTCAGCTTCTTCATCCTCATCCTCAACCTCAGCAATCATTGCTCTCTTCTTTGGCTTTGGACACTCATTGCTTTTATGACCCAACTCCTGACAGTTGTAACATTTGAAACCGTTGTTAACCTTTGCCTTCTCAACCTCCTTCACCACTGGTTTACTGATAGGTTTAGACACATTAGAACTTCCACCAACACCCTTCACTTGATTATTGGAATTTGTAAACACACCACCTCCTCGTCGTCCCTGCTTCTCCCAAGCCAACGCTTTCTGATGTGCTTCCGCCACAGATCTTGGATCGAACATATTAACCATATCCTGAATCTGCATTCTCAATCCCCCAATGAATCTAGATGTCAGCTGCTCTTCCGTTTCCATAATATCATTCCTTGCAATAAGCTGATAAAACTCATCTGCGTAATCATTAACAGTCTTTGTGCCCTGCCTCAAGTTCTGCAAACGTTGATACATCAGAGATTGATAATTGTAAGGTAAGAACGTTGCTTTCATCAATTTCTTCATCTTCTCCCAAGATTCAACTTTTGACTTCCCCATTCGTTCACGTGTAAGTTTGGTTTGCTGCCACCATGCCAAAGCTCTACCCCTCAACCTCGTAGCAACCAACTTCACTCTACGACGTTCTGGAACTTCTTTGAAATCAAAAATTTCTTCAACATTAGCCACCCAATCCAAAAACTCTTCGGCTTGCATACCACCTTTGAATTCAGGAATTTCAGTTTTCATTCCCGATTCCCACTTGTGATCGTACTCCGACTGATTCCTTCCTCGTCCACGTCCTCGTCCATGAACACTACCACCATCATACTCTTCTTCACCATCCGATGTATATCGATGTCGATCCTGACCACCAACATCTCTACCACCACCATTTCTTCCACCAACATTCCTACGATCTACATTCCTTCGATCACGATCATTCACATTTCTATCACGATTTCGATCATCAACATTTCTATCACAATCTCGATCCACGCTTCTATGATCACTATCAACACTTCTCTCCCGATTAGAATGTGGTGAAACTCTACTTCTTCCATGGCTCGATTCAGGTGAAACCCTTCTCTGATTTTGACTCATTTCAAGCATCATTCTCTCTAATCGACCAATCCCTTCAGTAAGCTTCTTATTGAAATTCTCGTTGATTCGTTGCTCCATTTCATCGGCCTCTTCTCTTCCGTATAAAGCATTAATATTGCGATGACGTTGAACTCGTCTTAGCGGCATGATTGAATTCTTCACAAACACTTCAACAAATTCACACTTCACGATTCAAACACCTTTCGAACTTTGATCCAAAATGAAATGGATCGAAACTCCAACTTTGTTGCAAAATATGATGAACACGATGAACACAACTTCAAATTCTCGGCTCCAAGACTCGATTTAGCTATGATTGGCTAAAACAAGCTTTGATACCAAACTGACGCAGCGGATAATTCAAAACGATCTTCAATCGATAAAAGTAGCAATCTGTGGATTGATGAATGCTGAATTGCCCGAATTCGTTGATTCGAAGATACCGAACTCTAGCTATCTCGAACTCGTTGATCGCGCACGATACCGGGTTCAAAGATCTTCAATTCTTCAAGCGTTGATCAAGCGCACTTGATTCCGCGAATCGGCTTCTACAATCGTTGAATCGAGCGCACTCGATTATCCGAAAGAGGAGATAGGAGATTACACTCAACTACCAATTTGGAATGAAAGCACAAAGCAATCAAAAGAGAATTTTATTCAAAAATCAACAACCTTTACAAATGAAACAACTCGCCTATTTATAGGCTACAACACGCAATAGCAGAAAAAAATACAACTCCTAAGTCGGCAACCGACTTAACAACATCTGACGACCTAGAGAAACAGTAGTCTTCCGACTTAAAAAAATTCACGCGACTTAAAGAACAACTCTCGACTTATCATCTTTGATTCGCGACTTATCAGAACCTCCTCACGAGTTATCATCTTCACTTCCGACTTATCAAGTCTCGCGAGTTAAGGTAGTTTGTTCGCGACCTTCAGTCATGCGGCGATTTATCTGGCAACGATTCAGGGTTAGGTCGAAATAGTTTTCGGTTGGTGGTTGGGGATTGGGAACAATCGGAGTTAATTCGTGGAATTGGCGATGAGTCGTAGGTCATAGTGGAGATTGGAGATAGGTCGGAAAATGACTGCGAGCTATCGTTAGGTCGGCGATTGACTGCGAGCTATCGTTAGGTCGGCGATTGTTGCGTGGTTCCAGTGACAAGAGTTTAGGTCGTAAATCGTCACCGACATAGGGATTAGGTCGTAAGTCGTCACCGACATAGGGATTAGGTCGGAACTTGTAGTTTAGGTCGTAGATCGGCATGGAAGTTGGAGATAGGTCGTAGGTCGGCATTGAGGTGGGAGTTAGGTCGGAGCTTCTGGTCTTCGAACCTAGGTATGCTGCTTCATCACTGGGAGCTTGCAGTGTGAGAACAATTATAATAATAATATAACATATCAACAACAGGCATATATCATCAGTAACAATTTAAATATAATATATACAACAGGTTATGGTGCCATATGTCATAGGTAAACAATTTCAAATAATGGCATATCATATTTAACAATTAAATAACATAACAATTCAAATTTAATAGCATATTTCAATTGTCATTTCTTGTGAATTGAATTTACTAAATATAAGAATGTTAATCATGAGTGATTGCTCATCTTTCAAGGCTAGAGAAATAACAAGAATGAGATGCACGGACACGGATACACACAGACAAGCTAGAGTTGTGGAAATAATTTCCAAACAGCAACGAAATAGGCAAAGTTATCTTACCACAACCGGGATAGCGAAACAGGAGCAGAGACGAGCACACAAACAAGGCTGGGACGAGAACTTGAATTAGAATCAATGAATCAAACAATATATATGGATATCCATATTGAAAGGGTGCTGCATGCTTCAAGTATAAATATATATATAATCACCTTATATGCTCTATTTAAAAACATTATTTCTTAAACTAAGTGTATTTAAAATCAATATAAATATATACATTATATTTTAAAATCAATACTAAAACTGATATTATATTCTTAAAACACACTGTAAAATCAATATATCTGTATATGTATTATAATTTTAAAACAATACTCAAAACAATATTAAAACAATACTTGTATATAACAGAGTACTTGAATAATAACAGAGAAAAGGTGACCTGTCGAGAGTAGGTTGGAGCTGAATACATGCAACGATACAAGTGGGCTTTTGGCACTGTGTGGCTTGCGTGGAGAAGCTTGGCACAATAAAATATACGAAAGCAACATACATATAATTCTCACAACAAAATATATGCATGGTGTGCACACATTTTTTTTCTATATTGAGGAGGCGGAGTGCATGCGGCCCGTGATATGGATAAGGTGATTCGGCAGGTGCTCGGCCATTGGAGCGGAGGTGGAAACGGGCTGTGACTGTCGTTTTTATGAGCTGAGGTGGCGGGTCTTTTCTTTAGTGATGTACGGCGAGCAGGGGGTGCTACAGGTGGATGGTGAGCGGGGCTTCGGATGGGTGGTCGGAGTTAAGAGTTGGCATGGAGGGAGCAGCGGCCATGGAAAGGGTTGGAGCTGGTGCTTCGAGCTGAAACGGGGTTAGGTGGAGCGGAAGCGGGGAAGAGAAGGCCTGTTGTAGGGTTTCAGTCACAGCATATGTACTTATATTATAATGTATATAATTTCTTCCAAAACAAAGATATGCAACTAAACTATATACATTTTGCTAGAACGACAAGATAGCAGGTTTGCCTCGGAATAAAATAGAAAAGCTTCGCTTGCATTTTTTTTGCGACTGATGCAAGAAAGGTTAGGCGAATGGTTTCAAGGCTCGGATGGCGGTCATGCTATAGGGTGGTGATTGAGTCGGAGGGTGTGGCTAGAAGATTTGAGGCGGTGAGAGAGCTAGCGATCCGGGCGGCCATGGATGAAGGATGTGCAAGTTCTTTATATGCGGCAGTTGTATTTTTTTTTGGAAGGTGGCATTCGTTTCTGCAATTAGGAGAGTGGGGATCTTGCTTCTGTGATGAAGGAGGTAGGATTAAATGCAACGGCCATGAAAGAAACAGGCTCGAGACAAAAAAGATAGACGAAAGAAGAAGACGCACCTTATTTCAATCCAAATCCAACTATGTATACCTTTATATTTTTATTTTATATGAAGCATGCATGAAAGAAGAAGAGAGGTGAGATGAGAATGCAAAAGGAGCAGGTATGGGAATGGTGAGGACGAGCAAGTCCAGGCAAGATAAAATAAATTCAAACTTGTACACTTTTTCTCAAAGAGATGGAACAAAAAAACAAAAAAAAAAGAATAAGAGAGAGAGCACGAAAAGGAACAAACCATTAGATATATTAAATTGCAATGGGAATAGTAAAAGGCAGAAATAAATTCGGGAATATAAAAAGGTTACTGGCTATCGGTTACATTGTGGATAATGGAAAGACACGGACCAAAAGGTTCAAACGAGTACCGATATAATCAATCGTTTCGTCGATTTCCGCCACGTACCGGACGTCGAATTACGGAAATGAATATACTATGGAGATCAGCACGATGAGACGAACAAAATGGTACATAGATATCAGTGGTATGATCATCCTATCAAAAGTCGATATTCGTTGCCAAATTGCTGCTATTTCGCCGAAAATAAGATATACGGGGCTATAGCAGTCCAAATTTGGCAAAACGAAATATGACGTCTCACTCATAATATAATTTACATTTTTATTATATAAAAATATTTAGATTTCGAAGATTTTTTTATTTTCATTAATTTGACTGATTTAAACTGAAATTGAAAATTACACCACAAAATTAACTTCCTTGTTTTCCAATGAAAATTTTTCATTTGCTCTGTTCAAATAGACGCATCTCAAATATCAAATTTTCATCGTAAAATTTAATTATTTATTTTCAAGAAAAATTCAGTAAATTACGTTATTAAAAATCATTAAAAATTATGGATCGTTACATTTTATTTAGTAGTTAGTTAAATAAATCTTCTTAATTTATTACTTAACTTCCAGTTTCAACTATTTTCTTTTCCCTTGCATTAGTTAAGCGACTTCATGAAATCTTTTTCTTTTTGTTTTCTTAAATCATTGCGGTCTATCTAGAGACACATAAAAAGAAACATTTCTCTAAATGTACGCAATCCATTGCAACAACTAAAACTAATACCAGAAGAAAACACAACACCACTAACAACTACCACAATTAGAATGGACCTTCCTAACAGGCCATCCCTCAGCAAAAATCTTCAAATCGTATCATTCCTTTATTACTTACAATGAATAAGGATTATTCATCTCTACCATTCCATATCCAATTATGGAATAACCATTCCCTCTTTCACGGCAGTGGATAAGAAATACAATCTATGCAATCTTCATACTAAATGACAACTAAGCTTGGAGAAATAATCTTTCCCATTTTCTCTTTTTCTTCCCTAACTTAAAGTCTACCAATATCTTCCATGTGTTCTTACCATATCATAACCATCTGTTACTATCTTCTCTTAATCTCATTTTTTTGATAGTATTCTCAATCCTTGGTATTTCCTTTATTGATAAGCCTCCTACAAGCATATTCCAAAACTTATTGAAGTGCCCTTTAATATCATCTTTATACATTACACACATGTCAACATAATATTCCTAGGCTTTTTCTGATGTCCTCACGCTCTACGAGGATTCCTTGGTACTTTTCCAAAAGTAGTCATCACTATCTCCTTTATAACCTTATTCTTTTTCCCCATCTCACCTAGGCATTAATTCCTATTTACTCCATATTTAAAAATTATGGTTTGGTATTTATCATTTTTCTTCAAAAATGAAAAATTCAAAAAAAAATTGAAATATCTAATATCAAAACTCTTGTCTTTAAAAGTGTTACTTAGAAACTTTTATTAGATTCAAAAATACTTGATGTTTTTAACTCTTTTCAAAACTTACATTTCTAAGATTTTTGAATTTAACTTATTCCCCAAACTTAAAGAAGAATGTTAACAATTCTAAGTTTAATATCAAATCGGTTTTTTCTTTTTAATGACCTTTTTAACTTTTATTAAAAACTCGAGATTTTTAATTGAATTATTTTTTAAGCTTTTCTTTCGAAAACTTATTCATTTCACCAAACAATTCTTTCAAAAATAGAATTTATAACATTTCTAAAACATCTTTCATGACTTTTGAATTATAAAAAGTGGAATAGATAAAAACAACTATCCTCCTATTAACTCCTTTACATTTTTAATCCTCCCAATCATCCAATATTGGCAGAGTTTGAACTATCATAAAAGGGAGACTTTTAAAAGAAACATAGTTTAATGCCCATAACAATGGAAAATGTGTATTTTCCTTTATTTAGCTTCTCTAATTAGATTACCAGCATTATTTTTAATAAAATTTACTAACACTATTCCTAATCACTACATTTTTTATTACACTTAAGGATCCTATACTTTACTACATTAGAACTGCTTCTCCCTCAATGGAAATTGTTAACGCCATAATTCTTTATGAATCGCTTTATAGAGGTTTCGTGTTTTGTGTGAAATTACAAGGAATTATGTTCATTTTCTTTATTGAAATAGACAGTACAAAATATAGATTTCCATATGTTGTACATCTCTTCCTTTGCATTTACATTCCTTGTTATTTCAAACAAAACACCTTTATTTGTAATTTGATTGATTCATAAAAACTTATTTTTTTAATCCCTTTTCATTCCAATGAATTAAAATATGTCAAATCCCAACCTAGTTAAAATAAATTAAACCTCTCTTTTATTTAATTTCAAAACTTACTATTAATCAACCCTTCAGCCTAAGCTGCACTAACTCCAATTGTTTCTCTTAATTTACCATCTGTTTATTACTGTAATGTAGCCACTTATAGCTCAATTTATCTTCTTTTCTAAACCATTTACTCTATTCCAAACCGGTACCACTTATATTATCCACCTATATAGATCTTTTTATATCTTAAATATAAAAAAACAAAGAAAGATTCATGAGCTATATTGTCCATCATATCTTTTCAAAAGAAAACATCCTCGGACAAAAATTTCCTTTACTGGAATTTAAATATATATGTTTTCTTACAAAACCATCAATATATATATATATACACATTCTCAAAATCTAATACTTATTTTGTTTTCATTAAAAGTTCTTTTAAAGTATACAATTTATACATTTCCTCAATTTCCAAAAATTTCTTATTATTGGGTTGGACTCAAACTGGACTTCTGACTATTCTCTTAAAAACATCCTTCTTTCTATTTCCAAAGATCCAAAAATCCTGTCTTTAATTAGGAGTGACTATTGCACACCCTTTTCAGAGACTTCTCCATCTTCCATTTTCTATAACATAAGGACTCTTATTTTCCCTTTATTTGGACTTATTGTCTATCATCAATTGGCAATCAATAATGGGGATTAACAATCATTAGGCAATCAAAGCCCGGCTAGGGAGTCAAGTACCATCCAGTTATAGGGATATTCCATATGCAACTACTCTATAGATGGGATTCTTAGGATTTTACATATATTATATTTATATTTATAATCAAAATACAAATACATTCACTCATTGTTTCCTAATTTTCCACGAATCGAATAACCTAAGCTCTGACACTAAATGTAACAACTCGCACTTTGGTGGGCCCAGATTTTCGCTAACCCAAAAACCCAAGTCCACCAAAATACGGATCGTTGGTTTGGTACCATGCGAAAAGGAAAGTATACCAGAGCACTAATGGTAATAACCCATAGCGAAAATAATAAAATATAATAGATCAATATAATTATAGACCAAAAATCGACATCTCAAATGTCAAGAGCCTTAGCCAGACAACTACTCCACTTCATCACTAATAACTGCCTTTCTAAATCCCATGGGTTGTAAGGAGGAGGCGGTTAAAACAACATTCTGGAAACTGGTAATTTATACATCTTATACATGTTAGAACCTCCATTCTATGGTTTCAGTGACAACAACTATACAATCACATATATTATATATCGTATCAAGATTATAGGAATATACTACAAAGATCGTCATGCTCAAAGATATCAGGACTCGAAGACAAACAAAGATTTATGGACCATGCTATGATTAGTAAAGTTATACTGGTGTATTAAGAGTCTTAGATAGATATTGTAAGGTCTCCTTGAGTATATATGCAAATACAAATTCATATATACAAAATTGGCATTAAAAAACATTCAAAAATTGGCACTGCAAAGTTTATAATTTGAAAATGCCAGCCATAGACGTCTGTGGGAAATCCACAGACGTCTGTGAATTGGTTCGAGAAATTCTATCTTGAAGCCACAGACGTCTGTGGTTTTCCCACAGACGCCTGTCATCTGAAAACTGCTATATCCTGAAAGGTTGCTTCATTTCATATTGAATATATGCTTATGTTAAACTGAATAAACTCATCTCTTCATCGAATGGGTGCTGCCATTAAATTGAATAAAGTTTATCTAACTGTAACAACTCCTCATTTGTATCTCTTTAAATCTATAAATACTACAATGATAGAGATTGAAATATTAAGGCTGAATTGAATTAATTGAATCTATTGATTTCTTATTACTCTCTTGTGCATACATTGCTTACATACTCTCAATCTATCATAACCAAAATATAATTTTGGTTAAACCACTTCCTACAACTCAAAGCATTCACATTCACATACTCAAAGGAGATCATAGGAAGATTTGTACTATTATTCAAGATCCGTGTTATTTGGAATACAAGATTATTAGAGATATACTTTTTTATTAGCGTATTCCTCCAAGTGAAGCGAGGGTTAGTTGTTTAAAGGAAATACCGAAGGGGAGCTTCGGGACTGGACGTAGAACGGGAGTTCCAAACCAGTATAAAATATCTGATGTGATCGTTTCTATTATTTATCTTATATTCACAATTATTATTTTCTGCTTAAAATAGTTAGTAATATACATACGTATATATAAGTTGCATTATTTATAAAGATCCTATAGACTTTCAATACATAACACTATTTTATGCCGATTGTTCATTATTTCATGTTATTTTAGAATTTATTATTAAGTCGCTACGACTCCATTGCTACATACGAACCGTACCCATCTGCCCTAGGTAGATCTATGTCTATATAGGTATATATATACGCACACTCTAAGTCAACTACTGGACCTAGATACTATCCCCACTATTATCAATCGCTCAGTACCTCGTAAAGATCCATCGTCATTGTATCACCAAGGGAAATCCTGTCATGCGCACCGAGACATCCAGTCCATAATCTCCAGTCCATAAGGTCCTAATGCTTCGAGGATTTTTCATCACGTACGCCAGCCTTTTGCGCACCCTTGTCCGAGTCTTATCGTGGATTTTAGGCTCCACGCACCATCACCACATCTATGTTTTGAAGGAACCTTTGTATGGGTTAACTAGCCTTTCCCTATCAAACAAACTAACAAACAACCATGGCGTTGCATAACCCAACTGAACCAATCCTGGTAGGCGGAAGAGATCAGTTTGGTGCAACCCTGTCCTTTCCGTTGACCGCAAGAGACCAATGTTGAGCTCGAGAAATATGCAAATCCTACCCTAGTTTAAGGTACCTAAGTACGCCAGCCTTTTAAGTACACTTATTGCAACTCATTTTGGTACCTAGGCACACCAGATTGTCCATGCCACGTTGCATAAGTCCGATCTCACACACCATCCATTTAGATTGCCTAGTGCAATCAAGGCAACACCCCCACTTAAAAACTTTTAAGCAGACCTTATTTGACTGTGCACTCGACATAATTATAGCAGAAAATTTATAATCAAGGCAATAAGCATGGTCCAGACCTAGGGGTACCCCTCTAGTACGAAATCGTACACTTACCGCGTGTCCTATTGGTTGAATATGTTTTTAGCATCCAACCAAGTCTAACGACCTTCGGACGTTGGTCCACCATAGTTATAACATATTATTTAAAATTACTCACACCCATCATAAACGCATATCAAGGGCTACTTATATACATATTTTAGACTTATGTATACTTATTCTTCTTTTATTTTCTTTGTCACCTCAACATCTTTTCTGTTCGACTTTAAGTCTTCAGTCTTACTATGCGTTTATCTTTTATTTCATTAATTTCATTTGCTGCTTGCCAAATTCAGACATCAAAATCGTTGCTACAACATTCATTAGTTTAGCCTTTTATTTCTATTCCAATTCTTATTTCTTTTTCTTTCCTATAATCTTGACTTATATTTTCATTAGTTTCCATTTTATTAACCTTTAAGCTACATTGTTATTTCAATATTACACTTTTGGGGTTTACTAAATTTTAATAAATTGGAATCAAACTTCAACAATTTAACTATTACACGGTAAATTTCCATATCTTATCCTAGAAGTTGGTTTGTGCGATATTTGTAATTATAAAAAATTCTCTTTAATTTATTGAAATAGACAATATAAAATACAGTAATCATCACTATTTTATACATCTCTTCTTTTTATAAGTATATATTGATTACTCGTCATTTCAGACATCACACTTTTGTTAAGTTTGAATTTGATAATATATGGAAATCCACTTTTAATAACATACATTCCAATAAATTAAAATATCACTAAAATACCAAAAGTGCATTTAGCTTTATTTTATACAGTCTCATTCAAATTAAATTGAATCTCTATTCGTTATGTTTTCAGTTAATTAATCTGATGTAAAAATGATAATTAAAATCACTTCGTAATTATAGAATTAAATCTAATCATTACGTAATTATAGAAATAAAACTAATCATTACATAATTACTGAATTAAAACGAATCATTATGCTTCTGTAATTATCACTACAAATTTATAGGCAAGTTTACAGTCTTCAACATTTCATATTTATGAATTCATTTGAAATTAAACAATCAAACTCAAACATATAGGAATAGATCTACAACGATATAATCTAGTATTACATAAAAACATATAATATTCCCACCAACATTTAATTTGCGCTCCCAAATCTTTAGATTTAATTCAGATCTGACCTTATTATCTGTATTCTCCACTTTTTGATTCTCTATTTGGATCCGTAGACAACATTTTATACAGATCTATTAGAGATTGGATTAGAGAGAAGAGATTTAGATTTATTAATTAGAACCAGATCTAAAAGTTTACCTTTGATGTAGCAATTTGATTTGAACTTATTTCCTATCTTCTGTTCTTTTCTATTCTTCTCCAAAGTGTATCCATGCTATATAGACCTATTTGTGTATTTAGAAATTTTGAAGGAGAAAGGAAAATGGTAGAACTTCCGTGCTCATTGGAAAAATAATGAGTTGGAAGTGAAGCCCTATGTCCTAATTTATAGAGGCTCAAATCAGCGCTAACCATCGGATAGGAACTGAATTAAATCTATGCCACAAGGCCTTTATTTACTGCTGCCTCCAAAACAAGGCGGGTCGACCGCCCGAAGCTCAAGTTGACCAAGAGCGATCGACCAGAACCATGAATTTTGGTGCGTTTCGATCTCGTTTGATTTCTGGCTGATTTGTTTCCTTTGTTATTAAATAAACCTTAATCAACGTTATATCCTGCCTCGATTAATTTTCTAAACCTTTAAGTTATCGTTAACTTTAATGATGTTTATCAATCATTAATTTATTTTGATTACTTCCTTAATTACATATATAATTATTTCCAACTATAAAAAATCAAACGCTAATAAAATTTTCGTTTGAACTCCGTTCGAAAAAGTATATATGAAAATTGCCACAATTCCAATAATATAAGTCTCGTGGCCAAATTCCAAAATCTGTAAAAATTCCATTTTCATAGTTTATTATTTATTAATTAGTTTCTATTTTATTTAATTAATGTAAAAACGTAGGGTGTTACGTTTACGTTTAACGGAAATAATATTCCGAATGAAGCAGATCTTGAGCCAAATAATGAAATAATAATAACTAATGATCATACTGATTTAGGGCCTTTGAACGATGAATCAAATGTTTTATTAGAAGCATTTGAGAGCACAAAGGAAAACGTTATGGAGTACGAGACCGAGTTTGAGTCAAAAAACGACGAAGACTGATTATTAATTATTGATGCTATAATGTACATATGATGGATATTTATATCACTTGTTATACGATTTATATTTTGAATTTCTTTTGTTAGTAATGATGATGACTATATTGTGAGCTATGTATTATTTTGTTTTATTAAATCTATTTATTTATTAGATCTTGTTCCATTTTTGCAGTTTTAATGGAAGTTTTATATGATTATTAAACATACATGTTTTCTAGTAATAAAATGATATGTTTTTTCATTATATGAAATGATATGTTTGTGAGATATTATGTCTCATAGGAGAACTTCTAGATCCCCTCGGGTTCTCCTACTGCTGACGAAGGTGCTAGTGGCTTGACTGATTTACGCCTAAGGGCGAGTATGGCTCCCAAAACGGGAGGGTAAGTATGAAATTTATTGCAACGCCATTAATATTTAATGCATGTATATTATTTATGCTTTATTAAATTTCTACACCAAAACTAATATAGGGTTTTTGAGCTGAAGCCATCCGACTATATTATGGTTGTCTCTAGAAAGGCATACATGAGTCGGATGTCAGGTTGTTGGCCGACGTGGGATGAAATCTCACCTTGTATTAAAGATGCTATATGGGCCAACTTTTTGGTAAGTATAAATTTATAATTCATTTGAAAATGACATATTTGATCTTTGAAAATTAACATATTACGTATAGTTCATTTTAATTTCAATGTGTAGGCTGCAGTTGCTGTAGACAAGGAAGATCAACAACTGTTTAGGAATCACTAGAACAAGAAAATAAGGAAAAACTAATGGGATACCCTCTCGAGCATAAAATGCAAAAATAAAAAACCTGATTGGATGAGTGTTAATGTTTGCGTGGATTTTCTTGAGCACTGGGAATCTTCCGCCGCAAAAGTAAGTTTTCTAGTTTCATATGTTTATTATAATTTGTTTAAAGTATGTATAATAATTGCATTAATTTAGTCAGTCATATATTCAAGTAGTTATGGATGTTAAATATAACTTTTATGTTAAATTTACAGGAAGTATCTGTGCAAAACTCGACAAACGGGAATAAAAATCCTTCCTACAATATCTAAAGGAAATGGTAAATTTAAAAATTCCGATTACAAAATACTTATAACATGTTTAATGATATATATACGTTGTTTAATCATATATAATTCAAGCGAGAAGAAGAATCATGACTCTACATATTTGGAGGTCTTCACTTGCATGCATGCCATCGAGCTGACTAATGAAGATGGCTTAATATCATTTACTTGGACAGACCCCAAATCACAAGCTATCATGGTAAACATGCTTTATTTTTTTCCTCTTATTTCAAATTACATAAATTATAAATTGAATAATTATTTTAGGAAAATTCTATTTCTAATTGCAGAAAAGGTTTTAAATGGAGTGAGCTCGAGTGTTGAAGGCGACTGGCCGAGAGGAGTTGAATATTAAGGAGGAGGATATGATTTTTGATGTTGTGACCGACAAGCCAACACGAAACAGACGCTACGGTTATAGTAATTAAAAGGTAATGTTTATTGAGTTTAACTATTTCATTAACTAATTTATAAATTTTATTTAATATTATGTATAAATTATAACTAGCTATTAACTAATTTACAAATGAGGACTTCTCAGGCTGATTATAGGAAATCACGGGCTGAGGAGAAGATAGCACAGTTGAGAGCCGAGATAGAAGAATTGAACGATTGGTGGAAGAGTGGAGGATTGACTGTGCTACTAGATGAGCGGATTGCGGCATACATGGCAGAGCATGGGACATTTCCTTCCCAGGAGTCGGGAAATGGTGGAAATGATGATTAGTAAGTATGGTTGTGTTTTTTGATGGATACTGATTGATTATGAACTTTAAACATAGATTACGTTTGATGGTTGTGGATGTTTGATGTTTGATTGAACGATTAGCAGGTATGTTGTGGATGTTTGATGGAATGTTGATGTAAATATGAATTTTTATGATATAAACTTGGTTTTTTATGATATGTAATAATATTCGATGTATGTGATATTGTGCTTGTGAAATTGGGTTTATATGTGTTGTATATGAGGTGTAGCGACAGTTGAATATATATATATATATATATATATATATATATATATATATATATATCTGTGTGTGTGTGGTTTGATGGATGAAAGAGCAGGTGTTTTGTAAAACAGCATTTCTAGTATAGCGACAGCTTACTGGTTCTTAAATTAGCGACGGTTAGCGACCCCCAAGTGGCAAATTCGGATTGCTTAGAGTCTTGACTCGTGTCCTTCAGCTAGTGACGATTAGTGACGGTCGTATTGTCAATAGCCGTCGAAAAGTTATCGACGAGGTCATGGCTAAGGCCGTCACTCTTTCTTGGATCAATGTCTATGTGAGCAACGGCTATTAGCGACGGCTATCAACGACTAGCGACGGGCGTCGATGGCTATTTGCCATCACTAAATAATGTGTGTCTTGTAGTGTCTCCATGGAGTAAATTACAGAAAATGTGATGGATTTATCTTCCACCATAGACTAGTTAAACCTCAACATTTATTTAACTCATAGTTGTTTACGGGTCAAAATATATGGGATATTACATAAAAATAATAGAGAATTACAAATACGCTCTATGATTCGTCCTAATTTAGTAGGAATTGCCTAACCTAAGCTCTGATACCATATTTAACAACTCGTTATCTATGATGCCTCAATTCATGAGTAAAATTACGCAGACATCGCAGACGACGGATCATTTTGAAATAAAATATAAAACATATCATAGAGTTATCTACAATATTCTACACTTTATAAAACTCAAAACGAATGGAATAAAATATAATACTGAAAAAAATACCATGATCCGAGATGAAAAAAATAAACTGCAATTAATAGTTTTCAGTTACATATTATCTCTAAAGATTGAAAATAAATAAAGAGTCTGAATATATGAGAAAATATCAAATAAATAATAGATGGCTGATAGAAAAATAAATGCACATCTCCATCGCACATTCATGCCTACAAGTCTCCACCAGTCCTCCCTATCGACCAATTAAGGTAATACTAAAAAGAATAAAATGATAGAGAAGGTCAGACATACGGTTGGTGAGTGAACCGCATCTATAAGTGTATAATACTAATAAGATGGTAAAACAACACTTATGCTAGAAAATCATACCTTAACCTGTGTCACCTGCACCCAAACAAATAAACTAAACACAATATAACACTATAATGACATCATATGCTAAGATCTCACTAAAATCTAACCCATATCTAACCATATGCTATCAATCGAACCCAAAGCCTCAACTCGCATGCAAAAGACCGCTTATGACACGATTGAGCTCAAAACCCCAACTCGTTATCATCAAAAATATATGTGACTCGCTTTCAAGGAACTATATGTTTCAGCCCAGTATCGCCAAATTGTGAATGACTCGCTACTAAGTAACTAAATGTCTCAAGCCACTATTGTCAAATCGTAAACAACTTACTACCGAGGAACTATATGTCTCAGCCCACTACCGCCAAATCGTAAGCGACTTGCTACTGAGGAACTACATGTCTCAACCCACTATCACTGTATCGTAAACGACTCACTGCTGAGAACTATACGTCTGAGCCTACCATGTCCAATAGTAACCGACTCGCTATCAAGGAACTACATGTCTCAGCCCATTATCGTCGCATCATCAATGACTCAGTACTGAGCAACCATACGTCTCAGCCCGTTATCATCGAATCGTAAGCGACTCATTGCTGAGGAAATACATGTCTCAGCCCACTATCGCCATATTGTAAATGACTTGCTACCGAGGAACTATACGTCTCAGCCTGCCATGTCAAATAGTAAGCGACTCGCTATTAAGGAACTACATGTCTTAGCTCATTATCGTTGCATCATAAATGACTCGGTACTGAGCAACTATACGTCTCAGCCCGCTATCATCGAATCGTCAGCGACTCACTGCTGAGGAAATACATGTCTCGGCCCACTATTGCCATATGGTAAAAGACTCAATACCGAGGAACTATATGTCTCAGCCCACTATCATCAAAGCGTATGTGATTAACTACTGGGGAACCACATGTCCTAGCCCACTATCGTCGAATCGTAAGCAACTCGCTACTAGAGAATAGAATGTCTCGGCCCACTATCGCCCAACCGTAAGCGACTCGGTACTAAGGAACAAAATGCCCCAGCCATTATTGTCATATCGCACATTGAATAACAAATCTACCAACACAAGACACTTTTCGAAAGTGTTCCGAAACACATCAAAAAATATACCAAAACGTTCCTTATCTCACCACGAACCGCGCATGAAACGAAGGTCGTATGCGAATGTTATAAGCATTTAAAGTTCGAGGATGTTATGGTAATTTATTTTATTTGTGTATTATTTATTTTCCCCTATACGCATATCTTCCTTTCATTCTATAGTGATTCATCAACTCGACCACGTTCTAACCGTTACTTGATTTTGCTCGCCGTCGCCAACTTCGACGTTCGTCCACTAATCCACTGTAACGACTCGCCTTTTTTACCATCAAAATTCAGCACCGAATACCACCACTGTGTTCAAATGTCGAGCATCCAATTGACAAAAGGGCATATTGTTAGGGTAAATAAAAAGAAAAGAATAGAGAACGGAGAAAAACAGAATCACTCAGCGTAATCGACAACATATAATAAAACAAACACAGTAAAACTGTCATTCCAAAATACAGAGTATATCAGAGTAAAAAAACAAACCTTATTAGCTGGACAGTTATAAAATTCTGACCTTACGATTGCTGATATGGATACTATATAAGCGGAAAATAAAACACTATGATAGGTGAACCTCCAGCTCCTTTCCAAGATCTCCATAACACCAAAACCAACCTGAAAAAAATACTCGGTCTGACTCGAGCATTATAATAAAATAACACTCGAATCAGTCTGGAAATACCAGCGTGAGAAAACTCAAATAATGGGGAACATAAAAAATTTCCATGAGATCACGCCGCTAACAAGGAACAGGTTTTTACCTCACAAGAATAACATCCATACAGGAAAGAGTAGAGATAAACAACATAAAACAAATCCAAATAAGAATGAGTATAAATAGAATTAAAAACCAAGCTTGAAAGACTGAAAATAATCAAAGAATAATCCAAACTGGACAGAATAAATAAAACAAGATAACAGTCCAAACTTGATAAAATGGACAAAACATATAATTAAATATCATGAAAAGTAGTTGACTCTTCCCGTTGCAATTACATAAAACCAATTCGAAGGTTCGAATCAAATAAGGAGAATGGATTTATCCAACATAACTAGGAGGGTGCTCCTCCCCTTCAACGAAAGTATACCTCTAGATAAAATATACTTGAGAGCACATGTGTCACTCTCGGGAACTTCCAAGCTAGACCACACTTCACACGAGCATCCGAATATTTCACATCAATGCATGCATGCCGACACCTCTCTAGATAGATGTGAACATACCCTGATGGGTGCAACTCACATGGCTTGGCTCCCTCTCGCGCTTTAGTTTAGTTTTTCCAGTGTTGGATAACAATGCTCTATACGAGCAATAAATCATCTTAGGATGATGAAGCACAACAATGATCCCTTTATTCGCGCTTTGGTCTTATTCACTTTCGGTAAATGATAACAAAGCTCAACGGAGGAAAACATCATCTTAGAATGATGAAAAATAAAGAAGATAGCAGAATCAAAATCGATAGTCGAGAATCAACAATCGGGAATAACTACGAGATTTATGTATGAGAATTAAATTACATACACTTACCACAAATGAAATGAATCAAACGCTTAAAAATATTTGATCCTTACTTGTGCTTGATTTTCACGTCTTAATCCGAGTAAAAACACTTTAAAAATGTTCTTTAAATTTATCTTTTAAAAGACAAATTTATAATACTAAGTGTATTAAAAACAAGGGTAAAAAACAAATGTCATTAAAACATTGTTTACTATAAACCAAACCAATGTACACTTAGCTTTATTTATAAATAATTCCTTTTAAAGGATTTTCTCATTTAAAACCATCATTTGTAAATTTAAAACAATATTTATTATCCCAAAAGAAAATAAAACAATTTAAATACCTTTATAGATTTAAAACAATATTAATTATCCCTAAAGATAATTAATCACATTTAATCTCTTTCAAATAAAGAAATCTGTTATCTTTAATAAAATAGTTAATTATTTCCAAACACTTTTATATCATTAGTAAATTAACATTAATCCTTTATTAAATCGGTTTATTAAACTTTAAAACACTTTCATCAAATTAGTTAATTTACTTTTAATCACTTTTATTAAATTAATTTACTTTAAATATCATAAAGTAAAAAGATTTCTTAAATTCAAATAATCATTAATTAAAATGAATAATTCATCTCAAACATCATTAATTAAAGTGATTAATAAATTTTAAATACCATTAATTAAAAATAATTAATTAAGTTCAGATAATCATAAATTAATTGGATTAATTAAATTCAAACATCATTGGTTAAAATGATAAATTAAAACATCGTTTGTTATAATGATAAATCAACTATAAACCATCATTAGTTAAATGATTAATTAAATTTCAAAAATCTTTAGTTAAAACAATTAATTAAATTTAAAACAATCATTAATTAAAATGATTAATTAAAATCTAAAATCGTTAATTAAAATGACTTACTTAAATCCAAATCTCATTAATCAAATAGATTAATAAATTTCAAACATCATTAATTAAAAATATTAATTACATTCAAATATCAAAAATTGGGATGATTAATTA
Source organism: Allium fistulosum (assembly GCA_030737815.1). NCBI lineage: Eukaryota > Viridiplantae > Streptophyta > Magnoliopsida > Asparagales > Amaryllidaceae > Allium > Allium fistulosum. The sequence continues at coordinate 923,819,332 of CM060904.1, forward strand.
AAATAAAATATCATTAATTAAAATGATTAATTACTTTTAAATATCATTAATTAAAATGATTATCAATTCACATATATTTAATTAAATGATTAATCAAACCTCGTTATCATGAATTAAAATAATTAACTAAATTCAAATAATCATTAGTTAAAATGATTAATAAAGTATAAAACATCATTAGCAAAAATGATTAATTAAAATCTAAAGATAAACCAATTTTAAACATCATTAATTAAATTACTTGATTAATTTCAAAATCATTAGTTAAAATGATTGATTAATTTAAATTATCATTAGTCAAAATGATTAATGAATTTTAAACGCCTATTTTTGTGAAAACAAAAGCTCAAGTTCAGAACACACACGGGTTTATGGGGTGATAGGCATAGCGAAAATTGCTATAACAACACTTAAACAATTAAATAGAACATTATGGCTAATTTTAATTAAACATCAATATAAACAGCATAAGAAGGTGAATAAATAATTACCGACGAGAAATCCCTCAGGGACTCTCTACAACTTTTCCCTGCAAAACAATGGTTAAAGACATTATATATAATCATATGGGTTCATAACTATCAAGTTAATATGTCATCCATTTTCCAAACGGGAATTCAACCAAACAATCAATCAAAAAGTTTAACTAACATCCAAGCAATCGATAATAGTTTATAGCATCATGGATATGATATAGTAAAATTGAATGCGAGTTAAACTCACTTTGATTTCAATTTCCACCGAAGCGTTTTGATATGGACTAGAACTGAACGAGCGTTCGATTTTAGCATAAATTCCAACAAGCTTCGAATCCAACCAAACAACTCCATCGCGTAGCCATCACCACTACGAGTCTAACGCAAAAGACGACGTTTGAATCCGACCTCGTACGCAAAAATTATTCGATTTATAAGTTTTCGGATTTAAATAATATAATTAAACTCTAATTACATAATCAAACTTAATTACCCCCAATTCAAAAGCTAATCCATCTTCTTCCCTTCTTCACAGCAAACGTGCACAACGAACTCATACAAGCATACACGAATATCCAATGACATGGAGAAATACTCGATGAAATTCAAATCTGTCTTCGCCAAGGCGCTGCTCTCGACAAACTCGACTCGCCCGTACCAAAATCCACGCCCAAAGGCACCCCAAAAAAACCCGACCTACTCCAAAATTCCCCGTCACTGCTCATGGTCGCGATCTCCATACGCGAGCCGCCCCTCACCAAAACGTGGCCAATTATGCGCCTCAACACAACAAACCTAAATCTACACCTCATTTCCGCTAATTCCCTTCCAATCGCTTAAAATTCTAAACCCTAGTTTACTGCCAACAAAGTCAAGCACTGACCAAACATGCTTGAGCCCAAAGCGAGGCCATGGAATCGAAGCTCTTAAGTATACGAGTTTAATGAATCAAAAATCATGATCAATAGTTGCTTATTTAATTTGATTAGGATTTTTGAAATCTTGGATTTGAAGAGGGAGCTCAATTTTTTTTTCCAGACATGTTTTAAATAGAGGAGAAGAGGGATAGGAGGAGTATAGACCTGAAAAGATGGGGTATGGGCTAATGTTATGGCAGCATGGTGAATATATATATATATATATATATATATATATCCAAAAATATCCAGCTCGAGGCACTCAAAAATCTCAAACCCCAAACGAGGCATGCCACCTGACGTTTTATATGTTATACCCATATTCCGAACATAATGGAACTAGTTTCGAGACTCGATCATATACAAAAGATAGCTTTTCAAACCCAATTATATTATAAATTTTCGAAATTAATTTCTAAGCATTTCGAACTCGCACGACCAAACGATACGTCTCATCGCAATGAAATTCGACATCATATTACAATTCATTATTACGGATCCAATGAAACTAGTTTCATCGAAATCTGATACAGTGCCTCGAAATGACAATTTTACAAATTTAAATATCGTTTTATATTTTCGATCCAATTATCGATGTTTATCCGTTCTATTTATATCTGTTAATAAATTTACAAATTGAATTCATCAATATTATTTATTAATTAAAAGGAGTTAAATAATATTATTAAATCCATTTAATTAATATTTAATTCACAATTCAAATATTTAAATGATTACAATATTTGAATTATAAGTTATTAAATTCCAAAATCCAATTATTTAAATATTTAAAATTAATTAAACGTTTAAAATCAAACGACCAAAATTTTGGGTTGTTACATTCTCCCCCCTTAAAAGAATTTCGTCCTCGAAATTCCCAAGGAAGAAAATGTTTCCAAGCCCTTGAGTTTAAAACTATTAATTAAAATGAGTTATTAAACTTATTAATCAAATCTCAAAATTTCACCGAAAATTTCGGTAGCATCTCCTTTGTGCGGCTCGATCGGAACAACTACAAATTGTCATTACGGCTCTAAACCAACTAACCAAAGAAAACAAAAGCCAAGTGGCTTCCCATAATTGGGGCATAAAATCATCAACCAACTTAAAATTCTAAATCTACCACGTACCGTTTTTCGTTTGATTTATATTTTAGCAAGTAATTTATTATCTCTATGCAAATGCAGGTGCACAAGAAATCAAGTGGAAATATCTTGCTTACCTGTACTTACATAATCCAAAAGAGGATCGGTCTGACAAAAGCAATATGGTGTAACTCTACATGCAAAAATTAGCATGATATAAATCTGCATGCAACTCTAGTATAAAATAAAGCTATATGCAACGCACAACAATATCACAAACCATATGCAACACAATACATAGGGTATTCTATAATAAATAATATGCATTCAATATATTCAAATGATAAATTTGGATCTAAATGCCCGGGTTTATAAATTCAAAATTTTATTTTCAAATTTCTCAAACAGGAATTAAATCAAAGATCAACAATCAAAATGACAAGAAGGGAATTCCTCCTAACAAAGTACGGTGAAACTCTAGAATCAAAACAACATGGAGCATCCAGTGGTATTCCGGTTTCTCCAAAAACAACAACTAGAGTGAATAAATATTATTTCTTTCCCAAAGTCTTCAAAGCCACTTTTTTTTCAAAATCACCGGGATTTAGGTCCAAATAACAACAATTCAAAATTCTTTGTCTATAAATTTAAACTTTATAAACAATGGTATATAAAATCACACGGTCAATCAATCAAATTCAATCAAATCGAAACAAATTCTATAAGAGAAAATCTAACACTTAACATTATTTAAAATGTCAAATGATTAACAAACAAATCTTATTTTTTTTTCAAAACTTTCCTCGATTGTCCAAAAATATAAATAATTCACTAAGCATACCGTTTTGCTCAACAGCTTTTGTTTATTGCTTAGAAGGTTATCCAAATTCATTCGGACAAAATTGAAAGTTATACTCTAAAATTATTGGTTTCTTAACTATACGAATTTTTTTTTCTTTCTGAATCACTTAAATTTGCATTTAGTATATTATTCAATACTAAAATTATTGATGAATCATTTCATAAATTTTCACCCAAGTTCTAAAAATATTTTATAAAGTCATTTCTTTATAAAACATCAATTAATAAGTTATTCCATTTTATTTACTTTTACAATACTCTTCTATATCCTAAGAGTATATACAAATACAAATTTTGTTTTATTTCACAATTTAGGTGAAGATCTAATCAAAATTTGGCCTTTTTAAAACTGAGTCAACCTCTTGACCTCTTTAATTTAGAGTGTTAAAATGGAAGATATTTATGGGTTGACTCAATCAACAAATAGTTTACACTACTTAGATGTTTTAAACAAATAATCGTTTTAATAAAAAAATGTTTATCAAAACTTTCCCATCCAATTAAACTCATTTTAAAAACGTGTTAAATTATTTCATATCTTATCTAAGGGTAAAATCTCATTTATTAAAAAAAATCTCTTATCAGAAATACTTTTTGTTTTGGAAAACAATTCCCTATTAAGGGAACTTAAAAATTAGATACCCGATTTTAATTTCAAAAACTCATCTTTTGAAAACATATTATGATATATAATAACTTCAAATGATTTATTTGTTAAAACTCACTTTGGGTTCATTCGGATTTGAACTCATTTCAATCGCACAATGATAAAGAAAATAATTTACTAAGTATTCCACAACGTTCGCCTAAGCAAACATCTCATCGTCACTTAGAAGAATATTCAAGTTACGCCAAAACTAATCGAAATGATTTCCTCTAAATTATACCAAAGAAAATGCATTCCATTTAAAATTTTACTTCCCAAAATATTTTTACTTTTAATTACTTCTAAAAATACTACTATTTCATTTCTCAAAACTCTTTCGAAATTATTTTCAAAAATTTCGGGATTCAGATAAAAAAAATCCTTTTTAACCACATTTTACAAACTAAATTTATATAAAATTTCCTTTACATAAAAATCATTTCATATTATAGTAACTCTTATTTGTTATAATAGAATTTTCTCAAATATTTATTATAATAGAATTTTCTCAAATATTTTATTATAATAGAATTTTCTAAAATATTTATCCTCTAAAGGTCTTATCCTACCATTTAGATTATATTAAACAACTTTTTATTAAAATTTAATTCTTAACTCACCATTATTAAAAGGTGAATTTTCAAGTTAACATTTTCTTCGAAACCTTTATAGTCAAATTGTGAAAAATTAATTCACAAAGGGGTTCATATATAAATTCAAACAACAAATGCTTATAAATAAGCTAAACACAAATAATCAATAATCCACAATCAACAAATGGCAATCAATGCTTCTAATTTAATCGAGCATGACTGATCAAACGATAGTGATAATAAATAATTATTATCACATTCAAACAAACACACTCTATGACTATAAAGTTTTGAAAATGATTCCTTTATATATATAAAATATAATTCTAGGCAAAATATTTCATTTGCCACATTTTCAAAAAAATTAATATCATGTCCGTTGGCCTTGGTCGAGTGTTTAGAAACCCTTACCAATACCGTGGCGTCCCACGCCTCGACCAGAAATCATAAAAACTCAATAGACCAATTAACATAATACGTTTTTATAACATTAACAAGTACGCCGTCGTATATATAATACTGTCAAATTCATTCTACGATGTCGCTTACCATATCTCTAATGAGCCAGACCCTATCAAAGCCAAGATTCTCGCTTAACCTTGCGCTCTGTTACCAAAGTGTAACGACCCGTCTTTTTGAGCATCAAAAGTCGACACCGAATACCACCACTATGTTCAAATGTCGAGCATCCAATCGACAAAAGGACAGATTGTTAGGGTAAATAAAAAGAAAAAAACAGATAATAAAGAAAACATAATCTCTCAGCAGAATCGACATATAATATAACAAAGATAGTAAAAATTGTCACTCCAAAAATACAGAATATACCAGAGTAAAAAAAACAAACCTTATCAGTTGGACAGTTATAAAATCCTGACCTTATTGCTGATATGGATATTATATAATACAGCAGAAATTAAACACTACGATAGGTGAACCTCAAGCTCTTTTCCAAGATCTCCATAACACCAAAGCCAACTTGGAAAAATACTCGATCTGGCCCAAGCATTATAATAAATTAACAGCCGGATAAATCTGGAAATACCAACGTGAGAAAACTCAAATAATGGGAAATATATAAAAAAATTGTGAGACCACACCGCTGACGCGGAACGGGTTTTTACCTCACAAGAATAACATCCATATAGGAAAGAGTAGAGATAAACAACAAGAATCAAATCCAAATAAGAATGGGCATAAATAGTATTAAAAACCAGGTTTGAAAGACTGAAATAATCCAAGAAAAATCCAAACTGGACAGAATAAATAAAATAAGATAACAGTCCAAACTTGATAGAATGGACAAAACTTATAATTAATCATCGTGAAAAGTGATTGACTCTTCCCATTGCAATTACAGAAAACAATTCAAAGGTTCGAATCAAATAAGGAGAATGGATTTATCCAACATAATTAGGAGGGTGCTCCCCCCTTCAACGAAAGTATACCTTTAGATAAGATATACTTGAGAGCACATGCGTCACTCTCGAGAACTTCCAAGCTGGACCCCGCTTCACACGGGCATCCGAATATTTCACATCAATGCATGCATGCTGACACCTCTCTAGATAGATGTGAACATACCCCGATGGGTGCAGCCCACATGGACTGGCTCCCTCTTGCTCTTTGGTTTTAGTTTTTTCAGTGTTGGATACCAATGATCAATACGAGCAAATCGTCTTAGAATGATGAAGCAAAACAATGACTTGGAGGGTGCACCCCCTTATTCGCGCTTTGGTTTTATTCATTTTCGATAAAGGATAACAAATCTCAATGGAGCAAAAACATCGTCTTAGAATGACGAAAAATAAAGAAGATAGCAGAATCGAAATCGATAGTCAAGAAATCAACTATCGGGAATAACTACGTGATTTGTGTATGGGAATTAAATTACATACACTTACCACAAATGAAATGAATCAAATGCTTAAAAACATTTTATCCTTACTTGTGCTTGATTTTCACGTTTCAATCTTAGTAAAAACACTTTAAAAATGTTCTTTAAATTGATCTTTTAATAGATAAATTTATAATACTAAGTGTATTATAAAAACCAGGGTAAAAAACAAATGTCATTAAAACATTTTACTATAAACCCAAACAATTTACACTTAGCTTTATTTATAAATTATACTTAAGCAATCATATTGTTATCGGGATAGTACCTACTTGAAGAGTGAGGGCGTTAATATGCGTACATTGACTTATTCATCTACTTACTTATTTACGCCTGTTACCAATTTCGTACCCAGAAATAAATACACATGCACTGACGTTCAAACATACCCAACACATATAAGTATAAAAACATAAATACTCAGGAACAAAAGAAATGCCAACCTAGGCACATATATAGGTAAACACACACACAACCACTAAAAAATGTATGTACATACAGTATACACACATTCCACTCTAATAAATAGTCCTATATGAGATATAATATAAAAATATCGATAAAAAAATACATACATGTATTAACAAAAAAATTGGGTGGAGTTGCTCCTTTCATATATGAGGAATTATAAGTGGCAGTGTGTAAGAGTGTATACTAGGATATAGGCTATGTTAGTAGGGTTATTAAGGTTGTACGAATGTCCGATTTCCATTCGAGCCCATAGCTGAAAAACGTCCATCCGATTTCGTTCGATTTTATTTTAGAACATGAATCTAATTTGTACGAACAAACATTGCACCACCTCTGCCTAGTTCTGCCATCCACAAACTATGCTGCCACCATACATTGCACCACCTTCATGAATGCACCCATTCCACTTCACTGCCTTAACTCTCTGCCATCAAGGCCACAACAACAATCACCTCCCACAAACCAAACAAAACTCATGTCCATCAACTTCTTCCATCTATCCTCAACCTGCACATGAACCACAACTAAAATAACTGCCTCACCCACCATAACAACAACCACCACCATCCAATTCACAATTACATACCAAACCATCCAATTCACCAACAGTTGAAGCCTGCTTCCATTACAACCACTATTTCCTCCACTACAAACACAAACAACCTCTTCTACAAACCAAAACAAACTTCACAGCATTGCTATCACCTCCCTCCTCTGCAACTTCATCCAACAAACACTCATCATACATCACTGCACCACTGCCTCAAACCTCCTCTGTATAAACTTCCTTCCACATCACCACACTTCCATGAGCATCAACTACCTCTACTAAACTCCACTACATCATACAACTTTGCATAGAAACACCTTCAACTACATAGTAACCTGAATTCATCCCCTTAAAACTATCAACAATCTACTACTGTCTTCCTCTAATTCAACCAACAACATCATCCATCACTGCTCTGCATCACTTCAACCAGTCATCACCCCTTCACCTTCCTCTGCCTAACACACCTCTATCATAATACACTCCACTGCGGCACAACTTCTACACCTCTGTCATAATATCACATTGTGGAGACATATTAACTCGACCTCAAAACTCCAGAACCCATCAACCACCTTTACTGATCATCACAACCACCTTCAACCTCAAACTGAAGTTTATGCATCTCGTACAACAAATGCACGATCCTCAAACGCCCTCACCCAGAATCCCCAACCTCCCACATAATCACCACTTCCCTCAGCAAAGCAGTTGTCGACCTTCCAACCAACATACGCCACTGTGCCACTCAATCCCAAACCAATAAGCAAATCTCCTCCTCGGAAAATCACCAATTATCAAACTCCATCCCTTTTTTTTCCATCTACAACTCGCGATCACCTACTTCGTATTCGCAACCTCGAATTTTTCAATTTGCATTTTATTTTTCGACAATGTTTTCAATCGCCGTTTTTTTTTATTTTTCAATTCATTCTTTTTTAATTTTTGGACCTCAAACCGATTGAGTTAGTAATTTTTTTATGCAAAGTTTGTTTTCTCTCTTTACTTCTTTAGTTTAAAAAAATTTATGCAGGCCCTTTTGATAAGTAGGAAATCTGAAATGTTGAATTAAGCATGCAATATCATATTCAAAGAGTTTAGGCCAAGCATTCAATATCCACGGTGTCTAATATCTCCGTACGCATGCAATTCCTCTTTATTCAATATCCTTCCCATCCCTTCATATCCAGATTCCAATCCAATCACTGCAACCTCACCTGAACACAAAACTGCAAAACACCCAAACCAATCCTCTCAACTTCCTCCACTTCTCCACTATCCAATCACCAACCAGAAGCCAAAACATTACCCAAACCAATCCTCTCAACTAAATTCCCCTCCCAAGTTCACCTAACTTGGTAACCAACTCCCTGCTCCTTCATCCCGCAGCAGTATCTCCTCCTCTTACCACCGAATAACCAACTGAAATCCAATCAGTTCTATAAGTTTTGACTACATTTGACTACCATGCTACAAGTTTAACTGCCAATCATAACCCATTGCAACCATCCCTACTTATCACGCAATCCACGACCTCAGCCACTCGCCTCAAACCACAAACTAATTGACGACTATCACCTCAATCGCAATATATAACAGTACCATATTCCCAATCAAAGTTAACCACTTTGGCTACGATCCAAGAATCAAATTCATGACAGCCTAAACTGACAAATCAAACCCACGAACCAAACCCTGCCTCTACCAGTCACCGACATTCGAACAACAGAATTCGCAAAATCCTAAACCTATGAATCAATCGTGGAATTATGATTTCTGAATTGTGACATTCCAATTGTAAATGGCACTGGGGGTGTGTCGATGGACATTAGCATGGTGATAACTGAACGTAATAAAAGATTAACATGCTAGTTGATGATTTCAAATAATACTTTTATACTCAATTTATAAAAAAATACCTGAGGCGTATTGCCACGAGGAGTCACTGGCTTTTCCGCTACATTTTGTTTACCATTGATGTTCTGTTTAAAAAAAATGTTACTTGCATTAATAAATTTTTAAGCGCATATCAATTACTCTAACACAGTGAATCAAAATAACTTACAGCCATAAACAAATCAGAGAGCTCTTTCATTTGGGCCCGTAAGGTAGTAATTTCATTTTCCAATGCATGTACTTTTTTTGAACTACTCGTGTGAACTGCAAACTGAGTTGGTGTAACTCCAAAACCCAGTCCCCTTATTCTACCTCTATGTTCACGACAAAAAACCTTCAAAACTCCATCTTCCTCCAGCGATACCGTTTCTTGAGAACTCCGATCAGTGTTTTTATACTCTTTTATCTTTGTCTACAAATTAAAAAATATCCATTCATGTAAGGTTCATATTTTTTTTTGCAGGGCTTCATGTAAGGTTCATATATTGGATTAAAGAAAGGATAAAATGAAGTCAAAATGGAAAACGGAGAAATAATTAGATGTAATATATATATGTATTCTTACCATGCAATCGCCGACGACAGAATTTGGTGGTTCTCCATTTTTCTTTATGTGGCCTCTGCACCACAAATCCTCCCTAGTAATATCCGATGAGCAACCACTTTCTTTTTTCTGCAAAAAGAACTTAAAAACTAATTACTAAACCGTATTGGATGAATATTTTTTATACTCATAACAAATGAATTTTATAAGTTATTTTTTCTTACTATATCTTCTGCAAGTCTTGCGTACCCCTTTCGACTCATAGTGTGCGGAATTGTATTCTTTCCTCGTATGGTTTTGTATTTATTGCTCATCGACTACAAAAGAGAAATTCAATAAAATTAGATATAATAAATTGAAATGAAAAAATTTCAACAGTAGCCACCAAAATAAAACCAACTACCTCAAACTCTTTCGTCAATTTCTTGTTGACAAAATCATTCCATTCTTGAGCACTCTTAATATTATCTGGTTTTAACATGCCTAATTTGTTGGAAGCATTGGGACTCTTTGCTGCAACTTTTATAGCTTTAACTAGCCGTGACTTTGACTCTTTCCATCGCAGTCCCAACATTTGAAGGAACATATGTTGATGTATGTCATCCAACTTGAATCTTGCCTGTACAGTATGAACTGTGTTATCAATGATTATTTGAATTCAATTGTAACCTTCAAGCACATTTTAACAAATAAAACTAACAAAACTAACCTTCAAGCACATTTTAACGAAGATTCCAAAATTACCATGTTATCTAAAGAAGTTAAATTTAGTGCAGTACTATTTGTAATACCTGAATACATGTCCATATATCAGCCTTCAATTTGTCGTCGACTTTCTTCCAATTGCTAACGGTCACGGGTACCATCTCCCTTGCTAAAGTCCCAATATATGATGATAAATGTTTGGAATTTGGACCAATATGCTGATTTCGGTCATTGAACTCAATTTCTACCTTCTCATTCGGTGTTAAAGAAAATAATCTCATCATTGTTTTTCCTCTTTTTCTTTTAGTTTTGACCATGTTCGCCTCTTCGGAGGAAGGATCTAAATTCGTAGGTGAAGCAGACCTTTGGGCAGTTGAATCATGAGGATTGGACGAGCGTGTGGTAAAGATGTTTTGGAGGGGAGTTGAATCATGAGGAATGGACGAGCGTGTGGTAATGATGTTTTGGAGGGGATTTGAATGGTCAGGATTGGACGAGTGTATGGTAATGACATTTTGGAGGGGAGTTGAATCAAGAGGATTGGATGAGTGTGTGGTAGTGAAGTTTTGGAGAGGGGTTGACTTACGGCAAGGAATGATGGGTGGAGGAATTTCACCATGCTTGCGTGGAGATTTTCTAACATTAGCATTCATATCCTTAAGAGTACAAGCAACTTCAACTTCAACATCTTTCATTTTAGAGATTCTAATACCACCATTAGCTTCAGTTAGACCACGAGCAGCTGCAAGTGCAGCCAGACTTTGTTTCTTTGATCTTTTCTTTGCTTGCTTCGAGCTTTGAAATTATTTGAACAAATATAGCATTAGTAAGGGTATAGTTGGGATTGAGATAAATATTTTTAACACTCAGGCATGAAATGAAATGAGTCAAATAAAAAACTGAAACTGAAACTATAGCATGAGCTCTAAAAATTTTAACACTCAGCCATGAATATAATCGAGCTTATGGAGTCAAATGTATAAGAAATACATCAAACTGAACATCATTATTTTCCACAAAAATAAATTACCACAAAAAATGATACAGTTTTGTAAGCAAAGGGATGATTAATTTGAGGAAGATGAAAAGTGTTTTTGTTTAGTCAGCATAAAATCAAACTGGGCTGAAGCATGTCTGATTGAGAAACTTTGACTTTAGTTGTTGCAGTTGGATTTCATGATCATATGTGATTGTATGATGGATATGTAGTATATAGTAGTTGTATTTATATAATACAAATTGATGGGTTCATGGATTGCATATGTCAATTTGAAGTGAATGGCATCTACAAACTGCAGGTTAAAGCAATGTATTATACACAAACATTATTACTTGGTCATGGGCTTGCACAAGAATATATTGAACAATATTGAGCTACAAAATAAATTAACTAAATAAATTAAAATGGATAACTATGTTATGTTCTTTCTTTGATACATCATACATGAATGTAATATTCTTTTATATTCATGTAATGAACCCCACTTTTGAAACCCTTGTTTAAATTTGGGATTTAGTCCTTTAAAACTGTCGAATAATGCAATATAAGAATGTAATATCTAAAACAGAAAAATATTCTCCAGGACAAATTTCAGTTGGTAATATTATTCAAGATGGTTACCTCTTCTTGATGTTGCTCGTTCTTACCCATGGATGCAACAAGTTCAAGCTTCTTTTACTAAGTGATCAACCTGGAAAAAAACCATAACATGTAGAAAATTAACATCATACTAATTATAGGATTTTTTTTATATGTAAAGACTATGATATCAGACAAATATTTAAACAACCATGTATGATACAATATAAAATTGCTTTGACACACTTCTATCAAAAACTCAAGTAAATCAATATGTGATTTGATAAGTTGTATTCTTTTCGATCAGAAGAGAAATTTAGTTATGGGTTTACCTTTCAAAAAAGAGATGCACTTTTGAAATCAGAAATGAAGAAAGGTAATTCAATAATATTTAATTGTTAGTTTCTTAACCTAACTTAGAACAAAGGTCTTCATTTTTTGTTTACACTATATATATGAGACATATAACTACATAACTAAACATTTTAAGGCATATGACTACATATAAAACAAATGAATGCTTTATTCATACCAAAATGCCATTACAATCCTTCCTTATGTAACTTTCGTCCCCATTATCAACATCTCTATCATTAAGTAGTGACTCATCTAGTGGTTTACTAGTTGAGTTTTCCTCCTCCTCATATTTTTCCAATTCATAAAAACCTCTAGGAGGTGCTTTCAAAACAACATACCAATTTGAACAACTACTTTCTCTAGAGAAGAACACTTGTACAGCTTGTGTTGCTAAGATGAAAGGATCGCTTGCAAATTGATTTTGGAATTGATGTAAATTAACTAATGTAAATCCATCTTCAACCTTAACTCCACGATAAATATTTTCCCAATCACACTTAAACAAAGCAACTTGAAATAGATGGTAGTCCAACAACAAAATTTCATGCAAGATGCCATAATAAATAATTTTCTCAATGGACCCGTCTGCACGAATAGTATTTGCCTCAATGGAAACACCACTATTTTGTGTAGACTTCTCGTAATCCTTAGTATGGAAACGCCGTCCATTGACAATATAGCCAGTATACGAAACTACTTGTGACCGAGGCCCATATGAAAGCCATTTTATTATTTCGCCAACATCTGAAACATTTCTCTCATCTTTAACCTAGACATATATAATTTTGTTTATAACGATATATGACAAAAATATGTGCATATATGAAGGTTAATTGTTCTAAAGAAAGAAAATATAACTACTCCAACCTTTTTTCCAAACCAACAACTAAAAGTCTCTGAATGTAGTTTTGAAAATTCCACATCGTCTTGTAACAGTCGAGGGTGCAAACGTTTTAACTCCTCTTTGTGCATTCTGGATCGCAAATGTATAAGTTAAAATTTAATTGAGTTCATATAGAATAATCGAGTTGAACTTATACTTACTCTATGTACGGCTCCACTTCATCGGTGTTGAACAACACATACCGATGAGCAGCATCAATTACTTCCTCGGAAACTAAGATGGGTTTTCCTTTGGAAATTGGACGTCCATTGAGTATGGAATCACTTTGCTGCACTTCATTCCGATTTTTTATTTCTCCAAACTTATACCCATCGTCAATATATCTAGCACAATACTTAATGCATTCGTCAGAAGAATAGCGCTCAGCTATGCATCCTTCGGGTCGGGCTTGATTTTTAACATAACCCTTCAGTATTTTCATATACCTACAATCAAGATATAAGCATAAAATGCTTTCATAAGTGCATGTTTTATTAATTAATTACGTTAAGTATTCATAAAAAAATATACCTCTCAAATGGATACATCCACCGGTATTGTACCGGTCCACAAATTCTTGCTTCCCTCCCCAAATGTATTGTCAAGTGAATCATGATGTCAAAAAAAGAAGGAGGAAAGAATCTCTCAAGGTCACATAGTGTTAATGCGACTTGATTTTCCATGGATTCTAATTTATCTCTATCAACCACTCTTTGACATATGTCGTTGTAAAATGAACATAGTCGCAATAATGCATTCCTTGTACCTACAGGCAATAGCCCTCTCAATGCTACAGATAATAGTTGTTGCAGCAAAACATGATAATCATGAGACTTAAGACTTGAAATTTTGTCCTGTTTTGCAAAACATTTCCCAATATTTGAGCTATACCCATCAGGCACCTTCAAATTCCTCATCCTATCGTAAAAGATCTCTTTTTCTTGGTCTGTTAAGGTGCACGGGGCAGCAGGAAGTAATACTTTACTTCCAACATCTATAGGATGCAACTTCTTCCTTATACGCATTGCTTCTAAATCTTGACGTGAACTAATTCCATCTTTTGATTTTCCTTTGATATCAAGCAATGTACCAAGAATACTCTCGCAAATATTTTTCTCGACATGCATTACATCTAGATTGTGACGCAACGGAAGTGCCTACGAAAACCCAAAAAATGTGTATAATAGAGTGATAGTAAAATACTAATTACTAGAAATGGTTAAAAAAATAAAAAGACATTTTATTTTTAGCAATATTTTACCTTCCAATAAGGCAAATAAAAAAAATGGATTTCTTTTTCCACATTTGGATTCCTTTTTTCTTTACATCCCCCCGTTTTCTTTTCCTACTGTCTCTCTCTTCTTCCTTTATTTTTTTCCCCCACTCATTCACAATATCTTTGACATCATCGAAGATTTGAGTACCAGTATGTATTGGAGGCATTTGTCTATTTTCTATGGTTCCATCAAACAAGTTTTTCCGGTGACGGTATTCATGATTAGGTGCAAGGAATCGTCTATGACCCAAGTATGCGCATTTTTTACTAAATGGTAGCCATATTGAACATGTATTAATGCCACAAACAGGACATGCTCTCTTACCTTTTACAGTGCAACCTGCTAAATTTCCATAAGTTGGAAAATCATTTATTGTCCACATCAGAATTGCATTTAATCTAAATTCGTTGTGATCGTATGCATCATACACTTTTACCCCTTTATTCCATAATTTGTTCAAATCTTCAATAAGTGGTTGTAGATATATGTCAATATCATTTCCTGGTTGACGTGGTCCGGGAATTAATAAAGATAGCATTATATTATCTTTATGCATACAAAGCCACGGAGAGAAATTATAAGCAACAAGGAACACTGGCCAATAACTATATGTTGAATTCCAATCACCAAAAGGGTTAAAACCATCACTTGCAAGACCGAGCCTTAAATTTCATGGATCGGTTGCAAAGGAAGGATACATTCTATCAATTGTAGACCATTGAGAGGAATCTACAGGATGTTGCAGTTTGCAATCTTCTCTTTTATTACTGCTATGCCATCTTAATTGTTCTGAGGTCTCCGACGACATGAACATTCTTTTCAACCTTGGTATGAGTGGAAAGTATCTCAAAACCTTCACAGGTATTTTGGTTTGCTTTCCATCTTCGCTTGTCTTGTTCTTTTTCCAACGAGATTTGCCACATGTGGGGCAAAAATCACAATGTGCAAGCTCTTTTCTAAATAGACAACAATCATTTACGCATGCATGTATATTCCTATAACCTAAACCAAATGATTTAATCAACTTCTTTGTTGCATATGTAGAATCGGAAAGCTTGTTTTCCTTAGGTAGCATATCCCTAAGAAGCTTAAGAAGTTCCGTAAATGTTGTGTCGGTTATACCATTTCGAGCCTTATGTTTATAAAGAAGTATTGTAGCAGACAACTTTGTATGGTTTGTACAACCAGGATATAAAGGAATTTCAGCTGTCTCCAACATTTTCTTAGTTCGTTCCCTATGTTTATCGTTAACATGATACTCATTCTCATCGTCACCAATTTCTGCATCTAAATACATTCTGTATGTATCTGTCATTTCATCGTCTTCATTTCGTGAATGACGTGCTTCTCCGTGAAAGATCCATACATTATATGTTGGATCAATTCCAAAACACACCAAATGTGTCAGAACATCTCTTGGAGAATGCCAAACAAGATTCCTACATTGACGACACAGACAAATAATTTTTTCTGGATTACCCTCACTTTCTGCATGCTTATGTACGAAATTCCGAACGGGTTGCCTATATTCCTCTGTCATTCTACAAAAAATAAACATGTCCTTAGTCAACCCTAAATAGTTATAAGTATGAAATAACTAATCAAAAATTACAAAACCTTGGTAGGTTAACCCATGTTTTGTCCATAGCTTGTGTGGATCCGATTGGACGCACATGCAAAAGAAACTAGTAACTACACGGCAAAAGAAACTAGTAAGTTTTAAATAGTTCATTCTTTACATGTACTTCATCAAGAAACTAGTAACACATTTTTAAGTGCAACAGCCATCAACTTTGGCAGAACCAAATCAAATGTGTTCTTGCGCTACGTAGAAGACACACTACTAACGTATTTTACTTGTTATTTCATACTGTCAGGATGCTCGAAACTACTATGAATTCTACCCTATTAGCCCATGAACAGTTGTTACAGATCCATATTCGAAAGCCCATTTTAGATGGGTTCCATCTTTAAAGTTCAACCAAATGTAATTTATTTCCACGGAAATCGTAATCTGGGAAAGGCCAAAACCTGACGCTGCATTGAATGTTTTATTTATTTTCTAAAATGTAACAAATAATTAAAAATTCTCCATAATCAAAACCTACTATATTTTACAACTGTAAGATAAACAATGTTCCTAATAATAAAACCGAACCATATAAAAATATTCCAATTGGTTTGTCTGTAACGATAGCTTAAAGAAAAGAAAAACGCAGAATTGATTGTTATAAATGCTAGCATTCATTTTAGTCGTTACATTATTGTTTCTGTCCTTGCAATAAATAAGTAAACCAAGCTTTGTTATAATCAACAACCCATTCGATGGTCACTTCGTAAAACAAGTGCAACAATAAATAATTTATCGAATGGCTAAATGGGATCAATAGGATTTCTCTCTCGTTTTCTCTAGCGTAACAATTTTGTTGTGGCAGTGTATCTCTGTTTGTTTTAGGTTGAGTTGTATTTTCTAGACATAAGAAGGTGTACAGAGGCTATTATTGTCAACAACATTTGATCTGTAGGTCAATATATAAGTAGTCCTTCCTTACCATAAAATTTTGCATATCATCATGAGTTCACGGTACATTTACGCTATACATATGAATTTATAATAAATACAACATGATATATATATCAGCCTTTTTTTAATAAGAACTGCAAGTTTGATCTTTTTTTTTAATATGTGCCAGATATTAATCATTCATTGCTATAACATGTTTAAGCTTAAGAACTCCTTAATTCCACTGGATTTATTTATTTTACTTTTCATATAAGCTTATTACCACTTCCTTCTTCAAATACTGTTGTGTAATTGCGATGCATCATTGCCTATTTTCCACACTACTCTACAGTTTGATAGAACCGAATCCACGCATGAGTCTATGCTATAACCTATTATATATTGTTCCAAAAACTAGCGGTTGTAGTTAAAATCTTGTAAACTTCTTGTCGGTAAATCCGAATTAAAAAAGCTAACTATACATGAATAATTTATAGTAATTGCAGAGTTGATTTAGACCTCTTTAGCACTTTGCAACCAAAGCTCCTTTAATTTCTCAAATGAATTCTTTCAAACACCTTTAATTTCAATCAACAAATAACTAAGAACCAAATAAAATCAAGAAAATCGTAGGATAGCAACATACCACAACTTCGTCGAAGGCGACCAACAACAACAGCGAGCAAACGCGGGTAGCAGCGGTGGCGAAGCGAGCAAACGCGTGTAGCAGTGGAGATGCGACCACGGAGGCAAGAAAATGACAGAGAGTAAAGGGTTAGGGTTTGGAAGAGGGTTTCTAGCAAGCGCGATTTACTTCGGTGGATAGCAATGGCAGGCAGAGTGGGATAGGGTTAGGGTTTAGATTTATGAAATTTTGCGGCCACTTTTTTAGTTTACACGAAAGCATTGAGCGGGCCGAAGAAAATAAAAGAGGGAAGTTGTAAATTTTCGTAGTGCAGGCAGACAACTGTTAAAAACAGATGTGATAGATAAATATTTACAACTGACACAAATAAACAGTTGTTACAAACATATATTACAATTGCTGAACAAATAAATTTATTAAAAATAAATTTGTTACAACTGCTACATATAAACAGTTGTTATAAAATACCTATTACAACTGCCAGTTTATGCAAGTTGTAAAGAAAAGATTGTAATATGGTTGTTTTGTTGTAATGTAACAATAAGTTAATATGTCATCTATTTTCCAAACGGAAATTCAACCAAACAATCAATCAAATAGTTTAACTAACATCAATAGTTTATAGCATCATAGATATGATATAGTAAAATTGAATGTGAGTTAAACTCATTTTGATTCCGACTTCCGCCGAAGCGTTCCGATTTGGACTAAAATGAACGGGCGTTCGATGTTAGCATAAATTTCAACAAGCTCCAAATCCAACCAAACCAACTCCATCATGTAGCCATCGCCGCTACGAGCCCAACGCAAAAGACGGCGTTCGAATCCAACCTCTTATGTAAAACTTATTTGATTTATAAGTTTTCGGATTTAAATAATATAATTATTCATAATCAAACTTAATTACCCCCAAATCAAAAAGCTAATCCATCTTCTTTCCTTCCTCACACCAAACGTGCACAGCGAACCCATACAAGCGTGCACGAATATCCAATGACACGGAGAAATACTCGATGAAATTCAAATCCATCTTCGCCAAAGCGCTTCTCTCGACGAACTCGACTCGCCCGTACCAAAATCCATGTCTAAAGGCACCCAAAAAAAAGCGACCTGCTCCAAAATTCCTCATCGCTGCTCACGGTCGCGATCTCTAAACGTGAGCTGCCCCTCACCAAAACGTGGCCAACGATGCGCCTCCACATAACGAACCCAAATCTGCACCTCATTTCCGCTAATTCCCTGCCAATCGCCTAAAATCCTAAGCCCTAGTTTACTGCCAACAAAGTCGAGCACTGCCCAAACACGCTTAAGCCCAAAGCGAGGCCACGGAATCGAAGCTCTCAAGTATACGAGTTTAAGGAATCAAAAATCATGATTTTTAGTTGCTTATTTAATTGGCAAATTCTATTTCAACCCATAATTTTACTTAGTAGCCCTCCCTTTAAAAAATAAATTTCTGAAGACAAAAATACCCTTAAGAAGCTTTTTTCTCAATTCTTCCAACTTTTACGTAATTTTTCACTGTTCTAAAACATCGAAACACCAAAACCCTACTTTCCAACTTTTACGTAATTTTTTTATTGTTTTGGAAGTACCACGCTGGGTTAAAACATGAATGTTGTTCCAGTACGGAGCGAACAAATGTGGTTGGTAATATAACCACGTAGTGCCACTACGTGGTTATATGATAAAGCACGTAGTGCTACTACGTGGTTATATGATAAACCACGCATAGTCTCTACGTGGTTAGGTATCTAACCACGTCTTGTCAGTGCGTGGTGAACACAGAAACTCAAAAAAAAAAATAGTACAGATAAGTTTAGGGGTAATTTTGGAACAAACGGGGGGCTACTAAGCAAGTTTGGGGGTTTACAATCTTTTTTATATTTTGGGGGGCTACTAATTGAAAATATGGGTTGAAATAGAATTTGCCTATTTAATTTGATTAAGACTTTTGAAATCTTGGATTTAAAAGAGGGAGCCCAAATTTTGTTTCCAGACAGGTTTTAAACAGGGGAGAAGAGGGATGGGAGGAGTATGGCCCTGAAAAGATGGGGTATGAGCTAATGGTATGGCAGCATAGTGAATATAAATATTTATTTATTTATATTCAAAAATATCCAGCTCGTACTTAAAAATCTCGAACCCCAAACGAGGCGTGCCGTCTGGCGTTCTATATGTTATACCTCTATTTCGAACACAATGGAACTAGTCTCGAGACTTAATTCGATCATATACAGAAAATAGCTTTTCAACCCCACTTATATTATAAATTTTCGAAATTAATTTCTACGCATTTCGAACTCTCACAGCCAAACAATACGTCTGATCGTCATGAAATTCGATGGTACATTATAATTTATTATTACGGATCCAATGAAACTGGTTTCGTTGAAATCTGAGACAGTGCCCCAAATGACAATTTCACAAATTTAAATATCATTTTATATTTTCGATCCAATTATCGCCATTTATCTGATCTATTTATAGTTGTAAATAAATTTACAAATTGAATTCATCAATAATATTAATTAATTAAAAGGAGTTCAATAATATTATTAAATCCATTTAATTAACATGTATTCACAATTCAAATATTTAAATAATTACAAATTTAAATTATAAGTTATTAAATTTCAAAATCCAATTATTTAAATATTTAAAATTAATTAAACATTTAAAATCAAATGATCAAAATTTGGGGTTGTTACATTCACCATCGCCATGGAGCCACCCTTGCTAAGCCGCATCCATCCATGTTTTTCCAACCATCCAAAAAGGTCACGCTGCCACACCCTAGTCGGAACTAGAATTCGTCGTTCCAACGATCTCTGACTCCGTATGGTCGATCAGACCCTATCGTGGCAACCTACTTGACCTCTCTATATACTCTCCAATTGTCATATTATCGTCGTAATTTACTGTTGGATCGAAACGGACGACCCATGTTTACCGAACATATGGCGTGTTTTCGGATAAATCCGTACATCCAATCGACGAACAAAAATGCCACTTGATTTCTTCTAATTTTTAGTCTGTTTAAACTAAATTCAGCAAATTATATATGTTTTCTGCCGTAAATGGCATTGTTACAAAATTCTAAATTGCAACATCTGATTATTTTTTTGTTAGTCTGAATTTTTATTTATGCTATTAATGGATAAAGAACAAATTTATAAAGGAGGTTTATTTTATATTTTTAAATGATATTAAGATTTGTTAATATTTATAGATGAACATTTTGAATTTGTAAAAAAAAAAAAATTGCTTGTTAGATCTTATTTTTTGTAGAGAAACGTTTTTGGTAGTTCACGTCCGACAACAAAAAAAATAAAGACCGAATACATTAGAACTGTCATTAAAGAACTATATCTTGAGCTCAATCTGAATTTTTAGTCGTTCAGACTGAACCTAATCCATTGGCACGTATTAGTTTCAATGAGTATTATCGGTTTATGACACCGTTATTTCTTACATTGGGAGATTTCATATTTTGGATTTGGAAGCAGAGGGAGGTTCAAGGTAGTAAGAAACCCAAATCTACCTTTCGGTATGAAGCAGCAAGGTATTTGTACCGTGAACATGGATATTGCTGGCCTATTTTCTACTAAAATAAAATAATAATAAGAATCCATGTTATACTGCTGTATCCAAGTAATACAGAACCAACTCCAAAGTAATACTTACGACGAGAAAGAATCACATTAGTACCACACCCAGAAAACTATAAGAACGGTTTGTTGCTTCATTGTTTGTACGTTGATATGTATTTTAACAGGGTTTTTATACAAGAAAGAAAAACGAGTCTTCAGTTATAATACCAGTTAACTATCCATCCCAAAGTCTTCTGACGTTGTTAAAAGTAGAGTACAGGAAGTCCGGAACGAACATGACCTGTAATCAAGCCGGACATATAAAGGAATTGAGCAAGTTTTAACTAATGTTATGATCAAGAACACAAGTAAAAAATTTATTCAAACATTAAATTCTTTATGTAGTAGTGTTTTATCACGTGTGAACTAGGTGTTTGTGTGAAAATACATAAAATGAATTTAAATGATCAATGCTTGGTTTTCATATGGTTTCAAACAATAGAGTATTAAACACAAAAGCAGAAGGTAAAGAATAAAAATGAACATCAAATATTTTACAAGAAACATTTGAAAACATATAGTAAGCAACTAAGTACAAACAAATTAGACGATTGAATGAGAAAATATTTTAGAATTCTTGATTAGGACTTGAATCTATAACCTTATTTTTATATATCAAAGATGATTTTCAAAACAAAACTTTTATACAAAATTTTAAACTTGAAAAAAAGACAAAAAATAGCGAAAAGCAAAAAAGGCTCGCTTTTTTTTGCACCGTGCACCTTGTACTCCATTTAGTGTGTGCTTTCAAGTGCACCACACCACTGGATCAAAAGGTCCAACTGCGCATATCGTCACACCTTGCACCATGCATGGCGTGCACCTTGGTGCATTTTTCAGAACTTTTAGTGAATAACACACTTTGTGGTTTGTATTAACAAAGTAATAAATAAAACTATATTAGGACGAGATAACTCCTAGTCACTTTACAACTAATATAACTCACTTTCTTGGCTGATTAGTTGAAGAGATAACTCACTTTCTTGGCTGATTGGTTGAAGAGACGTTTAAAAGGTTCTGTAGTTACTACGTTAGTTTGAATTGTTTAACATTGAATTGAAGATTCTCCTTATAACAAGTATAAACACTACAGGATTTAACGGCTATTCCAACGGCTACGAGCCGTTGGCGGCCGTTGGAAGCCGTTGGAATATAATCAACGCTTTCCAACGGAACCAACGGATAATTTCCAACGGCAATTCCAACGGCGACCAACGGTTAATAGCCGTTGGAAACCGTTATTAGCCGTTGGACTAAAATGTCCAATATGCCGTTGGAAACCGTTGGAAAACTGGGTTCATTTTGCTGTCCAACAGCAGGCCTATTAACCTTCCAGCCACATCATTTCCAATCCATTCCATTTCCAATAAATTTCTAATACATTTCCAATCCATTCCACACATATATATCAATATCAACATAAACAACACATATAAATCAATTAAACACCAATATAAACAAACCAAACCATTCAAACATCATAAACCGTACCATCAACGTAAATACCAACAAAACATGTCAACAAACCACGTACATACCATCAAACTATCGTTCCCACCTACTCCGTACCAATATATACAACATTAAAACACATTATAGTCATCTCCAAGTCAATATATACATCGTTCAAACACAAACAATAAAAAGCATACCTTCTCAAGCATCTTCGTCGTCGCCTCCGGAAGCACCAGACGACGAAGGAAAGGTACCATGATTCTGCTCCGCAAGCTTTTGATTCAGCTGCTCCATCTGTACAGCTCGCAGACGATTCTCCTCCTGTAGCTGCTCAATCATAGCTCTAAGCTCCTTAATTTCTTCTTTGTCTTGGGCCTTTTGAGCTTGTCGAGCCTGTAAATAGAAATAATAGCAAAAGGGTTGGAAACGCTTATAAAATATTATAGCACTATATATCTAAACGCTAATTTGTTGTACATATGTAAAAGGATCAATTACCGTTACGTTCCCGAAGCCATAACGTCTACTCCGCTGCGTCGGATCCATAACAGCGTCAAATATGTTATCTTGCTCCTCATGTGTCAACTCATCACGACCAGACTGCTGAAGCGCATATGCCCGTGCCTCCTGTAACCTTGACTATAATGAAAAAAAAACAATTTCAGTTGAAAAATAGTATAATGTAATTTTTATTTTACATAGCTAGTAATTAATAAACTTATTGATATAAGTATTCGAAATTAAAAAACGCATACATATGCCTCAGTCGTCTTATCCTGATCACCCCACTGATATATGATTTTGCCAGACTCGTCTACTTGCTTAGATGCGTGGGTGTGAGCAAATAAGTCCACTAAGCCAATGGGATGTCCATAAGCTCGTTCCTGCAATTGATAATTTGGATAATTTAACTTCACATAACTAATTACTGAACTAATCAATATACAAATGTGATAATCGATAAATTTACCAAATCTTCGCGGTGATGCTGGAAAGATTTGGAGCCTCCACGATGAGTTACTGGATTCCTGCTCCTGTTTGCTGAGTTCCTTTCTGACTCCTCCTGCAAATTTACAATGAATAATTATTTATTAAATGTAAAAAAAATTACTGAGATTCATTATAGATTTACCTTGAACTCCTCATAGTTCCATCAGTCAACCCACTTATCCCATACAGCCGCGCTCATCCACTTTGGTTTCTTCCCCACTTTTTTAATCTCTGACATCTTCTCCCTATAGTTCTTAGCGATCTTTGAGTTCCAATGTCGCTGAACTAAGTTGATGTCAGACTCTTGCAAATCTACTATGCCCTGTACAATGAGAAAATATTACTAATTATTTATTTATATTTAATTAATCATTTTGTAAAGCGGTATAAACTTACTAGAAAATCTTGCCAAATGGTCTCTCTCACATCATCGGGGATCTTGCTCCACTTAGGCCAGCAATCGCTCATCCTGCTCATATACGCCTGCTTAGAAATGTTCAGAACCATATTATATGGCTCTAACTCAAACCCACTGCGTTAAATATAAAATAGAACTTTAGACAATTATAGATATATCATGTATAAAAAATTAAATTGCTATGCTGCTAATTATGATACTTACGCTTGATCAGCCTTTGGCTGCAAGTAAACGACTGGACGAGCTGATGGCTCACCACTACTCTCTCCAATCTGCTGGAAAGAGCCACGTCGCCGAGAGCCAGAACCAGAGCCAGACATAATATACCTGCCATATACATACATATACAATTCATAATAATTATGATATGACGAACCATTAAAAAATGTAATACAATATGCTACAAATGTGTCATGTTGTGTGTATGTGTTGAGTGTGTGAGTATACACTTGTTAGCATTAAAATTGTATAACTTCGGATAAATGCATTATTAATCAGAGATAAATGTAATGTGAATAATTGTAAAAATTACCGGATATTACTCAGTCGTCCTCGTCGTTTTCTGATTCAGACTCGGTTTCGTGTTCTATGTCGTTTTCCTCTACACTCTCAAATGCTTCGACTAATACATTTGTCTCATCATTTAAAGGTCCAAAATCAGTTTGATCGTCTGTAATTGCTATTTCAATATTTTCCTCCAGATCTGCTTGATAGGCTTGTTCGTCTGGAATATTCTGTCCATCGAACGTAAATCTTGCTTTGGTTTTAAAAACCGCAGACCAATCTGCTTTATCCTTTTTTAGAGATGGATAGGGGGCATAATAAGCTTGTAGGGCTTGTTTGGCTAGTATAAAAGGATCGTATTTTTGATAGTGCGAGGTATGTTTAATTTCTATAAGATTATAATTTGGATGCACGTTAATACCAGAACCTGGAACATTGCTGAACCAGTTGCATCTAAACAAATAAACATTCTCCGCGGGTCTTGTAAAATATGTCAACTGCAAAATCTGAGTTAACACGCCATAAAAATCATTCATATGATTATTAGGATCATCACTGCCTTTAACAAATACACCAGTATTGTTTGTTAATTTTTCAGCACCGTATTCTTTGGTGTTGAATTTATATCCATTAACAAAAAATATTGGATACGTTTTAACTTTTCTTTTCGGTCCAAACACCAAATGTTTCAGTCCTACATCGAGCACATTATTTGTGGGATCAGAAACGTATTTCGAAAACCAAGTACTGAAATCTTTGCTTAAATCGCCGCTTGGATTTTGTGATTCAAAAATACTGCAAACACAAACAAGATATATTACATTATTATTTATTTACACGTGTAGTATTAAATTTAACAAAACTTGGAAGGTGATAATTACCTAACAAATGGTGCAACTTTAGGACAATTAAGAAGAATATATGTATGTGCTACATGGTAATCTTTATCATCTAGCCATACTTCCACACATTTTCCAGCATGTCGGCCATGTTGTTTAAAAATAGATAATATTGATTCAGAAGAAGAATTTTGTTCAACGGCCTCATCATTACGCGGAACACTTACAAATGATAAGTTCACATGATCATTAAAATAATGAGAGAAAAAGAAAGAAACTTCTTCTTCGATATATGATTTGCAAATAGAACCTTCAACTCGAGCTTTTTGTCTCACTTTTTTCTTTAAATGATTTAAGTACCTAATAAAAAATATTTCGGTTAAGTATTAACTTCTATTTAAAATTAAATTACCATTTACATAATCAGTATAGTAACATACCTTTCGAATGGATACATCCATCCATATTGCACAGGACCTCGAAGACGTGCTTCATATGGAAAATGAATAGGTAAATGCTCCATTACATTAAAGAAACCCGGAGGAAATATTTTCTCCAGTTTGCAGAGCAGTATAGGAATTTCTTCTTCAAGTTTAAGTAGACGATCAACTTTTAACGTAGTTGAACAAAGCTCCTTGTAAAATAAACTAAGTTCTGTTATTACCATCCAAACTTTTACCGGTAACAATTCTTTGAAAGCGATGGGTAACAAATTTTCCATCATTACATGACAATCATGGCTTTTCATTCCACTCAGTCTTCCATTTTTATAGTCGACACATCTACGAAGATTAGAGGAAATTCCATCGGGAAATCGTAATCCTTTCACCCATTTTAACAGTATTTTAACTTGGTTGATGTCTAGTTCGTAGCATGCTTTGGGTTTTTTTACCGTCATTGGACTTCATATGAAGCTCAGGACGATTGCATATTTCCTCTATATCACGTCTAGATTTCAAATCGTCGTTAGTCTTGCCCTTCACATTCAAAACTGTATAAAATAGATTATCAAATACGTTTTTTTCGTTATGCATCACGTCAATGTTATGACGGATTAAGAGATTTTTCCAATAAGGCAATTCCCAGAATATACTTTGTTTGCACCAATTATGAAACGTCGATTTACCTTGAATTTCGATTTGTTGTCCGGCTCGTGTATCTTTGGATAATCTTTTACAAGTTCATATATATCCTCGCTTGACCAAACCGTTGGTGGTCGTAGAGTCTCATGCCTATTAGCTATGAAGTTTTTTTTGTCTCTTCTAAAAGGGTGATTAATATGAAGAAAACATCGATGACAATCAAATCATGAAATTTTCTTCCCATGCGGTAAGGAAAATGCTCGTGTTTCTTCCATGCAATAAGGACAAGCAAAACGACCGACCGTACTCCAACCCGAAAGCATTGCATATGCAGGAAAATCGCTAATAGTCCATAATAGAGAAGCGAACATCCGAAATTTTTTCTTTTTTGATATGTCATATGTTTCAACTCCTTCATGCCATAATATTTTCAACTCTTCGATTAACGGTTGTAAGTAAACATCAATGCCCTGTGTCGGATCATCAGGGCCAGGGACGACAATTGTGAGAAACATATATGGAGTTTTCATACACATCCACGGGGGTAGATTGTAAGGTGTGATTATTATAGGCCAAGATGAATATTTAGAACCAAACTGAGAAAACGGTGAGAATCCATCTGTACATAAACTTAGTCTAACGTTGCGGCTCTCCGCTGCGAAATCGGGATATTTCTTGTCAAAATATTTCCATGCTTCTCCATCGGATGGGTGTGTCAACGTACCTTCTTGAGGTGTTCTCACACTGTGCCATCTCATATGATGCGCTATTACAGATGATGCATATAACCGTTGAAGTCTAGGGGTGATGGGTAAATAATGCATACGCTTGTACGGAACTTATTTTCCTTCTTTTTCCTCGGTTTGTATCTTTCTTGATTACATATTTTACAGTTTCTAAGATTGATGTCTTCTTTCCAATACAACATGCAACCCTTTAAACATGTATCTATTTTTTGATATGGCAAACCGAAAGATGACATAAGTTTTTTCACTTGATAATAATTTTCGCACATTAAATTATCGGGTGGCATATGGCATTTAGCAGCTTGAACAACAGCCGTAAATCCAGCTTCTGTAAGGTTGTATTTTGATTTCACTGCAATGTATTCTGCAGTTACCGATAATTGAGAGCCGCTTAAACATCCATTCCAAAGGGGTTTTTTAGCATGATCCAATAAATCATATATATTTTTATCTCCAACATTTGGTTCCTCTTCGACGTTAACATCGTCGTTATCAATTTCAACGGCAGGGAACATTGATCGTGCTGCATCTTCGACCATATGTTCTATGAGATTCGTACTAACTTCATCACTAATGACCTCCACCGACTGTTCTTGATTATTAGGGCCTACAATTTCTCCATGACGATCCCACAGCAAATAATTGGGTACGAAACCGTATTGGCGCAAATGAACCTTAACTATATTCGGTACTAAATAGTTCAACAATTTGCATTTACTACATGGACAACGAATTTCTTCATCGTTTGCAATATTACTTATAGCAAATTCGATGAACACTTGTACCCCTTTTAGAAAATGTTCACTTATTGCGCCATTAATTTCCCTTCTTTGATACATCCATCTCCGATCATTAAAGTAATTGACCATTTTTCCTACTTGAAAACCTATGATAAAGTAAAAAAATTATAAATCGTTAATTTTATATTTTTTTTAAATTTTATTTACTGATGTAGTAAACATGTACTAAATTTTATATTTTTTCTGCAAACTTCATTTGAAATAAACAACTATTGATTCATTGCCAATTATGTATCTTCTTTGATGGTCGGTCATCCTACTTCCCATTACAAACACAATAGTAATTATATTTCGTAAATCATATCATTTTAAACGATTTCACAAAATTTCGGCAACATTTCCCCCGTGTTCCTTGTATCGTACACAAATGCGTGTACACAAGGAACGTAAAAGAAATGCCGTCGAAATTTTGTGAACCGTTTAAAGTGATATGATTGATGAAATATAATTATTTTATAGTGTTTGTAACTTGTCAAATACAGGGACAAATCCGACAAATGATGTATCAGATGATTAGAGTTGTCCGTTTTGTGAAAAAAACGAATATCCCTAAAACGATCATATACAACACTTGTCAGACGGGGCCAAATATATCTAAGGATTTAAATATTTGTTTATATTAAATTTAAATATATAACTCGTTTAATTAATATTGGTTTATATTTTACCGTTTTATTACATTAGAACTAAATTCATTTATACACAAAATTTGTACACAAAATTCATTTATTACAAATTCATTTATACACTAAATCAATTCACGTGTTCGCACAAATACAAAACTCGTGTTCGCATAAATGCAATATCCGTTCTAACGGCTTCCAAATGCAATAAACTCTATCACGCGCATACGTTTAATATACTAACCAAATCAACATAAACTATATAATGCAATATCCTAAATTATAAAATTTTCAATCGGTTATAATAACTTGTTAATTATGGTATGATAGTTGCAATTACGGAATAACATGATGTAATATGCATACACTAACAAGTAGGAATCAATCAACATTCGAATTAAACCGTAAATCCAAAAAAACCTAAATATTAGGTTTAGCAAAATTACCGATTTGGAGAGCTAGAAGGGTGGAGATCGGCCGGAGCAGCTTCTAGATGGCGTTGGTGGTGGTTGGGATGGTGTTTGGGCCGTTAGTTGGAGGTTGGAGGTGGTGGAATGGTGGAATTGGGGGAAATATTGAGTGTGGAAGAAGAGAAGGAGCTGCAGGTCCGTTCTTTGGAAAATATGCAGGAAATTTTCCAACGGCTTCCAACGGCCGCAAACGGCATTTTTCCAACGGTTTCCAACTGCTACAGACGGTTTCGGCAAAATCCAACGGGCCGTTGAAAACCGTTAGAATCGCCATTGGAGGCCGTTGCAAACTGGGCATTGGAATACACTATAGTTCTAGTAGTGAAACATTGTATTCCCATTAGATAAAAATTTAAGACTACACATTGTTCATAAACTACATCAAAGATATAATGAATCCATGTATTTAAAGTTGAACTATATATATTTTATATTTAAAATTAGTTGCTATAGCTTTTGTGCCACACTTTTTTTTTGGGTAAAAACAAATTATTTATATCATGATTTTGATTTTTAATAGAAAAAAATGATATGATAGATGAAGAAAAAGCCTTAATTTTTTTTATGGCAGGTTACATGTTTAATTTTAGTCATGGCAATTATTCATGTGAATTATATTCATTTATTTTCTTGTTCTATTTCTTATGTTTATAGTATTCGTATAATCAATATATACGACCTCTTTCAAATATTCATTCAACTATTGCTACTTACAAAGTTATATACCTAAACAATTAGAATGCAGAAGTCTGATTTTTATTTTTTTTTATTTTTTTTTATTTTTTTTACTGGATGTGGAACTCTACCCAAGATCCACCTATAGACCATAAGGTCATCCTTTACGACTTGGCAAACTCCATTTGAAAAGTATATCCAGTTTAAAAAAGTATAAACACTTGTATACTATACTGATTCTCTAAATAAAAACATCAAAACATCAAGAAACCCAAGATCATCAAATTAAGACAGAGGTTCTTATCAAATAATTCAAAAGAACCACCTATTTGAATATACACAAAAATGCTAATAAGCGCAATAAACAACAAACTATCAATAGAGTCCCTAACATACACTTTCCAATTATAACAAAGTTAAATTTCAAGACCAATGCCACTTTGCATCTCGTAATAACTAAGTGTGACATGATTGTTGTAAATACTTTACTACTTGTATATCCGATTTTCCTGACTCTAGTACAGGTTTGCATCGCAACAAACTTTTCAAATCATTAATCATGTTATTTGCGTAGCACAAGAAGTAGACTTTCTTTCTACAACAACCACTTAATACTGACCATTTTACTCTTTCTTGGTTTTGAAATGACTATTCTTGAAAAGAATTTAAACTTTATAAGGCTATCTTTGGTTTACCGTTTTTAGTTTTGAGTTTTCGTCCATACAAAAATACGAACAACGCATGTATATTATGAAAAATTACCATTTTAGAAAACGAATTTAACACACAAAATAGAAAACAACTTTTTTTCATTTTTCGTGTTTTGAGAAAAATGGAAGCACAAGAAACAATTCATCTTTCCGTCGTTCCTCCATCCACTTCGTGGTCCCCTCCAATCTTCCGTTCATCCCTTCCGACTTCCCTCCATTCTTCTCATATTTTGTAATTAATAGTCATATTTTGTAATAAATGACTATTCTTGAAAAGAATTTAAACTTTATAATCTTTTTAGCAAAAGAAATCTAGATATGAATAGAATGTAGAATCTGGATCTAACGTATGTAAAGACAAGGGTGGCTCTTGAATAAAGACACTAAAAGCCATGACTTTTTGGGCCCATTTCACAACAAGGCATCAAAATAGAAAAAATAAAATCAAGATGTAAATTTTTTGCAGTAAACGCCCGACGCAAGAAAGATGAGTATCAATTCATTCTTAATTCCTTCAATTCGTGGTTTCTAAATTTAAAAACCGACAACTTTCAATTCCACAAATTCATAATTTTCAACATCTACTTTCATTGAAAGAAATTGGAAGAAAAGATTAGAGCATAATATCAATTTCGAAAATCGTAATTTCACATAAGAGTATCTTTATTTTTATTAACTTTATGTTATGAATTTCTATTTATAGAATATTAATATGATCTGAATGCAAAACTCATGGTAAATAAGCTTTTTTGCTTTAAAATTAAATGATTAACATTTCTAACACAAATCAGTGTTTTGAACTATAACTTGAAGTATTATTACCAAGACGGTTGCTTCCTTTTATTATTCCATTTGTTATCTGTATCGTATATAAACTACTTTAACGTTTTGATTTTATTAATCTAATTAGTACTTGTAGTAGGATCTTGACTCACAGCTTCCTTTAGGTACCAAAACTCTTAGGACTGGCCATGTGCAAAAAGTTGGAGTTGGAACACTTCAAAGCAAAAAGGTGCAGCTAAAAATAGTATACCTATGCTACGGGCTATGAGTAAGTTCATTGAAAAAATGTTTGCAAATGCCAACAGAGTGTTTGAGTGGAGCATTTAGCTAAAAATTATAAGCTGATGTGAAGAAGAAAGGTAGTGGATAAGAGACACTTGTTAACTTGATTAGATAAACCAATACAAAAACTATCTACAATTGTATCCTGAAGTGAAAATGAGAGAAAATTATAGTTCCAACTCATCTTTCTTTGCTACTAATAAAGAGAATTCCACAAACTAATTTGCTCGGTGTCTTTTTGACATTTCAACGATACCCCTTCCATCCGACCTACTTTCGTTGGTTTCTCACGAAACCCTGAATCAAATAATATTTCGTTATGAGATCCGAGTTCCTCCATCATCCCTGATCTGCCCTCTCTCCACCCACACTATTTTTGATACCCTAGATAGAATCCACATTACCCACGGATCCTCCATCATCGAGATCGAGTGAAAACATCTCTGCCATCATCCTCATATAGGATCGTAGCGCACGATTAACTAACTTCATAAAATCAATGAAAACGCACCGCAATTATCCTAACACTGCCATGGCTATTGTCTGCTCAATCTGCGACCCCTTCTTCTACCTCAATGCTTCGTTTATCCACTGTTTATTGTCGGGATACAAGTATACTAAATATCGATTCATCTATTTTTCTGAATTTTTATGTTAAAAAATTAACCCTTGCAGTTTTTATGATTGTTATGAATTTGAATCATAACCGTGGCTATTTAAGATAGTACTGATTTTGATTTCTGTTTAGGATCAATTTTCTTTACAGATAAATATATGTTTTAGATTTCCATACCAACTAACAAATTGTTGCTAATTTTTTAATTAACCTATTTAAAAAATATCTATTTCACATGTAGATAGCAAAAACTAAGTGGAACTAGAGGTCCAAAAGCCAATCATGAAAGTTCAATATTTTGAAGCAAGGTTGGTTAAGTAATTTCATCTCTTTATGATCAATTGACTCTTTTATCATTATTGTTATATACTCTTTTTTTGGTGTGCTCAGTTTTTTATTTCCTTTTTTCTCATTCCTTTAGTACAACATGATGATCAATGCCTTGAAAAAATATGGAGTTTGTTGTTATAAATTGATAGTTTAATTATATCCATGTTACAATGAGTTATGGTTATATGCAAGTGTAAGAAACATGTAAGTATGAATCCATAACTTCTGATGCTATATGAGGATGGATGAAATAACAAAAATAAACTGTTTGACCGAACCGTGCTCTCGATCTTTCAAAGTTGTAGCCTTATCTGTTAATTTCAAACTATTGAGATGATTTATTTACTAAATTAGATTTCTGTCAAAAGGCATTTATTCAGTTGTAATTGGTCATGTAGATTGACAAAGGCAATGGAATTATAATTTGTAAACACTTATTTCAGATCTACAAGTATGAATTTGTGTGTGTATTATAAGTAAGGATATTTGCATGATGCGCAGAGGCAAAAATAACTTAAAGTGAATCTAAGAGCAGACATTTGTCTATGAATCTAAAAGTAAGGATATTAAAAACACTGAATAGTACCAATTCACAACACTAGCTCTATATACAACAGCCACTGACTTTAAGAATACTGTTGGAAAATGTTTTAAATATTAAGTGAATTATTAAAAAATTGACTAAGTGTGAATGAGTGGCTCCTATATGTGAATAGTCCCACATTGTAGGATTATACGAAAGAATCAAGTATTTATACTTGATTCTTTGAAGCTAAGTTGGGCTCTTTGGGTACCCAATGATGCTCTTTTGTGAGGAGGGAGACCATGCTTGACCACCACACACGCGCGCACGCGCCGACCAACCGACTTGACTCGGGCCGGGTTCGGGTTCGGGATTTTAGTGGTGTAACACTTATATTTTTGGTGCAAAATTCTTTAACCGTTTTTGACCGGGCTGGAACGGTCAAATCAGACCGGACCTGTATTAGAGAACGTTCATTATTTTGACCCGTTATTTTCGTAGATCCATTTTTTGAGACCACATTCCCCAACCAGTAACGTTCTTTTGCCATTCCGCCTTCTTAACGGATAAGAAGACGAAACAGAAAGAACAACATCAAGTTTTTCTTCAAATTAGAGCAACGTTTTTTGAGTGCAAACAGAATTGATTCGTACATGCAAACGAGTCGATACCACTAAAATATTAAGAGGCTGTTTTATCCTAGAGGCGGCGGCGATTGATCCGAACTGCTTTGCACTGTACAGCAGATCACCGAAACGTCTTCAAGAGAGTGACATAGTTCACGACTCAGCCGAAGGTCGACATTGTTTTCAACAATTTGAAGACGACGCCACCGACGATGACTTCCACTGCAGATCTAGATGCCACTGCTCCCGCTTCGCTCTTCCAGGTCCCGATGGTCTCTGCTGTGCCTTTCAGGTTCGAGGGCCTCCACTTCAAACGCTGGAAACAAAAGATGGAATTCTTCCTGACCATGAGAAAAGTGGTGGCTGCGTTGACAACTGACAAACCGTAGCTACCGGATAGGCCAGACGAAGCTGACACAGATCTTATGCGAGCCTGGACAGAAAAATCAAAGCAATTGCAGAACTGGACAGGGAAAGACTACCTGTGCAGAAAGTTTATTCTCAATGGCCTCAGTGATGACCTCTACGACTACTACAACTCCGATAAGACAGCCAAAGAAATCTAGGAAGCGCTGCAAAAGAAGTATGATACGGAAGAGGCTGGAGCGAAGAAATATGCAGTCAGCCGCTACCTGAAATACCAGATGACGGATGACATGTCAGTAGAGATGCAGTCTCATGAGCTTCAGAAAATTGCTCATGAGATCATCTCCGAAGGTATGAGTTTGGACGAACAATTTTAGATTGCTGTTATTATTGATAAACTGCCCCCAGGTTGGAAAGATTTTAAGAATGTGCTTAGGCACAAGACTAAGGAATTCTCCTTAGAGAGCTTGATCACTCGCCTCCGTATTGAGGAGGAGGCTCGTAAGCAGGACCAGAAAGAGGAAGTGCTTGTTCTCACCAACAACAATACTAAAAAGTTCAAGCCCGCAGTTCTGAAACCAAATCCGAAAAACTTTAAGAATCAGAACCGCAACAAACAGAATTGAAACCCGGTCATATGGCACGCAAGTGTAGGAACAGACCAGGCCCTGCACCGCAGGCTAACCTGGCTGAGGAGACTCTTACGGCTATGATTTCTAAGATTCATCTAGTTGGTGGATTAGAGGGTTGGTGGGTAGATACTGGTGCATCCCGCCATGTCTGCTACGATCGTGCTATGTTCAGTACATGCACGGCTGTTGATGATAAGAAAGTGTTGTTGGGAGATTCTCACACCACTACAGTTGCTGGCATTGGAAATGTGGAAATAAAGTTTACCTCTGGAAAGACAGTTATTTTGAAAGATGTGATGCATACTCCATAGATGAGAAAGAATCTGGTTTCTGGATTTCTCCTTAATAAGGCTGGTTTTACTCAAGTTATAGGGGCTGATTTGTACACTTTGACTTATAAGGGGATGTTTGTAGGGAAGGGTTATGCTTGTGAGGGTATGTTTAAACTTAATGTTGAATCTAATAAAGTAACCAGTTCTGCTTATATGTTGTGTGATTTTAATATCTGGCACTCTAGATTATGTCATGTAAATAAACGTATTATTCATAACATGAGCACCTTAGATTTAATTCCTAAAATGTCACAAACTGACTTTAATAAATGTGAATTCTGTAGTCAAGCAAAAATCACTAAGAAACCTCATAAATCAGTTGATAGAATTTCTGAACCCTTAGATTTAATTCATTATGACATATGTGAGCTTGATGGTACTTTGACTAGACATGGACACCGTTACTTTATCACTTTCATTGATGATGGCTCTGATTTCACTTATGTATATCTTATGAAAAATAAAAGTGATGCATTTGATATGTTTAAATTATTTAAAACTGAAATCGAGAATCGATCTAATAAGAAAATTAAGAGACTTCGTAGTGATAGAGGAACAGAATATGAGTCTAGTCCATTTCTTGATTTTTATAAATTGCATGGTATAATTCACGAGAGAACTGCACCTTATTCACCTGAAATGAACGGTAAAGCTGAAAGAAAGAATAGGACCTTTACCGAATTAGTTGTAGCTATTTTATTAAATTCGGGTGCAGCAAAACATTGGTGGGGGGATATTTTATTGACTGTATGCTATGTATTGAATAGAATCCCTAAATCAAAAAGTAAGATTTCACCTTTTGAAATTTTAAGAAATTTTAAACCGAATGTATCTTACTTTAGAACTTGGGGATGTTTGGCATATGTTCGTATACCTGATCCTAAGAGAATAAAATTAGCAAGTAGAGCATACGAATGTGTATTTATTGGCTATGTTGTTAATAGCAAAACATATAGATTTTATAACCTGAATACACATAATATAGTAGAATCTAATGATGCTGATTTTTATGAAACTAAATTTCCTTTTAAATTGAGGAATAGTGGGGGCACGTCAAATAACACCGTGCCTATTGGACCATAACTTAATGAATCTTTTGAAATCGAACCTAGAAGAAGTAAAAGAGCAAGAGTTGATAAAGATTTTGGTTCAGATTTTTGCACTTTTACTATAGAGGAGGATCCCACAAACTTCCAAGAAGTCTTATCTTCATTAGATGCCAATTTTTGACAAGAGGCTATAAATGATGAGATGGATTCCTTGGAATCCAATAAGACTTGGCACTTAGTAGATTTACCACCTGGTTGTAAGTCTATAGGCTGTAAATGAGTATTTAAAAAGAAATTAAAACCTGATGGCACTATTGATAAATATAACGCCCGTTTGGTAGCTAAAGGTTTTAGCTAAAGAGAAAATGTAGACTTTTTGATACTTTTTCACCCGTAACTAGAATCACATCCATTCGAGTCACTCTGCTCTAGGTCACGAACAAGACAATGCCGCGAGTCACTCTGCCCTAGGTCGCGAACAAGATAAAGGCCTAGATCGCTCCAGATTTCAAGTTTAGGTCGCGAACGCGCAGCGAAGTTTGCTTATGTCGCTGCCGAAGATGTTTAGGTCGTTGCCGAGCTTCGTTAGGTCGCGAGCTTTGTTAGGTCGCGAATTGCCTTATGTCGCTGAAATCCAGTTAGGTCGCAAACGAGTTTCTTTAAGTCGCTGAAGGTTACTAGGTCATTGTCTCCTGAAGCACTGTTTGATAAGTCGTTTGTACTTAGTTTTCTTATGTCGTTTGTGTAAATTGTTGTAAGTCGTTGTGAAGTGTTGTAATTTTCTTAAGTCGTTTGTGTCGTGTTGTAAACCCTATAAATAGGGATGCCGTGTCATTTGTAATAGTTAGTTGAATTTGAATAAAACTTTGTTTGAGAGTTTTGTGCCTCTTCTTAAATTGGTAGTTGAGTGTAATCTCCTATCTCCACCTTCGACATTCGAGTGCGCTCGAATCAACGATTGTTGAAGCCGATTCACGGAATCTAGTGCGCTAGATCAACGTTCAAAGAATCGTAGATCTTCTTTCACGGCATCGTGCGCGATCAACGTGACGAAGATAGCTAGAATCCGGCATATTTGAGATCAACGGATTTGGGCGTTTGGTATTTTCAATCCACCAATTGCTACTTTCACCGTTTCATCCATTTCAGTTATCCGCCGCTGCGTCACTATTGGAACAGAACTTAATGAATCTTCTGAAATCGAACCAAGAAGTAAAAGAGCAAGAGTTGATAAAGATTTTGGCTTGGATTTTTGCACTTTTACTATAGAGGAGGATCCCACAAACCTCCAAGAAGCCTTATATCTTCATTAGATGCCGATTTTTGGCAAGAGGCTATAAATGATGAGATGGATTCCTTGGAATCCAATAAGACTTGGCACTTAGTAGATTTACCACCTGGTTGTAAGTCTATAGGCTGTAAATGGGTACTTAAAAATAAATTAAAACCTGATGGCACAGTTGATAAATATAAAGCCCGATTGGTAGCTAAAGGTTTTAGGCAAAGAGAAAATGTAGACCTTTTTGATACTTTTTCACCCATAACTAGAATCACATCCATTCGAGTACTAATTTCATTAGCATCTATTCATAATTTAATAATACACCAAATGGATGTTAAAACTGCTTTTTTAAATGGTGAATTAGAAGAGGAAATTTATATGGACCAACCTGAAGGTTTTGTAATTCATGGTCATGAACATAAAGTTTGCAAATTAGATAAATCATTATATGGTTTAAAACAAGCACCTAAACAATGGCATGAAAAATTTGATAACTTGATAATCTCAAATGGTTTCAAAGTTAATGAAAGTGACAAATGCATTTATTATAAATCTGAGAATGACATTTGCACTATAATATGTTTGTATGTAGATGATCTACTTATTTTTGGATCAAACATTCATGCCATAAACACTGTTAAATCTTTGTTAAGTGTCAATTTTGATATGAAAGATCTAGGTGAAGCAAGTGTAATCCTTGGTATTAAGATTACTAGGTCCGAAAAGGGACTTTCTTTGGATCAATCTCATTATATTGAGAAGATCTTAAAGAAATATAATTACTTTGACTGTAAACCTGCATGTACACCATATGATCCTAGTGTAAAGCTATTCAAGAACACTTGTGAAGGTGTAAGACAGTCTGATTATGCGAGCATCATTGGCAACCTTAGGTATGCCACTGATTGTACTAGACCCGACATTGCCTATGTCATGAGATTATTATGCAGGTTTACTAGTAGACCTGGTATAGAGCATTGGCATGCTATTGAGAGGGTCATGAGATACCTAAAACGAACCATGAACCTAGGGTTACATTATGAAAAGTTTCCAGCTGTCCTTGAAGGTTACACCGATGCAGATTGGGATACTTTATCTGATGATTCAAAAGCAACCAGTGGCTATATATTTAGCA
This sequence comes from Allium fistulosum, assembly GCA_030737815.1. Lineage (NCBI taxonomy): Eukaryota > Viridiplantae > Streptophyta > Magnoliopsida > Asparagales > Amaryllidaceae > Allium > Allium fistulosum. The sequence continues at coordinate 923,858,139 of CM060904.1, forward strand.
TTGCTGGAGGAGCTGTTTCTTGGAAATCCAAGAAACAGACTATTTTGGCTCAGTCTACTATGGAGTCTGAGATGATAGCACTAGCTACAGCTAGTGAAGAAGCAGATTAGTTAAGAAATCTGCTAGCTGAGATTCCCTTATGGAAAAAACCGATACCAGCTGTGTTGATCCATTGCGATAGTACCGCGGCTATTGCAAAAGTACAGAACCGTTGTTATAATGGTAAGAGACGACAGATACGTCGTAAGCACAGCACTGTTAGAGAGCTACTCTCTTCAGGAGCTATTAGAGTGGATCACATACGCAGTGACGAGAATTTGGCAGATCCTTTGACGAAAGGACTAGCCAGAGAAAAGTCTTTACAACTTCTAAAAAAATGGGAATATTGCCCTTAGATTGTTGAGTCATGCACAATGGTAACCCGACCTAATGACTGGAGATCCCAAGAACTATGTTCAATGGGTAAGAACAAGTTGTGTAGTGATATGAGTTGAACATGCTATTTTTCATATATATAGAAGCATATATTCCTGAAGTGATTAGAGGATGAGTTAATAGAAACTCTTAATCAGACCTATACTCCATTTGGAGTGGAGTACCTACCTTCAGGGGTACTCTTGATAGACTCACCTATGTGAATGCGGAAATTTGGTCGTTTCCTATGGAGTTTTGGGCAAAACTCCTAAAACATTCACTAAACTGGGATAGACGTGCATGGCCAAAAATGCACGGGCTTACTTGATTGCACTCTAGAAAGATTGTGTGTGGTCTGATGTCAGGAATAGAGTTCAAGACTACGTGTCACTCTACTAAAAACTGAATCTTATCCACTATGCAAAGGTTCAAGTCGAAAGACACCTTTGTTTATGCACAATCTTATGTTTTTCAGAAATTGCTCAATTTTTTTTAAAATTCAAGTGGGGGATTGTTGGAAAATGTTTTAAATTTTAAGTGAATTATTAAAAATTTGACTAAGTGTGAATGAGTGGCTCCTATATGTGAATAGTCCCACATTGTAGGATTATATGAAAGAATCAAGTATTTATACTTGATTCTTTGAAGCTAAGTTGGGCCGTTTGGGCACCCAATGATGCTCTTTTGTGAGGAGGGAGGCCATGCTTGACCACCACATACGCGCGCCGACCGACCAACTCGACTCGGGCTCGGGTTCGGGCTTGTAGTGGTGTAACACTTATATTTTTGGTGCAAAATTCTTTAACCGTTTTTGACCGGGCTGGAACGGTCAAATCAGACCGGACCTGTATTAGAGAACGTTCATTATTTTGACCCGTTATTTTCTCAGATCCGTTTTTCGAGACCACATTCCCCAACCAGTAACGTTCCTTTTCCATTCCGCCTTCTTAACTGATAAGAAGACGATACAGAAAGAACAACATCAAGTTTTTCTTCAAATCAGAAAATTAGAGCAACGTTTTTTGAGTGCAAACAGAATTGATTCGTACGTGCTAACAAGTTGATACCACTAAAATATTGAGAGGCTGTTTTATCCTAGAGGCGGCGGCGATTGATTCGAACTGCTTTGCACTGTACAGTAGATCGTCGAAATGTCTTCAAGAGAGTGATGTAGTCCACGACTCAGCCGAAGGTCGACATTGTTTTCAACAAATACTACATAATTTCTAGATTTTAATTTATACCTGATAATTCAAGAAATGGAAGCAGTGACAAATGTTGGAAGTAGAAGGCTGAAGCTGTGACAAAAGTTGGAAGCAGAAGGCTAATATTTTAGCCAATCTTCTTACAATACAAGTTTTTTTAAATTTTTATTCTACCGGAGTTCCCACATGCCATGTATCCCTCTCTTATAAAAGGAATTTTATATTATTTTTTATTTTGTCACAATAGGAAACTGTTTGGACAAGCAAATCAACATTATTGAAGTATGAGCCTCCCTTACAAGCAAAATTTTGAAAAGATAAGAGTGCGAGACAATGAAAGAGCAACCAAATTGTTGAAGCTTAAAAGAATTCCTACTGTAAGTGTTGAATTTTAACTAATAGATTTCGTGAAGCAGTTCAGTGTTGAACCAAGCAATACTGAAAGTTTCTAATAGACATTCTTGCTAGGTATTACTACGTAAATGAAAAGTTAGTAAAAAAAAATTATGCATACACTGCAGTGGTTAGTATATTATTGCTGTGAACAACAATATATTCTGCACTTTATTTACAGCTTATACTGAACATAAAAAATAGGAAAATTGGTGGAAAAGGGTGAATTTTTAGCGTCAATGGGCAAGGGAAGTGAAAAGAGAGATATATCTACAATCCGATGTGTACTACAGTAGTTCAGTGCATAATCGTTCATCTGTTTCAAACAACATTTTTTGAAATGTAATTGCCACGGTCAATATAGAAATATGTTCGTTGATCTGACATCATTGCATGGCTACTACTTAAAAAGTTGTCACTATTTTAATTATTCCTATATATATATGTGTGTGTGTGTGTGTATAATATATATATATATATATATATATATATAAACAGTTGTTAATGAGGATTTCACAATGTGTTGAAAGTATATTGTGAAGTATGCAAGTTCCGGGCTGGTGGTTTGACTGGTTTTTTTGTAAGTTTCTTCAATAAAAGTAAAATATTGATTCATGTATTAGCAAGTTAAAATATTTTGTTCTTAAAATATAGTAGGCTTGAAAACATAATTTTAAGAGAAATAGTAATATACTGTCACTGTAGTAAGCTTCTTTAAATGTGATTACAATAAAGTTCTTATTAAGATATTCTGAACCATCCCTTGCAGAGCTTTCTGTCATATATGTACTAGAAAGCTGTTCAAAGATAGTGCAATTTAGAAGTTAGAAACAGAATAAATTAGTGAGAAATTGTACTAAGAATATAGTTTGATTCTCTGCAGATGACAACTGAAAAGTTATTAGAAGAGAACACTGGGCCCCCATAAGAAGATCTTGCCATGGATGGAAAATCTAAAATTGTTCGCTAATCGTCATTTTGAGGAACATGGAACACTTTATTACACTATTGAAATCATTCGAAGTGCTAAGGCTACTTGAAGTTATAAGCTAATTGCACTACTACTTATGTATGCCGTTGTATGCTTTGATTTCTTAGTTATCAAGGCAATGAATACAGTCAAGAACATGGTTGTTTGCTATAAAAACCATAGAAATGCTTCAAGGTTGATGTTAAGTGCAGTATGCTTATATTATATTTGTGATGAGTTTTTTTTATCGATATGTAAGTTTATAGACATGTTATAAGATGTACAGATGCACTACTTTACCACTAATGATTTCATCGTTAAAAAAAGTAATAGCTACCGTCTTCCTATCATTTAGAATCATTCAGCGCATTGGATCCTGATAACCGATAACAAGTCCATATTCTCATATTTTACTAATGATTTACATACCAGAACTCAAGGTTGAAGCTAACTTTTAAACAGGGGCTGGAATGAAGGAGATGGTTAATAGTAGTTTCAAGCTTTGAAAGGAAAGTCAAAGTTATCTATTTCACCGTGAAGAGTGGATTTACATTATATTGGAAGTTCTGACAACTACAAGTGGTGAATGAGTGCAGATGCTTACGGTTCTTCGTTTTGTTTGCGGCATGAAGTGATATGATTTATTACATTTTAGTTAAAAGTGGTTACCAGTTGTAAAGCTAGAAGTTTGACGTAGCAATAACTTATATTATACTGATATTTTAGCCAATTATTCACTTATGTTTTTTTTCCTTTTATCAATGTATCTGGTTTCTTTATTTTATACGTACATGTTCTTTAAACTTGATCCATGGATTTTGCATTTAATGCACCCATTATTCATGTATGATGGTTTTCAATTTGTTATGATACTAATCCTCAACATCTGTGCAGTAAAGAATTGTTGTAGTACCAAATTAAGCTCTACAGAAGTGTGGTATAGAAGTAATGAATCAAAACTAAAATATATTTTATGTTGATTTTTTTACTTGGGAAAAACACTGTCAGAAATAAAGTTTGATTATTTAAACAAATAGCAATGTTAGAAAACACTAGAAAATTTATGATTGTGAAAATTTTGCATGTTACATCTGTATGTTACATGTGCCATTCGTAATTTTATATGTTTGGTCTTATATTTTGTTCCTACTGTGTTTCTACTTACTATTTTGAAAACCAAAAAGGTACAATGATGCTTTGGTATTGAAATTGCTTCTACATTAACCAAATTATGTTTCCAATAGTACTGCATGAAGTATCATTTGCCTTACTATTACTACATCATCAGTTTATTCAAAATAAATTAGAAACTTAAAGCTACGCACTCAACAACTAACCAAATAAAGGTGTTAACTCTTCCCGTGTGCGAAGCACGGGCCTTATACTAGTATGCATAATGAAAATATAATTTCTTCCTCACTCCTCTATTGAAAAAACATGATATTCCATGTGAGTTCCGTTTTTAGTTTCAACTTCATTCCTTTCACTTTTCATGCAACGTTTGCTTCTTTCTTGATTTACATAGTCATTGGGTTGTCATTTGCTTGTATACTTCCACATAGTTAATGTATATATTGGATATGTAGCAGGAAAAGTACTATTATGCTACATTTCACTAATAAAGTATCAATGTGTTATAATATTTATCTTTCTTTATTAATAATTGGAACATGATCCAACCGTGAACTTCCCAAAATTTTCTTGCTATACAAAGATGAGATCGCAAGTTCAAATCCCAACCATAACAAAAATTAATCTTATTTTAATTTGTGAAGTTTGTAACATTACTAAGGTCAATGATTTAAATCTCAATAATGACAATTTTCCACATGTTTATTTACGTTCTATTTTTACTTTTGTATTTTTTTTTAAATCTATTTACAATATCAACAAATCAATATCCATCCCCAATTCCAAAAATAAATCAATTTCCGTTCTTTATAGGTTTATTTATAATGAACTACTTGTTTTTAATGTGTATAGTTGTAGCTTACACAATTGAAAAAAATTAGCTATGCAAAAGATGAGGACAGTTACAACTAATAATAAATAAATTCATTTATTTGAATAACATTATAATGACATTTCAAGATTTTCCCCAACACCCTAAAGCTATTTAAAAAAAATTATACTGCGGAAAACAAAGATATTTTAAAATAATTTATAATCATATATCTATAAAGATATCATCAAATTAAAATAACCAATACTACAATTTACAAATTTGATTATTTCATTTAAACATGTATTTTATTCAAATATACGCTTTATACACATGTGCATCACACGTAGCGAAGTATTCACAAACCAATAGAAAACACTGACATGCATTTCAATCTCATTTGTACACAGTTTCAAAATTAAATTAGTTTTTTTCTCTAATATAATTGATAAAGAGTGACAAACTATTGAGCTTATTCTTACAAAATAAAGAATACTCACTAATTTTAACAGTTTGATTAGCATTATGAGTTCCTTTGAGATATATTCTTAGAACAATTTCAACTTTGGCATATTTAATCTTTTTATTGACGTTCGTGTCAAGACCCAAAAAAAGGAGAAACCTTTTATTTCTAACAAATTTAATCCAATTAAACCACTATAGTATGCTTGCATTAAAATTTTCTACAGATTATACATATATTGAACAGCTATTATTATGTCAATGGTTGACATTTAAGCTTCTAAATTTCAAATTGTGGCTTTGTCTTTCACGCAAGTAGCATGTGTTGTTCATATTAACTATTATGTCTTTCACATGTAGAATATATGCCCTTTGTTTGTGTTATTCATTTTTCGTTTTATTCGTGAAGTGTCATTTTTATTTATCTTTTTTGTGTTACACGTACACATATAAGTTATTCTGCTTTCCAAGAGTGAAACATATGCCGCCAGATCCCGTACCTATCGAGTTTTTAAATCTCGCCCATCTCGACTGAGATATAATTTTGATGTTTGGGTGATTTGGAACATCAAATTTCTCCTGAATTTCGGTTGAATCATATGTTAACCCAAAAAATGGATCAACATCCATAAATCAGATGAAAGCACCGGTTCAGATTAAATAAACAAAAAGCAGTATAACAAAAGGCAATTTTTATAGTAGTTTGGCGTAATCTTCGTCCTACGTCCACTTCAATCTATTTATTGGTTGTTTTCTCTTCGGATTATAACTATTTATATCAGATCTGTCCACAATCTAGTAGATCTCAGATTTATAATGGAGTTTCTAGGTTGTTCGTAAGTCACCAGTACTAAGAATTTGCTGATCCAAGTCCTAAAACAGCAAATAGTTGTTTCATAGGTAACTTTATTGAAGGAGATATTAGAGTTGAAGTAGCAGTCTCCGCAGTCAGAGAATCCAGATCATGTTTAGTTTGCTTTATGGTTTATATTTATAAAGAAAACAGTTGTGTTAGGTTAGAAATCCACGTGGGGTGGAGTCCAAATATCGGCCCGAAGTAGTATCCATTGTTGTTTCCATCCATCATTGGTCGTCTAAATCAAGTCGGTATCTACCTTTCTCCAAAATAGCTCAGTGCCAGCCTTTTCCCTAAAAGCTCGATAGTGACTTTTTTCTTGGCTCGAAATGTCTCGTACTCTTTTGCAGCACTCTTCTAATTCCATATGGAGGTGTTCCAAAGAGGCCACAACATCTATGGAGTTAATGAGAGAGGTCGGTACCTACTTGAGAGGTCGGTGGTGACCTCTCTCGTTAGTGTATTTTTCGTCCAAATTTCTTGAGCTCAATTCTAGTCATTTTAAGTGTGCCTCCAAGTTTTCAAATCGTATCGTCTTCGTTTGAATATTCTAAGTCTAGTTGAAATCTACTTTGCTAAAAAGCGGGTTAGCATCGTATCGTGGACGAGACTTAAAAATCTCGATCGAGAGCTTGAACAAGATTTATTTGCGAGATCTCATCCGAGTTTATGTTTTTTAGTTTGAACAATAAGTGATTCATTATATTCATAATAAATTAACAAAACATAACAGTTCACAACTTACTCTAACATATCATATTTACTTCGCTTTTCACCACACCAAAAATTTTGTTATTCTATTTTCACTTTTCATTCTAGATATAGTTAAATATCTTAATTCATCAACATCTAATTTAAATTTCCTAAAATATTTTTACTTGTGTTGTTCACCTCATTTTCTTTTGCATTAATGGTTGATACGATTAAAAATAATTGTGTTTGAGGATTAGATTGTATTCTGTTTGTACATTGTTGGTTTATAAATAACTTATCACGTTCAGTTTCAGATCCTCTTTTAAGTTTAAGGTGAGTTTCTGAAGTATATTTTATGATTTAGTTTATAAGATGTTTGAATGACGTTAGTAAACATTTTCATAAGTGTTAATAGTTCCACCTAAGATAAATGACGTATCTATGTAGGTGTCGATCAATATACCACTGATATTGTTTTAAGCGATACTAGAAAATCAACTAGAATCTGATATGTGACATATAACCGATATATCAATGTTGTTAACTAATATATTATAAGGCTCCAATTGAAAGTTTTTTTTACCAGTTTTGACTGGTTTTGTATGCCTCTATATTTCAAGCGTTACCATAACCTTTGCTTCTATTTTTTTTTCTCGTCGATTCCTATTGGTTATAAAAACGGTGAAAACCGAAATAATGTAATTTTAATGGTAATTATCAACCCATCAAATTAGGGTATTTTAAAAGGTTTTACTTTTTTAATTATCTCCCTACTAATCATATTGAAAATTAATATTTACATTCAAAATTAAGTTAGAAAATAAATAAAATGATATATATGTAATATTGCTTTTGTGGAATTTACAACCGGCTTATATTAAATTCTCAAACATGTATTAGTGGGCTATAATAACTTCATGTGAACTAATCAAAACCACTATGATCGGTACTCTCGACACCCTTCGTAATCGGTCCTATAGAACTCCCAAACAAAGCCTAAAGAGAGAATCAGTTTTGTTTCTCCCATAACAAAAATAAATAATTGAAAAAAAATTTCTTTTCCATATTTATAACGCTTCTCTTTAATAATTCCAAAAAATTTGCTACATTAGGACAAAAGATACCCAAAATTTACCAAAAAATACTAGATTTTCTTGTTAATTAATCCAATAAAGAGCGGTCTAATTCAAAACAACGCCGTTAAATAGATAATTCAAGCAATAAACATTTCAAAAAAAACTCAGACAATCACCTTTACTAATTATAGTAAAGTTCAAGCCCTATGCCATCATGAATCTCGTAATCTTTAAGACTGATGTGATCCTTGTAAATATTGTACCACTTTTGGATCCTAATTTTATCAGCTCTAGTACAATTTGCGCTGCAACCAACTTTTTCAGATTGCCAATGGTGCTGTCTTCGTTGCACTTCACGCGAACTTTCTTGCCCGGACGATCGTTTAATACCACCTCGATCATTTTTTCTTTTAAGTTATTATTCTGACAGATGAAACCCACAAATAATTTTCGATGAAGAAAGGTAAATAAAGAGATGAACGGAATTTTCCAGAGTCGGGGCTGATAAATTTAGGCTTTGGGTGCACGTATAAAGCCGCCCCACCTGAAAACGGGTTTTAAAGAAATCCATATTTTCAAGTTAAATGAATTTTACGGACAGTTCAACATATCTATCTATCTATCTATATAATAAAGCAAATACTTGGTCGGATGAAGCCCTTTTCTAATTGTTGAAATTACCCTTCAAATTATTCTGTGATTTAGAATTGAAAATAAGGACACATTTGTCTTTTTCAACCTGAACATGTTTTCATCCAATTTACGCTCCACGTTTTCAACTCATTCCTTATACCCATGTCTTCATGTCCATCCCACAACTCAAATTCTTCGTTCTCTCACAATCTATCCAGTATATTTCACCCTAATGGCGTCAACTTCTTCAGTCACAATAGAAAGCAAGATGAGTGCTGCCACAACCTTCACTAAATCGAAGTTTTTTCCAAGTAATTAAACTCTTTTTTTTCTTCTCTTTAACCATAGCAGAAAGAGGTGATGCGCATGCACCAATGCTTATGTACTTTCGACACGTTCTCCACATATTGCTTTCTTCTACCTTGCCACAAGGATTCTCTAGCAGCAATGCCACCATCCAATGTTTGATGAGCCAATTTGCAATTGTTGAGAAAATTTCTGAAAACCTAAAAGCGAAATGTGAGTATTTAATTTATGGTATATTATAATTAGATGCCATGTTAGTTGGTACTTATCTCTTTTTTTTATCAAGCAAATATTATGATTCCTCTATTTTTACATTTATATGTGAAGTGATAATTTGTTTATACTTTACCTTTCTCCTAATTTCTTTTTTAACTACGTTTAGGTTCACAAATTAATAGTATCTTTTATGTATTTTTCTCTCAATTTTAATATTTCCTCAATTCACTTATGTATATAAACTGATTGTATAAATGCCATGTACTATGTACAGAAATCATAAGTGCTGACATTTTACCTTATCATTGTCTTCAAATCAGATTGTTGTTGTAATAGTTTCTTATGTAGACGAATGATTCTTGAAATGATTTGTATCACTTGTTGATGGTTGCCAACATGTTGTAAAGATGAGATGTTCTAGATTTACCAGGAGTACTACAAAAATAACGAGGTACTTTGTTTATTTTTTTCTTGGTTTAGTTGTCTTTCAAAATGTAACAACCATGGTGTAATAGGGAACCTCTCTTCGTAGTTTTCCTTTTTATTTTTATCTTTATAGGATTGAAATCCATTACAAGAGGCCATGAACACATTTTTCCAGTAATTTATGTGCCTTCTTATATCCTAGCGTGTATGCTCAAAAAACAAAACCTGAGTTTGATATTCTAATTTGTATTCACATAGCTTGATTGGTCTTACCTTTCAATTTATGTACTAAAATTGCACAGTAGTACTACACTACTTTTGTGGCTAGATAACAGTGACTGTTTGGTGTATGGTTTTTTAAATAATGGTGAAAGATGTAGCATCGAGTGTCCAAATTACTTCTGAATGAGCAGCTATTGATAGATGTACATTTTTGCGATTCTGTTAGTTGATCTAGATCAAAGTCAATTTCTTACTCATTGTAAGTTATATATTTTCATGTATATTATATTGTGACCACTCTTAATTTAAAAAAAATATTCTTATTTTAGCTTAAATTTACATCCAAGCTCACTCTATGGATTGGTCACTCTAAAGGAATATCATATAGCTCACAAGGTAAACAAATTGTAGATTATTCTTAAGTTTTTTACGCTAGATAAATTGTAGATTCATCTTAGTTTTTTGTTCATCAATTTTCATCGTGGTGTAGTCTGTCTCTATCGACATTGGTACACTACTTATGTATCTGTCTAATATGAAATTCAAGATAATATTTTGCTTCTTTTGTCTCCAAGACAGTTTCCAAGGACATCCTTCCCAACTATGATCCTATAAATAAACTAAGGTCATTTTACCTTTATTTTAACAATACTTGTCATAAATACTATTGTTATTTCGCTCATTTTATGTTCTTAAAATTTTCATTTTATTTGTACAAGAGTCGTATTCCCTTAAATGTATTTTTGATATTATTAGTTATTTTTGGAAGTTTTTAGAGACCCAATTGAATGGGGAAGAAGATTTTAGGTGCTCTTATGGTCTTATTACAACCTTTTTATTTGAAATGTTGTGTGCCAATTGTCTGATTTTAAGAGAAGTTATCATTACATTTACATGAATTGTTTTGTGTTGCTCCAGCAAAGTTAGTAACTTTCTACCATAAATAAAGTCCGTAGATATTGTTAGTGCTCCTTTAAAGAAGAAGCCATACATTATAGCTTACATGTCTCATGCTGTGACGGCCCACAATTCTGTACCCTTTGAGCCGACAATAAACCACACATGTCCGATCCAAATTGCATGGAAGAATGGATTATCAAGGGTAATAAAGAAAAATAGACAGAACAGAATCTCACACGAATGGAATAATATATAATATTGATCAATAATCTTTACAGTAGAAAACTTTTAAAATACATATATCAGAGTTTAATTACCATTTATGTATTTGTAAAAACATTAGGTACGAGTTTTATATGATATTATAAAGTCATCCACTATATCTCACTATATCCCTGCTATGGCTTTTTGCACCTCCGCCGCATTGAATCTGCCGAGCGCTTTAAGTGCACAGCTCTATAGATGCAGGGATGGGTCAGGTATGATCTTTCATACCATTTGTCCTATTATAGTGGTATATTAATATTTAGAGATTTTCTACTGCTCGCACCAGACTGTTGTCTGACTCGAGATTTTATGTTTTGCTTCTTATTATTTCGAATACTCTTAAATGAGAAGATTTGAGATATCAGGTCTGGTGAGCACGTGGAGCTGGATGGAGGATAAGCAGGAGATCACACTTTCGTATTACTATATTTACCTATTTTTTATTCCGCTGCACAACACTATAAAAGCTTGGTAGTGCCTTTATTATTTAGAGATAGTTTGTTTATGAGTTATTATTTGATGTATAACTTTATCACTTATGTTGTATACTGTATGGATCTATTCACCCTGATTTCTGTGGTTCGTTCAATTATTACTATCTCGCCTATTTTATATCTAAGATGTTTACTATTATATTTTATTCGATGGGCCGTGAAATATACGACAGTTTTTATGATGTTTTATTTACCTTACAACTGTAACAGTCATTTTGTATCGATCGGGCACCGCTACAGCGCGTTGTATATGAATTATTGGATGTCGGTGGTGTAGGGAGACCGTCATAATTTCCTTTCGGGAGTGAACTGCTCATAGACCTTCGGTCTTAGATAAAGTCATTCGGTAAAATATGGTATAATAATATCCAAATTGTGAAATAAGAGTATTTATTTTTTACACAACAGCCCATAAATAATACCATGATATTATCAGAAAATTAGAGTTAAAGAAATCTTTTCAAACTAATTAAAGCATAAATTATTTTTTGAAGAGGGATGATGTGTGAATATGGAAGTAATCCCGGTCTTTTTTTTTGTAAATTCTTCTAACATTTGAACTAAATTTTCTTTATGCAATTTGAATGTTCTTAAATAGAGGAATATTAGAAATTTAGTCATAACGACAAATTTAGTTATATGGACAACACGATCTTGGATGCAAATGAAATCACATGACTCATATATTATGCATTCTGTGTCCTTTTGTAATCAATACCATTTATTCCTTTCAATTAAATGATTAATTGGAAACGAATAATTTTGTTCATGTAGTGATAACGGTCAGTTGCATTTAGGTGGTTCTATTCGCACCATTCTTTCCTCTTTTTACATCCCGTTACTTTATCAATTTTTAATATCCTAAAATTGCTTCTATCTTCAAACCACAACATATTACGTTTAAGAGAAACATGCAAGAAAATAAACTCCAATAAAGTGAAGTTTATGTAAAATTCTCGCTCGGTCCAAACGAGGTTTGTGTATTAATCTCGCTTCGACCGAACTAGGATCGCATAATAAAATAGTTAAGGTCGAGCGAGCTTTGTATAATAAATTAATTTGGGTTGAACGAGTTTTCGTGAAACAATATTATATTTGAAGGTGGTTTAAGAAAAATAAAGACATTTTCGATATGAATTAAGAAACGAAATAAAAAGTGGGGTATGATAATATTTTGAGACTGAATGGAATAATGAAAGTCAGATGGAAATAGAACTAGCTTGGGATATAGCATTTTATCTCCATGTGCACAATATAGATTGTATTTGGTAGACGGGTCAAAATTGAATACTCAATCGCCCTGCACCCGTGGTTCTGGGAAGACTAACTAGGGATATTTAAGCCATAATTGACCAAATGGGTCAAAATTGAATGCTAAATAGACCTGCTCCCTTGCAAAATTTCAGTTCCGAGGAGATTAACCATATAGTTAAGCCACAACTGTTCCATTTCCAGTCGGAGGAAGAGAAGAAAAAACATCAATGGCTGTTATCTCCGTTCCTAGACGCCAAAACCTAATCCCGTCCTATCTGTATTCATCATCACAGTCGTCGTCATTGAATCCTGACCTTGCCTCCTTCATAAACAGCCGAAATCTGACGGCGGCGGCAGGAAATGGATCTCCGGCTGCAAAGGCTGTGGGGATCGAAACTCCTTTTATGATTCAGTCACCTAGCGAGCAAAGAAAGATCGAGATGTATTCGCCTACTTTCTATGCTGCTTGCGCTTTTGGTGGGATTTTAAGCTGCGGTTTGACTCATACGGCTGTTACCCCTCTTGATGTTGTTAAATGCAATATGCAGGTATATTCACCTTTCAGATCTGCTGAGACGTGCAATAAGCTGAATAGAGTGTTGCTAATTAGACTGTGTCTTGTACTGGTTTTTACCAAGTAAAACCAATTAGTTTTACGCACAAACATGTTTTTACCAAGTAAAACCTATTAGTACAAATACTCGATTCTTTCATATAATCCTACAATGTGGGACTATTCACATATAGGAGCCACTCATTCACACTTAGTCAAATTTTTAATAATTCACTTAAAATTTAAAACATTTTTCAACAATCTCCCACTTGAATTTTAAAAAAAATTCGAGCAATTTCTGAAAAACATAAGATTGTGCATAAACAAAGGTGTCTTTCGACTTGAACCTTTGCATAGTGGATAAGATTCAGTTTTTAGTAGAGTGACACGTAGTCTTGAACTCTATTCCTGACATCAGACCACACACAATCTTTCTAGAGTGCAATCAAGTAAGCCCGTTCATTTCTGGCCATGCACGTCTATCCCAGTTTAGTGAATGTTTTAGGAGTTTTGCCCAAAACTCCATAGGAAACGACCAAATTTCCACATTCACATAGGTGAGTCTATCAAGAGTACCCCTGAAGGTAGGTACTCCACTCCAAATGGAGTATAGATCTCATTAAGAGTTTCTATTAACTCATCCTCTAATCACTTCAGGAATATATGCTTCTATATATATGAAAAATAGCATGTTCAACTCATATCACTACACAACTTGTTCTTACCCATTGAACATAGTTCTTGGGGTCTCCAGTCATTAGGTCGGGTTACCATTGTGCGTGACTCAACAATCTAAGGGCAATATTCCCATTTTTTTAGAAGTTGTAAAGGCTTTTTCTCTGGCTAGTCCTTTCGTCAAAGGATCTGCCAAATTCTCATCACTGCGTATGTGATCCACTCTAACAGCTCCTGAAGAGAGTAGCTCTCTAACAGTACTGTGCTTACGACGTATCTGTCGTCTCTTACCATTATAACAACGGTTCTGTACTTTTGCAATAGCCGCGGTACTATCGCAATGGATCAACACAGCTGGTATCGGTTTTTTCCATAAGGGAATCTCAGCTAGCAGATTTCTTAAATACTCTGCTTCTTCACTAGCTGTAGCTAGTGCTATCATCTCAGACTCCATAGTAAACTGAGCCAAAATAGTCTGTTTCTTGGATTTCCAAGAAACAGCTCCTCCAGCAATGCTAAATATATAGCCACTGGTTGCTTTTGAATCATCAGATAAAGTATCCCAATCTGCATCGGTGTAACCTTCAAAGACAGCTGGAAACTTTTCATAATGTAACCCTAGGTTCATGGTTCGTTTTAGGTATCTCACGACCCTCTCAATAGCATGCCAATGCTCTATACCAGGTCTACTAGTAAACCTGCATAATAATCTCACGACATAGGCAATGTCGGGTCTAGTACAATCAGTGACATACCTAAGGTTGCCAATGATGCTCGCATAATCAGACTGTCTTACACCTTCACTAGTGTTCTTGAATAGCTTTACACTAGGATCATATGGTGTACATGCAGGTTTACAGTCAAAGTAATTATATTTCTTTAAGATCTTCTTAATATAATGAGATTGATCCAAAGAAAGTCCCTTTTCGGACCTAGTAATCTTAATACCAAGGATTACACTTGCTTCACCTAGTTCTTTCATATCAAAATTGACACTTAACAAAGATTTAACAGTGTTTATGGCATGAATGTTTGATCCAAAAATAAGTAGATCATCTACATACAAACATATTATAGTGCAAATGTCATTCTCAGATTTATAATAAATGCATTTGTCACTTTCATTAACTTTGAAACCATTTGAGATTATTAAGTTATCAAATTTTTCATGCCATTGTTTAGGTGCTTGTTTTAAACCATATAATGATTTATCTAATTTGCAAACTTTATGTTCCTGACCATGAATTACAAAACCTTCAGGTTGGTCCATATAAATTTCCTCTTCTAATTTACCATTTAAAAAAGCAGTTTTAACATCCATTTGGTGTATTATTAAATTATGAATAGATGCTAATGAAATTAGTACTCGAATGGATGTGATTCTAGTTATGGGTGAAAAAGTATCAAAAAGGTCTATATTTTCTCTTTGCCTAAAACCTTTAGCTACCAATCGGGCTTTATATTTATCAACTGTGCCATCAGGTTTTAATTTATTTTTAAGTACCCATTTACAGCCTATAGACTTACAACCAGGTGGTAAATCTACTAAGTGCCAAGTCTTATTGGATTCCAAGGAATCCATCTCATCATTTATAGCCTCTTGCCAAAAATCGGCATCTAATGAAGATATAAGGCTTCTTGGAGGTTTGTGGGATTCTCCTCTATAGTAAAAGTGCAAAAATCCAAGCCAAAATCTTTATCAACTCTTGCTCTTTTACTTCTTTTAGGTTCGATTTCAGAAGATTCATTAAGTTCTGTTCCAATAGTGACGCAGCGGCGGATAACTGAAATGGATGAAACGGTGAAAGTAGCAATCGGTGGATTGAAAATACCAAACGCCCAAATCCGTTGATCTCAAAGATGCCGGATTCTAGCTATCTTCGTCACGTTGATCGCGCACGATGCCGTGAAAGAAGATCTACGATTCTTTGAACGTTGATCTAGCGCACTAGATTCCGTGAATCGGCTTCAACAATCGTTGATTCGAGCGCACTCGAATGCCGAAGGTGGAGATAGGAGATTACACTCAACTGCCAATTTAAGAAGAGGCACAAAACTCTCAAACAAAGTTTTATTCAAATTCAACTAACTATTACAAATGACACGACATCCCTATTTATAGGGTTTACAACACGACACAAACGACTTAAGAAAATTACAACACTTTACAACAACTTACAACAATTTACACAAACGACATAAGAAAACAAAGTACAAACGACTTATCAAACAGTGCTTCAGGAGACAGTGACCTAGTAACCTTCAGCGACTTAAAGAAACTCGTTTGCGACCTAACTGGATTTCAGCGACATAAGGCAATTCGCGACCTAACGAAGCTCGGCAACGACCTAAACATCTTCGGCAACGACATAAGCAAACTTCGCTGCGCGTTCGCGACCTAAACTGGAAATCTGGAGCGATCTAGGCCTTTATCTTGTTCGCGACCTAGGGCGGAGTGACTCGCGACATCGTCTTGTTCGCGACCTAGAGCAGAGTGACTCGCGGCATCGTCTTGTTCGCGACCTAGAGCTGGAGGCGACGTTGAGCTAGGTCGTTCGCGACATAAGTTAGGTCGTTCGCGACCTAAACCAGAGCGACCTAGTGTTTCGCCTTCAAGAAACTGGAGCGACATAAGGCAGAGGAGCTCGCGACCACGACCTAAGGTTTGGCCTTCGCCGCGACTTACTGGCGATGAGGTATGCGCTGCATCATCCTCCCCTGGTTGGGAAAAATTCGTCCTCGAATTTAAAAGCTCTTCGTCTTCGATACTCTTATCCTCGTGAAATGGAACCAAGTGTTTGATATTGTCAATGTTGGCAATAGGAAGATGATCCGGCAAACTCAATTTATAAACATTCTCGTTAATTCCCTTCACGACTTCTAAATGACCCATCCCTCCAGCATCTAGCTTGTTGTAAGTACCAACAAGAAATCGTTCAACCATCAAGTAGATAGATTCGTTGCCACTTTGCGTCTTCATCAAACTCCATACAAAGTCCACACTTACCTCCACCCATATTCTAGTATGTATAGGTAATGACATACATAAACCTGTCTTTGTCGCAGTCTCTTTCGAAATTTGATAATTATGACTCTTCTGAACAAACCTTTCAACCTCCTTCCTTATTGACGGCCCAAAACTAGTCGTTGCAATCAACTGTATGGTACGATCACAGTCCTCGTGTCTTTCTACATGTAAGTCTTTGATAACTCTTATTTGCCAACTGCAATCAGGAGTATACAATTGCCTTCCTTCGAACAGAAACCCATCAACCAGTCTTTTCAACTCTACCTGTTCTGTCGGACACATATGATTACGTGGCATATGCGGCACAATAGCACCTGGCATTTGATCAACATGATGTTGTACGTCCCTTAGTGGCAGTAATTCCTTGGACAACTCTGCAGGAGCTACATCTTCACATTCATTCACCACTGGCTTAACTTCTTCGAGAATTTCAACACTTTTACTGGTTTCATTTTCATTCAACAGGAATACTTCTGCACTATCTTCCACTTCTTTAACAAACTCTCTTGTAGATTGTAGACTAGTCGAATCTACTTTCTTCACCAATGAATTACCCCCTTCAGTTCCTGACACACTTTCTTCATCCTCATCAAACTTTGCTGGTTGTGAATTTTCAACCTCATGTTCATCAGATTTTGTTGATTGAAAATTATCAACTTCATCTTTATCAAACTTTGGTGGTTGAAAACAATCGACTTCATCTTCCACATCAACAAACTCCTTTAAAGACAACAAAGTCTTGAGCTCCTTGATTTCCTCCAATTTGTTTTCACTCTGTTGACGCCTTTTAGGAACCAAAATGATTCGTGTATCCTCGAACATAAAACTGTAGCTGTTGGTGCGACCATCATGTTGCACAGCTCTATCGTATTGCCATGGTCTCCCCAACAACAAATGGCAGACATCCATATCAACCACATCACACCAAATTTTTATATTTCTTTCCAATCGAAAAATTAACACAAGTTCTTCGATTAACCTTCACTTCCCCTCCTTTCCTCAACCAAGCTAATTTGTAGGGGTTTGGATGCTTCTCTGTTTTCAATGACAACTTCTTTACAGCTTCTGAAGAAATGATATTATCACAGTTTCCTGCATCGATGACAAATTTACAAATCTTCCCCAGAATAGTGCATGTTGACTGGAAAATATTGCTCCTCAACCAACTAGAATCATCTTCTTGCTTTGGCGTTAAACAAGATCTCCTCATCAACAAACTACAACCCTCATCTCCAGTCAATAATTCTTCTTCTTCAACTGGTATTGAATTGACACACTCTACCTCTGCACCTTCATTCTCAATCTCCGCAATCATCGCTCGCTTCCTTGGCTTTGTACATTCATTGCTTTTATGGCCCCACTCTTGACAATTAAAGCATTTGAGACTACTATTGACCTTTGCTTTGTTGGCTTCATTCACATTCGGCTTACTGACGACTTTGGAAACATCCGCACTGCTACTAACATCCTTGTTCTGGTTGTTGGAATTCGTAAACACACCACCTCCTCTCCTACCTTGCTTCTCCCAAGCCAGAGCTTTTGATATGCCTCAACAACAGATCTGAGATCAAACATATTCACCATATCTTGAATCTGCATTCTCAACCCTTCAACAAATCTAGCGGTCAACTGTTCCTCTGTCTCCATGATATCATTCCTCGCAATCAATTGATAAAATTCATTCGCATAATCATTCACTGATTTTGTTCCCTGTCTCAGATTCTGCAATCGTTGATACATATGAGACTGATAATTATACGGCAAGAATGTAGCCTTCATTAACTTCTTCATCTTCTTCCATGACTCAATCTTTGACTTTCCCATCCTCTCCCGTGTAAGTTTAGTTTGCTGCCACCATGCCATAGCTCTTCCTTTCAATCGTGTAGCAACCAACTTCACTCTACGATGCTCGGGTACTTCTTTGAAGTCAAAAATTTCTTCAACATTAGACAGCCAATCCAAAAATTCTTCCGCTACCATTCCACCCTTGAATTCTGGAAATTCAGTTTTCATCCCCGATTCCCATCGACGATCATCTTCAACATCTCGATATGCATTTCGTACTTGGTCTCGATCTCGAGAATGAACACTACATCTACCACCATCTTCATCAAAAACAGATGTACTTCGATAACGATCTCGACCATCCACATCTCTATGATCACGCATATTTCTTCTACTTTGTCTTTCATCATCACGATATGGCTCATGTTCAAACTCACGTGGAGTTCCTCTCTTCATTTCTATACTCATGATGTTCTCTTCTCAATGAAACTGAAGATTCTCTTCTTTCTCGGTAAGATTGCGGCGACACCCTCCTCGTTTCCGTAACCGATGGCGAAACTCTGTTCCTTCCGTGGTTCGAGACTGGCGACCTTCTCCTTTGATCTTGATTCATGTCAATCATCAGTTTCTCTAACTTTCCAATGCCTTCATCAAATTTCTTATTGATACGTTGTTCCATTTGCTCAGCTTCTTCTCGTCTATACACATCGGCAATATTCTGATGACGATTAACTCTTCTCGGCGGCATTGTCGAATCAAACAATCTTTACAACTCGGCTTGGTCTTACAAAAGTGATGCACGGCCTTCAACTAGCTCGGATCTACACTTCAACACTTCAATACAAACTCTTCTCCTTGGCTCCAAGACTCGGCTTAGCTATGATTGGCTAAGTCTAGCTCTGATACCAAATGACGCAGCGGCGGATAACTGAAATGGATGAAACGGTGAAAGTAGCAATCGGTGGATTGAAAATACCAAACGCCCAAATCCGTTGATCTCAAAGATGCCGGATTCTAGCTATCTTCGTCATGTTGATCGCGCACGATGCCATGAAAGAAGATCTACGATTCTTCGAACGTTGATCTAGCACACTAGATTCCGTGAATCGGCTTCAACAATCGTTGATTCGAGCGCACTCGAATGCCGAAGGTGGAGATAGGAGATTACACTCAACTACCAATTTAAGAAGAGGCACAAAACTCTCAAACAAAGTTTTATTCAAATTCAACTAACTATTACAAATGACACGACATCCCTATTTATAGGGTTTACAACACGACACAAACGACTTAAGAAAATTACAACACTTCACAACGACTTACAACAATTTACACAAACGACATAAGAAAACAAAGTACAAACGACTTATCAAACAGTGCGTCAGGAGACAGTGACCTAGTAACCTTCAACGACTTAAAGAAACTCGTTTGCGACCTAACTTGTCGGTGGCGTCGTCTTCAATTTGTTGAAAACAATGTCGATCTTCGGCTGAGTCGTGGACAACGTCACTCTCTTGAAGATGTTTCGGCGATCTGCTGTACAGTGCAAAGCAGTTCGGATCAATCGCCGCCGCCTCTAGGATAAAACAGCCTCTCAATATTTTAGTGGTATTGATTCGTTTGCACGTACGAATCGATTCTGTTTGCACTCAAAAAAATTGTTGCTCTAGTTTTTTTGATTTTAAGAAAAAGAATTCGAACTGAATGTTGTTCTTTCTGTTTCGTCTTCTTATCAGTTAAGAAGACGGAATAGCAAAAGAACGTTACTGGTTGGGGAACGTGGTATCGAAAAACGGATCTGAGAAAATAACGGGTCAAAATAATGAACGTTATGTAACATTCTCTAATACAGGTTCGGTCTGATTTGACCGTTCCAGCCCGGTCAAAAACGGTTAAAGAAATTTGCACCAAAAATATAAGTGTTACACCACTACAAGCCCGGGTCGAGTCGGTCGGCGCGCGCGCGTGTGGTGGTCAAACATGGTCTCCCTCCTCACAAAAACGGTTAAAGAAATTTGCACCAAAAATATAAGTGTTACACCACTACAAGCCCGGCCCGGGTCGGTCGGCGCGCGCGCGTGGTGGTCAAACATGATCTCCCTCCTAATAAAAGAGCATCATTGGGTGCCAAAGAGCCCAACTTAGCTTCAAAGAATCAATGTGGGACTATTCACATATAGAAGTCACTCATTCACACTTAGTCAAATTTTTAATAATTCACTTAAAATTTAAAACATTTTCCAACACAAATCCATTCAACAAACATTTTTGGTTTTCAATAACCGTCTTACTTCATGCAAGATCAACTAAAAGTATTTCAATTCATACAAGTAGGTTCGAAAATTGACAACTGAGTGAAACATGCTTTATTCGGCTATCTATTTCTGACCGTTGTTGAGCTTCTGTTTGAACTTGCATCTTTTGATATTCGATATACAATATTAAAATAAGAACTGCGCTGTGCGCAGTGGTAATTTTAAGTGTGGTTTTGAAAATTGTATGGTAATTTTCAACATTGCTTAAAACAAGGTAAAACATGGTGTAATTAATTAGCAACTCTTTATATACACATACACACACATACACACACATACACACACACACATGAGCGTTATGACACGCGCTTCGTGCGTGAATCGTTTTTTTACAAATTATATATGTTAAATTGTATTTTTGCGTTGAAATAAAGTAGTTAGTTTTAGTTTTTATTTCTAAGTTGCGACATCTATTTTTTTGTTTGTTTCAATTTTTATTTCTATTATTAATTAATAAATAATGAATTTAGAAAGGAAATTTATTTATTAGATCCTATTTTTAAGTGATAGGATTTGATTTGATAATATTTGTAGAGGGACATTTTTAATCGGTGAAGAAAGAATATTTGTTCGATCCTTTTTTTAAAAAAAGTTTCTAAATTTGATGAAGGATGAAAAAAAAGTTAACATGTGAGGGATTGAAGTTAATCTTGGGCACTGTGCGTATGAATATGGCAAAGATGCAATTTACATTACATATTAAATCGTGTTACTATTTCAGCGATCCATTTGCTAAAATTAAGTATATCTCATTGAGCCAGCTTCTCTACATGTATTTCACCAGATTGACCCAGCAAAGTACAAGAGCATATCTTCAGGATTTGGAATACTACTTAAAGAGCAGGGAGTCAGAGGTTTCTTCAAAGGATGGGCTCCGACCTTGCTTGGTTACAGTGCTCAAGGTGGATGCAAGTTCGGGTTCTATGAATTCTTCAAGAAATATTATTCCGACATCGCTGGACCAGAGTATGCATCGAAGTACAAGACTTTGATCTATCTTGCTGGATCAGCATCCGCTGAAGTGATTGCTGATGTGGCACTTTGCCCCATGGAGGCAATTAAAGTTAGGATCCAGACTCAGCCGAGTTATGCTAGAGGATTAAGTGATGGGCTTCCGAAGTTTGTCAAAACTGAAGGAGTCATGGGGTATGATTTTACTTGCTACTTTTGATTTTTGTGGATGGTTATCTGGTTTGCGTACACGTATTAAATTTTCTCTGTGTAATAATAATTATATGCAGGCTTTATAAAGGACTTGTGCCATTATGGGGTCGGCAGGTGCCCTGTAAGTAATCTCTTTTCCTTAGAGTTTGTTGCTGATATTGTTTTTCTTTTTGTATTATGTATATTTGTTGGATGTTCATGATTACATATGAGATATGCCGACGATACTGTTTGGCAAACATGTTTAGAGAATCATGATTTTGTATTCAAGCCTTTGTTTTATGTCATGTGAGCGGCCAATAAAGAATATTAGTAGAATTAGGCTGCCTTCATGTTTTAGGCAGAATGTTATCAGTTGAAGATTAAAAAAGGCATGATTGCAGAAGAACAAAAATTATAAATACTCATGTAGTTGTGAAAGCATATGATTTCTCTGCGCCCTTTCCATCATTCAATGAAACATATTTTATTGGAAATGGTAGTACGAGGGTTAAGAGGAGAGGAAGTAAGAAAAGTGTTTCTTTCACTCTTTTATTTATTTAATACACTTAATGCTGATTGATTCTATTTGTGTACTAATGCTAGCTAGTAGCTAGCTATCATGCCACTGGCTTTCATTATTTTATATATGTTAATAAAACTTCAAGGTTCAGTGTTTGCATGCAGTGAACTATGTGCTCTGCTATTCTTTCATACTTACTGTGGCCGTGCTTATTGTTCTTTGCTGCTAACTTGTACAGATTAGAACATAACTGTGAAACTGTAGGTTCAATAGTTTGAACCAAGCCGAATTGAGTTTGAACAAAATCTTATATCAAATAAGCCAAATTGAGTTTGAGTTCAATAGTTTAGCTCATAAGCAATACATTATGGTTCAGCCTTTTGTTGATTAGTCTTTGAGCGTAACTCGATTAAACTTTCGCTGGATAAATTTGAACCAAGCCGAACAATTTGGATGTTAATAATATGTCAAATGTATCTTTTAAGTTTGAACAAAAAATCGCTCTGATGTGAAATAGTTGGACAGTTGGAACGTGAACATATCAACCCATTTGATGATGATTTCTAACAGGTTTGTGAAAAATCTTTAAATCTTACGATTTAAATCTCGTTTTATATTGGATCTCTCCATTTAGAATTTAATTACATTCCGATTCAAACCTAGTTAAAACCGTAATTGAGAAAAACCATTTGATCCATATTAATATATTCAATTTACTTATTTGAATTTACAATTCCAATTCTATTGTTTTCTAAACATAATAAAAATGGAACAACGGAGAAAATTGAGTTTCAGGTTCAGATGTAGAAGTTCAAATTTCAAACATCAAAATCAATTTCAAAGTGCGTACAAAGCTTAAAATATGGATCTTTGAATGTACGATTTACGATTTAAATTCCATTTCGATTTAATATTAAACTCTACCGTTTAGGATTTCAATCTCAGTTTGAAAACCCTGCCTTCTGTGCTCATCCGCTAAAGTGTGTGAGTTGTGCATGGTATAATCATTTGTACCAACTTAACACATTGAGGGATGAGTAATATTTGGTTACAACCAAATAAACTAACTAGTTTATTTTGGTTGGTTCGGTCTAGTAATAAAGTTATATCGATTTATAATCGGTTCATATAATAAATTTTATTTGATTATCGGTATACTTTGATTAATCAAAATTTTTATCTCGTTGTCAAACTTAGTAATATTTTAATAGATCTTTAAATTAGTTTGGCAATCAAAGCAATTTTCATATATCATTAATAAATCAATTTTACTCATAAATGCATAAGAATACTGAATAAAAGTTTTAATCAATATTTTATGATTTCACCACTGACCTCTTATCTCAAGTTTTACAACTTCTTGGTTGAGTTGTTATTACTAGAGGTCTTGAATTTGATCTCTTAGTTATACATTGAGAACTACTACTAAAAAAAGGAACATTATATTTTGTTTTGAGTACATTGGACATTTTAAACATAAAATGTGAAATAAATTTTACTTCACTTAAATCGAAAAATCGACTAAACAAACCTAACTTAATTCAACTGGTTAGGTTAGGTTGAGTTTATATTTATTTCTTTATTTTAATTTTAGTTGGGTTTAATATATTTTTATTGTCAAACCAACCAATGTTCTTCCCTAAGCACATCCGTTTACATGTTTAATATTGGCTTTGACATGTTCGTGGAAAGGAGTGTCCCATATGCCCTCAAAATTTTGTGAAATGGGCTATAAAGCAATAGTATTTTCTAAGTTTTAACTCAGGTTTGCTTACAGTTTGATGAGGGAACTGATTAACTGAAGAGCTACCTGCAAGGACTGGCATGTATCATGTCGACAGCATGTTTGTTATAATGCTGGTAGCATTGCAGTTTATGTTAGGAATAACCACTTCCTAAGACCAAAACTAGAAACATGATCCAAAGGCTCTAACATTTTCTCCATATCAGATTATGCATTATTTTTGTCCTTTTGTCATTTTAGTGCATCGTTTCTTTTATTCTTCAAAGAAGCTAACATGCCTTTTTAAACTATATTTGCAGACACAATGATGAAATTTGCATCATTTGAGACAATCGTTGAAATGCTATACAAATATGCCATTCCTACACCAAAGGATCAATGCAGCAAAACTTTTCAACTGGGAGTCAGTTTTGGAGGTGGTTATATTGCTGGTATATTATGCGCTGTTGTCTCCCACCCTGCTGACAACCTCGTGTCTTTCCTTAACAATGCTAAGGGTGCCACTGTTGGTGATGTAAGTAACAACAACAAATTACTTGTCATTTACAAAAATAAAGTAATAACTAAGACCTCAAAAGGCGTCTTATTAGGAACAGCCTTGAGGGGGGCCGGAAGGGTGACCTTCCTTACCCTCATTTACAAGCAGGTTTTTGAATTGTATCAAAATGTATTGTTTTACATATACAAGTTCATACAAAAAGTTATATTTGTGATTAACATAATATAATAATAATAATAATAGTAATAGTAATAGTAATAATAATAATAATATTATTATTAATATTAATATTAATATTAAGTTGTATTATTTGCAAAAGGCCCTAAGCAACCTTAGTCTCAGAATGTGTTCTCGAACAAGAGTTCGCAAGTTTGTTGAACTCTAGAGTTTGTTAAATTGACGTTCTCGGACATGAGTACAATTAGAGTTTGGATAAAATTTTGTTTGGATGTAAGATTTTGTTTATTTTATTAATTTACTTAGTTATTATTTTAGACAATTATTTGAAAATTAATCATTAATAGAATCAGTTAATGGAATTAATAATGCATTAATAATAGAAATCACATGAACATTAAATGCTATATATGATAAAATATGATATCGAATTCACCAAATAAAACAGTACATCAAATAAATACTACATCGAATATGTTTTTTTACTCTTGCTGCAATGTTGCACTCTTGATTGAACATGACTTTTGCAAACAATGCTGCAACAAGTGCAGAAATATCCGCTGACTGAGATGGATTGAATCTTTTTTATGCATTGGGCGTGTTTTGAACTTCTGCATGGTTATTTTAATTTTGAACTGTATTTTAATGTTCAGCTGGGTTTTGATTAAGAGTTAAAATTTCAAGTTATTTATACTTGAGCCTACGTCCAACGTAAGGGTATTTGTGTCGGACATAAAATATACATTGGAGAAAACTCTCATTTTTCGAGCGGTCAAATGTTGGTGTAAACCATACATCCGATGCAAATCCTCTTATATTAGATGTAAGGAACGGTAAATGTTTTTTCCTGAGCGTTTCTATTGTTTGGGAGGGTGGTCTCAATGAGAAATTTTAAGAAACCTATGTAATTATTTGATTGTAGGCACACTTTTATTGATTATACATTTCAAAGAAGATATTAAACTATAATTCTTGCCCCAAACCAAATTGGTTAGGGCTGGCTATGTATCTTATCTGGCCGAATCATCGAGTTATCAAACAGACAGCACAATGATTGAGTCCCAACAATGCTGTAGATCCCTTTGAATGGTCAGAAGTGTGGGTTTTGAGATCAGTGATATTTTCTCAAGAGTATCAATAGTGTTTGGTTTATCATTTTTTTTTAATTTCTTGTAAGTAATAATGTATTGAATTATGAATTTTATTTTGATTACTATCAGGCTGTAAAGAATTTTGGGCTTATGGGTTTGTTCACGCGAGGACTGCCTCTTCGAATTGTCATGATTGGTACTTTGACCGGAACACAATGGGGAATATACGACGCTTTCAAAGTTTTTGTTGGGCTGTAAGTATATTTACCTTTTTACTTCATTAGCAGTACAATCCCAACTTGTAATTAAAGCGGAATGTCTTTGAATTTGGAGATTACAGTATGTCTTGTTTCTTTAGGTTACTGATGTTTAATATACCCATGAAATTTGACAGAATATATTTTTACAGGCCAACTACAGGGGGTGCTGCTCCTGCTGCAACTGTTAAATGAATGGCAAACTTTTACTGCAACTGATTGTTTGAAATAAATGACAGTCTTACCGATTGTTTTCATCCTTTCTGAGGCAAAGGGAGGGGTGTGTATACTATTTTTCCGAACTAGATTATTTATTACTTTCCATGAGCCATTGGGGTACGTAAATAAGGCAGTTTTCACTTGATACATGCATCAAAAAGAACCACGCAAGCATGTTTGCGTTTGAAGATACATTTGTTATTATTTTCATATCTTAGTTCGTGTAATGTATGTGTTCAAGATGAACATAACTATTCCTTCAAGTATTATATATATATTTTCATCATATATGATACTACATCTATTATTTTATTTAAGGTTAAATTGAGAGAAAGTGTACACAATTTCTTAAAAATCAATTATCATCTCTGCTAAACATGTATAAACAAAATTATGGTACAACAAATAACTCTGTTTGCAGGTAATTTGGCCCTCCAAGTTTTTTCAGTTAAACTTTAATGGTTGCCGTCGAGCTAGTTATCTCCTAGAAGGAAGAATAACTTCATATCAGATTAGGCAATCATGATTGCATCATAGACTTAGAGGCTGTTGATTCCTGATGATCTCTGGTCCCGTCCTGCTATAGTGAAGAGTCATGACACAGTCTTGCATTACTGGGTGATTGATCAGTCTCAATGAAGTTGGCCATGTGTACCACACTGTATCCCTTATCTGCTGAAGAGTTAGCCAAGGGTGAAGCTCTTGCCCTCTGCATCTTATTTCCACCTGCACATATTATTAACTCAAGTATTAATGACTACTAGACTTGTGGACTCTGAAACCTGTAAGAATCCACAAAACAAGCCAACTTTTGTACATATCTTCCAACATGTCTTTAAGATCATCTCCACAAAATGTTGGCCAATGTGCATAATTGTATTATATTTAGCATAATATTTCAAATAGACAATTAAAATAATTTATTTTTTGTTCATGGTTGATATTTTACATTTCGAAAATGCTTCTGATTTCATTTGTTTTGGAATAGCGCAGTAATGAAAACCGCACGGGTGCGTATCACTAATTTTTGGATGATCGGTGTGTTTAACCTCCATCAAAACTGGACTTTAAGTCAAATGTTGAAATAAATGATTTTGACGATTTACACTAATTTATGGTTTTCAAAGTTAGAAGTGCCATGTATGTTATCAATTATATACATTATTTATGATAATTGGGCATGATTCTGCATTTTCTCTCTCTTCATGAAATAGACTGTTTATAAAATAAAACAGGCGTGTACATGTTTATTATTGCATGATAATGTATGTCATTACTCATTAGTGCACACGTTCTTCTTTTTGAAATGTCAAACTCTTCAACTAATTGTTTATGAACGGCTAAGTAGTGTTGAATATGCAGGGTTATAACATAGGAAAGATTGCCCAGTGGTAGCGTACAAGGTTATGACAGAAGGGGTTAGAATTTTGAATCGGGATTGTAGCATAATGTTTTGACTAATTAGGAAGAGTGTCGGAAAGATATACATCTCTCAAAGTTTACCAGCAATTCTGGATTGGAAGAAGAATTATCCATCAATCCTTCTTTTGTGACATCTCTTAGGCAGTAAAAGGATTTTGTTGCTGACATTTTTGTGACAGAAAAAATGTTTGTATCCGTCAAGTCTCATTGGCTTTTTAGTTTACAGACTCTAGCGTGCAAAAAATAACTACTAGAACATAGACAATGACATAATTTATATATAATCAGTGGAGAAATACTCTTTTGGTTAGCTTATAGCTATATGAACCACCCATCTTTCTTGAATAATTCCGATGTTGACATGTATTAATAATTGAATTTGAGATATTCCATACAACGCAGATTGATTTCTGGTATGACCTAGCTCGCATTGATTGCTTCCATAAATTATATGCTACTGCTGCTAACAACGATCCTAAATATTTCTTAAATTTAATTAAGTGCACCATTAACATAACTAGGTATTAGCTAGGGTGTCGTGGGATTGTGCAGTGCATGATGATGAAATTATATTAGTTGGCTAATTATTTATATGATTTCACATGATTTGCCTTTCTTGAGTGTAAATTTATACATAAATTATGCACGTTCTGACTTGCATCACTAATAAATTATTTTTGTCATGAGCGAATACGTCAATGGTGGTAAACTTTGATAAACAACGCGCAATTCGCTCTAGAAGTAACGTGCCTGTGTACGGTGTCTCTGTGTATGCAGAAAAATTCGGCAAATACCAGCTACATTTTTTTTTTGTTGCCAGTCTACTTTGATTTTGTAAGTAGAGTTGTTTGATTTTAAATAATTGATAACTCCATAATCAAAGCAGTTATAAATAAGTAAATAAACAAGAAGACGGGAAAGGAGAGAAAAAAAGATGTATTTTGTATAAATAATTGAAAATATCATGGAGTGCCAATTTTTTTTATAAACATATTTTATTAATGTATATTTTATTAATGTCAACAAGTATCAATATTGAGGATCGAACTCATAATCTTTAATCTTATAGTCAGAACTATCAGTTAACCGAGCCGATCCCGTTGGCTGGAGTAACAATATTGTAAAGATAGAATATTGCAATACTACACCATTTATAGTACCAAAAATGGATAATTATTTTACTAAGAATTTGATTGCCAATTGTGCGGTGATCGTGATCTTGACTTGATCAACATCGCGATGGTTGTTTCTTGCTTCCCGAATCTTGTTCTTTGGGATTTTCCTTAGCATTAACGTGATGTCATCTTTTCCTCGATCGATACATCGACCATAGTGATTGAAATTTAACCAATCGCATTGTCCTTCTAAAGTTTTCTTTGCGTGAGTGAAGCGGATTTTGAGAAGTCTATTTGTGTATGGCTCAAATTTCAATTGAACAAACATTGTTTTTTCTCTCTATCGGTCGTTTTTTTTGCTGAACTATCCAAAGTCGTATCGTTTTACGATATTGTTCACGTCTTTATGTTGGTACAAATAGATTTGAGTTTTTCTGTTATGAAACTTGGGCTCAAAACTTTTTTATCTTCAACATTTGAGAAATTTTATGCTAAATGGTAAGCTAATTATCTTGCCTAGTCATATCTCGATTGATATCAACTTTGGGAGTATAATTTTTATTTGGTATAACAAAGAAGTATGACAGTCATAAATATAATATATTTTCTTGGTCGAAAAGTTGGTTTCGATTGTAACCCTTCGCCTTCCGTTTTCTCATAACAAAGGTCCATTCTTTTACTTTCTCAGCTAATCTTGAGACTTCAAAAGCCATTAGCTTTTAGATCTTTCTTAACTTTTACTTAGGTATTGCAAATCTCATGTTTTAATTGAACCTTCCTCTTAATTCAAGATGGAGCAAACTTTGATTCTCCAAAAGCTTAAACCTTATGCGGTTGATTTCGATTTCACGTGAAGTCGACTCTTGTTTTTCTGCCTTGACGTCTCCCTCGATAGCATTCCAATTTGTTTCCATAATCAATTTTGACTTAAAAGCGTATCACTAGATTATACTTCTAACTTGATTAAGAATACTTGAATAAAGTTTGATCGTTATTCCTTTTATGATGACCCGGAGAATTATGGACTAATAAATGCCATTTTGATTTGGTTGAAAAATAACTCCCGATCCACATTAGTGATCGAAATTTCAACCATTTTGTCCTTATGTAACTTGCAATTTTACGATAACATGGCGATCTGTGGAAAAATATGTCAACATACAATGATCATAATTTTGGATATTATTGTCATTTACGTCATAAAACGAAATAACACTAACACACATATTTCTTGAATTTCACAATGTTGCCCTAGATCCAGAACATATAAATGATACTTATGACTTTATTCATCAACCTATTTTAGTTGCATTCTTTATTGTTAGGAAGTAGATTGCATGAACATTTTAAGATAAAATGGTTGTCGTATCCCGTCATGGTTCGACTTCAGAATCTCAACAAGCAGAAGATATTCTATCTTCATTCTAGTTCCAATCAGACTCTCACCATATTCTCATGTTCGAGGTGCATATCAAATGGGTATGCATCATGCACGACATTAACATGGCATATGTGGTAATCCCCACCATTTCGGGTAAGGCTTATAGACCCCTCCACCCCCTCCCCCAAGGTCACATGACCGTAAGTCCTTTCCATGTCAATGTAGGTCGTATCTCCCTTAGCGGATTATTAACTCAAATATGCATATCATTACAATATGATTCCTATAAAACTTACTCATACCTATCTGCTCATTGGATGTCTCAAACACTTATTTGAATTAGAGTTTGGTTGGGACCCAACGTTTGACGAGATTGTATATTTGTATCAAGTAAAGACTTCCCCAAAATCCAAGTTACTTTTCTTCTCAGAGTGGCGCAATAGTTTTAAACCTTTCGACGAACTGAAATAAGATCCAGGGAACTCCTAGATAAATTATTTTTGTTAGGGACGATTCTCATTCAATGGGGATTTTTTCCATGCAAACAAGCTTCCCTTCTCTTCTTGAATTAGACCTTCCTTCCTAATATGAGATTATAGTTAATTGTTTTTCTTTTGTAGAAGAGTGTTAAAAAATGATAGAAACCAAAGAAATCAAGGAAGTTGTTTCACATTTAACACTAATTCCTTTTAAACTGGGAATAACTCCTAAGATTATGATAGATGGTACCTTGAAAGCTTATAGATGATAATCTACAGAAAATTTAGGAATTCAAACTTTGGAAAAATTTGAAACTTGGAAAGGGTAAAAGATCCAGCATAATCAAAGATTAAGCTATAAGGCCCATTGCCAAGACTACCCATTTTTCTAAAGCTAAGAAAAATTAGGAGCCATCCAACCTAAGGGAGAAGAAGAAGTGGAAAGCAACAGTTTCCTAAGGGGATCATAATCTCATAGAAGAAGAAGATGAGGATGTGGTGACACATTCAATTATGATCAGTGTGCATGATAGGGCCATGACCACTAAACCTTTACCTTCTTCGCCCTCTATGCCGCAACAAATGCAAGAAGAAAATTCTATTACATATCCTCTAAGGTAATATAAATGTTAATTTGGAAAACCACGAGTCTATCAAGGGTGGTAATTCATAGGGGATTAAATAAAAGGTCGTTAGCTATACTTATATTCTCAGAAGCATTGAAAATTATGACTTTGAATTTAACCTCCACGGCAAAGAAAATATAGGTTTACAAAGTAATTTAAGTTTTCATGACGACTATGATGACCTTTTTAATTTCCTAGAAACCACTGATGAAAATCTAAACTAGCTTGATAGTAAATACTTGAGGAGGCCTCAAATAAGATGCCACTTCTCAAACATCCAATTTGTTTTTCTAATTCCATTACATGATTGCACGGTTCCTTTTACGGATCCTTTCTCATCATCCCATAGCTTTTTATTAACACTTTATTATTCTAGATGTAGTTAATACAATGTCCAGATGTTTGAGGGAAATGCTTGCCACTGGAGATTCCTTGGACATTGCTCAATAAACATCTCAACATTGGCTCCTCAAGATCCTCCGACCTCTGGTAACATGTAGGCGACCATAAGTATCGATTAAATTAGTTCTCACAAGAGACCATCTTCTATAATGTTCGGTTTTGAAATTTCAAGAAACCTAAAAGAGAGCATGCCCATCCTCGAGTAGGCTTTGGCTTCAGATTATACCACAGAAGGTCCAAATGCCAGACTATGTTGCTTTCTCCCTCACGCGTGATAAAACAATAGTAAAATAAGGGGGGTGTCATCATCAATCTTCCATTATTAAAGCTATTCCTTCATCTTTACATACATAAAAAGGTATTATGTAGAGTATAATTTATATGGCAATATTCGTCACTTTTTTGACACAAGCTATTCTATTTTATAGGAACAAGGTAGTCTTCAATCATTTCATTGAGTAAATATCAGATTTCTACCCCAAACTAACCCTTGATAACCTTCTAACCTCAGTAATTGAGTAATGTCTAAATCATTTATTGTTACCATAAATTTTTCTATTAGGGAATTTTCTAATGCAGTCTTCGCTAATGTATGATCCTCTTTAAATGCTCAATTTTTCAATGAGAAAGAGGATTATTTGGAAAAGTAAATAGAGAAATATTCTAACTGCAACAAAGGCCTTTGTAAAGAAATCGATTGTAAATGCATTCAAAACTAGGAGTTGGCTGACGAGATTGCCCGATTGAAGGAGGAAACTGCTGAACTTCAAGAGCTCAAAACATCTTAAAGAGCAAACTAATTTGTTGGTTGAAGAAAATGGTTGTTTGGTTCTAGAGACTACATCCCTGTAAAGGACTTACAAAACCACAAGAGGAAACCATCAAGGAGCTTCATGACATTCCTATGGAAACAAAGAATAAGACCGAGGCAAATAATGCAGATACAAATACAAGCTTGATCTCTTACAACAAAGCTACAATCTCTAAACTAGGAAAGGAACTAATGGGAAATAGTTTAGAGGAGTTCAATGACTAAACTTGCATCTCTATAAGAAGACCAAGGAGTAGATTCTTAAGCATGTAGAGCTTATAGTGAAATGTACCAAGCTTCTTGATGTCACTTATTAAACATCAACAAAGCTAGTGGGAAGCTCAGTTAGACTCCGAGGTCTACCCTCGAATCTATTCAGAAATGGTAGAAGATAGGAATGTTGGAAAATCCATCAAATACAATCCCAAAATTTATATTCAGCTTTCCTCTATCGCAAGGGCTACATAGCCTGACACTTCCACTAATAAAGTTCTTGCCATGTATGAATCATTTTATTATCGAAAAGCGATCAATCCTCCTACCTCGAGAGTCACTCCTTTTGATAAGGATGTTTCCAAACTATTGTCAGTTGAGGCCCTAGAAGTCAAATTATTGAGGATAAAATCAATAACCTTGAGAGTGCTATGCAATAGCTTCTCAGGACCAAAGAAGAACATTGTAAATATCCTAGTTGAGACCTCAACCTCGAAGGTTTCTTTAGGGAAACTTGACACTTCATAGAGGAAGCTTCCACCACCTACTTCGGCTGTTAATAAAGATGGTAACAACCCGCATATTTTACGATTGTATATTTAAATGTTTTATTTAAATATAGCATCGTTAATCGGATTAAAGTCCGAAATGTTACTTTTTGTAAACAGTCGAATTGGGACTCGAGACCACCTCCATTGAGTCCAAAATGGCATTTACAACTTTTTTGAGTACAAACATCGATATGTTTGGAGTTGAGTAGAATTTTGTTATTTTTCTATTTGGGCTTTGGGTTTGGGTTTCAGCCCACTAACCCAACCCTAACTCCTCTACTCTTCATCCATTCACTCACTCTAGTTCCTAACACTTTCAAGCTAAAGTAAAAATGGGGAAAAAGAATGGGAAATAGAAATTCCTAAACCCTAGTTTTGATTAGGAAACTCAAATTCAAGTCCAAAATCAAAGAGAAGTTTAGGTAAGCATCCTCTTCATCCTCTCCATCTCAATCTCTCTCCAATTTCAGAAATTTCCTATAACCTAACTGAGGAAATATTTGTTAATGATCATAGATTGGAGCTTCTAGAGTTGAAGTTGAAGAGTGGTTGGTCTTGCCTTGTTTTAGAACTTCTCATTCGTCGTTTTTGGGTTTAAAGGTGAGTTCTTTAACTCACATCTACGTCTATAACTTTCATTGTTGTTAGGTATGAATTCCTAACATTTGTGCATGTTCATTTGATTTGATTTGAATTGATTTGTGAATTTTCCAAATTTTGGTGTTTTGGTCCAATTTTATGAAAATCTTACTATGGATGTTTGGACGTGATATTTGGGGTGTATCGAAGAGCCTATAAGGCTGGGTTGTCGCTTGGCATAAATCCTTAGTCGTCGTTGCTCGTCCGATCGCTCCTGAAACATTTTGGACATCTTGGCCTAGGCAAACTGTTGCCCAGGCCAAGTGACCAGACGTCTGGATATTAAGTCCAGACGTCTAGTTATAGACCTGGAGGAAAAAATAATAAGCACGCAGAAAATAAAATGGCAGAAACATATTCCAGACGTCTGATTTATAGGTTCAAACGTCTGGATTGGGTCTCAGACGTCTGCCTTGAAATTTCAAACGTCTGGGAGGTTTTCTGAAAATTTCCAGAAAACATATCCAGACATTTGGATTCTAAACCAGACGTCTGGAACTGTTCAGTTTTGCCTATTTGCCTATTTTTTGAGTGAACTTCCAATTTTAACCGATTTTTGTTGATACGGTTAGTTGTTATCACTTATTATCGACTTTGGTGACTTCTTTCTTTGGATTTTTGGGAATATCCATTTGATGGATTTGATATCGATATTTATGGATTTAATTTACATTCTCGTATGTGAATTTTTGGTGATTGATTGTTTCTACAATCATTTATGTGGTTTGTCACTTTAAAATACAAAGGTTTCTATACTAGTAGTAGATACTCAAACTCTTTCACAAAAACGATTTCAACCCTACTTTTAAATACAAAGCTCGTTTTTAAAACCGTTTTCCAATCTATTAGTATATACAAACCTTTACCTCATTCGTATGAGAAATCTAATTAAAAGGCTTAGCAAAACAAGTGGTATGAAACGCTTGCGTTTACTTCGTCGGTTAATTCTTGAACTTGTTCGATTGAACTCTTGTGACATTTTCGAGTGGAAATCTACAATTTGTTCGTAAATATTTAAGTTAAGCCAGTGGTTATGGGACATGAAGCTAAACTCATTTATTTACTAGCTTAGTGTAATCTACACTTTTCATTGATCAATGATGATCATTTTATGGTTTAGACTAGCGATATGCGATGTCTCTTTGTTCGCATGGGGGACTGTACCCCATTCTATTGAGCTTCGTCTCATTTTTATAGGCTAGCGACCTACGGGCTTTATGGAGTTCGGTTCATCAGGCATACCGTTATTGCACTACATCGTTGTTCCGAATTAGTTGAGTTTTAGGTTCATCGGGCGTACCGTTATTGCACTACGTCGTTGTTCCGGCTCATTTGAGTTTCAAGTTCTTCGGGCGTACCGTTATTGTACTACGCTGTTGCACCGGCTCTATGGTTAGCGACCATGGGATAGCGACCCGTTTGTGATACACGTGTTGGTGAGTTTTCATGCTCCCGTTTGTGATAGGCCTCCCCCTTTGTGTTTTCTGGATTTCTGGTTGTTGATTTCTAGAATTTGTGTTTCGCCAATTTTGATGATATACATTGACAAGCTCTATCAATACATGTGTTTTGGTGAATAATTTAAAGAATATGACATTCATTTTGGTGTTTGAGAATATTTGAGATATTGTATGATTTTTGTTGTTATCTGAAGTATACTTGTCACAGTATGACATTATTGTTATCATACGTTTTTATGATATCTATTATCCTATCTCATTTTATCTGATATTTATAGCTAGACTGATTCGTTTATTATTTTCTTCTTAAATAATACTCGGGTCAGACCGAGGTATTTCAGGTGCTTCTGCTTGACTTCTTATCAGGGTCTGTCACCTGACTTTTGGCTAACTACTTTAGCTTAGTAGTTTTTGTTATTATACATTTGAGATAGAGACTCCTTGATGTATAATTATTCTTTTGCTAGCACTTGTACCTATTCTTTTGTTATTATACATTTGTGGTAGCTTTGAGTTTGTATTTGATATGTCGGATTTCCTCTTGAAATGAAATGTAAGTTATATTATCTGACATATCGGTACTCGCATAAAGCAATTACACAGATGGTCGCTCCTCAACAGCCTTATTCTTCGTGCTAATCGACGGCATTACCCCGTAGTGTCCTTGGCTAGTGTGAGTATAGAGGTGGGGCGTCACAGCTTGGTATCAGAGCCAAACTTCGGAACAATGTAGAATAATTTAGCAAGGATCATTGTCTAAGTCTTTCTTAGGAATCGTGCCATAGGATTTAATTCGAGTCTTCGTACCATTCTATCCTATTTCTTTTTATGTTGTCTTGTTTTATCAGTCAAGTTGGTTTGATATTCATTCTGAGAATAACCTTTTTCCTCTTCTTTCTTTCTTTCTTAAAGAAGAGAAATGGTTAGACCAGGCCGTCCCAGTGCCGGTCAATCTAGTGCTACATCTCAGGATGGAGTATTTATATCTTCCCAACAGCTCTTGGATCCTGTGAAGAATGCTCAAGCTATCGGACCCATTCCAGAGCCTACTCATCCTAAATTTGGGTTTGCACGCTTGTGCAGTGATTACACCAACTTGGGTGGAAGGCCTTTCAAGGGTTCCAAAAGCGTTATAGAAGTCCAAGCTTGGCTTAGAACATGCGATCACATCTTTTCCCGCATGAATCTTATTGATCTACATCGAGTCCAAGTGGCTTCTAGCATGCTCCAGGAGAGAGCATTAGATTGGTATGAGCTTCTGATCTCGGAAATTATTGAAGCGGATCTTACTTGGGAGCAATTCCGGGAAAGGTTCGAGTTAAAGTTTGTGCCGGAAGCTGAAA
This sequence comes from Allium fistulosum, assembly GCA_030737815.1. Taxonomy (NCBI): domain Eukaryota; kingdom Viridiplantae; phylum Streptophyta; class Magnoliopsida; order Asparagales; family Amaryllidaceae; genus Allium; species Allium fistulosum. The sequence continues at coordinate 923,895,319 of CM060904.1, forward strand.
AAGTATCTTTAGCTCGACGCTTTATCGACCTTGTTCAAGGTGAATCTTCTGTGACAGACTATGTCGCCTCTTTTGAATCTCTCTCTAAATATGGGGTCGAATATATTAATACCCCATTGAAGAAAAATCAGAGGTTTGTCTATGGTTTGAATAAGAAGCTCAAAAAGTCATTACTTCTGAAACTAGAAGTTTCTTTCGATCAGCTTGTTGATATCGCTCTTCGACTTGAAGAGGCCGATAAAGAAAGTGATGTTGAAGTTGTGGGTGCCAAACAAAACTTCAACAACAACAAGAAGAGGCCTATTAAGTTCAAGCCTAATCCCAACAAGAAAGGGAAGCAAGCAACTTCGGTAGCAAAGACTCCTACCTCTAGTCGTGGGCAATGCTACAATTGTGGTTCTAGGGACCATTATGCAAATAGGTGCCCAAAACCTCTTTTTTGTCGTTATTGCAAAAGTTCGGGTCATCTTTTATCTTCATGCCCCAAACTTCCAAACAAGAAAGAGGGAAAGCTAAATGTTGTGCAAGCTCCTAGTAACACTTCTCTTGGTCAAGGTATTTCTCATTCTATCCTTGATGGCATTATCATATTTCATGATCTTCCTATTCGAGTTCTTTTTGATACGGGTGCATCTCACTCTTTTATATCAAAAGAACTTGTTGATGCTTTGTCTTTGAATGTTATTGGCTTGATAACTTCATTGAGAATTTCGAATCCGGTTGGTGGATCCGCAACACTCAGTTTACTTTGTAAAGATGTCGAAATTATTTTATGTGATTATGCTTTCCGAGCCGATTTGGATGTTATGCGTTACCTAGGTTTCAGAATGATTTTGGGGATGGATTGGCTTAACCGTTATGAAGCCCATATCCTATGTCCTGAGCGGACTATATATCTTTGACATCCTCAATCTGTTAAGCATATTTCTCTTGTTCTTAAAGATTCAGATTCCAATTCGGGAGCATCCTTGTATTCTCTAAATCCTCGTGATGACGATAATAATGATGAGGAAGATGTCATTTCCCTCATTCATATTGTTCGTGAATTTCCCAACATATTTGAGCCCGTTTTAGCATTACCACCGAAGCGAGCAATTGAGTTCAGAGTTAATCTAATCCCTTGAGCTCTACCTATTACTCGTCCTCCTTATCATATGTCCAATAAGGAAAATGATGAGATGTGTAATCAATTATCCGAATTGGAAGGAAAATAGTTTATTCGTTCTAGTTCCTCTCCATGGGGAGCTTCGGCTATTTTTGTGAAGAAATCTGATGGTACACTTAGGCTTTGCGTTGACTACCGCAAGCTTAATGATCTCACCATCAAGAATAAATATCCCTTACCTCGGATTGATGATTTATTCGATCAGCTTAGTGGTGCTAGAGTCTTTTCACAGTTAGACTTAGCAACCGGTTTTCATCAACTCCGTATTGCAGAGGATAGCATTCCTTTGACATCGTTCCGTACTCGTTGTGGATCTTATGAATGGCTTGTTATGCCATTTGGTTTGACGAATGTTCCAGCTTATTTCGTTGACCTTATGAATCGAGTTTTCAAAGACTTCCTCGATCGATTTGTTCTCATCTTTATAGATGATATTTTTGTTTATTCTAAAACCGAGGAAGAGCATGAAAAACATCTTCGGATTGTGTTGGAAACTCTTAGGAGCAACCAATTAAAAGCAAAATTTTCCAAGTGTCACTTTTGGCAATCTAGTGTTAAATTTTTAGGGCATATTATTTCTGAATCTGGAATTTCCGTGGATCCTTCAAAGATTGAAGCGATTCAAAATTGGAAGAGACCGGAGAGTGTGACGAAAATTCGTAGCTTTCTTGGATTGGCGGGTTATTACCGTCGGTTCATAAAAGACTTTTCTAAAATTTCCATACCTCTTACTAGTTTGACAAAGAAGGGAGTTAAATACATTTGGTCAGGCAAATGTGAAGCTGCTTTTCAAAAATTAAAAGAACTCTTTTCCGATGCTCCTATTCTTGTGATTCCCGAAGGGGACCAAGATTTTATTGTTTATACCGATGCTAGTCGTGTTGGTTTGGGACCCGTTCTCATGCAAAGGAAACGTGTTATCGCTTATGCTTCTAGGCAATTACAGCCTGCCGAGACTAGATATGCCACTCATGATTTAGAGCTGCAACTATTGTTTTCGCCCTTAGAATTTGGCATCATTATCTTTTGGGAGAGAAATTTTTTCTCTACACCGATCATAAATCTTTGAAGTATTTATTTTCTCAAAAGGAACTCAATTTGCGTCAACAACGTTGGCTCGAATTCCTTGCATCTTATGATCTTGATATTCTTTATACTCCCAGAAAGGGAAATCGTGTTGCTGATGCCCTTAGTCGTAAGCAGCAAGCAGTTGTTTCTATGATGATATCCGAATGGAATGATCTCGAGACTTTATCCACTTGTGAGATTTGAGATCGTGAATCCAATTCATGTTCATCTCTTGTTTTATGTAGCCTTGAGGCTCATCCTTCTCTTTTAGACCGCATCCTTGAAGCTTAAAAGCAAGATCCCGAATTGGTTCTTCTTAGCCAAAGTTGTAGGGATAAAATTGATATTGAAGGTTTGAAAGACTTTGATATTGATGCTCGTGGCGGTATTCGAAAATTCGGTAGACTTATCGTGTCAAATATTAGTGATCTTCGAAAAGACATTTTAGAAGATTCTCATCGTTCTAAATTTACCATTCATCCCGGTAATAGTAAAATGTACGCGGACATGAAACGACTTTATTATTGGGATGGAATGAAATCTGATATTGCTAACTTTATTAAGCGTTGCTTGACTTGCTAACTCATAAAGGCCGAGCATCAAAGGCCCGATGGGTTATTGCAACCTCTGGACATTCCCGTTTGGAAGTAGGATCAAGTCTCCATGGACTTTATTGACGGTCTTCCCCGTTCTCGTTCGGGCCATGACAGTTTATGGGTGATTGTCGATAGACTTACAAAATCCACCCATTTTATTCCCGTTCGGTCCAATCGGACCGTACCTCTTTTAGCCAAACTCTATGTTAAAGAAATTGTTAAATTGCATGGAGTTCCTACTTCTATTGTTAGCGATCGTGATCCATTATTTACTAGTGGATTTTGGAAGGGTCTTCAAAAAGCTTTGGGAACAAAGCTTAATTTTAGCATCGCTTATCATCCTTAGTCCGATGGACAAACCGAGCGTGTGAATCAAACTCTTGAAGATCTTCTTCGTGCATGTGTTCTTGATTTTGGTGGAAGTTGGGAAGATCATATTTTTCTTGTTGAGTTTTCCTACAATAATAGCTTCCAATCTAGTATTGGTATGGCTCCTTTCGAGGCACTCTACGGAAGGCCATTCCGATCTCCTTCTTGTTGGCTTGAAGCCGGTGAGAAGCTGGTTTTAGGTCTAGATTTTATCCGTGATACCATAGAAAAGATTGACCTTATTCGTCATAGGATGAAAGAAGCTCAAAGTAGACAAAAATCCTATGTCGATAACCGAAGAAGGAAATTAGAATTTTCTGTGGGAGATTTGGTGTTCATTCGTGTTTCACCTATGAAGGGTGTTGTGCGTTTCAGTCGTTCGGGGAAATTAACACCTCGATATATTGGACCATTTCCCATCACCGAACACATTGGTTTCGTGGCTTATCGCCTTTTATTACCGGCTCAGTTTTCTGCTATTCATGACGTATTCCACGTCTCTCAACTACGGAAATGCCTTAGAGATTCCGATTCTATTCTTGAGCCTGGTGTTATTGAAGAAATTGAAGTTTCACCTAATTTGACCAATGAGCAACGCCCTATTCGTATCATTGCTACGGAGGTTAAACGCCTTCGTAATAAAGTTGTTTTGCTTGTGAAAGTTCAATGGTCCCAAAATCCTAAGGATTGCTCTTGGGAATCCAGAGAATTCATCGAGCGAACACGTCCGGACTTACTCTCTCTTGCCCCTTAAGGTGAACTTCTCATTTCAAAATTTCTTCTTTTGTGTTATTATGCCTTAGTATGGTTGTTACTTTTTATCTTCCTCTTAATTATTGCGAGGACGCAATTTCTTTAAGGAGGGGAGTCTGTAACAACCAGCATATTTTACGATTGTATATTTAAATGTTTTATTTAAATATAACATCGTTAATCGGATTAAAGTCCAAAATGTTACTTTTTGAAAACAGTCAAATTGGGACTCGAGACTACCTCCATTGAGTCTAAAATGGTGTTTACAATTTTTTTGAGTATAAAGATCGATATGTTTGGAGTTGAGTAGAATTTTGTTATTTATCTATTTGGGCTTTGGGTTTGGGTTTCAGCCCACTAACCCAACCCTAACTCCTCTACTCTTCATCCATTCACTCACTCTATTTCCTAACACTTTCAAGCTAAAGTAAAAATGGGGGAAAAGAATGGGAAATAGAAATTCCTAAACCCTAGTTTTGATTAGGAAACTCAAATTCAAGTCCAAAATCAAAGAGAAGTTTAGGTAAGCATCCTCTTCATCTTCTCCATCTCAATCTCTCTCCAATTTCAGAAATTTCCTATAACCTAACTTAGGAAATATTTATTAATGATCATAGATTGGAGCTTCTAGAGTTGAAGTTGAAGAGTGGTTGGTCTTGCCTTGTTTTAGAACTTCTCATTCGTCATTTTTGGGTTTAAAGGCGAGTTCTTTAACTCACATCTACGTCTATAACTTTTATTGTTGTTAGGTATGAATTCCTAACATTTGTGCATGTTCATTTGCTTTTGATTTGAATTGATTTGGTGAATTTTCCAAATTTTGGTGTTTTGGTCCAATTTTATGAACATCTTACTATGGATGTTTGGACGTGATATTTGGGGTGTATCGAAGAGCCTATAAGGCTGGGTTGTCGCTTGGCATAAATCCTTAGTCGTCGTTGCTCGTTCGATCGCTCCTGAAACATTTTGGACATCTTGGCCTAGGCAAACTGTTGCCCAGGCCAAGTGACCAGACGTCTGGATATTAAGTCCAGACGTCTAGTTATAGACCTGGAGGAAAAAATAATAAGCACGCAGAAAATAAAATGGCAGAAACATATTCCAGACGTCTGATTTATAGGTTCAGACGTCTGGATTGGGTCTCAGACGTCTGCCTTGAAATTTCAAACGTCTGGGAGGTTTTCTGAAAATTTCCAGAAAACATATCCAGACATCTGGATTCTAAACCAGACGTCTGGAACTGTTCAGTTTTGCCTATTTGCCTATTTTTTGAGTGAACTTCCAATTTTAATCGATTTTTGTTGATCCGGTTAGTTGTTATCACTTATTATCGACTTTGATGACTTCTGTCTTTGGATTTTTTGGAATATCCATTTGATGGATTTGATATCGATTTTTATGGATTTAATTCACATTCTCGTATGTGAATTTTTGGTGAATGATTGTTTCTACAATCATTTCTGTGGTTTGTCACTTTAAAATACAAAGGTTTCTATACTAGTAGTAGATACTCAAACTCTTTCACAAAAACGATTTCAACCCTACTTTGAAATACAAAGCTCGTTTTTAAAACCGTTTTCCAATCTATTAGTATATACAAACTTTACCTCATTCGTATAAGAAATCTAATTAAACGGCTTAGCAAAACAAGTGGTATGAAACGCTTGCGTTTACTTCGTCGGTTAATTCTTGGACTTGTTCGATTGAACTCTTGTGACAATTTTCGAGTGGAAATCTACAATTTGTTCGTAAATATTTAAGTTAAGCCAGTGGTTATGGGACATGAAGCTAAACTCATTTATTTACTAGCTTAGTGTAATCTACACGTTTCATTAATCAATGATGATCATTTTATGGTTTTGACTAGCGATATGCGATGTCTCTTTGTTCGCGTGGGGGCTGTACCCTGTTCTATTGAGCTTCGTCTCATTTTTATAGGCTAGCGACCTACGGGCTTTATGGAGTTCGGTTCATCGGGCGTACCGTTATTGCACTACGTCGTTGTTCCGAATTATTTGAGTTTTAGGTTCATCGGGCGTACTGTTATTGCACTACGTCATTGTTCCGGCTCATTTGAGTTTCACGTTCGTCGGGCGTACCGTTATTGTACTACGCTGCTGCACCGACTCTATGGTTAGTGACCATGGGATAGCGACCCGTTTGTGATACACGTGTTGGTGAGTTTTCATGCTCCCGTTTGTGATAGGCCTCCCCCTTTGTGTTTTCTGGATTTATGGTTGTTGATTTCTAGAATTTGTGTTTCGCCAATGATATACATTGACAAGCTCTATCAATACTTGTGTTTTGGTGAATAATTTAAAGAATATGACATTCTTTTTGGTGTTTGAGAATATTTGAGATATTGTATGATTTTTGTTGTTATCTGAAGTATCCTTGTCATAGAATGACATTATTGTTATCATACGTTTTTATGATATCTATTATCCTATCTCATTTTATCTGATATTTATAGCTAGACTGATCCGTTTATTATTTTCTTCTTAAATAATACTCGGGTCAGACCGAGGTATTTCAGGTGCTTCTGCTTGACTTCTTATCAAGGTCCGTCACCTGACTTTTGGCTAACTACTTTAGCTTAGTAGTTTTTGTTATTATACATTTGAGATAGAGACCCCTTGATGTATAATTATTCTTTTCCTAGCACTTGTAACTATTCTTTTGTTATGTAGTGGATCTTGTATGATCACTATTTTGATGTACACTTTTATGTGTTATATTCATATCTGTTTCCGCCTTTGTGATATGAATATCTGTGACTGATTTGTGTTATGCTTATTTTTATATTTGTTTTCGAAGGCCTCATAGCCACCATGTGGTAGTTTTGAGTTTGTATTTGATATGTCGGATTTCCTCTTGAAATGAAATGTAAGTTATATTATTTGACATATCGGTACTCGCACAAAGCAATTACACAGATGGTCGCTCCTCAACAGTCTTATTCTTCGTGCTAGTTAATGACATTACCCCGTAATATCCTTGGCTAGTGTGAGTATAGAGGTGGGGCGTCACAAAGATTCTTCAATTCTTTCAAAAGGAAGAGCAAGAAACACCGGCATTGGCCTCGATGGATGACAGGAGCAATCAACAGATATCTTTATTAATTATCTTTGCATATTTTTATTTTTATTTCTTCAAGTATGTCCTTTTTATTTTAGTAAACTCTATCATCAGACTTCTTCTGTTTGAACCAATCATGAATTTATTACTTTGTGCCGTTATACGTCTCTACATTGTCGTTGATTGTATTCATAGCCAACTTCAGAATTATGATCAATTGTATGTATTAGGAAAGATAATTCACTAATACAGTAGTTAAAAATGTGACATGAGAAATTAAGGAAGAGGATCATATCTAATACTAGTAAAGTAAATAACACAAGGTATAGAGTGGTACAATCTTGGCAAAAACCTATCTCCATTATGGCTGCTAGTTTTATTACTTGATATATTGATTACAAGGGAATTATTACAAGAGCTTTGAATTAAATTCTATTACTTATAAGACTAGAGAGAAATCTATCCATGTACTATTGCTTAAGGATCTCTATTTATATTTGTATAGACATGAATTGAATGGCTCAGATTGAAGCCTTAGATTCTAGATTTCCTCATGTCCATTGATGGCAACCCTCGGCTCAGATGGCGGCCAACTTGGATGCTAGGTGGAAAGAAGGGTTTGAATGAAGGTTAGTTGACGAGCCGTACAATGACAAATTTATGTCAAAAAAGAGATACGAGGCAAAGAGTCATTGATTAACTGTAGCACTGTTGACATGTGGAATACAAAGTACAAAGTGTCATTGCTGCACATGATGCTTTTATCCGATAAATAATGTCGTTTTATGATAACCTTGTCATGGTAATAGCATAGGGTCATCGTCTTTTTATGCAGGGGCAACCAAATGCTTTTGTCAGATGTTTGTCAAATCATGACAAAGTAGGATGGGCAGAGAGATGAGACGACCAAGAATGTGATGAGCACGGAAAGATATGGTAGGGGACAAGGATGTTGAAGGTGAGGCTCCCCAATTGTGACTCATTTTTTTATGTGATTGGGCAAGAGAAGATTACCTAAGAGGCTTTAAGCTTTTCGTGGATAGTGATGAAATAATGGATGGACACCAGATCCTAGAGGTTGCGGGGTGACCCTGCCTTTGAAGAATTGAGATACCAACAGTGGAAAAGTTACTTGGGTCAGGGCTGTCTTTGATTGAATTGCGTGGCCCAAGCTTGTTTTGTTGGGCCTTTGAAAAATGGACCCTTTTAGCCTTTTACTTGAAAATCAAGCAACATTTTGCTTCCAAGTTCATTTTTGCGGGTATGAGAGTATTTATCTTTTCTACAATTAATGAGAATGACACGTGACGTGCATCCATTGGTTAGGAAGCTTCATTATTTGATACAATTTTAGAAATGTGACGTTTGATGTAACGACGCATTCAAATAGACTTCAACACATTCACAAGAGATGTGGATCTATGATGTTGGTATAGAGTAACTAGTGATGATGGTGGACAGGAGTAGGTAATCTATTTCTATTTACAAAGGAGACCTAGAGTGATGACTCCATCTCTCATGGGAGCGAGGCCTTAGGACTTACCACTGGGGTTTGGAATGAATAGAAAATTATCTAAGCTTGTTATTCGTTGCTCAAGGATAACTACTTAGGCAGTCGAAGCGTAGATCGTGCCCATGTTCACTGCTTGAAGTTTCTCAAAGGAAGAAAACCTTTTGTGAGAGGGGGAGCGACGAATAACATGATTACATTAGTGTGGGACAAGTTTGGGCATAGGAGTGTCATTGGTGAAGTCTTGAGCATGCATGACATGCGAATTCCTGTTACAAGTGGGAACATCCCTAATAGGAGTTTCCAGCACGATCCTTTTATAGGCGTTATGCATAATGTTAAAAGCACTGGGGACAGTGGGTTGGATAAGGGTCCTATCCATTGCAGCTGGTGCTCTTGGACCATAACTAATGGTTTTTTAGGAATCCACTCGAGCTTGGAGTTCTTTGAGGTCGCAAGCCATTTAATAGATGCTTGTGAGCCCACTCACTAAGCCGAGTAGTATATCATTGCTCATGCCCGGAATGGGGCTAATAGAGAGAGCTCTTGCACCACCATTATGCTGTGACCATTAGAGTTATCGGCCTCATTTTCGCCATTAGTTTGCATGGTTAACTTTTTTTGATCGGAATTGGCGTTTTGAGGAGGAGAAAAGTAATGAAAATTAAGTGCTTTTAGGGGAGTCCCTCCTTCTAGCGCAAACATGTTGACTAGATTCCTAGCCATCCTTGGAATTATAATCAGCGATACATTTTGGCAAAGGCAATTCACTATTACTATAAATGAAAACGTAAAATGAGGAATTCAGGAAGAGACTTATGTCTAATTCTAGTAAAATAAATAACATGAGACATAAAATAGTTTGATCTTGGAAAACATCTACGTCCATTATGGTTGATATTTTATTATTTGAAATTTTAATTACAAGAGAATTATTATAGAGCTTTGAATTAAATTATATTTCTTATAAGACTAGAGAAAAATTAATCCTTGTACCAGTGCATGGAGATCTCTATTTATATCTATAGAGATCAGACATAAAATGGCTTAGATTGAAGCCTTAAATCCTAGGTTTCCTCGTCTCTGTTGATGGCAACACATAGCTTAGATGTCGACTAACTTGGATTCCAGATGGAAAGAAGGGTTTGGATGAAGCCCAGCTGGTGAACCAAACCATGGCGTGCTTGTGTTAGAAATGCAGCATGAGGCAAAGAGTTGTTGATGAACAGTGGTGTCACTACCATATAGGCCGCAAACTACACATGGCCATTGCTACACAGTAACACTTTTATCTGATGAACAATGTCATTTTATGTTGATCTTATTAGAGAAACAACATAGGTCATCATCTCTTTATGCAGGGACAACTGGGTGTTTTTATCGGATATCTACCGAGTCACGAAAAATTAGGATCGGTAGAGAGGTGGGACGATTAGGAGTGGGATGAGCAAGGAAAGACGAGGGAGGCAAATGAGGGTATGGGAAACTAGGCTCCTCGGTTGCGATCCATTTGTCTAAATGATGGGGAAAGAGGAGATTTCAAGAGAGGATTTGAGCTTTTGTGGGTAGTGGTGAAATGGCGGGTAGACGCCCGAATTCGTGAGGTGGTGAGGAAACCTTGCCATTGAGCACTTGGGACATCAAAGTCGAAAAGGTTACTTAGGTTGGGGTTGTCTTTGTTCAAACAGCATGGTGCAGGCTTGTGTTGTCGAGCCTTGAACAGATGGGCTCGTTTAGCCTTTTGTGAGAAAACAGAGCAACAGTCTTGCACATTAAATTCATATTTTTCTTCTTCAGAGCTTGCCTATGCGATATGGCATTTTCCTATACACGTGTTAACAAAATACTTGAACCATAATTTAGGTGTGCACTTTGGAAATCAAATGAGTAGCCCAATATGCATGATCATTGGTATCTTTGAAAAGTTTCCACTTGTTTTTAATCGAAAAGGTCCAAGGGGATGAAATTTTAATATATCCAGATCCTATACCCTCCTCTAAGCAAGACTAAGTGGATATGCTATAGTTCACTTTCATATTAGGGATATTCCATAATCCATCATCATGCCAAGCCATATGGTTCAGTCGTCGGCATGCTTATGTTTTTATGCACAACAGAGGTATGCTTGCTTATAAACTATGTTTATGCACAATCATAAGACCTTTTGCAAGTAGACCTAGATCTTTATGCATAATAGAGGCATGTTAGTTTATAGTCCATTTTCATGTAGGATTACATGATCTTTTGCAAGCTTACTTTCTTTATGTATATCGAAGGCATGTTAGTTTATAGTTCATTGTCATGTAAGTTAGTACATATTTGTGCGTCATGTAGGATTGTAAGATCTTCTACAAGTAGACTTAGATTTTTATGCAAACCCGAGGCATGTTAGTTTATAGTCCATCATCATGCAAGATCATATGGTGCTATGCAAGCAAATTTAATTTTTATACATACCACTGACGTGTTAATTTCTAGTCCATCGTCATGTAGGACTGTAATATGCAACTGGACAGAGATTTCCATTTTTTGTGGAGAGTAGTGCAAAGTCTCCCGCATCAATGGTAGATTACCCTAGCAATATATATCAATTCAAATAATTTGCACCAAGGTTTACAAATATTTATCAGTATTGATCATAAGCGTGTCTATTTGAAAACATACATTAGAACTCATATTTTTCATTCATTCTTTCTACAATATACATCTTGAAGGATCATACACCCATCACAAGATTTATCAACATTAAGAGAATGAGTATGTGAGTTTTTAGAATCACAAAGCAACATGTAAGCATACTTATCTTGTATTGGATACTGAATTGGGGTGTTTATCGGATCATTATCTTCATTTTTAGTTGTTATTATACTCTGGGTCACCATGTCTTTATAACTCTTTATATCTAACAAGTAAATATTTCCACATACTTTCTTATTAAAGTTTTGTTCGGATGCACATGATAATCACATCCATTTATTGGTCTAAAATGGATCTTGCATGCGTGCAAACATCCAAGATCAATTTTGAACTTTAGTTTCAAAATGTGAACTAGAATTATTTTATATGAGAGTAATTTAAAATAATCGTTTTAGTTAGATCAAATTATTAAACAAAGTAATATTATTAAGATAGAATACAAAAATTATAATACCGAATAATTAAACCACATTTTTATAGCGGTTCATGTTAAATCCGTGTAATATAAAATCTAATTAGAAGAGAAAATAAATATGGAAAAGAAAGAAATTATTTTTGGACATTCTCAAATTAATATTGCATTTATGGATATCCATACTGTAATAAAAAAGAAGATTTTGATTTTTCAATTGGATGCAGCAATCTATTTCTTTCCATATAGATGGTGATTTGAGCACTAGTTAATTTTAAGTTCTATAAATATAGTCTTTATTTTCTATCAAAAGTGCTTGGAAAATTTTGGATAAATATTTGGGATTTCTCTCTTCTTCTAGCTTTGTTCTTCTTCTCCAAACTAAAAAGCCATAGTTATAGAGATCAATACTTAGTTCTCAATTATGTTATTGATTATATTTATGTTTTCTTTACTTTTATTTGATAAATTAATTATAAATAATTATTTTTTAAAAATCAATAAAGAGGGTTGTTCAGTGGAAAAGTATATGTTGGATTTTTGTTTTATTGCCTATGTGTTTGGAATTTTTACCACCCTTATATTGTATTCGAATATTAGTTTTAACCAACATTATTCTTTAGTGGTTTGGATATTATAAAGTCTAGGGAACAACTACCACAACATATTTTTTTAAGCTTTCAAGCAACTAAAATCTCAACAAATTAGTATCAAAGCTAGGATATCGCAAATCTTAGTGTAATTTTGGATTCAGAAAGTTGTTGACAAATCGAACAAAATTTCCATCTTAAAGGTTGCTCCTGTAAATGACAAAATTGATTTGGAAGTATAAGATAGAGGATGTTTTATACCTCAGTGATCTCTATAATCTGATTGATGGTGATAGAAAGAGACCCTCAAACCTAGAGGAGGGAAAATAGAAGAAGATGGAAAAAGGCGATTGCATTGATTTGCCAACACCCTGATGATTCGGGTTTCCACCATGTGGCTACTTATGAATCCATGAAGACTTTATGGAATAAGGACTTTCTTTTATTTGGAAATTGGTTCAATTGAGACTAGATAGAGAAGTTTATGATAGAGTATTTGAACGAATTTAAGATGTAACAAATCAATTCACAAATATGAGTTACAAATTTTATGACAAATTACAAGCTTTTTTGTTGATAAATTCACTTTTAGAGAGTTATGAAATATTGGTTGTGTCATTGAGTAACTCTAATGCTAATAGAACTATCTCATTAGATATAGTTCAGAGTAATCTCTTAAATGAGGAGCTTAAAAGAAAAGGGTCTAGTGGGAAATTAGTTCAAGATAAGGTTACGGTAGCAAGAGATTAAAAGAGAGATACAAGATGGAAGAAACAAATTGATGATATAAAGGTATGTCAAATGATATAATTTGTTTTTATTGTAATAGGAAAGGTTAGACGGATAACAAATTTGGTGCTCATAAGAGAGATCATAAAAGGTTGTACGCAGTGACAGTGATAGCTATACACGAGCTCGCATAGCTAAAGATAGCGATGGTGATACTTCTTGTGTGCACTCATTAGTGATGTTAAAGTCTTGGGAGAAGCATTCGAGTGCTAATTTTCTAATATGCAGTGATTTGATTTGTTTCCTCCTATAAGAAGACCATCGACATGATTATGACCGCAAACATGGAAGAGTTGCCAGTTTTTGCTATTGGTATGTTTTATATATGTGATCGTGTGGTAAAAGAGTTCTTGGATGTGAGACATATACCTACTAGTTTGCATATTATTCCTCTTGGTCAGTTGGATTATCGTGGTAACACTTATGAGTCTTGAGGTGGATTTTTGAGAGTGATTAAAGGTGGTCATGTGGTGATGAGAAAAGTATTAAATGATGGAAACCTTTATAGATTAATTGATCGCGTGGTCGAAAATAAGAAACAAGTGATAATTGGAGAGCATAGTCCAAAGTTTGGCGGAGAGGTTACTGTGTGCACCACTTGTGGTGATCATATTTTTAACATGGATCTCCATGTTGGTGATGCTTTAAATACCTTTTTTGGTTGTGTGGTGATCTTAAATTAAATGGTAGATGAACGTTGGGTTGGAAAATCCACAAAGACTGCATGGAGATCTTTGTGGTATTACAAATGCTTTTGAGTCTGACTACTGTGATATGTTCCATTGTTGTAAATGCATTACTCGTAGGTGTTAGTAGAGCTTTGTGATTTGGTATGATTGAGAAGATGGGAGTTGCAATTTATTTGAAGACGATAGACTCACATATTATTTTATTTTGATGGAATCCCATTTTCATATTTGCTTTGCAAAGGTGATTTGGTTGAAGTTGAAGATTGGGTATGTGTTGAAGATATACAATTTTGTATCAAGGCAGAGCATTAAATTTATGTAATTTAATTTGATTTACAAGAGGAGATAAATAAAGAAAGGAAAGAAGTTTTTTGGATATTTTCAAATTAATATTACATATATGGATATGCATATTATTGTAAAAAGGAAGATTTTCCTCTTTTTGATTGGATGCAATAATTTAAAACCTACGACTCTGATACTACTTGTTGTGTAATGGTGGTTGGACCAAGCTCCCCATCTCTAGCACATGGCGTATACATATAAGTTGACACACAATTATTGTGGCAAAAAAAATCCCTAATGTTATATGTCTACCAATCCATATTTATACATCACTCTCCAAGTTATTTAACGATTTGAGACTATTTAGCACACGACAACTTGAGCACCAAATAATTGAATGTTATAAATATAGTCCTCATTATCTTTCAACAAGTGTGGAAAGTTATGGATAAACATTTGGAATTTCTTCCTTTTTCAAGTTTTGTTCTTCTTCTCCAAACTTATAAGCCGTCACCTTAGAGATCAAGATTTTGTTTTCAATTAGGTTATTGATTATAATTTATGTTTTGTTTGCTTTTATTTGATACTGCAAATAGTTGTTTTTTAAGAATCAATAAAGAGGGCGGCTGGGTGAAAACATGTATGTTGAATTTTTATTATTTCCTGTGTGTTTGGAGTTGTTACCATCATTATATTATGTTTAAATATTATTCCTTTGGGACTTGGATGGTATGAAATTTTGGGAAAAGCTTTTGCATCATAATCATCCTTAGTTATGTTTTGCATAACAAAAATCTTAACAGTTTATCCGCTAAATATGCCAACTTCCACTTTGCTTCTCCTCTTATCATACTTTTGAGGAGATTACATAATCATGATATCTTTCGATATATTAAACAATACTTGAGAAAATTTGGATCAAAACACAAGTTTCAATCGAAACTACGATGATAGACATATATGATACCTTTTAAGTGTAATCGTATTCTAATGGCTACTAGTGCCCTTAATTAGCTTTTTCTTATTTTCTTCTTAATTAATATAAATTATCAAAGTAACCCACTAATTTCAAACATTATAATGTCAAATCTATGAACAATTTTCAAATTATGAATTCTATATATGGATTCTTTTTTTCATATTCCAACTTTAGCAATTTGCTAGTTTTAAAATTTAAAATCATTTTCTAAATTTAAAGTCATGAGAAGATTAATAGTATAATAAAATTTCATATATTAAATTGTCTCTTAATGAAACAAACAAATAATATGAACTGATTCTTTTGCAAAGCATGCGGGGTCAATTTCAAATGGTTTATTTTGTAAAATATTGTTTTATCAATATAATATCTTTATCACAAATGTCTGACACTCTATTGTTGCTCAAATTGTAATGTATTTATTCTTCATTAGACAAATACAACATACTGGATCATTCTAATAAGTATGACTACAAATCAAACTTAATTTTTTCTTAAAACAAATCCGCAAACCGCAAGTTAAAATTTTCATTTTTATCATTATTTACATAACATTTTGATATCACAATATATTCATCATCATCCATGTAAATGCATATGTTCAAAACTAGTTAAAGATCATTCCAAGAATTTGAACCCCTTCAAAATCACAAGTTTATGTGAGTAACTAAAAATATTTATTCCGTAGGTGATTTAGAATATAGTTTTAAACATGCTAGAATTTCCAAATTGATATAAAAATTAATGAAGTTGATCACCTTTATAAGAACATCATATCCACAAAAGGTTAGTTGAATCTATAACTAAAGATAAAGAAATTGTAAAGGGAATGTAACAACCCAGGCTTTCGGGTCTTATTGAATAAGTTTAGAATAATTTTAAATTGGGAAGTGACGTGTAAAGAAAACTCCGATTTATATTTTTGGAAAATTTAGAAATAAATTCATTGTTGGAATGGATATACACACATAATATATCTAGAAATCGTATTATTTTTCTATAGTATGGTTTTGGATAGTGAATTTTCATCTATAAGATGAGGATCCTCTTTGTATTAAATAAGAAGCAAACAATAGTGATATATTTTTGTTTTTTTGAAATGGTACTTTATATACAACAGGTCACTGGGACAACATGTCACATGTCAATAAACGTTCGAATCACGCTACGCAAGTTTCGAATTTGAGACCTCTCGCACCAAAGCCGAATCACTTTACCAATGGGATAATGGTGCTTGTCAACAATAGTGATATTTTCACTTAAGTTTATTAGGTCTAGATAAGTATCCAACTCATGCTTAATTAAAATAAAATAAAAACCCATATCATACCCTTTCTAAAAAGCATTCTTTTCATTTTCTAATACATTTTCTATTCCAAAAAGAAAGAAAGAAATTAGGGTTCTTCCTCTAAATACAAAACCCACCCAAATCTTCATTGTTGATCAAGATTGAGTGTAATGCTAATAGGAGGGCTTTAGCAATCTAAGAATACATACAAAGTGAGTTTATCTCATTAATTCTAGCCTTAGGTATATGGTTGCTACTGTTAGATGCTCATGCTTGAATTCAAAGTGTATATGATCTCAAAATTTTGATTGATTCCTTATCTAACTGCGTTATGTTTGCTGTTTACGGAAAACCACTATGTGAAATCATGAAATTCATCCAACTATACATATTTATATGCATGCATGAATGCCTATTCTGTACCTTAAATCATTAGAGAAGCTTCATAAAAAGAATGAGCGAAAACAGATCAATGGAAGGTCACTAGAATCGCTTGGACGTCAGCCCAGGCGTACCAACTGGTGGACCGGTTGGTCAAACCAGTGCACCGGTCGTAACCTGAACCTGACGTCCAGACGATGTTCTAGGGTCTCCCCGATCGACCCGTTTGCCGCATGGTTTTCCTATGGAATTCTAGAAGTTGATTGCTAAAATTTATTACTGCATTTCATGTCAATTTTATTGATATTTTCTGGATTCATGATTTGTGAATTGTTGAATGCATTTCAATGTTTTATACAATAAATTTTGTTGATTTTGGGATAATTATACCCTTTTGATGCACGTTTCAACCCAGATTTACAAATGATTGATTTCTAAATCCAATCATTTTATACAAAACTATTTATGTGTAGATCTTATATATATATATTCATACAAAGAATTTTATTAATATATATATATACACACACAGACATACACACATATACTACCTATTTTCATATACAATGGTTTTAAAAATGTTTTAGAACAATAGTTGGAAAGCTTACTTATATATATATTTCCATTATAAATAAATATTTTAAAAGTATTTTTAAAAGTGAAATATTTTCATAAACATTATTGATCGAATGAGAAATTGATTTAAATGGTTAAATAAAACGAGTGGTATGGAACGCACGCATTTGTTTTACTGATTAACTCCTGGACTTGTTCGACCGAACTATAGTTACACACGAGTGGAGTTTACTATTGTATAGTAAACGTTTTGGTAAACCCATATGGTATGGGACACATGGTCATTATCTATTCGATTACTATATAAAAGTATTTAACACTTTTGGATGTGTTTATGACTCGCCTTTGATGTTTATAGGACTTGTTCCTATTCGATGTTTATAGGTTTTGTACCTATCTTGATGTTTATAGGTCTTGTTCCCATTCGATGTTTATAGGTTTCGTACCTATCTTAGAGTTCATAGGTTCTATATCCATCTTGATGTTTATAGATCTCGCACTTATCTTGATGTTTATAGATTTATACGTCCATTTTAGAGTTACATGAATGTAGGTGAATTTATTTCACCAATCGCCCCCTCTATTTATGAGATTTATGGATTTCTATTTGTGGGATTTCTCGATTTGATGTTGTTGGATTATCACCAAATCATTTCAGAGGTTTTTGCTTTTAAGAAGCTATTATGAGTTTTTCGTATTTGGTGATTTGAAGTTATTGATGCATGTTTGATATTTGTCGATATATGCTTATATTTGAGATCTACATTACTTTATCCATATTTAAGTTTTTCTAACACATTTATCTTAGTCTGGACTGACCCGTTTATTATTTTTATAATACTCGGGTCAGACCGAGATATTTCAGGTCCTTTGACATAAGGCTTCAGAGTGGATATCTTACTTGTTGGCTAATAGTACTCTTTTGTCATCCTATGTATATATTGACATTATCTAGTATCTTGTGTTGAGTTTAGACTCCTTTTGTGTGTACAATTCATTTTGAGATGTAGTACTTTGTATATGGGTAGTCTACATCATGTATCTATTATATGTTGGTTCAAACTTGTATCTATTATATTTTGCCGTGTCTGATCTAATATTCTATGATCTATATATTACTATATGTTGTTATAAATTTTTATTTTAGCCACCATGGTTTTGTTTAAAGACTGAATTGTATAAGTCGATCTCACCTGATTCAAGAAATGTATAGAATATTAATCGGCTTGTTAATGCTCGCTTAAGGTAAGGTTCATGGATGGTCGCTCCTAACCAGCCCTATTCTCTGCTTTAGCCGACAATATTGAAATTCTATACTGGGTGGATCGTGTAGTGTATATGCAAGTATATGTGGCAAAATATATGATGCAACTAAAACAATATTAATCTAAGTAAATATAGAATAAGCACACCAGGATTTTATACTGGTTCGGACCTCCCGTCCTACGTCCAGTCCCGAAGCTCCTCTTCGGAATTTCCTTTCACCAAATAACCCCCACTTTACCCGGAGGAACAGGTTTACAATAGAAGAGTTTCTTTGTCAACTATGTGTTCTCTATTACACGGATTTTGACTATATAGTACAATTGAACTTCCTATATCTCTTGGATGATTGTATACAATATTGTTTGAGGGAATATAAAAGTTTATGATCTTGGATTTTCAGATTGTATAGCAAGTGGATGATTAGAACAAGAGATGATCAAGATAGAGAGTTAAGTTGTAAGGTAGTCAGGTATGTACTTTCTCTTGATTCCTGATGGTATATATAGTTGTAGATAGGTATGTTGAGTAGTTGCATCCATTAATGAGTGCTCTATAGTTGCTTCTGTTGATGATGAAGAGTTGCAGCGAAGAGAAGCGAAGACGTCTATTCAAATCTGGCAGTTGAAGTTTAAATTTCAATCCCGAGTTTGAAATCAGACGTCTGGTATTTGTACCAGACGTCTGGTAGTATATAATTTTTGTACAGGGTAGATTTCCAGATGTCTGGGTGCATCTACTAGACGTATGGTCTTGTCTGTTTTGTTGTTCCAGAGGATATTTTCAGACGTCTGACTTGTGCACTCAGACGTCTGAAAACCGTGCATGTCCTTTTTGTGCATGTTTCTTGTTGCTTCTTTAATCTTATCGACTTGTAGTCTCTTGTATTGTTATTTGCACCTTGTTCTTATCTTTCTAGTGATGTTGCTCTAGCAAGTTCCTGTATATATACATATATATGTACATTTGATTTTCATTGTATAGTTGTTGTCATTAAAACCATGGATTTGATTTCCTAACAAATATGACTTTGTAATATTCTCTGTTAGTGTGGGCCTCGGGGTGGGGGCATCATAACATGGTATTAGAGCCTAGGTTTAGAACAATATAGAATATATGGAACACGAATCGTGGCCTAGACAGATCTAGAGTCTTGCCCTTTGGATGTGTAGGGTAGAGTTTAGGATGTATTTCCTAATTAAAAAAGGAGTATAAATGATTACTGGAAATAATCATTAGGACGTATTTGTGAAAATTTTAAATTATTTTATAAAATGGTTTTAAAAGTTAAGTGTTGTGTAGCTGTGTCCTGATCGATTAGTGATCAGAGTTGCGTAACGGAAGCTGATAGACTATTTCTGCTAAGCCCGGTAGTAGAGTTTATTTATATTTTGTTGTATGATGTATGCATGGATGTATTCTAAATTTTCTATTAATAGATTTTCCATTATATGAAGATATATAGATTGATAAAAGAATATTTGGAAATTAGTTTTGTGTGAAATTGCCCATTGAGTGCGTTAAGGATTCTGATCGATGCGCCTGTATAACGTTATCGATAGGAATTCACAAACACTTCAACGAGACAGTTAGAATAATAACCTATTGAACTTTCTTGTTTAGAAACAACCATGTATATATGTTTTTCACACCTAATTGTGAATCAGTCTCCTAACTTAGTTCAAAAATAAATAACTCTTCTTATTATAAGCTTATGTTTAGTAAATAAAAGACAAGTATGGAATTTAAAAAAAGAGTAATTGTGTATATATAAATTATGTGTATCCATATGTATATATTAGAAATGATTTCTAAAACTAGAAGGATTCAAATTTTGGTTTACTATAAATATATGAATATTGTACGCTTTGTTTACTAATCAAATCTTTGGAACTAGTATATTAGTTATTAATGTAAAATGCATTAATTCTGGTAATTAAATAATAGAAAATATTTTATGGATTTTGAATTACGGTTTCAGTAATATAAACTTAAGTTATTTTTAAACAATTGTTAGAGTAGCAGATTGGGTTTGGAAATAAGTTTATGGTTTTATAAATAAATGGATACTTATATACGTGGCTTTTGGAATATGAGTTGTGAACTTTATATTTTACATACATATTATTTGGGAATTTGGAACAATAACAACACATACATGTGCTCGCGCGCGTGCGCACACACACACATATAATAGTAATTTTACATACAAATCGGATTATGGTTTAATTTATTTAAAAAGAAATTTATTTTCATGAAAATATATGTTGAATAAAAATTTGTGGTTTAGAAAATTTTATTTAAAACTTTGAGAAATGTTTTATATGTATTGGTTTTGACGAGGTTGCAGCCATCGCGCATTATCAATAGCAAAGATCAATGGCGAGGCAATGTTGATTTCACGATCAACACCGCAGCCATTTGACAAAGCGATTTGCTATAATAAATGGCTGACAACGTCGTTATATTATTTTTGATAATTGTGAAAATGTTTGTGATGTTTGTGCTTTGTTCTGTATATCATTTCATGATTTAATTGAATGATAATTTTTAAATTAAATTTAAAAGAAGTTAAACGGTAGATGTAAGAAATTGTGTAAATTATTTTAGAATTTCAAAGTAAGGGATTGATTTGAAAAGACAGTTTGAATTTTATAATTAATGATTTGGAATTTAAATGGATAAATCTTTTATTTGAATTGGTGTATAAATACTATAAGAAGTATCTATATCTATGCATTATACACAGTGCAAAATATCAAAATTTTCTGGTACCGGTGGACCGGTACATGAAACCAGTGCACCGGTTATCAAATAAACTCTGCAGACCGAAACCTTATATTTCCTCTAAAATCAACTCCAACACTTAATTCCTCAACCAAGTTCATTTCCCAAGCCTTAGCTCCCCATTTTCCATCTTCAAACTCCTTCAAATCGTGTTTTTCTCCTTCAATTCAATAGATAATCATGTCTAAACAAAAGAGAACTCACTCTGCAACATCCTTTGGATCTATAGAGGAGATCCTTACCCATGAAGTCAAGGGTTGGCTCATGAACAAGAAAGAAAATATCAAGATTCTGGGATTTGATGGTAAATGAGCATTTGTGAGGCCGTTCGGTAAACCTTAACTCGATTGATCTTTATGGTATTAGGAATTTGTCCACACAAGCGAGATTAGTAAGTATTATTGACTTAAATGGATATGAAATTGATATATTTCCGCATTGTATGGCTATATTTTATGCAAATCTTGAGGTTGATCATGATGAGGATGGGTTGTTTTATCCACCAATGTTAGGAACATAGATATTACTTTAGTGAGAGGGAGCTAGGTGAAATTTTAGGGATTTCATCCGAGTGTATGAGCTTAGATGAATTTGCATTTGACAATCAAATGACCTTACGTCAAATTCTTGAAAATCCTCACGGAGCTTGGACCACTTTCAATTTGACTCATCTTGCTTGGATTATCATTCGCATTCTCCAACATAATTTGATTCCCCAGACTAGTAGTTTCAATAAGATCCATCCAATGGTTCGGAAGGCTACTTACGCTATTTTAGGAAATGTTCAAGTGAATTGGGCAAGTGTGATAATGGACAACATGATTGAGAATAGAGCCGGAGATAAGAGGAGGTACAACCCTTACAGGAACCTTATTTCGACCATTCTTAGGCAGTTTGGAGTTGGGTTAGAGGATGAGACTCCTATTAGACACCCTTATTCTAGTATCTTCGATAGTAAGGTTCTTAAAGCCATGAAAATTTCGGCTACCTTAGATGAGATTACCATTGAGATACTTGTCCATCCATCCTTCCAGCAAAACACTACCGGGCCTTCTTCTCCACACAGGGGCTCACCTATGCATACCTCTCCATCTAAGGCTCACATCCTGTCTATGTTGGAGCAGTAGGGGAAGTTGATCCAGCAGGTTTGAGAGGAACAAAAGAAGGAGCTTGGAGTTATTAAATCATTGCTGACATGTTTTTGTGGTTCGGTTAAGACTCAAGAGAAGGGGGTTGGCACTACCAATGCATAGATTCGTTTAACAGTATTATCTTTATTGCATGATTATTTTATGGACTATTGTGTTGATGCCATGATTAGGGTTGTCAATGGATACCCGAAAATTGGATATCCGTCCGAATCCGTATCCGAAAATATGAAAAATATCCGTTATCTGCCATTATCCGAAAAGCGGATACGGATATCCGATTTCCGAAAGCTTTCTGGATACGGATATGGTTATTGTGGTATCCGTATCCGAAAAATATCCGTCTGATTAACTGATGCATATATATATTTAAAATTATACTTAATTAATATATGATTTTCCAACTATTTCCTAACCATTGGATGTTACTACGATATGGTTTTTTGCTCATTTCTAGTGAAAACAGACAGTTTTAGTGTTTAATTTTTGAATATTTTTGGATACGCATACAGATATTAGTATAAAACAATGTTTTATCTTCACATTTTTTATTCCTTGTTTTTTTATGAGCATTAGTACAAAAACTATTTTATGTTGATCCAAACCTTTTCATTTATATTTTTAAATTTATTGATTATGGGAGGAGCGGATAAATATCCGATATCCATCCGTATCCGAAAATTAAGCGGATACAGATATCCGATATCCGAAAATCAAGCGAATACGGATATCCGATATCAGAAAATGATTTCGGATACGGATACAGATATGGCACTATCCGTATCCGAAAGTATCCGTTGACAAACCTAGTCATGATTATGTTGTGGTGCATTATATTTGTTTTTGAACACTTATGTTATAGGTAGATATGTTCTAGTTATCTTTATGCGTTGGTTATACTCAGTTCCGATGATCCATGCTGTTCGTACTTTCGTGTCATTCCTGATAGTGTCCATATATTGATTGAAACTTTATTGTGATTAAGTAGTTTTTAAATATGAATGCGCGAGAGACATTAGCAATCTAAATAAAAATAGGATATATTGTTAATGAGGAATATTTTTAACTTTGGATTCCAAAGTTCAATAGACTTTTTAGTAAATACCTATTTTGAGGAACTTAATTCTTTTATTGATGATATGAGAATAACTTTGAAAATATGTGATGATTGGATATATATGGAACTAGTGACAATATAAAGAATAATAAAGCCTTATTCACTTAGAGATTATAAATAGAAACTTGTAATAAAATATCCCTTCGTCTCAAATTATTCCAACCTATGTTGTAAAAGTAGCAAACGACTGATATTGAGACTATTGTTAAAATGAGATTTTTATATCAATAATAATTTATTTAATATCAAGGGTGTATAAAGTTTTTGTAAAAATATCTTAATCTTAAAGGAGATGGGGAAAATTTTGATCTATTGTGGCTTTGATAAATTCTAAGAAATCATTATATTTAAAGGGTCTTGAACGTGGAAGTTTAAAATTATGAAATTTTAATACAATATGCTAGTAGATTTATGATTTTGTAATCCTATCTATTTGAAGAAACATAATTAACTTATGGAATATTTTTGATAGTTAGTGAAGTGCAACCTTAAGAGAATTAATCCTTAAATGTGAAATGGTATAGTTATATAAGATTAGGACTAAAAGGTACGGTTATACAAGATTCTTATAAATAACTTGTCATGATTATTGATTAGGAACTGCCAAATAAATACAATAAAGATGTTACTTCTAACATTGCACACATATAAGTTATAAACTTTTTCCAAAATGGAATTGTGGGGATGCAATTCTTTTAAGGAGAGGAGTCTGTAACAACTCGGGCTTTCAGGTCTTATTGAATAAGTTAGAATAATTTTAAACTTGGAAGCGACGTGTAAAGAAAATACCAATTTATATTTTTTGAGAAATTTAGAAATAAGTTCATTGTCGAAAAGGTACACACACACAGATGACATATCTAGAAATCGTATTATTTTTCTATAGTATGGTTTTGGATAGTGAATTTTCATTTATAAGATGAGGATCCTCTTTGTATTAAATAAGAAGCAAACAATAGTGATGTTTGCACTTAAGTTTATTAGGCCTAGATAAGTATCCAACTCATTCTTAATTAAAATAAAATAAAAACCCTTATCGTACCCTTTCTAAAAAGCATTCTTTTCATTTTCTAATACATTTTCTATTCCAAAAAGAAAGAAAGAAATTAGGGTTCTTCCTCTTGTTAAATTTGAATGATTCAAATATTTGTTAAAGAGGAAAGAAATTGATTAATTGATTCACTCAAATCAATTAATTTGGCTGATATATGGAAGCATATTTTGAAAGAAACTAATTAATTAGTCAATCAATTAATTAGTCAATATATTTGCTCTATGAAGAAATAAATGATTAGGCATGGAGAATAAAGGAAAGATATTGAAACGAAGATTATTCCATCTATTTGTATAAAAATCAAATCATGCAATTTGGAAAGATATCTGGATAATCGGGAAATTGATTTGCTTAATCTCCAAGCAACCCTTCATTATCAAGTCTATTTAAATGTAGGAATTTCATCTTCATATGTACAAGCAAGTGTGAGAGAATCCACCATTATTCTTCCCTCTCTTTTGTACACTTTTCTTTAGTGAAATAAAAAGTTGTTGGGTCTCCGTGGACGTAGGATATTCATATCCGAACCACGTTAAATCTTCTGTGTCTCTTATTTCTGTGAGACTGCATAATTGATTTTTTTTAAGTTCCATTGGTATTTAAATAGGCAATACTAGATCCTGATCAAATAATTCGCTTCTGCTCAAATTAAAACAAATTTCACTACAGTTTGGTATCAGAGCTAGTGTTATTGTTCCTATTTGGATATTAATGGCTACTTCTAGTAAGTCTATTGGTAGATCTGGTGTCAATTATGGAGTAACACGTTTTGACGGAAATGGAGATTTTGGTACTTGGAAGATGAAGATGGAGGCTGTGTTAAAGAAGGAGAAGACTTATAAGATTGTTTCTGCGCTTGAGAAATTGAAAGGTATTAATGCAGCTGATTTGGAAGAGATGGAAGATGAAGCTCTCACAATAATTCAGTTGAGTCTTTCAGATGAAGTTCTTAGAGAATTCTCTCAGAAGAAGACGACGAAAGAACTATGGGATGCATTATCAGATGCATATCAAGACAAGTCTCTCACTAATCGGATTATTCTTCAGTAACAACTCTATTCGTTCAAGATGAAGCCTGGAGCTGATCTCATGGAGCATGTAGATGCTTTGACGACTTTGATTATGAATCTGAAGGCAGCAGAAGTTGATATTACCGATGAGGCTCAAGCTGTGATCCTCTTATGTTCCTTGCCTAAGGAGTATACTGCTTTTGTTAATTCCATGATTTATGGCCGCAGTAAAATTAGCCTGTCTGATGTAAAGGCTGGTCTTCATAATGAAGTATTAAGAGGTAGATTGGCGAGCACTAGCTTGGATAGTGATACCGAAGGCTTATCTGTTCAGAGAGGTAGAGGCCAAAGCAGGTCGAAGAAAGGTGGAGGACGGAATTCTTCACGGTCTCAGTCTAGGGGCCTAAGAATTTGACTTGTCATTATTGTAAGAAACCAGGGCACTTCATAACACAATGTCCCAAGCTTGAAGGTAGAAGAAAAGATCCAAAGCAAGCTTCAGCTTCTACAACAGAGAAATCAGATACAGAAAGTGACACCGATGTATTTACAGCTTCTGGCTCTTCTGGGAAGAGCAACTTATGGCTGATTGATTCTGGCGCATCCTATCATATGACACCTGATAGGAACTGCTTTTCCACTTACTGTGAAATTGATGGAGGAGAAGTTCTGATGGGTAATTATGCTTCTTGCCGTATGGTTGGTGTTGGTAGCATGATGATTAGGATGTTTAATGGTGTTATACGTACGATCACCGATGTTAGACATGTACCTGATTTGAGGAGAAGCTTGATTTCTGTTGGGGCATTGAGTAGACTTGGTTTGAAGATTGTAGTAGAAGGAGAGAAAATGAAGATATCAAAGGGTTCCATGATTGTTATGAGAGGTGTGAGGGCAGGAAATCTTTATCTATTAAAGGGCACTACTGTAATTGGTGAATCAGCTTCTGTTACATTTGTTGATTCGAATTCTTCCAGATTATGGCACTTACGGATGGGTCACATCGGTGAGCGCAGCATGGATGAGTTGAGAAAACGAGGATTGATTGATGGAGTTCATCATTCAAAACTTGGTTTTTGTGAAGAGTGTGTTCTTGGAAAGCAGACGAAGATTTCTTTCGGTATAGGAGAGCATAAAGCAAAAGCTGTCTTGGAGTATGTTCATACAGATGTCTGGGGTCCCTCCCCTTGTCAGTCTTTAGGAGGAGCTAGGTATTTCGTTTCATTTATAGATGATTTCTCTCGTAAAGTATGGGTATACTTTCTTCAGTCAAAGAGTGAAACCTTTGCCAAGTTTCGAAAGTGGAAATCTATGGTTGAGAAGCAGTCAGGGAAGAAATTGAAAGTTCTCCGTTCAGATAATGGCGGTGAATTTGTATCACAGGAATTCATCGATTATTGTGAGTCTGAAGGCATTAAGATGCATTACACTACACCAGGAGACCCTCAGTCTAATGGAGTTGCAGAAAGGATGAATCAGACATTATTGGAGAGAACAAGATGCCTCAGACCGACTGCTAAATTGAAGAAGGGATTTTGGACTGAAGCTTTATCTATGGCGGCTTTCCTCATCAACCGCACACCTTCTACTGCCATAGATATGAAAATCCCTGAAGAAGTATGGAAAGGAGAGCCTGTTAGCTATTCATTTCTCAGAGTGTTTGATTGCCCAGCTTGAGTAAAGGGAAGCTGGAACCTAGAGCTCGCAAGTGTATCATTCTAGGTTATAGGAGAGGAGTGAAGGGATATAGGTTGTGGTGTCCTATTAGCAAGAAGATTGTTATGAGTAGGCATGTGACTTTTGATGAGAAGGCTATGTTGAAGGTGGAGCCTTCCCCATCGGATGACAATGAGAGGACATGTGAAGAATACCAAACACAAAGCAAGTCATATGTTGATTCTTTCCATAGACGTTCAGATGGTGTTTTCGATGACACCGTGGTTGATGAGGATAATATCGATGTTGGTATAGAGAATAAAACTCAAGGTGGAGCTCATTCAGAACCTAGGCCTGTTAGACAAAGAAGAAAGCCTAAGTGGCTTGATGAGTTTGTTGGATTGAGCATCGAAGACATTAACTTCGATGATATGGCAACATATGCTTTGAATGTTGTCCATGATGAGCCCTGTGATTATAGAGAAGCTATCGCATCAGTTAACAGTTCTAGTTGGTTGGTTGCTATGGAGGAGGAGATTGAATCATTGCAGAGAAATCATACTTGGGATTTGGTGGCTCTTCCCACCGACAAGAGAGCTATTGGATGCAAGTGGATCTATAGTGTGAAAGACGGTGATAATGGTAATCTCAGATACAAGGCAAGATTAGTCGCAAAGGGGTATGTTCAGAAGAAGGGGGTAGAGTATCATGATATCTTTGCTCCAGTGGTTAGGCATACTTCTATTTGTATTCTTTTGGCATTAGTTGCTCATTATGATATGGAATTAGATCAACTAGATGTCAAAACTGCATTCTTGCACGGTGATCTGGATGAGGAGATTTATTTAAAGCAGCCGGAAGGGTTCATTGATAGTAGCAGACCAGACTATGTTTGCAAACTCAACAAATCTCTATATGGACCGAAGCAGTCTCCTAGACTATGGTATAAGAGGTTTGATAAGTTTATGCTTTCACAGGGATACTCCAGAAGTTTCAAAGACCAGTGTGTTTATTTCAGAAGATGTGATGGTGATATGATTTATTTGTTGTTATATGTTGATGATATGCTGATTGCATCTCAGAGTATGGTCAGAATTAAGGAGTTGAAAGCGGAGCTTAGTAGAGAGTTTGACATGAAGGATTTGGGAAAGGCACAGAGAATATTGGGTATGGAGATAAGCAGGGATAGGAAGCGGAGAGAGTTAAGGCTCACTCAAGTGCAGTATATCGAGAAGGTCCTCGCTCGATTTGGAATGGAGAAAGCCAAACCGGTTGGCACTCCGTTAGGCTCTCATTTTAAGTTGTCAAAAGACTTATCTCCCTCATCGGAAGAAGACAAAAGGTATATGGCTGATATACCTTATTCTAGTGCTGTTGGTAGTCTTATGTATGCGATGGTGTGCACAAGACCAGAGTTGGCCCATGTAGTGGGTGTTGTAAGTCGATATATGTCTAACCTAGGCAAAGAGCATTGGCAAGCTGTGAAGTGGATTCTTAGATATCTTCGAGGCACTTCTTCGGTGGGCTTGTTATATGGTGGAGTGGATGGTGACATCTTTCTTAGAGGATACTGTGATTCTGATTATGCTGGGGATAGAGATGCTAGGAAGTCAGTGTCGGGCTATGTTTTTACACTTGGCATAGGCTCGATTTCATGGAGATCAAAGCTGCAATCTATTGTAGCTTTATCGACTACCGAAGCAGAGTTGATATCGATTGTGGAAGCAACAAAGGAAGGATTATACTTATTTCAGTTGTTGGATGATCTTTCAATAGTGCAGCGTACAGTAGAGATATTTTCAGATAGTCAGAGTGCGATTCATCTAGTAGAGAATCAAGCTTATAGTTCACGAACGAAGCACATTGATGTTAGAGGTTTCTTTCTTATGCTTGAGGAAGAACGAAGCAAGATCAAATTGTTGAAAGTAAGTACTTCAGATAATCCTTCAGATATGATGACAAAGTCACTTCCAAAGGACAAGTTTGAGCATTGCTCAAACTTGATCAGTTTGATTCCTGTTACTTGAGCGCCATGGGGCGCTAGACCCAACAACTTCTATGTTGATTGCTTGATGATAAGGTGATGAAGAGAGATTGTTATATTTGAATCAAGGTGGAGTGTTAAATTTGAATGATTCAAATATTTGTTAAAGAGGAAAGAAATTGATTAATTGATTCACTCAAATCAATTAATTTGGCTGATATATGGAAGCATATTTTGAAGGAAACTAATTAATTAGTCAATCAATTAATTAGTCAATATATTTGTTATATGAAGAAATAAATGATTAGGCATGGAGAATAAAGGAAAGATATTGAAACGAAGATTACGCCATCTATTTGTATAAAAAACAAATCATGCAATTTGGAAAGATATCTGGATAATCGGGAAATTGATTTGCTTAATCTCCAAGCAACCCTTCATTATCAAGTCTATTTAAATGAAGGAATTTCATCTTCATATATACAAGCAAGTGTGAGAGAACCCACCATTATTCTTCCCTCTCTTTTGTACTCTTTTCTTTAGTGAAATAAAAAGTTGTTGGGTCTCCGTGGACGTAGGATATTCATATCCGAACCACGTTAAATCTTCTGTGTCTTTTATTTCTGCTACATAATTGATTTTTTTTTAAGTTCCATTGGTATTTAAATAGGCAATACTAGATTCTGATCAAATAATTCGCTTTCGCTCAAATTAAAACAAATTTCACTACACCTCTAAATACAGAACCCACCCAAATCTTCATTGTTGATCAAGATTGAGTGTAATGCTAATAGGAGGGCTTTAGCAATCTAAGCATAGATACAAAGTGAGTTTATCTCACTAGTTCTAGCCTTAGGTATATGGTTGCTACTGTTAGATGCTCATGCTTGAATTCAACGTGTATATGATCTCAAAATTTTGATTGATTCCTTGTCTAACTGCACCGTGTTTGCTGTTTACCGAAACCCATCATATGAAATCATGAAATTCATCTAATTATACATGTTTATATGCATGCATGACTGCTTATTTTGTACCTTAAATCATTAGAGAAGCTTCACAAGAAGAATGAGCGAAAACGGATCGACGGAAGGTCAACGGAGTCGCCTGGACGTCAGCCTAGGCGAACTAACCGGTGGATCGGTTGGTCAAACCAGTGCACCGGTTGCAGCCTGAATCTGACTTCCAAGCTATGTTCCGGTGTCTCCCCGATCGACCTGGAATTCTAGAAGTTGATTGCTAAATTTTATTACTGCATTTCATGTCAATTTTATTGATATTTCCGGAATTGTGATTTGTGAATTATTGAATTCATTTCGATGTTTTATATCATAGAGTTTGTTATGGATTGTGGGGGGAATTACACACTTTTGATGCACCTTTTCAACCCAGATTTACAAATGATTGATTTCTAAATCCAACAGTTTTATACAAGACTATTTATATACAAATCTATAACACACACACACACACACACATATATATATATATATATGTGTGTGTGTGTGTGTGTTTGTGTGTATTCATACAAAGAATTTTATTAATATACATACATACTACATATTTCCATATACAATGGTTTTAAAATTTTTTTGGAACAATACTTGAAAAGCTTACTTTTATATATATATATATATATATTTCCATTATAAATAAATATTTTAAAAGTTTTTTTAAAAGAGAAATATTTTCATAAAATTGCACGTTATCGATCGAATGAGAAATTGATTTAAACGGTTAAATAAAACGAGTGGTATGGAACGCTCGCGTTTATTTTACCGATTTACTCCTGGACTTGTTCGACCGAACTATCGTTACACACGAGTGGAGTTTACTATTGCATGGTAAACATTTGGGTAAATCCGTGTGGTATGAGACACATGGTCGTTATCTATTCGATTACTATATAAAAGTATTTAACACTTTTGGACGAGTTTATGACTCGTCTTTATGTTTATAGGACTTGTTTCTATTCGATGTTTATAGGTTTCGTACCTATCTTGATGTTTATAGGACTTGTTCCTATTCGATGTTTATAGGTTTCGTATCTATCTTGGAGTTCATAGATTTTATACCTATTTCGATGTTTATAGGTTCGTACCTATCTTAATGTTTATAGATTTATATATCCATCTTTGAGTTACATGCATGTAGGTGAATTTATTTCACCAATCTTGAAGTTTAGCGCCCCCTATTTATAAGATTTCTTGATTTCAATTCATGAGTTTTCTCGATTTGATGTTGTTGGATTATCACCAAATCATTTCGGAGGTTTTTGCTTTTTAGTAAGCTATTATGAGTTTTTCGTATTTGGTGATTTGAAGTTATTAATGCATGTTTGATATTTGTCGATATATGCTTATATTTGAGACCTAGATTACTTTATCTATCATTCAATTTTGCTAACACGTTTATCTTAGTCTAGACTAACCCGTTTATTATTTTTATAATACTCAGGTTTGACCGAGATGTTTCAGGTCTTTCAGCTTGAGGCTTTAGAGTAGATATCTTACTTGTTGGCTAGTAGTCCTCTTTTGTCATCCTATGTATATATTTGACATTGTGTAGTATCTTATGTTGAGATTAGACTCCTTTTATGTGTACGTATTCATTTTGAGATGTAGTACTTTATATATGGTTAGTTTACATCATGTATCTATTATTTGTCGGTTCAGACTTGTATTTATTATATTGTTGTGTTTGGCCTGATATTCTGTGATCTGTATATTATTATATGTTGTTTTGAATTTTTTAGTTTAGCCACCATCGTTTTGTTTTAAGCTTGAATTGTATACGTCGATCCCACCTAATTCAAGAAATGCATAGTATATTAATCGACGCGTCAATGCTCGCTCAATGTAAGATTCACGGATGGTCACTCCTAACTAGTCCTATTCTCTGCACTAGCGGACAATATTACTTTGTAATATTCTCTGTTAGTGTGGAGTTTGACGTGGGGCGTCATATGAAATTTTGAGGAAATCAAGGAACTAAGGATCTTGATCCTTCCATATACATACACACATCTCTCTCTGTGTATTTTAATGGAATAAATTTCAAATTCTATAAACCAAGGAAACTCATCGACATTTTACAAACAATAAATACTAATTTCGATAGGCTTAATGTGAGCAAAAATAATATAGGAAAAAGCAGCAACCGACCTCCAGAGAAGAATTTAGATCACCACCACCCTCCCCCCCTCCAAAACCCCCCTTCGAATTCTGTTAATTCTGCTATGAAATTTGTCTCTCTCCGCATAAAATCAGGGCATTCTACCTAGTTGACAGATAGTATGTTTTCAAATGCTAACTGAGAATAGCTCTGTAACTAAAAATGGAATATTTTTGTAAATGCCAAGTGAAAATAGCTTTATTGATTAAAGTAACATAATTTAGTAAATACAAAAGTAAATATGGCTTTATTAAGATTTCCAAAGATTTAAAGCAAAATTACCATCATAAAAATAATAAGAATAGGTAAATTTTAACTTCAGTTATACTAGATTTATAAAAATGATAGTTAGTAGTAGTTTTTTTCTAAGAAAAATACAAGAAAAGTTAAATGAATTAAGTAGCTTCTTATTAAACAATAGACTAAGTTAACTTTTTAATGCTATGCAAAATAGCTTGACAAAAAAACGGATTCTTGCAACTGTTGTGTAAATTAGCTTTGTAATAAAAAAGCTAATTTTCATAACGTTATGTATGTTAGCTGTACAAAAAAATGTTTTTCATGTGAGTACTTTGTTAGAAAACTATTCCCGTGCATCATTGTTTGAGTTCTAAACCAGATATATGTATACAGTATTAATTGAATTAGCAATCAAATGCACGCATAATGCTGTTTTTTAATGTGTGAAACTATATACAGTTTGCTTTCCGAACTGCTTTCTATTCTTTTAAGCTAACAGTAATCGAATAGCTATTTTTAAAATCACTTTTATTATTTGCTTTCTTTTCAATCTCAATCATCATTTTATTTCTTTTTTGAATCAATTTTAGTGAAATGACTAACTAAAATAAATCTAGTGTATATAATTTGTGGGGTCTTTGTTCTTAATCAAATTGTTATTCGTTGTTTGGATCTAATTTCTTTTAAATGTGCCTTTAAAACTAAATACTCGGTTTTTTTTTGTTACTTGAAATTATAATATTGATTAACCTTCAAATTTAATGTAAAATCATTAAATAATTTTATTGAAGCTTTCTTGTTAATTTGTGATCACTTGTCAGTCAATCCCAAATTCTAAAGTCTTAATTACCATTAAACCATTGGTCCTCCGCTAATCTTACCTAAGCTTATTTGTTTTCATCTTGAATTGGAATTATTATTTAAGTTTCAAACTTTATGTACAAATTTATTAATGTTCCACATATATGTACATTGTTTTTATAAGAAATGTATCATGTGTGTCACGGTTTGATGTATAAAGAATTTTCTTAGAAATACATAGGTTCTAGTTTCATTTGAAAATTAAGTAAAAAAACAAATAAACCGTACTTTAAGGAAATGGAAGCAACTCAAAATGACATTCTAAGTACTTTCAAATCTTCCAAGTTCTTATTACAGGAACAAAATTTATTTTATTTTTTATACATATCCACCACCATATATATAAAGCCAGGAAGCCATAAAATATAAGATATGTTGTGCTTTTCAAAGATGTACGTACAACCTAAATTTTCCCATAAAAAGTTGTAATTATCCCACCTAATTTTATTCCTTACATGACTTATAAGTCAATTAAACACCATACGTGAGCATGTACTTTTTCTGTAGGTAGTACATTCAACATTTTATAATACTTTCTAATATTTGATATAAACAAAGTAAAAATCAAGAAGAATATGGTAAAAATTTGAGTAAATAAATACTGACCTCTGATTCATTTTGTAGATCCAACTTATTAACCAAATATTTCACCAATAATCGAATTGTCATTCTTCCATCCCTACATAAAAATTTATTTATTATGAGAACAATGAAAAATATAATTTAGTTCTATTGTAACAACAAATCTAATAGTACTGTTGCATGATTAACCTAATACTAGAACGGAACGGAACAAAAAGAGAAGTTGAAAAGGAATTACTTAATCCTCAAAAAGCTCTTTGGAATTTGAGGCAAAAAAGGTTGCTTTTCTCTGCACAAATAAATAAATATAAGTTATAAATACCCTAATGTTTTTCTGTTAATTCATACAAATTCAGGGGGAGAAAAACTTAATTTGTGCCTGTATTGATTCATGTAGCAAATCATATGTTGAAAAAGAAGACTATATACATACTCTGATTATTACGAGCGATAGTTTAATTAATTTGATTTCAAAGAAGATTGAAGAAAATATTTTCTCGAGAGGGTCACTGATTCATATATAATTATAAATTAATCAAGAAAAAAATCAAAAGAAAAAATCATTTAAAGATCAAGAAGTACTCACTGATTATCCGCGGCTTTAAGACAAAACCACAATCCAACTTGTGGTCTTAATATTACTGTTGCATGATTAAGAACCCTAATCATTTCACTTCTCGATGAACATCCAAGTTGATCAAAACTACAATTTCTAACAACTGGTAATTGAACATGGTTGGACATCGAAGGCGTTTTATGAAACAAATTGAGCTCGAACAACGTTGATCTATCTCTCTTAAGTAGTGCGCTATTTGAAGTATTAAAATCACCAATGCCTAATTGTAGCCATCCCTTAAAATTAGTATTATTTTCATCTTCTTCTTTAGATGCAGTAGTGGTGGTGGTAACACTTGCAACATCTTGATCATCCAATTCTTGATCAACCATTGAATCTGAAGCAGTATTCAAGAAGTTCTCTTGGTTGAATTTGTCGAAAACCCCTCCATGATTGTTCTTTTGTCTAATCATGTAATGACGTGATCATGAATGTTATATATCAAGAAGAAGAAGATGAAGAAGATTAGAAGTGTGCTCATAAAACAATTTCTTTTGGGAGAAGGAAAGCAAAAGTGGTATTAGAAATTGCTTAAGATGAGGAGAAAGGAAAATGATTGTTTAAAGCATGTTTAGATTTACAGATAAATTACTCACACTTGATGTTGCAATATATACTGCATCCGCCAATCACACAATTTTAGAGGAGGTTTTAATAGCTAGTGTTGAGATAGAAAATGAAATGGACAAATTTGGATTTCATTCTTTTGGTGTTGATGTATTAGCAATCTTCTTTTAATATATATTCTTTTGTTTTTTTTACTGTTCCACCACATCAATTCCTCTCCTTTCTTTTGCCCCTCCCATCTTAATAAATCATACCTATTCATTTCCTATTTATTATTTAATTTATTTTCTGCTATTTAAAAAAGAGATAGAATCAATAGCCCTCTTTTATCATCATTTTGTAGTCTCAACAAACTTCCATTTAAATATGTGTTCTTTCTCTATTCTGTTACATGAACCAAATATTTAAATATAAACTTGCGTTTGATATTATGGAGCCACAAATGGTACTAAATAAAGTGGATGGTTGATCCTAGCTCTTTAAAAAATGAATGAATAATATTTTTAGTTACTTGATAAATGACTGGATAAGTATTTATTCTTTATTATAGATTTACATGAGATTAAGCAAATTATAAATGATACCTAATAATTGTTGCAGAGGGATCGAATTCAGTTTCAAACAGTTATGTATATATCAAAGATCTTAATTACCACTGAACTAACGGTTATTGTAAATTTAGCGAATACTTCTTTATTTTGAATATATAAATGAGATAATGTATGCTGATCCAAATACTAGGTGGGTTATTGTCTTGTATATATTTACTTGAAAAATATGCCTGATCTTTAGATTGTGGGGCCTAAGTATACTATGTAATTAGTTGTGTCATTAGCTTAGGTGGGTGGATAGTATATGTCTATACATGAGTACAATTTTATCCATGCAATCAACTTTAAAAAAAATAAAAAAATCCAGCAAGGTGCATGCATTATTTTTCTTTAGGCAAGTATTATTATTATTACTATTATTTTCCAAAAAATTAAGATTCATTTCTACAACATATACTACAGATCTTACATAAGGTAAAAACTTAAAATTGAAAGCACACCATTCATTCTTTACTGCTTCCTTAGTACTGATAATAATTAACATGTATCATAAGTTTCAAAAAATAAGATACATAAATAATTAATGATTTAAAACATACAATGAAAAATCTGCTAAAACCAAAGAAGGCTATTATATACACTTGTACGAGATTCAAATAGTTACATAATTAAATCTCTTGCCATTGTTTTTTTTTTCCTCACCTTTTCCCAGACAATTTAGTAGTAAATGACACTACCTTAGAAAAAAAGGAATTTACTGCCAATGATCACGGTAAGGCACTGGACTGTTGATTTTGGAAGATCTATAATTGAATTGACGGTTTTTTATTTATAGTTATTTTTTTTTTTTTTTGGTGAGTTGGAATTATCGAAACATTGAATTGTAAGATGCAATCAACTATATATTATTAGGCATACAGTCAGTTTCTTTTCTACAGTCCAAAAATTGAAAGTTTATGCAGGAACATTTTAAGATAAAAACATAAAAGCTCAATCAATGAAATTGGTACATACGGTTCATCTATTGTCATTGTAATTCAACTAGCCCCTTAATCAAAATAAAAAAGGTTCTTAAAGGAAAGAAAGAAGATGAAGTAAAATTAGCGCATGCAGACAAAACAGTTGAACACAGAAAGCACGATCACATGTGAATGTGAATGAGCGTTTGTGAATGGAGAATATATGCATGCATGACAGCATAAGTTTTTCCTTCTTTTTGTGTGTGGGGAATATCGGCAGAGGGTGTGAGAGTGGTGGCCGTGGGTCCCTGTTTTGTCTCACCCGACCCGATAAGAAACCTGTACACTTGCTCTGGTAAAAAATGAAAGCATAGTGGATCCCTAATTAAAATGATTTCATACCTGATCGAGTGGATCCATAAGTAGACATTAATTTTTGTTTCAAACCATAAGTAGGCGATATACTAGAAACCATCTTGTTTTTTTGTGAACGTTGTTGTATATATGCACTCAGTAACATTTCTTCTTTCATATCAACTGAATTTTAAACTTCTTCTTATTCAGTTCTGGATGTTGATCTATGGTTTAATTACCGTGGATCAGTATAAACTTTTCTTATATTATAACTCGAAATTCTAATTTTTTTTTTAAAATTGTTTAGATTTCAATGCATTAAAAAGTGATTTCATATGTTGTTCCATAATTTCTAAACTGAATAAAAATGTACATGGATAACCATTTTCCTGCTCCAAGTAAACAACAAAATTACGATTACCGCTTGTCTCTCTCTTTTTTTTTTTTTTTTTTTTACAACGAACTATTTGTGGAGGAGGTCGTTTATAAAATTGGACAAATGATTTCACCTTTGATTTTGGAGAAAAAGAAAGGAAAAGGAAATGGTCCTCATTTTCTGAGATCGATAATAATGAAGCGAAGTCTTGTCTGTTTCATGCTAAAATTCGTTCTGTCTCATTTGGATAGGTCCAACCAAGAGACATATATTTTACTGTACAAACTTGTACTAATATGACATGATCCCAGGTATCCAAGCGTATAATTAACATGCATATGTGTTTATATAATAGGGTCTGAATAACGTCCGTAGATAATGTCATATGAAAGCTAGCTTGCCCTCCAGATGATCCATGGTGGAGCCATGTGAAAACGAACTACGACTCGACGTAGAAGCCGTAATTAATGAATTATTGCTTTCGTTTTTTAACAAATGTTATACATCTTCCCACGAGATATATATGTATCTGTTTTGGGCCTACTCCAGGTTTTTGAAATTGACTTGTGAATTATTCGTTCCAGCTGTTATTTTACTACTACATCCAATACACACCGGAAAAAGTTGTTAATTGCAAGCAATCTTTCTCCCAGCTGATACTTCAAATACATATAAAATTTTATGAGTTGAGAATGGAGATATCAGTAAGGCTACAACTACAGAAAAGATGTAATGATGTTTAGTGAAGAGGAAATTAAATGATAAGAACAATAAATAACATAACAGAAGATGAGTTTATGTGGTATAATATAGCATGCAAGTATCTTGAAAAGTATGTATGATTGCATAGAAAAGTGGCTTGTAGAAAAATCATGATGATACACATAAAAGCATGCTAGCTAGCATGAGGAGCTCAAATCACGCATTGTCTCCCTTGGATTTCTTTATTACCCCGTGTCTATTAAAAATAATCATTATAAGTATTCTTATACCAAATATGATAAACAAGTAAGGAAACTCAATTCAGTACAGATATAAAACTCTGCGAATAGTTCCAAGTAAGTGATTGCTTGCATTGTTCTGAAGAGCAAACCCTCTACAAGTGTTTAGATTGGTCAAATCATTAGAAACACGGTCATTGCGCCTATCCTTAATTTTTCTAACCTAATTGTGAAATATTTCACTTACTGTTAGAATTTAACTAATCATAATTAATAATTGACATTAAAATTTAATTTTGAATATTTGATAATAAATGTTAATAAAAGATATATTACACAACATTTCTTCAACGCAAGGGTGTTAATTTCCCAATTTTCTATGATAAAAAACTCAATTCAAATAATGTTCCTAAAATGTATGCGGTCTGTTTTACCAAATTTTGCCAAGGGATAAAATTCAATGAAATCCGCAAATTCTAAAGACTACATAACCAATCTATACCAAAAGACTCTCAGCCGAAAGAAAACGACCAAGCAATTTGTAACATTCCGCCTTTTTGTACGTTTTGAGCAGACACATATGTCAACTCAAACCATACAGAAGGGCGGATTGTTATTGGGGTGAATAAGAAAAAACAAGCAAAAAAAAAAACAAAACAGAATCTCGCAGTGGAACGACAAAATATAATAATCAAATAACAATTTATGAAGCTGTATACAAAACATTTGATTATACTTATACAATACAAAATCAGAGTTACACATATCAAAGATAAATAAATAATGCAACGGAACAGTATGAATGCAGTGGAATAAATATAGTAAATAATAGTAGCACAAATCTTCGTCCTCCAAAAATAAGGTCTTCAAATCTTGAAATGCTCAGGCTGATCCGAGCGAATTGAAAAGACAAAACACTCGAGTCAGAACTAAAAGTTCTTATGTAAGTTAAATCAACGGTAAAAATATGA
The DNA here is from genome assembly GCA_030737815.1 of Allium fistulosum. Taxonomy (NCBI): domain Eukaryota; kingdom Viridiplantae; phylum Streptophyta; class Magnoliopsida; order Asparagales; family Amaryllidaceae; genus Allium; species Allium fistulosum. The sequence continues at coordinate 923,934,755 of CM060904.1, forward strand.
GTGTAAACGGCGTCGAAGATGTTTCCGGGGTTTGACATCTCCTATCCAGTGTCTAACGTGAGTGCAGTAACTTAAGAGATGTTCGGGATTCACATCTCCTAAGGATCCGTTAAACTATCTACTATGTAGTAAAATACACTATTATAATATGTCTACAGTAATATAAACTATTAAAATAAAGTTAAGGCGTTACATTTTCCCCTTTAACACATTTTTATTTCCCATAGTCTATACAGTACCGTAATCCCACCTGTACTGGAAGCCGTCAGAGGGCACTCCATAGGTATGGTACAAACCAAACTCGTAGAAGGCACGCTAGGGTAGATGACACGGCACAACTAGGCAATGCCAGAGTAAATATACCAATTACACTTCCAGACCGGTTGTAATGATCCAAGATTTTAGGAGTTTATTCTGAAAAATATAAATAAGTTTAAAATAATTTTTAAATAAATTTTAAAGGGGAATTGATATAGCTTGATATAGTGTATCTGTATGTGTGTACATGTGTGCACAGGAAATGCACATGAACTAAAGCTAAATCCCTGAATGACTAAGAATGAATACATGTTGATGTGTATGGAAATATTATACACATATATATAGATTAAATCCTTAAAAGTTGTATGCATAAGTAAATATATATATGGATGCTACTGAGTATTTTTGAGTGTACATGTACATGTGTGTGTCAGTACAAAATAATGTATAAATATATACAGATGGGTGTACTAATTAATTCAGTAAGACTTATATACATATATATAGATATGTTAATAAGATACTAGAGTTCAAATCAGCAAAAAATAAAATATACAAACATATTTTAAATTATAGGCAGAAAGAAAAAGAAGAAATCCTCTTATAAATAAATAAAGGAAGTACATACTATTTAAATGAAAGCTAAAAATAGAAAAATAAGATAAAACAAAGAAGTGTTTTGTATAGACATAATCAGGAAGAATATTTGATAAATAATAATATCAAGTCACACTTTTAGCATGATAGTAGACAAAAGGAAAAGTAATTTCTGGAAAAGAAAATCTTTTAAAATAACCACTTTTCTCTTCATAAAACTCAAGCCGGGGAGGGTGAGATTTTGGGTTTAAAAACTAAATGCAAACGACATGATTTCTGATGGGCAAAAATGACTTTAGCCAACACCTTAAACCCTAAGAAAAACCCTGCATAAATAGGCAGTGAGAGGAGAAACCTTCTTCTTCCCGGATAGCTCTTGAGAAAAGTATATAGATATTATATAAATATAATACAAGTAAAGAAAAGGGTTAAAGGCAGAAGCTTACCAGACAACTAGGAAGTAAAAGAGAGCTAGGTGAGAAAACTCACTCAAAATCTAAGGCAATAAGTCCTAATGTAGGCAGCCAGTTATAAGTTAATTTTCTTGAAAATGAATTTTCATATATGATTGTCTATCTGTGATTTTAGAGCTGAAAATGTTTTGATCCTTTTGGGTGTTCTGTTTGTTTTATTATATGAAAGTCTTAAGTATTATTGGTATATATGTATGTGTTCTATAAACCCAGATCTCTGATATGTTAATGTTTAGAAACACAAGTAGATACCCAGAAAATAAAATGTTGAATATAGGCAAGTAGTATTGGTTTTGGCTCAATTCAGAAAAATGTAAACATGTTGAGCTACAATATACTTATGTATAAGTGCTGAGGCTTGAGACTAAAAGGAATTAGGGGTGCAATAGGGTTGCCTATGTGCTGATGCTCCTGATTCAATGAAAATGTATAATATTCATACACATAGCAAATGAATTTTGTGATTCAGTGAAACTTGGCCATTCTAAGTTTAACTCAAGCACAAATGTTTGCAAAAGGAGAAACTCTCTCAAAAGCCATAAGCCAATGTTAGTTGCCTATACCCCTTTTAAAATACCAGAAAATATACATATACATATAGAATCTCATTTAAATAGACAACAATGTTTGCTTGTCTGTTTGTCTCTGTTTGGTTATGAATAATATGAGATATCATGACATGGATGTTTATGTTAGTGAAATGAATCACTGAATGGTTTTAGTCATGAAAAATCAAAAGAGTATTTATTAACTTAAACCTGATTAGGAAATGGGGGTCAAGAACACTGCAGGAATGACTTGTTTTCTTGAGTAATACAAGTTGACACATGGCTTGTTTAAGTCTTGAGATCTTTGTGTAATGGAGTGAATTAGTCCATTACAGTGTGTCCATTGATTCAATTAATTGCAGATGAGACCATGATAGATAAATATATCAATGTAATAGAATTTGGTATAAAGAGGAACTAGAGTTTTATTGGAATGAAATCTGGATAGTGAATAGATGATTTAATTCATTTTGGGTGATTTCCTTGTGTGGATGGATGTTTATTTGATTCATGATTGAATTATATGAATGTATGAATGTACCATGCCTTCTTGAGGTTTCTGTAAAGGCAGACTTAAGTGTGCACCTGCACACTGACACAGAACATGCACACATGAATTACTTGTTTTCTAAAGGCAGAGTTATACACATATATTCATGTTTTAACTTTTACTTGATTTACAAATTGCTTTAGTGGATTTTCTCATACCAGACATGTGTCTGACCCTAGTGTGCTAATGGCATATGGGGTGTCTCATTTAATATGGGGCAGCTTCAAATGCATTTTCAGGGTCTGCAGCAACTAAGTAGGAGTAGGAGCAAGGCTTTGAGAAGAAGATTATAACATGCTAACCTTAGTTAGATAAGAGCATAAATGATGAAATCTGCATGTATTGATAATTTAAATTGCTACCTGTATTAAGTGTTGAATATTGGATGGATATTTTGCTAAGTATTTTGCTAAGAGATTGACTTGTAACTGGAATTTAAAAATCTGGATATTATCTGATATGTTGAAGAAGTTAATCTAAATCTTGTAAGTGATGAGCAAGAATACTATGATAAAGTTGGATGGTTACATTTTATAAATGTATTAGTCAATCTTGAGTCTTTAAAAAGGGTTTAAGTTTTGGGAAATCTGGATAGTTGAATCTCAGAAAAATTAAATGCCTTTATTTTTCTACCATGGCAGATGTATACAAAAGATAATAAGCATAGGGAGAATGCATTTTATATGTCTGTAATGTTTCCATAATTCAACTTGTTTTATACAAATGTTTTATGCCTTATTTTTAATAAAGGAAAGGGTCTGTAATATAGGAGTTGAAAGCAAGGTCCAAATTGGTACATATGTATATAGGTATACCCATGTAAATATGTTTGGTTCAGAGTTTAGCATACCAGTTATTATTGTATTTTAACATGAACTTGAATTTCTCTTTATTAAGACTTTGATCAAAAATGTATTTTAAGACCATATGGGTCATACCAGAACAAAGAGACTGGTTGAACCATGTTTTTATGGGTACCCATAGTTATGTGAACTCACTCATGTTAGCATCTCATTATCTTAGCACCATGTCATCAAAGAATTAAGCTTTTGAAATATGATATCTCACTCAAAAATATTCCAGAAAATTAGTTAGTACTCTAAACAGATTTTATAAGAAAATCAAACATAGATAATGATAGAAGCTTATATCATTTTCCAGAGCAAAAACACAACACCATTAATTTATAGATAACCATAACACAATTATCTGGTTTCTAGGAATTATACTCCATAGAGAATTTTAGCAAAGAATCAGGAGTTTAAAATATATATATATATATGTATATATATATGTATATATATATGTGTATATATATATATGTATATATTGATACAAGTATGGATGGAGTTTTATTGTATATATTGATTTGAACTATGTGTGGATTGATTAATCTTAATCAATCAAATTATCCTCTTGTTTTCCAGAACTCTGATGCAAACAAGAGAGGCACATGCATCATCACATGTATGTGCATATCCTGATGTATATACTGATATATTTATATTGGTTAAGATTTTGATCCTGGATATATGTTGTTTGATAGAAAAAAAATGACTCTAGGCTTCAGAAATATGTATATGTATATCTTATATATATATCTCTATGTAAAAAAAAATCCTTACAAATTAAGGTATAAAAGAGAGGGTCATTTCACCGGTGGTAACGCATAGCAGCTACTACCGCCCACTTCAGAACAAACTCCCGAATCAAAAAAAAAAAATCGACGGTGGCTACCAAATAAATCGCAAAGTCAGAATATAGTATCGATGGAATGTTCCCGATCGGAGAAATGACCTCACTTAGCCCATCAATTGCTCCTGTTTTAGCCACCTTAAGCTAACTCATGAGAGTCAGGTCCACGTATATACCTTTAGGATCGTCGCCACCATCCTACTTCATTCTGGAATTTCCACCGCGTACACAGTTGCCAAAGTAGTTTTCGGTATCGACAGAGAGTATGCCCATATCCGATTCCGGTCTCTTTAACAACCAATCGCTTATTAAAAACCGGATGGTTCTTTTACATTTCCAAAATCATTTCATAATTGATATCAAAATATCATATTCAATTCAAATCATATCATTTTCGAAATCATTACTTACTTCCGAAATTACATCATATTGAAATCATAGTTCGAAATTATATTTCCTTTCAAAAGTCGTGTTTCCAAAACAGGTTAAACTCTCATTTCAAAATATCATATTAAACCAAATATGTTATTTAATTCCCAACTTAGGTTATAATGTCGCTTAACCACATTCACTTTAAAAATCAAGGATTCGAATATAAACCCATCCATTTTACTTAGTTTGGAATTTAGAAGAAAATAGTTTTAATAGTTATAAATAGTTAATATAGATTTAAAATAGATTAAATAAAATTAGAATAGTCTAAATAGCTTTAAAATAGATTAATTAGGTTTAAAATAAGTTAAATGGGTTAATTAGTTTAAAGGTTTGAAATCTTAATAATTAAAGTCATTTAAAATAATATATTTTTAAAACAGTTTATATTAAATATATGAATTTGAAATTTATATCAATTTAAACTATTTATTTCATTTCAACACATTTGGACCATTTCAATATCCCAAAACCCAATTTCAAATTTTTTCGATTCAGAATTCTAAATAAATATTAAATTCAATATCGCTTAAATCCATGTTAAAACATCGATTTAATTACTCCAATTTCAATATATTTCAAAGTTATATTCCAACGATTTTAATAACTCAATTTCGATAAACTTCACTTATATTTCAAATTCACTATAAAATTTCAATTTTATTCCTTTAACAAATCTTTCAAAACAATTTGATTTTAATATAAAACTCGAAATTCGATAAAAAAATTCGATTTATATTACCCAAATTTTATTTCAAAAATATCATTTAACTCAAAGCAAAATTTAAGGATTCAAAATCATTTAAATTTAACCAATCCGGTATCCGTATATAATTCTCTACCCTAGGGTCAAGTGATACGGATATTTATCATTTCAATCCGCGATTTACAATGTTACGGTTATATATCATTTCAACCCGCAATCCCAAAATAATAATAAAATCCATAAAATCGTTCGAGTCTATCATTTTAACCCATAACGATTTTTCCTTAATCTATTGATCATTCGGGTATGTATCATTTCAACCCATAGTGAACTTGCAGTTTATAACGATATAAAATAAACATCCATTCATCCAATATCAACAATCAACATCCATTACAAACATCATCCAAATCAATCAATAAATATCAATATAGAACTGATAATCAATAACAGGTATTTAACTGGCAATTTATATTCAATAATAATTAAATAACGATTTAATTCAAATAAATTCAAAATTAACTGAGATGATGATTTAAAATATACCAAACAGTCATAAATAAATTTCTAATCACATCATAAATTTAATTTAACAAACATAAGAAATTTTAGAAGTCGTGAGTGGGTTAAAACACTCGCCTTTTGAATTTAAATTGAATTTAAATCTGAAATAAGCCCAAAATTTGAACGGTCTCAGAATTCGTCCAAACTAGCGTCAAAATGTCCGAAATCTAAATACGATCCCAGCGGAACGAACCGCGCGTGAATTGGACCTCGTACGTGAAAGTTATGCACGGTAGAACGATTTAAATTTGAGAAAAAAAAGAAGCACCACTAACCTACGACACGTCACCCTCTCTGCCCAGGAATCACGCATGATCCGTTCCAGGTTTCAACTCGAAACCCTAGCCACCTCCATCTCGCAAAGATCGCCGCCGCCTCGCCTGCCGATGACTCATCCATGCTCGCCATTGCAACACCCTAGGTAGGCCGACCCCACCCCCTCCACGCGCACGTCTCCGGTGTCCAGAATCACCCTCCGCAAATTTTAACACCCAAATCGAATACTACGCGATGATCTGACCATCATCCAACGACATGACCACCATAGATGCGTTGCGTGAGGCACTCTCTACCCAACGGTACCTATGATTTGACGATCCATCGACGTTGATCGGAACCCTATGGACGGCCGGGAATAGTTCATCAATTTCTGGACAGACAAATGTTCAGATTGGGAAATGAATTACAGATCTGAGATGCGCTCGTCGAGTGCTTCAAATCGATATATAATTCGATATAGTTTGTGGAGCTTGAAATTTTTGATTTGGTTTTGATTTTGAATTTGCAATTGGGAATTAGGATTTGTCTGCCATTGGAAAGAGAGGAATAAATGAAATTGTACGTATAGACAAACTGAGTTGAGGAACACTAGGGTTTATAACATGTTATTTATAGACAAAGCTGAAAATAAAATGGATGGACAAGATTTGGTTTGAATTGGAACGATAAACGACCCGAAAAGCCCGTTCTGACTCCGGAACGAAAATGGGTCAACCCATATATCAAAATAGATGTTTTCATAAATTTTAAAAACAATGGAACTGGTTTCAAGCCCAAATTCCATCGTATGAAGAAGTTATGATCAAATCAGCTTATTTCAAATTGATTTCAATTGATTTCAATTAAATTGATTTCTAGGCGTTTCGAGCCCGTACGATCAAACGACAAGTCCGATCGTTATGAAACTTGAAATCCTATAATAATTCACCGTTACGGATCCGATGAAACTAGTTTCGTCGAAATCCGAGTCAGTGGCCAAAATGGCTATTTTCACATAAATTAAATAAATTAATAATTAATTAAATCACTTTTTTATTTCCAAATTTAATTATTTACAAATTTTATCAATTTGGATTACTTGGTAAATTAAGAATTCTTTAAACAAATCTCAATATCAATTTACCATTGAATATTTCACAATTTACCGTATTTAATTTCAATTTCAATAAATTCAGAAATTATAAATTAAATTTTCAATAATTCCATTTATTATTTTTTTTAAACCTTTTTATTCAAGTCTTTATTACAATAAGGATATAACTAACATTGGTTTACCTCTTAGTACATTAATAATTCCCAATTTCATCTTAATTTCCATTTACGTAATATTCAAATATTTAATTTCATTTAACTGCAATTAATCCAATTATAAAAATTTAAATTCCAATAAATTAATAAACCTTGATTTCCATTCTTTTTATTCAACCAATTATCATAATATGAATAAAATTAACATTATTTCCAAATATTAACTAAATTTACATTAACATATATTTAATTACATTTATTGAAATTTATTTCCAATTTAAATTAACAAGCTAAATAGATAGGTAACATACAATAGTTTGCCACAGTTAACCTTTAGTCACATTAATAAGCTTTTATTACTTACAAATCAATGTTACCATTTAGTTTCATAATACTAATTTCATTCAATTTCCATTAACTATCTATTATTTCCTTGGTTAATCCAATATTTCATTCATTCACTTATATTCAATTTATAACCAAGTATAGCATTTTTATTATTTCAATTAATTGGAATTTCATTCAATTTATCAAAAATTTACTTTAATTAACATTGTTACATTTCATTTTAGTATTCATTTCATTATTACATTACAACTTTTTATTTCTTCCAATATTAAATAACAAGATTCATTAAATTAACAAATTAAATTATCGAAAATTTACGGGTTGTTACACAATTAGCCCCGAAACCTAATAACGATCATAGAGCCTAAAATCCAAAAGGGTTAATGTAACATTCCCCATTCCGAGGCTCAAAACTAGCCGCTATGGATGCTGCAGTTATCATAGTTATTAATTCTCGATGACAAAATGTAGCTATGTCAATCATATCAATAATCAGAAGCACATGAGTATGAAAATAATAATTCTAACACAGTTTAATAATAAGTTTTCACATTTCATTTCACAAATGATATTCCATATTCATTACATAATCTCATTCATAATCGCACGTTCAGAGAAAATATAATTATTACAAAATACTCCAAGAACGATATATCAAGACGTCCCCTTAGTTGATCAGAGTCGGATACTTGACAATTATATAATTTTGTCATTACATCCAAATAAAAAAAAAACCAAACTACACAAGAGATATAGATAAAGCTCCTAATAGCTAGATTGCCTCATGCACGTCTCTGGAAGCTTATTCATCTAACTGGAACCTGAAAGCCCTTACTCTCGATCTACTCAGATGAGTATCAGAGAGTTTAAAGGGAAAAACAAAAACTTCGGGTCAGACAACAGTCTGGTGTAAATAATAACATACCATCATGAACTAAATATATATCTAGTGAGACCACGCCGCTAAGCGGAACGATTTTGCTCCTCACTAATATCTTATCAAAACATAACAACCATATACTGTGCTTCTGCAACCATAATGGTTAGCTCATGGATGCAATACATACTAGATTACCCATCATAATTCATTAGATTATTCATCTTAATTTCCAATGATACACGTCATAATTTAAACCGACTATCTGTCTTATTTTATTCTGACTACCCGTCTTATAATTATGTGGACTACCTATCTCACATGTAAACATATTTAGAATTATGTGGACTATCCATCTCATATGGTTATTCATTTAAAATTTTGCGGACTATCCATCACGCATATTCCATTTCACTTAAAATGATGTAGACTATCCATCACATATTCCATAGTTTTCCTATGATGACTATGAACCCTTCATTATTCTCATAGAGACTATCCATCTCTAGCATAATGTAGACTATCCATCTCACATCCTATAGTTTTCCTAGGATGATTGTGAACCCATCACTTAGCCTTTTAACTCATGTTACCCACATGTCTCTATTTAATCCGTGTTACCCACATGTTTCTCTTTTAATTATGCTACCCACATGGTTAACCCATATCTATTGGTGTCCCCAATTGGGTTCTTTCCCCTTATAATTTAACATTTCAAAGTGACATACATTGGTATCCCCTAATGTTCCATGTCGAAGTCTATACTCATTGGTATCCGCAATGATAGTGCCGGAATCATAATTTAAATTAACATTGGTATCCTCAAGAATTTAAAGTCAAACATATGGCATATGGCACTTCGCCATTCATTACTTTAGTATAGAACAACATCGATGTTCAAATTTTAAAATGACATTGGTATCCCCAAGGACATCGTCGCTATAGAAAACATAGGCTCTCCACCTTAAATGAAGATAAGTGACATTCATGTCGCGCTATGCCTCATCGACCTCTACCCAAGGTAAAACCAAACTTAAATCCTTTTAAGTATAAAATCATGTCGAAGATGACGAAGTCGACTTTCATAAATTATAGGCTATCCACCTATTTAAAACAAAGCTTTCACTTTTATAGTTATATGGTTATCTACCGAAGACAAAGGGTCTTCGACCCTCTTAAAACATAGACCTCTTCGCCCCTCATGAAAACAGTTTTGGTTAACATAAATGCAACCCTCTTCGGCATTTAAAAGACGAAGTGCGATGTCGTGGCTAAGGGCATCGACACCATCGACCCTAAGACCCCCGTCGATGTTATAAAACCTTTATATATTTGAATCACTTCGGCTATTATACCTCTTCGCTTATAAGGTCGAATCAATAAAAGTGGCATCACTACCCTAGCCTTGAAATCAACATAGTGATTAGGTGCGACATCACTTAAAACACTGGTAAAGATATGCGACGTCATCGACATTGACTATTAAAGCTTTTAAAATGCTTAAATGGACTACGAAGACGTCATGCCACCGCTTATCTACTGCAACCATTGTCCACTTCGATGTCGAAGAAGCCGCTCCATAGATACTTAAGTATATATCACGCGCTTCATCCTTCATCAACGTCGACCTTTATAGAAGCGGCATCCCATTAGGCTCGAAGAGGTGCGTGCGGCATGGAATCAATCATAATTAATACGAAAACTAATTTATTTCTATTAAAAGCAAATACTTTTCACCAATTCTTACACTTTGTCAAATTTCTATTGGTTGAAAAAATCTCCTTACCCAAAACTTTTTATAAATCTGCTACCCTATAATTTCAAGTTCCAAAACATATTTAATATAATTAATTAATATCCTTAGTTAATTAATTCTTTTACATGCTTATCTAGCATGATAAATTTATAATAAATTAAAATCACTTGGAAAAATCATAAAAATTCACAAAAATTAGAGAATGTCCTTCTCTTTAACATATAAAAATTTTGGACCCAAAACCATATTTAATTATCTTAAACAATTAAAACCCAAAATCAAGCAATTTCCTCCTTAGGAAATTCATAAAATCTTCAATTAAATTCAAAAAATTATAAACTAAAAACCCATCTCCAAAATGTTATTTTATACATCATACCAGAAATTTGTATTTTGGAGACTAAAAACTTAGGTTTTACCCTTAAAACCCTTCCAAATAATTTCATAAAAATCCCTTAAATAATTATTCTACCTAAACAATGATTATTCAACCAAAACTTAGCAAAACAAATAATATAAGTTCGAGTACTATCCATAATCGAACCCTAAAATAAGTAAAAGTGATGGATCTTACATTATTCACCTTGATTTGATAATGGAGTCGAGATTTGTTTTGTGCTTTAGTTTCCCTAGCTTAGCTTGAACTTCCCCTAAATCTCATGCTTCCTTCTCCCTTTGGAATGGCTGGCCTCTTTTAAGTTTTATTTTGATTGTTTTGTGATGAGTGATAAAAATGAGAATGAATATGAGGGGAAAGGGTTTAAGACAAATGGTTTGGTCTATTCCTAAATTGCCCCTCTCATTCATTCCCTTATATGTTTACTCCTTAAACAATTTTACTTAGTTAATTAAGGCACGACCTTATTAATTACCCAAATATCATTTTCCTTAATTATTTTTGTATTATTCTATTTAATCTATCCAATTAAATATTCTGAATAAAGTTAAAAAAAAATTAAGGGTGTTACAGCTAAGATAACATAACTATTTCTTCAAGTTATTTTCGTTTATGGGCAAAAACCGAAAGTTCAACCCACCATAATGACCCAAAGCCAAAAACATTTTAGAAGGCAAACAAGATCGATAACTAAAAGAGTCTAAACATGCATCGATAGCTCATATAGCCCAAAGCTGATCCAAACACGTTAAGCGCATAAAGCTATGTATGGAATGCTATGTTAGCAATCCACATCATATTACAAGTAAAATGGATATCCACACGTGTATAAATCTTAGCCCTATAAGCAAAACGAATCAATAATCCATAGGAAAAGCTACACCAATGACAAAGCATCAAGATCTCTATAAATAGGTGAAGATCACAATGCAAGAAGGATTTTTTACAGTGTCATAATTCACAGGGTCGGCCCCAGGGCAAGGCAACCAGGACGGCCGCCTGGGGCAACACGGCGGAGGGGGGCAACATTTTCAATATCCATGTTTATAGACAGTCTATTGATATCAGTGAAAGGGCAAAATATTTAATGAGATTAGTTGGTCCAGTGGTTTGTTGTTTCCTTTCCAGCCAGAGAACCCGAGTTCGAGCATGTCTTCTTGCAACTTTTATTTTTTGTTCCCCTTCTATCCTCTGTTTTCCTAGGGCAACTGAAGGTGTAGGGCCGGCCCTGATAATTCACATAGTAAAAAAGGTATTTTCCTATATTATAGCTCACTGTAAAACTTACTAATGATGGACATTACTGAATCAGCATTATAATAGCCTTCCAGCTTCGATATGGAACTCTAAAGATGGAAAAGACAATATAGACGTAGAGATTTAGCCCAAAAAGTATAAATCTTGATGTCTACTTTTTGCACTTTTAAAATTCAACATTATTTTTTAAACTTATCCTAGCTTATTTAGATCCCTACTCCTCTTGGTTTTAACTCTTAAAGTTCAACCAAATATTCAGTATTTATTTAAAGCCTTCAGTAAGGAGCCTACCGAAACCTCCATAAATAAAACAACAAAATGAAGCTAGCCCTTCGGTTTTTGGGTGTTGGTGTTACGAAAAATACCACCAACATTTTTGACGCTAAAAGGAGGGCTTTCCCTCTCTGTTTCCTTACCCAGAAAATCATCTACAACAACTAGCTATAAATAGTTACAGTAGTGAAAGTGACAAAAACTTCATCTCAGAAATAACTCTTAATCTTCAGATTCAGCTCATAAATGAAGAAAACAAAGAACTCTTCGAAACTCTTATTTTGGAAAAGGAGAAAGCCGAAGAGTACGACCATGTCTATGATTTTCAAACTTATTATATAAGAAAGCTCTGGGATATCTTCAGGAATCACTATAGGAATCCGCTCAACTTAGAAAAATTGTCAAGGCCATGAATGATGAAATAAGAGACTAAGTGTTAAGTTGATGGCATATGTAGATCAAACCTAAAATGCCAAAAGACCTCTTCTTGCAACTCGATCCAACGAACCTCGAAAGAAACTGAAAAATGATAGAGTCCTCACTTCGGTTAATGAAACTTTTGTCCCAAATCTTTTGGAAAACCCACGATAAGATCCCTTACCCAAATTATCCCCATCGAAAAGGGAAAGCCCGAGGAGTGATAAGTAATGCATCTATCACCATATGAATGAGCATAGGATAAACAACTGTCAAAAGCTTACATACGCTATTAATAGAATGATTCAAAAGGGGGAACTTTCAAATTTTATTAAGAAATAGTTTTGATATTACGTTTTAATGCATCATTTAACTTTGTCCCTTATCTCCTTTTTCAGGAAAAGTAATGTAATTGGACTCACTTCCTTCCGATTAATACAATTATCACTTCTAAATTCAATATTTCGGGAGAAAACAAGGGGGCAAGTTATTAAGTCTTTCAGAAGCCTTCATACTTTCAGAACTTTAGAAAATAGTAATTAGATTTCATCATTTTCAATCTCCTTCGGATTTCATACTAATTCTCTCATAGGCTTTTGCTATTCTTGGATTTTCTATATATTCTCTTCAGCAAATTCCCTTTTAGCCAAGATGAAACATAGGGCACGCTTATTAGATTTCTTATTGGAATTTCCAAGATTTCTCTCGTGATTCTTGGATTCCACATCCATAGCCTTTGGCAATTGGCCTTTCTATTAGGTTAATATCGAGGGCAGTTCTTAAATTTCATATTTTTTTATTTTAAACTAAACAAGCATTGTCTTTCCTAACCCCATTATTTTTTATTTTTAGTTAGCAATGGGCATTGTTTCATGCAAATATTTTAAAAAAACTCTTGTAAAATGGGAGCTTGGATCTTGTTTACAAGTCGTAGACCAAAATGGCTAAACCCGAAAACGTTTCTAGAAGCAAATGTTTTTGAAAAAAAATAATATTATTCAAAAGTACTGCCTTATTGAACTTAAAAAAAAAAGCCGAAATATAACTTCTCCATCGAATAAATATTTCTTTGAAAAATTAAAAAAATTTCTCATTTTGGTGCAGCGTGGTAATTGTAATACTCCATAAAAGTTAATAGGAAACTAATAAATTAATAAAGCTAAAAATGAAAATTTTGAAGATGTAGGAATTTGGCCACGAAAGTTGTGTCATTGCATTTATGGCGATTTTTTGATCATTTTTCATGTCTAAAGTTTTGAAAAAGGTGCTCAAATGAAAAGGTCATTGACATTTGACATTTTTGAATTTAAAATAATTCAAGTGTAATTCAAGTTCAAAATGTCATTAAAATTAAAATAAATTCAAAAATTAACAGTTATTAGGTACTTGGGGTTTAAGTAAATGTTAAAAGAAAACAATAATGTTAAATATTAATTAAGGAATTAATTAAAAACAATTAAAATGGCAGGAAAACCATCCCAAATATAAGCTACTGGTCGACCGCTTTCCTTGGGCTAGTCGACCGCTAGCGGACCACCGCTTAGAGAAGGATAGTCGATTGGTATAATGGTGGCGGCTAGGGCTATCTTAGCCAAGGAATAACCTAGATTTTATTATTTTAAATCGACTTATATCTGATAGTTCTGGTGACTTCTAACTACTGTAAATAAGGGCTTAGTCCACCTCGCTTTTAGTCACAAAATTTGGAAATGTAGTGGAGCTCTTCAGTTTCTTTCTTCTACACCATTCAAAAATTTCTTAAGGTCTTCAGGTAAAGGATTTCAGATATTAATATTCAACTTAAATTCTATTCTCCTTCAATCTCTGAAATTCTAAATCTAATTAATATACAATCCACTGTTGTATATTTGGAAAGGAAGAGATCCGGAAAGTGATTAAATAGCAGGCATGTTCAAATCCAAAGGAGGAAGCTGGGAATATTTATGAGTGGAAATCTTAGTTTTTCTTAGTTTAGTAATTGTATAATATAGGTTGGATTTGATATATGCATTGGGAAATTTTGGTTTATGAAAAATTCAAATTTAAACCCCCAAAATTCTTCCAAAGCGAAATGTCAATTCTTATGTTATAGGAATCTCAATTATTCTATATTAAAATAGTAGAATTTGTATATTATTGCAATTTTAATATTTTACATTTGATTCAACTTCTCACTTTGCTATTTTAATGTTTTAAAAAGGAAATAAATTAGGAAATGGTGTACAAAGTACGGATTCTCTTATTAGTAGTGTAACGATCCGCATTTTTTCGATAACTAAAATTTTGAACTAAATAAGATTTTTGTAATTTAATATTGGAAGAAATTAAATTTTTTTGTTTATTAATAAGAAATGACTAGAATGTAATGTTAAAAATGTTAATTCAAGACAATTGATAACTACTTTAATGTATGTCCAATTAATTGAAATGATTGCAAAGTTAAAATTGGTTATAGGTTGTAAATAAAGAAATAGGGTTTAATAATGTAAATTTAATATAATAAACGACTAATTGAATGAAATATCAAACAATTATAATAAATTGTAAAATTACATTGGTTAGAAATTATAAATAAGAAGATAAATCAATGTGAAGTTATTTGTTTTGTTAGTTAACAATAAACTTGGAAATGTGTTTGAATTGGCAAATTGTAACAATGGTTAATTAATCCATTGAAATTTAATTAGTTATAAATGGTAAATGAGGGAATACATTAAATGTTATAATTAATTGGTGAAATAATATATAATTCATTGTAATTGGGAAAAATCAGGGTGGTGTAAGTAGTTATAACATTTATTTGAAGATAAAAAACTTATAAGTGTGATTAAAGTAGGAAAAGGTGACAAATTGTTATATGTTACCTATTTAATCAATCTGTTGAATTTAATTTGGAATAAATTGCGACTAAATGTAATTAAATATTATGCTAATGTATATTAAGATGAAATTGGAAAATATTAATGTAATAAGATATAAACCAATGCTAACTATGCCCATAGGGTAATGATTGATTGTAATAATAGATGTTAATATAAGAATGGAATAATTTAAGAAATAAATGTTGGAATATGAAATGAACAGTAAATAGTTGTGGTATAATGAGAATTCATTTGAAATCTAATATTGAATATAATCTGCAATAATAGTGTTAGAATCCTTTAATTGAAAAGAAATGACAAGTGCATTGTAATTAATAATTTCCACATAAGAACTTACATTTTAAATTAAATTAAGATAAAGATTTTAATGAAATTTAAGCTTTGACTTGAAAAGAATAAATTGTATGTTTTCTTCTAACTGGAATAACAAATGTTCAATTTGAATAAAGGATGAAGTGAATGTTTTAATGAAAGAATAACATAATTTGTTATTTGAAATGCATCTTGGAGAAGTTGATTTTCAATAAGATAAAAACATTTACTTTGTAAATAGTGTGTAAATTTTGTTGTATATGAAATTTTATAAAACATGTTTGAATTGGTATAAATGAAAAGAAAATAGTGTTTGTAATTAGAATTTGTTGAAATTAGTAATGAAATGAATTGGCATTAGATTAATTGAAATGTTTTCAATTGAAAGGAAACATAAATGAAATTGTAATGAATGAGTGAATATAGAAACTTGCATTTTGTGTCAATATGGAATGAATATTTTAATTAAGATAATTGCATGTTTTAAGATGTATAAAAATAAACTTTCAATTTGAATAAGTATGATTTTGGAAAAAAAATTGAATTTTAGGATAACACACACACACACATTAATATCCAAATTTCTAAATATATCAAAGGGTTCATGGTTGTGTAAATTTTGTGGAATCAATTAGAGTTACCTTTAATTAACAATTGTACAGTAATTACACATGTTCACGTATATTTATTTTTCCATTTCATATATGGTTAAAACTTGTAAATTTGTTGCATTAATGTGACCGTTACAGTAATAAAAAAAGTAAAGTAAATCATTTTATAATGCATAGATAAATATATATTCATTAATTAATAAAATTGGTTTGAGTAACATAAATAAATGAATAGATTAATTGATTGATTGATTGTTAATTGATTGATTGCGCTAATGGAGTGTGCACATATATTAATGTAAAACGAATGTTTTAATAAAGAATTAAATGATAAATATGTGTATATTTGGGTTTGTTGAAGTGAATTAATAGGAGTAAGTTTTGGAATTTGAATCCCAAAGGTTTGTTTATAGTATATAAGTGGTCCCTTCATTTACTTTGCATTTATTATCACATCCACATTCTCTTTCTTTTCATTTTCAAGTTCTCCGTGTAGGTTTCATTTGAGTATCCATTTAATTATTAGACTACTCGTTCGTTTCTTATTAATTAATAATTGCCTCATTCTTTTCAATTGTTTCTCATTTGTTCGTTTGCTCCTTTCAAGTGTTTTACCTGCAGTTTTTTCCCTTTTTCTTTTTCCATTTTTAATGTGAACATCCAAATTAATTTTCATGCCATCTAATTAGCATTTACTATTCTCCATTTCTGAAGTTTATTTCGTTTATGTGTTATTAGTTCTTGTAGTTTCCTTTCATTAGCAACTCTTTCTTTTGAAGCTTCATATTAAAGAACGGAAGATTTATTTTTATCTTTATTCATATATTTATTTCTTTACTTTACCTCTTTCAATACTACCATTTTAAGGCTGTTCATATTCTTACTTTATTTCAATTACTAGTTTGTTTACATATACTTTATTAGCTTTTCATTTGTTTCCATCTTCATCCCTGTATCCCCATTTCATTTTTCAAATCTCATCTTCTGTAGCTTCATTCCTCCAAACAAACTTTCATCTCATTTCTCTCTCTCTCTCTCTCTCTCTTCATTTCTTTTCTTCCTCAAATCTCCTTCTTCGTTTTTTCCTTTCAAAGCTTCCCTTTTCTTATTCTTATTCTTCAAATCTTCTTCCTCTTTTTCAAAGCTTCCTTTTCTTTTTCAATTCTTCATCTTCTTTAAATTTTCTTCTTCTTTAACAAACATTCTTCCTTTTCCAAATCATTTTCTTCAAATCCAGATCTATACAAACTTCTCTGTCTCTTCCAAAACTTTCTATAAAAAATAGAAGATTAAGACAGCAAGGAAACAAATCAAAAGGAGGAAGTAGTAGTGGATCAAAATCCAACTAGAAAAGGGAAATCCATAAAGTGAGTGTTTTAACCCACTCACAACTACTAAATTATCTTATGTTAGTTAAATTGAATTTATGATGTGATTTTGAATTGATTGGTTGATGTTTGGTATATTTAAATTATCATTCTAGGTAAATTTAACATTTATTGCATTTAATCATCATTTAATTTAATATTGAATTTAATTGTCAATTTAATACCCGTTAATGATAATCAGTTATCTATTGATGTTTATTGGTTGATTTGGGTGATGATTGTGATGTATGTTTAATTGTTGATATTGGATGATTTGATGTTATATTTATATTGTTATAACACTGCAAGTTCCCTTAGTTATTGTTAGAAAATCCCTATGGGTTGAAATGATACATACCCGAACGCTCATATAGAATAGGAGAAAATCGTTATGGGTTGAAATGATAAACCCAAGCAATTTTCATTGATTTGGAATTTGGGATTGCGGGCTGAAATAATATATACCCATAAATTTAAATTTTTACGGATTGAAATGATAAATATCCGTATCACTTGACCATAAGGTAGTAAATTATATACGGACACTGGATTGGTTAAATTAAACGATTTAAAACCCTTAAATCTTGAATTAGATTAAATGATATTTTGAAGGAAATTGATTTATATAAATTGAATTACTTTGAAAATCCAAGTTTGAAGGTTGGAATTGGAAATTGGTTTAAATCGAAATTCTAAAGTATTTTAATCTATTTTAAATCTATTTAAAGTATTTTAACCCATTTTAATCTATTTTAAATCTATTTAATCTATTTTAAATTATATTAATCTATTTTAATCTATTTTAAACTATATTAGACTATTTTAATCTATTTTAAAATTATATTAATCTATTTAAATTATATTAATCCATTTTAATCTATTTTAAACTATATTAGACTATTTTAATCTATTTTAAAATTATATTAATCTATTTAAATTATATTAATCCATTTTAATCTATTTTAAACTATATTAATCTGCTTTAATCTATTTTAACTATCTTAAACTATTTTTAAAACTATTTTAAACTATCTAAACTATTTTCTGAATTTTAGGTTTTGTAAAGTGGAAGTTTTATATTTAAATCCTTGATTTTTAAGTAGAATACGATTAAATGATGTTATAACATAAGTAGGGATTTAAATGACATATTTGAGGATGATTTAAATGAGGGTTTAATCTATTTTGGAAATATAAATTCGAAAGTGATATGATTTCAAATGTGATATAATTTTGAAAGTAATGATTTCGAAAATGATATGGTTTTGAGAATATGATATTTTGATATAAATTATAAATCAGTTTTGGAAATGCAAAAGAACCATCTGGTGTGGAATAAGCGTTTGGTTGTTAAAGAGACCGGGATCGGATATTGTCATACTCTCTGCCAAATACCGAAAACCACTTTAACAACCGTGTACGTGGTGGAGATTCCAGAAATGAAGTAGGATGGTTTGGTGAACGATTCCATATGAGGTATTTACGTGGCCCTGACTCCCGTGAGTCAGCTTAGATGTGACTAAAACAGGAGCCATGCCGGGCCAAGTGAGGTCATTCCTTCGATCGGACACATTTCTTCGATACCATATTATGACTTTGTGATGATTTGGTGGCCACCCCTTGATTTTGATTATGGGAGTGTGTTTCGAGGTGGGCGGTAGTAGCTGCTATGCGTTACCACCAATCCATATCCGCAATTGGTATTTCTACCCTGACATTGCCTCGAGTGCCGTGTTCACATGCCCTATCGCGCCTTCTACGAGTTTGTTTTGTGTCGTACCTATGGAGTGCTCCCTGATAGCCCACCAGTTTACGGTGGAGTTTACAGTATCTGTATAGACTACGACATTATATAAATGTGTTAAGGGGGATATGGGTAACGCCTTAACACTATTTTAATACTTTACTTTACTGTAGACACTATTATAATAGCGTATTGTACTACATAGTAGATAGTTTAACGGATCCTTAGGAGATGGTAATCCCAAACATCTCTTAAGTTATTGTACTCATGCTAGACACTGCATAGGAGATGTCAAAACCCGTAAACATCTCTGATGCCGTTACACTCATATTTATTTACTGTTGATTTAACTTACATAAGATCTTTTAGTTCCGACTCGAGTGTTTTGTCTTTTCAATTCGCTCGGGTCAGCCTGAGCTTTTCAGTATATCGAAGACTGCTTTCTGGAGGACGAAGATGAAGATTTGTATACTATTATTACTTATTATATTATTTCCAGTGCATCATGTTGTTCCGCTGCATTGTTATTTATTTCTGTTGATTGTAACTCTGATTCTGTATTATAAAAGTATCATCAAATGTTATTTATAAACATCTTCATGAACTGTTTATTTGATTATTATATTTTGTCATTCCGCTGCGAGATTCTGTATTTGTTTTCTTTCTTTCCCTACTTTTTCTTATTTACCCCATAGCAATCATCCCTTTTGAATGGTTTGAGTTTGACATGTAAGGTTTATTGTCGATTTTAAACCGTCCAAAAAGGTGGGTCATTACAAGTAGTTTTCACTGCCTATTTCCATAATTTAAATATGAATCCCTTTTCTATTTTGTATGTGGAAGTTGAATAAAGTGTAAAAGGATCGAATTATAAACTCTATTGATGTTGATTCTACTATTTTAATATAAAATAAATTTGGTATTTGATTCTATTTTCTTATACAAGTCTATCGTTGGGCTAATGGTATAAGCTAATTTATATATTATGGTATAGAATTAAACTTGTATAAATTGGAGGTTTTGACATTTAACGGTTAGTATGGAGCGTAATCTTCGCACATCTAGGAATATTTTAGTTATGTATTTGTTTCCTGGGGATTTGACCAGGCAACTAGTACTCGACAATAAGTGCTCGGCATCAGAAAGTGTCCGGATCTAGGAGTGTTCGGCGAAGCACTTGCCATCCAGGAGTGTTCGGCGAAGCAACTGTCATCCATGAGTACTCGGCGTAGTACTCGGCATCCATAGTGTCCGGCGTCCAGGAGTGTTCGGCAAAGTACACGGCATCCATAGTGCTCGGCATCAAGGCTGCTCGGCATACAAGACTGCTCGGCATCAAGACTGCTCGGCATCAAGGCTGCTCGACATACAAGACTGCTCGGCATCAAGACTGCTCGGCATCAAGGCTGCTCAGCATCAAGGCTGCTCGGCATAAAGAGCACTCGGCGTTGAGACTACTCGGCAACAGGAGTACTCGGCATCCCATGGTGTTCGGCGTAATACTCAACATACAGAAGACATTCAGCATGCACAACTAATCAGGATACCGGTATCGTTCGGCATGCATACGCCGTTCGCTCAAGAGCTTGAGATGGAGGCACGTTCGGGCTCAACAGACAACCGTCCTACACTTCCCACGACACCAACATACCGTTCGGCATAGAAGGAATGGTTCGGCACAGAGCGTTCGGCACGCCTGGTTCGGCATACAGCGACCACTGCACTGGGGCTTGAGCGTTCGGCTATCCAGCCCACTTGGGAAGTCCAGCCCATATTTGCCTATAAATAGAGGGGCAGGGTCATAGTGAAATGGATCCTTTTTTGGAGAGAAAACACCGGGGAGACTCTGCCATTTTCAAGACTCATCTTCTCTACTTAACAACTTCATTCAAGCATTTGATTCACGAATTGTATTTGTAATCAACTAAAAAGAAGATCAATAAAGTTTAACCTCAAAGTGGACGTAGGCAATTACGCTGAACCACTATAAATTTGGTGTTCTTACTTTCTGTATTTAGATTAGCACTGTCTTTTCTGTTTAATTTGATTTCATCACTTATATCTCTTCACAATCTTCTTCTACGAGGTTAGTGACCAATTTTGGTGCTAACACTTTGGTGCTTTCACCGAGAATCGAATTCTCAGACCTCAAGGATCTGCTTTGAAGCTACTGGATTGAACAAATCCCCCGAAGAAGATCCGACTCACTGATAGCACATCCGTTGATTCTACTCAGAGTTCATACCAATAACTCTACAATGGAAAGACCACGTACCAGGTCAGCTTCTCATAATGCGGATGCCCGCGAAACTGCTAGCGTGCAACAAGCAGGACCTAGCAATCAACCAGCGATCCCGAGTGCAGGGATTGCCGTTGAAGAACAGACTCCAGTTGTCACCATAGTAGAGTTCAATGACTTGATGAGAGAACTTAGGGAAAGCAGGAGACAACTAGGAGAACAGATGCAAGCTAATGCCAACCTGATGGCACAACTCACTCAACAGCAGCAACAGAATGCTGGGGGCAATCCCGCTGCTTACTCCTCATCTGACAGCTCAACTTCCTCTGATGAACCTCCCAGGCGCAGATGCCGTAAGACTGATGCTGCGCGAGCAGATGCTGCTGTTCGAACAGCTGGAGACCGCGACCAAGCAAGAGCTGGAAGCTTCAGGACCGGGATACAGATGGAAGATAGAGGCCCAGATCATCAAAATGCTAACGATGTCGAACCTCAAGATGCACGATTGGCAGATCGCCAAGAGAGGAGGCATCAGCATGGACAGGCGCGTAGAACAGACTCCAACCTTCCGCCTTCCATACAGACACCCGATATGACAGCCATGATCAGGCAATTGATGAAAGAGAATCAGGGCTTATCAAATGATGACTGGGGAGTGTCAAGAAGTCATACTCCGTTCACGGATGTTGTGTTGCAAGCGGCATACCCCAGGAAGTTTAGTATGCCTACTATTCCTGCATATGAAGGAAAGACTGACCCTAGACAACATGTCATGAGGTACGAATGGATGATGGATTCAGCCAGATCGAATGATGCCACCAAGTGTAGGTGTTTTCCGATTACTCTATCTGGGATCACTACTATGTGGTTCACCCGACTTCCTCCGCGATCCGTATCAAATTTCGAGGAGTTGGCAAAGAAGTTTATAGAGCAGTTCAGGATACACACTACGCGCCCAAAAGACGTGATGTCTCTGTCAAGTGTAATCCAAAACCCTAGGGAATCGTTGAAAGAATATTTGCAAAGATTCCACGTAGCAGCAACTGAAGTCAGTAACCCAAATGACCATGCAATTCTGATGGCTGTGATGAGAGGTGTGGATCCAGACTCTGAGTTTGGAGACTGGCTGGCAGGAAAACCTCCAGCTACGCTAGAGCGTTTCTACTCTAAGGCACACCAGTTCATAAGAAGAGAGGAAGCTAGGTGGGTACGACGAGATAAGGCGCCAGGACCTGTCCAAGAGTCAATAAAGAGCAACATTGCTGTGAAGCAATCCGGAGACAGCTCGAGAAAGGTCCAAGTCAATGTCCAGAACAAGCCTGGGCAACCCAAGGAGTCCGGAGGAAGAAGCCAAGGGAAAAGGAAAGAAGCAGGAAAGTGGAAGTTGAGAATTCCAAGCTACAGCGAGTACACTCCGCTAAACGCCCCACTTGAAAACATTTACCTATCCACCTGCAATACTTTTCAGTACAAAAAACCACGTCCAAAAGAATCAACTGAAGAACAGAAGCAGACCGGGAAATATTGTCGCTTCCATGAGACTTATGGACACAATACGGAAGAATGTAGACACTTGCACGACGCTATCGAGAAGTTGATCAGGCAGAAGAAATTGCAAGAATTTGTGAAGGATCCACAAGGAGGACAGGGAACGTCGAACCCAGGTCGTGCACCGGCTCCACGTCATCCCGAGGAGCCTGCCCGGACCGTTGGTAGGCTGGTCATAAATACAATTATCGGCGGGCCTCACCCCGTGGATAAGAATTGGCAGGAGATGGAGCGATATGCAAGTTCCTTGAAGCATGCAGATTTTGAGTGTTGTTCGAACATGGAGGACGGAGCCCCTGCTAAGCAACAGCACGTAATGACAGACGATATTGTGTTCAGAAGCAGAGACGCTGATCAGGTAGAGGCTCCGACCATCGACCCCATGGTCATATCTGCAACGATCGGACCAGCATGCGTAAAAAGAATTCTGATCGATTCTGGAAGTTCAGTCAACATCATCTTCAAGAAGGCCTACGATCAAATGAAGCTAGAAACAAAAGACTTGAAACCATCCAAAGCCTGTATCCACGGCTTTAACGGCGCTGCAACTGATGCAGTGGGATATGTCGAGTTACCAGTTGAACTGGGACAAGGCGAGCGTCGGAGAGTGCGAATTCTACCCTTTGTAGTTTTGGATGTGGGCTCTCCATATAACGTTTTCTTGGGCCGGCCAGCCCTGGCGGAGTTTAGGGCAGCGTTAGCCCCGTGGTGTTTAACTTTGAAGTTCCCGACTGACAAAGGAGTAGGCGTTGTTCACGGCGATCAAGGAGCTGGTCGTTCCTGTTATGTGGCCGAGCTCCGAGAGGCCCACCGGAGGGAGAAAGGAAAGGTTGCGGATGATCCCGTCCGCATCCTCAATATGGATAATTGACAAGTAGTGCCCGAGCCCTGGCTCGGGCATAGTTCTCGGATCTACGGAGATATAGATCCAAGAGACGACGATGAGAAACCCAGGGAAGAGAAGGCGGCACCGGCTGAATTAACTGTTGACATTTCAGTTAGCCGTGACGACCCTTCACGAATACTGAAGATCAGATCACAGCTAGGCCCCGCAATGACTGAAGACCTTAGCGACTTCCTCCGGGCGAACCTTGATGTTTTCGCCTGGACGCATTCTGATATGTGTGGGATTTCTCCCGCCATCACGAGTCATATGTTGAACATAGACCCGAAATACGTCCCAGTCAAGCAAAAAAGGAGAGGAATGGATCCAGAGAGGTCCGCCGCTCTTGGAGAGGAGGTGGACAAACTCAAAGCAAATGGGTTCGTCCGCGACGCCCTCTACCCGGAATGGGTCTCCAACCCCGTGCTAGTAAAGAAGGCGAATGGGAAATGGAGGACTTGCGTAGATTATTCCGACTTGAACAAAGCATGCCCTAAGGACAGTTTCCCGTTGCCTAGGATCGATCAGTTGGTCGATTCCACCGCAGGACACGAGTTACTGTCATTCATGGATGCGTACTCAGGATACAACCAAATCCCAATGCATATTCCGGACCAAGAACACACCAGCTTCGTTATAAATGTCGGGCTGTATTGCTATGTAGTGATGCCCTTTGGATTGAAGAATGTTGGAGCAACTTACCAACGTCTGGTGAATCGAATGTTCAAGGACCAGCTGGGTAGGACCATGGAAGTCTATGTGGATGACATGCTCGTGAAGTCACGATGGTCAAACGACCACATTCAAGACTTGGCTGAAATGTTCGACATACTCAGGTTTTACGGCATGAAGATTAACCCGTTGAAGTGTTCATTCGGCGTTGCATCAGGGAAGTTTTTGGGATTCATCGTCAACGCTAGGGGAATCGAAGCCAATCCAGAAAAGATCCAAGCTATTCGGGATGTACAAGCGCCCAGGACTATAAAGCAGGTACAGAGCTTGAGCGGAAAAGTAGCTGCGCTGAGTCGATTTAAATCCAAGGCAACTGACAAGTGCATCCCGTTCTTTGACATAATAAAGAAAGGAAAGAGAAATTTTGAATGGACGTCTAGCTGTGAGGAAGCGTTCCGGAATCTGATAAGGCATCTGGAAAGCCCACCAATGCTATCAAAACCGGTTGACCATGAGATGTTGTACGTTTACTTGGCTATATCCCCTCATGCGATAAGCGCAGCTTTAGTTCGTGAGGAGGATCGAGTCCAGAAGCTGGTATATTATGTTAGCAAGCGTTTAACGGGGGCAGAAAAGAATTACCCTAAAATCGAGAAATTGGCTTACTGCTTGGTGATTGCATCACGCAAGCTGCGCCCATACTTTCAAGCGCATTCAATCGGTGTTTATACCGATCAACCCCTGAGGCAGGTACTCCAACGACCGGAAACTTCTGGAAGATTGCTAAAATGGAACATCGAGTTGAGCCAATTCGATATCGCGTACTTACCACGGAGAGCCATCCGAGGGCAAGCATTAGCAGACTTCATCGCTGAATTTACCATACCCACCAAACCGGACGATCACGACATCATTCCCCCCGTTCGATGGAAATTATACACTGACGGTGCATCAAACGACTGTTGCTCCGGCGCGGGCGTAGTTCTTGTAACTCCGGAAAACCAATCGATCTGTTATGCCCTGAAGCTCGATTTCCCGGCTACAAATAACGAAGCTGAATATGAAGCACTAATCGCTGGCTTGAAGCTCATTAGGGAACTCGGGATCGAATCAGTCGAAATCTTTTGTGACTCGCAGTTGGTGGTTTACCAAGTACGGGGAGACTACCAAGCAAAGGGACGAAGGCTAGCTCCGTACCTCATTCAGGTCCAAGAACTACTATCAAATCTTGAGCGTTATGACATCTCACATATCCCGTGCGAACAGAACAAAGAAGCCGACTTATTGGCTAAATTCGCAAGCACCGACGATGCGCAACAAATGGGATTGTATCCCGTCGAAGTCTTGCATGCCCCGAGCATAGACGAAATGAAAGTCGATCGCGTGTTGGGAACAGAAATCGAGAAGGAGTCGTGGATAACCCCATTCAAACTGTACCTGACAACCGGGGCTTTACCAGAAAAAAGAAGCGAAAGACGACAGGTCCTTCGAAAGGCTGCGCGGTACGTAATGCAGGGTGGATCCATGTATCGAAAAGGATTCTCAGTCCCATTATTACGGTGCATCGCTCATGATGAAACAAAGCGAGTCTTGAGGGAAGTTCACGAAGGGGAATGCGGCGACCATACTGGGGGGCAAACGCTAGCAAAGAAGATCCTCCGCTATGGATATTACTGGCCCACCGTAAACCGGGATGCCGCGGACTACGCAAGAAAATGCGACAAATGTCAAAGATATGCAAAAATCCCGAGGGCTCCATCAATGGAACTCACACAAATGATCAGTCCCTGGCCATTTGCGATCTGGGGAATCGACATAATCGGCTCTTTGCCTTTATCCAAAGGTGGTGCGAAATATGCAATAGTTGCAGTCGACTATTTCATGAAATGGGCTGAGGCAGAACCTTTGGCCACTATCACCTCTAAGAAGGTCATTAACTTCGTTGTACGAAACATTATATGCCGCTTTGGCCTTCCACGCACCATCATTACGGACAACGGAACGCAATTTGAAAGTAGAGAGTTCAAAGAGTTCTGTTTGAAGTACGACATCGAGAAGAAGTTCGCCGCCGTTGCGCACCCAAAAGCTAACGGACAAGTCGAGGTCGTTAACAAAATAATCAAGTCCATATTGAAGAAGCGTCTGGAGAAGGTTGGAGGCAAGTGGGTAGATGAGGTCCCGACAGCATTATGGGCGTATAGAACTACCCACAAGTCCACGACCGACCACACTCCGTTCGCCTTGGCATACGGCTCTGAAGCCGTTATACCCGTGGAGCTTGAAGTTCCATCGCACTGAGTGACATACTATGATCCCAAGACGAACCAAAACCTCTTGTTGGAATCACTGGACTGCATCGACGAAAAGCGGGAAGAAGCTGAATTAAGGGCGGCGGCGCACAGACATCGAGTCAAGCGTTACTACGACGGCAGAGTCCGCCCAAGAATCTTTGATGTGGGAGATCTCGTTCTGAAACGAGTCTTCCCGGTACCATCACGCATGAATCCCAGCTGGGAAGGTCCATACGCCATTGAACGGAAGCTTGGAGAAGGAACATTCAAGCTAGCGACCGTTGATGGCGCGACACTCCCCCGAGCATGGAACAGTGAACATTTGCGGCACTATTACATTTAGCATGTTTTCCTTTCTTGTTGTAGGCACTGTTGTTTCCTGCATGTTTCCATTCAATAATGACTTAGTTTCCTTTTAAAGTTGTAATCAAGCAATTTAGTTGATTTTCATTAATAAAGGCTTGAAGCCACATTTTCTATGAAGTTTCTATATCTCTTAATTGGATGATAAATTACATTATCCTGCACGACATACAGACTCGTACGAACGATTCCAAATCTCCGAATCCCCAGAGCGCGGATCGGAGTACTCTAAGTCCCCAGAGCGCGGACTAGAGTATAAACGATTCCAAATCTCCGAATCCCCAGAGCGCGGATCGGAGTACTCTAAGTCCCCAGAGCGCGGACTAGAGTATAAACGATTCCAAAACTCCGAACCCCCAGAGCGCGGATCGGAGTACTCTAAGTCCCCAGAGCGCGGACTAGAGTATAAACGATTCCAAATCTCCGAATCCCCAGAGCGCGGATCGGAGTACTCTGAGTCCCCAGAGCGCGGACTAGAGTATAAACGATTCCAAAACTCCGAATCCCCAGAGCGCGGATCGGAGTACTCTAAGTCCCCAAAGCGCGGACTAGAGTATAAGCGATTCCAAAACTCCAAATCCCCAAAGCGCGGATCGGAGTACTCTAAGTCCCCAGAGCGCGGACTAGAGTATAAACGATTCCAAAACTCCGAATCCCCAGAGCGCGGATCGGAGTACTCTAAGTCCCCAGAGCGCGGACTAGAGCATAAACGATTCCAAATCTCCGAATCCCCAGAGCGCGGATCAGGGTACTCTAAGTCCCCAGGGCGCGGACTAGAGTAGAAACTATTTCAAGCCTCCAAGTCCCCGGGGCACAGAGTCAGCAAGAAGTCCAAGTACTCAAAAGATGTGGGACGGGAGGCACGCCATGTCCAAAAATGTTTGAACAGCACAAGAATGGACCGGGAGATAATGCAACTCATAAGAACTTGAGTTATGGCTACAATTAGTCAACAAACCAAAGAAAGACAAGAGAATCATTCAAGCAATAAAGAAACTAAAATTTTATTCGATAAGTCCAAAATGGGGATACATGATCACTCCTACAAAATTCAGACCTCTCTATACAAACTGCAAGTTGTGAAAGATAAAAGCAATTACAAGACTTAAGCAAAAAACTCGTTGAACGAGTGTATCGATTATCTCTTCGACTTCTTCTTTTTGTCTTCCTTTGATGTTTCCGACGACTCCTCTCCCTCACGTTTTTTCTTGGACTTTTTGCTTGCTAGAGAAACAGAGTCAAGAGTAGGAGACGGAACATCTAGTGGTTTGGACCTGCCCGGGAGAATGATTTTCAAAGGTCTGTTCCGCGGGTCAGTGAGTTCCAGTATTTCAGACTCGACTTTGACTTTGACTTTTCTCTTCTCCTCGTCGGCAAGACGGTCCTTCATGCTCATCTCTGAAGTATGCTCAGAGGTGCCAGTGATTTTAATTTCATCGCTTCCTTCGACAGGAGACGAAGTATCAAGTTTGTCATCATCAAGCGCCCCGATCACTTGGGCGTCGGGACCGGGAGTTACCCCTGCGTGAGCAACGTCGCTTGTTTTCCCTGCTTCCTCCTTGGCGTCATCGCTCCTCGAAGTTGGCTCGGCGTCAGAACAACCTGCACGAAAATATGAGAAATGGGCATTCGAACGAATAACCATTGCTGAAAAATGACGGGATCTCTTCGACTTCTAGAGAAAGAAGAATTTCCTACCAGGATCCGGTTGGCTATCGGTGGCGCACGGGGTTTCACCCTCCAGGATAGGTGACAACACATGAACGCCGAGCCCGGGATCTTCGGGATCATAACTGGCATGCTGCTCGAATGGATCAAGCGTCGACCGACCGGCCGATTGAGCAGCATAAGGAGCGGCGATGTGAGGAGTAGTAGCGTCGGCCTCTGACGGGCCGGCCTCGTCGTTCTTCTCTTTCGAAGGGGAAGAGCCTTTGCCATAAAGAGCCAATGCTGCGGATAAGTCCGATGGCTCATTCCCCCTCAAGAACTCCTTCACCAATGCATCCTCGTCGACCTCTTCGGGGCCCGACTTGACTTTCCTGATCTTTATCAGAGTTTCCCATGCCTCAGCCAGGGATTCGAGGTAGCCGTCGCCCAAGAATGTTAACTCACGGTGCATAAGGACGCGGGCTCCGTACTCGGCGATCAACGGGTCAAACATACTTTTGACCTCTTCTCTGCCGGCCTCTGCGGCCGCCTCAAGGCGAGAATCAAGCTCCTCCACAGCCATTCTTTTGCCCTCCTCACGGGCCTCATCCTTCATTTTCTCGACCCCGGCAAGTTCGTTGTCGAGCTTTGTCTTCAGGAGTCGGGTAGCAACAATCTCATCACAATATCGCTGTGATTCTTCCTGAGCAGCTATTTTGTCTTCTTTCTCCTTGGAGAGTTGTTCTTTCAGCTCTTTGACTTGAGTAGCGAGCGCGTCCCTTTCTTTTTGGACAGAGTCTTTTTCTAGGGCAAGGGCGCCGCTGCGCTGAACTGCTTCGTCAAGCTCCTTTTTGTGAGCCACCTCTAAGCGAGTAACTGCCTCAGCAGTATCTTTCGCACCTTGTTCAGCGGCTTCTAGCTTTGACTTATACGAAGCGAGCTCTTCGTCTTGGAGTTTGATGATTTTCTTATCGCTGTCAGCCTCCAGATTCAGACGGTCAATCTCATGTTGACGCTCGACAGATACTTCCGAGATCTTCTCCACCAAGTGCACGAATGCGTCATGTTGAACATAGACGTCATTGTTGCAGGCAATGGCACTTTGCTTCACGTGCCCAGGAATGTGATGGATGGCTGGGAGGAATTTCAAGCCGTCAAAACAGATTTTCGGAAACTTGGCCTTAAGGTCGACCATCTTTTCCGCAACAGTTGGGTCCACGGCAGGAATAGGAGGAGGAGGCTTAGAGAATTCCGTTCTTTTACGTTGCTCTCGAACTTGCCTCGTACTCGATGAACTGGAATGTTGTTCTCGAGCAGCATCAGACTGATAACCCTTCTGCAAAGACTTCTCTTTATCCGGCTCAGTTGGAGGAGGAAGATCGCGGGACTGGGAAGATTGAGAGTGTGCTTTCTTGCGGTGAGACGACTCGCGAGGACGATTGTCCCTATCTTCATAATCACCTCGGTCCCTGCGTCTGCCTGAACCGAAATCCCGTCCGGAGTGATGGAATATAGAAGACCCCTGAAGGCGATCAAGTCCGTGTGAGCGGCCCATATCACCTGCAAAGAATGGAGATAACAACAAGTTAAGGAGAATTCACGAATTAAAAAGACTTGAAGTATATTATGGAATGCGCATGTGCGTGTGTGTCCTAGTGTTCCCCCCAATGGACCCATTCGTTTATCTTTACTAATCGGAGTATTGTCTCCTTGAGCCGGGAGTTGAACTCCTACATTGCCTCTAGCGGGCGAAGAGAATTTGAGAGCTTCAGGATCATCGAATCCGTAATTAAGTAAATCATCGGGGATGGACAAGTTGGACAGACCCCTCAGAGAACTTTCCAGATGCTGCGAAGAAGCCTCTTTCTCAGGAGGGATAGGCGTAGATTTTGAGGTGCCACCAACTTTCTCCTTTTGAACCGTATATTTCAGCTTCTTTTTTCCCTTCGAAGGGGAGGATGATGTCTCAATATCCTGAACTTCGATTGCCGGATTCCAAGCGGGACCCACGTTCTCACCCCGAGTCTTAGGAGCAACATCCTCTCTACGCTCGCTTTCTCCGTGCGTATCGGGAGTGCGGCGCGACGACGGTCCGACCTGCTTTTTCCCTTTACCAGACGAAGGCTTGGGAATAGTGACACCTTCTGGAAGGCTGATCCGACGACCAGGGGCTAGCAAGCCAAACCCCGACAGCGATTCATTTGAAATGATAGTCCGGATGTCTCGATCCTCAGCAGGAAGAGCTCTAATGGCTTCAACGGCCTCAGAATATCCTCGGCCTTCCGGACGCGGGTTGATGCCTGAAAAGATGAAATGAAGAGTTAGGAAAAGCATGACTCCAATTAAATACGAATAGCGATTCGGCAGAGAGACTTACTGCCTTCAACCCATCTCCTAGCGAAACCAGACGGGCAGCGCACATAGAACCATTCCTGTTTGTACAGGGCGAATTTGCTGCAGGCCCCTGTCAAGATCTGGCACTTGCGGTATGGCTCGAGGAACATAAAGGAAGGGCTATCTTTTCGTCTCTTGAACATATAAATGTATCGGATATCACCGGGGATTGGAGGTCTGGAGAAGACGACCATGAAAAGTAAGTAAGTCCCATATAGAAACGCATGACCGTTCGGGTGCAGTTGCGATGGAGCCATGTCTATGTACTGCAGAACGTCCCGAAGAAATAAGTTGAAGGGAGGCACGCTGCCCATCCAACACATGAACTTGTTGCAGGTAGTGTACCCGACTGGGGGCAGATGAGGGCGATCGTGTCTCGAAGGGACTAACACGTCGGCGAAAGGAATCCCGTGAATAGAGCATATCCGCCTCAGGGCAGCTTCGTTGATCTTCGAAGCTTGAGAATCGATCGGATTGTCTAGTAAGATGGTTGCCTCCAGAGCGTCAGGCGCTAAATTATGAGCGGGAGAAATTGACGGGTTAGAAGAATCAGCAGCTCCTTGCCTTGCTGACGGCCCAGACCTGTCAGATATGGTGGCAGAACTAGATTTTCTCGACATCCCGAATAAATAATGAACCTGGCTAAATGCTTGAGAAAGCATACTTAAAAAACGTTGAACGTTAGAATTAGCAACATGACTTTTTCCCCCCGTGTGGTGTGTGAACTAATGCAAGCAATTGTGTACAGGCAATAAGAATCTAAAGGTTTTAAAGATATAATAATTAGCTTCGAATCGTCGCCTTCGAAGACCGTCATCGCTGACCGTCTCAAAAAGCTCGCCTTGAGGTGATTACAGTTCCAGATTCAGAAAGCATATGATTTATAAAGTGACCGGCCTAAGTGTAGTTTGACGTTTATGTTGTTCGACATGTATGTGTTTGTTCGGCATTTGAATGTTGTTCGGCATTGACATTGTTCAACCTAAGTTCTGTTCGGCATGTATGTGTTTGTTCGGCATTGAGACTGTTCGACCTAAGTTCCGTTCGACATGTATGTGTTTGATCGGCATTTGAATGTTGTTCGGCATTGGAATTGCTCGGTCTAGGTTCTGTTCGGCAATAGTATTGTTCGGCCTCAATACTGTTCGGCATCTAAGAATGCTCGGCTTGGGTTTTGGTCAGCTAAGTTTTTGTTCGGCTGAGTTATCGTTCGGCATTTGTGTTTAAGTGTCCGTCTTTAGTTCGTTCGGCTAAGTTGTTGTTCGGCTGAGTTATCGTTCGGCTAAGTGGTTGTTCGGCTGAGTTATCGTTCGGCATTTTTGTAAGTGTTCGTCTTTAGTCCCTTCGGCTAAGTTGTCGTTCGGCACTCTAACGAGTATTCAGCCTCATTAAGACGAGATACTATTCGCTATCGTTCGGCGCACGACAACGTACGCCGAACCATAACTATGCCATCCAACACCTCAAATCCATCCTCCTCGCCTCACATTATCGTTCGGCAAGGGGAACAACCTACTCGAAAGCTTTCTACAGAACACACTTGACTCATTTGAAACGTATTCAAGTTATACGAGGAGCGGTACCTAGATTGCAGTTAGGAGTCTAAGAAGGAGTGTTCAAGTTGCAAATCTGTTCGACTGGAGAAGGTTAGAAATCTTGGAAGAATGACAGAAACGAAAAAGTAAAGGAAAAGGGACGGGAAGGACCCGGTTATATAGAGGGAGGTAGAAGTCGAAGAGGCTATACCCGGTAGAGCCGGTCAATACCGGAGTGTTCGGCATCGTACCGGAGAGACGTTCGACACGCTAGGTACGTTCGGCTTTGAACGTATCGTTCGGCATCCCAACCTCGTTCGTCTTGCACCACCTTCGCTAGCATTCTCGAGAAGGTACCTCCGAGGTAGATTGTACCAGATTCAAAGCGCATCACATTCGGCCATGCAATACACTTTGGGGGGCAAGTGTTTCCTGGGGATTTGACCAGGCAACTAGTACTCGGCAATAAGTGCTCGGCATCAGAGAGTGTCCGACATCTAGGAGTGTTCGACGAAGCACTTGCCATCCAGGAGTGTTCGGCGAAGCAACTGTCATCCATGAGTACTCGGCGTAGTACTCGGCATCCATAGTGTCCGGCGTCCAGGAGTGTTCGACAAAGTACACGGCATCCATAGTGCTCGGCATCAAGGCTGCTCGGCATACAAGACTGCTCGGCATCAAGACTGCTCGGCATCAAGGCTGCTCGGCATACAAGACTGCTCGGCATCAAGACTGCTCGGCATCAAGACTGCTCGGCATCAAGGCTGCTCGGCATAAAGAGCACTCGGCGTCGAGACTACTCGGCAATAGGAGTACTCGGCATCCCATGGTGTTCGGCGTAATACTCAACATACAGAAGACATTCAGCATGCACAACTAATCAGGATACCGGTATCGTTCGGCATGCATACGCCGTTCGCTCAAGAGCTTGAGATGGAGGCACGTTCGGCCTCAACAGACAACCGTCCTACACTTCCCACGACACCAACATACCGTTCGGCATAGAAGGAATGGTTCGGCGCAGAGTGTTCGGCACGCCTGGTTCGACATACAGCGACCACTACACTGGGGCTTGAGCGTTCGGCTATCCAGCCCACTTGGGAAGTCCAGCCCATATTTGCCTATAAATAGAGGGGCAGGGTCACAGTGAAATGGATCCTTTTTTGGAGAGAAAACACTGGGGAGGCTCTGCCATTTTCAAGACTCATCTTCTCTACTTAACAACTTCATTCAAGCATTTGATTCACGAATTGTATTTGTAATCAACTAAAAAGAAGATCAATAAAGTTTAACCTCAAAGTGGACGTAGGCAATTACGCTGAACCACTATAAATTTGGTGTTCTTACTTTCTGTATTTAGATTAGCACTGTCTTTTCTGTTTAATTTGATTTCATCACTTATATCTCTTCACAATCTTCTTCTACGAGGTTAGTGACCAATTTTGGTGCTAACAGTATTTATATAAATATATATTAGCGTATGAATAACCTATGATTAATAACATATTAATCGCATAATAAATAGGTTAGTAATTAACATTAAAATCCTATAAGATGGAAGTTAACGATGATTATGATTAGTGGCAAAATAAAGGATCTTTCTTTGTAGCCTTAGTAGAATGCAGTGAAGTGTGTGATAATATGATTAGGGGAGTGTAAATTATGACTAATTTATAGAGATCCAAGATCAGTCAAGAGCACACAGAAGTCTAAGTAGCTAATCTGGCAACCAGCAGTGTAACTTTAGGGCTATTATGAGGCATCGTCTATAGTAGGTACCCATGAACGACACGATATTAGTCCCAATTCTATAAGATAACTCTGCTTTGTTAATCTGGCTACCATCGCCTATGAGTGGTCAAACTAATATGAGACGTCACACTTGGGTTATGGGTCATAATATATAGGACCTACTTCAGGGATCTATGGTAGTAACTGGCTGTTGTAGTGTCTGCCTCCTCCTTAATTAGGAAGTATTAAATAGTCGAGGATAGCATTTATGCACTATAGATGGAAATCTCGAGAAGGGTCTGCTTCGGGTTTAAGGTACTAAGTGGCTAGTGTAAGGTCCGCCTCTTTCAAAAAAAAGTATTAAGTGGCATGATGAGATTCTAGGCAATGTTATGTAGATTGTACTAGAGAGAGGTTTGCCTTAGGGTAGGTATTAAATGATGGGGACTTGCCTAAGAGGTAGATATTAAATTGTCAGAGTCTGCCTAATTCCCATTGGAAATGTATTAAGAGACCTGGGTGCTTTCTTTCACATTGTTAGGACATGCTTTATAGTAAATGCATGGGATTGTGAATGGCCTTGGACTTACAGTTGAAGGTGAGTTATAGAGTTGGGTTAGAAAGTGTAAGTTATAGGATTGGACTGGGAGAGCCTTCACGCTATAGTTGAAAGTATTTGTAAGAAATATAGTTAGGATGCGTAAGACATTTTCTTATCTAAACTATACTACCCAAGTACTATTATGGAAAGGCTCGAGATTTTATTCACCGGACATTGTTGTTCTGACTCCCTCCTTATTACAACACAGATTACAAAAGACGATGCAGATCTTGGAGATGAAGGCGAAGATGGAGTCTTATGGTAGTTATCTATATGCTTATGTTTTTATTATATGTTGATGTACCCATTCAGATATGATGTTATTGTATTTTGAGATATCGTACCATGGATATTGAGATGTTATGATTTTTAGATATTTGAAATTTTATAAAATAGGTATTGTTTCTGATATCATATTTTATCATTTTCACTATGAGAATTTTGATAGCATCAGTAGATAGCTCCGTGTATTGTCTAATTTTATGAACCAACGGCCGGCTTCATAATGGGTCTAAAGTTCGATGGGCCTTTTTTGGGTCGAAAATTAGGTCCGTTTCGAGGTAGGTTGTTACACTTGGTATCATAACCTAAGTTGCTCGGTCAATCAGTATAGGTATATGTATGAGTGCGTACTTGTTATTTTTGAAAGCATTTTTCAAAAACCCATTATATATATATATATATATATATATTATATGCCAAACCCTATAAATTCCGACTATAAAAGTAGTTGCGACCATATTTCAAAAGGATAGACGAAGCAACTATGAGTTGGGCCAATAAATGGAGTTAAATGTATTCACCAACCCCGATTACCCCACAGAGTGTTGATCATACTGCAAGGCATTGACAAGGAAGAGAATGAGCATGACATATAGAAGAATCCCAAAGGCTAGATGTTACTGGACTCCTTTATTGGGCCTAGGCTGTTTTATGATTGCGGATTTTGATGAGTTGCTGATCAAAGATGCATATGAGAAGTAAGAAACTATATGTTGCAAGCATATATATCAAACAAAAGGCTCCAAGCTATCTTTATATGTAAAGAAGATACTGAAAATGCTTGCTTTGTTTGAAGACTTTTCCGTACAGCAAGTTCCAAGAGCGGAAAACTCACAGGCAGATTCATTAGCAAAACTAGCTAGCTCAAGAGGAGCTCTAGAAACACGGATTGTTCCAGTAGGATATCAAGAAATGCCGAGTATTAAAGAGGGAACATACGAACAAGAAAAGGAACTGTTAGTTCTGACAAGGTCCCGAGCTATGTTACAAGAGAAAGAAGGAAGAGAAATTGATAAAGAAATATCAAATGAAAGGGTTGATCAATCAAGAGCAAATGACCCGTATGATAACAGTTGGATGTCACCCATCATTGAATATCTTGCTAAAGGAATACTTCCATATGACAAGAGTGAGGCAAGAAAGATCAGGCGACAAGCTCCAACTTTCACAATAGTAGATGGAATCCTTTATAAGAAAGGATATGCATTTTCTTACTTAAGATGCATAAGCCTGAAAGATGGGGTAAAATTGTTAGTAGAAGCACACGAGGGATTCTGCGAGGACCATTCAAACAGACAAAATTGGCAAAAAAGATAATGAGACATGATTTTTATTAGCTTCGTATGGTAAGCCAAGCCATTGAATATGTGAGGAGATGCGAGAAATGCCAAATGTACTCAAAAGTTCCCTGATTATCCCCGAGTCAGTTAACTCCAATCTCAAGTCCGTGGCCCTTTGACATATGGGGAATTGTTTTAATCGGCCCATTGGCAATCTCAAAAGGGGAAGCAAAATATGTTGTAGTCGTTATAAATTACTTCACTAAAGGGGTTGAAGCAGAACCACTCCCTAAGATCACTTCTGAAAAGTACTTAGATTTGTCATCAAAAATATTATAACCAGATTTGAAATTCCACATAAGATTATCTCCAACAACGGAACACGATTTGAGAGTGAGGAATTCTCTCGGTTTTTTCATAAGAATGGAATCATAAAGAGCTTTTCCTCCATTGCGCATCCAAAAGCAAATAGGGCAGTTGAGGCTGCAAATAAAACAATAAAGATAATTTTGAAAAAGCGACTGAACAAAGCTAAAAGAAACTTGGTAGAAGAGCTGTCATTGTATTATGGGCTTATCGAACATCTACTAAAATGGCAACTGAGCATACTCCCTACCCATTGACATATGGGTGTGAGGCGATGTTACCAAGATACCCTCATACCGAAGAATCACATATGCATTCGATTTAAACCAAGAACTAAAAAGAGAATCACTAGATTTGATACATGAGTTGAGAGACGAAGTAGCAATCAGAACAACAGAATATTAAAGAAGAATTTCAAAATATTACAACTCAAAAGTAAGAACAAGATCATTTCAAGAAGGAGATTTAGTGCTCCGAAGAGTAATGGCAAATACAAGAAATCCCGCAGATGGACCCCTGGGACCAAATTAGAAAGGACCCCTAATCATTTGCAAGGTAATTCCCCCATGAGCTTATAAGTTATGCTGACCGGACGAAAATATGGTTCTAAGAACATGGAACGCTGAACATTTGAGACAATATTTTCCTACGATGAATGAATAAAGCATCTCTTTCTTCAAAAGAAAAATCTACATGGTTGGGAGTAGAATTTTGCTTGCATTTGGACACTACCTTTAGCGGTCAAAGCCTCTGTCCGCACCGAGTTGGCCAGGGCAGAGCACCTCAAGGAGGGAGGAGTGTAAGCCTTTATCTGCGCCATGCTATGGCTAGGTTAAAGCACCGACAAGCCCTTGGTCGCGCCTTTGGTCAGGTCAAGGAACCTCCTGAGGGAGGAGTGTAAGCCTTTATCCGCGCCACGCTATGGCCATGTTAAAGCATCGACAAGCCCCTATCCATGCCATGCTATGGCCAGGGTAGGGCACCTCCTGGAGGGAGGAGTGTAAACCTTTATCCATGCCATGCTATGGCCAGGTTAAAGCATCGACAAGCCCTTGGCCGTGCCTCTGGTCAGGTCAAGGCACCTCCTGGAGGGAGGTTGAGTAAGTCCTTGGTTCCAGCCTCTAAGAATGAGCAAACTAAGAGCACCAGACAAAAACGGACAAAGACATCTAAGTGCAAGAAGCGGCTCATCAAATAATGGACTAAGATGTCCCAGCCCAAGAAGCGTCTCATTAAACAATGGACTAAGACGTCCAAGCCTAAAAGGCGGTATATCTACAAAGGACTGAGATGTCCAAGCCCAAGAAGTGGCATATCAAATGAGGGACTAAGATGTCCAAGCTTGAGGAGCAGCCAATCAAACTACAACTACATATGAGGCCAAAAAGTGTTTACACATGTCAAAGAAGACAAAATCTAAGGAGTAAAATAGAACTCCGCTTAATAATACCCGATCTGGGTCTTGAGTCTCTCGCTTCTGGACTTTATATTTTAATACC
The DNA here is from genome assembly GCA_030737815.1 of Allium fistulosum. NCBI lineage: Eukaryota > Viridiplantae > Streptophyta > Magnoliopsida > Asparagales > Amaryllidaceae > Allium > Allium fistulosum. The sequence continues at coordinate 923,973,680 of CM060904.1, forward strand.
CAAATATGGGTTTTGGGTCTTTACTAATCACTTATGGTCTTTCTCATACCCGAATCTGGGTTTCGAGACTAATATCCGACTTCACTTATTAATTCCCGAATCTGGGCTTGGGATTTCAGTTATGAGGATAATTACTATGTATTTTTGATCATCCGACACATGCCCTAATCTGGGCTTGAGATTTTTGTCATAAAGATGATTATAACGAATTTTTGGTTATCCGCCATTAATACTGAAATTGGGTTTGAGAATTCTATTCTGAAGAATATTTCTAAATCTCGCTTATTAAAAATCTGAATCTGGGTTCTGGACATCTTACTACTAACTTCTAAACTTCACCTGATGATGCCCTAATCTGGGTTTAGACTTCATAACTTTCCAATGCGTGAATTTGAATTTCAGGTCTTTTATCATTAGTTTTGGATTCTGTCTATCAATTCCCAAATCTGGGTTTTAAAGTAGAAGTATTAAAACTACAATAAACATCTAAGTCATGAACTAGAAACTTCAAGATGGTCTTCTTAATACACAAATCAGGGTTGTTAGTTTGAAACTCTAAACGATGTTCAACAACATCTAAATTCAGACTCCGAGATTATAATTATCTCCAAGCAGAGTTTCTAAATACATATTAAGATTTACAGGTTACAAAGAATTATTTCTAGATAATACCTTATGCCCTCCTATTTCCAGACATTGGCTATTTCCAACAGGAAGTTCTTAGACTTCAATTATTATATGCTTGGATAACTATTAATTACGAACCTCATATCCTTTATTAAATCAGGATTATGATTAACTAATCATTTAAATTTAGAGGCACCGCTATGCTGACTTATCATGAAGTATATTTATAAGATAATGAGTTTGCAATGGAAAATGCCACTTGCTTTAAATTTTGCAGAAAGACAAGATTATTAGGAGCAAAGAAGTTGTGAAATTTTTGTCCTAAAGAACAAAAGCTTCTTTCATATAAGGGGGGAGGGGGCAAAATGTTAACCATGAAACCCACTTAAGAGCAAAGGTATAAAAGAAGACTAATGAAATGCCGGGCTCTACTGAAATTACAGGCACAGGTTTCGACAGTGATCACGGAAGAATTTTTAAAGGCATTAAGAAGGCTTTCGAAGGATTCGCAAGCACCAGGCGCCCTCACAAGAGATAAACAGTGGAAAAACTTCCGAAAAAGATGAAAAATAAAGTGGAGCTTCCCTTCGGCCTCATTCAAGCCTTTCAATACAGATGGACTTGTGTATATAGAGAAAGCAAGGATGGGCTGGAACCCCTTTTGAAGGAAATGAATAATAACCTTTTATATGCGCGCCAAACCTTTCAAAACCAAAGGTTTCACGTCCATTCAAATTACTCAAAACAACCCTTTCAAAAGCATAGTCGAGCCTTTCGAACTGGTCGAAGCCAATAATATCAGGAGAAGGTTCCGCATCAATTTACAAGCATGCATCGGAACCTACCTACCGCATCAAAACCATTGATACCTCAACATCTTCGAAGCCCTAGTAAACAACCTATTGACATAATCTAAAGCTCCTATATTTACTTCTGATGAAAACAAAGCAACATGAAGAGAAAAGCGCATTTGTGACCCTTTCGATGATGTCGAAAGCAATTCAGGGAAAAGCAGAGAGAAGGAACGCTTAAAACTTGACAACAGCGAAAGGTGGACAAAAGACCCTTTCGACAAGGTCGAAAGGTCTGGAATGAGAAGAAGAGAAGCACAAGGATGAGTTAGAAGACTCGAAAGTGAAGCCTTTCGACTACATCGAGGGCAGACGAGGCCTTTCGACTGTGTCGAAAGGAAAGATACAGAAGATAAAAGGGCCTTTTGACTAGGTCGAGAGCATTGGTGCAGAATGGGCCGACCTGCATCTATAAATAAGACCAAAGGGGTCCGATTTTCGGGACCGGATTTTGGAATCCAAAGTTCATTTCTTTTACTTCAACTTCTTTGCAACAACAAAACCTTTGTAACCCTAAATCAATTTGGGAAAAAGCTCTCAAAATTGTAACTCATTTTGGATTAATAATAAGGGAGAGATGCACGGATTCATTAAGGATTTCGATTATAAGGAAGATCATTATGATCATTAGCTAAACTAATGATCAATTGCACATGATGCTACGTTATTCTCTTAACTTCGTTTTGTTTATGCAAATCAATAGGACCGACTTGGATAACATACATGCGAAACACATCATCATCATGACAAATATCACATAATGAAAAATAAGAATGGTGATGATGTTTTGACACTAATAAGTTCATAGAACTTACGAATATCTAAGATGATCTCATATCGAGTATACTGAATGAAGCTTGAGAAATTGCAAATTGGATCTATTTCGAAAGGACAAAATCTCTTTCGACCTGGTCGAAAGGGATGTCATGAAGGAAATCCGGTTTGAAATTAGCAAGCAATCATAAATGGAGGAGTTCATTCGAAAGGAACCAACACTCAATTACATCAGCAACCCTTTCGAAGGGGTTCCTCCATAGAAGAAACGAAATCAACGAGGTCAAAAGCAGTTACTTCACTTTAATAGGCCAAGCGTTCCTTCCGACATGGTCGAAAGGAATATAATGGACCTTTTGACATGATCGAAAGAGATGAATATTCAGTATGAATAGCTGTTTTCAGCTCATTCGAAAGATGGGTTTCGAGTAAGATACTCCTTCCCTTGCCTGCATTTCTAAGTCATCTTCTAAAATAGTTTCGACCAAGTCAACCTGGTCGAAAGGAGGGTTTCGAAGGAAGCAATCTTTTCTTGATAACCTTATCTTATATAACTTTATTTTCCATTTATGTAGCTTTGGGGATGTTGACAAGTTTTCTTGTTAACAAGGGTAAAATAGGAATATGCACATTTCCTAAACATAAACCCTCACACTTTCATCTCCCTAATTCACATTCATTTACATAAACTAAAGTAAATACAAGGCTGACCATTACTAAGGAGTTCAAAGAGGAAAGAAAAGCTAGGAAATCAAAGAGAAAGCTTAAGCAAACCAATCAACACTCAAATCTCAAGTCTCATCATTTAATCAAGGTGAATAATAGTTATCCATCTCACTATTTGTATGTTTATTTCGGTTTTGTGATCAAACCTGAACCTTATGTTGTGTTATGCCATGTTTTGTTTTTAATTTCATAATTTTCCAAGCAAGTATGAATATTTCGTGAATTTTCTAAATGAGAAAATGGTTTATTTTGGGTTTTAATTATTATAAATAACTAAATGAAGTTTTTGGCCTCGAAATTTTTATATGTTAAAGAATATGATTAATCTGATTTAATGTGATTTTTGAGGATTTTTCCCAAGTGTTTATTATTTTATATGAATTTATTAGGCTAGAAAAGCTAAATAATTATATTAAAATATTAATAAAAAATTATGGCTTGTAAAAATGTTTGGGAATGTAATTTCTGATCTATAGCAGTTTTTCTTAAAAGAATTGTTAAAGAAAGTTATTATGTAATAACAATTTGACAAAGAATAGAAGTTGGTAAAAACAAAATTACTTTATATAGAAAATTTATAGTGTTTGTAATAATTACAGGAATTGCCATTGCCTCATTGATGCCACAACCCATCTATGTCCCACCTATGCTTTTTGATGTCATCCAATAGAGATACATACGATATCAACACAGGTTGGTATGCAATGAATCAACGTTGGTTAAAGTAGGAAGTAAAGCTTCGATGTCGGCATTGATGCTTACGACGTTGGATATCCCACATGTTTCAATGCCGAGTATCAATGTTGCATATCACCGCTTGTCTATGTCGGCATTAATAATGCCTCTAGTTTTCAATATCAACTCCTTATAATTTCAGTGCTGTATGTCGTCTATAGCCCTAGTTTACCTTTTAAGCATTGACCATACTATGGTTGTAGTGCCGCTATTATTATTTTCGACATTGGTTTTATACGGTAATGTTGCCATTATTTTATTATGCCGTAGTGTTCGGCCATAATGCCACTATAGGCTATTTTCGACATTGATTATTTTACGGCGATGATGCCACCTAGTCATGATTTCGACATTATTTAACAAGGCTATAAGCCTATATTATACACGAACCAAACTCTATACTTCTTTGCTTCGGGAACCTATATATGTGTCATAAATGGTTTTGGGCCCATGGCCTTATGTTTTATAAATCTGATGCTTTAACATGATTTCGATATAGAATGGTGAGACCATCCACATAGGCAATATTAATGCCGCACTTTATCAAAATAAATGGTTTTATTATATACAGCTTCATAGCCTAAGGTTTTGAGGTGCAACAACCTCTAAGTGATTTTGAAATTCATCAATGTTATTTTATAAAGCATATATTTCTTGGCATAATATTTTGGATAAAGTAAAGGGTTATAATTTCCTTGTTTTAAAGTTTGATTGCAAGGGTTAAGTCAATTAAAAATATTTATGTTTTCAAGGAAATAAAATGGGTATTTACCCTAGGATTTTACTAAAGAGATTATAGGTCTTATCACCTTTAGATAAATTATGATAGGATGAATTGACTCAGAGATTAGAAAACCAGATGGGACTGGTGTAGGGTTGCTCCCTATACTTTAGTTGTTAGCCCCTAGCTGATATTAGTCCAAAATTTCAATGCGTAGGGCTTTGTCAAGGGTAAAACCAAAAGTAGGTTTATACATAGAAAGGAATGCACAGAGATGAGGTAAGTTATTAGTTGGCCTGCATAACCATTAAGATCAGAGTGACCCTAGGAATATAAAGTTTTGGACAGACCGTCCACTTTCCTTCTAACAGTAAGTTGGAGAATTTGATATATCTAGTAGGCCCGAGTCAGCCATGTTGGTTTATAGTTACCCTAAGAAAATAGTGAAGTGGGATAAATAGTTCATTTATTTAGACAGACTATTCATGATTACTCAGGTTGCATGCATGCATATGATTGTTTATTTTGTCTTGTTTAACCATTGTGGCTGCAGGTGATTGATTTATAAAAGATGTGTTTTTAGAGGATACTAGTGAGGGGAAAACCCGTTCCGCTTAGCGGCGTGGTCTCACTAGATATCTGTTAAACGAGATGGCATATTATTATTCGCACCAAACTTTTTGTCTGAACCAAAGTTTTTATTTTTCCCCTTTAAATCTCGGGTACTCATTTGAGTAGTTCGAGAGTAAGCTTTCCAGGTTTTTTGATTGACGAATAAAGCTTTCGGAGACGTGCAGGAAGCAAAGCTAGCTATGTAGGAGTCTATCTATTTATTTATCCGCTATGTTGTTATGACTTTTGACTGTATGTATGTAATGGTAGAAATTGTATATGTCTAGTAGTTAACTCTGATCAACTATGGGGGCATCTTCATATGTCACTTATAGATTATTTTTAAATAATTATATTTTATCAAAACTTGGGGAACGTTTTAGGATTATGTCATGAATATGGAGATTAATTAATGAAATCCGTGTTTTGAATATTTTTGTATTCCCATGGTTTGATGTTAATGATACTATTAACTGAACTCATTTTGTCACCGAAAAATAATACTATTGATGACTGCATCATCAATAGCGTTTTTCGGGCTTCAGAATAGGGGATGTTATAAGCTACCCAGCTAATCTCGGTACCAGTACCTATGAATAATTGGGCTAATGTTAGACCTCATCGTGGGGTATGAGTAATAATACGCAGGTCCTGCTTCAAAGATTAAAGGTAATAAGTGGTTCTGTGAGGGCTCACCTCTTCTCTATGTAGGAAGTAGCAAATGGTCGGGATTACGGGTTAGGCGCAACAGAGGATATCCTGGGAAAGGGCCCCGCTTCAATATGAAGTATTAGGTGGCTGAAGAGATTCCATGCAATATCAACTAGATAGTTACTAGTGAGGAGTCCGCCTTGGGATTATAGGTAGTAAATGATGTGGACCTACCGTAAATAAGGTATTAAACAGTCAGAATCTGTCTAATTCCCATTAAAATTTATTAAGTGACTTGAGTACTATCTCTTACATTCATAGGACATTCTGGACAATAGATATGGATTATTGGGTTGATAGCAAGTTGGCTAGGGGCTTATATTTGGAAAGCCATTTTATTTATGTTTAAGAAAAGCCTTTGGGCTTATATTTGAAATATGCTATAGGTAGAAAACGTAAGACATATTCCTACTTGAATTATACTGCCCAAGTACTAATATAGTAAGGCTTGATATTTTTATTCACCAAACATATTTTATTCTGACTCCCTCCTTATTATAACACAGGTTAGGAAGCAAGATACTGAAGACGGAGACGATGATGAGACTTATGGCAGTAGTCTATTTATTTACTTATTATTTTTTATAGTTTTTGATGTACCCATGAAATAAAAACAATGTTGTAATTTTGGAATATTGCATCACGGATATGTTACAACTATTATTGGGTTTTGATATTATGGATATTTGGTTATGGTTTGAATGATATTTTGAAATTTGAATAAAATAGGTACTGCTGTTATTATTATATTTTATCCTTCCATTGTGAGATTCTGAATGTGTAGATAAATAACTTTGTATTGTTCTTTTTACCAACCAACAGCCAGCATTGAGATGGTTCTATGTTTCGATGGGCCTTTTCTGGATCGGAATTTAGGCCCAATTTAGGGCAAGTTGTTACAATTCCAATCATATTTAGTCGAAGTTTCAAAAGACAACTCCACAATGGCTACAACATGTCCAGTAGGCAACGTGTTAGATGGAAAATGTTTCCCATCATGAAAAGAATAAATAGACATGCAATCTCCAAATTATTTTCTTCACTATAATCATCTACCAATTCAACTATTGCTCGTCTAATGCAACTAGTTCTAATGTGAAGTCCGGACGATAGTCCATCTTGTAAGTCAAGATATGGTAGTACCCTAACTAAACACTTGAAGTGCTGGTACTACTTGTCATATAGGCATAGAAAGATCTAACAGGGTCAAACCTAACTCTCCAAAACAAAAGTGAAATGTATGAGTGGTCTTCTACCAACATGCGGCTAAAGCACCATACAATCGAACATTCGAATTTAAAAGTTTTTCAATAACTATTAAAGTAACTTACAGTCATTGCATGCATTAAAAAACCGTAAATAAATGAGAAGTAATTAAGTGTTTGTACCAAAATTGAGCACAACACTCTTCGGAAGTTTTTGAAGAGATAAAGTGAAGAAAGTAAAATGGAAAAAGAGGATTATCTAACAAAACTCCAAATTTCAGATATGAAAGCAATTAGAATGCAAGGAGACATAAGAATTTAGAGTGGTTCGGCGTATCGCCTACGTCCACTATGAAGTTGTTATCTTTATTGATCTTTCTTTGAAGATTACAAGTGAATTCAGTAAGTTACATCAGATGATTATGATTTGCAGCAGTAAATCTCGTTGGTAGCAGCAGCAATGGAGCTCAGATCTGGATCCGGCAGAGTCTAGGCGTTGGAGAGCTCGAAGGAGAAGAAGAAGCCCTTTTCTGTTGGCTTTGGGGGTCTATTTATAGGTGTAGGAGGCTGGTATTTCGCTCAGATCTCGGGAGACCCTCTCTGGCACGTGACCAAGCCCGTGAAGTTTCGGTTCGATCCATGATCGATACGAACAGATTTCGTATCGATCAAGATTTCATCCAATGGAGTCGAAATTTGGCGTGGACATTCTTTAGCATGCACGCAGTCTTCTATGAAAATTTCATAGCATTTGGACTTGTAGATTAGGAGATACGATCGATACGAATTGGGATTCTCGGTTGGCTATTTCATTTGACTCGCTCTTGTTTCGACTCGCTCTTTGTTCGACTCAGTTCTGTTTGACTTGGTGACGTGGTGTTTATTCGTATTGACTGCTGTGCCTTGCTTCGTATTGATGGACACGAAGTAGGAGCCTTCGGATGGATGCAAAGTTGACGAAGTGGAGCGAGTCAGAATGTGGCTCTCTGATGGAGTCGAACTGGATGGAGTCGAATAGTGGCCCTGCGAAGGAGTCGAACTGTTGTTTGTGGAGCGAGTCGAAGTAGGTACTCCTGATGGATGCGAGGCGGAGCGAGTCGAAATAGGAACTTCTGATGGTCGCAAAGCGGAGCGAGTCAAAATGGAGCGAATTGATGTGGAGCGAGTCGAAGTAGGCTTCCATGATGGATTCGAGCAGAGCGAGTCGAAGTGGGCTTTCCTGAGGGATGCGAACTGAGCGAGTCGAAGAAGGCTATTTTTAACCAATTTTGCATCGGTTGTAACTTGAGCATATGAACTCGGATTGACTTGAGATTTGGAATGTTGACTCTCATAGCTTAGCTTGTCATGTTATATTAATTTAATCTCGATCCGGACTCGGACAAAATTCGTCGATATCCATAGTGAGCCTGTGTATAACCGATCTCTGGGATGGATCATTTTGGCTACTAGTCAGTTCCTTGGTGTCACGGCCTTGCCAAAAGGCGGGATAACATTTGCCCCCCAAAGTACGTCTTGTGGAGTCATGATGTGCTTTGAAATGCTGCAATCTTTGTTCTGAATAATTATCGTCTTTTTTATGAAAGCTGTAACCTTCGACTGTTTTTCTTGATAATATGAACTGTTGACTGTCAACTACTGTACCCTGTATTGTTGCAACTGATTGTTGTACGCTAGTGATTAGCTGTTTGTTGTTGTAATCGTTATCAAATGAGTTTCCAACTCTTGGAAATTTGGAATATTGAATATTAGTCCGACATACACGCATACATGTTAATCTGACTCTCGTTGACGTTTGTACGTTAACGAGTCGTTGTCAGTTTATTTTATACTGAATTTCGTATTGATCCTCTCCTGAAACGATGTGAAATTCGTTGTAACAACGCTCGATGGCTGTTTTTGAATGTTCCTTCGCAATGATCCTCTCCTGAATTGATGTGAAGGGTTGAAACATTGAAGACGACTTTTACTAAATTTATGGATGCGAAGTGAGCATTTCGATTCGATGGAGTTAGCCTCTAGAAGCCATGATTTGATGGATTCGAACTGACTGTTCGTATCGATGCTCTAGGGAAGGAGTTGGAAACTATTGATACAAACAATGATTTCGTATCGATGGACGCAGGGTTCGATGGATTCGAAGTGCTTGTTCGACTCGATGATGGATTCGAAGTGAACGAGTTGAAGTAGGCATTCCTGATGGATGCGAACTGAGCGAGTCGAAGTGGAGCGAGTCGAAGTAGGCTTCTTGATGGATTCGAACCGCTTGTTCGACTCGATTTCGTGGTGACACTTCGTAGCCAGTGAACTCTCTGGGGAGGCGAATCGTTTTTTACCCTTGTGCTCGAGTTCATATAAATACTCTGCACTTAACCATTTTTTCACTTTTCACTTTTCTATTCTGGCGCATTGTCTTTGCATCGCTCAAAAGACTTAGAAGAAGAAAAAACTGTTCGACTCGAATCGACTCCAATCCTTCAACCGTTTAAACTAGTTATCGAACATAAGGTAATCAATCGAATGACACCAGCCCTAAAACGATGAGAATCAGATTCTTCTGCCGTTCCATTTGAACTTCGCGCCTGATCGTTGTTCGGGGAAGTAGGTCTTGTGCGAGGTCGAAGGTGGAGAAAGTCGCTGTTCGAATCGATTTGGGGAAGAAGGAGCTTGGAGATAAAATGATTATTTCGTATCGCTTCCGCATCGATCGGGAGTCAGGGTTTCGAGATGAGACGGAGGCCTTTGTATCGATCGATGGCTAAGCTGTGGCATCGAGTCGATTAGTATCGATGAGTGTCTTGAGCAGGTTGATCGATATGAAGGGGTTGTGTCTGATGGAGTTGAAACCCTAGGTTTTCGATTGATTGGAATATGGCGGCCGGGACCGATACGAAGACGACTTAATCTATGGATGCGAAATGAGTGCTCTGGATCGATTCGAAGTATGCATTCTTCATACCGAGTCAAACTCGCACATGGGTGAACGAAACCTCCAGTTTCAAGACCGAGTCGAATTTGCGCATGGATGAACATGATTTACCGATGCGAACAAGGCTCTTGGGATCGATACGAATTTGAATGTTAAAGAATTCGTAATTCCTTGCACACTTGAACAACTGACTCCGACGAGCTTCAAACTTGCATAATTGGACTTGACCGTTGAACTGCATATTTGATTTCTCTCCGAAGCTCGTCGATGGAACTGCAACTCTAACAAAATTTTGACAAACTTTAACTCGGACCGATTGCTAATAACTGGATGGCTTGGTTGTGACAGTCAGCGATGACGGTCCTTCCGACCGAATTCCGAAGTCTCGTCATTTACATGCTTTTTTCGATTCTATAAAACTTCTTAACCGATATACAGTACAGTACTGCACAACACACTCACACACTTTTCACTGGGGGATGCACGAGCGTTATTGTCTGTTTAACAATGATTTTTCATAAGCTAGCCAGTCATGGAACCTTCAAGTTCTCAGCAGTAGGAACTCCCGAGTTCAATTCCTCCAACCATCAAAATACCGGTTATTGAAGCCGAAGTTATAGAGCCAGCTCCGGACGAGCATCTAGGTGCCCGGTTCATCTGTCGTCCACAAGATGCTGTGCCGTCCGGTATCTCCGAAGATATGCTGGGACAGATTTTTTTAAGGCACGGTTTGTCGCTTGACGACGTGTTATTGCCTGGGCCAAATGACGGGCCACATGATCCCCCAAAGGGGTTTACTGCTTTCAACCATCACGCTTGCACAACGGGGACACTTCCTCCCTTCAATCAATATTTAAGGGAGATGTTATCATTCCTAGGGATAGCCCCATCCCAGCTGCACCCCAACGGGTATGCTTTGTTGAACAGCACCTTCATTCTGTTTATGGAGATCCTCTTTCGACCACCAAAGCCGATCGAGATCAGATATTTATTTAACGTCAAGAGCTGTGGAGACAGCCCCTCTTTCACCTTCTTGGAAGCAGTCAGAAACTGTCACATTGTAATGGGCTCCTGGGGAAGGCTAAGTTACTTTAAAACCGAATGGTTCTACGTTCGGTGCCCCCCTGGATTTGCTAGGCGGTGGTTGGATAGACGTAAGCGTTGCCATTTTTCTCTTGAATCATCGAGATATTAATAACCAACTTCAAACTGACATACTTCTCTTCTTTTGCAGCCGCAATCTCTCGACCTGACGGTGCATACTTCAGAGAGCTAGTTCGGATCCTCCAAGCGGCTCCGGGCGAAGAGAGGCATATTGACTGGGTTCTGACCGACAGAAACTTGAGGACTGTCGGGCTCATTGAACGGAGGCAGAGCATACGGCTGGAAGGGACACTTAGAGTGGTTCCGAAGAAATGGGTGAAGCACAAAGCGCCTAGAGTCGTAATAACCGAAGAAGTTGATCCGGAGAGAACGCCTACCGATACCGAGCTCCAAGCTGGGCCTTCTTCCGATGTCTAGGATTCGGGAGGAAGGAGAAAAGGCAAGGCAGCTGCTTACAAGCATTCTAAATCCATGAGATTAAAATCCATGGTTGTGTCTTTGCCCGTTCCGAGGGTTAGAATTTCTGAGGCTCCTCCCCCGCTAGTAGAGAATCCTTTTGAAGGGCTTGCTGATATTCCGATTCCGGATTTTGTGTCTTCTCAACACGACGTCGGGATGGAGGAGCTTGATAGTGCTCTTGAATTGAGCGGGTCGCTTGCTATGAGTGCGGCCGACATTTCCGGTTGGTCGGGGGGTTGCACATGCATACACTTCACTACACTACATGATTCACAACTGTAAATTGTCCAACTTTAGGAAATCACCAACTCTTTCTTTGTTTCTCATTTTCAGGTACTATGTCTGGGAAAGGATCGATGCTCGGGAATCTTCGCTCGACCCGAAAGGCCTCTTCTTACTGCGATTCCCGCAGGAGGGATCGGATAGAGATCGCGATCGTGAGTACTCTAACCAGGATAGGTACGGGCGTGATGGGGACAGGGAATACAGACATCGGTCTAGATCACGCTCTCCTCCTCTTAGACTTCCATCCCCACCTCTCATTTTTGTTCCACCTCCACCAGAGCCTCCTCGTCACAGGCCATCTTCTCATACTTCTAGATCCGAGACTCATCTTCAGAGAGTTGAGACCACGATCTCCATAATTGCAGAGCAGGTCCCAGCTGAACCTACCGGAGAAGGGGCCCTTAAATTGGCTCAAATGAAGAAGGATTTCTCAAACATTTGCTTCGATGGCTATGTCTTCCCACCACACTTAAAAAGAATTCCGTCTAGAGTGGAAGGCACGATGCATGATTACGTGCATGACATCTACACCCAGTATAGGGAGTGGGTAAAGGCTGCAGAGAAAGCTTCTAAGGTGGCCTTTGAGCGAGCCAAAGCGCTTGAGAAAATGCAGACCGATCTTGCTCAAAGGGACCGGATCATTCAAGTGCTCACTGCGGAGGCCGAGTCTTCTTGGAAATCTGAAATTGCGGCCACCAAAAAAGATGACGAAGCGAATGTGGCCATAGAGAGGTTGAGGAAGACACACGTTGCCTTGGTGGAGGAGATGGGCCATCGGAACACTACAGTTACTGCTGAACGGGATGCGGCGGTCAAGGAACTCAATGAGCTCAAAGCTAAATTCTCCGACATGGCCAAGGAAAAAGATGATGCGAACAACGCAGCCCAAGAGGCATGCGAACAAGCTGTCCTGCTCAGGGGTGAATGGGATGTGGCTGTGGCTAAAGTCCAAAAGGTGGAGACTGAGGTTGAGGAGAAAGTGAAGTCGGCCGAGTCCAGGCTAGAGGCTGACATCGAAGACCTTCTCGTTGTTTATAACGCTAATGTGCTGAGGCACAGGGGTCTAGCATGGCTCGATGATTTTCCGACGCATCTTTACAGCGCTTGAGGCCGACTAGTTGAGGAAGAGAGGGAGGCGCATCTGGGCGAGTCTGTAGATGAATTCGAACTCGAGAATCGCATTCTGACTGAAGATGAATAGAAGATTCTTCACGAGTCAATGATTTTACACGAAAAGGAAAGAATCGACGACGCCCAGCACTTTGAAATAGGAGAGGGTTCAGGGGTTGAACATCATGAGGCGAATCTCGAAATTCCAGTGTCAACCCAGCCCGAATCCTCGTCTACGGTTGATCCCCGAGCTGTTCCTGCTTACGATCCGGATCAGCCGCAGATGCCTCCGGCTACAGCGCAAGTGACTGAAGCTGTTCCGCCGCCGTCAAGTCAAACTGAGGAAGGTATTCTGAACATTCCACATATCTTTCTTAAGTTGAAATCTTCGTTCGAGTTAAGGTCTAACAGTTCTCTTATTCTTTGTCCAGTGATTGATGCTGCACCGACCATGCCTCCTGCTACTCAAGAATCATATCAAACGCAGGAGGCTATCGTGACCGAAGCAATCACCATAAGTGCAGCTGCCCCACCTGACGATGCTCAGGGAAGCACACTTGTATTTGATGAGCAGTTGATGGAAGAACTCTTTCGCCGTCATGGCGATCCTTTTGCTGACTTATCATTCGTCATGGGCGGAGGAGTTCCTGCCACAAGCTCTTCGATGCCGATTACTGACGCTCCCAGCGAGGCTCGTTTGGGTACTGAAGAGGAAATCTTGGCACAAATCGCCGCTGAAATGGATGTCGCAGCACATGGTAGCAGATTTGGAGGTGGGACGATGGAACTTGGTCCAGCTCCACTTAGAATGATATCGCCTGGCGGTATATTTTCTGACACTAGTGTGGCCATGTCATCTTCCACATTCGATCCTATCCCTCCGACTCCGCCGGCAGGAAGCATACCCGTTCATTCGAGTTTGGAGGAGGACGTTGAAATTATGCCCTCGCCCGGAGATCGTCCACCGACGGGCAAAGGCTCAAAGAGGAAAGATAGTGGTGGCTCCAGCGGGCCTGCATCGAAAAGGAAACCGCGGAAGAAGAAAGATTAGACATGCTTCCTTGGTGTAATTTTGACTTGCATTTTGTTGGCCGTGTATAGATGCGGGTTCGGCCCTGTTAGTAGGAATTTTTGGAAACTTGTACATGAACTTCTTTTATAAACAATAGAAATGAAACTTCTCTTTTTTGACTTCTTTTCTGTCATTGTGTATCTGCCTAAGTGTTTCAATATCTGAAATGCACTTGTGAAGTTTCAGCTTCCGAATAAAGTTTGTTTTTGTTTGCCAAGTTCGGGTACTGTGGACATGGTTTGCGACTGGGAGCGAGTTGAATCTTTATGTCGCATTACTTCAGTCGATGGTCGATGCTTAATTCCTGCCCCCCAGTCTCGGGGATGAGTTGTAGAAAATCAGTCAGCGGTTGCCTCTCGCTTGCATCATGCTGAGTCTAGAACCACAGAACGGATGTCTGAGTCAAGTGGAGACCGAGTGGTTTTTCCATGTTCATCCGATTGTCGATGATCATATCCGCACTGTGGGGGATTCTCATTTGTTTACGGGCGGTTGGTCATGCCGGCCTAAGTTTTTATTACATGTCCGTGATCTGGGGACTTGGAATTGACACTTGTACTCCGACTCGCGCTCTGGGAGTTTGGAGTTGATATTTATACTTCAATTCATGCTTCGGGAACTTGAAGTTGGTGTTTACGCTCCGTTTCGCACTCTTGGAATCCGGAGTCGGTGTTTATACTCCAATTCGCGCTCTGGGAATTTGGAGTTGATGTTTATACTCCGCTTCGCACTCTGGGAACTCGGAGTTGATGTTTATACTCCAATTCACGCTCTGGGAATTTGGAGTTGATGTTTGTACTCCACTTTGCACTCTGGGAACTCGGAGTTGATGTTTATACTCCAATTCGCACTCTGGGAATTTGGAGTTGATGTTTATACTCCAATTCGCGCTCTGGGAATTTGGAGTTGATGTTTATACTCCGCTTCGCACTCTGGGAACAAGGAGTTGATGTTTATTCTCCGCTTCGCACTCTGGGAACTCGGAGTTGATGTTTATACTCCAATTCGCACTTTGGGAATTTGGAGTTGATGTTTATACTCCGCTTCGCACTCTGGGAATTTGGAGTTGATGTTTATACTCCGCTTCGCACTCTGGGAACTCGGAGTTGATGTTTATACTCCGACTGGCACTCTGGGAGTTCAGAGTTGATGTTTATACTCCGCTTCGCACTCTGGGAACTCGAAGTTGATGTTTATACTCCGACTCGCACTCTGGGAGTTCGGAGTTGATGTTTATACTCCAACCGCACTCTGGGAATTTGGAGTTGGTGTTTATACTCCGACTCGCACTCTGGGAGTTTGGAGTTGATGTTTATACTGTGCTTCACACTCTGAGAACTCCGAGTTGATGTTTATACTCCGACTCACACTCTGGGAGTTCGAAGTTGATGTTTATACTCCAATTTCCACTCTGGGAATTTGGAGTCGATGTTTATACTCCGACTCACACTCTGGGAGTTCAAAGTTGAATGAAGGATTGTCGTGTATCAATCCTTCCTTGACTTTGATGTGATGGCTGGTCCCCGAGCTTAGGTTTCACTTAGCGAGTGATTGGTTGCATCGCAGTCACTCCCTATTTGAATAAATTCCACCGTATGGTGGAACTTAGCTCTCCGTGCATAGTGATGATCATATGAAGCATTTCAAGTAAATCATAGCTCTGGCTCGAAGAGATTGCATTTTATTGCTGAAATAAGAAAATATGGCAAGGTTAGTTGCCTTATTACAAATTCTAATTTCGAAATGCAGAAACAAATTGCAAAATGGAAAGTAAACTAAATAGATAAACATAGCCTGTTATGTGTAGTAGCGACGAAGACTTTCGCTGTTCCAGGCTCTTGGCAGAGTTAGACCGTCGACGGTCGATAATTTGAATGTGCCATCTCCAAGCCTTCGTTCAATAACATACAGTCCTTCCCATGTCGGTTTCATTTGCGAAGGAACCTGATAGATTCTTTTCAAGACGAGATCGCCTAGTTCGAAGGTTTGCGGACGGACCTTAGCGTTATACAATCGGGTGACTCGACTTCGATGCACAGCTGCCCTTAAATCAGCTTCTTCACGCTTCTCATCTAATAGATCGAGAGATTCAGCAAGTAATATAACATTTGTCCTCGGATCATAGTATGTCACACGATGAGAAGGTACTTCTAGCTCGGTTGGAATAACGGCTTCTGAACCGTAAGAGAGAGAGAATGGGGTGTGACCGGTCGCAGTCTTGTGGGTTGTTCGGTAAGCCCATAAAGCCATAGGAAGTTCATCGACCCACTTGCCACTGACCTTTTCCAGTCGTTTTTTCAGAATAGACTTTATAACTTTATTAACCGCTTCGACCTGTCCGTTTTCCTGGGGGTGTGCAACTGCGGAGAATTTCTTTTGGATGTGAAATCGTTTGCAGAAATCTTTAAATTCAGCACTGTCGAATTGGGTTCCATTGTCCGTAATAATGGTGTGTGGGAGACCGAATCGACAGATGATGTTGCGAACTACAAAGTTGATTACTTTCTTCATTGTTATGGTAGCGAGAGCTTCGGCTTCAGCCCATTTTGTAAAGTAATCAACTGCGACGATGGCGTATTTCGCACCACCTTTTGCAAGAGGTAGAGCACCAATGATGTCGATGCCCCACATTGCAAATGGCCATGGGCTGACCATTTGCGTTATCTCGGTAGGAGGAGCTCTAGGAATTTGGGCATATTTTGGCACCTATCACATTTTTTTGCATAATCCGACGCATCGCGATTCACGGTCGGCCAGTAATATCCGTATCGAAGTATTTTATTGGCAAGTGCTTGCCCCCCGGTGTGATCGCCACATTCTCCCTCGTGCACATCGTGTAATACTCGTTTAATTTCATCGTGAGCGATACACCGAAGTAGAGGGACTGAGTACCCTCTTATGTACATGATTCCATTCTGGATGGTAAAGCGTGAGGCCTTCCGAAGGACTTGTCTCTTTTCACTCCTACGCTCCGGCAGGGTTCCTTGCTCAATGTAATTTCTGAGTGGAGTCATCCATGAATCTTTTTCGGGAACGGTTTCGCATACCCAGTTTATTTCTGTCCGGTTGATGCTTGGGGAAGATAGCGTTTCTACGGGAACGAGTTCCGTTTGCTGAGCTTCACCTATGCTGGCCAGCTTTGCTAATTAATCAGCTTTTTGGTTGTGTTCTCGAGGTATACAATAAATGGCATAGTAATCAAACTGATTTAGTACTTCCTGAACTCGAGCTAAGTAAGTAGCCAACCTTCGACCTCTTGCTTGATACTCTCCCCGTACTTGACACACAACTAATTGTAAGTCATAATAAATTTCCACTACGATAATTCTCAAATCTCTAGCAAGTTTCAAGCCAGCTAAGAGGGCTTCGTATTCAGCTTCATTATTAGTCGCATGAAAATCAAACTTCAAAGCATAGCATATGGATCAGCCTTCGGGAGTTTCAAGTACAACACCAGCGCCCGAACATCGATCGTTAGATGCACCGTTGGTATAAAGCTTCCAGACGTATTCAGGGGATTTACTGGTTTTGGGCAAGTCCTTTGGAACGGTAAACTCAGCTATAAAATCGGCTAGGACTTGTCCTTGAATGGCTCGTCTTGGAGTGTAAGTAATGTCAAATTGGCTCAGTTCGATGTTCCACTTGAGTAACCTACCAGACGTCTCAGGCTGCAAAAGGACCTGTCGTAACGGTTGGTCGGTGTAAACAATAATGGGATGTGCCTGGAAATACGGACGGAGTTTTCTTGATGCGATAACATGGCAACAAGCCAGCTTCTTTAATTTCGGATAATTCCTTTCGGCCCCAGTCAATCGCTTGCTGACATAGTATACTGGCTTCTGTATCTTGTCTTCTTCTCGAATTAATGCAGCGCTGATAGTGTTTTCTGATATCGCCAAATATACGAACAACTTCTCATGATCAATGGGCTTCGACAGGATAGGTAGTGTGGATAGATGTTGGACTAGTGCTTGGAAAGCACCCTCACACTCCGTGGTCCATTCAAAGTTTCGTTTCCCTTTTCGGATCAGATCGTAGAAGGGAATGCATTTGTCAGTGGACTTTGAAATGAACCTGCTCATGCTGCTACTTTTCCATTGAGACTCTGGACTTGTTTTATGGTTTTTGGATTTTCAAGATTTATGATAGCCTACATTTTTCAGGATTAGCTTCGATCCCTCGAGCGTTGACGATGAATCTAAGGAATTTTCCGGATGCAACTCCAAAGTGACATTTCAATGGATTTAGCTTCATTTTGTATTCTCGAAGTATGCTGAACATAGTTTCCAGGTCTTTAACATGGTCGGTGGAGAGTCGTGACTTCACAAGCATGTCGTCTACATATACTTCCATTGTTTTTCCGATTTGGTTGGCAAACATTCGATTGACCAATCGTTGATAAGTAGCCCCGGCATTCTTGAGTCCGAATGGCATAAATTTGTAACAGTAAAGTCCCAGATTGGTTACAAAGCTGGTATGTTCTTGATCGGGTAAATGCATCGGTATTTGGTTGTAGCCAGAATACGCGTCCATGAAGGATAAGAGTTCATGCCCAACTGTCGAATCTACTAGCTGATCAATTCTGGGAAGCGGGAAACTGTCTTTGGGACATGCTTTATTCAGATCGGAATAATCGATACATGTTCTCCACTTTCCGTTCTGCTTTTGGACGAGCATGGGATTCGACACCCATTCAGGATATAGCGCATCTCGAATAAACCTGTTTACTTTAAGCTTTTCTACTTCTTCTTTAAGGGCGGCAGATCTCTCTAGATCCATACCACTCCTTTTCTGTTTAACCGGGACATGCCGCAGGTCAATGTTGAGAGTGTGGCTCGCGATGTCTGGCGAGATCCCACACATATCGGAATGTGTCCAGGCAAATACGTCAAGATTTGCCCGTAGAAATTCAACCAATTCCTCTTGAGTTTGCTGGCCTAGCTGAGATCCAATCTTTATCATTTTCGAATCATCGTCATTGTCAACTGGGACATCAATCGTCAGTTCGGCCGGGGATGCTTGACTTTCTTTAGATTCTCCTTCGTCTTCAGTTTCTCTCGGGTCAAGATCCTTGAGGAATTGGCTGGGGTGCCCGGGCCTGGGCCCGGGCGTTAATTGTCAATTGTCGGCAAAGCGGACACAGATAGATTCCTCCATGCCCTTTCCTTTCTCCTTTTGCTACGCTTCCCGCAGCTCAGCGACATAACAGGCTCTGGCAGCAGCCTGATCTCCCTGAATGATTCCTACTCCGTGGTCAGTGGGAAATTTTAAAGTCAAACACCATGGGGCAATGGCTACCTTGAATTCAGCGAGGGCCAGTCGGCCCAAGAAAGCATTGTAAGGAGAGTCTATGTCCAAAACAATGAACTGTAAGATCCGTACTCTCCGACGTTCTATAATTCCCAATTCTACTGGTAGTTCCACCATTCTAGTGGGTATAGTAGCACTTCCGTTGAAATAATGGATTCAGGATTGACAAGGTTTTAAGTCTATGGCTTCCATTTTCATTTGATCGTAGGCTCGCTTAAACAAAATATTCACAGAGCTTCCACTGTCAACTAAGATCCTCTTCATCCAAGCGGGACCTACTTGAGCTGAGATGACCAGTGGATCGATAGTGGGGGATTCGACTTTGTCAGCATCTCGGTTCCTAAACATGATGTCATTTGTCATCGTCTTCTGTTGCTTGGCCGGAGCCCCTTCATCAAAACTACTACAACACTCGAAGTCCGCATGCCTGATAGAACTGGCATACGACTCCATTTCCTTCCAGCTTCGATCTGCTGGAGGAGGACCGCCACTTATTGTATTGATAACCAACCTCCCGCCTGTACGAGCGGGTTCCTCTTGTCTTTCTTGATTCAGCGCACGATTCTGATTGGATGGGCCCGCACCACCAGACTGCGGCGCCCGCACATACTGGTCCAACTTCCGTTCACGTATCAGTTTTTCAATGAGGTCTTGTAAGTGACGACACTCATTGGTGTTGTGGCCATAAATCTCATGGAATCTACAGAATTTTCCTGTTTGGATTTGCCTTTCAGTTGGTGGTTTCGGGGCAGGTTTCTTGTATTGCATGGTATTGCAGGTCTGCAAATACACATTTTCCAACGACGTGTTCAATGGAGTGTAATTTTCGTACATGGAAGCTCTACGCCGTGGACCACGATTCTGATCGTGTTTTTTGTTTTGATTTCCATTGTCCCTTTGCTGATTCTGTTTATTTTGGATGTTCAACTGAAATTTTCCAGAACTATCTCCGGATTGTTTAACAGCGATGTTACTTTGGACGATGTTGGGTCCTGCATCATCCTGCTTCCTAGACTGTTTCGCATCCTCCCTTCTCAAGAATTGGGCTGCCTTGGAATAGAAACGGTCCAATGACGCAGGTGGTTTTCCAGCTAACCAATTTCCGAACTCGGAATCCGCATCAATCCCCTTAGTTAATGCCACAGGATAGAGTTATCATTGGGATTGCTTATTTCTGCACACGCAACATGGAATCGCTCCAAGTAACGTCTAAGTGTTTCTCCGGGAGCTTGTGTAACACTAGACAGAGTGTTAACATCTTTAGGCCTTGCTACGTGCATACAGAATTGTTCAACAAACTTGGTGGCCATTTGATTAAAATTGGAAATGGATCGTGGTGGCAAGCGAGTAAACCACATGGTGGCAATGCCCCTCAGGGAAATGGGGAAACTACGGCATTTTACTACGTCATCAGCTCTTGTAGAATTCATCAGCCATTCGTACTTCAGGATGTGTTGATTGGGATCAGAACTTCCTTCATAGACTGGCAAAGTTGGCATCCTAAAGCGCCAAGGTGGTTCAGCATATAGAACGTCATCGGTGAAAGGGGTATGACTCCGGGAGATTCCCCAGTCGTCATTACTGAGACCCCGACTTTCACGGATCATTTGACGAATCATCGTTGGTATATCCGGCATTTGGATGCTGGGAGCATGCTGTGCCAAGGTGTGGTCGGGTTCCACAGCGCGAGTCTGGACCGAACGCGATCGTCGGTCCGTGCCTCGCCTCCATGGTTCAACATCCTCAGGGACATAAGGCTCAGGAGTCTGCTCTCGTTGGTTACGTTGAGGATCAGCTTGGTTTCTAGCATCACCTCCTCGTCCGGCAGTAGTGGTAGTAGCAATGTTGCCGGTGACATGGTAAGGAGCAGCACCTCCTTGAGTTGAAGGTTCTGTACGGAGACTAGCGGATGGTCCAGCTCCAGGTTGCCCAAGATTCGAAGCAGGTTGGTGTCCCGTGGCTTGGGTGTAGCTTACACCTAGCCGTGGGTGTGTGGATCTGGTTTGGCCATCAAATGGGGCTGAACTCTCTGTGGAAGAATAGGAACCTTGGTCTCTTCTGGATCTTCTTCGCCTTTGGCGATTTAGCTGGTTGGATAACTCTGTGTTGGCGCGCAGTTGTTCAGTTAGCTGTTGTCGACTCTGGGTCAACTCTTGAAGCAACGTCTGGAACTCTTGTCTGGTAACCGGACGTGTTGGATCTGAAGGTCCGGCGACATCTTGGTTTGCTTGAGGCAATTGCAAGGGATTTTGTCGGTCCCGTCCTCCTTGATCAGCAGCTGTAGAAGTGGTACGTGTGCTCACCATAATGAATTGATGAAGTCCTTTCCTAGATCTGATTGCAAATCTGAATAGTACGGAAGGGCTTCGAGGTTTTAGATCTGGATCTTCTTCTTGGATTTATGCAATCCGATATAGATAGGAGATCCAAAAAGCAGGAGAAAAATTGGGTTTTTCTCAGTGAAAGCACCAAAGTGTTTGTACCAAAATTGGGCACAACACTCTTCGGATGTTTTTGAAGAGATAAAGTGAAGAAAGTAAAATGGAAAAAGAGGATTATCTAACAAAAACTCCAAATTTCAGATATGAAAGCAATTAGAATGCAAGGAGACACAAGAATTTAGAGTGGTTCGACGTATCACCTACGTCCACTATGAAGTTGTTAGCTTTATTGATCTTTCTTTGAAGATTACAAGTGAATTCAGTAAGTTACAGCAGATGATTATGATTTGCAGCTGTAAATCTCGTTGGTAGCAGCAGCAATGGAGCTCAGATCTGGATCCGGCAGAGTCTGGGCGTTGGAGAGCTCGAAGGAGAAGAAGAAGCCCTTTTATGTTGGCTTTGGGGGTCTATTTATAGGTGTAGGAGGCTGGTATTTCGCTCAGATCTCGGGAGACCCTCTCTGGCACGTAACCAAGCCCGTGAAGTTTCGGTTCGATCCATGATCGATACGAACAGATTTCGTATCGATCAAGATTTCATCCAATGGAGTCGAAATTTGGCGTGGACATTCTTTAGCATGCACGCAGTCTTCTATGAAAATTTCATAGCATTTGGACTTGTAGATTAGGAGATACGATCGACTCGGTTCTGTTTGACTTGGTGATGTGGCGTTTATTTGTATTGACTGTTGTGCCTTGCTTCGTATTGATGGACACGAAGTAGGAGCCTTCGGATGGATGCGAAGTTGACGAAGTGGATCGAGTCGGAATGTGGCTCTCTGATGGAGTCGAACTGGATGGAATCGAACAGTGGCCCTGCGAAGGAGTCGAACTGTTGTTTGCGGAGCGAGTCGAAGTAGGCACTCCTGATGAATGCGAGGCGGAGCGAGTCGAAATAGGCACTTCTGATGGTCGCGAAGCGGAGCGAGTCAAAATGGAGCGAGTCGATGTGGAGCGAGTCGAAGTAGGCTTCCATGATGGATTCGAGCAGAGCGAGTCGAAGTGGGCTTTCCTGAGGGATGCGAACTGAGCGAGTCGAAGAAGGCTGTTTTTAACCAATTTTGCATCGGTTGTAACTTGAGCATATGAACTCGGATTGACTTGAGATTTGGAACGTTGACTCTCATAGCTTAGCTTGTCATGTTATATTAATTTAATCTCGATCCGGACTTGGAAAAAATTCATCGATATCCATAGTGAGCCTGTGTATAACCGATCTCTGGGATGGATCGTTATTGGCTACTAGTCAGTTCCTTGGTGTCACGGCCTTGCCAAAAGGCGGGATAACATTAAGTAAATGCATACTCAAGAACTCTCCAAATCCTATATCCCCAAGAAAAGTGTTAATAATGCCGTTGGCATCAATTGCTCGAATTGTTCTATAAAGGTATATTACACTAGGTCAAGAGCCATAGGTGCAATCACGATGAGCCTATTTTAAAATAGGTTGACTATTAAATTTATATTCTAAAAGTTTATAGAACTATAACTAAAATTTTGAATTAGATATCTTCCAGAATCTTTGACGCGTGTGTTGATGTGTACTTCGTTGCTAGAAAGTACACTAAAATTCATCAAATCCTTATCAGCTTCCAAATTTTGATCAATATAGGGATCCGGATCCCCATCTCATGTATATCTCGCTAAGTGTCTTCATCCAACTATGATGCTTCCATTCGATTGACGAGATCGTCGACCTCTTGTACCGGTAACTGGGACGTTGATGTCTTCTTCGACATGGGCATTTTCTTTGTTGCTTGGACCATGTCTACCACTACTTTTGCCTTGAATACAATTTCATGCTCTTCTCATATTTATTTTCTCCAAATATTTTCTCTTTTTTCCCCTTTTTATGGCTAGCTGAAGTGAGAATGGGGAGGAAGGAAGAAGAAGAGGGCAGTTATTAAGGAGAGAATAATAGCCGGCTATTGTACATTAACTTGGCCGACTTGCTAGCTAAGTTAACGTACTAGATGCTCCTCTAAACAAGTACATTAACTGCAACCGAACTGTGGGGATTTGCAATCCGTATGCTTGGCTATAACTAGCTTTATAAAAGTCGGCGAAGTACGAATTTATTTCTATTGGTTAGGGCTCGATATTCTCTTTGGTTGGGGGTGTGTGGGAGTGAGTTGGATGTAAATATGGGTTGAATAGATGGTTTGTGACCCCCTTGGTTAGGAGTACTCTTAGGATGTTTGTTGCAATGATCCTAGGATGGTTTTTGCAGATCCTTCTTCAAATGTAAACATATAAATAAGGTAATGTCTTGAACCAAACCTTTTACCATAAAAGGATCCAGTTGCTACCAAAATTATGTACGCACCATATGACGTTTTTGCTTATGACTGGAGTCGACATACCTCTGCGGGGTATCGATAATGCACAATTAGGGGCGAGGAGAGCGTATGCCATATACTTTTCATATTATGATAGTTTTTATTCTTAAAGGAGGATAAACGTGTCAACCAGGAAAGGACAATTTTCACGCTTTGCCAACACCCTCTATGACGCTTTCTTATAGCACACCATTAGAGGAAGCTTACTGTTCCATGATAAAGAGAATGCAACGTTAAATGATTTTATATAATTATCATAGTCCTTTCGACTAACACTAACTTGATCCTAGACCACAAAAGGTAAATATTGGCATAAAGTAATATTTACCTTTATGTTGAGCATAAGAAAACAAAATCAAAATAGAACAATATCATCTGGACCCATAACGATCAATACAACAGAGCAAATACTAGTACAGCCGACCAATGGTGGGAACCGAACATTCAATCACATAATTTTAAGGGAAAAATATATTTGATGTAGATTTTCATTAATATTAGTTGAACATCAAATGATAATATATTGGAAAAAATTTAAAATTGAAGAGGTTAAAGGAGACATTTGCGAAAAGAACAAATTAAACAATGTCAAAGAGATTTAACTGAAGTGGTTTAAGTTGAAATTTATGGAGAGAGCAAATTAAATATCACTAAATATATTTAATTAAAGAGGTTTAAGAAGACATTTATGGACTGACCAAATTAAATAACACTAAAGTGATTTAAGGAGATATATTAAAGACATGTATATTAAAGCATTGTATATTAAAGATTTTTTGTCTAGCTTCACACAATTTTATTTTGCAAGCCTTTAGTAGACAAACCTTCCTAACATTCGATTTGATAATATACCATTGTTTTGTAATGGTGTTTAATAATCACAGGCAGGTGACAACAGTGTACCCAAAAAGTATAATAGCATGAACATAATGATATATGCATACACACACACATGTCTGCTTTATTAAAAAGATAATAGTATAAACAAGTTTTGGAGGTCTCCACATCATGCCTTTATGTGTGAAAAATCAAAAACATCTAATCTCTCACCCGATCCTTAGCCTACTCTTAAGAGTACCAAACAGTTACAACAAAAAAATAAAAATATTATGAGATAATCATTTTATTCAAAATATGAAGATGCATGATATAAAATATAATATAATACAATATAATATATGAATAACATGTTAATTCATATCCTAACAACCAGCATTAGTGAAATGTGAACAAATAAATAATAGAATAAATGATATAGAAATGATAAAATAACATGCATTCATAGTTCTATAGTATAATAACATAAATAAATATACAACTAAACACCTTATCACCATTTACACATATTACATGCCAGATAGTTTTAGGGAATACTAACAACTAATCCTATAACAGCCTACCATACCTAAACGTACTACTATCTTGTAATTCTTGATTCCTTTAGGATAATAATTTTCACTACAAGTTAATTTCGGCTCAAATTACTAGTACCATACAATTAAACACAAGGAATCTGAAACAACACATAAATATCTTACATAACCTAAATGTAACCTCATAACGAAGTTTATAGTACATCTCCAAACATCAGTTACATGTGTATGGTTGACATACACATATGTTCAATCATCACCCGTTAAATTCCACCATTTTAACAAAATACTGTATATACTATTTATACATAAGGTATGTTAAAGGTAAATATGGCTTTATGATTCCAATAATATAACTCCAACATCTTGCATGGTTCTTAATCAAACAATAATGAATTTAAAAAATACCTCTAGAATATAATCATATTTTCGTGTGTGACAAAAAATATAGAAAATAGTTATTGAAAAAAAAGAACCACATCATGGTATCTTTGTGCCTAACTACATTGGTTGTTAACCACCAGATCAGTTATAGGAGGTCATATTACGGCAGTGGATTTGACCAAGAAAATCGAGGAGTAGGACGAGTGAACATCAAGGTAGCAGATCGTGTAAGAATTCAGCCCGAAGCCATGCCCATGAAAACGGTTCAACATCGAATCGACTAGGGGAGGTGTTGAACAAGGACTGGTTGTGGCTGAACCTACTCAATCTAGGCGATGCTCCATTACCTTAGTAGAAGTGGTAGCCAACGGAAGGCTAACTTACCACCGCAAATGATCCCAAAGCCGAGATCAGTGCTAGGATCATAAGAAGAAGTGAAAGAACTATTTCATCGTGGAGGGAGAGGTCAACCCAGCTCCGCTCATTGCCTGAACAAAAGACCAAATGGCACAAATTATAAGAGAATGTGTGTTGTGAATAAGTACGATGAGGAATTTGGATGAGAGTTTAAAGCCCGTTGTTTATGGAGATAGAAATTGCCCAGAACCCTAAAAGCTTCCGGTTGCCCACCATGGAACCCTTTCTGGGTCTGACTGATCCAATAGCACATCTGCAATGGTATATGCAACAGATGCTAATGAATAAAGGAATGGAGGAAGTCCTGTGCAAGTGCTTTCCCTTGTTCTTGGTAGACTTAGTAATAATATGGTTTTTCTGCCTTCCTCCTGGCTCAATCCACTCGTGGGCGATGTTAAAGGAAAAATTCATCAACCAATTTTGGGTACACATGAGTAACCCAAGAATCCATAATCACTATCAGATGCGAAATAAAGAGAAGATGAAACACTATGGCAGTACTTAACCTACTTCAACACCACAGTGGCTAGCATCCAGAATGCTGTTGGACGACTAACTCTTATAACTTTTTCTGAGGGCATGCACCAGGATATGAACATGGCCTAGAGGTTAACTAAGGAAAAATAGGCCACTTTGCAGGATTTCTTCTATGAGGCAGCAAAGTATATGTAATTAGAGGGTCGTAGATGTGCGATAGAATGGAGCAGTTGTTAAGTCATCAAAGTCATTTAACAATGTAAATGTGATAGTTAAAGGCAATGGAGGTAGTTTTGTTGAAAAGAAGAAGGTTAACAGTTAAAGCTGTTATGATGGGGAAAAGGCAGAGGAGATTCAAACCTAGGCCAAGGTTCGATAGTAACACGGACCTTAATGATACCTTAGAAAACATCTACC
Source organism: Allium fistulosum (assembly GCA_030737815.1). NCBI lineage: Eukaryota > Viridiplantae > Streptophyta > Magnoliopsida > Asparagales > Amaryllidaceae > Allium > Allium fistulosum. Next base: position 924,000,758 of record CM060904.1, read on the forward strand.
TTGCAACACAAGAAGAACATAAGTACAATAGGCCATAATCGAGAAAGGAGATCGAAGTAGATATAAATATAGGAAAATGTTGTAGATTTCACGAATCTCTTGCACATGACACCATCGAATGTTGACATTTGCAAGACATTATAGAGGAATACATCGGGAGGAAGAAGTTGGAGCGATACGTCAGGAATTTTAACACTCCCCCTATTCCTATGTAGTAGGCTCTAAGGCAAACCCTAGTTGGGAAATGAAGGAGATGGAACCGATGCTAATCATGAGAAAGATGGAAAGTTGTGGTTAACACCATAACAGAAGGACCTCATGTTGCTAACAAAAGTTAGGTTGAAATGGAAAGATATGCAAAGTCTCTAAAGAATGGGAAAGCATGTGTATGTACCATAGGTAAGGAGCGTAAGGCTAAGCCCCCTCATTAAGAATGTGATGAGATAATATTTAGCGATAGTGACATTCAAGGTAAGTAGTATCCGCATACAGACCCTATGGTGATTTCAATAATGCATGCCTAGTAGAAGTGCATCAGATTTTAGTAGACAGCCGGAGTTCAGTAAATATCCTATTCAAAATGCGTTTGACAAACTGGGATTGTCTAAGATGTCACACTGTGCAACCAGCAACTGCATGGCTTCATAGGAGAAGGCAAAATGCCCTTAGATAGGCTGGATTTGTTTGTTAAGCTACGATCCCCTACTCGATCAGCCATACAGAAGCAAACATTCATTTTAGTGGAGATATTCCCTACATACAATGCATTTTTAGACAACCAACCTTATCAGATTTCCGCATAGTGGTAGACCAATGGTTCTTGTCCATGAAATTTTTTATGCCTAATGGACTAAGGGCAGTAGAGGGAAACCATGATGCTGCCAGTAAGTGTCCTGTGGCATACTTTCATGTAAAAAAACGACTAGAAAATGGGAAGGGTGTAGAGAACGCACCGGGTGCCAAAATGAAATCGCATAGCAATTAAAGGAGGGCCCCACTTATGTTTACAAGTGATTCTTATAATGAAATTGACACATTAGATGGAGGAGAGGAGGCTATATGGGAGCCCGAAGAGGCGGTAGAGCTTATGGAGGTAGATAGCAGTGACGCAATGAAACTTATGAATATTAGATTCATGCTAGAGCAGGATCTAAAGATTCAGTTTATAGGATTCCTATGAGATAATTAGGACATGTTTTCCTAGTCTCATGTGGACATTTGTGGAATTCTCCCTTAATCGCGTGTCACGCCCTGAACATTGACCCAAGAAAATCCTCGGTGAAACAAAAGAAAACAAGTATGGGCCTCGAGCGGCCGATAGCCCTTAATGAAGAGGTGGAAATGTTAGTGGCAAATGGGTTTATCAAAGAATCTCGATATCCGAAATGGATAGCAAACCCGGTTTTGGTGAGGAAACCAAACGGTAAATGGCGGACATGTATTGATTTTTCCAACCTAAATGATGCATGTCATAAGGATTGTTTTCCATTTTCGAGAATCATGAGCTAGTAAATGGAACCACATACATGATCTTTTATCTTTTGTGGATGCATATTCTAGGTACAATTAGATCACTATGCAGTCCCAGACTAGGAGAACTAGTTTCATTACCGACTTGGGACTTTATAGTTATAAAGTCATGCGTTTGAGCTCAAGAATGCAGGAGTAATATATCAACGCTTAGTCAATAAGATGTTTGCAAGTTAAATTGAAAGGACTATGGAGATATATGTTGATGACATGTTGGTGAAATCAAAGAAGCTAAGGACCACATTTCTCACCTGGATGAAATGTTTCAAATTTTGTGAGAGTTTAGGATGAAGTTGAATTAAATGAAATGTTCTTTTGGGGTTTTATCTGTAGAGTTCTTGGGATTTATCATACATGCCACTAGAATTGAAGCTAACCTAGAATAAGTCCAAACTTTAAAAGACATCAAGATTCCCGAAACACGAAAGGAGACGTAGATCTTGAATGGTAGGGTGGCAGCATTGAGGAGGTTCATACCTGAAGCTACTGGTAAGTGTGTTCCATTCTTTGAAGCATTGAAGAAGGAGAAAGGCAATCTCTCATAGACGGATGAATACATGGCTGCATTCCTTAATCTACCTGAGCACTTACACAAGCCACCCATTCTTTCTATGCTAGTGGAAGAGGAGGATCCATATTTGTATTTAGTAGTGTCAACCCATGCCTTAAGTGCGGCATTACTTCGAGAAAAAAATTTGGATGCTACGAACATTGTATTATGTGAATAAGCACTTAACCAGACCAGAATCTAGGTATACTAAATTGGAAAAGTTAGCGTATTGCTTCTAATAGCATCTCAAAAGCTAAGGCACTATTTTCAGTCCTATCCCATTCGAGTATTGACAGACCAACCATTGAGGTAGATCCAAGGTCGGGTTGACACCTCAGGAAGATTGAGAAAGTGGAGTATTGAGCTAAGCTAATATGAGAATACCTATCAACCTCGAACGACAATCAATGGGGAGGCCCAAGCGGAATTTATTGCCAAGTTTACTATTAAGGATGATGAAGTGGACTCCTAGGAGAAAGAAGCTCTTAAATGGCAGATGTACATGGATGGAGCTTCGAATGAGCATGATTCTGGTGCAGCAGTAGCACTATTAACACCTAAGAGAAGGAAGCTAAGCTACATAGTGCGATTGAGGTTTAAGGCAATGAATAATGAGGCTGAAAATGAGGCACTTATAGGCAGATTGGTGGTAGCTAAAGAATTGGGAATAAGCTCATTATATGAACACAGTGACTCTTAGTTGGTCGTAAATTAGGTGTTGGTGGAGTTCTATGCTAAATGGGAACCTTTGACGTCTTACTTAAGAATGGTGAAAACTTTCTTAACAAAATGGAGAATATATGACAAGACACATTCTATGGGAAGAAAACCAGGATACATATGAGTTAGCAAAATTGTTAAGTTCTAGGGATGGGCCGTCAATACCAGTTGTGACTCTACTTTGCCCTAGCTTTGAGGAGGTGAACGCGACTGCAACTACCTGGACGATATTGATTATAAGGTACTTGAGTGAGGGAGCTTACCAGACAACAAAAATGAAGCCAAGAAGATCTTATGGAAGGTCCCTCGCTTCATCATTCAAGATTGTATATTGTACCAAAAGGGATTTTCTAACCCGCTATTATGGTGCATAGCCGGAAGTGAAGCCGAGGACATACTAGAGAATATACATCAGGGCAGCTGCGAAGACCATATTAGAGGGGTAAACTCTAGCGAAGAATCTATTAATGTGTGGATACTTTTGGTTGATACTAAATCATGATGCGATGGAATATGTGAAGAGGTGTGACAATGCTAGCGGTTTGCGAAGACCCTAAGATTGCCCCTAATTGAGCTGACATGCATGGTTAACCCTAGCCTTTTGCTGTTTGAGGAATATATATGATCGGCGAACTTCATATGGCAAGGGGCGGAGCTAAGTATGTTATAGTGACAGTCGACTACTTTGCTAAGTGGGTCAAAGTCGAACCACTTACTATGGTGTCATCAGGCAAGGTCATAATTTTTTTGTTAAGAATGTGATATGCAGGTATGGAGTTTCCCTTCACATCATCTTGGATAATGGAATGCAGTTTGATAGTCAGGAGTTTATCGACTTCTACTAACATCATGGAATAAAAAGAGTTTTTCTTCAGTGGCATACCCGTAGGCTAATAGACAAGTGGAAGTGGTCAACAAGGTTCTAAAGACCCCCATAAAGAAGCTGCCTGAAAAGGAAAAAGAAATATGGGTGGATGAGCTTCCTCTGGCACTGTGGGCCTATCATACTTATTTCAAGATGATAATGGGACGTACTCCCTTCTCCTTAGCTTATGAGTTAGAGGTGATGTTAACGGTGGAGACAGCAGTGTCATCATATAAGAGGATTTATTATAACCAAAATGAGAATGAAGAGTTGCTAAATATGTCATTGGATTTGATAGATGAAAGGTGTGCAGAAGTTGCTTTAAAAGTTAAGGCAAAGCAAAGGATAGCCAAGCAGTACTACTCTAGGGTCAAACACTGCCTTCCAAGGAGAGGGAATTAGTGCTAACATTGATATTCCCTAGACCAGGGGCAGTCGACCCAATCTAGAAAGGACCATATGTTGTCCACAATGATTTGATCAATGGAACTTTCATGCTTAGCACAGTAGATGGGTTATGTTTAGAAAAGGTTGGAATGCACATAATCTTTGTCCTTATTTTACTTAATCTCCATTGTCTTTCTACTTGTACTACTATTGTGTAATTAAGACAATTATGAAATGATACTGATAAAATGTGCATTCCTTAGAATCATGTTATGTTAGGTACCTATTTATTACATAGGAATTATTATGAATGCTTAAGGTGAGGAGTAGGACAACTTAGAACGACTTAATATTCATATACGACTCATGGATATGAAGTTAAACAACCTAACCATGCCGAGTCATATTTGCACCAGTATGAGCATCATGGAAGCTCAACGAGCTAAACTTGCTACTCGAGGGTAGATGGGATTATAGTATCCTAGAATTTATTTTAAAACTCTGGCTGGTAGTGACGAAGAACTTACACATAATCAGTACATGACTATCGATAAGGTAGTTTACCATTGACGATCGACCCTAACTGTTAGCCAGTAATGGAGAACCGGACTTACCCATAGTCAGGACATGACCGTCGGCTGGGTAGTTCGCCATTAATGGTCAACCGCAAACTCTAGCCGATAGTGGTGAACCAGAATTATCCATTGTCAGGACATCATCGTCGACCGAGTAGTTCACCACTGACGATCGATCCCAACCTTTAGCCGGCAATGGCGAACTAGACTTACTCACGATCGGGACATGACCATTAACTAGGTAGTTCATAATCGACGATCGGCTCCAACCTCTGGCTGGCAATAGAGGACCAAACTTATCCATGGTTAGGACAGGACCGCTGATAGGTAATTAGCCATTAACGATCGGCCCCGACCTTTGGCCGACAATGGCGAACTGGACTTAACTGCGGTCAGGACATGACTGCCGATTAGATAGTTAGCCATTGTCGATTGAACCTAACCTATGTTGGCTATAGTGAACCAGACTTACCTGTAGTCAGGACATAACTGCTAACTGGGTAGTTCGCCATTGACGATCGACCCCAAACTTTTGCCAGTAGTGGCGAACCGCACTTACCCACGATCAGGACATGACCGTTGACCGAGTAGTTCGGCAATCATGATTGACCCTAAACTTCGTGCAGCAGTGAATAACTGAGCCCATCTATAGTCAAAAGATGACCATCGATCAAACGAGTCAATGCAAAAGATCAACCTAAAAATATATCAGAATGACCACTAGCCTATCGATACTAGGACAATCTTGTATAAAGTACGCATGGAATGCATATATGAAAACAATTAAACTGGAACAATGTAAATATAAATAGGAAAGAAGGTTATACAAAAGAAAGAACATCCAAACACCATCAAATATCCAAATATTTACAGTACAGATTCAGAACTATAAGAAATAATATTTGCTCACCCTCATAAGAACATCAAAATTAGGCGAGCATGATCCAAATGTTTAGTCCAGTAAGAATATAAGACAAACTATTCCTAAATTGAAAATGATGTTAGTGGGATGACACCGAAAAGGAGTGTTGAACCCCAAAGTGTGATGGCCCATCTAAAATACCAAACTACGGTGCATACTGAACAAGGGAAAGGACAAACCAGAGCATGCGTGATTAACAGTAACTAGTAGACAAAGTTGATAGCATGCGTAAAGAAGTTAGGTCCACGAGAAGATGTCAAACAAAGCCTACTTTGTATCCTACAAAGCATGCTTTAGGAGGCAAGTGTTATGGTCATTTATGCCCGTGAAGGCAAGTGTTGTAAGTTAAGCTAGGATGACGGTAGATGTAATATAAGAACTAAAAGGGATATGATTTATTTGCACAACCTTAGTGGGAGAGACAGACCACCCCGAAAGCTGAGAAGGTGGAGGGTTGGGAGGAGCAAGATGAACACATGTTAGCCTTGCTTGGCCTGGTAATTCAATCTTACCTTGCTTGGTACGATGATAGAGATACTAGACAAGAATTTCTGTTTGGTTAGGAAGTAAAACAGACAAGATTCCATGTCTGGTAGAGAGGCCACCGGACAAGAACTCTTGTCTGGTGAACATAGGGTAACCAAGCCTAAAAGCATAACCAATCCTCCACCAGACCTCCATTTTGCACCAAATGAAGCACCGTCGAACCACCATCTTAGCACTGAACCAAACCAACTGTTTAAGAAAAGGAAATCTAAAATATAAGGAAATTCTAGATTGTATCTTCTATGTATGGAAATAATCGAACCAAGCATGTTATACAGGGAAACTACCGGATTTATCGGGCTAATTCCCCTACTTTTTTACTCCTATAAATATCCAAGCTTCCAGGAGCCATAGGGACAACTTTTTGGGAGCCACTAGGGACTACCAAATCATAACCACCGAACAAGGCATTCAAATTGCATTTTTAAGGAAATATCATTGTATTTTGTATTCCATATTTGTAAGAGCCGAGATATAAGAATGAAAATAAAAATGAATAGTGGATGTAGGCACGTTTCGGCCGAACCACTATAAATTAATGCGTACTTTACTTTTATGGAATTTTCTACTCTTTTATTGCTATAAATTTATAGGTGGTGTTTGTCCACTTTTCATGTAAACACCAGCCTTATTTCTTGACCATCTTAAATAAATATTTATATTTATATTATTATTATATCTATATACATACATACATACATACATACATACATATATTATACACCAATGAGTATAATTTCTACGCGACTATCAAATTTAAATGTATCATTATCTCAAATTATAGGTGTAGGTTAACATTTAGATATACTTCCAAACTACCTATGGATTTTCTCTAATATTAAACTTTTACTCATTATCATCCTTTCTCTTAGGCCACTCATGATCCCATTTTTGCAACTCTAACTAGACAAGAGTCTTGCTAAATTGCAGTCAATTCTAGTAATAATTCCATGTTACTAGTTACCCTAAAATTTCAAAGGTATCAATTGTTAGGTGTCACATAATAGAATCTTCTAACTAATAATATATATATATATATATATATATATGTATGTATATGTATATCATCATATGAAAAAACAAATAAAACATGAATATCACTCAAATCAGAACGTGCATATCGTTTAAACCATAACTCCAATCATCTTGAATAAACATAATCATTTCTTTGTCAAATTCAATTGTGAACTTCGTCAAATTAAGGAAAATATGTTCCTCCAATGACTTATATAAGTGTTTCATCCCATTCAATTATGCAAGTGTTTTTTACTTTTTAGTTCATTAATTTTTCCTCATGGTTACATTCATAATTATTTATGATCGTTCATTGATTACGCAATCTAAAACATAAAATTACCAATACGTGATCATCATTTACTATCCATATTGGCAACTTCATTCATCTATTGTGTATTATGGGATAATATAGAATGTGAGAAAGACCCAAACCATTTTGTAGTAACACAATATTCGTTACTTTGTAGGTCTTATGACTTACGGATTTCAACAATTCAATCATATCAATCTATTGATGCCCTAACTCCATTTTGAGGTCTTCTCTTAACTATGCTCTATTGAGAACTACTCACAATTATATTACTAGCTACAAAAATTCTAGAATACATTGTTTTGTACTCTTCAATATCTATCAATAATAATACATCTGACTAAGCTAATTGTCCGATTATAACGTAACATACATACAAACATTTCTAACATCCTATATATTTAGTAAAAATAAATAATTCATTAAAAAGGGCATTTTGGTAATTTTACATAAAACTGGAAAACTTAATTTGTATAAATGAAGGATTTTGGGGAACCTAACTTTTTCATTATGTCCAGTAGATTTTTGTAGTCCAAATCAATATATAAAGCATCAAAAGCGGACATCAAACAAGAGATGGATCGTTTCCAATGCATGCATTTCGAGGTAAAACAGTTTGTGGTCCAAGTGGGGTGAGAAGGATGTCAAGATCAGTGCCTATTTAATATATGTTTGTAACCCTAACCCTAATTCACTACATTCTTCAGTCTTCTTCATTCTATTACCACTGCTCAACCTGAACTCATGATTCCATTAATTTTCGAATTCCTCTTTAATTCAAATAATAAATTCTCCAAATAAAATTGAAAAATAAATAGATAGAGATGAGAATCAATTCCAAACCTTAGAAAATAAAATAGAAGGAGAGGGGTGCTAAATCAAATCAAATCAAATCAAAGGATGGGATTTGGAAGTTCTATAATTTTTTTTATCAAAGTAGCGAATTGAGGTGAGCGTGATTATCTACAAAATGATTATGTTGTTATATATGCTTTAAATTTTCTTCATACATCTATTTGGGTTTTGAAATATGGATTAAAAACTAGTTTGATAATTCTAGTTGATGTTTACGTGAATTAGATAAACTGGAAAACCCATTACTACTATTTTGATAATAAAATTGATATGCATCTGGAGAGGGTTAACTTGGATTATTTAGACACATGTATAATTTATCCTAGGCTTTGTATAAAGATTAATAAGATAATTATGTAACCATTAGAGACGAATATTGTTTGACTTTGTAAATATATACTTCATGGTGTGATTATATGATCAAATCATAATATTTACGTTGGAAATGACTTATAATCAAATTGAACGAGTTTGTAATCTTTGAAATATATTATATGATGCTAGTAATTATGAATAACTAGTAGTACGAAATAAGAATGAATTCCATATTGTATTCAAAGATCGAAAATAAGATAGGATGAAATAGTAAATAAAAACGGTTGAAACGATGAGGTATGGAGTGTTGGAACGCATGCCACAGGCAAGTAGTCGAATAGGGAAATTCTAGTTGACTGGTAAAAGTGCAGAAAAGAGGCAGAGAAAGGAGTAGAGTTCGAGTTGATTGGAAATGAAATTCCAGTCTATCAAAAAACCAGGCTAGTTGTGATGACCGCCCTACACTTCCGGTACCCAATATACTTGTATAATCCACTATGGATGAACTTAGCCGCTGCAGTATGGTGGCAAAGAGTGTAAACTAACAAAAATCCAAGCACAGAACCTATAGAACATCTTACAGTGCACATGCAATATATAATATAATAATATAGATGTAAAATAGGTGAGACAGTGATATAATCAAATGAAAAATAAAAAGGAACATCAGAGTGCAATATGTTCACAAATTATTCAAAACCCAAAATAGTAGAGTTTATATATCCTAAGTGTCCAAAATAAACTCCAAAGCTGTCTATAAAGCAATAAAAGTACTAGTATAGCTCCATTGTGCTGCATCCAAAGATAACAAGAAGCAAACATAAAACCTTAGGTCAGACAACAGTCTGGTGTGAGCGATACATCATATTAAAAATAATATAAAAATTGTACATAGTCAATAAGGCATAGGGTATGAAGAACAATACCTGACCTATTCCTACATCTAAAGATTTAGCACATAAACATAATATATGCTAAACTACTATAATAAGTGGAAAATATGGGGTATAGGGGTATCACACAGCAGCTCAAGCACACAACAAACATCACATCAATCACACAGACTTGCATCTTTCACCCAAGTGCTTTAGATATACGATAAATCTTATAAATGCTCAACTAATTGCACCCTAGATGGCTAGGGACCGAACACATGTAGACGTCCAAAATGTGGTACATACAGACTACCCTGGTTACACGTAGACTACATTCACTACGGCATAGATTGCATACTGCAACACCAAAGAAGTGATGCAGGAAGTGCCAAAAAATGTTGTTGTAGGCTAAAAAATGGCAAAGGCAACACTTTCTCGGTGATGCATTTTGCCGCGTTGCCGCAGACCTCAAAGGCAACATTTTGACTATCTAAGGCAACATAAGAAATATTGTTGCAATAGAACCCTATTTGGGTCTATAGCAACATCCATAGGTGTCTGTACCAACATTCCAAAATGTTGCTATAGATATTAACTTTCTGAATTTGTGGGGCCCACAATGTAGAGCATATTTGATTTTTTAATAGAAATAAATATTTATTTAATAAAATGCTATTGCACAGAATTTGATATTCAAACAGTAATTTATTTAAATAAATATTTTATTTCAACATTTAAAATAGTACAAATTCCTGACTCCACTATTTTACAATTCAATGATATATAACACTGATATTCAAATATGCAGATATTCCTCACTACATCACTCAGTTCACTCATTACATATGCAGTTTCAATTTATACAGACACCGACACTGACAAATATATGACGAGCCGAAGGCGAGCCGAGTAGCGGGTCCGGGCGCAGCGCCGGCGGGGGTCCGGGGCCCCGCAGTCCCGATTAGGTCGAACAAGTGGGCACCGCCCGATTCATCCGATTTCGGAAGATCCAGCCTTCTTTGAAACAACGTAAAATGATGCACAAATGAAGACTGAACTTAGCAAACCCCATCCTCAGCAACTTCATCACCCATCGGAACTACTGCCCATCTACCACTTACCTGAAACACAATTGCCTGAAACACTGACCACACTCCCAACCTCTTTCACAAAACACCTACTCACTGCCTCATCAAATTACATCATCAACACATAGGCAGCCCATCAAGCAAAAACAGTGAATGCATCAGGCATGTACAAGAGAAACATAGGCAGTAATATGATATACAGAGGACTTGGAGCATCAGTTCATGTTAAAGAACAAGGTTAGCATGGTACCAGTTCAGTCCAGACCAAATATATAAGGTTAGCATGACTTGGAGCATCAGTTCATATTAACAAACTTAAGGTTAGATATATATCTAACAAACTAAATATATAAGTTGAGCGTGAATACCAAATTTGACTGTACAACAAAACTAGTATCCATCAAGAATCTGAACTCATTTGGATACATATTTTATAAAATGAATTTTTCTCTTAGGAGCTGCAAAACATCCAAAGTTAATAAGCTAACATATTCCCAAGCTTCAAAAACTAAAGAAGAAATCATCAAAAAGCACAAATAATATTAAAAAAACAAACCAGAAGCCTTCATATGCAAAACAGATTGCTGCTGAGAAGATGCTTGAGTCTGAGATACTGAATTTGAAGATGACGCCCTTGATTTTGCTTCTAGATCTGAAACACAACATTCGTTGTCTGTTGTTAATTTCGCTTCTAGACCGAATGATGGCATTGCGAGCCACTCTAGATCTGAAACACAGCATCACCGGTCAGTGGCATCGTAATGTCAGTAGTATCCAAGCCTCTATCTCGGCAATCTTCAGCAAACTTTCCAAGCACTGAACGCAACATGAAGCGGTAGACGACTTCATCAATCAGACTTGCGGATCCCCAAAGAAGATGAATCGCGAATTGGAACTTGATACTTGATTTATTCTAATTGCCTGAAATCATCTTCCATCTCCACGCGAATTGATTTAAGAATTATGAATTGATTCTAATCGCGAATTGGAAGTATGAATTTGCTGGATTTCGTGAATTTGCCTTTTGATTTGAGAATTATGAATTGAAAACTGAAAGGGGATCTACACTAACATAAGTGGGAAAACGAAAATTTGGTAAAAAGTGCAGCGGTGATCCATTTTAACAGTCGGATTAAATGTAGACCCTTGGATCGTATTCACGTGGATTGCTAATTTTATTAATTTTTTAATTTGAATACATCTATAGCAACACTATATAAAAATGTTGCATCGTGTTACACTTGTTTAGCTAGAGCAACACATTTTTATGGCTAAGGTAACACCATAAATACAACGTTGCAGTAGGACCAAAATTTTATATCATCGCACCATTTTAGCTGGCAACACCTTGCAAAAATGTTGCAGAATGTCATCTATGGCGTAGTGATTATCCCAACAATGAGCATCATAAAGTTAGAGTTATCCATTGATCCCTTAGCACACATATCGGTAGTCGAACTACCTCGCTGATGCCCATACAGATGGCCAAGGGCTGGACACACACAGACGTCCAAACTATGGGTACACACTGACTACCCTGGGTACACATAGACAACCCTGTCCCACTGATGAGCATCACAACCTCATGTTCTACCCTACAAGCTATCATGCAGAACTCATCCTTTCAATCCATCATTAGATGCTATAGTCACTTGCCACATCGAGTCGTCAAAGTCATCGCACTTCATAGGCTGCAACTTCCTAAAGTCATCTTGGGCGATCATGGAGTTATCCATCCCTACTCCTAACTAGCTCCCAAAACCACCAAAAAAACCTCAAGTGTTACCCCAAAGACCCTCCATGTCGAGAATGAAGCTAACACCCTAAAGACACCATTCCACATTCTGTTTGGCCTTCCTCCTATAGCCGGACTGAAGCCATTGAACAACATCCCATGACCGGCTACCGGACATGACTTCCTGTCCGGTCTTCACCACCAAACCAAGCAACTACCAAACAAAATTTCCTCTCCGATTCTCCATTGTTGAACCAAGCAACTACTAGATATGATTCACTATGCGGTCCTCCACTGCCGAACCAAATAGCTATTGGACAAGATTTCCTATACAGTCTCCCCTTACCGAATGAAACCTACCACCGGATCATCCCCTACCAAACCAAGCTCCACCAAAAACCTGTAGTTCCTTCAACACACTAACTTCACGCTGATTCCATTGCTACACCCATCACTCCAACCTGCATGCATCGCTTATGCAACGATATAACTCCAAACACTCTAGAGCTTACCTGTCAAAGTTCAGATCTTATGGTTCCTATCTCTAGTTAGCTCCAATAAGCGTTTCAATAGTACAAGTATACAAACAAACACCATATGCACCAACAACATTCAAACATTTAAATAACACAATCAATCATAACAATCATCATACAAGGTGTTTACAACATAGCCTAACATATATTAAGGCAGTAACACGTCCCAAATAACATGTTTAAAACACCAAAAATCCATATAATAAGGTGAGAGATGATAAATCACTCAGTAAACCTTCCAAATTCCAAATTTTGCACGCAATCAATTCAAATCCAAAATTGAAAAGCAAAGATGTGATTTTTCTTTCGCAAGATCTAGATTAAAGATCTATAATGAATCCCTTTGCTAATCTAACTTTAATCTATGATTTAGACATGATTTGATGAAGAAAAGAGAAGTTTTTGGATATAAATGAGTTAATGGAGGCTTAGTTCTATTTGGAAGATGGTGGAAATGATTGGGAGACGATTGTTTCCGCTAACATAGGTATAAAACCTTAAATCGGTTAATGGGCCTATCCCTAAATTCACAAACTATGTAGTTAAAGCCCCGCTAAAGCCCCATAAATCGCTATAGCACATAACACTCTTCGACCGCTATGCTATTTCAGTTTAGCGCTACTAAACAGTAGATCCGCTTTAAGTCCCGCTATTTTCCGCTACACCTGCTAAATCAACGCTTTTTAGCACCCGCTTTAGCAACATTAATATTTAAAGATTGATTTGACTAGTTCTCTTTTAACCAATCAACAAAGTTAGGGTACGAACCTAATTTTAAGGTATAAGTGCTCAATACAAGTTCACAATCTATCGTAGTCACCAAATCTAGTCTGCATAAATCAAGATATTGTTCGGTTTTTTAATATAAAATTAAATAATATTTCTTTTTTCCTACACAAATGATGTAAGAATGAGAATAAATTAACTTTAAATATTTGGTTTTATATCTAATGAAGCCATTTGCACCTCTGCAGCAATGAAACCGCTAAGTGCTTTAACTTCACAGCTCACAAATTACCCACTAAACTGCTCCAAAAACTGCCAATCTTCAAACAACCATATCTCATAGCTAAAAAATCCAAATCAATATTATGAAAATTCTACTGAAAGGGAAACCATCATATATTTCCAATGGAAGTAATTTCAGATGCTAATTTGGCTTTTAATAAAATTTATAGCTGTTACATTTTATTCAGGGGTTAAATCATTCGAAAAAATTCTAAAGATAGAAATGTCACTAATAGGCATTTACCAAAGTTATAGAGTGATACGACTTCATATGAATTTAAAAATAATATTTTATGATCATATGATACGTAAAATATGTGTCGTTACACTCTCCCCCCTTACAAGTTTCACCTTCAGAATCCACAATACAAACAAGGTAAAATCAAGCATAGCTACCTTGCATGCCTAACATCCACGAGCAACATATCAAACATCAAACATGTGCATAAAAGCAGGTAATGATATGTATGCCTAGCCTAGCATGCATGATACTAAACTACCCTATATGATATCGAAAGTGAAACTAAATGCGATAAAAAAATTCTCACCAAGTAAAGAGCTCGGGATAATTGGTCCTCATGCAATCCTTGGTCTCCCAAGTAAAACTGCCCTCGCTCTCAGTCCATTGAACCTTCACCAGCTTCACTGTCTTTCTCTGAAGCTGCTCCGTATCATGTTCGACTATACGAATAGGCCTACAAGGTCTCGAAGCTTTTGGTTCAATTTCAATATCATCAAGCAAATCTGGTCGAACTATTATGCTCGAGCCATGCACAAACTTCCATAAGTGACATACATGGAACATGTTGTGCACGTCCACCATCTTCTAAGGTAAGTCGACTCTATAAGCTAGGTTCCCAATCCTCTCAAGTATCAGAAAAGAACCAACAAATCTCAGCACAAACTTCCACTTAGTACCGAATTGAAAAACATTCTTCAGCAGAGAGACCTTGACAAACACCATATCGCCAATGTAGTACTCTAAATCATGTCTTCTTCTATCAGCATAACGCTTCTATCTATCCTAAGTAGCTTTCATTCATTTTCGAATGATCTTGATCTTCTCTGAAGTCTCTCTAATCATATCCGACCTACGTATCAGTTTTTCACCCACTCCCACCAATATGAAGTAGCATTGCATGATCGGGTATATAATGCCTCATATGGTGCTATACCGATGCTAGACTGATAGCTTTTATGCTATGCAAACTCTACTAAGTGTAAGTGTGTAACATCCCCTATCTTGAGGCCCAAAGCTAAGCGCTACAGATGCTACAGTCATCTATAGTATTAACTTCCGAAGACAAAATACGGTAATGTTAATGGTATCCATAATATCAGAAGCACATGAATACGAAACAAAATCACAGATTCAAAAACAACAACTTTTTTGATTATATTTCACAAAACATGTTTCATATCCAATTACATAATCCCAATCGTTTCCCAGGTTCAGATCAAATATAATTATTATATAAATACGCCAAGAGTGACATATGAGGATGCCCCCTTGGATGACCAGAGTACTAAATAGACAAAAACTGTCTTAATACATCACATCAGATATAAAAACATAGTAACTCTTAAATAGCTAACTTCAGCCTCCTTCTCGTCCTCAGTAGCTTTATTCGTCTACCTACTAAAACCTGTAAATCCTCAACTCTCAACTTACTCAAATAATTTTTGAGCACCCGAGAGTTTAAGGGGAAAACATAAACTTCGAGTCAGACATAAAGCCTGGTGTGAATAATACTATACATCTCGGTTTTTTTGATATTGAGTGAGACCACGCCGCTTAGCGGAAAGGGTTTCCCCTCACTAATATCCTTTTAAAATCATATCTTTTGCAAACCAAAATCCTACAATCAAACTGGTTAAAACAATAATATCAATATTATGTAAGCATATAAATCAGGTAATCAATGGACTATCTATCCAAACACTATAGTTTTGTTTGGCTAACTACTAACCTTTGGCTGACTCGGGCCTACCAGACAAAATAAACAAATAGTCTAACTTCTGTCAGATACTCCTCTTCTGGACGATCTATCCCTAATTTACTTCTCCAAGGGTTAATCGATCCTAATGGTTTTGCAGGCTCACCAATAACCTATCTCTACTTTGTATATTCCTTTTTTGTGTGTAACATCATTTTAGTCTTACCTGTGACAAAGCCCTAAACACTGGAATCTTGGAATTATATTATCTAGGGGCTACTAGCTAAAGTATAGGGCGTGACCTCATACCAGTCCCATCGGGTATTCTAATATCTGAGTCATTTTACTTAAGGTCATCTACCCTTAAAATTTTCCTTGAAAACATTTCTTTCAAATTAATTTAATCCTGTAAATCATATTTAAACAAGGAAAATATTATATTCTTTACTCAAATCGCTTTGCCATGTTATATATACTTTACACAAAACATTGTTGATGATAGTATTTGAAGCCTTTGAAAGTACCCCTTTCGAAACCATTGAAAGTCCACCTTTTGAAACCATTGAAAGTATCCCTTCCGATACAAGTAAACTAATTTGCTTTATAATCTAAGGCTGAAAGGCCAAAACATACCTTTTGAAACCATTTACATTAAACCTTTCGAAAACATTGAAATCATCTCTTTTGAAAGATTTATAAACCTTAGACATCCTCTTTTCAAAACACTTTATACATGCCATTTGAAACCATTGAAACCTTCCATTTAAAACCTTTCGAAAACAATGGGGAACCACCCCTTCGAAACCTTTAACTTAAACCTTTCGAAAGTATTAAGTTCTTTACATAAATCAAACCTTTCGAAAGCATTTGGGTTCAAGTAAAACATGTGGAACAACCTTTCGAAAACATTTAAAACCATTCCTTTCGAAACCTTTGGGTTTAAATTTCAATAGAACAAAGGGTCTTAAAACAACTAAGCGAAAGCACTCTTTCAAAAGCAATTTCCTAAGTAAAAGAAGTGGATGGTGTCGAAACAATTCCATTCGAAAGCGTTGTAGAAGCGACTTAGGTTTTAAAGCGATAGCACCCTTTCGAAGGCATTGCTTCGAAAGGTTGAAGGCGGCAGGTGTTATCCCACCTTTTGGTCAAGGCTGGAATATCAACAAATTGGAAAGGAACGATGGATACCAGGATTGGGGATCGATTAGGAACAAGGCTGCAATGGATGTCGTCAGAATTTGACCGGGCTCGGATCAAGGCAAAATCGATTGGAGGTGATGATCAATGCTAGAAAAGGCTATGTTTCAAATTTCAGGTCAATCGGAGGTCGAATACACAAGATATGGATGGATAAAGGTACGTTAGGCATGGTTCGTATCGATGCATTTCGCATCGATCAGCAGATGGTGTTTCGAGTCAATACGGTTCGTATCGATCAGGTACAGGGCGTAGTGGTGGACTTCGAATCGACATCGTTCGTATCGATCAGCATAGACTTGGATCAATGACTTTGTATCGATCAGGTAAGCAGGCAGGTGAGGCTTTGTTCGTATCCATCAGGTAGAATACTATTTTCATCCATCGGGTAATGCTTCGTTCGCATCCGCTAGGTAAGGTCTTGTTCGTATCCATCATAAGGGTAGGCTTCGTACCCATCCTCATCACAACCACTTCGTATCGATGACTCCTATGGTCGCTTCGTATCGATCAATGTAAGGAATCGATGCAAAGTGTACTACTGGAATCGATGCAAAAAAGGAACACGAACGTTATGGATATGAACGAGCACGAAATACGGATGCAAGCGAAGAATGCCCACGTCTCCAGGAAAGAAGCGTTCAACGCGGCAAGAAGAATGGATTCAGCCTTGGAAATAACGCCACGTAGTCGATGCGCACGTGTTCCTGATCGATGCAAAGAGGATGGATGCGAAGGCATGGATTCGAAGACAGCAGGCTACGAAAAACATGAGATTGAATCGATCATATCTCCTAAACCATATATCCAAATACCATGAAATTTTCACAACAGCTTGTATACAAGGTAAAGAACAGTCCTGCCAAGTTTCAGCTCGATTGGATCATTTCTTAATGGATACGAAAGTGCTTCGTATCGATCGTAGATCGAGTCGAAACTCGGTGGGGTCAGTCGCGTGGGCCCCCTCACGTGCCTGAAGGAGTCTCCCGAAGTTTGAGCGCGATATCAGCTTCCTACGCCTATAAATAGCCCCCTAGAGCCTACAGAAAAGGGGATCTTTTGGCCATCCAACGTCCAGACTCTACCGGATTCAATTCTACGCTTCAACACAATCATTGTACTCGAAATTCTTCATTGTAACTATTGTAATCATCTGTAACCAGCAAGGATAATCAATAAAAGATAAAACTTTGAAGTGGACGTAGGCCAGAGATATCCGAACCACTATAAATTGTGTGTTTCTGTTCATTATTTCTGGATTGCTGTTTGTTGTTTGCTTAGATCTGCGATTTGTGTTTGGAATATTGCTGATCTACATTCATAACTTGGTGCTTTCACGGTATTTGGGGTTTGTGGCCATTTTTGGCGCAAACACTTTGGTGCTTTCACAGAGAACAACTAGTACCCGCTACACCAGATTCAAAGTTTAAGATTTGAAAGTTTGAAGGATTCAGATTGATTTGACAATGACTCAACAAACAAGACAAAGAGCTGAGAGAAGCCAACAGGGAGGAAGTCAAGAGGCATCCTCTGGTGCTGGAGAAGGACAAGCTTCGATTTACATCACCAGAGATGAAATGGAAGCTATAGCAAATTCATTGCAAGAGAGGTTGCTGAAAAGTCAATAGGATATGATGCCGACTTTCTTCGAGCGGATGAGAGCTGCAGGGACACAGAACCTTGGACCAACTACAGCGACTGCAAATGTGGAACAAGGAACGAGGGTTGCGAAACCCAATGGAGGACAGAATACAGAACCGGAAGGCAATCAACAAGGGC
Source organism: Allium fistulosum (assembly GCA_030737815.1). Classification (NCBI taxonomy): domain Eukaryota; kingdom Viridiplantae; phylum Streptophyta; class Magnoliopsida; order Asparagales; family Amaryllidaceae; genus Allium; species Allium fistulosum. The sequence goes on from CM060904.1 coordinate 924,019,505, forward strand.
TTGGGGGCAGGCCCGCCGGATCCAACACAGGAGGACCTTTGGAAGGAGTTCAACAGGCTAGGGCCGACGTTGCTGCTAATGAGCCGCATGAAGAATATGTGTCGGAGTTCCCTTGGGAGCATGGGGGGCAACCCCTGACAGACAACGCTGGATTAGTGGAAATCATTAGGAAGACTATGCGTGGAGGTTTTACCAATAGAGATTTGGAAGGAGTGAACAGGAGTCCATTCGCTCGGGAAATCAGGATAGCTCAGAATCCACCTAAGTTCAAGTTACCTAGCGTGGAAGCATATAATGGCAAGGCTGACCCGACTGATCACTTGATGAGATACACTAGACACATGGAAGTGCTGGGGGCATCGGAGGAAGTGATGGCCAGATGTTTCCCGTTGTATTTGACAGATCTAGCTGCAATGTGGTTTAGGCAGCTGGAAGAAGGATCTATCAGGACTTGGAGGGAATTGGTGGATAGGTTTTTGGGACAATTTCGGGTTCATATCAAAAGACCTAAGAACGTGATGACGTTAACATCGATAAAGCAAAGGACGGATGAATCGCTTAGAGCATTCCTAACTCGATTCAATGCGGTGGTAGCTTCGGTGGATCAGCCGGATCCATCGATAGTTTTGATGGCGGCGGTGTCGAGAGTCAGAGAGGATTCGAATTTTAAGGTATCTTTAATACGAGACCCACCGCAGGATCTCGGAGAATTCTTTCATGAGGCTGAGAGATTCCTCCGACAAGAGGATGCATGTGCAGATCTAAAGTTGGAGGAAGTGAATGCAACTGAGGGTGGAGGACCATCCAGTAGAGGTTCAGATAAAGATAAAGAGAAAAGGAAGTTGGATGATGATTCTGAAAAAACTAGGAAGCGATGGAAGGATCCAAAGTTTTCCACATACACGGGATTAAATGAGACACTGGAGCGGATATACATGGAAACCCGGAATCGCCTTCCTTACCAGAGGCCGGCTAGGAGAGAACCATCCGAGCGGGAGAGGGCATCAGGAAGGCACTGTCTCTTCCACGATTTGGACGGGCATGATACCAACAGCTGCAGGCACTTAAAGGACATAATTGAGGAGCATGTGAGGAATGGGAAATTGAGGCAGTATGTTGGGGCTTGGAATGCAGTGGCGGAACAGGAGCAACCGCCGCCTACCTCAAGCCATGATGGTGTGAGGCCCAGGAATGATGGTCGATTGGTTATCAATTGACCAGGATAATATGGAATAAGTAACAAACCATTTGCAAGAAACCAAGTCATTTACACATGTATGTGGCCGGAGATAGCCCCTAGGCATGCTCTGAATGATGATAAACCGCGAAGCTATGGTTTGCGAAATCTGTCTTTTGTTTTTGATTAGACACTCGTTTTTCTGCTTTGGTTTTGGAGTTTGGATTGAACTCCTGATTTTGTTTGTTCTCTGGTTTTGGCTTTCCTTCGGATGATTGTTCTCCGTTTTGGATTTTGATTTGGGTTTTTGATATGGATTTCTTGATTTTCTGATTTGATTTGGAATTCGGATTGGATTTTGATTGGGTTTTTTCTGGTTTTTGATAAATGTTCGTCAGGTATGGACTATGCCTGGCAAGGGGTGAGTCGCTTTGCCCGAACGCGGTAAAGTGATTCATTCAGGTCGTCGAGTATGGACTATGCTCGACAAGGGTCCGGAGAGACTAGAATTTGGCCTAGGACTTAGGCCCTGTATTATCAATTATCATTTTCAGGTCGTTGAGTATGGACTATGCTCAACAAGGGTCCGGAGTGACCAGGATTCGGCTTAGGACTTAAGCCATGGCATTATACAACGTCCAGGGACACTGGACCACGGTCATCAAGTGTGGATTGCGCTTGGTAAGAACCCGGAGAGGTTAGCTCAACGTCCAGGGACACTGGACCACGGTCATCAAGTGTGAATTACGCTTGGTAAGAACCCGGAGAGGTTAGCTCAACGTCCAGGGACACTGGACCATGATCATCAAGTGTGGATTGCATTTGGTAAGAATCCAGAGAGGTTAGCTCAACGTCCAGGGAAACTGGACCAAGGTCGTCGAGTGTAGATTGCACTTGACATGAACCCGGAGAGGTTATGGATTCGGATATCGACTCGGAGAGGTCCTTGATTCGGTTATTGGCTATTGAATAAGGATGGATTAGAAGCTCGACCATCGAGTTCGGATGGACATGGAATTGGCAATGGACTTGGATATTGGGTTCGGAGTTATTCAAAACACACCTTCTTATCAAAAGGCATGTTTTGGGGGGCAAATGTTATCCCACCTTTTGGTCAAGGCTGGAATATCAACAAATTGGCAAGGAACGATGGATACCAGGATTGGGGATCGATTAGGAACAAGGCTGCAATGGATGTCGTCAGAATTTGATCGGGCTCCGATCGAGGAAAAATCGATTGGAGATGATGATCAATGCTAGAAAAGGCTATGTTTCAAATTTCAGGTCAATCGGAGGTCGAATACACAAGATATGGATGGATAAAGGTACGTTAGGCATGGTTTGTATCGATGCATTTCGCATCGATCAGCAGATGGTGTTTCGAGTCAATACGGTTCGTATCGATCAGGTACAGGGCGTAGTGGTAGACTTTGAATCGACATCGTTCGTATCGATCAGCATGGACTTGGCTCAATGACTTCGTATCGATCAGGTAAGCACGCAGGTGAGGCTTTGTTCGTATCCATTATGTAGAATACTGTTTGCATCCATCGGGTAATGCTTCGTTCGCATCCGCTAGGTAAGTTCTTGTTCGTATCCATCATAAGGGTAGGCTTCGTACCCATGCTCATCACAACCACTTCGTATCGATGACTCCTATGGTTGCTTCGTATCGATCAATGTAAGGGATCGATGCAAAGTGTACTCCTGGAATCGATGCAAAAAAGGAACACGAACGTTATGGATATGAACAAGCACGAAATACGGATGCGAGCGAAGAATGCCCACGTCTCCAGGAAAGAAGCGTTCAACGCGGCAAGAAGAACGGATCCGGCCTTGGAAATAGCGCCACTAGTCGATGCGCACGTGTTCCTGATCGATGCGAAGAGGATGGATGCGAAGGCATGGATTCGAAGACAGTAGGCTACGAAAAACATGAGATTGAATCAATCATATCTCCTAAACCATATATCCAAATACCATGAAATTTTCACAGCAGCTTGTATACAAGGTAAAGAACAGTCCTGCCAAGTTTCAGCTCGATTGGATCATTTCTTGATGGATACGAAAGTGCTTCGTATCGATCGCAGATCGAGTCGAAACTTGGTGGGGTCGGTCGCGTGGGCCCCCTCACGTGCCTGAAGGAGTCTCCCAAAGTTTGAGCGCGATATCAGCTTCCTACGCCTATAAATAGCCCCCTAGAGCCTACAGAAAAGGGGATCTTTTAGCCATCCAACGTCCAGACTCTGCCGGATTCAATTCTACGCTTCAACACTATCATTGTACTCAAAATTCTTCATTGTAACTGCTGTAATCATCTGTAACCAGCAAGGATAATCAATAAAAGATAAAACTTTGAAGTGGACGTAGGCCAGAGATAGCCGAACCACTATAAATTGTGCGTTTCTGTTCATTATTTCTGGATTGCTGTTTGTTGTTTGCTTAGATCTGTGATTTGTGTTTGGAATATTGCTGATCTACATTCATAACTTTGTGCTTTCACGGTATTTGGGGTTTGTGGCCATTTTTGGCGCAAACAGCAGGTAGGGGTTTCGACCCCTTCGAAGGCATTTAATTAAAACAAAAGTGCAACCTATTTCGAAAGCCTCTTTCTTTAAAACAATTTGACCAAGTCGAAAGTCGTCTTATTTGAAAGCAAAGCAGGCACGTTTCCTTTAGAAAGTAAAGAAAGGCTTCGACCCCTTCAGAACCCCTTGTTTCGACCCAATACCTTTCACCTTTGTCCAATTCACTATGTACCATGTTTGTACCAAAATTGGGCACAACACTCTTCGGATGTGTTTGAAGATATAAAATGAAGAATATAAATTGAAATTAAGGAAGATCTAACAAACACACAAATAAACAGATAAGAAAATGCACAGAAACACATAGATTTAGAGTGGTTCGGCGTATGGCCTACGTCCACTATGAAATGATTGACTTTTATTAACTTTTGTTTACTGGTTACAACGAATTACAACAATAAAACTTTAATACAATAGTGATTTCGGCAGAGTTTGGACATAGAAGAGCCAAAAGTATCTTCTCAGTAGGTTCTAGGCTGCTATTTATAGGCGTAGGCTGCAAATATCTCGCTCAGATCTTGGAAGACCTCTTCTCTCACATGGGCGGGCCCATACGATCGATCCCATGCCATTTGCATTCGCTCCGTGATCGATACATATGAATTTCATATCGATCAATACTTTGTCCAATCGTGTCAAAATCGATCATGAATGTTCTTTAGGTTGTACGCAAGCTCCTGTGAAAATTTGGTAGCATTTGGACTTGTAGATTTTGAGTTATGATCGATGCAAGTTTGGATTCTTCGAAGGCTGTTGAATTCGTATTGATGCCGTTCGTATCGATAGCTTCGTATCGATAGTTATGCACATGATGTCTGATGACGTGATACTTGTTTTTAGGATCAATCCACATTCTATGCCGAGCGACCGAGTCTGTCCTATGAATGCGCCTTGTTCGTATCGACCTAGAACCATTCTTCGTATCGACCTAGATAGCTCTTTTCGTATCGATGCTTCAGAGGCTGCTTCGTATCGATGGAAAGTGGTATTGTTCGTATAAATCTATCATGCATTCTTCGTATCGATTATTGGCTGATCGACACGAGGTGTGTGGATGGGAGGATCGATTTGAAGTGATGAACATTGATGGATACGAAAGGGAATGACCTTGATGGATACGAAGAGAGATGGTATTTGATGGGTACGAAGAGAGCTACCCGGATGGATACGAACTGGACTCACTTGCTACTGATCGATACGAAATCATGCGCATCTGATGGATTCAAACAAGATCGATACGAAGGAAGCTTTTCTCTGGTTGCTTGATGGATGCGAACAAGGTTATTGCTTGATTTACATCGACCATATCTTGAGCATATGAACTCTGATTGATTCGAAATTTGGAACGTTGGTTTTCAAAGCTTTGCTTGTCGTGCCATATGAATTGTAGCTTAATCCGGACTCGGACAAAATTGGTCAGTATCCATAGCAAACCTATGTATAACCGATCTTCAGGACAGACTGTCCTTGGTTTCCAGTTAAGTTCTTGGTGTCACGGCCTTGCCAAAAGGCGGGATAACATTTTCCCCCCAAAGTACATCGTGTGAGAACATGACGTGCTTTGAAAATCTGCGATCTCTATTATGACGAGGTTCTTTCCGACTCGCTGATTGGTTGTTGTCTTTTTGTCAAAAGATATAATCTTCGATTGATTTCCAGTAATAATGAATTATTAACTGCCAATTGTTGTGCTATGTACTGTGGTAACTAACCATTGGATGCAAACTGTTGTTTGTTGTTGAAATTGTCACCAGATGAGCATTCAATTCCTGTGAATTTTAATAATTGGATGTTAGTCCGTCATACATGCACGTATGTTAACCTGACTCTCGTTAACGTTCGTACATTCATGAGTCGTTGTCAGTTCAGTTTTTTTGAATCGAATTCCGTATCGATCCTCTCCTGAATCGATGTGAAATTTGAGTTGTAACAAAGCTTGGTGGTTGTTTTTAGAATATCCCTTTATATCGATCCTCTCCTGGATCGATTTGATAAGTCGGGATAGGCATTTTGTATTGATGGCTACCGATACGAAATAGCTGGTCCTTCAAAATTTCTTCATATCGATGGATGCGAACCCCTATGGTCTTCAAAGTGATGGACACAAAATTGTCAGTTTGTATTAATGGATGTAAATAGCTCAAATAGGCCTTTGTTGTGTTTTTCGTATCGATGGATTGATGGATACAAAAAGCTTTGTCCCAGATCGACCGTAGATGGATATGAAGAAGGCTCTTCGTATCGTTCTTGCTTTGACTGCTCCGACCGGTCTATTTTACTGGGAGTCGAAACGCCCTTTTCCTTTGAGTTCAAGTCCGTATAAATACATTTTGGGACTTAGAAAAAATTCCACTTGTTTTCACTCCTACACACTGCCTTCGTATCGCTCCCTGTCACAGCAGATTGAAACTATCTTTGCCTTTGAATCGAACCAAATCTTCAACCCTTTAAACCAATCGTTGAATCTAGGTAAAAAGGCCACGAAATTGTGTTGAAAACGACGAGACTTGAGTTTCTTTGCCATCTCATTTGTTTTCGTGACTGGTTATGATGAAGTGGAGGCCGAAGATGAGCCAGGGCGAGGTTAGGAATGTAGGAGGCGATGCCTGAGTGGTTTTGGAGAAGAAGAAGTGTGGGGATACAAAGGAAATATTCGTATCGATTGTGGATGGAGGAAGAGGTTCGTACCGATCAGATGACGATGGAAGTTCACATCGATGCAGGGAGTGGCTTCGTATCGATTAGGAAGGATGTGAGTTTGTATCGTTCTGGAGCGATCGATACGAAGACTTGACCGTGCAATCGATACGAAGTTTTGGACCTGGCGATCGATACAAACAAGGACGGCTTGGGATCGATACGAACTGATTCGGGGCAATCGATACGAAACGCTATTCTCCGCGATCGATACGAATTAGGCTTCTGGCGATCGATCCGACTCCAAACTCCTATGGATACGAAATTTTCGCATAACCGAACATTCAACTCTGACGAGCTTTTGCCTTGCATAATTGAACTTAACCATTTCACTGCATATTCGACTGCCCTTCGAAGCTCATTGATGGAACTGTAACTTGAATGAATTTAATAAATTTTAACTTGAATCGGTCTCTAAAGTCTGGGTGGTATGGTTGTGACATTCAGCGATGACGGTCACTCCGGTTGAATCTCGAAGTCTTGTCGTTTAAACATCTCTCAAATTTCATAGAATTCTAAGTATTATGTAGCACTTCACTGCACAACACATTCATGCACTTCACACTGGGGAACACGTAGGCTTATTATCATCTAATGATGGTTTTTGATGATTTGATTAGTTATGGAATCTACAAGTTCTCAGCAGTAGGAGATTCAAAGTTCATCTTCTCCGATAATAGAGGTTCCGGCCATCGTAGCCGAAGTAATAGATCTAGCTCTGGACGAGCTGCCAGGAGTAACTTTTATCGCAAATCCACAAGATTCTATGCCATCCAATGTCTTCGAAGATATGATAGGGCGGATATGCTTAAGGCACGGTCTATCATTGGACGACGTTCTACTTCCCGGGCCAAATGACAGGCCACATGCTCCCTCAAAAGGATTCACAACCTTTAACCAACATTCGTGCATAGCGGGAACACTTCCTCCATTCAACTAATACATTCGAGAAGTGTTAGGTTTCTTCAAAATCGTTCCGTCGCAATTACATCCAAATGGATATGCACTGCTGAATAGTCTATTCATCATCTTTATGGACATCTCTTTCGACCCCCGACTACGAAAGAAATCAGATACTTGTTTAATGTCAAGAGTCGGGGAGACAGTCCTTCATTCACGTTTCTGGAGGCAGTCAGGAACTGCCAAGTGGTGGCGGGAACCTGGACTAGGCTCAGCTACTTTAAGACAAAGTGGTTGTACGTCCGATGCCCTCCAGGGTTTGCTAGTCGATGGTTAGTCAGACGTAAGTGCTGCAATTTTTCTAGTAGTTAACGGGATGGTCATAATTGACATTGAAACCAATATCTTCTTTCCTTTACAGTCGCAATTCTGCGACCCGAAGGTGCTCATTTCAAAGAAATAGTACGGATTCTTCAGGAAGTGCCGAGCGAAATGAGAGATATGGACTCGGTGCTAACAGATAGAAACTTGAGGATTGTGGAGCTAATCGATCGAAAGCAAAGCATAAGACTGGAGGGAATGCTTAGGGCAGCCCCGACGAGGCGGGTGAAGCATAAAGCGCCAGGCATTGTAATAGCTGAGGAGGGCGAAGAAGAAAATACGCCCATTGACGACGAACTCGTGGCTGGGCCTTCTGACAGTTTTCAGGGTTTAGAGGGAAGGAGAAAAGGCAAGGCAGTAGCACATAAGCGTCATAAGTCTTCGAGATGGAAATCCGTCGTCGTGTCCCTGCCAGCCTCCGGTGTTAGAATTTCGGAGGCTCCTCCCTCGCAAGTAGAGAATCCTTTCAAAGGGCTCACTGATATACCAATTCCGGACTATGTGTCGCTTCAACACGACACCGGATTGGAAGGGATTCAAAGTGTCTTAGATTTAAGCCAGTCACTTCCTACAAGTGTGTCCGACATATCCGATTGGTCGGGGGGGGGGGGGGTTTAACACATGCATACACTTCACGGCACTACACGATTTCCAATCACAAGTTATTCATCTCTAGAAATTACTAATTCTGCTTTTCTTTCTACTTTACAGATACGATGACCAGGCGAGAATCTATGTTAGGCAGCCTTCGCTCTGCGTGCAATCATCCAGTTCTTACTATGAGTCCCGTAGGAGGGAAGTTGATAGAGACCGCGATCGCGGTTACTCTAGTCAAGAACGTTATGAGAGGGAGAGGGATAGAGATAGAGAATATAGATATCGCTCCCGATCACGCTCTCCACCTCCTCTGGCTCCAACACCACCCTCCGGTCACGGGAAACAATCCCTAGAGCCTCCTCGCCAAAAACCATTTTCTCAAACTCCCCGGTTGGATTCACAACGCCGTAGAACCGAGGCTGAAACTCCTATTGTCATTGAACAAGCTATTACTGAGCCCACCGGGGAAGGAGCAATCAAAATCGCCCAGTTGAAAAAAGACTTCTCAAATATTTGTTTTGATGGCTTCGTCTTCCCCCTGCATTTAAAGAGAATTCCAACTGAGGCAGAGCAGACTATGCATGATTACATCCATGACATATATATCCAGTATCGAGAGTGGATGAAAACTGCGGGTAAAGCCTCTGCGGTGGCTTTTGAGCGGGCAAAAGTAATCGAGAAGTTATAAACAGATATCGCTCAAAAGGACCGTATAATACAAGTGCTCAATAATGAAGCTGAATCTTCCCGGAAGTTGGAAATAGAGGCCACCAAGAAAGCAGATGAGGCAAACCAATCTACGGAAAGGATGCGGCAGACGCATTTTGCTTTGGTTGAGGAGATGGGCCGTCGTAACACCATTGTCATAGCTGAAAGGGATGCTGCGTTGAAGGTACTTAATGAGCTTAAAGCCAAATTTTCTGAAATCATCAAGGAAAAAGACGACGCAAACAAAGCAGCCCAGGAGGCGTGTGAACAAGCTGTGGTGCTCTGGGATGAAAAGGATGCGGCTGTACTCAAAATTCGGGAGGCTGAGGCCAAGGTTGAGGATGAAGTTAAGATGGCAAAGGCCAGGTTAGAGGCTGATATTGAAGACCTTTTGACCACATACAATGCTAGAGCACTGAAGCACATGGATCTAACCTAGCCCGATAATTATCCAACACACTTGTATAATGCTTGGGTCGGCTGGTGCAGGATGCGAAAGTTGAACGACAAGCGGAATCGGTTGATGAGTTCGAGCTTGAGAACCGGGTGTTGAGTGAAGATGAAAGGAAAGTTCTCCATGATATCGCGATCGCATACGAAAAGGAGAAACTTGGCACTCAGCATTCGGATGCTGAAGAAGGTTCTGGAGTTGAGCACCATGATGTAAGTTCTGAGACTCTTGTACCAACTCAACCTGAATCCACATCCGTGGTTGATTCTCAGTCCGTTCCTGCTTATAATCCCGATCAACCGCGGTTGTCTCCAGTTCACGAGCACGTCACTGAAGCTGCTCCAGTTCTGCCTGCAAGTCAAACTGAGGAAGGTATTCTAAGCATTTCTTGTGCTCATTCAGTGTGGGAAGCATTATTTGAAGAAATTACTAATAACTTTATCTTTGTTTCTGTTCAGTGATAGGAGCTACATCTGCTATGCCTCCTGCAACCCAAGATTTACACCACGAGCAGGAGGCTATCATACAGAAGCGACCACGACAACGGCTACTACACCTACGGATGGAGTACAAGGGAGCACACTTATTTTTGATGAACAGATGATGGAGGAACTTCTCGGTCATTACAATGACCTCTTTTCTGATCTTCCGTTTGTTATGAGTGGGAGCGCACCTGTGACTAGCTCTTCGGGCCCAACTGCTAGCGTCCCCAGCGAGGCTTAAACAATTCACAAAGAGGAAATACTGGCTGAAATTAACGCTGAGATGGAAGCAGCTGCGCGAGGCAGTGGCTTAAGAGGTGGAATGGCGGGACTTGGCCCAACCCCCTTGCGGATGATCTCCCCGGGAGGGACGGTCGTTGATGCAAGTGTTCCTCCTCCGCCTGCTAACATTGATCCTATCCCTCTGACTCCGCCTTCGGGAAGCATTCCTATTCACTTGAGTTCGGAGGAGGAAGTTGATATAATGCCCCCAACAGGAGATCAGCCACCAAAAGGCAAGCGTTCGAAGAGGAAAACAAGCGGTGAATCCAGCGGGTCAACGCTGAAGAAGAAGCCGAGAAAAAAGAAAGAATAGATATGTTTCTTCGGCTCATTTTTGGTAGATAGTTAGGAGTCTACTTTTTCTTTCTTTTTGTAGGCCATGTATAGATGCGGGTTCGACCCCTGCAAGTAGGACTTTTGTTATAGTTTTGTACTTACCCTTTTTCTGCCAAAGAATAATTGAAATAAAACTCCATTTTTCTTCAACTCAATTTGTGTTCATTTGTTAAAGTGCTCCAAAATTCGAACTTTCATTTAATACACTTGTGGAGTTGTATTCTTTAAATCGGACCCGGGTTTAGTTGCTAAGTTCCGGAGTCTCGGTTTCGGGTTGTGATCGAGCGCTAAGTCGAATTCCGATATTACATTGTCTAAATCAATGGCTGGCACTTAAGTTCTGCCCCCTGTTCTGGGAAGAAATTGAAAAGATTGGTTAACAATCGTTGATTGCCTTCAATATATTGGGCTTAACTTCGCTGAAGCAGAATTGAAACAAGACGACTTCAGGTGGTCTATCACTCCTGCACAAGGTTCTGAGATACGTACGCACTCCGAGGACATAAGTTATTTTATGGGTGGTCAGTCACACCCATTTTTTGTTTATACTCCAATCCACACTCTGGGGACTCAGAGTTATTCGATGTTTATACTCCGATCCGCACTCTGGGGATTTGGAGTTATTTAACATTTATACTCTGATTCGCACAATGGGAATCTGGAGTTAGTTGATGGATGGTCAGTCACACCCATTTGGTATTTATGTTCATACTCCAGCTCGCACTCCGGGAGTCTGGAGTCAACCGATAGACAGTCAGTCACATCTGTTTAGGCTTCAGGATTTCGTTCGTACTCCGGGAATGACGGTTCTATTAGGATCGTGGATGGTCGACTCACATCTTCCCTGAGTTAACAAGTGAGGTCGTTAGATGGACGGATCCATCCTCCTCGAACTTGGTTCGAATACGGGCGAAGTCGTTAGGTGGACGGATCCACCCTCTCCGAAACCGCATTTACAGGTTTATACTCTAGTTCGTACTCTGGGAATCTGGAGTTAGTTAGAGGATTGTCGTGTATCAATCCTTTTTTGGCTTCAGTTCGATGACTTGTCCCCGAGCTCGGGTTTCACTTAGTGATTGACCGGTCGTATCAAAGGCATCCCTATTTGAATAAATCCCACCATACGGTGGAACTTAGCTCTCTGTGCATAGTGATGGTCATATGACATATTTCGAATAAATCACAGCTCTGGCTCGAAGAGATTGCATTTTATTGCTGAAATAAGAAAGTATGGCAGAGTCAGTTGCCTTATTACGAATTCAAATTTCGAAATGCATAAAAAAATTGCAAATGAAAAGTAGACTGAATAAATAAATAGAGCCTATCATGTGCAGTAGCGACGAAGACTCTCGTTGTTCCAAGCTCTCGGCAGAGTGAGACCGTCAACGGTCGATAATTTGAATGTGCCATCTCCGAGCTTTCGTTCAATAACATACGGCCCTTCCCAGGTTGGCTTCATATGTGAAGGGACCGGGTAAATTCTCTTGAGGACGAGATCACCGAGTTCAACAGTTTGGGGTCGGACCTTGGCATTATATAACCGGACGACTCGACTTCGTTATGTGGCTGCCCTCAAATCAGCCTCTTCACGCTTCTCATCCAATAAATCCAGAGATTCGGCAAGTAGTATAACATTTTTCTTCGGATCATAATAGGTCACGCGATGAGAAGGTACCTCCATCTCGACTGGAATAACGGCTTCTGAATCGTAGGAAAGAGAGAATGGAGTGTGGACGGTTGTGGATTTGTGGGTTGTCCGATAAGCCCATAGGACCATAGGAAGTTCATCGACCCATTTGCTCCCGGCCTTTTCCAATCATTTCTTCAGAATAGACTTTATAACTTTATTAACATCTTTGACCTATCCATTCGCTTGAGGGTGTGCAATTGCGGAGAATTTCTTATGAATGTGGAACCTTTGATAGAAATCCTTAAATTCAACATTGTCAAATTGAGCTCCGTTGTCTGTAATGATGGTATGCGGGAGACCAAATCAGTAGATAAGGTTGCGCGCTACAAAATTGATCACTTTCTTTGTTGTGATTGTAGCAAGGGGTTCAGCTTCCACCCACTTGGTAAAGTAATCAACCGCGACGATGGCGTACTTCGCACCACCTTTAGCTAGAGGTAGGGAGCCAATAATGTCAATGCCCCATACTGCAAACGGCCATGGACTGAACATCTGAGTTATTTGGGTAGGTGGGGCTCTCGGAATCCGAGCGTGCTTCTGACATCTGTCACATTTTCTGGCGTAATCCGATGCATCGCGATTTACGGTCGGCCAATAGTATCCATATCGGAGCACTTTCTTGGCAAGAGCTTGCCCCACCATTGTGACCGCCACATTCTCCTTCATGTACATCATGCAATACTCGTTTGATCTCATCGCGAGTGATACACCAGAGTAAAGGAATAGAGTACCCTCTTATATACATGACTCCATTTTGGATAGTGAACCGCAGAGCTTTTCTAAGAATTTGTCTCTTTTCACTCCTTCGCTCCGGTAGGGTCCCATGCTCGAGATAATTTCTGAACGGAGTCATCCATGACTCCTTATTGGGAACGACCTCAAATACCCAGTCCGCTTCCATCTGATCGATGCTCGGGGAAGATAATGTTTCCACGGGAACGATTCCCATTTGTTGTGCCTCACTTGTACTAGCTAACTTTGCTAATGAGTCGGCTTTTTGGTTCCGCTCTCGGGGTATATAATAAATGGCATAATAATCAAACTGATTCAATATCTCCTGGACCCGAGCTAGGTAAGCAGCCAGCCTTCGGTCTTTGGCCTGGTATTCCCCCCAAACTTGACATACGACCAACTGCGAATCACAATAAATCTCCACGCCAATGACTCTTAAATCTCTGGCAAGTCTCAATCCGGCAAGCAGGGCTTCATATTTGGGTTCATTGTTGGTCACACGAAAATCAAAATTTAAAGCATAGCATATAGATCGACCTTCAGGAGTTTCAAGTACAACCCCTGCACCTGAGCAACGGTCATTTGATGCACCATCAGCATGCATCTTCCAGATATACTTGGGAGATTCACTGATTTCGGGCAAGTCCTCCGGGATAGTGAATTCAACTATGGAATCTGCCAGGACTTGTCCTTGAATTGTTCGCCTTGGGGTGTAAGTAATGTTAAACCGACTTAGCTCGATATTCCACTAAAGTAACCTTCCAAACGTCTTAGGCCGCGTAAGGACCTGTCGTAACGGCTGGTCGGTGTAGACAATGATAGGATGAGCCTGAAAATATGGACGGAGCTTCCTCGAGGCAATAACAAGAAAATAAGCCAACTTTTCCAGCTTCAGATAATTTCTCTCTACCCCAGTCAGTCGTTTTCTAATGTAATATACTGGCCGTTGTATACGATCTTCCTCACAAATGAAGGCAGCGCTGATAGCGTTCTCTGACACCGCCAAGTAAATCGAAAATCTCTCATGATCAATAGGCTTTGACCGAATGGGTGGTGTAGAAAGATGTTGAACTAGTGCTCGGAATGCGCCCTCACATTCTGTAGTCCATTCAAAGTTTTGTTTCCCTTTTCTGATCAAGTCGAAGAAGGGAATGCATTTGTCAGTGGATTTTGAGATGAACCTACTCAGCACTGCTAGTTTCCCGTTGAGGCTTTGAACTTGCTTTATAGTTCTCGGAGTCTCAAGATTTTTGATTGCCCAGATCTTCTCAGGATTAGCTTCGATCCTTCGAGCATTGACGATAAACCCAAGGAATTTTCCAGATGCGACCCCAAAGTGACATTTCAATGGGTTGAGCTTCATTCTATATTCTCGGAGGATATTAAACATTGACTCTAGGTCTTTGATATGATCAGTGGAAAATCGCGACTTCACGAGCATGTCGTCCACTTATACCTCCATCGATTTTCCGATCTGGTTAGCGAACATTCGATTAACTAACCGTTGATATGTTGCCCCAACATTCTTGAGTCCAAAAGGCATAACTTTATAGCAGTAAAGTCCCATATTGGTTACGAAGCTGGTATGCTCCTGGTCTGGCAAGTGCATGGGTATTTGATGTAGCCAGAATACGCATCCATGAAGGATATGAGTTCATGTCCAGCCGTTGAGTCTACAACTGATCGATTCGGGGAAGTGGAAAATTGTCTTTAGGGCAAGCTTTATTCAAGTCTGAGTAGTCAACACATGTTCTCCATTTTCCATTTGGCTTTCGGACGAGTACAGGATTGGACACCCATTTTGGGTATAATGCATCTCGAATAAACCTGTTCGATTTGAGCTTTTCTACCTCTTCCTTAAGGGCGGCAGATCTCTCTAGATCCATACCACACCTTTTTTGCTTGACCGGGACATGCCGCGAGACAATATTTAATGCGTGGCTTGCAGTGTCCGGCGAGATCCCACACATGTCAGAGTGCGTCCAGGCAAACATGTCGAGGTTTTCCCGGAGAAATTCAACCAATTCCTCTTGCATCCATTGGCATAGCTGAGATCCAATCTTTATCATTTTAGAATCATCATTATCGTCGATCGGAACATCGATCGTCAGTTCGGCCAGGGAAGCTTGACTGTCTTTACTTTCGTCTTCACTTTTAGTATCTCTCGGGTCAAGATCCCTTGGGAATTGGTTGGGGTGCCCGGGCCTGGGCCCAGGCGTCAATTGTCAATTCTCAGCAAAGCGGACGCAGAGAGATTCCTCTACGCCCTTTCCCTTTTCTTTTCGTTGCGCCTCCCACAGCTCAGCAACATAACAGGCTCGTCCAGCAGCCTAGTCTCCCTGAAAAACTCTGACTCCATTATCGATAGGGAATTTTAAAGTCAGACACCAAGGGGCAATGACAGCCCTGAACTCGGCTAGGGCTGGTCGGCCCAAAAAAGCATTGTATGGCGAATCTATGTCCACACAACAAATTGTAGTATCCGAACTCTTCGGCGTTCTACAATTCCCAATTCCAATGGTAGCTCCACCATCCCAGTGGGTATTGTCGCACTTCCATTAAAGCCATGGATGCGGTACTGACAAGGCCTCAGATCCTTTGCTTCCATTTTCATCTGGTCATAAGCTCGTTTAAATAATATATTTACTGAAACCTCTAGGATCCTCTTCATCCAAGCAGGACCTATTTGGGCTGAGGTGACAAGTGGATCAATGGTTGGGGCTTTGACTCTATCGGCATCCCGGTCTTGAAACACGATGTCATCAGTCATCGTTTTCTGTTGCTTGGTCAGAGCCCCATCTTCCAAACTACTACAACACTCGAAGCTCGCATGCCTAATGGAACTGGCATACGACTCCATTTCCTTCCAGCTTCGGTCTGCTCGATGTGGACCACTACTAATAGTATTTATCACCAACCTCCTGCTGGTACGAGCGGGTTCCTTTTGCCTTGTCTGATTCGGTATATGGTTCTGATTCGATAGGCCCGCACCTCCTGACTGCGGCTCCCGCACAAACTGCTCCAACTTCCTCTCACGTATCAACTTCTTAATGATATCCTGCAAATGATGGCACTCATTTGTGTTATGGCCATAGTTCTCGTGGAATCTATAAAACTTCCATGTCTGGATCTGTTTTTCCGATGATTGTTTCGGAGCAGGTTTCTTATACTGAAAAGTATTGCAGGTCTGTAGATACACATTTTCCAGCGATGTATTCAAAAGGGTATAATTATCAAACATGGGAGTCCTACATCGTGGCACACGATCTAATCCCGTTTCCTGTTTTGGTTTCCATTGCCTTTCTGTTGATTCTGTTTATTTTGTATATTCAGTTGTACCTTTCCAGAACTCTCCCCGGTTTGGTTAACAACAACATTGCTCTGGATTCCTTCCATACTGGGCCCACGTCAGCCTTCTTCCTAGACTGTTTCGCATCCTCCCTTCTCAAGAATTGGGCTGCCTTGGAATAGAAA
Organism: Allium fistulosum; assembly: GCA_030737815.1. Classification (NCBI taxonomy): domain Eukaryota; kingdom Viridiplantae; phylum Streptophyta; class Magnoliopsida; order Asparagales; family Amaryllidaceae; genus Allium; species Allium fistulosum. The sequence goes on from CM060904.1 coordinate 924,036,000, forward strand.
CGGTCCAATGATGCAGGAGGTTTTCCGGCCAACCAGTTGCCGAACTCGGAATCGGGATCGATCCCCTTAGTTGGTGCCATTAGAATTATCATTGGGGTTACTAATTTTAGCACATGCAGCATGAAATCTCTCCAGATAACGTCTGAGTGTCTCTCCAGGAGCTTGAGTGACACTAGACAAAGTATTAACATCTTTCAGCCTTTCGACATGCATGCGAAACTGCTCAATAAACTTTGTTGCCAACTGGTCAAAACAAGAGATAGAACGAGGTGGTAAATGAGTAAACCACATAGTTGTTATGCCCCCTAGGGAAATCGGGAAGCTTCGACATTTTACCACATCATCGGCTCGTGCAGCATTCACTAACCATTCGTACTTTAAGATATGCTGATTTGGATCAGAGCTCCCTTCATAAACGGGTAGAGTTGGCATCCTGAATCGCCGAGGTGGTTCAGCATAGAGTATATCATCGGTGAAAGGAGTATGACTCCGGGAGATTCCCCAGTCGTCGTTAGTGAGACCATGACTTTCACAGATCATTTGATGAATCATCGTCGAGATGTCCGGCATCTGGACATTCTGAGCATGTTGGGCCAAGGTGTGGTCAGGTTCCACAATGCAAGGAGGGGCCGGTCGCGGTCGACGGTCCATGTCTCGCCTCCTTGGTTCTATGTCTTCAAGGACATAAGGCTCATGAGTATGGTTGCATTGGCGGTGGGTCGGATCCGTTAAGTTCCATGCATCAACTCCAAAATCAGTAGCAGTGGTAGTGCGGTTGTCGGTAAGGTGATATGGGGAAGCATTTCCTCGGGAGGAGGGTCCAGTCTTATGGCTGGTTGATGGACCAACTCTCGGTATCCCAAGATTCAATGTGTGCTGATGCCCGGTGGCCTGTGTGTAACTTCCATCCAGTCGTGGGCGCGTGGATCTATGATTAAAGTCAGAAGAGGCTGTACTTTTAGTGGATGAGTAGGAAGCCCGATCCCTTCTAGATCTCCTTCGTCTTTGACGGTTTAGTTGATTGGTCAGTTCTGCGTTGGCAAGCAGTTGCTGAGTTAGCTATTGGCGGCTCTGAGTAAGCTCTTGCATTAGCAATTGAAATTCTTCTCTGGTGATAGGGCCTTGTGGATCAGACGGTCCGGCAACATTCTGATCGGCAAGAGGTAGTTGTACGGGGTTCCGTCTATCCCGTCCTTCTGGATCTATGGCAGTTGAGGTAGTCCTATTGTTAACCATGATGGATAGCGAAGCTCTTTCCTAGACTTGATGCAAATTTGAATAGGATGGAAGAACTTTAAACTTGGAATCTGGATCTTCTTCTTAGATTTACGCAATCCGATATCGATAGTAGATCCAACGAGCAGGAGAAAACTGGGTTTTTTTCTCAGTGAAAGCACCAAAGTGTTTGTACCAAAATTGGGCACAACACTCTTCAGATGTGTTTGAAGAGATAAAATGAAGAATATAAATTGAAAATGAGGAAGTTCTAACAAACACACCAATAAACAGATCAGAAAATGCCCAGAAACACACAGATTTAGAGTGGTTCGGCGTATAGCCTACGTCCACTATGAAATGATTGGCTTTTATTAACTTTTGCTTGCTTGTTACAATGAATTACAACAGTAAAACTTGAATACAACAGTGATTTCGGCAGAGTCTGGACGTAGAAGAGCCAAAAGTCTCTTTTCAGTAGGTTCTATGCTGCTATTTATAGGCGTAGGCTGCAAATATCTCGCTCAGATCTCGAAAGACCTCTTCTCTCACGTGGGAGAGCCAACACGATAGATCCATGCCATTTGCATTCGGTCCGTGATTGATATGTACGAATTTCGTATCGATCAATACTTTGTCCAATCGAGTCGAGATCAATCATGAACGTTCTTTAGGTTGTACACAAGCTCCTGTGAAAATTTGGTAGCATTTGGACTTGTAGATTTTGAGTTATGATCGATGCAAGTTTGGATTCTTCGAAGGCTGTTGAATTCGTATCGATGTTGTTCGTATCGATAGTTATGCACGTGATGTCTGATGACGTGGTGCTTGTTTTTAGGATCGATCCACATTCTGTGCCGAGCGACCGAGTCTGTCCTATGAATGCGCCTTGTTCGTATCGACCTGGAACCATTCTTCGTATCGACTTAGACAGCTCTTTTCGTATCGATGCTTCAGAGGTTGCTTCGTATCGATTGAAAGTGGCATTGTTTGTATCGATCTGTCATGCATTCCTCGTATCGATTATTGGTTGATCGACACGAGGTGTGTGGATGGGAGGATCGATACGAAGTGATGAACATTGATGGATACGAAAGGGAACGATCTTGATGGATACGAAGAGAGGTGGTATTTGATGGGTACGAATAGAGCTACCTGGATGGATACGAAGTGGACTCACTTGCTACTGATTTATACGAAACCATGCGCATCTGATGGATTCGAACAAGATCGATACGAAGGAAGGTTTTCTTTGGTTGCTTGATGGATGCAAACAAGGTTATTGCTTGATTTACATCGACCATATCTTGAGCATACAAACTCTGACTGACTCAAAATTTGTAACTTTGGTTTTCATAGCTTTACTTGTCATGCCATATCAATTGTAGCTCGATCCGGACTCGGACAAAATTTGTCAGTATCCATAGCGAACCTATGTATAACCGATCTTCGGGACGGACTGTCCTTGGTTTCCAGTTAAGTTCTTGGTGTCACGGCCTTGCCAAAAGATAGGATAACATACCAAGTCTTTGATACCTGTTAATTGGTTTCGATGGAGATGGAGGCGGAAGTATATGGTCGAAAGCTAGGTGTCGAAGTGGCGAAATAGCAGAAATAAAGTAAAACTGATTTTTATCTTTTAAAAGTAATTCTTTTCAACTAACCTACCTTGTTTGTCAACATATGATTGGTTGCTCATTTTCTTTTCCGAAATCTTTTCTAAAAGTGCTGCCGAAATTTCAGAGAAAAACAATTTAAATTATTTTCAAAATACCCCATCTCCTTTTATAAATATATAAAACATTTAAGTCCTATACCTTAAATAATTTTATATACTTATTAAAACAATTAGGAATATTCTACAAAAATTCCCATAAATCATTTTTAATATATTTTCTAACATATATTAATTTCTGACCCAAAAATAATATAAATTAGCCATAATTAATTTTTAAACCCAATTAACCATTTTCTTCACTAGAAAATTAATAATAAATCCACATTAATTCAGAAAATTATGAAATTTGAAATCCATCTCTAGAATATCATTTCCGACCTTATGTTAAAATTGCAAGGCATTTGGATGTCATCTAGTAGGGTTTTCACATTAAAACTTATCATAAATTCCATATTAAATATCATAAATCATCAACAAGCATATTTATATATATATATCCATTTTAACAATAAAAAACATGGCAATATGCTTTGCAAAAATATTCGGATCTGATCTAGAATCCAAAAACATCAAAAATATGAGATGTAACCTATTATTCACCTTTGGCTTTGTGATTAAGGAGTTGAGACTTGATCTTGGATTAAGTTGCTTAAGCTTCTTCCTCTTATCTTCTTCTTGTTTTCCCTTAATAGTGGCCGGCCTCTCTATGTTTTGTTTTTGATTGTGAACGTGTAAAATGAAGTGATGTGAGGGTTTATGGTATAAGAATAAGACTTATTCCTATTTTTCCCTTATCTAATTCCCTAACCTATTTCATTTTAGTTTCCCTTAGTTCATTGTTTTAAGTTGGCACGACTAACTCTAATAACAAAAATCTCAATCCCTTAACTATTTCATTATTTCATTTAATTTAACTAATTAAATGACCTAAATAATGTTAACCAAAATTAGGGTCATTTACAGACTCCCCTCCTTAAAGAATTTCGTCCTCGAAATTACGATAAGGTACACACAAATCAATCATAATGGTAAAACATACCATGAAACAAATCAGGATAAGCATCTCTGATCCTGCTCTCAGTCTCCCAAGTACAGTCTCTCTCATCGTCGCTCCATTGGACCTTAACATAATCTGACTGTTTTGTTCCTTAACCTCTTTTCATCTCTCACGACTATACGAACTGGCTTCCTAACTATAGTCAAGTTCGGTTCCACTACTAAGTCCTCTAACATAGTCGGTGCTATAGTAGTCTTCAGATCTCAAACACACTTTCTCAGATGAGAAACATGAAAAACATCGTGGACTCCTGCCAAATTATTCGGTAACTCTACTCTATATGCGAGTTTCCCGATCCTCTATATAATAGGAAATGGTCCAACAAATCTTGGTGCAAATTTTCCTGATCTTCCGAATTGAACTACACCTTTCATCGGTGATACTTTGACGAAAATATGATCTCCTACTGAGAACTCTATGTCCTTCTGTCTTCTATCAGCATAACTCTTCTGCCTAGACCGAGATTCCTTCCTTCTAGCTAGAATTAACACAATCTTCTCTACAACTTCTCTAACTAAATCCGGACTAAGAACCAACCTATCCTCGGTTTCTAACCAACAAACGGGTGATTTGCATGGCTTTTTATACAAAGCTTCAAACGGTGCCATCCCTATACTAGCCCGATAACTGTTGTTATATGAAAACTCGACTAAGTGTAGATGGTCTTCCCATGATCCCCCAAAATCTAGCACACAAGCTCGTAACAAATCTTTCAAGATTTTGTTAACTCTTTCCATTTGCCCATTGGTCTGTGGATGGTAAGCGGTACTCATCTTGAGCTTGGTACCTAAAGTATCCTGTAGACTCTTCTAGGACTTGCTAGTGATAAGGAATCTGTTAACAAGAAATCTTGTCAACACCCCAAAGTTGTGTTAGAAAACAAGGTTTATCCCTTAAGTAAATGGCAAAGAGTAGATTGTGTAAATCCTCCTTGAATTTCCTTTTGAATAGATTGCTTTAGTGAAAAGTTGCTTAGGTCGACCTTTCGACTCGGTCGAAACGGTTGATTTATTCCCTTAATGACCTTTCGACCTTGGTGATATAGTGTGGATTTACCTTTGAAAGATTTCCTTTCGATTCAGTTAGGTTTCCCTGGATAAAGTTTACCTTGGTTGGTTTTGACCGAGTCAAAGGCCTTACTTGTTGTGTGGTTAGGGCTTTAGTCTAGGGTCTGAGCTAGAGGTTTCGACCTTGTCAAAAGCTGTAGACTTATCTGACTTGAATTTGGATTGGTAATCTCAAATTACAATGATCTGGAGAAAGATTTCGACCTCGTCAAAAGAAGGATCTTTAGGTCTCTTATGTCGATCCATGGTTTAAGTGGACTATGGTTAGGTTTCGACCATCTCAAAAGCAGTAACCCAGGGGAAGATAGCTTAAAGCATTTAATACGAGGTTATCTGAATATGTGAGGATTCGACTGTGTTGGAAGGGTCCTTTCGATATAGGCGACACCTGAAACCCAATGTTAAACCTGATAAAAGCTTTTAGTATTGTAAAGTAATCTGTAAAATTGACAACTTCACTTTCGCAAGCTAAAGATGATTTTATTACTCTAAATCCCCAAATCAATTTGGAAATTAGGGTTTACAGCTCTTTTAATTAAGAAAATATAAGTTTCGAATGAAAAGATTTGGATCCCCAAAACATGACCCCTTGGGTCTTATTTATAGATGCGGGTCAGCACCTTTCGACCCTATAGCTTTCGACTTGGTCGAAAGGTGGTTGCCGAATAACTCAATTATGCTTCCGCCTTTGTCGAAAGGAACGACTGCGCTTCTCCTCCTTGTATTGCCTTGTAAGATCTTTTGACTCTGTCAATAGGCTTTGTTTAGTGGTTTCGATGGTGTTGAGGTGCCGTTGGTTTCGACACTGATGGTGCTTCTAAACTCTGGTTTGTTACTTGATGCAGAACCCTCCTAGATTACAATGGCTTTGACCGATTCGAAAGGCTTATTATAGCTTTCGAAGGGGTTGTTCAGGACAGTACTTGCTCTCGAGTGGTTTGAATGAAGGTGAAACCCTTGGTTTTGAAAGGTTTGGCGCATATACAAAGAGCTGTTTTTCATTATCTTCAAAAGGTGTTGCTTTGACTCATTCGAAAGGTCTTCATGCATATGGACTCACCTAATCGAAAGGTAGTTACTGAAGGTAGAAGGGTGCTTTCGACTCCTTCGACTCCTTGAAAAGGTTTGAATCTTCTGGACCTTGATTGTAGCATCCCTTCGACTCATTCGAAAGGTGTAGTTGGAGCTTTCTCCTTTTGTTCTTCTTTGTCTCCTACTCAAATAGGTTTCGACTAAGTCGAAAGGAGTTTTATGTAGTAACATTTACCCCCCTTGCGAAGGGATGCACTTGACTGTCCAAGTCAACTATGTCGAAACCAAGAGTTCTCCCTCCTTTTGGCATTCCTGCATGAATCTGGATCGTTCATTTAAATTTGATCCAATGGCCTGCCGCCTTCTCTGACTTTTCTTATAAAGTACGCTTTCTTCATTCTTCTTTCTCATTCTCCTACAATCAAATTTTCATGCACAAGTAAAAGAATCTTAAATTCTCAAATATCCTTTCTTCTTCCTCAAATCAAAGTAGCAAACAGATCTAATAGTAAGTTAAAACTATGTTTGTTCTTCTAATCTTTCCTTTCTTCTTCTTTTTTTAACAATGAATCTCAAAAAGAAAATCTTTTATTCTTTTATAAATCTCACAACCGAGATTCGTAGCTTTTTGATTCCAGTTTTTTGATGTTAGTTCAATTTCATAGTTTGATTTTTATCACTCTCCTTTCTGTTAGTTTTTGCCTTAAACCCAATTCCAAATGTTTGTGATTACTGCTACCTTTTTTAGAAACTTTGGAATTTTGTTTTAGCTATTTCAGAACCTAACCAATTAATCCATGTTTTAATCTGTTAATTTAATGGTTTTGATACCCGCCGTTCGTAGCTCGGTTGGTTTGGGAGATGGGAGATGGGAACCAAAGGACTGTGTCCGGGCAGGTTCGAATCCCAGCGCCAAACCATCAGTGGGAGTTTCAACGTTACGCATCCGTGTGCGACGAATAAGTAAAAGCGGGGTAGACACACGGCGTGGGATTTACTTAAGTGAGTATCAATGAATACCATGATCTTAAGGTTCCCCATGATCTCAAAAAATTTAATGGTTTTGATTTATTTATTTATCAGTTAATTTTTGAATTCCTGGATTTACGATCGGGTTTGAGGGAAGAAAAGGGTTTTTGTTTTCTTCGCTCGGAAGCTTAGGGATGTACGGATGAAAAATTGGCGCCACACATTGACCTTTCTACCCCTTCGAAAGGGATTAAGGCGGAAACATTGGTTTTGCTTTCTTAGCCAATTTCGATGGGGTCGAAAGGTATTATAGCGTAAATTTGATCAACCTTGTCGAAAGGCTATGTAGTTAAGCAGAATGTAGTCACCCCTCTCGAAAGAAAACCGTTACGACTTAGTCGAAACATTTTGTGCGATTGCAACCCCTTCTCTTTAGTATTCTTTTGGAACCATAATGCCCCTTTGATCCTTTCGAAACCTTTTGAATCTAATGAGTCGAAACCCTCTAAAATTATCTTTCTCCAACATTGTCGAAACATTCTAAGTACTCATGATTTTAACTTAGGACCTTTCGACTCAATGAGTGTATAAGGTTTTGACGACATTCATATACCCCTCAGAAAAACTCGAGTCTTAGGTTCCGACAGTGTCGAAGGGTCTTATTATATTGTTTTTAGATCACTAGTTGTATGTACTTTGTTCAGATTTTCAAGTGAGTTTTAACTATTTTCTTTTAACAACTTGGTTCCTGTTAAGTTTCCGGCATTGTTGAAAAGTGCCACTTGGATATACATTTCCATCTTTCCTTTTGACCCTATCGAAAGCTCAGTGAATGTCCATATTTAGGCATTCAACACTATCGAGAGGTATATGCTAAGTGTTAATCTTCTTTCCCTTTCGACTTTGTCGAAAGCTCCATATCTTTGATTTTAAACTTTAACATTTTCCAAAAATTTGAAGTTTCATGTTTGGTTTTGTGTTTAAGTTATTTCAATAGGTTTTTACTATTTCTTGAAGGAATGCTAGGTTCATAATAAATTGAAAATTTTAACTGAACATTTTCACCTGGCAGAACCATGAGCACCCTAAAGAAAGTTGACGCCATTTCAAAGTACTCCCTGATATCTTCACAATATGAGGTAGATGCCATCCTCAAAGACTTTGGAATTTCTAGTGTGGAAGCTATCCCACCTCAAGAATCTGACCCCCGAAGGGTTCTTCGCCTATACTGCCATCCATATATGGCACGGGGGGTTCATGCCTTTTCTAGAGTTCTTGTCCAGATTTCTTTCTCATCTTGGGATTGCTCCAATCCTGCTGTCCCTAAATGTCTACACCTACCTCTTGTCTTTGGAGCTAATGGCATTAGAGTCTGGCCTTCCTTCGTTAATCGCTGAAGTCTTGAATTACTTGGTCAGACTAGTAAAGCTCAGCAATCTCAATCATCAGATCCTCAAAGCCAACCCCTCAAAGAAGCTGATATCGGATGGGGTTAACAAGTTTAAAGACTGGAAAAACCAGTTTTTCTTCGTTAGTTGCTTCCCAAATACCAGTGGGACCTTTTCTACTCTTTGTAAAATTGTCTTCCATCTTGTTACAACTCTTTTCTAATATTTGTCTTATGTTAGGTTCTCCTACCAAAGAACTCAATAAGGCAGACAGAAGAACGGTGGACTCTCTTATTGCAGCCTCTAATAAGATCGGAAACCAACTGAGGCTGCCGATCCCCTCTAACTTGAAGAAGCATTTTCTTATCCCCTTGGTCAAAGGATTTTGGGGCTTCCTCCTTTGATCTAACATACTTTGAAGAGTACACGTTTCCTCTCCTTAGGAGATCCCGAACATTTCTCTTAAATGTCACCAATTTGCTCAGACCACTCCAGTAAGTTATAGGCACAACATTTGTTTTCTATTCATGTTGCTTTCATAATTATATTGCTGACTTTTAATCCGTATGATTATTTTTACAGCTTCGTCCTAGGCTACAAAACTTGCTAGTGGTACTGCTCCCCCTCCAGCTGCTTCCTGTGCATCATTTATCGTCCAATCTCTCGCTAAAACTAAGAACGCCATCAAAAGGAAGTTGGCGTTATCAATTGAAGCAGAACCTTCTCCGAAGGTAGCCAAAATTGTTGATATAGAAGAGGAGGGGCATTCGTCTTTCAATAAAGCTTCGGAGAGCCCAATCGTTGAAGCTCCCTAAGATAAACTTGAGCAGACTCCTACTGCTAACGATCCCCTCTCTTGAATTACTATTTCTAGCTCTCCAGCTGCAATTGAAGAAATGCAACAAGCTTTGGAAGTAACCCCTGCTCCAAAGCATATTCCTATGAAGCCATCTTCTTCTTCTCCTTCCATTAACTTTGAAGAGATTGCCCAGTCTATCTTACATTCTGAGTCCTTCACTTCTATCCATCTACCTTCCACTGTATCTGATTTAGCGGGTCATTACCGCTCTCTGATAGAGCAACAATTCTTGGTAAGTTTCACTTAGATTAACTTTATCATTGCTGATCTCCTTTAAATCTCTGATTTGTATTGTATTTCTTCTTTCAGATTACCAAGAGTTAGCTAGTTTTGCATGAGCAAGCATCGAAATCTCCTGCCGAGTCCTCCCAGTTCTAGGAGGAAATTCTGCTCTAAAGAATCAAGTGTCTTCTTTATCTGCAGCATAAGATGAAGCAATCTCTGAATTGGAACGATTAAGAGCTTCTCTTGCCCATTCAGAATTTGATCTCTTGGAAGAAAGAAGGGCTCGCCAACTCCTCATTGATGAAAATTTTGCCATGCAACTAACCCTGAAAGAATCCGAAGTGGAGAAGGCTTGTATGGCTACAAGGAATGCCTCATTGAATGAAAAGTTGAAGAAAACCAAGGCTTCCCTGAAACCAGCCATCGACACTATCTCTGATGCTAAATAGTGGGTGTCACAGTTTCTCGACACTACACTTGGGGAGATCATGCTGAATTCTTATAAAGAAGCCATGATGCTCGCTTATGTTGATAGTATTGGCAAGTGCCCCTATCAAAGCTTCCCTTCACTCGACTCTGCCCTGCTTGATAGAGTAATGGGTAAAATTAACCAAATGAAGCAGGGGACTAAAGCTGTAGAAGAGAAGGAAATTGATGCCTCCAAGGCTCTTTCTTTCGATGTCGCCTCTTTTGAGGTCTAATCTGACTCGGAGGATGAAGGCGACAAGGGCAATGTTGCCGAAGAGGACGGTGACAACAATGACGATGACGAAGGTGATGACAATGACGATAACAACAATAACGGTGGCCAAGGCTTAGGTGTTGATAGAGGAGGCCACATCGAAGCATTTGATAAGGAGGGAGATGATAACACAAAAGCTTCTGAAAAAGAGCCTTCTCCTCATGAAGCTACGCCGCCTAAATCTGCTGCTCCCTCTGCTCCTTAAGAAGATCCTGCTTCCATTAATGTCGAAGAACCAAGGGAAAAGGAGCAGGTTTCTCAAACTTCTATCCCGGTATCTCAGGTATGGGACTCTTTGTTTAAACATTACTCCGAAAACAATAATAGTGTAATTCTTTTATTTAGATAAGGAAGAAATAAGTCCTCCACTATAAAACCAAACTCGACAGGAAACAAGCAGAAATAAACAGATTATATAGGGAGTTAGACAATCAAATAAGGGGGCATAATGTACTTTCAGATAAAAATCATAGGCGTGATAGAAGTGCGTCAGTGCTGGCGTCTTTTAAGCATCAAAAAGCTGCCCCTCTACTAAAGAGAGCGCGCCTTCGCTACGATGCTCTCTTAAAAGAGAACCAGGACTTGATCACTTTATTTTGGATGCTAATTGAAGAAAGAGATATTTTAATCAACTTCTTATATAAGGCTTAATGTAGACACTCAATTATTGATTTTCATATTTTGGCGAATTTAGTGGAGGTTTACTTAGGCGTTTCCATAAGAGATACTTGGACGAATTCAGATCTGACCCGAACCCTGGTGCTTATTGGAAATTTCCATGGGTCAGATCGATTCCCCAAGATCTCCCCCTAAAAAGCTTAAGTACTATAAGAACGAGTTTGTCTCTGAATTATTTTCTAGGCCTGTTTTGTATGAACCAGATGAATAATTGTAAACATGCAACAATGTATCGAGTTATAAATATTTGTTTTGGTCTTGCTTCATATGCTTAGCTTCATTTTATTATATTTTCACAAGAATGATTTTTCGTCTGGATAACTTGTTTCTAGAGACCATTTAAGTCAGTACGTCAAATTGAGACGATTTTATCTAGAAAAGGCATCAATTTTAAAATCTTCGAAACTAGCAAGATACGACTTCCTTAGAGATTTACAAAAACTTTACTTGGAATATCCTTGTCTTCGCTTTGATTTTCTTGGTGATGAAAAGGAGAAACTCCTTAAAGAAGTCAGGACATTCCATTCTAAGTTAATTTGTGGTCGTGATAGTCCTTCACTTGGGAAGTGGACTATAACAGATGTCCACCAGTTATTACTCCTGAAGGAGTTAATATTCCTTTTGATTCAATAGTTACCCTTTCCGCTAATTCATTAGATAAAGTTAGAAATGTAGTTTCTTAACTTTAGATGTAAATCAATTGTGTATTGTATCTTTTAACTTCGTTGTTGTTTGAGTTGTACTCTATTGTTATAATAATAATAAAGAGATTTTTCATCTTGATTTTGACTTTATTTTATTGTTTTTGCTTAAATAGGAGTTATAATTATCTGCAGCTCCTCTCCTCCTTGATTTAACATCACGCATTGCTAATCTTAGGGATAAACTGTTAAAAGAAAGTAGAAGGAGCGAACCTCTTGATGATATCTTACTGGAATGCTTCCATGGTAATGCGGAAGCCTTGAAGTGGCATATAAGATATTTACTTCAGAAAGCCATTGTTAGTAACCTGAAAGATCAAATTGCCTATCTTGAGGTCGATGTTAAAAGCAAAGATGAGATGATCTCTTCACCGAAGTGACAAGTAAAGTCAAACCCTTCAATCGACTTCGATCATAAGATGTCAGAGCTTATTCAACAAATTAGAGATTTGTAGTTGAAATTGAATGGCAGTCAAGCACGATGTGAGTCATTAGAATACATTATAGGAGACAAGATTTCGAGCATTGATTTACCGGCTCCTCGCACTACTCCCTCTGTCTCTAGACCTATAAGGTCTAGTTCCCTTACTGCCCAAAAATTCCCCACAATGCTCAACCCTCCTCCTGGCTTAGACGAGAATGTTGTAGGTGAATGGTGCAGGAAAGTTAAGTTTGAAATAGCTAGGTATTTTGATGAGTAGCAAAAAGTGAAATATTCGCAAAGTATTAGTCAGTATGCCACCAAGATTCAGAAGCTTGAACGCGATAATTACTTTCTTCAGAAGCACAGTGCAGAATTAGAAAGGGAAAATAAAACCCTTAGGGGGCATAAATAGAGCTTTCAATCACGCTCTGAAGAAAATATTGATGCAATCGACAACACAGATAGGGCAAGGAAGAAGGAAAAGAAACTTAAAGAAGTTCTCTACGTCACGATTCGTCACATAGCTGACCCTTCGATTGCTGAGAATCTTAGCAAGGCTACTCAAGACTTATGACATATTTGTATCTTTGAAATGTATAGACTTGTCTTGTATATATGTGAATAGCTTCATAAGTTTTGTAAATAGTTTCATGAGTTATGTAAATCATATAAACTTTGTAAATATCACCTGATTTGTAATTCTTTTCTATAATGTCACTTCTGAAATGCTTTTTGATAGCCCATACATTGATTTTTGTACTTGTTGGATCTTTCATTTCCCTTTGATGTGCTGATTTCCCCAAAAAGTATGAAGCAAACAACATTTCTAATTGTCAGCTTGAAATTGACATACTAGTCTATGTATATCGTTTACTTAGATTAACAAATCATCTTGTTAATCGCATGAAAAATAGTTTATATCAAATGTCTAAATTCCATCTTTATCCATGATGAGAAATAATTAAGAATTTAACTTCAACCATTTTGCTGGAATGTCTGAAGTTTGTTGGTAGGAAATCCCACCTTGTCATAAGGACATAAATGTTGGAGAGTGATTTTTAAGAGATATTTAATAAAGATCTTGTTTGTACCAAAATTGGGCACAACACTCTTTGGAAGTTTTTAAAGAGATAAAGTGAAGAAATTAAATGGAAAAAGAGGATTACCTAACAAAAACTCCAAATTTCAGAAATGAGAATCATCAAAATGCAAGGAGACACAAGAATTTAGAGTGGTTCGGCGTATCGCCTACGTCCACTATGAAGTTGATAGCTTTATTGATCTTTCTTTGAAGATTACAAGTGAATTCAATGAATTACAACAGATAATTATAATATGCAGCAGTGAATTTCGTTGTTGGCAGCAGCTTATGGAGTTCAGATCGGGATCTGGCGGAGTCTGGGCATTGGAGATCTCAAAGAGGAAGAAGAACCCCTTTTCTGTTGGCTTTGGGGGTCTATTTATAGGTGTAGTAGGCTGGTATTTCGCTTAGATCTCGGGAGACCCTCTCTAGAACGTGACTAGGCCCGCGCGCCCAAGTCCGTGAAGTTTCGGTCCGATCCGTGATCGATATGAATGAATTTCGACTCGGTCAAGACTTGCTCCGATCAAGTCGAAATTTGGCAGGAACATTCTTCAGGTCATATTGAAGCTGCTTTTAAAATTTGGTGGCATTAGGATTTGTAGATCTCGAGTTATGATCGATGCAAGTTTGGATTTCTCAACCGTGATCGATCAATATCCTGAGCATATGAACTCCATTGACTTGAAATTCGGAACGTTGGCTCTCATAGCTTTGCTTGTCATGTCATATCAATTTTAGCTTGATCCGGGCTCGAAAAAAAAATTCGTCGACATCCATAGTGAGCCTGCGTACAACCGATCTCCAGGATGAACTGCCCTTGGTTTTTAGTCAAGTTCTTGGTGTCACGGCCTTGTCAAAAGGCAGGATAACAGATCTAAATCCAAAATCATTATATGAATATTTGTAGTAGAAAGCCGACCCAGATTCGGGTATTAACGGAAACGTATAATAATGATCTCCTTAAGAGTATTTTGTGACCGAGATTCGAGCATTTGTGATTGAAATCCACAATAAAAATTCATAATAGAAATTCAAAGCCCAGATTAGGGCATTGATAAGTAGTAGCCTTGCAACCCAGATTTAGGTATGATAAAGATGATTAGTGATTGATAAACACCCGAAACCCAGATTCAGGTATTATAAGGACTATAAGTAATTGGAATCAACCCGAAACCCAGATTTGGGTATTAATAGATGAAATGCTAAAATAAGAATTCTGAAACCCAGATTCGCGTATTTAATAGATGAAATCCTAAAATGAAGTACCCGAAACCAAGATTGGGGAATTTAATGGACGAAATTTGTCTTTACTCTTTAGATTATATCATCCTTGACATGTATGAACCCTTCAGGTCTTGTATGTAGTTGTAATTTGATCAATTGCCTCTTGGGCTTGGATGTCTTAGTCCATTGGAGATATACCGCTTCTTGGGTTTGGACATCTTAGTCCATGATTGGAAGAGCCCCTTCTCGGGCTTGAACATCTTAGTCCATTGTTGGATGAGCCTCCTTTTGAGCTTGGACATCTTAGTCCATTGTTTGATTAGCCTCTTCTTGGGATTGGACATCTTCGTCCATTGTTGTCCAGTGCTCTTGGTTAGCTCATCTTAGAGGCTGGAACCAAGGACTTACCCGACCTCCTTCCAGGAGGTGCCCTGCCCTAGTCATAGCGTGGCGTAGACAAGGGCTTGTTTGGTGCTTTAACATGGCCATAACGTGGCGCGGATAAAGGCTTACTCCGTCCTCCCTCCAGGATGTGCCATACTCTGGCCATAGCGTGGCGCGGATAAGGGCTTGTTCAGTGCTTTACCCTGACCATCTTATGGTGCGGATAAAGGCTTACTCTGTCCTCCCTCCAGGAGGTGCCTTGACCTAACCAAAGGCACGACCAAGGACTTGTCTGGTGCTTTAACCTGGCCATCTCATGGCGCGACTAAAGGCTTACTCCACCCTCCCTCCAAAAGGTGCTTTGCCCTAGCCATCTCGGCGCGGACAGAGGCTTTCTACCATCTTAGGTAGACTACCATCATAGGTAGTATCCAAATATAAGGAGCATTTCACTCCCAACCGTGTAGATTTTTCTTAGAGAAGTATCTCTTTATTTATTTTCTCAAGTTCTCTTTACAAATTCATGAATCTTTCCTTGTCGGAAGAAATTGATGATCATCCCCTCCAGGGCTTTGCAATGATTGGTTTCATGGCCATTCATAATGTGGTAGTAACAGTAGGATCCTCTCAGATTTCTTTCATGTTTCAGCTTCTTTTTCTATGATGGCCAATAGTTAAGCTCATCCTTAGTAAACAAGTAGACATTCTGTTTGGATGTTGTTAAGTTGCATTCTTTTGGAAGTCTAGACTTGAAGCTTGATTCTTGAGGATGGCTTTTGACTTTCTGTTTCTTGGCCTTGAGGTTTCACATTCTTATATTGCTTTTCTTTTCGCCACCCTTTGGAGTTCTTGAGTTGGAAGTGTTCCTGTAGCAGTTGGTTGTCATTTATGTGCAAAGGCATTGTAATCATCCATTATTTCTTTTTCAAGATTGTGCCTTTGGAATAGCATTGGATGGTTCTTCTCATTTGATTGAATACATTATCACTTCCATTTGTCCTATTTCCTAAGGCAAAAATTGGGGTGGGTCCAACATGAAAGGGGTTTAAGCTCCATTTCTCAGGATTGTATGATTCCGCTTTTTTCTTATTTATAATTCTCAGAGCTTCTAGCCTTAACCTTTGTTCTTTATTTTGATTTGAACCTTTAATGAATTTTGAGGGGAACTTTATATCATGTGGCTCAGAGGATCCTTGTTCAGATCTTACGATTCTTCTAGGCATGATTTTACCAAAGTAGATGAACTTGAGATTGGGTTAAGTGAGGTTAGAGACAAGTAGTGTTGGGTGTTTAACCAAGTCGAAGGTTCGAGCCCTCCTTCTAGCGCCAAAAATGTTAACAAGAAATCTTGTCAACACCCCAATGTTGTGTTAGAAAACAAGATTTATCCCTTAAGTAAATGGAGAAGAGTGGATTGTGTAAATCCTTCTTGAATTTCCTTTCAAGTAGATTGCTTTAATGAAAAGTTTCTTAGGTCGACCTTTCGACTCTGTCAAAATGGTTGATTTCTTCCCTTAATGACCTTTCGACCCGGGTGATATAGTGTGGATTTACCTTAGAAAGATTTACTTTCGATTCAGTTAGGATTCCTTGGATAAGGTTTACCTTGGTTAGTTTCGACCTAGTCGAAGGCCTTACTTGTTATGTGGTTAGGGCTTTAGTCTAGGGTCTGAGGTAGAGGTTTCGACCTTGTCAAAAGCTGTGGACTTATCTGACTTGAATTTGGATTGGTAATCTCAAATTACAATGATCTGGAGATAGGTTTCGACCTCTTCGAAAGCAGGATCTTTAGGTCTCTTGTGTCGATCCAAGGTTTAAGTGGACTATGGTTACATTTCGACCTTGTCGAAAGCAGTAGCCTAGAGGAAGATAGCTTGAAGCATTTAATCTGAAGTTATTTGAATATACGAGGATTCGATTATGTCGGAAGGGTCCTTTCGATATCGGCAACACCTAAAACACAATGTTAAACCTGATAAAAGCTTTTAGTACAGCAAAGTAATACGTAAAATAGACAACTTCCATTTTGCAAGATAAAGATGATTTTATTACTCTAAATCCCCAAATCAATTTGGAAATTAGGGTATATAGCTCTTTTAATTAAGAAAATACAAGTTTAGAATGGAAAGATTCGGATCCCTAAAACATGACCCCTTGGGTCTTATTTATAGTGCAAGTCAGCACTTTTCGACCCTATAGCATTCGACTTGGTCAAAAGGTGGTTGCCGAATAACTCTAGTATGCTTCTGCCTTTGTCGAAAGGAATGGCAGCACTTCTCCTCTTTGTATTGCCTTGTAAGAGCTTTCGACTTTGTTGATAGGCTTTGTTTAGTGGTTTAGATGGTGCTGAAGTGCCGCTGGTTTCGACACTAATGGTGACTTCTGAACTCTTGTTTGTGACTTGATGCGGAAGGATTACAATGGCTTCGACCGGTTCGAAAGGCTTATTATAGCTTTCGAAAGCGTTGTTCAGGATAGTACTTGCTTTCGAGTGGTTTGAATGAAGGCGAAACCCTTGGTTCCAAAAGGTTTGGCGCATATACAAAGAGCTATTCTTCATTGTCTTTGGAAGGTGTTGCTTTGACTCATTCGAAAGGTCTTCATGCATATGGATTCACCTAGTCGAAAGGTATTTACTGAAGGTGGAAAGGTGCTTTCGACTCCTTCGAAAGGTTTGAATCTTGTGGACCTTGACTGTAGCATCCCTTCAACTCATTCGAAAGGTGTAGTTGGAGCTTTCTCCTTTTATTCTTCTTTGTCTCCTGCTCAAATAGATTTCGACTAAGTCGAAAGGAATTTATGTAGTAACAAAATCTCTATCACTTACTATACTACTAGGAATTCCATGCAGTCTAACTATATTCCTCATAAATAACTTGGCCAAAACAGGTCCCATTCTAGTTGACTTGACCGGTATGAAATGGGAACTCTTGGTCAAACTATCCACCATGACCCATATACTTTCATTTTCTCTATTTGATCTTGGCAACCCGTCTATAAAATCTATTGAGATCGAATCCCACTTCCATACTAGAATATCTAAATGCTGAAGTAACCCACTTGGTTTCTGATGTTCGGCTTTCACCTGTTGACAGTTCAGACATTGCTTTACCCATAAGCCTACATCTCTCTTCATACCTTCCCAGAAGAAACTCCTCTTCAGGTCCTAATACATCTTAGTTCCTCCCAGATGAATAGTGAACTTCGAATGATGGCATTCTTTTAAACATCCTTTCTAATGCTTCCTACGTTCAGAACACAAAACCATCCTTTCTTCTGCAACCACCCATTCAGGTCAAGACTAAAATCCTTCAAGTCATCGCTCTCTGTTCAATCCCTTAACTTTCTGATCCGTTCAACTAATAATGGATCCTCCATCTGCTTAGAAGCAATCATTTCGATCATCATTGGTCGAATTTCTAAACATGACAACATAACAGTTTCCTTACTAGACCTAGCTTCAGATCTCCACTGTACTCTACATGTCGTCAACGCTTCTAAATCTTTCCACTCAGCTATCATCGTCAACACTGCATTCTGATGTTTTCTGCTAAGTGCATCTGCAACCTTATTGCCTTTTCCTGGTGTGTACTCAATTCCAAAGTCATAAGCAGCTAAAAACTCTAACCACCTCTGTTATCTTATATACAACTCCTTCTAAGAGAATAAATACTTCAGCAATTTATGATCCGTATACAACTCAAATTTCTCTCCCAAAAGGTAATGTCTTCATACCTTCAATGCAAAAATCATCGCAGCTAATTCCAAATCATGCGTTGGATATCTAACCTCATGCGGTCTAAGCTGTCGGGACGCATAGGCAATCACATTACCTCTTTGCATTAACACAACTCCAAATCCTGTTACACATGCATCTTTATACACTACTAAATCTTGATTACCTTTTAGAACAACTAACACAGGTGCATTAGTCAATAAGTGTTTCGGCTTCTGGAATGCCTCCTCACCCTTATCGGTCCAAACGAACTTCACATCCTTTCGCGTTAGCATGGTCATCGGTGTTGCTATCCGCGAAAAATCCTTAATGAACCTTCGGTAATATCCAGCTAATCCAAGAAAACTCTTTATCTCAGTCACTGTCTCGGGTCTATTCTAATTATTCACTGCTTCGATCTTAGTCGGATCTACAGACAACCCTTTCTCTGGGACTACATGACCAAGAAACTTCACTTCTCTCTTCCATAAATGGCACTTTGAAAATTTCGCCTTCAGTTGGTGCTGCCACAATGTCTCAAGCACCACTCTAAGATGAACTTCATGCTCTCTGTCATCCTTAGAGTATATCAAAATATCATCTATGAAAACTAACACGAACCTATCCAAGTGCTCTCGGAAAATTCGGTTCATCAAATCCACAAAGAATGATGGCGCATTAGTCAGTCCGAACGACATTACTAACCATTCGTACGATCCATATCTGGTTCTAAACGTCGTCAAAGGAATACTACCCTCTGCCACTCTAAGCTGATGGAACCCTATCGCTAAGTCCAACTGGGAAAATACTTTGGCTCCACTCAATCGGTCGAACAAATCGTCAATTCTAGGCAATGGATGTCGATTCTTTATCGTCTTCTCATTCAACTTACGATAATTAATACATAACCTTAATGATCTGTCCGGCTTCTTAACAAATACTACGGCTGCTCCCCAAGGCGAACTACTTAGTTTGATAAAATTCT
The DNA here is from genome assembly GCA_030737815.1 of Allium fistulosum. NCBI lineage: Eukaryota > Viridiplantae > Streptophyta > Magnoliopsida > Asparagales > Amaryllidaceae > Allium > Allium fistulosum. Next base: position 924,055,427 of record CM060904.1, read on the forward strand.
TGCCTTCTAAATCCACCAATTGAACCTTAAGCTCTTTCATCTTGGTAGGTGTCATCCTGCTTGGCGACCTACCACTGGTTCTGCTCCTAGTACTAAATCTATCTGAAACTCAATGGTTTGTTTCGGTGGCAATCCTACTACAGGTTCAAAAACATCTGCGAATTCACTAACCACAAAAACTGGACTCAACTCATCTTTTGCCTCCACAACGCCCAACAAAGCATTAACATCAAAACTAGGGTTTTCTACGGAGTATATAATTCGATCCCTACAATCACGGTGTCTAAGCGATATTTTCCTATCATGGCAAAATATCATAGCATCGTATTTACTTAACCAATCCATACCCAAAATAATTCTGAACCATACGAAATCAAACACATGAAAACTGCAAACAAAGGTATGACCTAACAATTCAAACTCTAGGTGGTCACACTTCATCCCAAGTGTCGCATACCCTCCTATCAGATTTGCAACCCTTAAGGAAGTAACTAGGTATGAGGGTTCTTGGTTAAGCTTATCTACCAAACAACGAGATATAAAAGAATGTGATGCACCGATATCAAATAGAACGCTAACTAACATACCATGTATCATAAGCATACCTCCCAACACAGCCTTTCCCTTTTCCTCGGCTATTAGCCTCGAGGTAGCTGGCTCCAATGAAAACACTTTTCCCTTTCCATCCTTAGCTAGCTCTTTGCAATAGTTCTTGTATTGTCCAATTTGATCGCAGTTGAAGCATCTAATATTCTTCTTCTCGATCACTTTCTTTTAATCCCCTGAGCGACATTCATTTGCAAAATTTCCTTTCTTGTCACATCTATAGTAGACAACCTCCGCCTTTCCCTTCTTGGCAGCTCCACCCTTCTGAGCTCCTTTCTTATGGAAAAACTTTCTTTTCCGACTCTGCACTCCCTGAGCTTCCTTTTCCTTATTCCTTTCCAGAAAAGCAAGCATCTCCTCATGCCTCAAAGCCATTTCCACTACAACATCACATGGATCCCTGATATGAGGTAATGTGGCCTTAGCAAGCTCAGGCTTCAACCCCCTAATGAATTTCTCATTCCTCTTAATCACAGTATCAACCGTAGCATATCAATATCTCACTAGCTCCTCAAAACTTGTTGCATACTCAAGCACAATCATATCTCCCTGCTCTAACTCAGCAAACTTCCTGAGTAGAGTGAACTTCGCAATCTTCAACATAAACCTCTCCCCAAATCTCCTTTTGAACTCAGCCCAAGTCATTGTTTCCTCATTAAATCCGATCGTAACATTGTTCCACCAATACAACGTTGCTCCTTGTAGCTGTCTAGAAGCAAGCCATCTCTTCTGCTCATCATTGAGCCCCAGATTAGCAAAAATCCTCTCGCAATGAAGCAACCAGATCTCTACTTCAATTGCGTCTTCAGTACCAATAAACGACTTTCCTCCCAGCTGAGCATAATCTCTACCCAAAATAGCATAGTTGTTCACCACCGGAGCTTCTTGATTTCCTCCTCCAACTACTCCAGCAGTAACTCCCTCTTGCATCATGATGACAAAGAACTGATAAATCGCTCCCATGACAACTTGCGGGACTCCAGCACCTACATTTCCAGCTTGTGCCTGACCTTGATTCCTCCTTGTATTTGGTCTGGCAATTCCATTAGTTGTGGTGCTTCCTCCACCAAGGTTAACTCTTCCACTTCAAGCATCCATATCTACTTCGAGCCTTCGTAAGATACAGAAGAATAGCCTAAGAGAGATGGGAGAATAGAGATAAGGCGTATACTTATATATAGAAAATACAAGTATGTTATTATAGCGTTATCCCATACCCTGATCTTACTCTAATTACTTAGGATTATGTTTTCAAAAATCATTTTAGTTTATAGTTTTTTATAATCTATGCTCTGATACCCAGTTGTAACATCCCCTATCTTGAGGCCCAAAGCTAAGCGATATAGATGCTGCAGTCATCTATAGTATTAACTTCCGACAAAAAATAGGCAATGTTAATGGTATCCATAATATCAGAAGCACATGAATATGAAACAAAATCACAGATTCAAAAACAACAACTTTTCTGATTATATTTCACAAAACAGTTTCATATCCAGTTACATAATCCTAAACGTTTCCTAGGTTCATATCAAATATAATTATTATATAAATACGCCAAGAGCGACATATGAAGATGCCTCCTTGGATGACCGGAGTATTAAATAGACAAAAACTGTCTTAATACATCACAGTGGAAATAAAAACATAGTAACTCCTAAATAGCTAACTTCAGCGTCATGCTCATCTCTGGAAGCTTTATTCATCCACCTACTAAAACATGTAAATCCTCAACTCTCAACCTACTCAAATCAATTTTTAGCACCCGAGAGTTTAAGGGGAAAAACTGAAATCAATGGACTATCTGTCCGAACACTAGTTTTTTTGGCTAACTACTAACCTTTGGCTGACTCGGGCCTACCAGACAAAAAAAAACATAAAATCTAAATTCTGTTAGATACTCCTCTTCTGGACAGTTTGTCCCTAACTTACTTCTTCTAGGGTCAAATGATCCTAATGGTTTTGCGGGTTCACCAATAACCTATCTCTACTATGTATATTCCTTTCTGTGTGTAACATCATTTTAGTCTTACCTGTGACAAAGCCCTACACTTTGGAATCTTGGACTTATATTAGCCAAGGGCTACGAGCTAAAGTATAGGGCACGACCCCATACCAGTCCCATCTGGCATTCTAATATCTGAGCCATTCTACTTAGGATCATCTACCCTTAAAATTTTCCTTAAAAACATTTCTTTTAAATTGATTTAATCCTTTAAATCATACTTAAACGGGAAAATATTCGATGCTTTACTCAAATCGCTTTGCCATGTTATATATACTTTAAACAAAACATTGTTGATGAAAACATTATAAACTTTTGAAAGTACCTCTTTCGAAACCATTTAAAGTCCCCCTTTCGAACCATTGAAAGTACCCCTTTCGATAAAAGTAAACTACTTAGCTTTATAATCTTAGGCCGAAAGGCCAAAACATACCTTTTGAAACCATTTACATTAAACCTTTCGAAAACATTGAAATCATCTCTTTCGAAAGCTTTATAAAACCTTAGACATCATCTTTTCAAAACACTTTAAACATACCTTTTGAAACCATTGAAACCTTCAATTTAAAACCTTTCGAAAACAATGGGGAACCACCCCTTCAAAACCTTTAACTTAAACCTTACGAAAGTATTAAGTTCTTTACATAAATCAAACCTTCTGAAAGCATTTGGGTTCAAGTAAAACATGTGGAACAACCTTTCGAAAAACATTTAAAACCATTCCTTTCGAAACCTTTGTGTTTAACTTTCAATAAAACAAAGGAACTTCAAACAACTAAGTCGAAATCACTCTTTCGAAAGCAATTTCCTAAGTAAAAGAAGTGGATGGTGTCAAAACCAATCCCTTCGAAAGCATTATAGAAGCGGCTTAGGTTTTAAAGCGAAAGCACCCTTTCGAAGGCATTTCTTCGAAAGTTTAAAGGCGACATGTAGAGGTTTCGACCCCTTCGAAAGCATTTACTTAAAACAAAAGCGCAACCTATTTCGAAAGCCTCTTTCTTTAAAACAATTTGACCATGTCGAAAGCTAACCAAGTCGAAAGCCATCTTATTCGAAAGCAAAGCAGGCGTGTTTCCTTTAGAAAGCAAAGTAAGGCTTCGATCCCTTCGGAACCCCTTGTTTCGACTCAATACCTTTCGCCTTTGTCCAATTCACTACGTACCAAGTCTTTGATACCATGTGCATTGGTTTTGATGGAGATGGAGGCGGAAATATATGGTCGAAAGCTAGGTGCCGAAAGTGGTGAAACAACAGAAATAAAGTAAAACCGATTTTTATCTTTAAAAGTAACTCTTTTCAACTAACCTGCCTTGTTTGTCAACATATGATTGGTTGCCAATTTTCTTTTCCAAAATCTTTCCTAAAAGTGCTACCGAAATTTCAAAGATAAACAATTTAAATTATTTACAAAATACCCCTTCTCCTTTTATAAATATATAAAACATTTAAGTCTCATACCTTAAATAATTGTATACATATTAAAACACTTAGGAATATTCTACAAAAATTCCTATAAATCATTTCTAATATGTTTTCTGACATATATTTATTTCTGACCCAAAAACAATATAAATTAGCTGTAATTAATTTTTAAACCCAATTAACCATTTTCTTCACTAGAAAATTAATAAAAAATCCACATTAATTCAGAAAATTATGAAATTCTAAACCCATCTCTAAAATATCATTTGTGACCTTATGTTAAAATCGCAAGGCATTTGGATGTCATCTAATAGGGTTTTCACATTAAAACTTATCATAAAATCCATATGGTCATCAACAAGCATATATATCCATTAACAATAAAAAACATGGAAATGTACTTTGCAAAAATATTCGGATCTGGTCTAGAAACCAAAATCATAAGAAATATGAGATGTAACCTATTATTCACTTTTAGCTTTGTGATTAAGGAGTTGAGATTTGATCTTGGATTAAGTTGCTTAAGCTTCTTCCTTTTATCTTCTTCTAGTTTTCCCTTAATGGTGGCTGGCCTCTCTATGTTTTGTTTTTGATTGTGAACGTGTAAAATGAAGTGGTGTGAGGGTTTAAGATATAAGAATAAGACTTATTCCTATTTTTCCATATCTAATTCCCTAACCTATTTCATTTTAGTTTCTCTTAGTTCATTGTTTTAAATTGGCACGACTACCTCTATTAACACAAATCTCAATCCCTTAACCATTTTATTATTTCATTTAATTTAAAAAATTAAATGTCCTAAATAATGTTAACCAAAATTAGGGTCATTACAAAGTGATTATCCCATGAGGCACTGAAATCGAGAATGCAGGCCTGCAAGAGATCCTTCAGGATACGATTCACCCTTATGGTCTCTCCATCAGTTTATAGGTGTTAAGCTGTACTGAGATGTTGCTCTGTCCCCAATACCTGTTGTAATCTTTTCCAAAACCTGTTAGTGAACAAAGGGTCTCGGTCGCTCACAATGCTCTTTGGCACACCATGGAATCGCGTAACCCACTTCACATATAACTCAACCAATTTGGATGTCGTTCTACTAGACTTAATGAGTATGAATCGAGCACTCTTCATTAATATATCGACTATAACCCAAATTCTATCATACCCTCCTCTGATCCTCAATAATCTATCAATGAAGTCCATCGAAACTTGTTTCCATTTCCACTTAGGAACCTCGAGTAGTTGTAGCAAACCACTTGGCTTCTTCTTCTCAACCTTTACCAACCGATAGTTCATGCACTTCGAGATGAATGTCTCAACGTCCTTTTTCATCCCTTCTCAATAAAATGTCTGCCTCATATCATGGTACATTTTATTACCTCCGTAACGAATAGTCAATCTCAAATGATTCTATTCACATAACACCTCATCTCTCAACCTATCCACATTAGATACGAATAATCTCCCATCCTTATAGAGCCAACCATTATAGTCGCGCCCATACTGCTTCATGTGGTGACCCTCACTCTATAACACATAGTTTTTTTTATACAAGAGGCATTCACCACTAAACCCCAATTCTTTTATATTTGAATATTTATATAATTTCCAAATATTTTTCCCAAGATCCTGGTTTTACCAATATAATCATATCAGTGTACAAACAAACTAAGTCAATTGTATATTTGATGATATACAATTGTTTCTTTATTATTATTATTATTTTTTATCAGAGGGAATTTAAATCAAATAGAAATCAAACTACCATACAAGCTATTGACATAGCCACTTATTTCTTTTCTAAGTCTTGTTCTACTGCCATAGGTGCACTTTGACAAATTCTAACACTTATATATATTTATCTTGCCTAGATAATTCTATTTAACTCTAACATAGTATTTACTTGATCTCATGACAGTTATCAAAGTTGATAATAATTAATAACAATAAGTTGGATTGACAAAAATCGATAAACCTTGGAAATTTACTTGAAAATAGGCAAATTAGGCAAAATCAGCAGTTCAGACGTCTAAATTTTTATGACAGACGTCTTAGAGTGTCTAAATTTTAAACAGAGAGTAGAAAACATTTTGAACTAAATTCAGACACCTAAATTTTTGTTGACAGACGTCTAAATTAGATCTCAGACGTCTAAATTTTTATGACAGACGACTCAGAGTGTCTAAATTTTAAACAGAGAGTAGAAAACATTTTGAACTAAATTCAGACATCTAAATTTTTGTTGACAGACGTCTAAATTAGATCTCAGACGTCTAAATTTTTATGACAGACGACTCAGAGTGTCTAAATTTTAAACAGAGAGTAGAAAACATTTTGAACTAAATTCAGACATCTAAATTTTTGTTGACAGACGTCTAAATTCGATCTCAGACGTCTAAATTTTTATGACAGACGTCTAATTTGATCTTAGACGTCTAAAATTGTTGACAAGTTTTCTCAGAGGTTAAACTTAAATACTCAATTACTTACAAATTTCCAGAATTCGTGCATATGCAAGTATCACTTACCTGCCATGCACAAATTCATCTCACTTGAATATTCTACTAAAATCTTGAGTGTTCATTAAAAAATCAATCCCCTTAGCTTTTTAATTTCCATAAGGCAAAACATAAGCAATAAAAATCAGAGTTCAAATATATATATATATATATATATATATATATATATATCCATATCATATGCATATGACATGTCTAACTCCTTATTTTCTCCAAATCAGACATTCATAAAATAAATTTGTAGTTAACCAACCATCATCCATGATCACTCATAACAGGTTTTGATTAAGTACATATCTTCAACTCAAAATACTTAAAAAGTTTCCTAAACGTAACTTCAAATTCAGAAAATAAAATGTGTCTAGTAATTTCATTACAATGCATCTGCAAATTTTAAAAACAAGTCTCTCTTATTTATTCTAGCAGCCAATGCCTTCTCTACTCATCAAGCCAACTTCAATTTCCTGCAAGCAAATCATTTAGCTGCCCCAAAGAATTTTTGAGACACCCAGATGATTGCAAGGGCAACCAAAAGGGTCAGTTTTCACTGGTATGAGCATTTATCAATTTGTATACATATTCATAATTTTAAAACATAATCTTGCAGTGCCTTCCTAGTGTAACAGATGTTTATACTTAGCATGTTTTGGTTCATACAAGGTAATACAAAAAAAACACATTCATCTATTCAAACAAATACACAGCAAACAGTAAAGATAAACATATGTATAATTCTTGATTTATTCTCCCCAAACCTAGATAAATAAACCCAGGTTTTATACTCCAAATTTTCACCCAGCAACTAATCAATGAACAAGTTTAACTCGATTAAATTAACACCATATCTGGATATTTATAACCCAGATTTTTAAACCCCTGTCCCCATTTATTTTATGGTCTTTAACTCCTTGTCAAATGAATACTATGTATGCATTGTGAAGGAAACTCCCAGGTTGTTTAAATTATTCCAACACACAAAGGCCTCAGGGTGCAGTTGCACCATGCATATACTTGCTTCCACCTGAAGTAAGCAAATCATTGACTAACTCCCAAGTGACCAATTTAGTTTTTCTTTCATTCATATTTCAGAAAGATATAACTGCTTGTATATTTTTCTGATTCAACCCCATGTTCCCCTGTTTAATCTATATCCATGTTTAATGATACTAAGATAGAACAAGAATGCTCCAATCATGTTAACACCAAAAGCCCACTTACAGATTAATACTCCAAACAAACAAAAAAAATGCACAAACAAACATCCATATCACCCATAACAAAATTAATTCAGAGATTTAAATGTCTTATAATATTCTAGGCTGCCTGCAATAGGACTTAATGCCATTGCATACAAAGGATAAATACTCACATAATGTTTTTCCTTTTACTGCCTTAATTTCTTAGAACAGCAAATCCCCCAAAGCCTCAAGCTAGTGTTTCTTCCTTGTTTATTTTATTTTGTTTTTGATCCCGAGAGAGTGATGGTTTTGGCTATGTGCAGTTATTTATAAATCCATTCTAGGGTTTAAGAAAATGGGTAATTCTCCTAATACCCTTAGCTGTTCATGCATACATCTCATTCATGTGTGGTCCTAAATGGGAAATGCACACATCAGGTTACTTTAATTGGTTATTTCGGGAGTTGAACATTTTAAACACTGCATGCTATTTTCATGTTTCTATTTTGTTCATGCCATATGCATGTGATCCTTTATTCATTTCTTTTTATAAGTTTAAGGAATCTGAAAATCTCCTTTGTATTTTCTACCTATCTATTACCTCCATTCAATCATGCATACTAACATACCTTATTAAAATCATTCACTCATATTATTTGCTTGAAATAAATAAGATATGGAAATTTTTATTTGATTTTGTATGTATACATATGTATATTTCTGCCTCTTTGTCAGATCAGTAACTCCTTCTATATTTAAATAAAAATCACATATATTATGCTAATTATTTTTAGCACAACTATAAGACTTATAAACCTTTTTATTAATTTAATTTTTATTCTACCTTTATATAAAACAGAAAACACCCCATTTGTATATATTTACATAATTCTTTGGACATAAAGCTATACTTATTTTTGAGTTCCAATTCCTTTCTTAATTACCTTAATTCCTTGCATTTTATCAAACAGAAGCTCCCATGCAATTTTATTTATTGTCAAATTCTTTTCTGTTTTAAATGCAATATATATACTTATATATATATATCTCAGAATTTTCTAATATAAATATATTTTATTTTATTTTATTTTATTTTAGGGTCATTACACTTCATCTCCACAGACTCTATCCCTTCTTGTATCTTCGTTATGATTTCTGCTAATCTAGCATATCACCTCTGACTAGTATCAATCTACTAAATTAAGGTAGGTATAATAGTCAAGCTAGCCAACACATCTGGCTCTAGCTCACATCGAGGTCTAAAATCATAGCCATCAGTAAACTCCAACTGCTTCCACTCTAGGAACCTTGGAGCCAAGCTGGCATTTCTCCTGCTTAAAGTATCAACGACTACATTTTCCTTACTAGGCATATAAGAAATGCCAAAGTTTTAGGAGGCTGGGAACTCTAACCATCGCTTTTGACGAAGGTTAAGATCCTTTTCTGAGAATAGATACTTCTAGGAGAATATATACTTCAATGATTTGTAGTTCGTATACAACTCAAACCTCTCCCTAAGCAAATAATGCCTCTATATCTTCAAAGTGAATACTATCGCTGCCAACTCCAAATCGTGAGTCGGATACTTCTTCTCTTACAGTTTTAGCTATCAACTGGCGTAAGCGACAATCTTTCCCCTCTGCATCAACACTACACCTAGTCCAGTACTACAGGCATTTGTGTATACATCCGCTCCTCATTCCCGCTCAGAATGACTAACACTGGTGCGCTCAACGACCTCTCCTTTAGACTCACAAACACGTGCTCGCACCTTGCATCCCAAATAAAAGTATGATTCTTTTTTTCAAGTTTGTTAACTATGCTCCTACCTTAGAGAAGTCCTTGATAAAACGTTTATAGTATCCCACCAATCCAAAAAAATTGCTTATGTTATAGTGGTCTTAGGTTGATCCCAGTATTGTAGTGCTGTCATCTGTATAGGATCTACAGTAATACCCTGCTCGGAAACAACATGATCCAAAAATCATACTTCTCTCCTCTAGAGGTGACAATTTGAAAAAATTTCTTTCAATCGGTGCTTCCTCGACACCTCGAGCACAATCCTCAAATGCTTCTTTTGTTCTTCCTTCATCCTCGAATAAACAAGGATACCATCTACGAACAAAAGTACAAACTTATTTAGTTGAACCCTGAAAGCACTATTCATAAGATCAACAAAATAAGCCAGTTCTTTGGTTAGTCCGAATGGCACAACTAATTACTCATAGAACCCAGATGGTGTACGAAATGCTTTGATTGATACACAATCCTTCCGCACTCTCAATTGATGAAATCCCGTTACAAGCTATAACCGAGAGAACATATTTGCAATGTATAGCTGATCGAATAAGTCATCAATACATGTGAATGTATACTTGTTCTCCTTCGTTACCTTATCCAGCTCATGCTGATCTACACAACCTCGAAGTGCCATCTGCCTTAGTGGTAAACACTACAGGTGCGCCCCACTTAGATATGGTCCTTCAAATGAACCCTTGCCTCATTAGGTCATTTGCTTACACCTCTAGCTCCTTCAGCTCTCTGGGTGCCATCTGCCGCAAAGGTGTAACTATCTGCCTATCATCCTTCACTAAGCCTATGCGGAACTAATTCTCTATGTGTGGTGGTAATCCGATCATCTCCTCGAACATGCTTGGATACTCTCTCATGATAGGCATACATGAAAACACATCTTGTGGAACATCGAGAGAATATAGAAAAGTAACCATAATTCTATTCTTCGGCATGCAGCCAATCACTACCTTCCGCTCCTCTACAGTCTCAATTGTCACCAGTAGCCTCTCGCAATCTACCATTACCACATAATTCCCCAGTCAGTCCATCCCCAAGATAATCCAAAACCCCATGAAATGAAAAACAAACAAATCACAAACAAATAAATATCCATGACTTGACAAGGCTAAGTCTCGAAAAACCATGCAAAGTCTAGTCGATCCTCCAACTGGGTTTGTAACAATCAAAGGTTGGTTAACTATGTTGGGTTTCAATCCCAATCTATTGAAAAAATCATTAGATATGAAGGAATGTAAAATCGAATAAAACACGTACATGTGTATCAAAAATAGAAGGCATACCCTATATAACAACACTCTTCTCCTTCTCCTTCAACGATGGAGCACTCGACAAAGCCAAAACTGCATTCAAAGCATAATCATACACAACCTGCTTATTCTTTAGTGGCTCTGGGCAATCAATTTTCATATTTCCCTGCTTATTGCAGCTAAAACATCCTTTCTTCTCATTTTAGCAATCCCTGCTAAGATGGCCCCTCTATCCATTGTTATAGGACGTAGGCTTCCACTTGCCCTTCTTTTGACCACCCTTCTAGAGCTACTTCTTATTGTTGTTGTCCCACTTCTTCTTGCCTCCCTCGCCAGCCTGTGGCTTTGGCTCATCCTTGGGATCAACAACCGACCTAGGCTTAGGATGTAGACTCCCATGTCGAAGATCCTACTCCACCAGCCTCTCAAATGACTTACCTATATACCTTACAACCTTTTCTCTAAAGTAATCGCACAGGCCCGTAATAAATTTCTCATTCTTCTTGAGCGAAGTATCGATAAAAGATAGACCATACTTCGACAACATGTTGAACTTAGCCACATACTACAACATAGACATAATCCCCATCTCAAGTCAGCAAACTTTCGAAGGACCACCGACTTCTAAGCGGCCGGTATATACTTCTCTTTATACCTCACCTTAAACTATTCCCAAGTAATCCGATCCTCATGAATAGTAATTGTAACATCCCCTATCTCGAGGCCCGAAGCTAAGCGCTACAGATGCTGCAGTCGTCCATAGTATTAACTTTTGGTGACAAAATACCATAAAGCTAATGGAATCCATAATATTAGAAGCACATGAATATGAAATAAAATCACAGATTTCAAAAACAACATTTCTAATTACATTTCAAGATAATATTTCATATTCAATTACATAATCCCAAACGATTCCCAGTTTTGATCAAATATAATTATTACAATTTACGCCAAGAGCGACATATGAAGATTTCCCCTTGGATGATTAGAGTACTAAATAGACATATCAATCATAATACATCATAGAGGAAATAATACTGAATAGCTCCTACATAGCTAGCTTTGCCTCCTGCACGTCTTCGGAAGCTTATTTGTCTAACCTACTAAACTTGAAAAGTCCTTAACTCTCAATCTACTCAAATTAAATTTTGAGCACCCGAGAGTTTAAGGGGAAAACATAAACTTCGAGTCAGACACAAAGCCTGGTGTGAATAATACTGTTATATCTCGATTTACTGATATTAAGTGAGACCAAGCCGCTTAGCGGAACGGGTTTCCCTCACTAATATCCATTTAAAAGCATATCTTTTGCAAATCAAATCCTGCAATCAAATTGATTATAACAATTAATGCAAACACATATATGCATAAAGGTCAAGAAATCAATGGACTATTTGTCCATACTATAGTTTTATCTGGCTAAATATTAACCATTGGCTGACTCGGGCCTACCGAACATAATCAATTATCTAACTTCTGTTAGACACACTACTGGGTTATCTGCCCTTAACTACCTTCCTCTAGGGTCAACTGATCCTAATGGTTTTGTGGGCTCACCAATAACATATCTTTACTCTGTATTTTTCCTTCTGTGTGTAACATTATTTTAGTCCCACCTATGACAAAGCCCTACACACTGGAATTTTGGACTTATATTAGCTAGGGGCTATTAGCTAAAGTATTGGGCGCGACCGTACAAGTGTCCCATCCGGTCTTCTAATATCCGAGTCATAAACTTAGGGTTAACTACCCTATTCATATTTCCTGTCATATACTTAGGGTTAACTACCCCATTCAACCTTCATTTCCTTGTAAATAACCTTTACAAATGACTTGCCCCTAAAATCATATTTTTATAAAACAATGAAATTATATACTTTGCTTTACTCAAAACAGTTACGCCATGACATATATACTTTACACTAAACAATGTTGATGAATCTAATCAATGGAATTATCTGTGTCATCAAAGTAAGTTAAAAACCCTTTTTTAACTTAAAAGATTTTAGGCCATGAAGCCAAGGTAAAACCTTCGAAACCTTTGTTTAAAAAATTTAAAAAATGCCTTTCGAAATCATTAAGGATAACCCTTTTGAAAGCTCTACTAAAACCTTAGACATCCTCCTTCAAAACCATTTAAACTTGTCTTTCGAAGGCATTGGAAACCCTCCATTCAAAAACTTAAAATAAACCTTTCAAAAACATTGGGGATCTCCCCTTCGAAACACATATTATATACCTTTCGAAAGGATTAGGTTCAAGTAAAGGATCGTGGAAACATCGCTTCGAAACCTTTAATAATTATTCCTTTTGAAACCATTGGGTTTAGCTTTTAATATAACTAAGGGTCGTAAAGAGCTAGGGCGAAAGCATTACTTTCAAAAGCACTAATCCCATGTAAAAGAAAGAGGATAGTTTCGAAACCAACCCTTTCGAAACCATTGCCTCCAAAAACATTTGAAAACAGCTAAGGACCCTTTCGAAAGCATTGAGAAAGTGACTTCAAAGTACAAAGGCGAAAGCACCCTTTCAAATACATTGTGTTAAGGCTATAAAAGTAGCCTTAACTAGTTCGAAAGGTATGAACGCGAAAGCATGCGTTTCGAGTAGGTTCAAAGCGGCTATCCTTTCGAAAGCTTTTTATAAAACAAAAGGCGGCAACTCATTCGAAAACTCTTTTCCAAAACAAAGGCAAGTTGATTGGTTCGAAAGCTAATAGAGTTAGCTTTAACCCCTTCGAAAGCATCTTTTATAAACAGAAGTAAGTAGTGGAGTTGAAAGCTTTGAAAAATGACTTCTACCCCTTCGAAAGCAAGGTTTCAACACTGTACCTACCGCCTTTCTCCAATGCACTACGTATCAATTGCTTGCTATCACGTGCGTTGGTTTCGAATGGGTTTTTTGGTGGAGGCATGGTGTCGAAAGCCAACAAATGGAAGTGGCGAAGTAGTAAATCCAAGCAAAACTGATTTTTAGCCTTTAAAAGAAATTTCTTTTCACCTATTTGCCTTATTTGTCAATATTTTATTTGTTTCCTTTTCTTTATCAAAATCCTTTTCTAAGAGTGCTCCCGAATTCAGAAACTTTCAATTAAAACGTTTTAACAAATAAGCCCTTCTCCTTGAATAAACATATAAAACATTTGAACCCCTTAACTCAAATAATTTTATAACTATAATATAATACTTAGGAAAATTCCCAAAAAATCATCATAATTCACTTTTAATATGTTTTCTAACATATTTAAATTCCAGACCCAAAATCAATATAAAATTACCGTAAATAATATAAACCCAATATTAGCCATTTTCTCTCATAGAAAATTTATAATATATCCAGAATAACTTAGAAAATTATGAAACTTGAAACCCACTTCTAAAACAATGTTTTTGACCATATCCCAAAAACGCAAGCTATTTGGATGTAATTTAACTAGGTTTTCCAATCTAAATTTATCATAAAGTCTGTATGAAACAACATAAATCATAAACAAGCATATATATCCATTTGAACAAATATAACATGGCCTATTATTTGCAAAATAATTTGGCCATAATCATAAAACCAAAATTATAGTCAAAATGAGATGTGAATCTATTATTCACCTTGGCTTGGTGTTAAGAAGGTTGAGATTTTCTCTTTGATTAACTTCTTCAAGCTTGCTACTTGAATTCTAGCTTATCTTCTTTTGATTCTTCTTAACGGTGGCTGGCCATGTTCTTGGGGTTTCAGTTTTGTTTATGAGTGTTGAAATGAATGAGAAATGAAGGTAAGAAGGGCTTAGGGTATAAAAACAAAGACTATTCTTATTTTTCCCTTATTATATTTCTCCTACTTATTTATCTTTAATTCTCATTTTCTTATGTAATCATTAAGGTACGTCTCCTTTATTAATTTACAAATCTCAATCCTTAACCATCTACATTATTTCATTTAATTTATCTAACTAAATGTCCTAAATAATGTCAGTCAAAATTAGGGTCATTACAGACTCCCATCCTTAAAGAATTTCGTCCTTGAAATTACGATAAGGTACCCATAACAATCAAATTAAAATCAAATTAGAAGAAATACAATTTCAGATCTAGGATGAGCAAGCATAAGGAGGGCCATTATCAAGCGGAGCAAGTTGGAAGAGCTTAGGCATAAAGTGCATGGGAACAAATTTAATTAGATGATTATTACAGTTAGGTTTAATCTGTTCTAATTGATTTAGGTGTTAGTAATTTAAAATAGAACTTGTAAAACCCTAAATTGAAACCTGTAATCTAGGGTAGAATTGAAATCACTATGAATTGTTAAATCTGATATTGATGTTAGCACACCCTTTACTATTTATCTTTAAACCCTAAAACCTATAAATCCTATATTAAACAATTGAAATTTAAATTGAGAAATATAGAATGATCAAATTAGTGCTTAGGATTCATTATAAACTACAATCCACAATGGAAATAACTCTTAGTAAGTTCTACATTAAAAAAATAGCCTAAACCCTAATTTTTGCCTACAACCAGTCGATCACTCATTTCGAGCATTCGACCGCAAGCGGTCGACCGGTTAATGTTTGTGGTCAACCGGTAAACGTGTAAAATGCAAAATCTAAACCTCGATCTAAGGTTTTAATAATAAAAATAAATATAAACGTTATTTATCGCGTGAGCCTATTTGAGGCTGTTTATAAGTATGTTAGGAGTTGTGGGGAAGCTAGTTCCCTATGAGATGATGCTAGGACGTTGCACTGTTGGTAAATGTTCTGCACTAAATGGGAATTTGATTACTCGACTGGGGGTAATTTTTATCAGAAAATGCACTCACATGAGGTTCTATGGTGGATGCACAACACTGGCTGATGCTTGATGAAGTGTGACTCGGAATGGAAGTCCCAGTACGCATGTATACAGACGCAAAGTGGTATAGTTCAAATGTTGGATTCCAGAGCGTGCAATAAGAGGCATGTGGTACGATCGAGAGGCGGACATGGATGTCGACGATAAGACACACCAAGGAGTCAGCATTATAGGTTACCACTCAATTCGTAGTTGGCTGACGAGTAGTCATAGTTTGGGGGAAGATTCGATCCCTAATAGTCTAGAGTGGTGGTGACATTAGCCAAGGGGCAGTGTTTCCATGGCGAATAGCTCTAGGAGCAGTGGCCGGTTGTTAGACATTGAGGTTCGATCTGTAGTTCGATCAATTATAGTAGCCTACACTATTTTAATGTAGGTGTACGTTGGACCAAAACCCTTAAGTAATTGATCCTAGGAATACACGTACACATATATCACATCCTATGTTGCTTAGTGTAGAGTTAAATTTAACCTCTCATGATCACCATATATTACACTTGTGCTCATTCACCCGACTGTTGTCTAACCTACCCTTTTTCATCCTTTTCCCCACTACAAGTGGATAGGGCAGCAAGTGATTGACCCATTCTTTATACTTAGACAAGTGAGCTCATCTTTGGAGTTGCTTTTTATCATATTTACTCTCCATGTATTTATATATCTTATTAGCACATCTTATTTTCTATATCAGTCTTGGAGTGATATTTTCTATGTAATTTGTATTATATCATGTACTGATTTTCTAAGACCATGATTTGGCTATTTTTCAAGGTGGATATTTTTTAGTATTATATGTTTTAGTCCTTCCATCATGAGTTTTTAATGTGTAGTATATCTTATATTAAATCTATTGTTTTAGTCTCTGTAATGTTATATAAAAACTTGATAGCTCGTATTTCTTGGCACGACGTGAGTCCAAAAGTAATACTAGGCTTAAGATCGGTATGTCGGTAGGTGCTGTGACACCCCACCTCTATACCCATACTATCCGAGAGTATTATAAAGTAACACTATCAGATAATATGGAGAATGAGGCTATACAGGGTACATACGTGAATATTCCGTTGGATTAACACTGGTACGTATTAAAACATCAAATATATAACTTACCTATACGTACATAGTATCAGTATAAAGCAATAGACAAGTGTGCCTCCAAAACATAATAATACATAATATACAAAGAACACAGTCAGTCGCAGTGATAACATATATAATATTTAGTACAATAGTGTCATAAGGGTATAATACATCTCAATGAAATATAATGAATAATCAATATACAACTCAATATCTGACATAAACAGTAAAACAATGCCACAAAAATCCTAATAAAGATCACTTCTAAGCCTAATAAAGTAGATGATGGTTGTGTTGTCCCTACAGTTGAAATATCTCAGACTGACCCGAGTATTATAAAATAACATACGGGTCACACTATGTCTAATCAAGGGAATTTACTAGGAATAAAATAACATACAGGTCAGACTATGTCTAATCAAGGGAATTTATTAGGAATAAAATAACATTAACGTCAATAATCAAATCATAAGACGATATGTCAAAGAATGCATATAAATATGGTAATGTATGCCTAAAATATACATAGTATATAAATAATCATTAAGGCATCACATTACCAGATAAATCAGATTTATAAGAAATAGTGAACTCTGATATCAAAATATGTCTTCATCCATATAGAAATACATTAAAACAGAAATCATAGAATCAACACAAATGGGTGAATCATACATATCCAAAAACTATTGTCTAAATGCATAAAACATCAATAAGTGAGTTATCACAAAGTATATCAGGCTAGCATGAAGTAGTGCCCATATATATCTCAATCTCGGGTTATAAAATGCATCATCAAAATCACTAAAATCAATAAGAATGATCGGAGACAGCTCATAACAATGCCCGATTATAATCAATAATAACTAAGCTGTCTTCCAAAGAAGGATACGAGGTTGACTATACTCTGGATACAGTCTCAGGTCTAATCTCATCTCATACATGACTATCTACAACCCGTGAACCAAAACCATACAGAAGACTGATGGCCATATGCCCGCTCTGGGAACCCAGGGTCTATAATGCCGTATGCTATGCAGCTGGATCTGTTCCTACAATATTTGTTAATGCGAACCAAAACCAGACGAGAGACTTATGATCTGCCTTTCTTACACCCAAAGATGACACTTAATACATCCTCGATATTCATGTGCCGATCATCTAAGTGTCCAAAAGATAGGTTGTGGGGTAAAGAAAATAAAAGACAAAGAAAACAGACACAAATTTTTCTCACAAATGTCAGAGTTACATATACATCATCATAGAATAGTGCATATGGTTACTCCAAAATGTTACATTAAAGTTACAACAAGTACTATTCCCAACAAGGACAACTATATCGGCCTGAAAAATTACTAATACATAATGTACAATCACACCATAAATAAAGACTACTACTGGATATAATGAAAGCTCCTACTCCATACTGCTTCCCAAAATGCTCCAAGAAACCTGACTACTTGGCTACTTGTAACTATTTGAGTATCCAAGAGTTCATGGGAAAGAAATAAAACTCCGGGTCAGACATGAGTCTGTTGTGAGTAAAGCATATGTTTTAACTTTATAAAACTCATTCAAAAACAAGGCAATCTCATAAGACCACACTGCACGTAAACATAGACGGGATTTTACCTTACGATAACCAAAACACTTTCTATGTAAAATCCTATTATATTATCATAATGTCTAGGTTTAAAGTAGATATGGAATCATAGCCGAAATTGTTGCATTAATTAAATTATAGCATGATAGGTATACAATTAAGTTCGAAGGCTCTTCTTGGAAAACGGTTTCCAATTATGAAAAGGTAAGGGTCTACCCACCGAATTAGTACACCTCTAGATAAAATGTACTGGAGGATACAATACGTTGCACCTCTGCTATTTCTGAACAGCCTACCCCTTACTGGATAGCACCGAATATAATCATCCCTTGGTTGCGATCAACAACCATAAAAGGGATCCCAAAGCATACATAAAACGTATATATTGCTCTAGATTAGGCGATGATCATACCTTAATGGGAGCGACCCACAGAGCCCTGTTGCACATCTCTGCTTTAGTCATTTACCAATTGTGAGGCTTGAGGTTTGTCTACCTTTCCTTCTAGTTGACCATCTTAGAATGCGAACATTGCCCTCCATGCATCCAATGCAATGATATCATTCACCCATACAAGTTGTTCCAGGATTGAACAAACATTTGACAATCGCTATCTTCCATTTTGGAATCACCCTCGAGAAGAATAGTTCAGCTCCATAGCATACTTCATAATGATCTAACACGAACATTATTAGTTTGGAGTATTTGGATAAATTATATTATCTGAAACTGGTATTTCCAAACTAAGCAATAATTCCTTCCTAACTCAATTCCGGTTCTTTTAGGAGTATGCAATAAGTATTCGAGTCCTCACCGAGGAACTCGAATGTACACAACATACTTCCTGGGTTAAAACATGTCAAGTGATAAATAACGGACAATCTGCTATTAAGGGTGATTATACAGAGTTCACATATGGATAACCATATACTTAATTTAAACATGACCCATTGATAGGAATTAACTCTCGCATATCTATCACATTAGCAAGCGATTCACTGGAGCTGAGAAGAATTACCCGAAATTAGAGAAGCTAGCATATTGCCTTTTGATCGCATCCCGAAAATTGTGGCCGTACTTCGAGGCTCATCCAATTAAAGTATTGACCGACCGACCATTAAAACAAATTTTATACCGACCAGAACATCCAGGCGATTACTTAAGTGGAACATAGAGTTGAGTCAATATGATATCACTTACCACCCAAGGAAGGCAATCAATAGGCAAGCGCTGGCCGATTTCATTGCTGAGTTCACAATAAGGGGCGATGAAGAGGAAGTTCAGTCGCAAGTAGACACACAATGGAAGCTTTTTGTCGATGGAGCTTCGAACAACTCTTGTTCGAGTGTAGAGGTAGGCTTGAAACCCTTGAGGGGCAGGCCATTAGCTATGCTCTACGTCTGGAATTCCCTGCCACGAACAACAAGGCGGAATACGAAGCACTGATCATAGGGCTGAAGGTCGTGAAGGAACTCAAAATAAATTCCGTTCATATATATAATGACTCCCAACTGGTTGTGTGTCAAGTGAAAGGAGAGTATCAGGCGCGCGATGAGAATCTGGCTCCATATCTCTGTAAAGTGCAAGAGCTACTGAGCGACATCAAACATTACACCATAACCCATATACCGTGGGAGCAAAACACCAAGGCAGACTTTTTGGCCAAGTTGGCAAGCTCCGGAGAAGTTCGGTCGTTGGGAGTTGTCCCAATCGAAACCCTAACCAATCCAAGCATTAACGAAATGGATGTAGAATGGATTCTCGAGACCACTGGGGAACCGAGCACGTGGATAACACCAATAAAAGGTGATCTTCTACCAGGAACTCTTCCGGCGGACCGAAACCAGCGAAAGAAATTACTTAGGAAGGCGCCGCGGTTCATGATACAGGATGGAATACTCTATCAAAGGGGATTCTCGACCCCTCTTCTCAGGTGTGTGACCGAAGATGAAGCACACCGAATCCTGGAGGAAGTTCACGAAGGCGAGTGCGGAGACCACACTGGGGGGCAGACTTTGGCAAAGAAGTTCTTCGATATGGGTATTTCTGG
The DNA here is from genome assembly GCA_030737815.1 of Allium fistulosum. NCBI lineage: Eukaryota > Viridiplantae > Streptophyta > Magnoliopsida > Asparagales > Amaryllidaceae > Allium > Allium fistulosum. The sequence goes on from CM060904.1 coordinate 924,075,803, forward strand.
CCAACAGTAAACCGTGATGCCGCAGATCATGCCAGGAGATGTGATCGATGTCAGAGATTCAGCAAGATTAAGAGAACTCCATCAACAGAACTAACACAAATGGTCAGCCCATGGCCGTTTGCGATATGGGGGATCAATTTGATTGGCGTCCTTCCGATGGCAAAAGGAGGAGCCAAATATGCAATAGTGGTCATAGATTATTTCATGAAATGGGCCGAAGCGGAACCGCTAGCCATCATAACCACAAAGAAAGTTATTAACTTTGTTACTAAAAATATCATTTGCAGGTTTGGTGCGCCATAGAAAATCATCACTGATAATGGAACGTAGTTCGAGAGTGCCGAGTTCAAGGACTTCTGCAAGCGCTTCCGGATTGAGAAGAGCTTTTCCGCATTGGCTCATCTACAGGCAAACGAGAAAGTGGAGGCAATAAACAAGATCATCAAGTCCACCATCAAAAAGCGATTGAAAAAAGCAAAGGGAAACTGGGTTGATGAGCTTCCACTCGCACTATGGGTTTACAGAACAACACACAAAGCTACTACCGGCCAAACTCCGTTCGCATTGGCGTATGGTTCAGAGGCAATGATTCCTGTCGAACTAGAAGTCCCCTCTCACCGAAGGCTGAATTTCAACAAAAAACAAAACGAGCAACTCCTACTCGAATCACTTGACATGGTTGATGAAAAGAGAGAGGAAGCAGAATTGAGAACCGCCGCCTACCAAAAAAGATTTGCACGATACTTCTACTCCAAAGTTCATAGTCAAACCTTCGAAGTTGGCGATCTCGTGCTCAAGCAAGTTTACCCGGTCCCGGGAGCCTTCGGACCGAATTGGGAAGGACCATTCGTCATTCATCAAAAGCTTAGTGATGGGACCTTCAAGGTGACGACAGTCGACGGGATTGCTTTTTCCTAGAGCCTGGAATAACGAATCGCTTCGCCGATATTTCATTTAAAAGCAACTTTATGTATTTTCTTATTTTTCAGCAAATAAGCCTTTTTGGGAATGCTGGTGGCGTTGTAAATAGGCCAAAAATCTGCCATGCTTTTCTTAATAAAGTCTGCTTTTTGAATCATTCAAATTATGTGCCCGATAATTACCCGACGAGCCGACGGGAGTAAACCGACTCAAACCGTTAGATCGGCGGAACCCGATCTTGGCCCTTTGAGAAATGATGTCACCCCGGCTGCATCAGGATGGCCACGAGCCCAAGTTTCTCACATCGCCCAGCAATAAGGCGATGCCAAAAAACTTCAAGACGCAAGCTTCTCGCGTTGAGCAAAGATAGGCAACACCGAAGATCCCTAGATTCAAGTTTCTCGCATCACCCGGAGATAGGCGACACCGAGGAACTCAAGACACAAGCTTCTTGCATTGCCCGGCGATAGGAAACGCCGAAGAGCCTCAGATTTAAGTTTCTCGCATTGCCCAGAGATAGGCGACGCCGAGGAAATCAAGACGCAAGCTTCTCGTGTTGCCCGTAGATAGGCAATGCCGTGGAGCCCCAGATTCAAGTTTCTCGCATCGCACGGAGATAGGCGACGCCGAGGAACTCAAGACGCAAGCTTCTCACATTGCCCGGAGATACGCAACATCGAGGAGCCCTAGATTCAAGTTTCTTGCATCGCCCGCATTGCTCGAAGATAGGCAACGTCGAGGAGCCTCAGATTCAAGTTTCTCGCATTCGCCCAGAGATAGGCGACGCCGAGGAACTCAAGACGTAAGTTTCTCATGTTGCCTGGAGATAGGCAACGTCGAGAAGCCACAGATTCAAGCTTCCTGCATCGCCCGTAGATAGGCGACGCCGAGGAACTCAAGGCGCAAGTTTCTCGCGTTGCCCGGAGATAGGCAACGTCGAGAAGCCCCAGATTCAAGCTTCCCGCGTCGCCCGAAGATAGGCAACGACGAGGAACTCCAAATTTCCAGCATCTCGTATCGCCCATATATAGGCAGCGTCAAGGAAACCCAACAACTTGCGCTGCCCGGGAACAAGTAGTGTTAAGAAACCCCAGAAGCCGCGCACTCGAGGGGAAACTTCTGGCATTGCTCAGAGGCTTCGGATACTTGGAGTTTGTTTGGAGTGAATAACCCTGTAAACTGGGGGGCATATACCTGCATAAAGACAAAATCACCTGAATGCAAAGAGTCCACAAGTTCTGTCTCTACAAACGACAATAAACTCACAAGTTTCATCTCAAAAGTTAACAAGAATCCTAAGCGAGAGTTAACTTCCTAAGGAAAATTTGAAAATTTCCAAGAGACAACATCGTTGAAGAGTACGTATCAAATGAAATGAAAATTTGAAAAATCCACTAAGTGCTGTTTGCAAAAGTATGAAATGAAACGTACGCGTGCACACAAAGTATGTATAAAAAGATAGACAAGGATAAAGTCAAAACGCCATTGTATTGTTGGCAATCTTATGAACACAAAATCAAAATGTGGGGGCCATACTTACACAGCATCGGCCAACAAAAAAAATTATTATTATTATTATAGACTCCACGATCAAGACCCAAAATACATACCCGACATTTGGGCATAAGAACACAAAAGGACACACAACAAGTCAAGTCGCTCACAAGCCACATAGCAAAACACAGTCCCCCCTCGAACAAGCCATTCAACGCCTTTTGCCACCGCTTCCTTTCCTACCTCTGGTGTGCAGCTTCTGCTTCTTTTTTGGAGAAGTGTCACTGCCGGTAATGTCGACTTGTATTTCTTCAGCGATCTCCTCCTCCTCCGAGTGCTTTCTAGTAGAGCTTCCCGACCCCTTGCGCTTTCTCCGCTTTCGGGAACTCTTCGAGGCCTTGACCACCTCCAATTTCTCTTTCTTGATGGCAACCAAGTCATGCGAAGTCTTCGGTGGCTGCTCTGTCGGAGTCTCCTGCTCTTTCTCCTCAACGGCAGTCATATCACCTTCAAGGGACGCCGAAGGATCGTCCAGGCCATGAAACACCTCAATCTTTTTAGCCTTCTTTCCCGGCTGCGAGCTAGGTGTTGATGTGGGGGTAAGAACAGGAATGGACATAATTTCAGAAGATGTAAAGATAGCAGTATGCACAAGCGCCAAAGTAACGGGTGCGTCAACAGGAAGAGTAGAGGGACCTATAAGATCAAAAAGAAAAGCATTAAACTCCTCTTGCTCTTGTAGCGTAAGACGGAGTCCCTCGAATTCGAGGGAGGAGTGACCATTACCTACATCGGAGGTAGGCTCACGGATGACAACTTCAAACTCATTTCCTTCACCTCCTTTGGAAATCTCTGCCACCTGGGGAACAACATCAAGCCTCGTCGGCTGATCATGAGGCTGCCTCGAAGGTTCACCCACATCAAAGATTAGAGACTTGGCAGGCACATCAGTGGCAACCATCATAGCCACTTCGGTGGTTTCCATCTCCCGTTCAGCTCGAGAATTTCTTGGCCTTCAAGCAATGCCTTCTTGGATCGCTCATTAAGATAGGCATCCTACAACTCCTGATCTGTATATATGTCGCCGTTCTCGACAAAACAAAATAGGATTTCCTCCCAAACAAGGGCAAGAGTGCGTGGGAACTTTGGGCCAAGATAAGAGAGACTCCTCTGATGCAATATAGAGTTGACAAAGAAATTCAAGATCGTGAGTCTAGTTTCTCCATCTTCTGGTCAAAAGTATGCTGGAGCTCTAGAAAATTTGCCTTCACCGCAGCCTTCTCCATTTCAATTGCAGTTTTTTCAACATTAAGTCGTACGACCTTAGCTTGTAATCCTGCAATTGTCCCCTGCAACTCCTCAATTGTCTTGGCCCGATCAGAGATTGTTTTGGTATGCCCCTCTACAACCAGATTGTGGTCGGCAATTGTCTTCTTTTGTCTTCGATAATAGCATTGCAGGCAACCACATCTTCCTTCAGCTTGGCTTCTTCCGCATGCGTCTTCTTAATTTCATCTCTCCAAATGATTTCGGCTCTCACATGCGCATGTTTCATCTCCTGCATCAAGCTGGCAGTCCTCGTACTGTCCTGAAGCGCTGCCTCTTTTTCCTCCTCCAGTTGTTTGATTCTAGCATCCCGCTCGGTTAGTGCCTTTTCAAAATCATTTTTTTCGGCTTCAAGGAGAGGATCTCTTGATAGTTATTCCTGTTAGTATTATCTTGTTGTTTACAGAGCCTCTCCCACTTCTCACCCTGCTCCTAATCAGCCTAAATGCCTTGAAGGTGCGGCATGTAAGAGTCCCTCCGAATAAGATGAATATCCATATCAAACTTAACACCTTTTAGAAACCAACCCGGAAGAGCCGCATCAAGCTTAGGTGCGCCTACGGGAAGAATGTAGGCCGATTTCCGGTAGGGATGAGAAGGAACAGGGGCAGTAGCAACAGCAGAAGAAGATGAGACGTGCGTTGAAGGCGGAATGGGGGCAAAAGAAGTGGTAATCTCTTGTCCCACCGAAGTATGTTTCAAAACAAGTTCGGAAGGGTGGGAGCGATGATCGAGCTTAGACTTCTTCGATGAATCTTCTCTTTCATCGTGAGACCGTTTCCTCTCGTAACCACCTCTATGCGAGCGATACTTATCCTTTTCCTCCTGACGACGGGTTTCTGCCTCAAGTTCTTTCCTCCATCTATATTCTTCCTCCGACTCCCGAACTTGGTGGCGACTGAAAGAACGCTTCGAGCACCGTTGCGAATCGGTGTAATCTTCGAAGTCGTCGTAAAGACCACGCCCTCTCGTCATACCTGAAATAAAGTATACATGAGAGACTTCAAAAACACATATAGAATTGAGCAAACATACGAGAGAATGCAAAGTAAATATAAGGGCAATCCTAATGTGTCGTGTCATGCATTCCTAAAATGGGCCAAAGATGTCGTCACAAACTAGATCGGACGATTGTACGTAGGGGAATGGGGCTGACTTCAATTGTCGCAAGCAGAGTTGGACTGGAGGATGGCGCGATATCGCCAGAACAGGGTGGCGGCATCACATTAAAGTTGAAGACATTTTTCATGAGGGTCTCAAAATCGACGAATATATCACTGATATCTCCGAAATCTACCCCGGCAGCCTTACCGAGGGAATCATGACGTTTGACGACCTTTGGGGCCTTGTCTTTGTCATCGGTATCAGGAGGGGGTGAATCTGAAAGAACAAGGCTCATGCTCGGTGTCTCGTCACATGACTCTGAATCATCACCTTCGGACTCTGACAGATAATAGTCGCTGGCTGTGGATTCATCACTGCTGCTCTCAAATTCCCCTTCCTCCTTCTCCGAGTCTATCGCGGCTTTCCCTTTTCTCTACATGGACTCAATTTTCGATTCCTCCTAGATCTGAGACATTCTAGTAGAACTGCTTAGTCCGACTGCGATACCTTCCTCATGAGTCTCGTCGAGCGGACTTTCGAAGGGGCCACCTATTTCACGACCCTCATCAGAATCATGTGAAGAAGAAGAAGGTATTGCAAGAACTCTGGCTCGGCTGGGAGAGGGAGCTTCAATTTGAGCAACGGATCTGCCCGAAGCTAACAACCCGAATTGGTGCAAGTTCTTGTCAGTAAGCAAGACTCTAGTGCTCTGTTCCTCATGATCAATAGCTTTTAGAATCTGACAAATTTCACTAAGAGTCGTGTCTCTGTTTGGCCTTGGGATAACTGTAAAAAGCAAGCAATCAATTAGACACCCTATCACACCACTTCAAAGCTCGTCAAACGGAGAATAAGGAAAGTTACCCCTTGTCATCCATCGATGATTAAATCCCTCGGGGCACCTAACGAAGAAGTATTGCGTCTTAAATTGAGATAAGTTGCTTTGCAGATGCAGAATGATCTTCCGATTCCGTTGGGCCTCGATTATAATCAAGGAGGGGCAATCGTCTCTCCTTTTGAATGCTAAGAAGTACCGCAACTCATCGAAACTCGAGCGTGATGAAATGTCTGCATAAAAAGGATATGCATGCAAGTAAGGATGGCAGAGCCGTTCGGGTGGAGCTGGAATGGGGCAATTCCCAAGTTCGATAGCGTTTCATGAAGAAAATCATTAAAGGGAGGCACAACTCCAATCAAACACATGAACCGATGGCAAGCTATAAACCCGGGGGGAGGCATGTGAGCGAACTCATCTTTCTCTAGAAGGCGCACATCCTCTTTGGGAATCCCGTGCTGTAAACATATGTTATGGAGAACCTTGGCGGAGATCACCAATGGGGCTCTTTCAGGCGGATTGAGTAAAACTCGGAAGTTGGGAGGCATGTGATCCACGATCGGCCCAACTGGAACTAGTTGACCGAATTCGGCTTGTGAAGTGGATGACGATTCAGCCTCAGAAAGCGCCGGACTTCGTCCACTCGGCTTGCGACATGTAGATGGTTGTTTCATTCTATATGACAGAATTTGCAACCATAAAAGGTCAGGTAATTCTATAGACGAATCTATCCTATCCTCATGAATTTCCCCTATCACACTTGAACCCCGGTGCAACATTGACTTGAGATTACCATGCCAAATTTCAAGTATGAACTGGGGCAAGTGCAGTGTGCTATCTATATGAGGTAAGCTCGGTGCCCAAAGCGCCGCAAACAGCCTATCCTATGTAGATAGTTCGCTTGCAGTGAAAGTAGAGAAAAATTTCCCATAAAATTTTGCTTCCAACTTTTGGTTATACTGCTTGCACGGTTACCCATTATCGATCTATGATCGATAACGGATTCGTTGTCCGAAGCGACATGGGAAACTCTTCTCATCGCAGGGACACCAAGCATAAAATAAGCAAAACGAGATAAGCCCAAGTTCTTAGGAGAATCAAGGTCAACTAATGAAGCTATATGCCAGTGACGTCTGTAGATTGGTAACTGACTGATCCTGGTTCGATAGACGAAGATAGCAAAATGCATCCAGCCTCGGGTCCAAGCCCGAATGTCATTAAAAGAAACAATTCCAGACTCGATTTCCTATCTTTCTCCAAAGAACAACAATCAGGAAATTTTTTTGCAGTTACCGTCACAAGCTAAAAGCTAGGCGTTAAATCATCATACCCATATTGCAATCAATAACTCAACGAAGCGAACCCACCTCAAATCAGCTTAATGAACAAGAGAAGTCACAAATTGAACTTGGCGAGCTAAGAACTAGGTCGTGGGCGAGCTAGGGGAGGATTGGCTCATGTGCAACAAGGAAATGGATCGGCTACACCTTAAAATTGCATGAAGCAGGTCGGCTAGGATTTGAAGATGGTGATGGGTCAGCTAGGGCTTGGATTTGTGGGTCGGCAGCAGCACGAGATGATGCTCGGGTGTGATGATGGCAAGGGGATCAGGCGGCAGGTCAAATCGACATGGAGTAGCTCGAATCGCCAAGAGGATGATCGCCTGGAAGTAAAGGAAAGGCTTGGGTTGAATGAACCATAATGGGTCGGCTAAAGGAAATAAATAAGCAGAGAAAAAGGGAAAAAAATTTTCTAAGTACTTGGGTCGTAGGCGACCCGATCTGGCATCAGTTCAAGGAATATTCAAAAGGATAGGTCGTTAGCGACCCATCTCGCATGGGTCGCTAGCGACCCATTATAAAAAATAAATAAAAATAACAATATATATATATATATATAATAAAAACGTGTATAAAAATTTACATACCTTGTATATTTGTGTACTCGGAAAAGAAAGCTTTGTCCAACCACTTTAGAATCGGTCAATCACGACTGTTCGTCACTCCAAGACATGCAAGGAGACCGTAGGCAACAACATGACAGGTTGAGGCAAGCAACGATAGCTAGAACCAAAGGAAAATAACCGATGACATTGGGCTATTCTATGCATAGAACCCCGATGAACCACTTGAAGGTTAACAACTGGATATGGAAAATGATAACTTCCATAGCACGCCTTGTTTACAACGAAGACATACTCTAAAGGGAAAATGTTATCAAGGTTTTTGACCCAGCTGATACCAACGGAAAGCGAGGCAACCTTGAGCGGCAGGATGATTCAAGAGCTACCCGGGATGTTATGACTAGAATTTTACAAGGACCAAGCTACACAGTTAAGTTGACGACCTGAGTCAACCAAGCCAAGGGACCTCTCCAATTTCGGAATCCAGGATAGACCTCTGTGACCGGATCAACAACAACTCATGTACTCCTTAATGACCACGAACAAACAAATTACGAAATACGACTAATGGAAGAAGAATTCAGCGGGCGAAAATAAGCTAAGTCTATGGGTCGCCAGCGACCCAACACCATTGGTCGCTAGCGGCCCATGGAGTTTGACAATTTTCCACCACTGAATCCCCCTAGGTCGCCTATGCAATATCCAAGACCTGAAAATGACGGGCTTGGCCCAGAAACCCTCTAACCTGTATAAATAACATACCTCCTGCAACATAACAAGGACCTTCAGAAAGCTGATTGTTGATGCTCTACTGGGATTATTCTTCACTTCTAACCTCTCTCACAACGATCTCAGAAGGAATACACCGTGATTCTCCGGTGGATTCTAACTTTAGAGATCCAGTTCAGCTTGGAATTTGCCAAAGCTTTGTAACCAAACAACCTTTGTAATAGCAGTCAACTTATAATAAAACTATAAAGTGGACGTAGGCTTCGTTAACAGCCGAACCACTAAAAAAATCTTCTATCTATTTTCCTTTATTGCTTCTTTTTTATTTCTGTTATCTGTTATATTGCTCTGTGAAGACAGAGCTGGTGCTTTCAAATTCAAAGCAGGATATTAGTCCATTTTTTGGGTCAACAATATATATTGACACACATGAGTTTTGAGAGCAGCTAGGTGAGAAAGTGTGTGTGTGTGTCTACTTAAATATGTGTTTTGTGTTAGAAGCTATAAATATTGAGAGTAATTGACTTAGTTTGGTTGTCTTTTCTATGAGTTCGGCTCTGTTAGTATAACTATATACTATTGCAAGACTTGTGTTATATTATATCTTGTTTAACACTGTTATACTGATATATGCTCTGTTTAATTTCATATGTGTATATAACATTTTTATGCGTGCAAATTCCAATATTTATATTTAAACTATTTATATATTATTGATACTTAAACTTTAATATATATATATGCTTTCTAGATATTATATGTATATATAAACGTAAAGTATGAGCCAATAATTAATAAAGTGAGTTAATTGTTTTGGTTGTATTCATAAAAGTGTGTAATTTCAAAAATATAATATAACAATTAGTTTTCATGAAGTATTTTAGGTGATTAAAAATGATTAAAAAGAGTTATTTATTATAATAAATATTTAACTACTTTTTATTATACTAAAGATTTATAAATTATTTATCTATTGCAAACAGTAAGATTACCATTGAGGTTAATGCTTGTTAATTTATGTATATCTATTCATTGTTCATTTATGTATATTTATATTCTTTTATGTGATAAAAATTGGGTTAATGGTTTATCAAGATTTGATTTAGTTGTTTATAATTATCTTAAAATTTGGATAATCACTGAAGGGTCATGAACAAATTTCTCAAATGGGACACGTGGAAAACATTATGGACTGCTCACAACCTTTTTGGTAATTCAACCCTATAGGCAAGCGGTCCAATCCTTTTAATAACTTTAAAAGGTCTAATATACCAGTTGTCAACTTACCCACCCTTCCGAATTGAACGCCTCCTCTGATTGGGGCAATCTTCACAAATACGGAGTCTTTGACATCAAATTCAAAATCTCTTCTTCTTTTATCGGCTTAAGTCTTTTGTCGATCCTGGGCTTCCTTCATCCTTCTCTTTATCACTGCAACTTTTTCAATAGCTTCTCGAATCATATTTGGCCCAAGTACTAGCCTATCTCCAGTCTCAACCCAACATGCGGTGACTGCATGGACGTCTATAGAGAGCTTCGTATGGTGCCCTGCCGATGCTCGGTTGATATATATTATTGTAGCAGAATTCCACCAAATAAAGATGATCTTCCCAAGATCCTCCAAAATCCAGAGTACACGCCCTCAAAAAATCTTCTAGAATCTGATTCACTCTCTTCGTTTGTCCATCCGTTTAGGGGTGGTATGTCGTGCTCAAACTTAGCTTTGTCCCTGAAGCTACTTGCAACGACTTCCAAAATTGACTTGTAAAGATGGGATCTCGATCACTTACAAAGCTTAATTACTGGAACTCCATGCGATTAAACAACCTTCCTCATATAAGTTTCGGCCAAAGAAGCTGCAGTCCTTGTTAGCTTCACCAAAATAAAATGAGCACTCTTCGTAAGTCAATCTACAATAACACACACCCCTTCATTCCCTTTTCTAGTTTGGCTAATCTGTCAACAAAATCCATTGATATCATCTCCCATTTACAATTTGGAATTTCTAAGGGTTGAGTAAACTAGCCGTCTTCTAGTGATCAACTTTTATCTATTGACAGTTCAACATTTGCTGACAAAGATTGAGACATCCCTCTTCATCCCTTTCCACCAAAACACCCGCTTCATATCTCGATGCATCTTTGAAACACCCAAGTGGATACTTAATTTGGATCGATGATATTTCGATAAAACTTCTTGTCTAAGGCCATCGACATTAGGGACGTAGATTCGCCTATTAATATGCAAAATACCATGGTTATCTAGCTCGAAACTTGAACACTGCCCCCCCCACAACATCCTGGATAATCTTCCTTAAATGCTCATCCTCCCTTTGCTTACTAGCAATCCTTTCCAAAAGAGTTGGTTTAACTTCCAAGAGTGCCAAAACTGCATTCCTGCTTAAAGCATCTGCAAGCGTATTCACTTTTCTTGGCGTGTATAGAATATCTAAATCGTAGGCTGCATCCAACCATCTTTGCTGCCTCAGGTTCAGGTCCTTCTAAGTGAAAAGGTACTTCAAGGACTTGTGATCTGTGAAGAGCTCGAACTTTTCACCTATTCTAAAAAGGAAATTACTACTAGGATCCTTAAAGATTAGCAATAAACTAGAGAGAAATAGAAGGATTCTTACCCACTAAGTAATGCCTCCACATCTTTAATGCAAATACTACGGCTAGCAGCTTCAAGCCATCCATTGTATAATTCTTCTCATAAGGCTATAACTTTCTACTCCCCTGTTTCATCAACACTGCACCCAAACCAACTCAACATGCATTTGTATAAATGGTTAACCCCTCTCCTCCATCAATAAAAGCCAAAACTGGGGACTGGTCAACCTTTCTTTTAATTTGAGGAATGTATCCTCACACTTCGAAGTCCACTAGAATTTAACATCCTTTTTCGTCAGCTTGGTTAAATGAGCGGCGATTTTGGAGTAATCCTTTATAAACTTTCTATAATAACCCGCCATCCCTAAAAAGCTTCTTACTTCGGTGGGAGTTTGTGGGTTTTGAAATCTTGCACAGCAGCTATCTTAGCCGGATTAACTGAGATGCCATCACCCGATACATTATGTCCTAGGTATCTCACTTCTGATTGCCAAAAGTGGCACTTGGAAAACTTAGGTTTAAGAATTTTTTCCTTAACGTTTCCAACACCACTTCCATGTGGTGTTTGTGCTCTTCCTCAGTCTTTGAGTAGATAAGAATGTTGTTGATGAATACCAACACAAACTTATTCAAGACATCCCTAAAAACTCGATTCATAAGATCAACAAAAAATGCAGGTGCATTGGTTAACCCAAAAGACGTACCTAACCACTTATAGAAAAAATCAGGCCCTATAAAAGCAGTTAAGGGTATACTATCCTCCGCTACCCTTAATAGTTGAAAACTCATAGCAAGGTCTAATTGATAGAATACTCTAGCTCCATGAAGTTGATCAAACATATCATCTATGCGGGGAAACGAATACTTATTCGGAATGGTCTGCTTGTTTAATTCCCTATAATCCACGCACAATCTTAATGAACCATCGGACTTGGCTACAAAAACCACAACCGATCCCCAACTTGAATGGCTTTTTCTAATCAATCCTCTTTTTAACAAATCATTGATTTGACATATGTTTGCGCCAAAAATGGTCACAAACCCTAGATGTCGTGAAAGCACCAGTGTATGAACACAAATTAGCAGTATATGATCACAGATCACAGATCTAAGTAATGTAGAGGATAAAAAGTGAAGAATAATAAACTTCAAACGGAAAGAAACAGATAGAGACATGGTATTTATAGTGGTTTGGCTATCTCCGGCCTATGTCCACTCCAAAAGTTAATCTTTATTGACTTTCCTTGCTGGTTACAACTGATTACAGCAAATTATAATGATAGAATTCGAGTACAACAGCAGCTACGGAGTACAAAATTGAATCGGGCAAAGTTTGGACGTTAAGAAGCCAAAGATTCTTTTTCTGTAGGCTCTGGGGTGCTATATATAAGCGTTCCATGCAAATATCTCGCTCAAACTTCGGGAGACTTCTTCTGGCACGTGAGTGGGCCCACGCGATCGATCCCATGGAGTTTCGACTCGATCCGTGATCGATACGAACGTAATTCGTATCGATCAAGATTTTGTTCGACGGAGTCGAAACTTGGTGTGAACATTCCTTAGCTTGTGCATAAACTTCTATGAAAATTTCATAGCATTTGGAACTGTAGATCTCGAGATATGATCGATACAAATTGTAGCTTCCTCAACGTTATCTGGTCTGCATCGATCAATTCGTATCAATACCTGTTCGTATCGATGCCCTTCACGTGCGTGCTAGTGACATGGCCTTATCCTCAGGGTGTGATCCATTTTCCATGCTGTGTTGAACGTTTCTCCCCTCAAATCATGCACATTCTTCGCTCGCATCCATGCTTCATGCTCATTCATATCGATCTGTCTGCATTGGTTCGCTCGTGTCCATCAATCTGTATCCACTACTTCGTATGGATCATGTGACCTGATCGATACGAATTTGCACAGAGTCGAACAACGTCGAGTCGAACATCCCCGCATCGAAAAGCATCGAGTCGAACAACATCGAGTCGTACAGCATCGAGTCGAACAGCATCGAGTCGAACAACATCGAGTCGAACACAATCGAGTCGAACAACATCGAGTCGAACAAACCATCGCACGCTCACCTATCCAATCCGAGTCCACTACCATCGTGTCGAAATCCATTTGGCCCTCCTACCTGATCGATACGAATGCACTGTTCGTATCCATGCTGGTCGATACAAATAGTATCGATTTGAAGTGCACAACCGAGTCCATTTCCATCGATACGAAATGTATGGATGCGAATTGTACCGATACCAAACCAGTCCCTTCCAACATTGATCCATCCATATCTCGAGCATACGAACTCCGTTTGACCTGAAATTTGAAACGTAGCCTCTCCTAGCCTTGATCATCATTTCCTATCGATCCCGCTATGATTGGTGCTCGGCCAAATTTTGACAACATCGATTACAACCTTGTTTTCAATCGATTTCCAATCCTGATATCCATCCTTTCCCAGCTAATTTGTTGATATTCCAGCCTTGGCCAAAGGTTGGGATAACATTTGCCCCCCAAAACATGCCTTGTGATAAGAAGGGGTGTTTTGAATAGTTCAGAATCCGATACCTAAAGTCCATAGCCATATCATCCAAGTGCATCGTTCTTGACTGCTCCGAGTCGATGTCTGATTCCAAATCCAGTAACCAAAGCTTTAGCCAATTCCATATCCATCCGAACTCGACAGCCGAGTTCTAATCCATCCTTATCCAATAACCAATAACCGAATCCATGACCTCTCCGGGTCGATATCCAAGTCCGGGACCGCTCCGGGTTCATGCCCAAATCCTTAGCTGTTCATGGCCGATATCCAAATCTGTAACCTCTCCGGGTTCTTGCCAAGCGCAATCCACACTTGATGACCATGGCCTAGTGTACCTGGGCGTTAAATAATTGCCATGGCTTAAGTCCTAAGCCAAATCCTGGTCGCTCTGGACCCTTGTCGTGCATAGTCCATACTCGATGACCTGAATAAGCCAATTTGCCATGTTCGGACGAATAGACTTAACCCTTGCCAGGCATAATCCATACCCGACGACCATTTATCAAAAACCAGATGAAAACAATCATCCAAATGAAAGTACAAACCAGAAAACAAACAAAACCAGGAGTTCAAACCAAACTCCAAAACCTAACCAGAAAAAACAAATATCCAAACCAAAAGAAAAAGCAGATTTCGCAAACCATAGCGTCGCGGTTTATCATCATTCAGAGCATGCCTAGGGGCCATCTCTGTCCCCGTACATGAGTAAATGATTTGGCCATTTGTCAGCAGTTTGCTACTTATTTCATATCATTCCTGTCAATTGATAACCAATCGACCATCATTCCTGGGCCTCGCGCCATCATTGTTTGAGGTAGACGGTGGTTGCTCCTGCTCCACCACCGCATTCCGGGCCCCGACATATTGTCGCAACTGCCCATTCCTTACATACTCCTCAATTATGTCCTTCAGATGCCTGCAACTGTTGGTATCATGTCCGTCTAAATTGTGAAAAAGACACTGCCTTCCTGATGCCCTTTCACGTTCTGAGGGTTCTCTTCTAGCCGGCCTTCGATAGGGAAGGCGATTTCGAGTTTCCATGAATATCCGTTCCAATGTTTCGTTTAATCCTGTGTAAGTGGAAAACTTTGGTTCCCTCCATCGCTTCCTAGCTTTTCCTGATTCGTCATCCAGCTTCCTTTTTTCTTTATCTTTATCGGAGCCTCCGCTGGATGGCCCACCTTCCTCGGCTGTGTTCACCTCCTTTAACTTCATATCCGAACATGCATCTTCCTGCCAAAGGAATCTCTCAGCTTCGTGAAAGAATTCCCCGAGATCCATTGGTGGGTCCTGTATTAGAGATACTTTGAAATCTGAATCCTCTATGACTCCTTATACTGCTGCCATTAAAACCATTGATGGATCCGGCCGATCCACCGAAGCAACCGCTGCATTGAACCGAGTTAAGAAAGCTCTGAGTGATTCATCTGTCCTTTGCCTTACTGACGTTAGCGTCATCACGTTCTTCGGTCTTTTAATATGAACCCGAAACTGCTTCAGAAACCTATCCACCAATTCTGTCCATGTCCTAATAGATCCTTCTTTCAGCTGTCTGAACCACATAGTAGCTATATCTGTCAGGTACAGAGGGAAACATCGGGCCATCACTTCCTTCGATGTCCCCAGCACTTCCATATGTCGCGTGTACCTCATCAAGTGATCAGTAGGATCTGCCTTGCCATTGTATACCTCTAGCGTGGGTAGATTAAACTCTAGTGGGTTCCGAGCCATTCTGATTTCACGAGTAAACAGACTCCAGTTTACTCCTTCCATATCTCTGTTTTTCAATCCTCCACGCATAGTTCGCCTGATAATCTCTGCCAATCCAGCGTTGTCCATCAAGGGCTGCCCCCCGTGTCCCTGAGGGAATTCCGGTACGTATTCCTCATCATGTGCTCTTGCATTCCTGCCAGCATCTTGTTGTGTAGTGTCAACTGGAATTCCTCCATGAACTAGTCCATCGTTGCGGGGTGGTGTGCCCCCGAGCCTGGATCCGTCCAGGTTAGCAGTTGTGTGTTGATCAGGGGTTGTGCCTTGCTGAGCTGCTCCGTTAGATTGCCTGTTTGGTCCTTCTGCTCCAGCTCCGTGGATCTGAACTCCTGAAGCTCCAGCTGTTTCTGCTTGCCCAAACTGCCTGAGGAGGTTCTGCATCATCTCCTCCTCCCTTTTCAGAAACTCTTTATGCATAGCTCCCATCATCACCTCCATCTCGTCTCTGGTGATGAAAGCTGAAGCCTGATTGGCCCCCGATGATGCCTCCTGGCTCCCTTTATGCTGACTTCTCTCGGCTCTTTGTCTTCTACCTGATTGCCTTGTCATAGCTCTTTAGATCTGAACCCTTAAGCCTTCAAATCTTAACTCCAAATCTGGTATAGTGGGTGCTAGTTGCTTCTCAGTGAAAGCACCAAAGTGTTTGTGCCAAAAATGGTCACAAACCCCAGATGTCGTGAAAGCGCCAGTGTATGAACACAAATCTGCAGTATATGATCATAGATCACAAATCTAAGTAATGTAGAGGATAAAAAGTGTAGAATAATAAACTTCAAACGTAAATAAACAGATAGAGACACATGATTTATAGTGGTTCGGCTATCTCCGGCCTACGTCCACTCCAAAAGTTAATCTTTATTGACTTTCCTTGCTGGTTACAACTGATTACAGCAGATTATAATGATAGAATTCGAGTACAACAGCAGCTACGGAGTACAAAATTGAATCGGGCAGAGTCTGGACGTTGAGAAGCCAAAGATCCTTTTTCTATAGGCTCTGGGGTGCTATTTATAAGAGTTCCATGCAAATATCTCGCTCAAACTTCGAGAGACTTCTTCTGGCACGTGAGTGGGCCCACGTGATCGATCCCATGGAGTTTCGACTCGATCCGTGATCGATACGAACGTAATTCGTATCGATCAAGATTTTGTCCGATGTAGTCGAAACTTGGTGTGAACATTACTTAGCTTATGCGTAAGCTTCTATGAAAATTTCATAGCATTTGGAACGGTAGATCTCGAGATATGATCGATACGAAATGTAGCTTCCTCAATGTTATCTAGTTTGCATCGATCAATTCGTATCGATACATGTTCGTATCGATGCCCTTCACGTGTGTGCTAGTGACATGGCCTTATCCTCAGGGTGTGATCCATTTTCCATGCCGTGTTGAACGTTTCTCCCCTCAAATCGTGCACATTCTTCGCTCGCATCCATGCTTCGTGCTCATTTGTATCCATCTGTCTACATTGGTTCGCTCGTGTCCATCAATCTGTATCCACTACTTCATATCGATCATGTGACCTGATCGATACGAATTTGCACCGAGTCGAACAACGTCGAGTCGAACATCCCCGCATCGAAAAGCATCGAGTCGAACAACATCGAGTCGAACACAATCGAGTCGAACAACATCGAGTCGAACAAACCATCACACGCTCACCTATCCAATCCGAGTCCACTACCATCATGTCGAAATCCATTTGGCCCTCCTACCTGATCGATACGAACGCACTGTTCGTATCCATGCTGGTCGATACGAATAGTATCGATTCGAAGTGCACAGCCGAGTCCATTTCCATCGATACGAAATGTATGGATGCGAATTGTATCGATACCAAACCAGTCCCTTCCAACATTGATCCATCCATATCTCGAGCATACGAACTCCGTTTGACCTGAAATTTGAAACGTAGCCTCTCCTAGCCTTGACCATCATTTCCTATCGATCCCTCCATGATTGGTGCTCGGCCAAATTTTGACAACATCGATTACAACCTTGTTTTCAATCGATTTCCAATCCTGATATCCATCCTTTCCCAGCTAATTTGTTGATATTCCAGCCTTGGCCAAAGGGTGGGATAACAACTTACCAGCTCCTGCTTTTCTCTTGGGGCCATTTTACACAAAGGTTGAATGACAGCTCTCGCATCGGGAACTAGGTCAATACGAAATTCAATCTCTCGATAAGAAGGCAAACTGTTAATCGGCTCAAAAATATCCAAAAAATCTTTAACAACTTCTATCAATCCCAGCCCTTCCTAGGATGATTCTAAGGAATAAAGGAAACTACTCATATGTTTGTTAGGCTTCTTACAAACTATCATTTCCAATACTTTTCCGAAGTTGTGTTTTATCACTACCCTTCTCTTAAAGCAATCTAGAATAGCTCCATAATTCAACAACCAATCCATAACAAGAATAACATCAACCCCCTTAAAATCCAAGATAAATAGGTCACAAAAGAAAAGATGTTTTCAAAAATCATTTTGAAATCTTTCACAAACCAAGCATAGATTAGTTATACCACCTATGGGGTTGGATACACAAATAAGGGTTTATACAAATTTTGAGATAAGTTGTAACCTATCTACCAATTCTTTAAAGATAAAACTACGAGAAGCTCCGGTATTAAACAAAACATGAACTAAAATACCATTTATAAGTAAAGTACCTTCCAAGACTCCCTTTCCTTTACCATCTTCTAACATTGAGGGCGCATTCTTGATAGCATCGACCTTAATTTACTGACCCTGCTTCAGTAGTGGGCAGTCCTTAACCATGTGTCCAAGCTGGTGGCCATTATAGCAAAGTGTCTTCTGGACCATTGGGGAGATAGCCTAAAGGAAACTACTCATATGTTTGTTAGGCTTCTTACAAACTATAATTTCCTAATACTTTTCTCACTTTCATTTTCATTCATACTTTGTAAATTTTTCTTCATGTCTTCATGCTCATTTTCTTGGCCTCCAAAAGGAAATTCTTAAGTTCTTATGTTAAGAAATATAGTTCTCATTCACTTTAAAATTTTCTAAATCCTTGTCTAAACTCACCTCCTTCCATTTCAACACTTCTCTTCCACAAAACAAGTCCCTACGCCCCCTCCACCTTCTTGGCCAAACACTAATACCACCAAGCCGAATCATTTTGCATCTATAATCCACCAAAGACTCCATTTTCCTAAGCTAAAGTGAAGGCCTAGGTCGTATTGGGATTATAGTAAAAGTTAACTTGATTTTGTTCACTTTCGGTGAGTAAAGTTTCACTCTCTAACTAAGTTTTCTAACATATATATATGTTTGACTTGGGTTGTAAAAAATGAAGTTTATATGGATAAAATTTGTGTTGGATTGTATGTATGTAATTGTGCTTAGTTGTGATGATGTATAGTTTGGACTATGGTAGTTGAATGGTCAAGTTAGTTTGCATATTATAACCTACCTTGTATATATTTGTTATGGAATGTTTACATATTGTGATGTGGTGGTGATGTAATCATGTATGTTGGGAACATGAATTCAGAATTATATGCTAAGGAAGTTAGCACCTTGCTAGTTTAAAAGCGACATGTTATCCCTTATACAAAATCCAAAATCTTTGGTTTTAAAATTTGTAAAATGTTTTCAAGTTTTAAAAACTTGTAGTTTTCCAAAAATATGCCTTAGGTTTACAAAGTGGTAAAGTTTTAAAGATTTAAAATTTAAAAGAATCGGAAAAACCCGATTTCAAGTTTTGAAATTACGGGTATCCATACTAACTGGGACGGACACTGTAACGACCCGAAAATTTCAATAGTTTTAAATGGTTTTATTTAACGTATTTAATTGAATTTTGATGATATTTAAATAATAATATTTTGGAATAAAAAAATTTAATACTTGGGATACGTCTTATTAAACATAGCCAATGGTAAATTTTCAATTAATTATGAAAGTTTATTTTATTATGTAATTCTATTTCAATCTATATCAGTTAATATTTGATGATAACAAAATGTTTTTCAAACCTGAATATTTTTCTATAGAAAAATTGTAAATGGTCTTCTGAGCAAGGCGTCATATTTTGTTTCTCCAAATTTGGACTGTTATTGCTCCGTTGATCTTATTTTTCGACGAAATAGCAGCGTATTCATTCCGATATCCATTTTGATCGGATGATCGTACCACTGATATCCATATACCGTTTTGATCGTCTCGTCACGTTGATCTCTACGATATATTTATTTCTATATTTTGAAATTCGGTATGCGACGGAAACAATAAAATGTTCGTTATATCGGTACCATAAAATGCAACCGTTAGCTTTCTCTTTTTCCAAACTTTGAACCTTGCAACCGAAGCAATGTAATAAATTGCTTTAATTAATTTAGCTAACTCTAGCTTGAGTGACCGTTGCCTTTGCATTAACTTTCACATATATTCACTTTATTTCCCTTTCAAATTCTCCGTCATTTCCGCTATACCATTGAAACAAAAATATAAATTTATATATATGTCTGCATTATAATCTGTAGCCAGTTGTTACCATTGCCATCAATTCTATTTATTTTACAATGGGCCATTTCCCTTCCGCTTTGTTTCGTGCTCAGTATAACAGAAGAAGAAATTATACATTTCATCTGTAGCCATCTGTTCTTCTTCCACCCCCTCATTTCTTTTTTTTTCTCTTCAGCCTTCCTCTCAAGTCCACCGCAAGCCTCGCAACCACCTAAGCAATCACGTCCTTCCCGTTACTCGCCACACCACCTCACGACCCGGCCTCCATCAACCCCACCTCGTTTTTCCCTCTCGGCCATTTGATATTCGCACCGATCATCCCCTGCCAACCGCCGTACCCTTCCCTCTGTAACGACCCGTAAATTTCAACTGTTTTAATAACGTAATTAGTTGAAATTTTGTGAAATTTTAAATGATAAAATTTTGAAATATAAATTTGATATTTGGAATGCGTTTAGTTAAACATAGCAACTGGTAAATTTTCGTCTGAAAATATGAAAGTTTATTTCGCACGTAAATTTACTTTAATTTAATCAGTTAAAAAGCGATGAAAATAAAATGTTTCCGAAACCTAAATATTTTACATAGAAAAATTCTAAAGCATCTTCTGAGCAAGATGTCAGTTTGTCGTTTTTCCAAATTCGGACATCTTTGGCTTCGTCGATCTTTTCTTTTGGTGTTTTTCTTGCATTTTTCGTAGTAGAAAAATTCGCATTTTTATAAATTAACCGGACCACTAATATCTGTATACCGTTTTGATCGTCTCGTCGTGCTGATCTCTGCGGTATATTAATTTTTGTGTTTTGAAGTTCGGGAAACGGCGGAGTCTACGGAACGTTTGCCGTATCGGTTCCATATTCGTATTTTGTACCCATTATCTTTTGAATTGCTAATTGTTATAATTCTAACAGCCATTAGTATTTATGATTTCGGCATATACAACTGCTGGCTTTTGCTTTTCCCAGATTTGTTTATTTGAGGTGTCCATTTCTTTTGGCTTTCTAGTTTGCAATGCTAAATCTATTTTGCTGTCACTCTTCTTCTCTTCCTCCCCTCTGTTGGATCTCTACTTTTATTTGAAAGGAAAATATACTATAAAACAAATTATATGTAGCCTTTCCTTCCAAACCTGCTCACGTTATTAAGGTGATACACATGCTTTTCCATATCCCTTTGCAACTCCTTCCACCTCTGCCACACAGCAACCCAGTCACCGAAATCATTCACCCACTATCTCCAGTCGTTTGCCTAGCAACCCCGCTCTTTCGACTCTGACCTTCCGGCCACCCCATCCACCTCCCTGGCCAAAGCCTCAACCCGCCATGCCGAAGAGCCCCATCGCCTGAACTCGCGACTCAAGCCCAGCCTTGTCGCCTTCCCCCTTGAAACCGCCACCTCATCCTTCACCGTGTCCAATGCCGCCACCCCCTCCATCAACCCGTTCGGCCTTACCACAACCACTAGAACCGACTGCCTGCCTTTCCAATTTGCTGAGCAGAACCAGCCTTCCACGACCCCTAGCCGCTTCATCTCCTTCACCGAGTTTCTCCTCCTCCCATACCTGGCCGTGGCCTCCGCCCCTGATGGTCTTCCTCCTCCTCTTCTTCTAGTGCAGTAGGTGAGCAATATATAAGTTAGATGGATTATATGTTCATATGCATGTGGTCGTATATATCCTTGTTCTCTTCATTTCGCACTCTGTTTATAGCTTATATTCTTACTGCTAGTTTGTGTTTGCTTTGGGTTATTTTGTTTTAACATTTCCATCACAACTATAGATAGTTACAGTAAATTTAAAAGTATTATCGATAAATAAGTTATATAGTATTTTATGCTCGGATTTTTAATTTCTCAACTACTGTTTAAAATAATAATGTTAGTACATTTGTTGTAAAAAACAAAAAATGGAAACTATATGGGTTTAAAACTTATGTATGTACTAAATAGAATATGCAGGTTTACGCAGTTACATTTGTGTAAATATAAAATAGTTTTCTATGAATGCTTATATATATTGTATTATATATTTTATTATATTAGGTTATATTCTATTTTAAATTGGTTGTCTGCTGAGTTTGACGTATAAAGTTTTAATAGTTTGCATTATATTCAAGCTGCTGTGCATAGGCTGTAGTTATATCTCTATTTTCTGTTATAGATTGTATACATTGATTTGCAGTTATATTATATACGTACTATTACAGCATAAGCTTATTTGTAAGTCTGGGATCATAGATCTTGTTTTGGAATTTTATTTTGGCAGAGACTTTGCTTCCTTTCTTTAATTTTATACGAAACTTTTTATATACGTTGTATCATCTATGTACAGATCTTTGGAATGCTGATGTTGTTTTATAATATCGAAATACTTGTTTTGATTTCAAATGTATGTCTTTGAGTGGTCTTGTAAAATAATATATATGTAGACTTTACGTTAATGTTAATATGTTTTCTCATCTATTTAAAAAAAAGATTTTTGTTTTGATATTGGGTATACAACTTGTTTGATTTTTTTATATGCATTGATTATACCCCCCCTATAGCACTAAAATGCTTAAATATATACATGTTATATTAATCTAAGTTATGATGATTTTATTATAAATATTGACTTGAATAATAGGTGTGAAGGTCTATACACTACTTTATGTATGCTCGAGTCTAGTTTCGTCTATTTATAGAAGTTTATTTTAGATGTCTAAAATTTGATACTAATTTGAAATTTTATATATAAATATAGTGAATTATTTTTTTTGGTTGGGGTTTGATAGTGATTTTTTTTAAAATAAAAATGTATATGAATATTTAGTTCGATTTATATCAACTGATTCTGATCGTCCATCTATTCCTATTATCAGCTTGACCGTTAAATTCATGCCAATCTAGCTTTGGTGTGTAATTCGTGCTTGGATTCGTAACTCGTTCCATTTGTCAAATCTATCCAGCCTCGAAAGGTGAGCAATCACTCACGATTAACGTTCTTTTATTTATTAAATTTGATTTCAATTGAAACGACAATTGAAATATGCTGCTGTTAGTTATTTACACTGTTATATATGCTATTACCTGTATCTGTTCACCTATGACATCTGACACCATTATCTATTATTTATACGATGATAATCCAGTTTGCTTGATAATTGATTGACTGTTTGTTGTTTATATTGGATGTTAAATTGTAATGTATAAAGTGATAAATGTTATGTAATCGAATTTGACGTAGGATAATTAAAATTTGAATCGACACATATGTTGAATTTGATTAGTTGAATATGACCCCTTTTAATTGTTAAATTAACTGACATGTAGAATAGTGATAATTACACTTTGAACCATTGAACGTATATTTGATTAATTGTTGTAGTGTTAAAATTGAAATCGAATGACAATTGAAGTACCGTATAAATATTAGTGTAATAATCTTTAATCTACATGAAATGATAGTGTAGATTCTAGAGATAATTATATTAATTCGTACAAATAACAATGCGAATTAATACGACTATTTCGGGATTATTTGAATTGATTATTGGATTGATATTGATTGTTGTTATTGCTTGTTTATTTACTTTGACACCATCCCAGTTATCACACTGCAAGTTCCCTTTGCTATGTTTTGAATTTGAATTGAATTGGAATCAGGTTGAAATGATAAATATCCAAATGAACTTGACCTAGGATAGAGAATTAAATAAAAACTCGATTGGTCAATAATTTGATTTAAAAATAAAATGATGATTTTATTTGAATAAATAATATGGTTTTGAAACGAAGTTGAAATTTGAATTTTAATGAAAGGAAAATGTTAATATTTAATAATCTTAAACAAAATATTAACAATGTAATTGATAAAAGAATGTTGTTTAATTTGAGAAATGATTGAATTAAGTTTGAAATTATAATTAAGTTTGAAATTATTAAACTTTGAAATGATTGAATAATTAAGTTTGAAATTATAATTAAGTTTGAAATTATTAACTTTGAAATTATTTAATAATTAAGTTTTGAATTATTTAATAATTAAATAAGATTGAATGATTTAATGATCAAATTGAATTGAATTCTTTAATAAGTGAAATTGAACTTTTGAATAAAGTGAATTTTACTTTGTAAATAATTGAAATTGAGTTTCTTTATTAATTAAGTTTTGGAAAATTATTTAAGTAAGTAAATAAGTGAAATTGCATTTCGTTAACAAGAAATAAAATGTGATTTATTGAAATTAATGTAAGACTTGAAATTTAAAGAATTTGATTTGATGAATTTAATTTAATTCAAATTGTAAGTTTTGAAATAAGGAAGTTGAATTTAAATAATGGATTTAATGAATTGGAAATTTGATAGAAATTGTTTTGAATGACAAATTTACTTAACGAATATTAAATGAAATCGATAAATGAATTTAAACTGATTTGAATGTTAAATTAAATTAATTTAAATGATTTCGGAATGAAACTTATATACGAACTTGAATCAATATATGAATTGTTTTAATTAAAAATCGGAATTGAATTAACAAAGTTTTGAAATGAATTTGGATGTTTTGAAACGGAAATTATGGAAATTGATTTAGAAAGGGAAATGAAATGTTGGTTTACAAATTCTAATCGAAATTGTAATTGATTTGGTTTTGAAATATATAAATGACCAATCGGTGTAATAATTACGAAAGTTATTAAAGAGACCGGAATCGGTTATGGGCATACTCTCTGTCTAAACCGAAACCACTTTAATAACTATACGCGGAGTGTGATCCAGAATGAAGTGGTTGGAATGATGTACGTTGATGACTGAAGAAAGAGAACGATAATGGATAGCCTTGACACTTGTGTCAAATTGGAAATGACTAAAACAGGAGCCGTGCCGGGCCAATGGAGGTCAGCTACCTCAAGTGAACACACTTCTTCGAACTACTCATTACTTGTTGTCGATAGGTGCACCCTTGATTTTGGGAGTGTTGTTTCACGGTGTTGAGATCGCTGCGGCGATGCGTTCTCACCAGTCCGGATCAGGCAAACGGTAGTGTCACTACCTTGGGTATTGCCTCATGTGCCTTGTCATACTTGTATCCCTATATGCGACCACTACGAATTTGTTTTGTGTTATACCTATGGAGTACTCCCTGATATCCCACTAGTTTACGGTGGAGTTTACAGTGCTGTATAGACTATAACGCTTATATAAAATGTGTTAAGGGGGATAATGGTAATGCCTTAACACTATTTTGATACCTTATATTACTGATAGGCATTATCTACTTATCGTACACTACTACATAGTAGATAGTTTAACGGATCCTTAAAGGATGGTTATTCCAACATCCTTTGAGTTACTTGTATTTCAATTGCTATTTCACTTGAGTTGGATTTATTAATATAAGAATGTTAATCCTGACTCGAGTGTCTTGTGTTTTTGCTTTACGCTCGGGTCAGACTGAGTGTACCAGTATTCGAGACTCACCTTTGAAGTTGGAGCTTTGCTTGAAGATCCAGCCATCTATTCTGCTTTCAGTATTCGATGATTCTAGTGAAGTATTCTGATTTGTGTCTGATGTATCGTATTACTCTTCTATTGTAAACTTTGATGTATCTTATATATTCATATAGTAGCTTCATGAACTACTATCTCTTTTATTTCCGCTGCATTTATTACTCTGTGTCTGTGTTCTGTGATTATATTTATTTACTGTATATGTTTAGTTTTGCCAAATTTAAATTAACAACGCAGTATTTTGAGCAATTCAATTCCGGCATGAGTGTCTACCTATACACTTATAATGGATGCGAATGGTCCAAAATATCGGGTCGTTACAGTTGGTATCAGAGCTTTGGTAGCTCTAGGAAAAACTTAGCATATAGGGTAAATGTATTTACAAAATCACTCTCATTCGAGTTTCAATCTCTTCCTTTTGACTCGATTCCCTTGAATTTTGGAACGTTCCCTGCGGTTCCAAAATTCATTCGTGTCCCTCACTTTTCGTCTTCTTTCACTTCTAGAGTATCCAATAACTCCACTTCGAATGATCTCTATAATAACTTGGCGGTCTCGCCAATCTTAGAATGATTCGAAAAGGTGAAACTCCTTTACAATAGGCATTGATTTACCGAAGATTCCTGTATCCTCGGTTTACGATGCTATCTATTGCCTACTATACCTGAATTCTATTTCTTGAGATCGAGTGTGGATTTGCCTTGAAATTCTGCACCGATCTTATTCTTGAAGTTACGGACGACCCGGTTAAGGTTGCCCGTGAATTAAATAAACTCCTTCATCTCCCAATTTTGGTAATCGAATTATCTTATCTTCTATTTCAAACTTATTTTTCGAATCAAAATTCTCTTTGATTTGAGTCCATCAAATTTGAATCTCTATCCTTGCTTTGAAATCCATCCTTGTATCGGCGAGCGAGGAAGTGTATTTGTAAATTAATATTTAAAATGTTTTAATATATATTGTGTTGTTTGAGTTGTTGATGTTGATTTGGATTTTCGATCGATTCATCTGATCAACGCTATCGATAGGATTTCCAAAACACTTGAGCAGAGCAAACTGACACAATATCGTTTTCAAATTTGGTAAATAAAATAAAGTTTTGTATGATTATATTATGAAACTAAATTGTTAATAAATTTGTTGTCAGAAATAATAATATTTGATTTTCATTTATTGTTTTGTAAACCATTGACTATTGCATAATATAAATAAATGAATTTATAAACTTGGTTATAAATTGATTGGAATTTGAAATGAATTTAAAATTAGAATTTGAGAATTTAATTTCCGATAATTTTGAACTATGGTTTTAAAGTTTTAAATGTATATTAGTTAAAGTATTTTCGAATATAAATGATTTTCAAAGAATTTTAAATGTTTAAACAAGTGCTCTTCTCTTTGTCGCTGGAAAATAATTTCGGTGATGACGGCCGCATCATCGACATTCATTTTCGAGTTTCAAAGAGTAGAGACCATCAGTAGCTTGCTACACTTTTGTTTCGAAATGAATTTGATTTGAATTTTTAAAGTATGACTTGATTTAAAAATATTTATATACATATATATTAGTATTTAATTTAGATTTGACTTGGATATATTGTATGTATATATTTATCTCTAAATTGTTTAAATTTAATCGGAAATTAAATTCTAAATTTTCTTAAAGGATGATTTTCAATTATAAATGAAGCCAAATTCTTTTATAAATACTTAACTCGAAATAACTGAATTGTAAAATTTACTTGTATAATACTCAATTGCATTCAATATAACTTACCTAAATTTTCAAAAGTTAACTATGTAATTGGATATGATACAACAGAAAATGATATCAAAAGAAATTTTAAATAAATTTGAGTAGTTAAAATAAATGTAAATATACTTAATATATATGTGATAGGGTATATTAAGTAGAATAAATTTAATAATAATTTGGTATGAAGAAGAATTAAATTTGTCGAATAAAGTGTGATTATAATAAATGACTATTCAAATTTAGGACTTTTGAAATTGTTAATTTAAGAAAATTGGAGAAGATACAATAAATTGTCTTTATAAATAAAATGTGAGTGCGTATAATAAATGTTATTCACTTAAATTTTAAACTATAAAATGTTTATGGAGATAAATAGAATAATACGTTAAATATATTATAGTTATGATTAATAGAAGAAAATTTCTATTGAAAGTTAATAAATTGAATTAAATCAACTTAAGGGAGTATCTTGGATTAACTGAATTTAAATTGAATTTCATTTGGAAGAAACCTTTTGTACCTAACATTAATAAATGTGAAATTAAATCAATTTAATGAAAACCTTGAATTTAAAAACAAATTGTGAATATAAATTTATTTAAGTTGAGATTTATATGTTAAATAAATTGTTTTATTTTGTTTTCAATCTGTTTTCTTCTAGTTGGTTCTATTCTCCTACCTCTTTCCTTTTCGGGGACGAAAAGTTTTGAGTGGGGGAGAGTGTAACGACCCGTAAATTTCAACTGTTTTAATAACGTAATTAGTTGAAATTTTGTGAAATTTTAAACGATAAAATTTTAAAATATAAATTTGATATTTGGAATGCGTTTAGTTAAACATAGCAACTGGTAAATTTTCGTCCGAAAATATGAAAGTTTATTTCACGCGTAAATTTACTTTAATTTAATCAGTTAAAAAGCGATGAAAATAAAATGTTTCCGAAACCTAAATATTTTTTCATAGAAAAATTCTAAAGCATCTTCTGAGCAAGATGTCAGTTTGTCGTTTTTCCAAATTCGGACATCTTTGGCTCCGTCGATCTTTTCTTTCGGTGTTTTTCTTGCATTTTTCGTAGTAGAAAAATTCGCATTTTTATAAATTAACCGGACCACTAATATCTGTATACCGTTTTGGTCGTCTCGTCGTGCTGATCTCTGCGGTATATTAATTTTTGTGTTTTGAAGTCCGGGAAACGGCGGAGTCTACGGAACGTTTGCCGTATCGGTTCCATATTCGTATTTTGTACCCATTATCTTTTGAATTGCCAATTGTTATAATTCTAACAGCCATTAGTATTTATGATTTCGGCATATACAACTATAGGCTTTTGCTTTTCCCAGATTTGTTTATTTGAGGTGTCCATTTCTTTTGGCTTTCTAGTTTCCAATGCTAAATCTATTTTGCTGTCACTCTTCTTCTCTTCCTCCCCTCTGTTGGATCTCTACTTTTATTTGAAAGGAAAATATACTATAAAACAAATTATATGTAGCCTTTCCTTCCAAACCTGCTCACGTTATTAAGGTGATACACATGCTTTTCCATATCCCTTTGCAACTCCTTCCACCTTTGCCACACAGCAACCCAGTCACCGAAATCATTCACCCACTATCTCCAGTCGTTTGCCTAGCAACCCCGCTCTTCCGACTCTGACCTTCCGGCCACCCCATCCACCTCCCTGGCCAAAGCCTCAACCCGCCATGCCGAAGAGCCCCATCGCCTGAACTCGCGACTCAAGCCCAGCCTTGTCGCCTTCCCCCTTGATACCGCCACCTCATCCTTCACCGCGTCCAATGCCGCCACCTCCACCATCAACCCGTTCGGCCTTACCACAACCACTAGAACTGTCTGCCTGCCTTTCCAATTTGCTGAGCACAACCAGCCTTCCACGACCCCTAGCCGCTTCATCTCCTTCACCGAGTTTCTCCTCCTCCCATACCTGGCCGTGGCCTCCGCCCCTGATGGTCTTCCTCCTCATCTTCTTCTAGTGTAGTAGGTGAGCAATATATAAGTTAGATGGATTATATGTTCATATGCATGTGGTCGTATATATCCTTGTTCTCTTCATTTCGCACTCTGTTTATAGCTTATATTCTTACTGCTAGTTTGTGTTTGCTTTGGGTTATTTTGTTTTAACATTTCCATCACAACTATAGACAGTTACAGTAAATTTAAAAGCATTATCGATAAATAAGTTATATAGTATTTTATGCTCGGATTTTTAATTTCTCAACTACTGTTTAAAATAATAATGTTAGTACATTTGTTGTAAAAAAAATGGAAACTATATGGGTTTAAAACTTATGTATGTACTAAATAGAATATGCAGGTTTACGCAGTTACATTTGTGTAAATATAAAATAGTTTTCTATGAATGCTTATATATATTGTATTATATATTTTATTATATTAGGTTATATTCTATTTTAAATTGGTTGTCTGCTGAGTTTGACGTATAAAGTTATAATAGTTTGCGTTATATTCAAGCTGCTGTGCATAGGCTGTAGTTATATCTCTATTTTCTGTTATAGATTGTATACATTGATTTGCAGTTATATTATATACGTACTGTTACAGCATAAGCTTATTTGTAAGTCTGGGATCATAGATCTTGTTTTGGAATTTTATTTTGGCTGAGACTTTGCTTTTCCTTTCTTTAATTTTATACGAAACTTTTTATATACGTTGTATCATCTATGTACAGATCTTAGGAATGCTGATGTTGTTTTATAATATCGAAATACTTGTTTTGATTTCAAATGTATGTCTTTGAGTGGTCTTGTAAAATAATATATATGTAGACTTTACGTTAATGTTAATATGTTTTCTCATCTATTTCAAAAAAAAAGATTTTTGTTTTGATATTGGGTATACAACTTGTTTGATTTTTTTATATGCATTGATTATACCCCCCTATAGCACTAAAATGCTTAAATATATACATCTTATATGTGATATCCCGAAAATTTGGCAATATCAATTTAATAATCTTTATTAATAATTAAATTGATTTGTTGATTTATTTTATAAACTGACAAGTTTATTCATTTTAAAGGTTAATAAGATTTTAAATTGGCAAGTTTATTTCTTTTGAAAACTAATAACATTTTAATATTGAAAATATTTATTTATATCTTTTCTAACAATTTTAAATTGGGGAGATTTATCTTTCTAAAGCTTATATAAATGTTTATATTTATAATGTATATATATATTGATATATATATATTGTAAATAGGGAGTCTTTAATTTAATAAAAGGATATGTTTTCAAATTATAACATATATGTATATATATTGTGATTTGGAGTTATGTTATAAAATTCAATATAAGTAAGTATAAAAACTAATGTTAAAATGTTTTCCATTTAGAATGTATATATTTGTATATATTGAAATGGAAAAGTATTGGATTTGAATTTAATTAAGATGTTTTCAAACTTTAATATATAATTTTTAATTTGAAATGTTAATTTGGTTTAATATTTTTAAAAATGATATTTGAGATTTAGAATCAAAAGTTCATTTGTTTAATGATCTTTCATTTTAATTTTATCATAAGATAAATTGTTTTAAAATTTTACATAAGAAGGTAAATTAAGTTAAAATCAATTTCTCAAATTTTATAAACATTTAATTTGATCAAAGCATAAGTTATTTATAAATAAATGTTCATATGAATTCACATTTGTATATTTATTAAATCTAAAAGCTTAATTATAAAAAGATAAATACATATGTATAACTTAAATAAATTTATAAAAAGACAAGTTTAACACTTGTAAACATATGGAGGCTTGGATTGAATATGTGTAAGCTAAATAATTAACCTAAGGACAAATGGCAATATCTCTTTAATAATTAAAGTTTAAAATTTTTTAAATATAGAAGATAGATCTGGCATCTTCTTTCTTCAGCTCTAAACTATCTTCACTTCTTCATTCTCTACTAAAAATAATTCGAATCTAAAGAAAAAAAAATAAAACCTGGAAATCAAATGCAAAGAAGAAATGAAAGTCTGGAAATTCAAAACAAAAAGGAGATCAAAGGCAAACTTAACTACAGATTCAAAATTCTCAAATGCAAATCAGTCAAGGCAAATCTATCAACAAATAACATGAGATCAACAGCTAAATGGAAATCAAACAGCAAGATTACAATTCAACAAGCAAATAGAAAAGCAAGTTCAAAAGCAAACATATCAGTCTGGAAATCAAGAACAGGTTATCTGTTCTCTGTTCTAAATACTGGTGAGTAAATATTATTTTCAAAATAGATTTAAGCTTTTGATATGTGATGATTTATTATCTGAAATGTTTGTAATGTATGCATGTTTGTATATGAGTGTTTGAAATGCCTGTATAGTAAATTTGAATGCCTGTACAGTTATAAATATAGCCTCTGTATAATGATAGCAGATTTGATTTCTAAATAAACCTATATCTCATCATCTAATCATTTTTAGCCTTTGATTTGTAAATGAAAAATGATGGAACTCATGTAATATCACTAATAAAAATAAGATCTGGAATTTATATACATTATTTGTCTGGAAATTTTATAAACAGCAGTAGAAATGTAAATTTGGTCAAAAATTTATTGATTCAATTTTAAGTTTTGATTATATAATTGAACTCAATATAGCAAACCATGAATTTTAATGGTGGTATCACGATTTGTAGTTTAGAGTTTGTCGAGTATTTCTGAGATGAACGGAAATGTTATTCCGAGCAAATTTAGGCGATCAAGCGAATGGTGAACCTCGGGCTTGATGTCAGAGGAGGAGGATGTGACACAGATCGAAGGAAAAATAGTGATGAATTTTCTTGTTGGACGAGGTGGTGGCTTTTGGACGAAGTAGGGTTTAACACCCTGCTTTTTACGTTGATGTTCATACGAGTTTCGCGGCATCGTGATGCAATCTGAGGCGATCGCGTGGTGACTGGTGGTTGCTGGTAGACGTGACGAAGCGATGGTGAGAATCGCATGGTGTCTCGAGGCAGGGATCAACGGTGATGGTCGTTTTCTGGTGATGTGCGATTTAGAGTTGATGGGTTCTTTGGTCGAATTCAAATCTCGTACGAATCGAGGAGGATGGGGTGGTCGAACGTGATGTCGTGGTTGAAGTCGTGTTGCCGGAGGCCAAGGCGAAGTTCGTCGTCGATCACGGAAGGTGTGCACGTGCACGAGCTCGTTCGTGTGCACTGGGAGTTTGAAGAATTGGGGAAGACGAGTTTAACTCAGGTTGGAGGTCGCGGTTCCATCGTGTAAGACTCGAAGTAGAGGAGAATGGTTTTTGTATCGAGAGTTGCTTCGAGAATTCTGAGTGTTTTACTCGGGTTAGTGATGAGCAGGTTGTAGGAGTTTGGTTCAGAAATGTTTTTAAGTTTTAAAGCAAAAGAAAATTGTTTTGTAATGTTTCTGAGTTGTAAAACAAAAGATAAAACAAGATTTTACCTAATTAAACTAATTTGTTTTCTAGAAATTTGTTTTAACAAGTTTTAAATATTTAAATAGATAAGTTTTTAAAAGGGTAAATAAATAGATTTTCAAAATGTTTATTTGTATTAAAGTTAATTTAATAACTATGGAAGTTTAAAGATTTTGGAAGTCGAGAAGGAGTTTAAAATGTTTTAATTATAATTGATTTCTAAAATGTTTTATTTTAAATAAAGTTTAAATGATAAGGATTTAAATAAATCAATTATAATAAAGAATTTATCTTAAGTAATTAAGAGATAAATTAATTAAAGATAATTAATATGGGAAGATAATTAAATTGTTGGTCAATTTAATTTATTTAATTAAGATAAATGATTTTCTTAATTAAGATCTTTTAAATATAAGGATTAAGAAATTAGTTCATTTATTTAAATAATTAGTTAAATAATTAACTAAGTAATTAATTAGTGATTAATTAGAGATAATCACTTATAAATTAAATAAGTATAATTACTTGATGAAGTAATTAAGGAATAATTACTGGATGTAATTAAGTAAGGGAAGTTATTTAATAAAGTAATTAGAGGATAATTATTTTATTAAATAGAAAGTGATTAAGAGTTAATTACCTAGTGTTATTAATTAAATATTTTATTTAATTAAAGGATTAAGGTTAATTAATAAGGTAATTAATTATTTGTTAAGGTAATTAAATAAAAAAATAATTAATTAATGGAAGTAATTAAGGGAAGTTAATTACTGGATTATATTAATCAAAGATGATTAATAATTGTGGATTAATTAAGAATAATTACTTAATGTAATTAATAAATAATTAAAGATATAATTAAAGATCATTAATTTATAATTAATTAATTAAGAGTTGATTAATTTAGATTAATTAATCAAATGATAAGTGATTAATTGTAATTAATTAAGGATTAAAGTAATTAATTTATAATTAATTAATTAATGAAGTAATTAAAGGTTAATTACTGTATTTGGTTAAGAATAATTAATTTGTGAAATTAATTAAAGATAATTACTTAAATGTAATTAAAGAATAATTAATCAAGGTGATTAATTAAAGTGGATAATTAGAGAATGATTAATTAATTTATTTAATTAATGATTATATAAGTAAGATTTATAATAAAGTAATTAATTTAATTAATTTTAAATTAATTAAGAAATTAAGTAATTAATTTAATTCACTTTAAATTAATTAAAGATAGAGATAGTTAATTTAAATCAATTTTAAATTAATTATCTTATGATTAAATAAATCATTGCTTATATAAGAATGAATGACATTGATTGTCTTGAATGGATGTAATCTCAGAAATGAGATAAGTAATGTTGTATGGTATGAATGCTTGGTTGCATTATGATGGTAATATAGATTAACTATTGTGATGTTGATATGGATTACCTATTTGGTTATGAATCATCTGTTTAAATGATAATGTGATTATCAATTGTGATTTGTGAATTATCTATCTGAATGAATATATATAAGTTAAATTGTTTAAACCTTTAAACAACTTGGCCTTAAAAGATACGTTTTGGATTTCGATGAGACCGGGATCGGGTTTCCGTATACCGGTATTCCAGGTCTGGAGACCCGAATAACACATCGATCCAAATTAACGATAGATCGTGAATCTCAAGTGAAGATGAAGATTCAGAGTGCAAGGGTTATTGTCGTTAACTCTGTGGGTGATTCCAAAACGAGTGTAACGAGATAATGCCTTCGGTTTCGTTCGAACCCGGAACGAACTTGTATGGATTGAATGCTTTCAACACATCGTCAGGCGGACGATGAGCATTCTAAGTGATATGTTCTGATTAAAGGTAATCGTAACCTCAAGCCTCATCAACCGGGAATGGCTAAAACAGGGGAGGTGAAGCAAGGCTTCGTGGGTAGCACCCACTGAGAGCAAGATAGATCCCTGTCTAGAGGTCCCTTTTCTTTTATTCGGCTTAGTGTGTGGTTGGTCGCGCCAACTACGGGATTGTCTTGTTCGGAATTATCCAGTAAGGGATGGTTCCGGCTTTGTGTTGCAGGGGAGCGGGCGTACTCCTCGGTACGGTGATCTAGGCCACGTACTGTGACGGGCGGTACCCCAGTAGCCCTGCCATTGTATGGAATCCAAACTCCAATAAGTGCCATACGTATTAGTTGTGCCCAACTATGTTGGAATGTGAGATGTAAGCATTTCAGCTATTTCTGTATTTTACTTGAAAACCCTAGACCCTATTATAATACAATCAGATTTCCTATCAAACGTTTTAGTTAGCGTAAGGTAAAAACTTACCCATGTTTATTTGTGGGGAGTCTTACGTGATACTTTTGTTTTCAAAAGTTTTCAAAGTTAAGCAATCTAACCGTTTACTCACACCAGACCCATGTCTGACCCAAGTGTTTATTATCTGTTTTATTAAACTCTTGGGTACTCAATATTGTATTGAGTAGTCGAGGGATTCAGGTTAGGTTTGACGAATTCTGGAGGAGATTTGGAGCAGGAGGCTTCACCGTGTAGATATATGATGATTCCGCTGTGTATATGTTGTGTCTGTATCTGTGATACTTGAGTTGTATGAATTAGACAGATGTTTATAACTGTCTAATATGTGTAGTATAAGTTGTGTAACTCTGATGTATATGATACTATGTAATATTTTATATGATATATTATATTTCATTCGTTCCGCTGTGAGTTTCTGATGTTGTTGTTCTTTCTTATTTTCTTTCTTTTCTTCTTCTATCCCTTTCTTTCTTAATTCACGATACGTCTTTCTAGGCATAGAAAGCCGGGTTGTGACAGTTGGTATCAGAGCAGTAGGTTGAGTGAATACCTAGGCTCTGAAGTGGTGTCTATCTTGAGAGCGCGTAATTGTTAGTTATATAAAAATGGTTTTATATTGTGTTAATTGATCGGTTGAGTGGTATATGGATTCTGGTCAATACGAGTAGCTAACGTTATTGATAGGGATCTCTAAACACTTGAACCAGGCCAACAGACACAATATTGTTTTAAAGAGGTAGATGAAATAATTTTACCCAGAAATAATTTCTATATATAAAAAAAAATATCATTTTAAATATATATATTTATGTATTTCTACCTATTTATTGGGTTACCTGTTCGGGTTTTCCAATATAAGTTATAAAGGTAGATAAGGTGGTAGTGTGTGTAACACAATTACCAATAATTGGAGTTTGAATGTTTGAGGTTGGAAGTATATCTGACGAGACTGTAGACCTAATACTGTCTCGAGTGAACTTTGTTGTGGTGTAAGATTTTGCCGATCTCTGAAGGAAACCAGTTATGGTTCGGAGTTTATCTTTGAAGTTAAATGAATAGAGTTAGATCTATTGGATGAGCTGAAGCGAGTGATGGTATCTTGGCGACCTCAGGAAGTAGTAGTTGTGTGATGAGACGCGGTGGCTATGGACGTTTCTGAAGATGTTTCTTCTGGAACAAGTTTGAAGAAGTGAGTCTGTTCCGGTGTTGTGGCTGAGTCCAGTAGGGTGTTTCTGTTTGCTTTGAGGTCCGAGTTTTTTGAGGAGTTTCGGATAAGAAGTCTTTGGCGTCTGTGTCAGCAGTCCCGGAAGATGGTGAATGTTTTCTTGAAGGGTTAACCTTGTTCGGAAAAGTTTAAGGCTGTTTTAATTAGTAAAGAGAGAACAGTTTCTTTGGAATCCGAACTAGGTAGGATCGCAAAAGTGAATTGCGATTATTTTGAGAGTTCATCTTGAGTAATCTTTTGTATGAAATTGAGGCATCTCAAGAGGAAGTAAAAGTTATCAAGGAGGTCAAAGGTTTGCCCGTAGGTAAAGATTTAGTTTATATCGATTTGTTCCTAGAAAAGGATTGGTGAAGTATCTTAGAATTTTATGGAGTATCTGTGTTTTCTCTTCTGTTTCTAATTTTGAGTTTCCTCTAGCTAAGGATAGCTGAAGATAGTACCCTTGACCGAGGACTCGTCTATTCTTTGAGAAGTTGGTTATGTCTTTAAGATAACCAATGTTTCCGCTTGTTTGTGGATCAAGTTTGTGCTCGAGTTTCTCCGATGGCATTCTCATCTGTGTTAGATCAGAGTTGTGCA
The DNA here is from genome assembly GCA_030737815.1 of Allium fistulosum. Taxonomy (NCBI): domain Eukaryota; kingdom Viridiplantae; phylum Streptophyta; class Magnoliopsida; order Asparagales; family Amaryllidaceae; genus Allium; species Allium fistulosum. Next base: position 924,112,335 of record CM060904.1, read on the forward strand.
GAAAAAGCAAGATAGCAGCTATTCTAGAATGGGAGCAACCGGGAGTTGTAATTTTATTGGAGTAGAGGATTTCTATAGGAAATTCAAGTGTACCTCTAAATATGAAGAATTTTTCAGGATTTGGAGGTAAGTTTGACAAATGCAACTGTTTGGCTATTCCAGAAAGGAGAAGTAGTTCGTAGTGCTCTAATGATTGTGGAGTAGAGTTGTATTCTGGATTTTGGTGTATTTTTGGGAAACCATTTTGTTGAATAGGATCCAAAAAAAAATTGGTTTGATGTTGGTCTGGTCTGTTTCAAGAGGCATCAGCAAGAGTTAAGCTGATCAGGAAGGATGAAGTGACTCGGGATCGTCAGGAAAGTTATGCAGTTAAGAATTGATGGAATTTGGAGTTTGAAGTTGAAATTTGGATATTATTTAAGATTCTCCGATCAAAGGAGATATAAGGTGTGGAAAAACTAAAAGCTAGTTTCGAAAGTATTTTGAGTTTTTCTGTGTTCTCTGGAAATTAGATTTTGGATCCCCAGGATTGAGTTGCCAGTTCGGAAAACTGGAATTCATTGTATTTCACATATCTCTGAGGAATATGTGTATGATTCATCGAGTGATGAAATCAGCAGTTCAGAAGGATTTGGTAGTTGGGATGGTTTTGAGTTTAGTCTGATATTTTGTTCAGATTTGTGATCTAGATGGGAAGGAGTTCTAGATTTTTGTAGATAGTTAGTTAAGATCCTATAGAACGAGTATTCCGGTATATATGTATACTTGGGGAAACTCGAGGAAATTCAATCCAGAATTTTGTCTGGATAATTAAATTTGCTTGATTAAATTGGTTACTATGGTTGTTAGAATATGATTGATATGTATGGTTGCTGTTTGAAATTAAAATTTTGCTGGATTATTAAATTATCTTTGCTTTTAAATTTCGGGGACGAAATTATTTTAAGGGGGAAGGAATGTGATATCCCGAAAATTTGGCAATATCAATTTAATAATCTTTATTAATAATTAAATTGATTTGTTGATTTATTTTATAAACTGACAAGTTTATTCATTTTAAAGGTTAATAAGATTTTAAATTGGCAAGTTTATTTCTTTTGAAAACTAATAACATTTTAATATTGAAAATATTTATTTATATCTTTTCTAACAATTTTAAATTGGGGAGATTTATCTTTCTAAAGCTTATATAAATGTTTATATTTATAATGTATATATATATTGATATATATATATTGTAAATAGGGAGTCTTTAATTTAATAAAAGGATATGTTTTCAAATTATAACATATATGTATATATATTGTGATTTGGAGTTATGTTATAAAATTCAATATAAGTAAGTATAAAAACTAATGTTAAAATGTTTTCCATTTAGAATGTATATATTTGTATATATTGAAATGGAAAAGTATTGGATTTGAATTTAATTAAGATGTTTTCAAACTTTAATATATAATTTTTAATTTGAAATGTTAATTTGGTTTAATATTTTTAAAAATGATATTTGAGATTTAGAATCAAAAGTTCATTTGTTTAATGATCTTTCATTTTAATTTTATCATAAGATAAATTGTTTTAAAATTTTACATAAGAAGGTAAATTAAGTTAAAATCAATTTCTCAAATTTTATAAACATTTAATTTGATCAAAGCATAAGTTATTTATAAATAAATGTTCATATGAATTTACATTTGTATATTTATTAAATCTAAAAGCTTAATTATAAAAAGATAAATACATATGTATAACTTAAATAAATTTATAAAAAGACAAGTTTAACACTTGTAAACATATGGAGGCTTGGATTGAATATGTGTAAGCTAAATAATTAACCTAAGGACAAATGGCAATATCTCTTTAATAATTAAAGTTTAAAAATTTTTAAATATAGAAGATAGATCTGGCATCTTCTTTCTTCAGCTCTAAACTATCTTCACTTCTTCATTCTCTACTAAAAATAATTCGAATCTAAAGAAAAAAAAATAAAACCTGGAAATCAAATGCAAAGAAGAAATGAAAGTCTGGAAATTCAAAACAAAAAGGAGATCAAAGGCAAACTTAACTACAGATTCAAAATTCTCAAATGCAAATCAGTCAAGGCAAATCTATCAACAAATAACATGAGATCAACAGCTAAATGGAAATCAAACAGCAAGATTACAATTCAACAAGCAAATAGAAAAGCAAGTTCAAAAGCAAACATATCAGTCTGGAAATCAAGAACAGGTTATCTGTTCTCTGTTCTAAATACTGGTGAGTAAATATTATTTTAAAAACAGATTTAAGCTTTTGATATGTGATGATTTATTATCTGAAATGTTTGTAATGTATGCATGTTTGTATATGAGTGTTTGAAATGCCTGTATAGTAAATTTGAATGCCTGTACAGTTATAAATATAGCCTCTGTATAATGATAGCAGATTTGATTTCTAAATAAACCTATATCTCATCATCTAATCATTTTTAGCCTTTGATTTGTAAATGAAAAATGATGGAAATCATGTAATATCACTAATAAAAATAAGATCTGGAATTTATATACATTATTTGTCTGGAAATTTTATAAACAGCAGTAGAAATGTAAATTTGGTCAAAAATTTATTGATTCAATTTTAAGTTTTGATTATATAATTGAACTCAATATAGCAAACCATGAATTTTAATGGTGGTATCACGATTTTTAGTTTAGAGTTTGTCGAGTATTTCTGAGATGAACGGAAATGTTATTCCGAGCAAATTTAGGCGATCAAGCGAATGGTGAACCTCGGGCTTGATGTCAGAGGAGGAGGATGTGACACAGATCGAAGGAAAAATAGTGATGAATTTTCTTGTTGGACGAGGTGGTGGCTTTTGGACGAAGTAGGGTTTAACACCCTGCTTTTTACGTTGATGTTCATACGAGTTTCGCGGCATCGTGATGCAATCTGAGGCGATCGCGTGGTGACTGGTGGTTGCTGGTAGACGTGACGAAGCGATGGTGAGAATCGCGTGGTGTCTCGAGGCAGGGATCAACGGTGATGGTCGTTTTCTGGTGATGTGCGATTTAGAGTTGATGGGTTCTTTGGTCGAATTCAAATCTCGTACGAATCGAGGAGGATGGGGTGGTCGAACGTGATGTCGTGGTTGAAGTCGTGTTGCCGGAGGCCAAGGCGAAGTTCGTCGTCGATCACGGAAGGTGTGCACGTGCACGAGCTCGTTCGTGTGCACTGGGAGTTTGAAGAATTGGGGAAGACGAGTTTAACTCACGTTGGAGGTCGCGGTTCCATCGTGTAAGACTCGAAGTAGAGGAGAATGGTTTTTGTATCGAGAGTTGCTTCGAGAATTCTGAGTGTTTTACTCGGGTTAGTGATGAGCAGGTTGTAGGAGTTTGGTTCAGAAATGTTTTTAAGTTTTAAAGCAAAAGAAAATTGTTTTGTAATGTTTCTGAGTTGTAAAACAAAAGATAAAACAAGATTTTACTTAATTAAACTAATTTGTTTTCTAGAAATTTGTTTTAACAAGTTTTAAATATTTAAATAGATAAGTTTTTAAAAGGGTAAATAAATAGATTTTCAAAATGTTTATTTGTATTAAAGTTAATTTAATAACTATGGAAGTTTAAAGATTTTGGAAGTCGAGAAGGAGTTTAAAATGTTTTAATTATAATTGATTTCTAAAATGTTTTATTTTAAATAAAGTTTAAATGATAAGGATTTAAATAAATCAATTATAATAAAGAATTTATCTTAAGTAATTAAGAGATAAATTAATTAAAGATAATTAATATGGGAAGATAATTAAATTGTTGGTCAATTTAATTTATTTAATTAAGATAAATGATTTTCTTAATTAAGATCTTTTAAATATAAGGATTAAGAAATTAGTTCATTTATTTAAATAATTAGTTAAATAATTAACTAAGTAATTAATTAGTGATTAATTAGAGATAATCACTTATAAATTAAATAAGTATAATTACTTGATGAAGTAATTAAGGAATAATTACTGGATGTAATTAAGTAAGGGAAGTTATTTAATAAAGTAATTAGAGGATAATTATTTTATTAAATAGAAAGTGATTAAGAGTTAATTACCTAGTGTTATTAATTAAATATTTTATTTAATTAAAGGATTAAGGTTAATTAATAAGGTAATTAATTATTTGTTAAGGTAATTAAATAAAAAAATAATTAATTAATGGAAGTAATTAAGGGAAGTTAATTACTGGATTATATTAATCAAAGATGATTAATAATTGTGGATTAATTAAGAATAATTACTTAATGTAATTAATAAATAATTAAAGATATAATTAAAGATCATTAATTTATAATTAATTAATTAAGAGTTGATTAATTTAGATTAATTAATCAAATGATAAGTGATTAATTGTAATTAATTAAGGATTAAAGTAATTAATTTATAATTAATTAATTAATGAAGTAATTAAAGGTTAATTACTGTATTTGGTTAAGAATAATTAATTTGTGAAATTAATTAAAGATAATTACTTAAATGTAATTAAAGAATAATTAATCAAGGTGATTAATTAAAGTGGATAATTAGAGAATGATTAATTAATTTATTTAATTAATGATTATATAAGTAAGATTTATAATAAAGTAATTAATTTAATTAATTTTAAATTAATTAAGAAATGAAGTAATTAATTTAATTCACTTTAAATTAATTAAAGATAGAGATAGTTAATTTAAATCAATTTTAAATTAATTATCTTATGATTAAATAAATCATTGCTTATATAAGAATGAATGACATTGATTGTCTTGAATGGATGTAATCTCAGAAATGAGATAAGTAATGTTGTATGGTATGAATGCTTGGTTGCATTATGATGGTAATATAGATTAACTATTGTGATGTTGATATGGATTACCTATTTGGTTATGAATCATCTGTTTAAATGATAATGTGATTATCAATTGTGATTTGTGAATTATCTATCTGAATGAATATATATAAGTTAAATTGTTTAAACCTTTAAACAACTTGGCCTTAAAAGATACGTTTTGGATTTTGATGAGACCGGGATCGGGTTTCCGTATACCGGTATTCCAGGTCTGGAGACCCGAATACCACATCGATCCAAATTAACGATAGATCGTGAATCTCAAGTGAAGATGAAGATTCAGAGTGCAAGGGTTATTGTCCTTAACTCTGTGGGTGATTCCAAAACGAGTGTAACGAGATAATGCCTTCGGTTTCTGTAACGACCCGAGTTTTTCATACACGGAAAACCGGACCATTTGTGCTAAAAGAAGAAGAGGTAGAAGAAGAAAAATAGAAAACAACATCAGAATCTAACCATCGCAGCGGAATAAAATATAATATATATCAACAGATCTTTACACAAATCAAAACTATATCTGTTTATACAATACATCATCAGAATACATCATCAGAGTACATCATCATCCATAACATACAACTGAATACACAGCGGAAAAATAATAGCAAGTACGGGAGTACGTATCGTCATCCAGCTCGTCTTCTGAGCTCCACAGCTATAATCTGAACCTGTTTATCTCGGTCTGACCCGAGCATCATATAAAACAATACCCGAGTCAGTCTGGAATACCAGCGTGAGAAAATCACACTCAATTAATTTTTAAAGTTTCAAAATCCTTTGGAACAAAGCATCTCGTAAGACCACGCCACAAATAAACATGTCGGGTTTTTACCTTACGATAGCTAAAACACTTTTTATCAAATTCCTCTGATATTATAACAGTGTCTATATACAAATACTTATTAAAATAGCTGAAATTGTTACATTATTAAATTCCAGCATACTAGCCACAAAAGTGGGTAATACAAACAAATACCGTACAAGGCACGTAGGAAGAATGGATTTCCAACAATGACTAGGCACTGGGGTACCACCTGTCACAGTACGTGGCCTAGATCACAGTACTGAGGAGTACGCCCGCTCCCCTGCAACACAAGGCCGGAACCATCCCTTACTGGATAATTTCAAATAAAATCACCCCACGGTTGGGATCAGCAACCGCACCACTAAGCCGAAATAAAAGGGACATCTAGACAGGGATGACCTTACTCTCAAGTGGGTGCTACCCACGAAGCCTTGCTGCATAACCCCTGATTTTCAGTCATTCCCGGTTGATGAGGTTCGAGGCTAAACGATACCTTTATAGAACATATCCCTTAGAATGCCCATCGTCCGCTAACGATGTTTCGCAAGCATTCGTCCATACAAGTCCGTCCCGGGTTCGAACGGAACCGAAGGCACTACTCCTACTACATCCATTTTGGAAATATCCTCAGGATTAGTAGCGACTAGCCCTTGCACTTCACTGCTCCATCTTCGACTTCGAACACGTTACCGAAACGTACAAACCGGATCGAAGTGGTTTTCGAGTCTCCAGACCTAGAATCCCGGTATACGGAAACTCGATCCCGGTCTCTTCGAAACGATCAGCGCATTGGCCAATATTGATAGTCGGTTATTTAACTATCAATTAACATCCACAAGCAACCATCATACCATAAATAATTTTCCACATTATTTATTTGCCCAAATATCTTTCCAAGATATATTTCTATTTTCAAACTCCTTTTGAAAACAATTTCAAACAGTTTCCGCTTACGGAATACATTTCCAAATATTTATTTCCACTGAATCACCAAGTACAAAATACTTTTAATTTTAAAATAATTTAAACACTTTATTTAAATATACTTTATAACATTGAAATTTTAAAATTACTTTAATACTTTATCAAAATATATATTTTAAGAATATTTAAAATAAAACCACTTTATAAATATAAGCTAACTTCCTCTTTAAAACATAATACCAAATCACTTTTATATAATTACTACAATAATAGATTTTTGAAAATACTTACTTTAGACTTTAACATTTAGAAATAATCAATCTTCTAAAATATGCTTTTTTTTTAAAACATATTAAACTTTTAACTTGTATTTAAAATTTCCTTGGAAAAACGTACTTGGCAATCCAGAGAAATACACTTCTCATTTCCATCTTTTAAAAATAAACCAACATTTATTTTTAAACCAATCCATATCCTTTTATAAATTCCCATCTTGAATTTATATTCTCAAATATCCACTGATATTTTATTTTACTTTATAAACCCAGTTTATATCTCCAAAATCTCATTTCTCTTTTAAAAACCCAAGTTTTTAAACACTTAAATCAATTTCCAATTGATTTCCATTTTACTTTACTTTGAAGTAAATTTCCCTATTTACTTCAATTATTTCAAATACATTAACTTTCATCTTTTATTTCCTTATTATGAGTTAAAGCCCTTTTTTAACTAAAATACCAATTTCGGATTTCCAAACTCCTTCAATTAATATTTTAATTAAATTAAATCTTTAAATTTCAATAAAATCAATTCTTTTATATTTTTAAATAATATCACTTTAGTTAAAGATTTATTTCTTCACTATTAAATTCAAAATTCTCTTTTCCCATATTTGTTCGAATTAAGAAATTTCTTTATTTCTTTTACAATTCCTTATTTAATTTATTCGAATTCACTAGAATTATTTAACTTAAATTTTACTCTTTTATTTCTTTCCAAAATTCAATTCAATTGCTTTTGATAACTCATTATACTGGGAAATTCAATCCAACCAGATTATCCAATATAAATCATCACAGGACATCAAAAATCATATCATAGAATATTTAAACAAAATTAAATATTTGAGGAATCCAGTTGGATCCCTCCAACCTGTTTCCCTGCATCCACAGACGTTAGCACAATACCAATTCCACTTCAAGGTGGAATATCGCGGTATATGGGTTTTATAAAATATCATCCGCTATTATGCGGCGCATAGGGTCTCATCCACTATATAATGTGGGAATATCAACAACTCCAATATATACATATGCCAATATATATATTGGTATATACTACTATATACCATATCATATCAATCCAATCAATTCAATCATCCATCAATATTTAAATTTAACCAATTAAATTTAAATTATAATTTAACTGAGTGAGATTAACTCACCTTTGATCTCTATTTGCAATCCACTTCAATATTATCTTGGTTTTCGATTTTTGACCTTGAATAACAATTCACAATTTATTATTATCCATACTTACTGAAAAATAAATTACCACTTATTTATTCAATTGTCCAAATTTCTTTTTCACTAAATATATTCTTAGTGACCAGACTAAATTGAATAGGTTAATAACAAATAAACTAATGATTTTATTTTAAACAAATAAAATTGATTTTAAACTAATTTCCTGTTAAAATCTTTTAGTAACTAAAATAATTAAATTAATTTTATAAATTAACTAATCATCCTAAACACATATTTAAAATTCCAACATCCTTTATTAGTTTAAAACATTATTCTATATACCTTACTGTAATGTTTATTTATTTTCCTCTACATCAATTTAAATATGATTTTATATGAAATGTCACATTTTAAAACTCTATATTTCCAAAATCTTACATATATACTTATTTATTTTATTATTACAAAAATCCTTTATGTACAAAAATTTCTTATGTCTGTCTGTCTAATTTTTTTTTAGATAGGTATATGTATCTCCTTATTTACTATATCTTTAAGAACTTAATTAAAACTGAAATAACAACAATACCTTCACAGCCGAGTTCAAAATTGAACGAAATCCTAGCTCGACGTCTCCAGCTCGCCGTCCCTCACTCCATCACCGGAGACAGCCCAATCTCCTCCTTGTTGTGGCATGAGGAACAACGCGACCTTCAACAACACGTGCAAACATCGACGAGTCGCCGCCCCTGCTGAGCAATCGCGATCTCCGTGCCGCCTCTTCCCAGATCGAGCTGCTCCGCCCTATCACGCGAACGCGTGCCTCGTCACTAAATCGTCGTCGAGCCCCTTGTCTGAATGAAAACGAACTCGCGTCCTCACTTCAATCAGAAGATTATAACTGTCGAACGAATTCGAATTCGTTTTCGTTGCTGCCATTCTCTTCTCTCTTTTTTTTTTTAAAAAAGGGGAAACTCGATTTTGATTTATAAAGGAACGAGATGATTTTGTGATCTTGGATGAAAGGAGGAATGCGAATTCCTTCGGCCATTATTTTTATTTGAAACGAAGAAAAGTTTCGTTTATTATTTACGAATGCTCGGCTAAAAATAAGGAGAGTTGCGTGATAATAGGCGTAATCCCAGGCGTGATTTAAGGATGCTGATATTGACCAATTTAAATTTAAATTTAAATTGGATTCATTTTAAAATTTCAACGCGTTTATACGTCGTACGCTCATACGGCAACTCCAAACACTACGAAATTTGAAATCCGGTAATAAGTCAATATTACGGACCCAATGGAACTGGTTTCGTCGAATTCCGAGACTGTGCCTCGGAAGGATATTTTTAAATTCAATTTTAAACGATATATTTCCAAAACCGGACAAAACACTTTTAATTTCAGTTTTAAAAGTTCTATTACCTTCAGTATTATTAATATGAATTTTACGAGCTTTCAAAATATTTTAAATTAGCTTAGAATACCAGATTTACTATTTTATCCAACTTCAAAAAAAAAATTTAATTTAATAATTAAATTACTCAATAAACAGCGATATTTGAAATTTTAGTTTATAATTAATCTCTGAATATTTAAAATTAATTAAATATTCCAATTTCAAATATACAAAAATTTCGGGTCGTCACATTCCTCCCCCCTTAAAAGAATTTCGTCCCCGAAATTACTAGTTAGGAAGAATGATTCAATCCCCGTTAATTATTTCCTTAACCCAAATAGTTTTAACAATACCCAAACAATCTTCTATTAATGATACTCTAATCATCTTTTAACTTCCCAAACTTATTCATAAGTTCAACCCATACCACCTACTTATCCATTCAAATTTAAATTTGAATTCAATTTTGAATTATCAAAATTTTCCAAAATTTTTTCTAACTCCCTAAATTTCCGAAAAATTTCGCCAGCATCTCCTTTGCGCGGCTAGCTCGGCACAACTACAAAATGGCTCTACGGCCTCCCAATCTCAAAAAGAAAACAAAAAGCCAAGTGGCTGGATCAAAACCCCAATCAAATTTCATATAGAAATTCAAATACATACCTTTTGTCGGGCCATTAAATTTATCTTCTAAAATCAAAAATCCCAATTTATCCATTGCTTTTATACACCTGTATATCCTACTAAGCAATAATATTCAATCACAATTCCAAAGTCATTTTATACTTTCTTTTACAAACTTTCAATATTTGCTTTACTTAAGCCCGTACGATGCACATATATCATCCGTACGCAAAATCACATTCGATCGCTAAATCGATCACACAATTTCACTTCCGAACTAGTATCGTCCACCCGACTTCCTAGTGCGGACTCAGATCTGGTTTCTTGATCAGAAACCGTTATTCTCCTTGCATAGCCACAAACTATGATAGAGAATATCCAGAATCAATCAACAATCCATATCCAGGCTCGCCGTCGAAAATCGAGTGAAAAATTCCAACTCGGATCTATATATCTATCTCGAAATTCTGTGTTCGACATCTGGACCAAATAGCTATGCGAATAAAATAATATACGTACATCTTACGTATAAATTCCAATTGATTATCAATTATATCAATTTCCTTTTTATTCACATTCATTTGATTGTTATTCACTTATCACACTTATCTCATTCACATCTTCAAATTTTAATCATCATTCAATTATTCACCTAGAATAACTTCCCTCAATACCAAATTACTTAAGAATCTCACCATATTCCTTAAGTTCAATATAAATATTTTACATACTGCTTATACTTATTTTCACTTCATTATTGAAGTTCGTATCCATTTCTATTTACTTAGCCCTTACAATTTCATTTAAACTCAAATTGGCTTCCATTTTGAATATGGATTAGTTTCACTTACTAATTAATTTAAATTTCAATTAACAGTTTATTCGCAAACTTCACTTCTTTAGTTCCTTCGATTTCACTTCACCTTACATTCACATTTAAAATAGATTTCAATTATTCTGTTTCAATTTCATTTGCTTACAAATTTTAAATCATTTGTTGTTAATGAAAATTTCTAAAAATTTCCAACTCCCAAAATTTACGGAAAATTTTGGCAGAGTCTCCCTTGTACGGAGGGACTTCTGCGATATCGCAGGATGCACAAAAATATATATACATCGGCCTCAGGCCGGAAATCAAAATATATATCAATATAAACAGTTCATATCTCCTATTAAATTCTTTTGCGTAGGCGTACCTCTATTTTTAGCATTTTAAAAGCAAGCGGCTTATCATTTAGCAATTAATGCAACCCAAAATCAGCTATACGGCTTCCCTGAACCTGTACTTACTCAATTTAAATAGGTAAGTGACAAAATATATGAAGTGTAACAACATTTCACTTATTTATAATAGTGAAACACATGAATTCTAAAGGAAATTCACACCAAACATTTATATTTAAGCAATCCGAACCCATTCACTTACATTCTATTCATTTTAATCCAAACGAACACATATCATTACAATTGATTCAAAAACCAATTTTATTGTTTATATTAACTCATAGATTTTATACAATCTCATTTGTCAACGACGACCATCTCCAATTGATTCCGTTCAATTTATTTTGCATTCCATAATCGTATTCAATTTGTTTAATTCATTTATTAATCTTGGAACATTCCATAATATTTACATCGAATATTCATTCCATAATTCATTTACAAACCTAACATTTGTCACATCAATTTGTATTCAGCTTGCATTTCATTTCATACAACTCGACACAACCATTTCACACTTTACTTAAGTTGTTTATTTTTCGCCAAGTTATTTCAACTTCCATTTAACAAATTCCAAGCTCCATTTCCATATTTCATTAACTAGTTAATTATCAATTTGTTTATTCAAATTTTATACCAAATATTTAATTTTTATCTCAAAAATCACTTTAACTATTTTACTGGAGTTCAATCTATTTTAAATAATTCAAGTTTTGGATTTCATTCATTTTTCCCAAAATATAAACAATTTTATTTGGCTTATCTATTTTACTTCCAAATTTTATAAGTCACAAACTTATTTACATTTTGCTTTTAACTTGGAATTTCACATTTTATTTAGCCAATATATTTTTATTATTCCATAAACAACTTTAAATAAGATTCCAGAGTTTAAACAATTCTCCAAAATTTCAAAACCACTTTTGAAATCAACTTCATCCAAAACCCTTGACAATTTCAATTTCCCTTTGGGATTTCAAAATCAAACTTAGTTCACAAACAATTCCAATTTAAAACAGTTTGGTAGCAATTTTTCTTTGGAGACTCGAAAATAAACATCGATGATGCTGCAGTCATCACCGAAATTATTTTCCAGCGACCAAAAGAGAATTAAATGCTTTTATCTCTTTAAAACATTTCAAATATTTTTAAATCCCCAAACCTCACCAGATTTCAATTCCACCCCAAAATATTTCTGAAATAGTACTACTTATTATTTCTCCAAAATCTTTGAAAACCATTTCCAATTCCCAGGAATTTAAACTTTTCCCGAAAATCCCAAATTGCAATTCCTTTAAATCTACATTCAAACATTCCCTGGAATTTATCTCATTTCAATTTCAAATGTTTCTATGGAATTCTATTTCAAAATTATAATCACCTTTGTATATGAAGTTTTATTTCAACTTATAAATTACATTTATAATTTATGTTCTCAAACTCCATTTGTTATATAAATTTATTCTTGAACTCTGGTTATAAGTTTCAATTTCTTATTCAATTTCCTCCTAATGATAATAATTTATTATCATCATCTAACAACCAAACATCCAAATATAACTATAATAATTTATAAAAATTATTTCTTTCATATACAAAAATAATTTGGGTAAAATTATTTCATCTACCCATTTTAAAACAATATTGTGTCGAATTGTTCTATTTAAGTGTTTAGAGATCCCTATCAATAACGTTAATTACTCGTATTGACCAGAATCCATAAACTACTCAATAAACCAACCAACACAATATAAAACCATTTTATATTCACTAACAAATACGCGCTCATATCTATTAATACTCTCAAACTCATTCTAGAGTACTATCGACTCTATTTAAGAGTAATTCCCACCAGAGCCAAGGTTGTCGCCAGCCTAAGCTCTGATACCACTGTAACGACCCGAGTTTTTCATACACGGAAAACCGGACCATTTGTGCTAAAAGAAGAAGAGGTAGAAGAAGAAAAATAGAAAACAACATCAGAATCTAACCATCGCAGCGGAATAAAATATAATATATATCAACAGATCTTTACACAAATCAAAACTATATCTGTTTATACAATACATCATCAGAATACATCATCAGAGTACATCATCATCCATAACATACAACTGAATACACAGCGGAAAAATAATAGCAAGTACGGGAGTACGTATCGTCATCCAGCTCGTCTTCTGAGCTCCACAGCTATAATCTGAACCTGTTTATCTCGGTCTGACCCGAGCATCATATAAAACAATACCCGAGTCAGTCTGGAATACCAGCGTGAGAAAATCACACTCAATTAATTTTTAAAGTTTCAAAATCCTTTGGAACAAAGCATCTCGTAAGACCACGCCACAAATAAACATGTCGGGTTTTTACCTTACGATAGCTAAAACACTTTTTATCAAATTCCTCTGATATTATAACAGTGTCTATATACAAATACTTATTAAAATAGCTGAAATTGTTACATTATTAAATTCCAGCATACTAGCCACAAAAGTGGGTAATACAAACAAATACCGTACAAGGCACGTAGGAAGAATGGATTTCCAACAATGACTAGGCACTGGGGTACCACCTGTCACAGTACGTGGCCTAGATCACAGTACTGAGGAGTACGCCCGCTCCCCTGCAACACAAGGCCGGAACCATCCCTTACTGGATAATTTCAAATAAAATCACCCCACGGTTGGGATCAGCAACCGCACCACTAAGCCGAAATAAAAGGGACATCTAGACAGGGATGACCTTACTCTCAAGTGGGTGCTACCCACGAAGCCTTGCTGCATAACCCCTGATTTTCAGTCATTCCCGGTTGATGAGGTTCGAGGCTAAACGATACCTTTATAGAACATATCCCTTAGAATGCCCATCGTCCGCTGACGATGTTTCGCAAGCATTCGTCCATACAAGTCCGTCCCGGGTTCGAACGGAACCGAAGGCACTACTCCTACTACATCCATTTTGGAAATATCCTCAGGATTAGTAGCGACTAGCCCTTGCACTTCACTGCTCCATCTTCGACTTCGAACACGTTACCGAAACGTACAAACCGGATCGAAGTGGTTTTCGAGTCTCCAGACCTAGAATCCCGGTATACGGAAACTCGATCCCGGTCTCTTCGAAACGATCAGCGCATTGGCCAATATTGATAGTCGGTTATTTAACTATCAATTAACATCCACAAGCAACCATCATACCATAAATAATTTTCCACATTATTTATTTGCCCAAATATCTTTCCAAGATATATTTCTATTTTCAAACTCCTTTTGAAAACAATTTCAAACAGTTTCCGCTTACGGAATACATTTCCAAATATTTATTTCCACTGAATCACCAAGTACAAAATACTTTTAATTTTAAAATAATTTAAACACTTTATTTAAATATACTTTATAACATTGAAATTTTAAAATTACTTTAATACTTTATCAAAATATATATTTTAAGAATATTTAAAATAAAACCACTTTATAAATATAAGCTAACTTCCTCTTTAAAACATAATACCAAATCACTTTTATATAATTACTACAATAATAGATTTTTGAAAATACTTACTTTAGACTTTAACATTTAGAAATAATCAATCTTCTAAAATATGCTTTTTTTTTAAAACATATTAAACTTTTAACTTGTATTTAAAATTTCCTTGGAAAAACGTACTTGGCAATCCAGAGAAATACACTTCTCATTTCCATCTTTTAAAAATAAACCAACATTTATTTTTAAACCAATCCATATCCTTTTATAAATTCCCATCTTGAATTTATATTCTCAAATATCCACTGATATTTTATTTTACTTTATAAACCCAGTTTATATCTCCAAAATCTCATTTCTCTTTTAAAAACCCAAGTTTTTAAACACTTAAATCAATTTCCAATTGATTTCCATTTTACTTTACTTTGAAGTAAATTTCCCTATTTACTTCAATTATTTCAAATACATTAACTTTCATCTTTTATTTCCTTATTATGAGTTAAAGCCCTTTTTTAACTAAAATACCAATTTCGGATTTCCAAACTCCTTCAATTAATATTTTAATTAAATTAAATCTTTAAATTTCAATAAAATCAATTCTTTTATATTTTTAAATAATATCACTTTAGTTAAAGATTTATTTCTTCACTATTAAATTCAAAATTCTCTTTTCCCATATTTGTTCGAATTAAGAAATTTCTTTATTTCTTTTACAATTCCTTATTTAATTTATTCGAATTCACTAGAATTATTTAACTTAAATTTTACTCTTTTATTTCTTTCCAAAATTCAATTCAATTGCTTTTGATAACTCATTATACTGGGAAATTCAATCCAACCAGATTATCCAATATAAATCATCACAGGACATCAAAAATCATATCACAGAATATTTAAACAAAATTAATTATTTGAGGAATCCAGTTGGATCCCTCCAACCTGTTTCCCTGCATCCACAGACGTTAGCACAATACCAATTCCACTTCAAGGTGGAATATCGCGGTATATGGGTTTTATAAAATATCATCCGCTATTATGCGGCGCATAGGGTCTCATCCACTATATAATGTGGGAATATCAACAACTCCAATATATACATATGCCAATATATATATATTGGTATATACTACTATATACCATATCATATCAATCCAATCAATTCAATCATCCATCAATATTTAAATTTAACCAATTAAATTTAAATTATAATTTAACTGAGTGAGATTAACTCACCTTTGATCTCTATTTGCAATCCACTTCAATATTATCTTGGTTTTCGATTTTTGACCTTGAATAACAATTCACAATTTATTATTATCCATACTTACTGAAAAATAAATTACCACTTATTTATTCAATTGTCCAAATTTCTTTTTCACTAAATATATTCTTAGTGACCAGACTAAATTGAATAGGTTAATAACAAATAAACTAATGATTTTATTTTAAACAAATAAAATTGATTTTAAACTAATTTCCTGTTAAAATCTTTTAGTAACTAAAATAATTAAATTAATTTTATAAATTAACTAATCATCCTAAACACATATTTAAAATTCCAACATCCTTTATTAGTTTAAAACATTATTCTATATACCTTACTGTAATGTTTATTTATTTTCCTCTACATCAATTTAAATATGATTTTATATGAAATGTCACATTTTAAAACTCTATATTTCCAAAATCTTACATATATACTTATTTATTTTATTATTACAAAAATCCTTTATGTACAAAAATTTCTTATGTCTGTCTGTCTAATTTTTTTTTAGATAGGTATATGTATCTCCTTATTTACTATATCTTTAAGAACTTAATTAAAACTGAAATAACAACAATACCTTCACAGCCGAGTTCAAAATTGAACGAAATCCTAGCTCGACGTCTCCAGCTCGCCGTCCCTCACTCCATCACCGGAGACAGCCCAATCTCCTCCTTGTTGTGGCATGAGGAACAACGCGACCTTCAACAACACGTGCAAACATCGACGAGTCGCCGCCCCTGCTGAGCAATCGCGATCTCCGTGCCGCCTCTTCCCAGATCGAGCTGCTCCGCCCTATCACGCGAACGCGTGCCTCGTCACTAAATCGTCGCCGAGCCCCTTGTCTGAATGAAAATGAACTCGCGTCCTCACTTCAATCAGAAGATTATAACTGTCGAACGAATTCGAATTCGTTTTCGTTGCTGCCATTCTCTTCTCTTTTTTTTTTTTAAAAAAGGGGAAACTCGATTTTGATTTATAAAGGAACGAGATGATTTTGTGATCTTGGATGAAAGGAGGAATGCGAATTCCTTCGGCCATTATTTTTATTTGAAACGAAGAAAAGTTTCGTTTATTATTTACGAATGCTCGGCTAAAAATAAGGAGAGTTGCGTGATAATAGGCGTAATCCCAGGCGTGATTTAAGGATGCTGATATTGACCAATTTAAATTTAAATTTAAATTGGATTCATTTTAAAATTTCAACGCGTTTATACGTCGTACGCTCATACGGCAACTCCAAACACTACGAAATTTGAAATCCGATAATAAGTCAATATTACGGACCCAATGGAACTGGTTTCGTCGAATTCCGAGACTGTGCCTCGGAAGGATATTTTTAAATTCAATTTTAAACGATATATTTCCAAAACCGGACAAAACACTTTTAATTTCAGTTTTAAAAGTTCTATTACCTTCAGTATTATTAATATGAATTTTACGAGCTTTCAAAATATTTTAAATTAGCTTAGAATACCAGATTTACTATTTTATCCAACTTCAAAAAAAAAATTTAATTTAATAATTAAATTACTCAATAAACAGCGATATTTGAAATTTTAGTTTATAATTAATCTCTGAATATTTAAAATTAATTAAATATTCCAATTTCAAATATACAAAAATTTCGGGTCGTCACATTTTCGTTCGAACCCGGAACGAACTTGTATGGATTGAATGCTTTCAACACATCGTCAGGCGGACGATGAGCATTCTAAGTGATATGTTCTGATTAAAGGTAATCGTAACCTCAAGCCTCATCAACCGGGAATGGCTAAAACAGGGGAGGTGCAGCAAGGCTTCGTGGGTAGCACCCACTGAGAGCAAGATAGATCCCTGTCTAGAGGTCCCTTTTCTTTTATTCGGCTTAGTGTGTGGTTGGTCGCGCCAACTACGGGATTGTCTTGTTCGGAATTATCCAGTAAGGGATGGTTCCGGCTTTCTGTTGCAGGGGAGCGGGCGTACTCCTCGGTACGGTGATCTAGGCCACGTACTGTGACGGGCGGTACCCCAGTAGCCCTGCCATTGTATGGAATCCAAACTCCAATAAGTGCCGTACGTATTAGTTGTGCCCAACTATGTTGGAATGTGAGATGTAAGCATTTCAGCTATTTCTGTATTTTACTTGAAAACCCTAGACCCTATTATAATACAATCAGATTTCCTATCAAACGTTTTAGTTAGTGTAAGGTAAAAACTTACCCATGTTTATTTGTGGGGAGTCTTACGTGATACTTTTGTTTTCAAAAGTTTTCAAAGTTAAGCAATCTAACCGTTTACTCACACCAGACCCATGTCTGACCCAAGTGTTTATTTTCTGTTTTATTAAACTCTTGGGTACTCAATATTGTATTGAGTAGTCGAGGGATTCAGGTTAGCTTTGACGAATTCTGGAGGAGATTTGGAGCAGGAGGCTTCACCGTGTAGATATATGATGATTCCGCTGTGTATATGTTGTGTCTGTATCTGTGATACTTGAGTTGTATGAATTAGACAGATGTTTATAACTGTCTAATATGTGTAGTATAAGTTGTGTAACTCTGATGTATATGATACTATGTAATATTTTATATGATATATTATATTTCATTCGTTCCGCTGTGAGTTTCTGATGTTATTGTTCTTTCTTCTTTTCTTTCTTTTCTTCTTCTATCCCTTTCTTTCTTAATTCACGATACGTCTTTCTGGGCATAGAAAGCCGGGTCGTGACATTATATTAATCTAAGTTATGATGATTTTATTATAAATATTGACTTGAATAATAGGTGTGAAGGTCTATACACTACTTTATGTATGCTCGAGTCTAGTTTCGTCTATTTATAGAAGTTTATTTTAGATGTCTAAAATTTGATACTAATTTGAAATTTTATATATAAATATAGTGAATTATATTTTTTGGTTGGGGTTTGATAGTGATTTTTTTAAAATAAAAATGTATATGAATATTTAGTTCGATTTATATCAACTGATTCTGATCGTCCATCTATTCCTATTATCAGCTTGACCGTTGAATTCGTGCCAATCTAGCTTTGGTGTGTAATTCGTGCTTGGATTCGTAACTCGTTCCATTTGTCAAATCTATCTAGCCTCGAAAGGTGAGCAATCACTCACGATTAACGTTCTTTTATTTATTAAATTTGATTTCAATTGAAACGACAATTGAAATATGCTGTTGTTAGTTATTTACACTGTTATATATGCTATTACCTGTATCTGTTCACCTATGACATCTGACACCATTATCTATTATTTATAAGATGATAATCCAGATTGCTTGATAATTGATTAACTGTTTGTTGTTTATATTGGATGTTAAATTGTAATGTATAAAGTGATAAATGTTATGTAATCGAATTTGACGTAGGATAATTAAAATTTGAATCGACACATATGTTGAATTTGATTAGTTGAATATGACCCCTTTTAATTGTTAAATTAACTGACATGTAGAATAGTGATAATTACACTTTGAACCATTGAACGTATATTTGATTAATTGTTGTAGTGTTAAAATTGAAATCGAATGACAATTGAAGTACCGTATAAATATTAGTGTAATAATCTTTAATCTACATGAAATGATAGTGTAGATTCTAGAGATAATTATATTAATTCGTACAAATAACAATGCGAATTAATACGACTATTTCGGGATTATTTGAATTGATTATTGGATTGATATTGATTGTTGTTATTGCTTGTTTATTTACTTTGGCACCATCCCAGTTATCACACTGCAAGTTTCCTTTGCTATGTTTTGAATTTGAATTGAATTGGAATCGGGTTGAAATGATAAATACCCAAATGAACTTGACCTAGGATAGAGAATTAAATAAAAACTCGATTGGTCAATAATTTGATTTAAAAATAAAATGATGATTTTATTTGAATAAATAATATGGTTTTGAAACGAAGTTGAAATTTGAATTTTAATGAAAGGAAAATGTTAATATTTAATAATCTTAAACAAAATATTAACAATGTAATTGATAAAAGAATGTTGTTTAATTTGAGAAATGATTGAATTAAGTTTGAAATTATAATTAAGTTTGAAATTATTAAACTTTGAAATGATTGAATAATTAAGTTTGAAATTATAATTAAGTTTGAAATTATTAACTTTGAAATTATTTAATAATTAAGTTTTGAATTATTTAATAATTAAATAAGATTGAATGATTTAATGATCAAATTGAATTGAATTCTTTAATAAGTGAAATTGAACTTTTGAATAAAGTGAATTTTACTTCGTAAATAATTGAAATTGAGTTTCTGTAATGACCCTAAAATAAAATAAAATAAAATGATATATATTTATATTAGAAAATTCTGAGATATATATATATATATAAGTATATATATTGCATTTAAAACAGAAAAGAATTTGGCAATAAATAAAATTGCATGGGAGATTCTGTTTGATAAAATGCAAGGAATTAAGGTAATTAAGAAAGGAATTGGAACTCAAAAATAAGTATAGCTTTATGTCCAAAGAATTATGTAAATATATACAAATGGGGTGTTTTCTGTTTTATATAAAGGTAGAATAAAAATTAAATTAATAAAAAGGTTTATAAGTCTTATAGTTGTGCTAAAAATAATTAGCATAATATATGTGAATTTTATTTAAATATAGAAGGAGTTACTGATCTGACAAAGAGGCAGAAATATACATATGTATACATACAAAATCAAATAAAAATTTCCATATCTTATTTATTTCAAGCAAATAATATGAGTGAATGATTTTAATAAGGTATGTTAGTATGCATGATTGAATGGAGGTAATAGATAGGTAGAAAATACAAAGGAGATTTTCAGATTCCTTAAACTTATAAAAAGAAATGAATAAAGGATCACATGCATATGGCATGAACAAAATAGAAACATGAAAATAGCATGCAGTGTTTAAAATGTTCAACTCCCGAAATAACCAATTAAAGTAACCTGATGTGTGCATTTCCCATTTAGGACCACACAGGAATGAGATATATGCATGAACAGCTAAGGGTATTAGGAGAATTACCCATTTTCTTAAACCCTAGAATGGATTTATAAATAACTGCACATAGCCAAAACCATCACTCTCTCGGGATCAAAAACAAAATAAAATAAACAAGGAAGAAACACTAGCTTGAGGCTTTGGGGGATTTGCTGTTCTAAGAAATTAAGGCAGTAAAAGGAAAAACATTATGTGAGTATTTTTCCTTTGTATGCAATGGCATTAAGTCCTATTGCAGGCAGCCTAGAATATTATGAGACATTTAAATCTCTGAATTAATTTTGTTATGGGTGATATGGATGTTTGTTTGTGCATTTTGTTTGTTTGTTTGGAGTATTAATCTGTAAGTGGGCTTTTGGTGTTAACATGATTGGAGCATTCTTGTTCTATCTTAGTATCATTAAACATGGATATAGATTAAACAGGGGAACATGGGGTTGAATTAGAAAAATATACAAGCAGTTATATCTTTCTGAAATATGAATGAAAGAAAAACTAAATTGGTCACTTGGGAGTTAGTCAATGATTTGCTTACTTCAGGTGGAAGCAAGTATATGCATGGTGCAACTGCACCCTGAGGCCTTTGTGTGTTGGAATAATTTAAACAACCTGGGAGTTTCCTTCACAATGCATACATAGTATTCATTTGACAAGGAGTTAAAGACCATAAAATAAATGGGGACAGGGGTTTAAAAATCTGGGTTATAAATATCCAGATATAGTGTTAATTTAATCAAGTTAAACTTGTTCATTGATTAGTTGCTGGGTGAAAATTTGGAGTATAAAACCTGGGTTTATTTATCTAGGTTTGGGGAGAATAAATCAAGAATTATACATATGTTTATCTTTACTGTTTGCTGTGTATTTGTTTGAATAGATGAATGTGTTTTTTTTGTATTACCTTGTATGAACCAAAACATGCTAAGTATAAACATCTGTTAAACTAGGAAGGCACTGCAAGATTATGTTTTAAAATTATGAATATGTATACAAATTGATAAATGCTCATACCAGTGAAAACTGACCCTTTTGGTTGCCCTTGCAATCATCTGGGTGTCTCAAAAATTCTTTGGGGCAGCTAAATGATTTGCTTGCAGGAAATTGAAGTTGGCTTGATGAGTAGAGAAGGCATTGGCTGCTAGAATAAATAAGAGAGACTTGTTTTTAAAATTTGCAGATGCATTGTAATGAAATTACTAGACACATTTTATTTTCTGTAATTGAAGTTACTTTTAGGAAACTTTTTAAGTATTTTGAGTTGAAGATATGTACTTAATCAAAACCTGTTATGAGTAATCATGGATGATGGTTGGTTAACTACAAATTTATTTTATGAATGTCTGATTTGGAGAAAATAAGGAATTAGACATGTCATATGCATATGATATGGATATATATATATTTGAACTCTGATTTTTATTGCTTATGTTTTGCCTTATGGAAATTAAAAAGCTAAGGGAATTGATTTTTTAATGAACACTCAAGATTTTAGTAGAATTATCAAGTGAGATGAATTTGTGCATGGCAGGTAAGTGATACTTGCATATGCACGAATTCTGGAAATTTGTAAGTAATTGAGTATTTAAGTTTAACCTCTGAGAAAACTTGTCAACAATTTTAGACGTCTAAGATCAAATTAGACGTCTGTCATAAAAATTTAGACGTCTGAGATCGAATTTATACGTCTGTCAACAAAAATTTAGATGTCTGAATTTAGTTCAAAATGTTTTCTACTCTCTGTTTAAAATTTAGACACTCTGAGTCGTCTGTCATAAAAATTTAGACGTCTGAGATCTAATTTAGACGTCTGTCAACAAAAATTTAGATGTCTGAATTTAGTTAAAAATGTTTTCTACTCTCTGTTTAAAATTTAGACACTCTGAGACATCTGTCATAAAAATTTAGACGTCTGAGATCGAATCTAGACGTCTGTCATAAAAATTTAGACGTCTGAACTGCTGATTTTGCCTAATTTGCCTATTTTCGAGTAAATTTCCAAGGTTTATCGATTTTTGTCAATCCAACTTATTGTTATTAATTATTATCAACTTTGATAACTATCATGAGATCATGTAAATACTATTTTAGAGTTAAATAGAATTTTCTATGCAAGATAAATATATATAAGTGTTAGAATTTGTCAAAGTGCACCTATGGCAGTAGAACAAGACTTAGAAAAGAAATAAGTGGCTATGTCAATAGCTTGTATGGTAGTTTGATTTCTATTTGATTTAAATTCCCTCTGATAAATATATATATATATAATAATAATAAAGAAACAATTGTATATCATCAAATATACAATTGACTTAGTTTGTTTGTACACTGATATGATTATATTGGTAAAACCAGGGTCTTGGGAAAAATATTTGGAAATTATATAAATATTCAAATATAAAAGAATTGGGGTTTAGTGGTGAATGCCTCTTGTATAAAAAAAAAACTAGGTGTTATAGAGTGAGGGTCACCACAGTTTGGTATCAGAGCCATGTTTTAAATAACATAGTAAATGTTGTTGTATGCATATGGATGTTTGAATGCATTGTTTGAATTGTTGGTGTTGAATGTTTTTGCTTTATGTCAAGAAATATATGTGTGTACATGTGACACATGCACAGTGTGCACAGAAATGAAAATGAACCAAGTAAAGACACCAAAAACTGATAGGGGTAAATAAACTAACATAACAATCATATTTATAGCATTATGGTAGGACCAAGGCATCACACAGGTGCAGGATCTTCACGTGAGCCACCTGTGATGAGCATGGAGGATTTTGTTAGAGCTTTAAGGGATGGAATGGCACCAAGGCAAGACAATCCTCATGAAGAACTCTCCAAACTGCTTAAGACATGTACCACTTTGGGAGGAAAGGATTTTGAAGGTACTAAAGGAGCTATAGGTGTTCAAACTTGGATAAGAACTATGGAGAGGGTCTTCACAGATATGCAAATCAATGACCAAAGGAAGAGACAGATAGCTTCAAGGAAATTGAAGGGGGTTGCACTGGATTGGTGGGAAGTTGTGACAGCAGGAAGACAAGAGGATACTATCACTTGGAATAATTTCAAAGACATGCTTGAGGCCAGATTTGTCCCAGCATCTGCCAAGGCTACACTGCTTGAAGACTTTATTAGATTAAGGCAAGGAAACATGAGTGTGAATGAATACACTCAGAAGTTTGAAGCATTATCCAAGTATGGACTGGTATTAATAGGGAATGCAGAAGCAAAGAATGCAAGGTACATTCAAGGCTTGAACCCTAGTTTGTTAAGGGCAGTGTTGCCATACAAGGACAAAACTTTTGATCAAGTAATTGATCTAACTCTCTCATTTGAGCAACATGACACTGCAAGAGAGAAATTCAGGAATATGAAGCTCAATAAGAAGAAGGGTGGCCAGAACAAAGTGCAACCTTATGACAAGAGAAATGTAAGTAAAGGAGTTAAGAAAGGGGAAGGAGCAATAACACCTGAAAGCAAGAAATTCACTCATTGTTTTAATTGTGGAAAAGCTGGACATTATAGTAACCAATGCCCTGACCCTAAAATACCTAGAGGAGGCTGTTATAATTGTGGAAAGATGGGTCATCTCAAGAAGGATTGCCCAGAAACCAATAGGGGAACAGCAAGGGTAGGAGCTTTGGCAGCAAATAACACTGGGAATGTTGGGCAACTTGAAGGTATAATTTTTATTCATACCCAACCCATATCAGTAATATATGACACTGGTGCCTCACAGTCACTAATATCTTTGGAAATTGTAAAGAAGTTAACACTTGCTTGTGTTTCTATTGATCAGCCCTTAATTGTACACAGTCCCATAGGGAGTCATTGCATGTTGGGGATGAAGTGCATGGGTCTGAAATTAATTATAGGGGGTTATGAATTTAATTCAGATCTATACACCTTAAATTATCTTGGTATTGGGATTATTTTGGGGGTAGATTGGTTAATGAGAAATAAAGAAATTTTAAATTTAGAAAACCTTACTATTTCTTTGGAAACTAATGAAGGCAAAAGAATTACCATCTTAAGTGAAATAGCAAACAATGCATGTTTTAATAAAATTTGGAGTATTAATGAAGTTCAAAAGGAATTAAAAGTAGAGGAAATCCCAGTAGTAAATGGATATATAGATGTGTTTGGAGAAGTAAAGGGAGTTCCTCAAAACAGACCAGTTGAATTTAAAATAAAATTAATGACAGGAACAAATCCAATCATTAAGAAGCCTTATAGAATGGGTCCAAAGGAGTTGGTAGAATTAAAACATCAACTAGAAGAATTAGAAGAGAAAGGATTCATAAGATCAAGTAGTTCCAGTTGGGGTTCCCCAGTGCTTTTTGTTAAGAAACATGATGGAACAATGAGGTTGTGTGTGGACTATAGGGATTTAAACAAGGTAACTATTAAAAATAAGTACCCACTGCCTAGAATAGATGATCTATTTGATCAATTGCATGGGGCTAGAGTATTTTCAAGGCTAGACTTAGCCTCTGGATTTCATCAGATGAAAGTTGTAGAGGAAAGCATTGAGTACATAGCCTTTAATACAAGGTATGGCCTTTATGAATTTCTAGTAATGCCATTTGGCTTGACCAATGCTCCCTCCTATTTTGTAGACTTGATGAATAGAATTTTTAGAGACTTTTTGGATAAGTTTGTCTTGGTATTTATAGATGACATATTAATTTATTCAAAGTCAGAAAATGATCATGTTATGCACCTACATTTAGTATTATCCAGACTTAGAGAACATGAATTAAAAGCCAAGTATTCAAAGTGTGCATTTTGGCAACAAGAAGTAAAATTCTTAGGACACATAGTGTCACAGCAGGGAGTAGGTGTAGATCCAAGCAAGGTCATTGCAGTTCAATCATGGAGTAGACCCAAAACAGTGACTGAGGTGAGGTCATTCTTAGGTTTGGCAGGGTATTATAGGAGGTTCATCAAGGATTTTTCAAGAATAGCCGCACCAATGACCAAACTAACCAAGAAGAACCAACCATATGTGTGGACTGAGTAGTGTGAACAAGCTTTTGAGAAATTGAAGCAAGCATTGGTGGAAGCTCCTCTCCTACAAATCCTAGAAGCAAATGAAGGAATGGTTGTATACACTGATGCTAGTGGATCTGGGTTAGGTGCAGTGCTTATGCAACATGGCAAGGTAGTGGCATATGCATCAAGACAGCTTAAACCTAATGAAACCAAATATGCAACTCATGATCTAGAATTAGCTGCAATAGTGTTTGCACTAAAACTATGGAGGCATTATTTGCTTGGGGCAAAATTTGAATTATTCACAGATCATCAAGCATTGAAATATTTATTTTCTCAAAAAGATTTAAATATGAGGCAAGCAAGGTGGTTGGAGTTTCTAGCTGCATATGATTTAGATATATTGTACACTCCTGGAAAAGCTAATAGAGTAGCAGATGCTTTGAGCAGAAATCATGTTAGATTAGCCAGTTTGATGATTGATGAGTTTAAAAATCTTGCAGTGCTTGGGGAGGTAGATATATACAGCAAGGATGCAGTGAATTTTAAAGAACATGGTGATATGGTGGAGTATGGTACACTGGGAATAATCACAGTGAAGTCTAATCTGGTGGAGAAAGTTGGTAGCATGCAAGATCAAGATCAAAGTCTAAAGGAGAAGAAAGAAATGTTATTAAATAACATTGAGTCAGAGAATTTTAAAATAGATTCCCAAGGTTATTTGAGGAAAAATGATAAGCTTTGTGTACCAAACATTGCAGAATTGAAGGAAGAAATCATGAATGAGCATCACAAGACCAGGTACACCATACACCCTGGTGGTACTAAAATGTATCATGATTTAAAAAGAGGCACTGGTGGGCAGGAATGAAGCAAGCAGTGGCAAGATATGTGGCAAAATGTTCCACATGTCAACAAATTAAAGCAGACCACCAAAAGCCCTCTGGCATGTTGCAACCTTTGGAGGTACCTCAGTGGAAGTGGGAAAGCATTTCCATGGATTTTGTGGATGGTTTGCCTAGAACTAAGAAAGGCAATGATAGTATATGGGTAATTGTTGATAGACTAACCAAATCAGCTCACTTTGTTCCTGTCAGGTCAGATAGAAATGCATCTAGACTTGCACAATTATTCATTAAAGAAGTGGTGAGGCTACATGGCATACCCAAGACTATTGTAAGTGATAGAGACACTTTGTTCACCTCAAGATTTTGGGAAAGTTTCCAAGAAGCAATGGGAACACAACTTTGTTTAAGCACTGCCTACCATCCTCAAAGTGATGGGCAAACAGAGATAGTGAATAAAATATTGGAAGATTTACTTAGAGCACGTGTGCTTGATTTTGGGGGTAATTGGGAGGATCATATCCACTTGGCAGAATTCACTTACAACAATAGCTATCAATCAACCATAGGAATGGCTCCCTTTGAAGCCTTGTATGGGAGACCTTGCATGTCTCCTGCCTGTTGGTTGGAAGCAGGAGAGGGTGTAATGTTGGGGCCAGACCATGTTAAAGAAACTTCCAACATGATTGAATTGATTAGGCATAGAATGAAGGCAGCACAATCAAGACAAAAGTCTTATGCAGATAGAAAAAGGAAGCCAATGGAGTTTGAAGTAGGAGAGCATGTTTTTCTGAAAGTATCACCAATGAAGAAAGTGTTCAGGTTTGGAAAATCTGGAAAACTATCACCAAGATTTGTAGGACCATATGAAATTATGCAGAGAATTGGTGCTATGGCCTACAGACTTAAGTTACCTGAGGAGTTGAGTGGTGTGCATCCTGTATTTCATGTTTCTCAATTGAGAAAATGGGTGCATGATGAAGGAGCAATTCTGGAGTCACCTACTCAAGTTCAAGTCCAGAAGAATTTGGTTTATACAAATGAACCAGTAGGGATAGTTGCCAAGGAAGAGAAAAGGTTGAGGAACAAGGTGATCAAACTGGTGAAAATCCAATGGAGCTTGGACACTAATGATTGTACATGGGAGGTTGAAGACAAAATGAGGGCTAAATACCCCAATTTGTTTACTGGTGGAGAGGTATGTTTAAGCAGCCTAAGATAATTTTTTCTAAATGTATTTATATATTGTTTGTTTCCATAAAATATGAGTATGGGGTTATGGAGTTAAAACAGGCTATGGATTAGTGCTTTTAATTGGAGAAAATAGGTGAAATTATGGGGATATAATTCCTTTAAGGGGGAGGGTATGTAATGACCCTAAAATAAAATAAAATAAAATGATATATATTTATATTAGAAAATTCTGAGATATATATATATATATATATAAGTATATATATTGCATTTAAAACAGAAAAGAATTTGGCAATAAATAAAATTGCATGGGAGCTTCTATTTGATAAAATGCAAGGAATTATGGTAATTAAGAAAGGAATTGGAACTCAAAAATAAGTATAGCTTTATGTCCAAAGAATTATGTAAATATATACAAATGGGGTGTTTTCTGTTTTATATAAAGGTAGAATAAAAATTAAATTAATAAAAAGGTTTATAAGTCTTATAGTTGTGCTAAAAATAATTAGCATAATATATGTGATTTTTATTTAAATATAGAAGGAGTTACTGATCTGACAAAGAGGCAGAAATATACATATGTATACATACAAAATAAAATAAAAATTTCCATATCTTATTTATTTCAAGCAAATAATATGAGTGAATGATTTTAATAAGGTATGTTAGTATGCATGATTGAATGGAGGTAATAGATAGGTAGAAAATACAAAGGAGATTTTCAGATTCCTTAAACTTATAAAAAGAAATGAATAAAGGATCACATGCATATGGCATGAACAAAATAGAAACATGAAAATAGCATGCAGTGTTTAAAATGTTCAACTCCCGAAATAACCAATTAAAGTAACCTGATGTGTGCATTTCCCATTTAGGACCACACAGGAATGAGATGTATGCATGAACAGCTAAGGGTATTAGGAGAATTACCCATTTTCTTAAACCCTAGAATGGATTTATAAATAACTGCACATAGCCAAAACCATCACTCTCTCGGGATCAAAAACAAAATAAAATAAACAAGGAAGAAACACTAGCTTGAGGCTTTGGGGGATTTGCTGTTCTAAGAAATTAAGGCAGTAAAAGGAACAACATTATGTGAGTATTTATCCTTTGTATGCAATGGCATTAAGTCCTATTGCAGGCAGCCTAGAATATTATGAGACATTTAAATCTCTGAATTAATTTTGTTATGGGTGATATGGATGTTTGTTTGTGCATTTTTTTGTTTGTTTGGAGTATTAATCTGTAAGTGGGCTTTTGGTGTTAACATGATTGGAGCATTCTTGTTCTATCTTAGTATCATTAAACATGGATATAGATTAAACAGGGGAACATGGGGTTGAATCAGAAAAATATACAAGCAGTTATATCTTTCTGAAATATGAATGAAAGAAAAACTAAATTGGTCACTTGGGAGTTAGTCAATGATTTGCTTACTTCAGGTGGAAGCAAGTATATGCATGGTGCAACTGCACCCGGAGGCCTTTGTGTGTTGGAATAATTTAAACAACCTGGGAGTTTCCTTCACACTGCATACATAGTATTCATTTGACAAGGAGTTAAAGACCATAAAATAAATGGGGACAGGGGTTTAAAAATCTGGGTTATAAATATCCAGATATGGTGTTAATTTAATCAAGTTAAACTTGTTCATTGATTAGTTGCTGGGTGAAAATTTGGAGTATAAAACCTGGGTTTATTTATCTAGGTTTGGGGAGAATAAATCAAGAATTATACATATGTTTATCTTTACTGTTTGCTGTGTATTTGTTTGAATAGATGAATGTGTTTTTTTTGTATTACCTTGTATGAACCAAAACATGCTAAGTATAAACATCTGTTAAACTAGGAAGGCACTGCAAGATTATGTTTTAAAATTATGAATATGTATACAAATTGATAAATGCTCATACCAGTGAAAACTGACCCTTTTGGTTGCCCTTGCAATCATCTGGGTGTCTCAAAAATTCTTTGGGGCAGCTAAATGATTTGCTTGCAGGAAATTGAAGTTGGCTTGATGAGTAGAGAAGGCATTGGCTGCTAGAATAAATAAGAGAGACTTGTTTTTAAAATTTGCAGATGCATTGTAATGAAATTACTAGACACATTTTATTTTCTGTAATTGAAGTTACTTTTAGGAAACTTTTTAAGTATTTTGAGTTGAAGATATGTACTTAATCAAAACCTGTTATGAGTGATCATGGATGATGGTTGGTTAACTACAAATTTATTTTATGAATGTCTGATTTGGAGAAAATAAGGAATTAGACATGTCATATGCATATGATATGGATATATATATATTTGAACTCTGATTTTTATTGCTTATGTTTTGCCTTATGGAAATTAAAAAGCTAAGGGAATTGATTTTTTAATGAACACTCAAGATTTTAGTAGAATATTCAAGTGAGATGAATTTGTGCATGGCAGGTAAGTGATACTTGCATATGCACGAATTCTGGAAATTTGTAAGTAATTGAGTATTTAAGTTTAACCTCTGAGAAAACTTGTCAACAATTTTAGACGTCTAAGATCAAATTAGACGTCTGTCATAAAAATTTAGACGTCTGAGATCGAATTTAGACGTCTGTCAACAAAAATTTAGATGTCTGAATTTAGTTCAAAATGTTTTCTACTCTCTGTTTAAAATTTATACACTCTGAGTCGTCTGTCATAAAAATTTAGACGTCTGAGATCTAATTTAGACGTCTGTCAACAAAAATTTAGATGTCTGAATTTAGTTAAAAATGTTTTCTACTCTCTATTTAAAATTTAGACACTCTGAGACGTCTGTCATAAAAATTTATACGTCTGAGATCGAATCTAGACGTCTGTCATAAAAATTTAGATGTCTGAACTGCTAATTTTGCCTAATTTGCCTATTTTCGAGTAAATTTCCAAGGTTTATCGATTTTTGTCAATCCAACTTATTGTTATTAATTATTATCAACTTTGATAACTATCATGAGATCAAGTAAATACTATTTTAGAGTTAAATAGAATTTTCTAGGCAAGATAAATATATATAAGTGTTAGAATTTGTCAAAGTGCACCTATGGCAGTAGAACAAGACTTAGAAAAGAAATAAGTGGCTATGTCAATAGCTTGTATGGTAGTTTGATTTCTATTTGATTTAAATTCCATCTGATAAAAAAATATATAATAATAATAAAGAAACAATTGTATATCATCAAATATACAATTGACTTAGTTTGTTTGTACACTGATATGATTATATTGGTAAAACCAGGGTCTTGGGAAAAATATTTGGAAATTATATAAATATTCAAATATAAAAGAATTGGGGTTTAGTGGTGAATGCCTCTTGTATAAAAAAAAAACTAGGTGTTATAGAGTGAGGGTCACCACAGTTTCTTTATTAATTAAGTTTTGGAAAATTATTTAAGTAAGTAAATAAGTGAAATTGCATTTCGTTAACAAGAAATAAAATGTGATTTATTGAAATTAATGTAAGACTTGAAATTTAAAGAATTTCATTTGATGAATTTAATTTAATTCAATTTCTAAGTTTTGAAATAAGGAAGTTGAATTTAAGTATTGGATTTAATGAATTGGAAATTTGATAGAAATTGTTTTGAATGACAAATTTACTTAACGAATATTAAATGAAGTTGATAAATGAATTTAAACTGATTTGAATGTTAAATTAAATTAATTTAAATGATTTCAGAATGAAACTTATATACGAACTTGAATCAATATATGAATTGTTTTAATTAAAAATCGGAATTGAATTAACAAAGTTTTGAAATGAATTTGGAAGTTTTGAAACAGAAATTATGGAAATTGATTTAGAAAGGGAAATGAAATGTTGGTTTACAAATTCTAATCGAAATTGTAATTGATTTGGTTTTGAAATATATAAATGACCAATCGGTGTAATAATTACGAAAGTTATTAAAGAGACCGGAATCGGTTATGGGCATACTCTCTGTCTAAACCGAAACCACTTTATTAACTATACGCGAAGTGTGATCCAGAATGAAGTGGTTGGAATGATGTATGTTGATGACTGAAGAAAGAGAACGATAATGGATAGCCTTGACACTTGTGTCAAATTGGAAATGACTAAAACAGGAGCCGTGCCGGGCCAATGGAGGTCAGCTACCTCAAGTGAACACACTTCTTCGAACTACTCATTACTTGTTGTCGATAGGTGCACCCTTGATTTTGGGAGTGTTGTTTCACGGTGTTGAGATCGCTGCGGCGATGCGTTCTCACCAGTCCGGATCAGGCAAACGGTAGTGTCACTACCTTGGGTATTGCCTCATGTGCCTTGTCATACTTGTATCCCTATACGCGACCACTACGAATTTGTTTTGTGTTATACCTATGGAGTACTCCCTGATATCCCACTAGTTTACGGTGGAGTTTACAGTACTGTATAGACTATAACGCTTATATAAAATGTGTTAAGGGGGATAATGGTAACGCCTTAACACTATTTTGATACCTTATATTACTGATAGGCATTATCTACTTATCGTACACTACTACATAGTAGATAGTTTAACGGATCCTTAAAGGATGGTTATTCCAACATCCTTTGAGTTACTTGTATTTCAATTGCTATTTCACTTGAGTTGGATTTATTAATATAAGAATGTTAATCCTGACTCGAGTGTCTTGTGTTTTTGCTTTACGCTCGGGTCAGACTGAGTGTACCAGTATTCGAGACTCACCTTTGAAGTTGGAGCTTTGCTTGAAGATCCAGCCATCTATTCTGCTTTTAGTATTCGATGATTCTAGTGATGTATTCTGATTTGTATCTGATGTATCGTATTACTCTTCTGTTGTAAACTCTGATGTATCTTATATATTCATATAGTAGCTTCATGAACTACTATCTCTTTTATTTTCGCTGCATTTATTACTCTGTGTCTGTGATCTGTGATTATATTTATTTACTGTATATGTTCATTTTTGCCAAATTTAAATTAACAACGCGGTATTTTGAGCAATTCAATTCCGGCATGAGTGTCTACCTATACACTTATAATGGATGCGAATGGTCCAAAATATCGGGTCGTTACACCCTCCCTCGGCCATCAACTAGTGCCTTGGCCACCACCGCAAGCCCAGACTCTCCGGCTCTCCTCCGCGCGAGCAACTCCCTGGAACCCAACAAACCTTCACCTAGAATGGCCACGCAACCCAATCTCGGCCTGGCACCGACCCGCACGCGCCTAGGCTCCACCCGCGTCTCCTCCGCCCTGATAGCGACCATCACCCTTCCACGGTTCCACTCTCCTCTCCCATTCGCCGCCCTGACTTCGTCACCCACCCTGACTTCGGTTATCCTCTGCTATTTCTAAAGGTATATATATAACGATTTATCAAGTTATTTATATATGGGTTAATGTTTGTTTGTATATAACTCGGAAAAATATAATACGTATAACTAAGCTTTTATATATATTTAACAAAGTAAATTTACTAGAATTTGGTTTAGAGATATGTGTATTTATTTTATAATAGTATTATATATATATATATACACTCTGTTCTCGTAAGTATATATGCTAGATTATACAAATTTGTTTTCATGTTAGTTAGTTCAGTCACAACCTGCAAATATACATATATATAGGTTATATAATCATATTGAGTTATATAGATGTTGACAGTATTGGTCTAAAATAGTTACTTTTTATGTATAGAATTTGATTTTTTAAAACGTGTATGAGTTTCATGTTATATACGTATGTTCATATTTTGTATAGATTTCAATATACAAGTAATATATGTACGAGCACCTTTGTTTCCAGAAATTGTATGCAGATATTAAATTTAATACATTTTGACATCTGGAATTAAAGATATATGTTCGTTAGATAAACAATGTTGTGAAGGACTATAGCATATATAAAGCTTGGTAGGTTATATCTATAAAGTATATAAAGTTGGTTACTGTATAATATGTTTGTACGTTATATAGGTTTGTAATAGTAAGTTGAACATAAATTCATTTAATAGTTGTTATATGTAATCGCAGTATGAATGATTACAATGTTTATATATTTTTCTAAATTAGCTGTATATATATAATTGGATTTTTGAAAAATATGCATATTCTTTTTCGTGTAAAAATCTAGCATGGTAATTAAAACGAAAGTTATATATGGGAAAATGTATATGAGCTATCTATTTTCTCTATGGTTATATATTTGAATACGTTATATATGCAAGTTATAAGTTATATATGAATCTGTATAGTTCTTTAATAGTTATGAAATATGTATGCCAATTTGTATATATTAGTAATAAATATGTATTATATATTGTTGATTTCAAGCATATATATATAAGTATTATTTCAAATTCTATTATGTCTGATTTTAATATGTGCGTTTTAATTTAAAACAATGATTTTTGAAATACATATATATATTAAATTTTAAAAGATGTTTGAATTAGAATATGGTTTTTATATATAGTTATATACAAGTTCACTTATATAGCGGATCTTTATCAATCTAGTTCTGATTTGAATTCGTCAATTCCTATTTATCAGCCTTGTCCATCGAACTCGTGTCCATCATGCTTTGCTTTGAAATTCATGCCTGGATTCATAACTCAGCTCGTTCTCGTTCTTCTCTAACCTCGAAAGGTGAGCAATCACTCACGATTAACGTTCTTTTATTTATTAAATTTGATTTCAATTGAAATAACAATTGAAATATGCTGTTGTAGTTATTTAAATTGTTATATATGCTTTTATCTGTAACTGTTCACCTGTGGGATATGACACCATATCCTGCTAATTATATTATATTGTTATTGATGATATATCTATGCCTGTTATATTATTTCTATATCTGTTATCACTCTGCAAGTTCCCTGTTAGTATAGAAATCACTATGGGTTGAAATGATACATACCCGAACGGACTTTAGAATAGGAGAAAATCGTTATGGGTTGAAATGATAAACCCAAACGATTTTCATTTGAATTGGAATTGAGATTACGGGTCAAAATGATATCTACCCGTATATATTTAAATTTCGGATTGAAATGATAAATATCCGTATCACTTAACCATATGATCAATAGATATACATACACCGTTGGTCCATATATATAAATATTTTGAAAATGAATTCTATGGTTTTGGAAAGAAATATATGGTTTTAATAAATGTTGAGCCTTAAATTATTATATATAAATGGGAATGATTGATTAAATACATATAATATGGTTGAGTACTTAAATTTATGTTTCAAAATAGATTTCGGTAATAATTTGAATAAGTTAAGGTTGGGAAGATAATTTGAATTTAGTAAAGAATTTTATTAAACCGATTTAAAACTTATTGAAATTGGGATTTAAGATATGATTTATAACTTGAGTTTGATTTAAATAATTTAATGAATATTTCTTGTTTAAATAAATTTAAGGAAATATTTAGTAAAAATGAAATTTAAGGCTAGTTAAATGATATTGAATTTATTAAGTGAATATTCCCTGATTAAATAATAATAAAGTTAAATCAAGAGCTATATGAAACTGTTAAATTTAACTTTGAAAATGTTGAATATTAAAGCTTTGAAATATATTGAAAATTTAAATGGTATATTTAGAACTGAATTGAATTGATGAATTGAGCTTTGAATAAATTTGAATTTGGAATTTGAAGTTGATGTGAAGCAATTTGTGAGACTTGAGAAAATTATAAATACTTTACTTTATAAATTATTTAATATATATATATACTATTTTGGAGAATAGATATATTTGAAATGAAATGATATTTGGGTTTTGAAGTATAAATTAAATTGAAATGACCACGGTGTTATAGTGTATATTTCTACATTGTAGATAGTTCCACAGATCCTTAGAGGATGGTTATCCCAAACATCCTTTAAGTTACTTGTATTTCAGTTGATATTTCACTTGAGTTGGATTTATTTATATAAGAATGTTAATCCTGACTCAAGTGTTTTGTGTTTTGCTTTACGCTCGGGTCAGACCGAGTGATACAGCATTTGAGACTCACCCTTGGAGTTTGGAGCTTCCTTTGGAGATCCAACTATCGCCTCAGCTTTCAGCTCTTCTAGTTGATTTTTTCAGAGAAGTCATCTGTTGTACTGGAGACTTCACTGCATTTGAGATATTCTGTTGTATTTTATTTATAACTCTGATGTTCATATAGTAGCTTCATGAACTACTATTATATCTATTCCACTGCGTATTATTGTATAACTTTGTGTCTGTGATTCTGTGATTGATTTATTTACTGCATGTGCTGAGCTTTGCCAAATTTTAAATTAACAATCTGATATTTTGAATTATTCAAGTCAAACATGTGTGGATTATTGTCGATTTGAATGATCCAAAATAGCGAGTTGTTACAGACACCATCAATTCAACTGGTGTCACCCTATCCTCTCCTGAGCTCTTCTTCCTAGGGTCCAAAGCCTTATCGAATCGGCTATGGTTCCCAAGCCAGGGGCGGTTCTGTAGTTACTATTCAGAGGGTACATAGATGTGGAGTGTTTTACCCACATCCTTTCTTTTCTCCCTTCTTTTAGATTCACGTAATTTTATAATATAACACTCTCTAGCCACGCTTTTGTCTCCTATTACAATCTCGACTCCGTGCTCGATAGGGAATTTCATCGTGAGGCACCATTGAGCCAGTGCTATCTTGAAGTCGGCTAACGTAGGCCTTCCCAGAAATGTATTATATGCTGACATCTCGTCTACAATCACAAAAGTCTGAATGAGGGTGACTCGTCGTTCCCCCTCTCCGAGCTCTACAGGTAGGTTAACGGTTCCCACTGGCTATTAGGTTCTCCGGTAAATCCCTGGATCTTCATTTGGCACGCAGATACACTTTTCATACCTATCTTCATCTGATCGAAAGTATACTTGAATAGTATATTAACCGAGCTTCCACTGTCAAGCAATACTCGTCGGACAACTGCGGGTTCGATTCCCACTGTTATCACCATTGGATCAAGAGTTGGTGCCTCAATTACTTCGGTATCAAGATCGCGAAATATTATATCATTGCTCAGCACCTTTTGCTACTTAACTGGAATTTCACCATCTATTGTCAAACACGACCCCTTTGGGACATGTTTTAGAGAGCTTGCGTATCTCTCCATCTCCCCCCAACTTCTTTGTGCAGGATGCGGTCCCTTGGATATTGTATCGATAATGAGCCTTTGGTATGTTCGTTTCGACCCTTGGTCACTAGTTCCAGCCCGATTTCCTTGCTCCTTAGGTGGTTGAGGGACTACAACCTGGCTGGGTTTTTGCGGTCCTATTACATATTGCTAAAGCTTGTTGTCGCGGATCAACCCTTCAATGAGGTCCTTGAGGTGGCGGCATTCATTTCTGTTATGCCCATGTGTCTCATGGAAACTGCAGAATTTCCCTGAGCGCTTCTGCTGTTCCATTACCTCCTTTTTGAGGGGTTTCCTATACTCTTCAGTTTCTTGCGTTGCGAGATAAATATTTTCTAGGGTGTCATTCAAGGGAGTATAATCTCCCGGTCCAAACTCTCTAAACCTTTTTTATGGCCACCACCATTTTTCTTGTCAGAGTTATGATTTCCTCTCTTCTGGTTTCCTTTCTTCCATGTGGCCCCTTGGTTATTCCCGGGGTTGCGATTATTCTGATTAGAAGCCATGCCATTTTGTTCCATGTTCATTTGTTGTGTTCCAGCGGCCTTTCTTTCCAGCTCCTGCGCCTCTTCCAACCTCAGGTATTGGCTTGCTTTGCGGTTGAAACCTTTCCTATTGGTGGGCTACTTCATCTTGATCTATTTCCCGAACTCCGTCTCTGGATGAATAGTGCAAACTAGGGCCATAAAAACCATGTCTTCATTAGGATTACTCACCTCTGTTACCGCCATGTTGAATCTGTTCATAAATGATCTCAATGACTCGTTGCGCCCTTGAACTAGTCCTGATAGAGACATGACATCTTTCGATTGGGCGGTATGAAGTCTGAACTGTTCATGGAATTTTGTTGCAAGTTGATCAAAAGTAGCGATAGATCTTGGGGGAAGTCTGGTAAACCACATGGATGCAACAACTTCTAGGAAGATGGGAAAACATCGGCAGCATACGGCCTCCGGAGCGTTGGCTCCGTCCATGTACCAACTATATTTGTACAAATGGGGTTTCAGATCCTTGGTCCTGTCATAAGAGGGGATGGTTGGCATGGTAAACTTGTCTAGGTATCTTTCATTTAGGATCTCGTCGGTAAAAGGGGTCCGACTTGGGGCATATCCCAATTTGTCGTCTTTCTGACTCTTACTCTCGTCCATCAGCCGCTTGACCATGCCTGCTATGTATGCCTCTGATGTCCGATGGTTCTGGGGGCGACAGTCAGTCACTACGCCAACTGTTTAGTTCAGCAAACGATCTTGGCATGTGGGTTGATGCCTAGGCTCTCCTGTCTTCAGAAGAGCCATTACCACGGGACCCCGTTAGCTTGCATTTGGCCTAACTGGGGCAGTCTGGATGTTTTTAATGTTATCAAATGCATTGGTATCTTCCTCTACCTAATTACCCTGCTCTCTGCCCTCCGAATCAGAGAGGTTCACAGCCACATCCTCCAGTGGTTTTTATGTAACAACTCACATTTTTTCGATAATTAAATCTTTGAATTTAATAAGATTTTTTTAATTTAATATTAGAATAAATTAAAATTTGAGATTTATTAATGAGAAAAATAAGTAGGATGAGATGTAATAGTGTTAATTTAAGGCAATTGATAATTATTTTAATGAAATTTCAATTAATTGAAATGATTGTAAACATAAAATTTGGTTATAAATTGTAAATAAGGGAATAAACCAAATGTTGTATTAATTGGTGAAATAATATGTAATAAATTGTGATTGGATAAAATCAGTGTTGTGTAAGTAGTTATAACATTTGTTTATAGATAATAAACTTATGAATGTGATTAAATTAAGTAAAAGGTGACAATTGTTATACGTCACCTATTTATTTAATCTGTTGAATTAAATTTGAAATCAATTGCAATTAAATGTAATTAAATTTTACATTAATATGAATTAAGATGATAATTGTAGAATATTAATGTAATATGATATAAACTATTGTTAACTATGTCCATAAAGAAAATGATTGATTGAATAATAAGATTTAAATCAAAATAAATAAATTTATGGGAGTTTAAATTATAATTAATGAATTTATTGCAATTAAAACCGAACACTGTAATTAGTGAAATATTTAACATTGAATTGATAAGGAAACTTGTTTTAAAAAGACTATAAGTTACTACGTAATCAAAAATGATAAAATTTGTTAATTATAAATTTTGAATAGAAAAGTGATTTAATTAATTTAATAATAATTTATTTAATTAACGTGTGTTTGCACAAAAAATGGACAAACACCTCAAAGTTGTATAATTTAGTAGATCTTATGTTGTTTTTAGTGATTTTGGAGATTTATGCAAATGTATGAAAAGCAGGGGCTAAATTGTAAATAGACACGCAGATTTATAGTGGTTCAGCCAGAATATGCCTACGTCCACTTTATATGTTATTTCTCTTCTCTTCTGTTGATTACAAGTACAAAGCTTTGAAACAAGTAAAAGAAAGTTGTTTGAAAGTTCTATCCGTGCTTGAGCTCTCAAACTTGTCCCCCATTGTTGTACCCCTGCCTCTCTATTTATAGAGTGAGGTTGGGGGCAGGGGTCTTGGATATATTCAGCTGCTGGTGGGCCTGGGCTGAAGTGATCTGGCCTGGTAGTCTGGTTCGGCATCCTCTTGGTTCGGTCATGAGGTGGAGGAGATTTGGTCCGGTTGTACTCCATTCGGTGGTAGCTTGGATCGGTAGAGGGGATTTGGTCCGGTTGAGCTCCATTCGGTGGTAGCTTGGATCGGTAGAGGGGATTTGGTCCGGTTGAGCTCCATTCGGTGGTAGCTTGGATCGGTAGAGGGGATTTGGTCCGGTGTTTGAAAACTTGGCCAACATTTGCCCCCCAAAGTAGGGTATATGTTTACCATATATCGTGCTTTGTTTTTTGTCCATTCATTCTCGACGTTTTCATGTTGCCGATCCAAGTGGTCCGGTACACTGCCTTCGCCTATAAAATAGGGGGCTAGGGTTTCTATCTTCCCACCTACCGAACCATTCCCACGAACATCAGCGTTAGCCGAACCAAACAATTAACCGAATCAGTCAGCGTTAGCCGAACCAAACCTTTAACCGAATCAGGTGAGATCTTCAGCCGGACCAAGTCTAGTCTTTTTTTTTTTTTTGCCGAATGAACTTACGTGTGTATGCCGAATGAACATGCGTGTGTACGTTTGCATGCCGAATGAACGTACTCCTTTGATACCGAATGACACATGAACGTTTTAATACTGAATGAGATTATTGAAGTGCTGCATCTGTTTGCCGAATGAATTGTTGTATCGAGTGAACATGTGTTTCATACTTTGAATTTTTTAAGCGAAATTCCAGATTACGCTGCTTGTATATTCTAACGATATATTTTTTCCATGTTTGCAGATAAATGTCTCGAAAAGTTGAAACTCGATCAGATAAGAAGAGATCCGGGGGCGAAGGAGAGTCCTCGGCCGTGCCCCCAGCTCAATCAGGATCGGAGCGTCATGGGCCCGCCCCGAGGTCATTAGTGGATGGGTATGGTCCCCAGGAGTTGCTGGATTCCCCGCCTGACTGCTTTCCTAGCTCTCTCAAAGAGGAGCAACTCGATGTTATATCCCGTTCCTTTGGGATCGATAGAGCCCTCATGCTGCTGCCGGGCCCAGGAGTCATGCCATACAGTCCTCCCGAAGGATACTTTGCTTATAGTAGGTACCGTTGCATGTGTGGTGCTTCCCGCCTCTCAATGCTTGGGTAGTCAGCTTCCTCACGTACCTGAAGGTGGCCCCATTCCAGCTTCAGCCCAACTCTTACGCCATACTGGTGAGCCTTTTCGTTATTTTTCGGAGGAAGTATGGTCGCGCCCCCTCCAACCGGGAGATCCGGTACTTGTATAATTTAAGGGGCTATAAGAAGGGGTCCCCATATGTTAGCTTGGAGTCTGCTGTGACCTTCAAGCCGGTCTTGGACCTGTACTCTAAATTCAGCATGTTCAAGAAAGAGTGGTTCTTTGTTAGGGACGACTCCGTCTCCATCCGGCGCTTTACCTCTGGATGTAAGTTGATGCTTTTACTTATAATTCTTATTCCGATTGCGATGCTTCTTCTCATACTTTCTCATTTTTGCTAGCGACAGGTGGCTTTCCGGTTGTGGAGACTGACCGCCTGGTTCAGACGGCGGCGGAGATAGAAGCCATTCTTGGTAAATACAGATCATCTGCCTACTTGATTAGAAATGCGATTCTTCTGGAATATAACTTGATCCTTCCGCAGCAGTCTGTAGTTAAGTTGAGGGAAACGGCGGAAGAGAGGGCGGCTGCTCAGGCTAAGGGAGGCGTTGCGGCAGAGGGTGGAAAGAGAAAACCATTCACGAAACCTCCAGCCGTCGGAGGTAAGAAACTTAAGCGGTCGGACGGTCCTTCTCCCAACAATTGTCCACTTACTCAGGGGGAGATAGATGCGGAGGAAGAAAGAGGTGAGGCGGAGGGCGGAAGTGACGTTGAGCGTCTTGGTGATGATGGTGGCGATGGACAGGGTGGTGATGGTTCCAGGGCTCTATCTTCTGGGCAAGTAGGCGAAATGCAAGAGTGGACGGATGATGCTCTCCGCCAAGCTTTTGAGGGGTTGGATGATGATCCGGCTTTGGTAGAGAAGACCGGGAAGGCGGACAAAGCCGGGACTGGTGCAAGTGAGTCTTCTCCGGCTATTCCGGCCAAGGTGGATGAGGTTCGGAGAGCGGATCTCGAGCAGGTGGAGGAATTGTCCGAGAAACTTGAGGCTGCAGAGCTTGCCCAAGCTAAGTTGAGGGAAGAGATGGAGGTGATGCGGAGGTCCCTTCAGGCTGATTGTTCGAGATACAGACTGGAGAGAGATGCTGCCGTCGAAAGGTTGTCGGCCTCCGATGCCCGGATGAGGGAGTTTGAGGAGAACGAGGGAATGATGGATGACATGCTCCAGGACATGTATTTCCGGACTTGGAAGCAGGGCAATCTCTCTTGGATGGATGATTATCCCAGGGTCATGGCCAAGACCTATCTTCGGGCTTTGGAGGAGGCTAAGGCTAATGCAGATAAAGAGGATGGAACGGTCTTCAGTATGGATGTGGTCACTGCCTAGTTCACCAAGGAGGAGAAAGTGGCGGTAAAGGAGGGTATGCGGCTGCTTGCTGCTGAAGAGGCAGGTGTGCAGGTTGAGGATGACGACCAGGACGGTCAAGAAGCGGGTACTGGTAAGTCTTCCTTTCTAGTCTTTCCGTTAACTTGGTTACTCATCACTAATGAATCCTTCTTATGACCGGACAGGCGGGCAAAAGAGCAAGGACAAGACTTCGACGCAACCGGCTCCCTGACTGGACCTGGAAAATTCTTTTTGTAGGCTTGGCATTGTTGTATCTGTTAGTCTTAAGACAGTAGAGTAACTTCTAAGTTGTAATTCTTGCTACTTGTAATAACATTATTCTTGACGTGTAATTTTTTAGCTTAAGCTGATTTTGTCGTTTCTTGAATATTTGTTGCTATTTCGACATATCGTACGAGAAATGCAGCTATGTATATTCTTGTTATTAAATTGTGTTTGATGTCAGATTCTGGTTTTAAATCATAATCTCATGACTTGCAATGTTAGCGTGTGGCGTGAAAAAATTAAATTATAGTCATGCATTTGTACATAAAGGAAGAAAATACCGCCTTCCATGTTCTGTTTGTAAATGGCAGTTTCGAATATCTTGTATGACCAAGCATGGAAAGCAGTTGAATGCCCTGCCATCTGATTGTGAATCTCTGCATCCATTGGCGGGTATCTCTTACCCTGCATCCTGTACTTAATGGTTTGTTATAGAGGATAGGAGGAAAGTTTTTCAAGTAAAATTGAAATATGTGAAATAGTAAAACTTCCAGTCACGGAAGGCCTTCGATGTGCTTAAGTTCGTGGCAAACGGGTTTTGTAGTCACTTTCCCTAGCTGTGGGTCTTGGAGACATTTGTCACCCATCTTACGCCTCCGCGGGGAGTTAATTCTTTTTTACCACAGCCGCACTTAAGACACACCGGAGCCGAGATCGCGCACAGTAACTACCCGGGCCATTATGGCCCGTACTCATGGGTATTATTCGACTTACTGTGGCCGGTTAGCGTGGGTGCCGATCGTCAACTGTGAACTGCCCCTGGCTGGCCACACCTTATGTTGGGGCTTATAATCGGTTCACAGTTGCCGGCGAGCCTAACGCCGTAATGAGCTGCCTCGGCTATAGTCGGCCTTCTCGGTGGCTTATAATCGGCTCATTACAGTTGGCTTTAAGGGCCGTCGCGAGCAATGAGT
Organism: Allium fistulosum; assembly: GCA_030737815.1. Lineage (NCBI taxonomy): Eukaryota > Viridiplantae > Streptophyta > Magnoliopsida > Asparagales > Amaryllidaceae > Allium > Allium fistulosum. The sequence continues at coordinate 924,155,847 of CM060904.1, forward strand.
TAACCCGCAGCAGAGGGATGCTGGAGCAAAAGTGTCTCATTGGCGAGGGCATAGATTCGCATAGTACCTGTTGGGTCTGGTCCATGTGAAGTTGCATCGTGGAGTGCTTTGAATAGAAATGCTATATGCTCAGGGTTTCGTTCAACAGAAAAGGATAAAGTTAACAAGCAGCCAAGATACAAAGGAACAAGTTAAAAAAGAGACAAGGCTTTTTTAAAGTGGTTCGGCACGAAAAAATGCCTACGTCCACTGATTCTCTTTGTTAATTCACTTCATATGGGCAATACAAGTTAAGAAAAGTATCGACGGAGGTGTTGGATGTTCCATGCCCTCTGGAACACCTCTCCGTCCACTGTTGACAAAATATAGGCTCCGTTGTGGAGATCTTTATGAATTACATATGGTCCATCCCAGATTGGGTCTAGTGCTCCGGGGCGAGGGAAGATTCGCTTGAGGACAAGATCCCCTTCTCGTAAGGTACGATGCTTGACTTTGGAGTTGTATTGTGCTGCCACCTTTTGCTTGTGGGCTGCTGTTTTTAGGACTGCATCATTCCTTCTCTCCTCGACTAGATCCAAAGACATGTTGAGGAGCTCTTCGTTCTCTTCTGGGTTATAGTGGATCCTACGGTGGGAAGGCACAATGGTTTCAACTGGGAGCATAGCCTCCGATCCGTATGCCAAAGAGAAAGGAGTGTGCCCTGTTGATGTTCTGAAGGATGTGCGGTAGGCCCATAGTGCCGTAGGGAGTTCATCCACCCAAGCGCCCTTTGACTTTTCGAGCTTCTTTTTGATCAGAGTTTTCAGAATTTTGTTGACTGCTTCGACTTGTCCGTTTGCTTGGGGATATGCTACGGATGAGAAGCTTTTGTGAATTCCGTGTTCTTGGCACCAGTTGGCGAATTCCTCGCTGTCAAACTGAAGTCCATTGTCTGATATGATTTTTAGTGGAACTCCGTACCTGCACAGAACATTTTTGATTAAGAAGTTGATAACTTTCGCTGAAGACACTTTATTTAGAGGTTCTGCTTCCACCCATTTGGTGAAATAGTCGACTGCTACTATAGCATATTTGGCGCCGCCTCGACCCATTGGCAGTTCACCGATTAAGTCAATTCCCCATACTGCAAAGGGCCAAGGGCTGGTCATCTGAGTGATCTCGGTTGTTGGTAGCCGAGGGATCTTAGCAAATTTTTGGCATCTGTCACACTTCTTGACGAAATCTAAGGCGTCCTTGCTTAAGGCGGGCCAGAAATATCCGTATCGGAGTATCTTTTTTGCTAGCGTTTGCCCTCCGGTGTGATCCCCGCAGCTTCCTTGATGAATGTTGGATAAGATTCCCTTGGCTTCCCTTCCGGCGACACACCTTAACAATGGGTTAGAGAACCCGCGCCGATAGAGGATGTCTCCTTGTATTGTGTAGCGGGACGCTTTCCTCAGGATTTTCTTGACTTCGTTACGCCCGTCGGGTAGTGTGCCATTTTGCAGGTAGTCTCGGATGGGAGTCATCCAAGTTGCTTCTTCGGTTGCAGCTATCAGATTCACTTGCTCAAAACTTGGGATCGCTTGCTTTGAGACAGTTACTGCCCCGAAGATGGCGACGTCCCTCATACTTGCTTGCTTTGCCAATTCGTCGGCCTCTTGGTTCTCTTCCCGAGGGATGTGTTTGACTAAGTAGTGGTCCAATCGGTTGAGAAGCGACTTGGTCTTCTTTAGATATGCTATGAGTCGTTCTTCTCGAGCTTGGAATTCCCCTAGTATTTGATTAACAATAAGCTGAGAATCGCTGTGAAGGCACAAAGAATTGGCTCCGATCTCGATAGCAATTTCTAATCCGGCTATTACGGCTTCATATTCTGCATCGTTGTTGGTGGCAGCGAACTCCAACCTTATAGCATAGTGCAGTTTATTTCCCCTGGGAGTGATTATTACCACACCTGCCCCCGAACCTTGTTCGTTAGATGCACCGTCCACAAAGAGATTCCACTTGATATCTTCCGTTATTTCCAGTTGCTCCTTATCCTCGTTGGTAGTGAATTCTGCAATGAAATCAGCCATGGCTTGTCCCTTGATGGCGGTGCGAGGGTGATAGGTGATATCATACTGACTCAGCTCAATACACCATTTAAGTAGTCGCCCGGAAGTGTCGGGACGATGGAGTACCTGCCTCAGTGGTTGATCGGTCAGAACTTTGATGGAATGGGATTGGAAGTAGTGACGTAGCTTTCGTGAAGTGATTAGTAAACAGTATGCTAACTTTTCAAGCTTAGGATATCTGACTTCTGCCCCAGTAAACCTTTTACTGACGAAGTAAACTGGTCGTTGCGTGCGGTTGTCTTCCCTTACCAAGGCAGCGCTTAGAGCGTGAGATGACACAGCAAGGTATAGGTATAATTCTTCGCCTTCGCTTGGGGTCGAGAGTACCGGCGGTTTCTGGAGGTATTCGATTAGGTTAAGGAAAGCGGTTAAGCATTCGTCCGTCCATTCGAACTTTCCTTTATCTTTCTTTAGAGCTTCGAAAAAGGGGACGCACTTGTCCGTTGCTTTGGAGATGAATCGGCCTAGGGCAGCCACTTTTCCATTTAGGCTTTGCATTTCCTTTCGGGTGGAAGGTATCTTGATGTCCCTTAATGCTCGGACTTGTTCAGGGTTTGCTTCTATCCCTCGGGCATGGACGATGAATCCTAAGAATTTTCCCGATGACACTCCGAAGGAGCACTTTAGTGGATTCAACTTCATTCCATACTATCGAAGTACCTGGAACATTTCGCCTAGGTGGCTTACGTGATCTTTGGCTTTCCGTGATTTTACCAGCATGTCGTCTACATATACTTCCATTGTTCGTCCTATTAGCCCTGCAAACATCTTGTTGACGAGGCGCTGGTAGGTGGCTCCTGCATTTTTAAGTCCGAAGGGCATCACTTTGTAGCAGTATAAACCCCGGTCGGTGATGAAACTAGTGTGGTCTTGGTCGGGAGCATGCATAGGAATTTGGTTATATCCTGAGTATGCATCCATAAAAGACAGGAGTTCGTGCCCGGCTGTGCTGTCTACAAGTTGATCGATTCTGGGAAGCGGGAAGCAATCCTTTGGGCAGGCGTCGTTTAGGTTGGAGAAGTCAATGCAGGTCCGCCACTTCCCATTAGCCTTCTTTACTAGTACCGGGTTGGCGATCCATTCTGGGTAAATAGCTTCTCGTATGAAGTCATTGGCGAGTAGATTCTTTACTTCTTCATCGAGGGCTGCTGATCGCTCTTCCCCCATACTTCTCTTTTTTTGTTTTACAGGCGCCTTGGTAGGATCAATTTTTAATACGTGGCATGCTATGTTGGGGGAGATTCCGGTCATGTCAGCGTGTGACCAAGCGAACACATCCAAGTTGTGGCGGAGAAAATCAATGAGTTGTTCCTTCAATTCAGTTTTCAGCTGCGACCCAATTTTCAGTAGCCTACTTGAGTCGTGCTTGTCTACAGATATAAACTCCATAGCCTTTGCAGGCTCGGCGGTGGCCTCCTCCTCTTTGTCCCTAGGGTCTAATTCATTGAAAGGGTCGCTGGTGTATCGAAGAGGAGGGGCTTTCTTTAGTTGCTATGCTTCAAGGCTTTTTGTGCAGAGGGCAATCTCTACACCTTTCCCTTTATCTCTCCTGTGGTTGTTGCGAAGTTCGGTTACATAGCAGTCTCGTGCAATGTCTTGGTCTCCTTCCACTTCCCCTACCCCATTGTCTGTTGGAAATTTCATTTTCAGGCACCACGGGGCTAGGACAATCTGGAAGTCAGATAGGGCTGGTCTTCCTAGGAAGGCGTTGTAGGCCGAATGGTTTTCTATCAGCACAAACGTCTGTTTCCTTACAACGGAGCGGGGATGGCTTCCAATTTCAACGAAGAGGTCCAGCTGCCCGATGGGCATTTTCGCATCTCCAGTGAAACCGTGTAGCGGTTTATCGCAGGGAGATATATCCTTCATTGACAGCCTCATTTTGTCGAATGCGTGTTTGAACAGGATATTTACAGAGCTTCCGGTGTCTACCAGGATTCGGTAAACTTCGGCGGGACCGAGTCGGGCAGAGATAACCATGGGATCCATGTGAGGGTACTGTCTTCCTTCTAGGTCGCGTTTACTGAATGTGATGTCATCACTTTCTTTCCGCTTTGGGTGGCGCTCTTCTATAACTGTGTTGACACAGTCTCTATTGTCTCTAAGCGACTTCCCATATCTTTCCATCTCTTTCCAACTTCTATCTGCGATGTGCGGACCTCCTGAGATGGTATGGACCACTATCTTCTCTTGACTAGAGCTGCTAGCGTTGCGGTCGCCTCTACCGGTCCCTGGTGAGGGTAGCCTTGGGTTTTCATTGGCAGGAGCTGGAGTCCTGTCTTGACTTTTTACATAGCGTTCCAGTTTCTTTCTCCTGATGTGTTCCTCAATCAGATCTCGGAGATGATGGCATTCGTTGGTATCATGTCCGTGGGATTCGTGGAAGCGGCAGAATTTTCCAGATTTCTGTGCGCTATCTGATTCCTTCTTGTATGGTGGGCGTTTGTACCTAACTTCGCCTTGGGTGGCAAGGAAGATATTTTCGACGGTCTCGTTCAAAGGGGTGTAAGAGTCGAATCTTGGTCCTGGTCGATATAGGCGTTTTTCTACTTTCTTGCCCCCAGCATTGTCTCTGGAATCATTTCTTCGAGTGTCCCTCGCCACAGCAGGGGCGTTGCCATGGGTCGTCTTACTTTGCTGTCCTGACTGCCCCTCAATGGCAGCATCCTCAAGCCTCATGTATTTCCCGGCTTCATGGAAGAAATCGGGTAAAGTAGCTGGTTTTTCTTTTGTCAATCTTCTAGCAAACTTAGTGTCCGGATGCACCCCACTACAGAGGGCCATCAGGATAAGCTTCTCATCGGCGTCTTGAACTGCGGCTGCTGCGGCGTTGAATCTAGTTAGGTATTGCTGCAGCTTTTCTCCAGGTTTCTGTTTGACGCTGGATAAGGAATAAGCGTCCTTAGGTTGCTCCACATGAATGCGGAACTGACTGATAAATTTTTCTTTCAACATTTCCCATGAGCTGATGGATCCTTGGGGTAGATGACAGAACCAGGAGGTAGCAAGATCTGCTAAGAAGAGCGGAAAGCATTTGCACAGTACTCCCTCTGTTGCTCCACTCATGAGCATATGCTGTGTGTATCTCTGTAAGTGTACAACGGGATCGGAGGTCCCTTTGTAGGGTTCCATTGTTGGCATCTTCCATTCTCGGGGGGTGATAGCAACTTCGATATTGCGGGCGAAAGGGCTGGTTACCCTAGCGCCTATCCCTCGATCTCTTTGCTCCCGTTGGACACACTCTCTGAATAAGCGCGCCATCCTTTCATCAGAATTTGGAGCAGACAGAAATGAGTTTGGTTCTGTTCTGTGGGGTTGATTCCGTCCAGACAACCTGTAGGGATGGTATCGTCTATCATTCCTCATATTTTCCAGTGGCTGCCTTTGATCTTCTGGGAGCATGCTTGGGTCAGCTACAGTTGGCCCTTGCCTTGATCTTCCCCGGTTGGGTTCTGATCTAAGCACTTCCTCGGGTCCAACTTCGGGCTGAACTCTAGCTCGGCCCCGTTCACCGGTGTCTCTGTGGTTAGGCAGCATGACAGGCTCAGCTGCAGTTGACCTTCGCCCGGTACCTTCCCCGTTGGGTTCGGTACCAAACGTTTCCTCAGGCCTAACTTCGGGCTGGGCTCGGTCTCGGCTCCTACCACGGCTACTTCTGCCGTTAGCTCCTTCGAAGAAGGAAGATCTTTGCTGTCTCTGAGATCCTCCAGACTGGGACTCGCCCCATGATTCAGTGTTGCGGTTGGATTCTTCAGCGTCCCTCAAGCGTGACATGAGATGGTCCACCAAGGCTTCCTGCTGGGACGTGAAGCGGTTAGTTACTTCAACAACAACTCTGTCCAAATCTGCCCTAGTAATTGCTGCAGGCTGTTCTGTGGCAGGAGTGGTTGGGTTAGCCTGTCCTTCATTTGTTACCGTTGCCGGAGGAGGATTTACTTGATTCGCGATAGCTGGATCAGGAAGGCTACTGGATGCGATGTTTTTTCCTTTGTTAACATCCTTTCTCTGTTTGGGAGGCATGTTTTCCAAGCGGTGGACAATGCTGTTAGGAAAACTCGTTAAGTAGACGAAGCTGAAGCTTCGAGTTTCTACTCTCAATGAAAGCACCAAAAATGTTTGCACAAAAAATGGACAAACACCTCAAAGTTGTATAATTTAGTAGATCTTATGTTGTTTTTAGTGATTTTGGAGATTTATGCAAATGTATGAAAAGCAGGGGCTAAATTGTAAATAGACACGCAGATTTATAGTGGTTCAGCCAGAATATGCCTACGTCCACTTTATATGTTATTTCTCTTCTCTTCTGTTGATTACAAGTACAAAGCTTTGAAACAAGTAAAAGAAAGTTGTTTGAAAGTTCTATCCGTGCTTGAGCTCTCAAACTTGTCCCCCATTGTTGTACCTCTGCCTCTCTATTTATAGAGTGAGGTTGGGGGCAGGGGTCTTGGATATATTCAGCTGCTGGTGGGCCTGGGCTGAAGTGATCTGGCCTGGTAGTCTGGTTCGGCATCCTCTTGGTTCGGTCATGAGGTGGAGGAGATTTGGTCCGGTTGTACTCCATTCGGTGGTAGCTTGGATCGGTAGAGGGGATTTGGTCCGGTTGAGCTCCATTCGGTGGTAGCTTGGATCGGTAGAGGGGATTTGGTCCGGTTGAGCTCCATTCGGTGGTAGCTTGGATCGGTAGAGGGGATTTGGTCCGGTGTTTGAAAACTTGGCCAACAACGTGAAAATAGTCATTTTGACCACTGTCTCATATTTTGACGAAACTAGTTTCATCGGATCCATGACGGTGAATTATTATAGGATTTCAAGTTTCTTAGCGATTGGACTTGTCGTTTGATCGTACGGACTCAAAACGCGCAGAAATTAATTTAAATGAATTCAATTGAAATAAGCTGATTTTAAAAACTAACTTCTTCATACGATGGAATTAGGACTTGAAACGTGTTCCATCGAGTTTAAAAATATCGAAAACATCTATTTCAATATATGGGATGACCTGCTTTCGTTCCAGAAGCGGAACAGACCGGTCGCTATTGTCATTCGTACCAATTCGATATGTGTTTATTTTCTTATCGGGCCTTGTTCGTATAAATAGTTTTGTTCTAACCCTCACAGCCTTTTTATTTCTCATTACTGTACGTACTGAAATTTCTGTCATTCCTCTCTTCTTGATGGCTAAAAACTAAATTCCCAAATCCAAATCCAATTTCAAATCAATTTCAAAAATTCAAACTCCTCCAAACCTTATCATATTATATACCGTTTCGAAGCTCTCGACGAGCATAATTCACTACTACTGTTTGTTTTTCGATTTGAATCACTGTTTGATCAGAAATTGAGGTTGAACCTCAACCGTCCATATTAGGGTTTTGACTATTTAACGGTGGATCGTCGACCGTTTGACGATCGGTTGGTGCTGGAGCATAGAGGAGAGCATGAGCTTTCGATCCATGCGGCTATCTCATGTCAACTGTGCCTGGATTCGCCGTGGTTGACCTTTGTTCATTGGCGGCGGCAACCATAGGTGGGATCGGAGGTGACGTTTTGGGTCGTGGGGGTGCGGTGGACCAGGGGAAGCTCGTAGGTAGTGGTCGATCAGGGTGTAGGTGCCTGTAGCAGTGGTGGTTGATTGAGATAGGGTGGCGGCCACTGCTTTGGAAGGTCAATCGAGACACGAGAGTAGTTAGGATTACATACAGAAAGGTACGACGTGGCTTGGTTTTCGATTTATTTTTATTTTTATTTAATTTGAAATTTATATCTTCTAACGATCATAGCTTTTACATACGAGGTCGGATTTACGCATGGCCGCTGCGATCATATCGAAATTCCGGACATTTTGGTGCTGGTTTGGATGAATTCTAAGACTGTTAGATTTTAGGTCTTTGTTTGGAATTCAAATCGATTTGAAATCAAAAGGTGGGTGTTTTAACCCACTCACGACTACTAAATTGTCTTATGTTAGTTAAATTAAATTTATGATGCGATTAGAAATTGATTGGTTGATGTTTGGTATATTTAAATTGTCATTCTAGTTAAATCTGACTTTTATTGAATTTAATCAACATTTAATTTAATATTGCATTTTTAAATTGCCTGTTAATACCGTTATTGATAATCAGTCATTTGTTATTGTTATTGTTTGGTTTGAATGGTGATTGTGACGGATGTTAATTGTTGATATTGGATGACTGGATGTTATATTTATATTGTTATAATATTGCAAGTTCCCTATGGGTTGAAATGATACATACCCGAACAATCTGATAGGTTAGGGAGAAATCGTTATGGGTTGAAATGATAGACTCGAGCGATTTCATGGATTTGAAGTTAAATTTGGGATTGCAGATTGAAATAATATATACCCGTAAAATTTAAGTATTTGCGGATTGAAATGATAAATATCTGGATCACTTGACCATAGGGTAGAAAATTATATACGGACATCGGATTGGATAAATTAAATGATTTTAAATCCTTAAACTTTGAATTTAGTTAAATGATATTTTGAAATAAAATTTGATTCATATAAATAGAATAGTTTTAAATGAATTATTTAAAGAATTTAATTTGAAATTTTGGAATTGTTTTAAGCGAACTGCTTAATGATTTAAATTGAAAGTCTAAAGTTGATTTTGAAGTATAAACGAAATTTATCGAAATTGAGTTATTGAAACGTTGAAATTATAACTTTGAAATCTATTGAAATTGGAATAGCTTAAATTGATATTTCAAGATTTGAAATTGGGTTTTGATTTGAAATCTGGATATGGTCTAGATTTGTTGAAATGGAAGAAATGGTTAAATTTGATGTTAATTTCAAATTTATTATTTTAATATAAATTGTTTAAAGACATATCATTTTAAAATCCTGATTATTAAGATTTTCAACTATAAAACTAATTTAACCTATTTTTAAACTATTTTAAATTATTTAATCAATTTAAACTATTTTAATTTATTTTAATCTATTATAATCTATTTAATCCCATTTAATCCATTTTAACCTATTTTAAACTAATTAACCCATTTTGTCTATTTTAAATCTATTTAATCTAATTTAAATCTATTAAATCTATTTCAAATCCATTTAATCTATTTTAAATCCATTTAATCTATTTTAAATCTATTTCACTTATTTTATCTTTATTTGAACTATGCTAAACTATTTAAATAATCTATAACTATCTAAACTATTTTCTAAATTTCAAACTGTGTAAAGAGTAAGTGTTTATATTTAAATCCTGGATTTAAAAGCGAATATGATTAAATGATGTTATAACCTAAGTTGAGAACTGGAAATGATATTTTCTAGTGAAATGACATATTTGAGAAAATATGATGATTTTGAAATGTGTATTTAGTTATCCTATCTTATCGATAATTTCAAAAGTAAATATGATTTCGAAAGTGATATGGTTTGAATTGAAAATGACATTTTGTTATCAATTATGAAACGGTTTTGGAAATTTAAAAGAACCATCCGGTGTGAAATCAGCGTTTGGTTGTTAAAGAGACCGGGATCAGGTATTGTCATACTCTCTACCAATACCGATAACCACTTTAACAACTGTGTACGTGGTGTAGATTCCAGAATGAAGTAGGATGGTTTGGCGAACGATTCTGTATGAGGTATTTACATAGCCCTAACTCCCGTGAGTTAGCTTGATGTGGCTAAACAGGAGCTATACCGGGACAAGTGAGGTCGCTCCTCCTATCGGGCACATTTCTTCGATACCATATTTTGATTTTGTGATTGATTTGGTGGCCACCCCTCGATTTTGATTATGGGAGTGTGTTCCGAGGTGGGCGGTAGTAGCTGCTATCCGTTACCGCTAGTCCAGGAGTGCAAATGGTAGAATCCTACCCTGGCATTGCCTCGCATGCCTTGTAACATGCCTTATCGCACCTTCTACGAGTTTGGATTGTACCGTACCTATGGAGTGCCCTCTGATAGCCCTCCAGTTTACAGAGGAATAACGGTACTGTATAGACTACAAGAATATATAAAAATGTGTTAAGGGGGATATAGGTAACGCCTTAACGCTATTTTAATACTTTACTGTAGATACTATTATAATAGTGTATTGTACTATGTATGTAGATAGTTTAACGGATCCTTAGGAGATGGAAATCCCAAACATCTCTTAAGTTATTGCACTCACGTTAGACACTGGATAGGAGATGTCAAAACCCATAAACATCTCTGACGCCATCACACTCATATTTATTTACTGTTGGTTTAACTTACATAAGATCTTTTAGTTCTGATTCGAGTGTTTCATCTTTTCAATTCGCTCGGGTCAGTCTGAGCTTTTCAGTGTATCGAAGACTGCTTTTTTGGCGGACGAAGATGAAGATTTAATATTATTATTATTTATTATATTATTTCCATTGCATTATATTGTTCCAGTGCATTGTTATTTATTTCTGTTTTATGTAACTCTGATTCTATATTGTAAAAGTATAATCAAATGTTATTTGTAAAACAGCTTCATGAACTGTTTATTTGATTATTATATTTTGTCATTCCGCTATGAGATCTGTGTTTGTTTTCATTCCTTCTCCACTTTTTCTTATTTACCTCATAGCAATCCTCCCTTTTGAATGGTTTGAGTTCGACATGTATGGTTTATTGTCGATTTGAACCGTCCAAAAAGGTGGGTTGTTACATTTTAGCTCCTTGATTCAAATTTAGATTGGGTTGTCTTGGGTCAAGTGGGGTGTTCTAGTTCTCTTCCAAGTTATACCCCATTGTCACCCTTCTCAATGGCTGTTTTCCGCTTCTCCTGTGTAAGCCGGAAACATAGGATTTTTCCTGTTCCATGGCAGTAGTTGGTTCAGGAATGGTTCTTTGAACGGGATTTAATTGAAGAGTTATTAAGGCATTGAGCTTCTCCATTAGAGCCTTTTGATTATCTTCCATTCTTTTGTTGATTTCTTCAGCTATCTTATTTAACTCATCCCTGGTAACAACTTCATGTTGACTAGAGGACCCTGGTGCTTGATTCCCTAAGCCAGTAGCATTTTCTTCAGCCTGTTGGATACTAACTCCTTCCATGGCTATTGTTGCCCCTATAGACCTTCCAGAGGCAGTCCTTTTCCTTCTGGGAGCCATTAACTTTTGAAGACAGTAGGGTCCTTAAGTAGAGATTGGGGATCTAACTTCTGGATCCGTGCAATCCAAAGTAGATAGCTAGATCTGGATCCTGGGTTGCAGTTCTCAGTGAAAGCACCAAAATGTTGACCCAAAAAATGGACCAACACCCTGGTTTGGATTTGAAAGCACCAGCTTTGTCTTCACAGAGCAATATAACAGATCACAAAAATAAAAAAGAAGCAATAAAGGAAAATAAACATAAGATGTTTATAGTGGTTCGGCTGTTAACGAAGCCTACGTCCACTTTATAGTTTTATTATAAGCTGACTGTTATTACAAAGGTTGTTTGGTTACAAAGCTTTGGCTAATTCCAAGCTGAACTGGATCTCTAAGTTAGAGTCCACCGGAGAATCACGGTGTATTCCTTCTGAGATCGTTTTGAGAGAGGTTAGAACTGAAGAATAATCCCAGTAGAGCTTTAACAGTCAGCTTATAATAAAACAATAAAGTGGACATAGGCTTTGTTAACAGCCGAACCACTATAAAAATCTTCTATCTCTTTTCCTTTATTACTTCTTTTTTATTTCTGTGATTTGTTATATTGCTCTGTGAAGACAGAGCTAGTGCTTTCAAATCCAAACCAGGGTGTTGGTCCATTTTTTGGGTCAACACACACACAGTCTCATATATATATATATTCACTCCCAGTAAGCAAGTAATAACAAAAACTCACAGGCACCCAACACATGCACACACACTGTCACATATACACTAATAACTTTGTGACGACCCACATTTCGGAAGGTTTAAATCGGTAATAATCCATACATATCCAACTTAAACAATCCAGAACATAGATAATAATTGGGGTTAATTTAGAAAAATAAGAAAAAGAAGAAGGAAACAAACACAGAATCTCGCAGCGGAATGACAAAATATAATAATCAAATAAATAGTTCATGAAGCTGTTTATATTATACATTTGATTGTAATTTATACAACATTTATCAGAGTTATATATACAACAGGGATAAATAAATAATGCAGCAGAACAACATGATACAGAGAATAATAATAGTAATAATATACTAAATCTTCGTCTTCGTCTTCCAGAATAAATCTTCAATAAGCTGAAAACTCAGGGCTGACCTAAGCGTAATGAAAAGACAAAACACTCGAGTCAGGACTAAAATATTCTTATGTGAGTCAAATCGATATCGCATATAACATGAGTGTCGTGGCGTTAGAGATGTTTATGGGTTTTACATCTTCTATCCAGTGTATAACGTGCATGCAATAAATCAAGAAATGTTACAGGATTTTCCATCTCTTAAGGACCATCAAAATATTTATATGTAGTAGAATACGCTACACATATAATGTCTAATCAATAAAATAAATATTTTTCTTAGCGTTAAGGCTTTACATTGATCCCCCTTAAGGCGTTTCTAAGCATTGTCGTACAGTTTTCATATAAAACACCAGTAAACCGTCGGTGGATAGGGATGCGCCGCGATACGACAACACTAAATCAAAATTGTAGTGTTCTCGTATAGGGATAAAAGTATGACAAGGTACGTGAGGAAATGCCCATGGTAGGATACTACCAGTTCAGTTCGTGGGGCTGGTGGTAACGCATCATAGCCATGACCGCTCACCGTGTCCATCCATCCCATATCGAGTCAAAAGGTGGCTACCCAAATCAAGGTGCACCAATCGAAACCAACAAGAGTAATAATATGGACTGAGTCTAAGAAAATCGAAGAATGGATGTCCGCTAGGGGTAATTAGCCCACTTGGCCCTGTCAAGCCGTCCTGTTTTAGTCATTTCAAATTGGCACAAGTGCCGGGGTCTATCCATCATCATTCTCTTTCTTCAAATCCAGTAAATAATGCCTAATCCAACCACTTCGTTCTAGAGTCTCCTCCGCGTACACAGTTGTTAAAGTGATTCCGATATTGACAGAGAGTATGCCAATAAGAGGCCCCGGTCTCTTTAACAACCAAACGTCGTTTTACACATCGGTTAATACTTTTACATTTCGAAAACGATTCATACTTGATATCAAAATATCATATTCACTTCAAAATCAATTTCATTTTGAAATATCATATTTCCTTCAAATATGTCAATTTCCACTTGAAAGTCATTTTCCTTCAAAATTCGATTTGAATTACAATTTGGCTTATAACTTCATTTAAACCCAATTTGCATTTAGATCCATGATTTAAATATAAACATTCCCACTCTGACGAGTTTGAGTTTTTAGAAAATAGTTTGAAAATTTTAAATAGTTTAAAAGTTAAAATATTATAATATAAAATAGTTTGAGTAATGAAAATGGTTTATATAGTAAAATAGTTTGGAAAATAAAATTAATTTAAACATCTAAAAGATAGGTTTTTAAACAGTTTATATAATAAAATAATTTATTTTGAAAATAGTTTCAAAGTCAAACTGATCCAAATCCAAACTTTCCAATTCAAAACAATTCAACTACCATATCCATTTAAATTGGTTCAATTCCGATTTCAATTCGAATTAACTTCGATTCCAATTTTAATTCAAATCAATTTCGATTTCGATTTCAAATTAATTCAATTTCGATTTCAGTTCCAATTAATTTCAATTCAATTCCAATTTGAATTAATTTCAATTCAATTCTCAAATTTAAACCATTTCGATTTATATAAATTGGAGTTCGATTTCAAAATATCGATTTAAATCACTTAAATAAATTCAACTTCAACGTTCAATTTAAGGTTTGAATCTTTAAAATAATCCAATTCCGAGCTCAAATTTCGAAATATCCATTTAAATTACTTTTACTTGGATTTATTTCAAAGTTCAAGTAAAAGTTCAAATCATTTAAAAAAATCAATTTCCACCATCCAAATGGTTTCTCAATTATAACTTCAAAATTTCAAACTCGATTCTTTAAACAATTCCGATTGACAAGTTCATTTTTAACATTTCGAGCTCTAGCTCAAAAATGATTCCATTTCCATAAATTCGATTTTATTTCAAAATAATCAAAATCAATTTAAATAATTTCAAACCAAAATCCTAGAATCATTTAATTTAAACAATCTGGTATCCGTATATAATTTTCTATCCTATGGCCAAGTGAATCAATTATTTCAATTTAATTCAAGGATGGATATATATCATTTCAATCCAAAATAAATGTCATAGGTAGATATCATTTCAACCTATTTCTTAATTTATTTGAAATAATTCGATTTACACTTTTATATACTGTAAATATATAGGATGATAATAGGATATATATAAAAATAAATAATCATCCAATCATCCAAATATCAACCAATTTGCATCCATCACAATCAATAATCCAAACAGTCACAATATCACAACAATTAACTAGATATCAATAATCGGGAGTTTACTAGTAATTTAATTCAAATTCAATTTAACTCTCAATTTAAATTTCTATCAGTTATTCAGATGTCAAATTAAATGTCAATTAAATTTATCAGACAACAATCAATAAATTCAAATCACTTCATAATTTTAAATTTGACTAACATAAAAATAACCTAGTACATCGTGAGCGATATAAACACTCACCTTTTATTTGAAACTGAAAATATTTCAGCTTCAAATAAATTCCACTTTGATTCCACGCCAAAGCCTTTGTCTATATGATTCCAACGCCGCTTGTTTCATCTCAATCGGACCTCATATGCGAAAGATATACAATTTAGAAGATTCACGAATTTAGATAATATAAATTTTCAATTTCCTTCTTTCTTTGTTTTTTTTAAAAACCTTAGATCTGGCCGTTGAATTTGTTTCTGGAAATCAAGGCCACACGCCTCTTTCTTCCTATTCGTTCGCTCTAGCTTCTTCACGAACCCAATCATCGTATGCGAAAATCGATCGCCGCCCCCATCTCTCGACTATATGACGATCAACTACCATCAAAGCATGCGCCGCACTATGCCCCTCCTACGGTCGAAGTCCAGTTGAACTCGGCGCCTCCCATCATCCCTAATCGACCATGAACTGAACGACCTTCCCGAGCAAATTCTGGCGAACGTGGTGCTCCATCCCCGATCACAGCCGTCGATATAGTAGAGCTCCTCGAGCTCTTTTATTTTCATTTAGAAGCCGAAGATTAATATCATATAGATCGAGAAATAATTGGTGAGGAAGCTTGGCCATTGTTGACCATTAAAATAGAGGAGGCGGCGGCTGCATAAAATAGGGTTTTCTGAGTGATATACGCGTATATATACGTGTAGCTATATTATTTTAATATTATTTCGGCTACTCATGCGAAATTTTGGACCCACTCCAAACGAAGCATGCCGTCTGGCATTTATAATGTTTTACCCTTATTCCGAACACAATGGAACAAGTTTCGAGGCCTAATTCGATCGTATGTGGAAGATAGCTTTCTGAATCGAATTATAATATTAAATTTTCAATATTAATTTCAACGCGTTTTTATCCCGTACAACCAAACAGTAAATTCAAATGCTACAAAATTTGAAATCCGATTATAATACACTATTATGAATCCAATGGAACTTGTTTCAACGAATTCCGAGATAGTGCCTCGGAAGGCTATTTTATCGTGTCGATTAAATCGAGCGATTTCCAAAATCGACGAAATTACTTGAAATTCAAATTTTAAAAAATTACCAACTCAATTATAATTCAAATAGAATTTATATCTAAATTAGAAACCATTTCGATTCATATTAAATCACAAATTCAATTATTTACACTATCCCAAATGTTAAATTTCTTTTTTTTGAAACTGGGTAAACCGCCTCATTAAAAACCTTACTAACTATCGACGTGATAGTTAGTAGGGGAAAAAGAGTGCGGTGCTTTATTGATAATGCATCAATAAAAATACATACAAAGTATATGTACAAATAATCCATAAGAAAACAAAACGGGTAAACAACATCCCGGTACAAGCAGAAACAAAACCACGTGGCGGAGTCCAAAGCCCCAACTATCTAATATATTCTCAAATTCTTTTAATCTTAGAGTCTTCCTCCTACTTTTTGACCGGCTGAAAAAGGAAACAACAAGATCGAAGCTTTAGCCGGTATCCACTAAGTCAATGCCCCATCTTTCTAAAATATTTTCATTCTCTCTCGATCTCATCGTCTTCTTTCTACTTTTAGTCATCTGAAATTTAATATCTAATTCTACTAGGTTCCATCTCCAAAGCTTGTCAGTCTCACTCCCTTCATGGATTCCAGAGTTTCATTCCAACCATATATGGTAGATGATCATGACGAAGCTACAAAAGGCCAGATCTTTGATCTGATTCGCCACTTTAAATGAGTCGTATAAAGCTGCAACTTCTACATCAATCAGCAAAGGACCATTCAGATTCATGCCAAGCTTCATTTTGTTTCGAGTCCAGAGATAAGCCGAGTATGAACATTGGAAAAACAGGTGATTTCTATCTTCTGATTCACATTTGCAAAGTACACATATAGGATCTATAGAGTATCCCCATTCAATCTGTTTATCTTTGGTAGGAATTCTATTTAACATTACTTTGTACGCACAAAGAACCATTTTAGGGCTATTGCAGTAGCTCCATATAACTTTTGACCAATTTGCTGGCTGAAAATGACTTCTAGCACAATCCCATGCAGAGTAGAATGTAAATCCATTAGGATTATTGTTCCAACTCCAAAAATCTGAGTCATAATTAGTAGATATTTCCACATTTTTGATTTGATTGATTTGTCTAGTGAAATGAAATGTCTCTAGATTAAGAATGTTATCTTGTATAATGCTACTGACCTTCAAATTGTCTCCACCATTTAAGCCAAGGGCATCCCACCCAAGGATATTAACCAATAGTTCATTGTTAATCCAAGGGTCATGCCATAGAAGTGTATTTTGCCCATCAACTATATTTCTATGTATGTGTTGTAGACCTTTCTGCCTGTGTTTAAGAACAGATTTCCAGGTACATGAACTATTATTATCAATTTCCATAGTCCAGAAGTATTTATCTTTACAGTATCTTTTGTTCATCCATTTAGACCATAAGTTATTGTTGTTTATATAATGCCACAACAATTTAAGAGCAGTAGCAGTTCTAATGTCTCTAAAGTTTCTCAGGCCCACCCCTCCTTCAAGTTTAGGTCTACATAAGATATCCCAAGCTATTTTATGAGTTCTGCCTCCCCAAATAAAATTAGCACATATCTTATTAATTTTATCAATAGTTGCAATAGGCAGTTGGTATGTCATCATCCAATATAGAACCATAGGAGTAATAACTGAGTGAATGAGCTCAATCTTACCTGCCATAGAAAGTAGCCTACAGTCCTACCTATCCATTCTGAGCTGAATTTTATCAAGAAGATAACCACAATCAGTGTAGTGAAGATAATTATAGGACAGTGGAACTCCCAAGTATTTGATAGGCAATGATCCTTCTCTCATATCCAAAATATTGAGCAAAACATTTCTGTTTATCACCCCTCTACTGAAATATGCTTTAGACTTCAGATTGTTTATATTCAGACCCGCCAAATCTTTTAAATTCTCCATCATCTCTTTGATAGTTCTAGCACACTTAAGCTTGGCTTTAGAAAAAATCATGAGATCATCTGCATATATAAATTTCACTATTCAGACTTGCCAAATATTAAATTTCACTATTAAATTAATATATAAAATTTCAAATTTTAATTTAACAACTTTTAATTCCATTCAAAAGTCCACTATCATCACTCTAATTCAAATAGAGTTTAAATCAAGTTTAGAATCATTTCCATTCACATTTAACTTCAGATTCACATATTTACCCAATTTCAAATATTAAATTTACTATTCACCAAATCTATTAAATTGCTATATTTGAAATTTTAAACCATTTCACTAATTCCACTAAAATATTCATATTAAAAATTAATTAATATTACAAATTCAACATTTAAAAATAAATTAAACATTCAAAACCAAACTACCAAAATTCCCGGGCGTTACAAACTTTAAGATTCCAATCCAGAAACATTTCAAAATTTTCTATTTAAGTAACACGTTTAAACTCAATTTATTAGTTAATCTGACTATAGTTTATTTTACACTCTTATATAATATCTTGGATACTTATGTGAAGGCTTGGAATATTTTGTATATTATCTAATTGAATCAAAATATAGATTTTTTTCATGAATTGCTAAAACCCGCACAGACTCATCTCTACTCACGTACACCTACCAACACTCACAAACATTCACATTTACATTGATACGTACGCAAACACCCTAAGTCTCCCATATGCACGCTAGAAAATGAGTTAAAGCCAGGGATCCAAAAACTTTCAAGCCTGAAATAAAAGTCAGGTTTGACCTCCATAGGTCGACCTGAACTCACCAGCTATCGACCGCCGTGGCTAGGGTTAGGTCGACCGGTCAAGGTCGAACTTGAAGCTCTATCAATTTTATTTTTTTATGTGATGATCGATTTTTGTAAGTTTTACTTCAGTTTTTGATACACAGCCACATGAATAATACAATCACACAATATAGGTATACAAAACTAATTTGATTAGCATAGATTTTGTGAAAGATTTCTCACCTGAAGCTTACATTATCTTCTACTTCCCCCTCTCTCTGTAGACAAACTCATGCACACCACACCCCAACATCGCAACACATATAATTCAAACCATAGATGATAATTAATAAAGAGGACAACATTTTTAATTTTAGATTTTATACTAATTTCTTGGATTTTATATTGAATTTAGAGTGGGAGGATTAGTTGAAAAGGAAGTGTCAGGAGACGATGAATTCACCCCGAAAATGAATACATTGGCTAATCTATGGTAGGAGATGAAATATCCAGAGAAGGAACAGTCTGGAAATGGAAGTTTCAAGATGCTTAAGGTTTGGGCTTGGATACTAGAATTTGGGCCAAACCAATATAAGTAAATATCAACATATTTTTTTATTCTTCTTCTACTTTTAAACACTATATTCAGTTCAATTTAGATAAATGCTAATTTTTCCATTTAAAATCACAACTCCATCAAATTTGTGTTATATCTCCAACACATCCCTTTCTACAAAATTTATTTTCCCCAATTCAATTTATTTTTAAATTTAAATATTACATTTTAACATAAATTCTTTTATTAAATAACCTCAAAACCAATTTATCAACTAAATCTCTCAATCCCATTAATTTAGTTAAATTATTATTATTAACTATAATTAATTACTACTTAAAAATAAGGTTGTTACAGACTCCCCCCTTAATATAATTTCATCCACGCAATTTCTATAAGAAAGAATCTATAACTAACCAATTATACAAAAATTAACCATACTATTTAAACTTATTTAGAAAACATCACCAAAGAAAATTATTTTACAAATTTTCAAACTCTTTATTTTAAATAATTTTCTTTTCAAATAACATGTATATATATTATTTCCACAATTTTGTTCCTCTTTTATTCAGACTTAATTTGAAATTCAATTTTTTTAATAAATAATTCTTAAAATATTTCACAACAAAAATTTACAATTCAAAATTCTTTCCACAATCTCACTTTTCCATTTAATAAATCTATTTTCCATAATAATGTTTAACTTTTAACATTTCACTATAACAAAATTATTTTCAAACTCTCTTTTGAAACTCTTTTCATAAATTTATACATATATTTGATACTCTTAAATTGATATATGGATGGGAGCTCTAAATTTATTCTCAAATTTTTACATTTGAAAATTAGTTTTATATCTCACACCAAAATAATTCACAAAGAATAATCCATTTAATTTCAAAATCTTTTATATTTCTCTAAAATATTTTATTATCAGAAAATTTCCATCCATCAAATATAGAATAATAAATTTTATCTCTAAACTTATTTAGTAATACACATAACTAGAAAGAAATTATTCATATTTACTTTTCAAATTTACATTATAAGTTATCAAATATAAAAACTTATCCATAAATTTTCAAACACCATAGAATAGAGCGATGTTGCCCGCCATCTATTATAATGATTACTAATATCAACCGGGTGCAATATTGACCACATGATCAATACTACCTCACCAGTGATCACAGTTGTGCACTAATATTCAATGGCTGCACACATCACTTAAAATACATACAAACATATAAAATATCCTTCACAAACCATTTGCTAAAACAATAAATATAAACTATGTTTTTCAAATCCTTTACTAATGTAAATCTCAAATATCATTTTACCAAAATAATTTTTACTTTGCTTAATTTCCCATTTAAAACATTCAACTCTATTCCAAAATACTTTAATCTTCCATAAATGACTTATATCTCTTTAAATCATCTTGTCCAAATGTCTCATTCGAGCGTTTAAGAATTTCTATCGAATACGTGTGCACCTGCATTGATGAAAATCCTTTAACACATTTCACAGACAAGTTAACATAATTCTACTACCAAAAATATCTATAAGTATTACTTTCACTATTATTCATTATACTTATAATAAATACTTTCCAAAAGATTTCTAATGAAAACATTTACTTGACTTTTACAATCATTTAATAATAATAATAATAATAACAATCAATATCTATATACGATAAACTTTGCTTCAACCAAACATTTATTAGTTTTGAAGCATTTCCAAACAGTCTTTAAAACACACATATCTATATGTATATTACTCAATAAACTAATTTTAAAAAGCAACTCATAATAGAAACCAAACGTTACTTATATTTATTTACAATAAGAATATGCCAAATAATTAAATTTATTACGTAGCTTTGATATTTATACTCAAATCCCGAAATCAAATTCAATTCTCGTTACTTTAAATTATCTATTAAACATAGGAAACTAAATAAAGGCACTCAGCGGAAACTAATAATTCCACCGCGTACTCTAATAAAACTCAAATCAAAACTTAACAAATTGATATTTAGTTATCCAAAATCAATCATCTTACATTTATATTTATACTTAAAATATCAAAATCCAAATAACTTATGCATATAGAAAAAAAATACATCCCTAGATGATTACCCCGGTAATCATCATATACTAAGTAATATATGTACTCCTATTGTATCTCATTATAAAATAAATTCCCAATACATTCGAGGGGACAGGGACTCTAAGTCTCATATAAAGTCTCGACTCGTGTCTTTGATATACATTGTATTGTTATGAACCTATTTTAATACCATTCGCTAATACCCCACCTCTATACCCATACCATCCAAGAGTATTATAGAGTAATACTGTCAGAATGGGAGAATGAGGTTGTATGGGATACATATGGGAATACTCCCTTGGACTAGCACTGGTACATATTAAAACATCAAATATACAACTTACCTATACATACACAGTATCGGTACAAATAAATAAACATGTGTGCCTCCATAATAGAATAATACATAATATACTTGATATACAGAGAACACAAAGTCAGTCGCAACGATAACTTATATAATATATAGTACAATAATGTCATAAGGGTACAATACATCTCAATAAAATATGATGACTAATTGATATACAACTCAATAGGTGACATATATAGTAAAATAATGTCATATATGGATCATACAAAAATCCTAATATACATCTCCTCCAAGCCCAATATAATAGATGATGGTTGTGATGTCCCTATACATGAAATGTCTCGGACTAACCTGAGTGTTATAAATTAACACACGGGTCAGACTATGTCTAATCAAGGGAATATATTATGAATAAAATAACATTAATGTCGATAATCAAATCATAAGACGATATGCCAAAGAATGCATATAAATATGGTAATGTATGCCTAAAAATATATAGTACTATAAATAATCATTAAGGAATCAAATCATGAGATAACTCAGATCTATAAGAAATAGTGAACACTGATATCAAAAGATATCATCATCAATATATAAACACATTAAAACAAAAATCATAGAATCAACATAAATGGATGAATCATACATATCCAGAAGTGGGAATTAGTCACAAAGACCTCTTTAGCAAGTGAAATTAATTTCTAGGACACACGACTAAAATAATTACTTTTAAGGACAATACGCAAAATAATTAGTTTCTATGGCCTAAAAACGTATGAAATTATGTCCTTGAAAGTAATTGGGCAGCTGACTTTGTCCTCGAAAGTAATTATTCTGCTGACTTTGGCTTTGACAGTAATTATTTTAGATGTGTGTCCTAGAAATTAATTGGACTGCAATGTTTGTCCTTCTGGTGAAATGCCCTTATCCAGAAACCATCGTCTAAATCCATAAAACATCAATAAGGGAGATATCGCTAAGTATTTTAGGCTAGCAAGAAACAATGCCCATATATCTCTCAATCTCAGGTTATAAAATGCATCATCAAAATCACTAAAATCAATAAGAAAGATCTAAGCTAGCTCATAACGATGCCCGATTATAATAAATAATTAGTAAGCTATCTTCCAAAGAAGGATACGAGATTGACTATACTTTGGATACATTCTCAGGTATAATCTCATCTCATATATGCCTATCTACAACACGTGAACCAAAACCATACAAAAGACTGATGGCCATATGACCGCTCCAGGAACCAAGGTCTACTATGCAATATGCTAGTTATCTGGATCTTCCTACAACATTGGTTCACGTGAAAAAACCAGACAGGAGATTTATGGCTGTATGGCTGCTCCAGGAACCTAGTGTCTACTACCGTATGCCTGTAGTCATCTCTATTCCTACAGTCTTAGTTACCTCGATGGACATCGTGACACATATCCACTAGTGGCTTATAAACGTATAGCCTTGGTCACGACCCTGCTTTGCCCCTATAGGTAGAGGCTGCTGGCCTAAGCGACACAAGGAGCTGTAGGGCACCTACCTTATGGGTCACATAACCTAAACATCGTAATGCACATCGAGTATAAAATACAATAACAGTGTCGTGGATCTGGGGCACCACCCCATGATCTGGCCACCAGGGTGGATACTAGCCAATCTGGTTTGCTCCCAAACCATATAGGGAGCAGAACAATAGGTAGACAGACACATAGAGTACAAACAACGATCGCCGTGCGACTCTACATATAAGTCACCACATAACTATCAAATACTCATCACAATGAGGATCACATGCAACGGACTCCGTATTGAGTGTGATCCACGACTAAAGAATAACTAAATAAATAACACAAAAACGTCCCTTACCACCGCATGTTACTAGTCTATTTATTCAGTGCTCACACATCACACTCGCCCATCAATATTCTATATAACGAGTCTAAAGAATAACCGAAAAAAGTTATCGAATGTCCCTTACTAGATGGTATCACTAAACTGGTTATTCTAATTTCTTATTACATGTTAAAATAACAATAAATCAAATAGAAAGATGTCATCACCATATCAGCTTTAAAATATAGCACAAATCAGTATCAATGTTGAATCATTCATATTGTCATTATTCAATAAACAAGAAACATAATCAAAAAACTAATATAAGGATGGATTATTAAAATAAACTAATCAATATTTAATAATAAATTATTCACAATAAATAATTTCATATAAAAAAGTAAATACTAAGCAATGAGTAATAAATTCATACACCAAAGTAATTTATAAATCTAAATACCTCATATAGAAATTATTTCATATATTCTAAATTAATGTTCGTTAAAGATATGCAGTAAAACTATTAAGTAGATTATCTGAATTTAAGATAATTATAAGTAACTAAATCCATTCTTAATAAACCACTAACCCAATTTAATTGCATAAAAGAATATAAATATATATAAGTGAATAATAAATAGATATACATAAATTAACAAGCATTAACCTCAATGGTAATCTTATTATTTAAAATAGGTAAATAATTTCTAAATCTTTAGTATAATAAAAAGGAGTTAAATATTTATGAAACATAATAAATAACTCCTTTTAATCATTTTTAACCACCAAAAATAAGTTATGAATACTAATTGTTATGTTATATTTTAAAATTTCACACTTTTATAGATAACAACCAAAACAATTAACTCACTTTATTAATTATTGGATCATATTTTACGTTTATGTATGTGTGTATTTATAATATCTAGAAAGCGTAGATATATTAAAGTTTAAGTATCAATAACATATAAATTTTTTATCTATAACTACTATAATTTGCACGCATAAAAAGGTTACGCACACATATGAAATTAAAAGGAGCATATATCAATACAATTGTGTTAAACAAGATATAATATAACATAAGTCTTGCAATAGTATATAGTTAAACTAAATGTTTTGAACTCATATAAAACACCACCAAACTATGTCAATTACTCTCAATATGTACCACAGCTAAAATAAAACACATATTTTAGTAGACACACACTTTCTCACCTAGCAGCTCTCAAAACTCAAATATATATTTGTTCCCAATAAGCAAGGAGTAACACAAACTCATAGCACAACACGTGCGCACATACTGTCATATATACACTAATAACTTTGAGATTCCAATTCAGAAACAACCCAAAATTTTCCATTTAGGTAACACAGTTAAACTTAATTTATTAGTTAATCCGACAATAGTTTATTTTATACCCTTATATAATATCTCAAATACTTATGTGAAGGCTTGAATATTTTGTATACTAATGTAATTGAATCAAAATATAAATATAGATTTTAATCATGAATTGCTAAGACCTGCACACACTCAACTCTACTCACGTACACCTGCCAACACTCACAAAAATTCACACTTACACTAATACGTACGCAAACACCCTAAGTCTCCCACATGCACACAAGGAAATGAATTAAAGCCAAAGATCCAAAAACTTGCACCCCTAAAATAGAAGTTAGGTTCGACCTCCATAGGTCGACCTGAACTCACCAATGATCGTAACAGGTCGACTATGGCTAGGGTTAGGTCGACCTGTCAAGGTCAAACCTGAATCCTTGTCAATTTTTTTTCCTTTGATGATCGATTTTTGTGAGTGTCACTTCAGTTTTTGATGCACATCTACATGAAAAATACTATCACACAATACAGGTATACAAAATTAATTTGATTTAGCCTAGATTTTATGAGAGAGTTCTCACCTGAAGCTTGCATTATATTCTACTTCCCCCTCTCACTGTTGACAAACTCATGCACACCATGCCCGAACATCGCAACATGTATAATTCGAACCATAGGTGATGCTTAATGAAGAGGACCGCATATTTAAAATTGAGATATTATATTAATTTCTTTCATTTTATATTGAATTTAGAATGAGGGGATTAATTAAAAAGGAAGTGCCAGGAGATGGTTAATTCGCCCCGAAAATGAATATGTTGGTTAATCTATGGTAGGAGATGAAATATCTAGAGAAGGAACAGTCTAAAAATGGAAGTTTTAAGATGTTTAAGGTTTGTGATTGGGTACTAGAATTTGGGCCAAACCAGTATAAGTAATTATCGATATATTTTTTTATTCTTCTTCTACTTTTAAAAACTAAATTCAGTTTAATTTCGATAAATGCAATTTTTTCCATTTAAAATCACTACTCCATCAAATTTGTGTTATATCTCCACACATCTCTTTTTATAAAATTTATTTTTTGCAATTTAACTTATTTTTAAATTTAAATATTACATTTTCACAATTTAAATTCTTTTATTAAATAACCTCAAAACTGATTTATCAATTAAATCTCTTAAATTCTCATTTACTTAATTAAACTATTATTATTAACTCTAATTAATTACTACTTAATTAAGACCGTACTAAGAAAACGTATTTGAAATTTTTTTTTAAATGGTTTTTCAAAAGGTTATCAAAATGTTTTCCAAATGTTTTCAAAAATGCGTTTTAAAATATATATGTATATAAGTAATAGATTTTTTTATAAAGTTTTCCAAAGATTTTATACATATCATAATCTCCCTTTCTCGTGCCTATGTTATCTTTAATTTGTATCAGTGTTATATTTCTTATTTGTGCCTATAATATCTATGAAAAGTTGCTAATAAAATACTTAAAATTCACGGATAGAAGATAAGAAATTCTGCAGATTAAGGCTCCAAGTCAATCGAGATCTCGAGCGTGGACATTTCGATTTTGTTCCATCGGTATCTCTAAGCGAGGGGACATGTCGAGCTTAATCCCACTAGAGGACCCATGCATGGGGAGGGCGACATGTGCATTTCCTACATACCCATCTGCTGATGTAGATTTTCCTAAGCAAAGCTTGGATTTCGCTAATCTAGGAGGAAAGCCATGTGTAGGGATTGAGTCATATTAGGCATGGATCCATACTTGTCAAAGGATTTTTGGCTTGATGGGTTTGACTGATGAGGTGAGGAGGTAGTTAACTACATGACAATTACATGGAGAGGCTCTTAGTTGGTGGGAGATAGTTGAGGCTGAAACTGACGGTGGAGAGATCACTTGGGGATAATTTCGTAGGCAATTTGAGGTGAATTTTCTTTCTAGGGTGGAGGAAGGTGTGCAGTTGGAGTAGTTCATCCATTTAAAGCAAGGAGACCAATCTGTGAAAGAATATGTCAATCAGTTCAATAAGCCAGCTAGATTTGAGATGGGATTAAGTGATATCCCATATAAGAAGGCTTTGAAGTTTGCTAAAGGGCTAAACCAACCTCTTTACGGTTTAGCTCTGAGTCACATTCCCATGGGTGCTATGGATGAGGGTTTAGTAGAAATGACTTTGCTAAACACCATCTTCATGAAGGGAGCTAAGGAAATAGAATCTAAGAAGGCTGGTGGGGAAGCCATCAGAACTAATGTAAAAGCAGGGTGAACCCAAAAGAAAGATATAGAAGAAGGATATGCATTGTAGGAAGTGTGGCAGGAAGCGACATTTCTTGAAGGAGTGTAAGACGGATCTTTCAAAGCTTAAGTTCTACAATCGAAATCACTTTGGGCATATGAAGTGGGCATGTATAGCACGTTATAAGGCTACTACTCAGGCCTTTACTCAAGTGGTTCCAGATTACGCCCTGGAGGCAGTCCCTAGCTCGAGTGTACAACCAGTGGCAGACAAGGGAAATAATGTGGTGATCGAAGATGTGTTGAGTTTATCCAGTTTATCTATTTGCACATTATTTGACACTAGGGCTTCACATTCTTTTATTTCTAGTAGACTTTTTAATGACTTACACTTAGACACTAGTATAGTCATAGACCATTAGTAGTCTCAAATCCCGTAGGAAGATAGGCCATTTTGTCTATGTTATGTAAGGGTTTAAATTATTCATATTAGGGATCGAGTTTGGTTGTGAAGCCTTTGTTTTGGGAAATTTTGGGTTTAGGTTGATATTGGGCATAGATTGGATGATGATGTATGACTCTATTTTAGACTATAATAGGAACGTCGTTAGGTTAAGTACGTGTAGTGGACGTAGCTTGGAGGTTTATTGCGATCTCCGAGGATCAGTTATATTGAGCTACTTATACTAACTAGTGTGTGGCCCGTGCTACGCACACGTGCAGATAAGTAAGGATAGATGATGTGGTTTTTTTGGTTATTTGTTATTGCTTGTAGGTCTATATTTTGTGTGATATACTGTTTGGAATTTGATAATCACATTGTACTTGTTTTTTTGTGACTTATGTAAAGTCGATAGATAATGTTGTTGTACTAATTTTCTAGTTAGGTAACTTCCATAGCCAATCCGTTTGATAATTCTGTTGTGCAACGGTAATTTTTAGAATTTTTGGAGTCTATATATTTAGTTCTTTCTTCTTTTAACTTTGATAAAGCGAGGATACTTGTATTAGAATCCTATATACATTCGAGCTAAAGTAGAAAAATGGTAATGTTTCCATTTTATGTAAATTAAATTGGTTAAGATATGTTAATGTATGAAGTATAATGTTTATGAGTCATAAGGTTTGATCTTAGGAATTTATTACTCTCTTTTCTATTTAGTTATGGATTTTGTTTGTATATATGGTGGACGAGATTCTTTAATTCAACATGTTATCCAAACATCTTTTATCTGCTTCATCACCTTTGTATACCAGCATAAACTCGAATGGTTCGACAAAAAATGCAAGTTTAATTGCTTGCATAGCTTTTTTATTCTATGTCCACAAATGTGGTATCTAAATGCATATTGTGTAATATGAAACATTTAACTTAGAGAGACTAAAAAATTGAAGGAAAGGAAAATGAAATGTACCGAGGCTACATATATTTCAGTTAATGCACTAAAATAGAACCACCAATTTAGTTTCATGACCGATAGAAAAACACTTGCTGTTACTGGAAATTCTTTAATTTAGATTGTAAGCTGGCTGAAAATAATCTATCTGATTATTAGTAAATGGTCATACTCCAAGCCATGTATATTTGAATTGCTAAATCAACAGTGAATCAGAAATTATTTTTACATTAATTGTAAACGTAGATGATGCTGAGTAGCTATACTAAACCACACGGAGATAGAGTGCACAGTTGTTAGTAATAAATCAAATTTTGCAGCAGAAAAAAATTATAACGTTAAGAAAAAGGGGTAGATATAAAGTTGTTGTATTGAACCACATGGAGACAAAATACATAACTACATGGAGACAAAATACATAACTACTAATATAAATGATACTGTAGGATAGAATCAGTTAGACAGGAGTTCATGAGCATGTGTAGTATGGTGAATCTTTTCCTTTCTTCCTTGTATTGACTATTTCTATTAAGTACAAATACATATATTATTTATGTACGACTTCAGTTTCTGATGATTGTGTGAGAGGTTTGTTCTTCTTTGAAATGGTTATCACTGCTATGATAGGGTATAATATGGTTGCGAATTGTTTATATATTCATGCATAGTTCTATATATCTTTGAAAAAAATTCAATCATAAAGTAACATTAAAATTGTTTCTTCTTCAGATTTATTGAAAGAAAAACATTTATGTTACTTGACAGCCATCGCTAAAAATAAAATGAGACATTAGTTTTGAAAATATAATTTGTGGGCTGGTTATATTTATACAACATAAATAGTAAAGCTCTACGTTAACATCAGACTATCTAAATACACCATTAATAGATTGTTACTTTTTTATTGATGAATTCACACAGATGAGATTGGGCTTGAAGCCCCTATAATAGAATATCTAAATACACCATTGTCACAGAAGGAATACCCGATTGAGGTTACTTTATTACTACTTGTTGGCTTAAAATTCAATTATCAATGAATCTATCCCTCTTTTCTTTGAGGTTAATGATGAAATAGAGTTGGAACTTAGAATTTGTATCATTTAAATTCCGTGAATATCAAAAAATAAATATTTGTACCTTCATGCACTATCAAAAAACAGAACATGTATATTTCTACGCATTTGATTATCTTTGTTCAGAAAAAACCTAACAAAGTTTGCACTTACTTTAGAAAACAAACATATGTAAAAATAGTACAATAAAATCCTCCAAAGTGCTTAGCATTAAAGCAGTAGATTCAATCACAATACAAACATATATTTATGGCATTTTAACACTATCAAGGCAAATTTTTTTGCATTTTCCCAATGTTTAGGATAATCAGCACATAAAATTTAAAAAAATCCATGTCCAAAGATTGCATAAGCAGGTTTTTACTCTATCCTTCAGGAAATCATGAGTCCTTACCAATGATTAAAATGCTAAATGGACTAAAATGATAGTTCTTTTGTATAAGAGCTCAGAGGCCTCATCTTCAATGAATCCAAAAATATGGAATAATACCTATAATTTGCAAGCATTAGATTGGTTAATTCAGAAATAATGGTAACCAAAATATTTATAAATAGAAGATACTCCCGAGACTGTCATACTTAGTGAATAATTCAATAAATAGTAAATAAATACAACAATATAGTGTAAATTGCAAATAGTGATTGATGTTATTCGATATTGAATGTAAGATGATTATTAAAAATAAAAATAATATGTACAGCAGTACAATAGACTACAGTACATTATAGCTATTACTGTAAACTGCTCTAGAACAACACATACAAAACCATGTGAATCATATAATGGTCAGTCAGTCTTCTAAGTGCACCAAATTAGCTTCAATGCCATGTCAACGTAGTCTTATTTTTCCAACAGAAAAATAACTATGATATTTCTAAGTTGATTTTGTTAAAACTTTTGGATTTGGTTCAAGAATATTTCTCTCATCCACACAAAACACGGTAATGCTATTTTTAGGTTTAAAAGATGGAAGTGCAACTGCAAACCTTGTCCAATTATTCATATCAAACCTAAAAAAATTGTTTATGATGGGTTGTTGATATATTAATGATATTTTTATACTTGCTGGAACACCTAACAGACATGGATCCACAAAGTCCTGTAGTTCTTTAAGTTAAGATGAGCGGATTGAAAGTTCACTTTTTAATTATAAAAGTGAGTTCACCTTTTAGTACAGATCAACCAAAAATCGCTTCATTCGGTTAGAGTTAAAGATTGTGGCCGCTCATTATTTTGTAGAGCGATTCATAAGACTGTAATTCTCAAATGATGTTCATGCCATCGCATGTTACGACTAATCACAATGTACAACATTGGTGTGTAATTATACATTATCTTTGAAAAGAATGCTATGTAAAACTAAATGTATATTATAAGTAATAAATTCTATATTAAAATTAAAGTAAGATATCATTTTAGATTAAGTAGAAATTTAATATGTAGGAAATTAATTGTAGAAAAGTTAAAATAAACATTATCTGATGAAGATATTCATTATTACCTGACTTACTGTGAACAATTTTTTAGATAGATACAAACTTGTTCTATTATTATTTCCATAAAATATTAAAACTTGTTATAAGATTTTGTAAATTATTCTCCGATAATACATCTATGTAATTCAAAACTATTAGAATTGGCAGGCTAAAAAATTACCATGACATGGGCATCATTGTAAGCATCAACCCAATTTAAATTTTAAAGATCCTCCATTCTTTTGGATGTCTTCATGGAGCAACCTAATGAAACAGTGTAAGGATATTAACGACTGCATTGACTGCATTATCAGAATTTGAGTTTTTAGTTAAACAAAGTACATAAAACTACCAAGAATCCATAAATCATGCATGGTCAAACGATGTGTTAGGAAAGATATAAAATTCACTATTATACAATCATGATTAAATAACATTATTACCCAATGGCTTATGAGCGAAAATGGAGTAATAAGCGCTAACAGAGTTAGTTGTTAACATATTTCTATCTTTCAACTAATATATAACCTCAGCCTATTGTAGCAATACTACAGGATGAAGGAAGTAAGACATGCAAGTTAATAAGCTAATTAGTTGTAACTAATGAAAGGAAATTGGAGAAGTAACCAAAAGCATGTAGTATAAAACTAATGAATACATAATATACTTTCGAGTAGTTTTATTTAGGATATGTAATCTACAATGCTGACTTAATTATTTATAGAGATTTGGGCCTGTAAATGCCTATTGAATAAGTAGAGCTTTGCGTGATTATTTTATACTCCACCGCCTCTGAATATTTAGATCTCTTGATCATCAGGTAATAGCGAATAATAATATAAAATATTACCTTGCAAAATGTCCAATTGACTCAAATCCTCTAAAACATTAAATATAAGACAAACGCATAATAAATGAACTTAAAAAATAAATATTTCGTAATAGCGATTTATACCTTCACTTTAATACTATGTAACCGAGACTCTTTGCACGATCATGGTGACACTCTTTAAATGATTATTATAATCAGCAGTTAATGCTTAATCCCTAATGATTTTACATTTTATAGCTTATGAACTCGAATATAAAAGACTTCGGAAAACTTATTTACATTGAAAAAAGTTTTACAGTGTACATTTACCATTTCTATCAAGGAATTTATGGCTCAAGTGTATAAGAATTATTACTACTCCATTGATATTCTTACATATTCATACTATAATTTAATAATACATTAACTATAGTATTATAACTTACATATGTATTACTTCTCAAGGATATTTAAGTAAATATTTATCATCGTTTTACTTTATTTGAATTTCAAGACACTATAAAAGAGCCAAATAATGAAAATATAATTGATTCAACTTTTGTTTTTACCTGGTTACCTCATGTGATTCATATTTGGAGCAATGCTATTTGGTTTACAGACTTTCCTCTAATATACGTGCTCAATTGAAAAAAACTATCATTCTGATGTTTGATCCATATTAACATAGTATGGTATTATCTATTTTCGTAGGACATGATACTCACATTATAAGTATGGTCCAAACATAACTAAACCAACTAAACACAACGTCAAATTTTATATTTTCATATGAGGGTCCATTTTCAACTGAAACAAAAATTCCTATCTTTAAATTCACTGCTCAACATATATATATTTAAATCAGGGTACTTTTGGCACAGGTCCTTATTAAGTTTCAAAATTCACGAAAAGTCCTTCACTAAATTTCAGTGTAAATTAGGTCCCTGTTTTTTATTCACGATTATTGCAGAGCATGATGCAACATTTCATAAAAGTTGCTGACATTTCCGCAACATTTTTGTACACTGTGAACATAGTGTATGAAAGTTGCTGAAATATCAACACTTATTTATAAAAGTTGCTGATATTTCAGCAACATTTATGTACACTGTGAACACAGTTTATGAAAGTTGCTGAAATATCAGCACTTATTTATAAAAGTTGCTGACATTTCAGCAATAATTTTTCTTTATTTTTACAATAAAACTTTGACACAGATAGTTGCTGAAATATCAGCACTTATTTATAAAAAATTGCTGACATTTCAGCAATAATTTTTCTTCGTTTCCAGAAAACAAGGACCCGCTTTACGGTGAAACTTTGACAGGGACCCGCTTTACAATATGAAAGTATGATAAGGATGCCTCCCTAATTTCCACTTTAAATCATTTCTTCAATTATTACTCATGTAGCAAGACTATGTTGCGTCAAAGAATCCTGAATAATATATGTGGGCCCATAAGGAGGGCAAATACATAAAATTCATCATAAAAACTATCATCCGATAAAAATTTTCTCTTCAGCTTTTTTTTATATTGTGACGTTTTCAAAATCTCCTTTCGTAGTAGAAAATGGTATAATAATACAATAATGATTCTACTTAAATTCACAGTGATATTTGAAAAAGAGGGAGAAAGTTCCATTCCTTGAATTAGGCATTTTCCTTTTTTTATGAGCCAGAAAATATGAAGCAAGAATGTTATCACAAAAAAGAAATTCCTTTTAAGTTAAGAGTTTTTAAATCATCCAATTCTTCATTTATTCAGCAAGAAGAAATCAAACATGAACAAAATTGCTATAACAGGCCGTTGAGTTCTTGAATTGAAGAACCAAAGCCAATGATGTTTTCAAAGGTCCAAGTAAAACAGACGTGAATAGGGAAACTTAGGATGTTATACTATTTTATACAGAAATATAATTTTTATCTTTGCTGAATCTACAATTTACGAAAAAGGGAAAAAAGTAGCAATGACATAATGGATTTACCATTACAATCAAGTAAAACTATAATCAGATCCAGTTTTGAGCATAAATTTTAAACTACATAAAACAAACGGAAATAAAACTTATAAACTGTGAATGATCAGTGAATCGATGAAGATAAATGAGTCAATGCCCATAAAGAGAATGACTTCTAGTTCAACTAATTTTTTTTACAGCAAATACCTTTCTTCTCTACAACAAAAGTTCAATCGTATTATATATTTTTTCCATGATAAAAATTTGGCACCTGAAATTGCATTCATGTATTACTCACTCCATAGATATTTGTACAAAATATACTCATTGGAATTTTCCTTAAATCTATGCATAGATAAATATAAACATATATGATGGAAATTAACCCATGCGTTAGGAGGCAATTAAGGTAAAATCCATTAGCAAAAATGTATTCTGTAGATCCAGAAGTTAACTCAATTAGAAACTTTTATAAGGCAAGGTATCTTTAACTGAAGGTCACCAAAAGAATGTGATGTTTTCCATACTCATTGCAAATTTGTAGGATAATTATTTTCATTTATATAATCAAAGATAACATCCAATGAAGCAATTATCTATTATCTATTTTCATTTGATGTTAAAATAAGAATCGTAATAAAAACTTTTTATTGACCACAAAAAAATGAACAGAATAGAAGTGGTTGTAACCTAATATACTCTTAGTTAATTGTGTCCAAACTTAAAATATTCCCAAAAATAAAAGGTGTTGGATACATTCTAAAATCAAATAGGCGAGGTTGTATTTGTTAAACATTCGGTATCCTTATATAGTCAATCAAAATAAACATCAAATAGAAAATGCAGTATTTTATGAGATTCCTTATTTGCTATGATTAAATATTTCTACCAGAAAACTATCAATTAAACCAAATACAGTTTTTCATGCAATGGAGTCGTCATTCTACAAAAACAATTAAAATGCAATAAATTGCGAAGAAGTAAGACAAATAATAATCTCACCCTTTTCTTAATGTTGACAAAGAATAATCATAGGTTAAAATAAAAGATATATAGGCTGAAGCATATCATAATACACTATTATACAAAACAAGAGCCAAAATCAAAACCAAAGCATGCAATAATAGACAATAGATAGCCGTCATTTATGAAACATGAACAAAAATATTTGTAGTTTAATGATTAAATGTAAAATTATGGACTCGACTCGTAAAAGGTGTAAGAATATATTTGATTTGCATATTGTTAAAAGCTAGACCAAACTTCAAATCGATTGCTACAAAAAGGAATGTCCAAATCAAGTTAAACTTGAGAAAGAAAATACTTCATAGCAATAAAAAAGAAAAACTAAAATTTACTATCTTCCAAGAGAAACCATAGCAAACTTGAAAATAATGTTACCAATTTTTTGCAGAAATTTTTTGTATAAAATAAGCAAGCAACTTACTTGCAAAAGAAATACTGCAATAAATTTTCAGAAAACAGAAACTTTTTTTCTAAAAAAGGAAAGAAAAAAAATCTCAATCAATTTGAACCTGTATTTTCGGATCGGCTTTGGGCTTCGCCCCTCCATATCATCCACATTATTTACTTTTTTGCTAAACTAACTTTTGAAGTCTGTCCATTTTCAAACAATGTATACTTGTTAATATTTAATCTGAAATATATGTTGAAAGAAGTTTGCAATGAAAAAAGTGATAATTTGGCCCTCATGTTATATATTGCTCATTTGATCCATTTTCACTTATGGAACCAAGTTTAAGATAATTCCATTTTCAAGCAGTACATACTTCTTAATAAATAATCTGAAAGATATGTTAAAAAGTGGTTGTAATGAAAAAATAATAATAATTTTAGAGCATAGGTAGAAGAATCAGAAGAATGATAAAATAGCCTATTATTACATATATACATTGAAGAAAATAATGGCATATTCATTATCCATGTCAAAGCTATAGGTATCCATCTATTGCTTGTTCAATATATATCAAGTTCCTTCAAAAAGCAAGGTTCGCGATTCTAATGACTAACATTTTAAATCAAAGACGACATAATATTTACCTATAGAAACACAGTTCGTGAAACTTGGTGAGATGTCAATCTAATATTTAATTGTTCCTTCTAAACCTACCAAATATGTCAAGAAAAATTAAAACAATTCATGCATTAAAAAATACACATATAATGAAAGTTTTTCCAATTCTAATGTTAATGCAAAAATTCTCTAAGCGATAGTAGCATCCCATGTTTTATCTTTTGATTGTGCTAACTATGTGTACTTTAACATGGTGAGAGAAATTTAAGCTTAAAATTAGTAGAACCGTTTAAAAACAACAAATGAGGAAATTCATTCGGAAATGGTAGACAACAGTCAACCAGACTGAAAATTGGTTGAATATTTCTTGTATGCAAACCAGAAATTTATATGTATAAATGGTACATGTGCAGAAAATAAAACAATATTTATTCAAAATATCCTTTCATAATAGAAGATGGTATAATAATACAATAATGGTTCTGCTTAAATTCAGAGTCATATTTGAAAAAGAGGGAGAAAGTTCCATTCCTTGAATTAGTCATTTTCCTTTCTGTTATGAGCCAGAAAATATGAAGGAAGAATGTTATCACCTAAAAGAATTTCCTTTTCAGTTAAGATTTTTTAAATCATCCAATTCTTCATTTATTCACCAAGAAGAAATCAAACATAAACAAAACTGCTATAACAGGCTGTTGAGTTCTTGAATTGAAGAACCAGCGACAATGATGTTTTCAAAGGTCCAAGTAAAACAGACGTGAATAGTGAAAGTTAGGATGTTATACTATTTTATACAGAAATATAATTTTTATCATTGCTGAAATCTAAATTTACAAAAAAGGGAAAAAAGTAGTATTGACATAATGGATTTACTACTACAGTGAAGTAAAACTAAAATCAGATCCAGTTTTGACCATAAATTTTAAACTACATAAATAAACGGAAATACAACTGATAAACTGTGAATGATTACTAAATCAGTGAAGGCAAATGAGTCGTACCATTTGGTGTTGTTGCTCCGTAAGCGTCGCGTAAGTGTATCCCATACACCAAATGTACCCATATAGGAAGTAGAGGGTAGAGGACCAGACTCCATTATGGACTGTGAATGGGTAGATGTGGGAGGAGAACGAAGCAAATTTGTGTTGGAGGAAAAAGAAAGGTTAACTGACTGCGATTTGAGAATTGGGAACGAATGCGGTTAGGGAAATGGAAATTGAAATGGGGGAAATGAATGGATTTGGTATGCCATCTCCAGTCGCCACATCTTAGTGAACACGTGTCGCCCAAACAAACGATTGGTTTCTGTTTTCCTTTATAAGTAATAGATTAGACTTATCCATGACGAGCTTGACTCCGTGCCCGCCATTAGAGATTTCCCAGATGTTTTTGTTGAGGTTACTAGTCTCTCGCACCATGGAGAGATCGGGTTTATGATTAATCTTATTAAGAATGCTAGACCCATTGCTTTATCGTTAAGGCATATAGCTCCAAAGGAAAGACGAAGTTGAACAAGTAGGTTAATGAGTTGTTGGAGAAAGGTTTTATTAGGAGAAGTATTTTCAAGTGGGGAGCACCATTCGTCTTTGCCACCAAGGCGGATGGTTCTTTGAGAGTCTACATTGCTAAATAAACTGAAAAATAAGAATCGGTATCCACTGCCCCCATACAGACGATCTCTTTGATCAGTCAGTTGGAGATGAGGTGTTCTCATAGCTTGGCTTGGCTATCGGGTTCTACTAGTTGCATGTAGCCAAGGACCATATTCAAAAGAGAGCGTTCCCTACACCCGACAGACTTTTTGAGTGGTTAGTCATGCTCTTCAGACTAACCAACGCACTTGCCTTCTTTGTTGATTTAATGAGCCAAATTTTTAGAGGGTTGTTTAATAAGTTCATCATGGTATTTATGGATGATATCTTAGTCTATCTGAGGAGCGAGGAGGAGCATGTGTTGCATTTAGGAGAAGTGCTTAGTACACTCCGATTGCATAAGCTAAAGGCAAAGTTTTCGAAGTTCCATTAGAAAGAGGAGGTACGCTTTTTGGGACACGGGTGGATTGGTCGTTGATCTTAGGAAGGTGGCAACAGTTCAAGATTGGCATGTGTAGAAGAATGATATAGAGATGAGGAGTTTCCATGGTCTAGTGAGCTATCATTGGAAGTTCATTAGGGACTTTGTGAAGATCTCTACCCCTCTGACCCTATTACCAAGAAGAATCTAGTTTTCTAGTGGGACGGTTGTAGCTATTGATTGTTGTGTGTATAAGTTACATTTTTCCATCCTTTGAGAATTTGGGGACAAAATCTTTTTAAGGGCAATTTTACACCTCAAAAATTTAATGAAAAGTTAAATTTAAATAAAAAGGACTAAAATAATTTATTTCACAAACATCCGAATTTGGCTACGAAATTTGCACTATTACATTCGTAGATATTTTCTAAACAATTTATATATATAACACTTCAAAATTGGAGTTAGTATAGGAATGTTATGGACGTTGGAAAGTTTGAAATTAGAATAAAATTAAAAAATAAAAACACCATAAAAATTCACTATGACCGTTCAACCCAGGATGGTCGATGGTCGACCGATAGTGGTCGACCTAGAAGGTTAAATGATCGACCATAGGTTATGTGTAAAATCGAGAGATGTGTGACGTGTTCGAACGCCCAAAATGATTTTTTCATCGTTAAGTCCTGATGTTCTTATGCGATCACTCTAAATATTCTCCTGCCTAAATCCAACAACCTAAACTAATTCCAAACCCCTATAAATTCAAGCTTAACCTAACCCTAAAATGAACGCAAACTTTTAATGTATCGAAATTTTGTTTAAATCTAACCTCACTAAAAATTCTTCAAAAATAAAACTAAAATCAAATTAGTAGAAATAAACTCTCAAATCTAGGAAGAGCAAGCGTAAGGAGACGATTCTCAAGTGGAGCAAGTTGAAAGAGCTTTGGCATAAGGTGAGTGGGACAAAATTTAGTTAGATTATTATCACAGTTGTGTTTAATCTATTCTAATTGATTTAGGATGTTAGTAATTTAAAACATAAACTGTAAAACCCTAAATTGAAATTTGTAGTCTATAGTAGAATTGAAATTACTGTGAATTGTTAAACCTGATATAGATGCCAGCACACCCTTTTACTGTTTAACTGTAAACCCTACAATCTATAAACCCTAAAACCTATAAATGCAGAGATTAAAAAATTGAAATTAAGAAATATAGATAGGTTAAATTAGTGCTGTAAACTGCAATCGATAACAAAAATTAAACTAAGTAAAATTGACATCAGAAAATAGCATGAACCCTAATTTATCCTATGACTGATCGACCACTCATCCCGAACAGCCAACCATAAGCGGCCGATCGGTTAGGGTTAGCGGTCGACCGGTAAATGTGTTAAATGCAGAATCTAAACCTTGGCCAAAGGCCCATGTTAATAATAAAAATAAATGTTATTTATTATATGAGCCTATTTGAGGCTATTTGTATGTATTATAGGAGCTGTAGAGAAGCTAGTTCCCTATGAGATGACGCTAAGATGTTGTAGTGTTGGGTAAATGTTCTTTATCCAATAGGAAGTCGATTACTCGACTGGGGGGAATTTTTATCGCAAATGGCACTCATAGGAGGTTCTATGACAGACGCGCAACACCGATTGATGCTTGATGAAGTGTGGCCCGGTACAACGGGAGTCCTGGTACACATGGATATTGAGGCAACATGGTACAGTTTAGATGTTGGATCCCAAAGCATGTAATAAGAGGTCACTACAACAAAAACACCCTTTAATAGCGTTGAAAAAATGCTATTATAGACTACTATAGCGTGTTTTGGTACGCTGTATATTAACAAGTTGTTATAGGTCAGTGACCTATAATAGCAACATAAAAAACGCTATAAGAGACGCTATGGACAAGGACTTTTCATAGCGGTTTAAAAGTGCTATAAACATGATTTGTAATAGCCTTGAAAAATCGTTATGAAGTAAAACTATAGCGTTTTTATGAATGCTATATAACAATAAGTTGCCATACATACGAAATATACAATAGCGTCCAAAAACGCTATACAAAACAATTTAGTTGTCTTTTATAGCGTTTAGCTGTCTTTTATAGCATTGTTTATTTGCTATGAAAACTGTTTATAGCACTATCATAATGCTGTAGTATATTAAAACTGGGAAAAACCTTCTTTCCATAGCACAGTTAAAACGCTATAAGTTTTTATCATTGCTGCTACATACATTCCAGCTTACAATTTACAATTCTACGAATATATTATAAAATTTCAAAAAAACACAATTATCACATTGTGATGTCCGTAATCAAATGGAGACATAAGCCAAACCACAATATATATATATATATATATCCATAATATTTCGTAAACAAAGTTTCAAACATTAAATATTTGTGATCTCCAAAAAAACAATAACAACCGTAGCTAACCAAAACGATACATACTAAAAGCAAAGATATACGTCAATACAAAATACATTAATCCAAGCTTTAGACCGATTTGAAAGAGAATGAATGCAGCAAAATAATTTTTCCTCCCTTGCAACTTGTAGTAACCCCGGTATCATCATACAACACCTGTCAAAACGAAGCACATAGGTTATTTTTCAACCTAAACATCATCCGCAACAAATGCAGTAAAGATATGATGTTTTGCATATAAAGTGACACTTTTGAACAACAATATATGATGTTTATGAACTTATTCAATTCTAAACCACTATTGTATTTAAACGAGTACAGATACCATTAATTTTTTTGTAACGACCCGTAAATTTAACCGGTTTTAATAATGCAATTAGTTGAAATTTTGTGAAATTTTAACCGATAAAATTTTGAAATAAGAATTTAATATTTGGAATACGTCTAGTTAAACATAGCAACTGGTAAATTTTCGTCCGAAAATATGAAAGTTTATTTCGCGCGTAAATTCACTTCAATTTAATCAGTTGAAAAGCGATGAAAATATAATGTTTTCGGAACCTAAATATTTTTACATAGAAAAATTCTAAACCATCTTCTGAGCAAAATGTCAGTTTGTCGTTTTTCCAAATTCGGACATCTTTGGCTCCATCGATCTTATTTTTCAACGTTTTTCTTGCATTTTCCGCTAGTAAAAGTTTCGAATCTTTATAATCCAATCGTACCACTGATATCTGTATATCGTTCTGAGCGTCTCGTCATGCTGATCTCTACGGTATATTCGACTGTCTGTTTCGGAATCTGGTACGCCGCTAATTCAGTAAAACAATTACGTATCGGTACCGATTTTTGGTGCCTTTTTGTTTATGTAACTTTCAATATTCCACTGTTTAAACTGAATTGCCACTAGCCTTTTAATATCCCTAAAAAAAATTTAATAATTGGGTTTCAATTCTCTGATTCCAATTCATTACCAACCGGTTCATTTCTCTCTTCATTTTATCTCCTCTTTATCATTTTTCCGTTCGCTAAAACTAAAATAAAAGAATCTGCTTCTTCACCATCTTCTTTGACGCAAACACATCAGCTTTCCACACATCCTCACCCAGATCTGGTTGC
Source organism: Allium fistulosum (assembly GCA_030737815.1). Lineage (NCBI taxonomy): Eukaryota > Viridiplantae > Streptophyta > Magnoliopsida > Asparagales > Amaryllidaceae > Allium > Allium fistulosum. Next base: position 924,197,150 of record CM060904.1, read on the forward strand.
CTCCACACACGCAGACCCATGCCGACCCTATAACCCATCAAACCAAACCCGAGAGTCTCCTAAACCAACCGTGCTTCATTCACCTCAAACCCCAGCGAAGCCTGCCATCACCTTAGAAGCTTCCTCCATTCTCTCGCATTCGCCTTCCTCCGCCCGCCCTGTCGCCTCGCTGGGCAGCGACCACCTCATCATCGCCGCGCGCGCCGAACAACCGGGTCCCCTCCTCCGCCGTGCGCGACCTTCCTCCCGAGTCACCATAGCTGCACGCAAGTGCTTCCTCTAACCGAGCCCTCTGTTTAAAAGTAAGTTGTGTACATAATAAGTTTGAGTTTGTTTTATAAGGTATAGGTTATAGGTGTCGACATGTTTAAATTATAAACTACATCTGTATTATTAGGTTGATATTTTGCAGTGAGTCTATTTGTATATATTCTAATTTAGGCATACTATTGGGTTATAGTTGAATGGTACATGAATATGAAGACTTTATATCAGTATATATATATTGTATATTTTACTTACTGTTGCAAGCCTGTACAAGGTTATAAACTACCTGTTGAAGTTGATTTTTAATATATTATATATGTAATTTATATGTTGGTAATATATATTTTAATACTATGTATAAGTACGTTACTTTTAGTATGTATATATATAAGCCGTATGGTTTCCAATCTCTTTGTCGTATATATAGTTTACGTATAGTTTTATATGAGTCGACTGTAATCTACTTGGCATGTAAGTATATATATATAATCTATGGTTTACTATTTATATATTCTGTTTTACATGTATATATAGATTTCTGTAAAGTTTACATATGCAGTATTTATATATGAGGTTTATATGTATAATGGCAACTTATATATGTTGTTTAAGTAAGTTATATAATGTATTATACATAGATTTTAAAACCTTTCAATTGTTGTTAAGTTTTATACATATTATAATAAATTGTTTACATTGATTGATAATATAAAAAAATTGATCTTATTTATAACCTGTATGTAAGTTTGTGAACATGTGTATATACATTTGTTTATATATATGTATGAGAACTTGGTTTTAAATTTTATATTGATATAGTACATTTGGGATTAACTATTTATTTGAAAATAAATATATTGTTTTAAATGTATGTTTGATTTTAATATATGTGTTTGAAATGCATGTATATTAAATTTTATTTGTGTTTGAATTTAGAATATGAATTTTATATATGTAAATAGTTATATATAGTTATATATACCTTTTATCTTCATCGATCCAAGTCTGATTTGATTTTGTCAATTCCGATTTATCAGCTTGTTCGTCAAAATCGTGTCCATCTAGGGTTGCTTAGGAATTCGTAGCTCATTTCTTTGTCAAATCTATCTAGCCTCGAAAGGTGAGCACTCACTCACGATTAACGTTCTTTTATTTATTAAATTTGATTTCAATTGAAACGACAATTGAAATATACTGCTGTTTGATATTTACACTGTTATTACCTGTATCAGTTCACCTGTGACATCTGACACCATTATCTGTTATTTATGCAATGATAATCCAGTTTAGTTGTTAAATGATTGATTGTTTGATGTTTATATTGGACGTTAAATTGTTAATGTTAAAACGATAAACAGTATGAAATTGAACTTGATATAGGATAATTAAATGTTAAAATTTGATTAACTGACATTTGTATAATATGACCCCTTTAACTGTTGAATTTATTGACACGTAGGATTTGTTTAATTACATTTTGAACCACTGAATGTATATTGTTAAATTGATGATGTAAAAAAATTGAAATTGAATGACAAGTGAAACTGTAATGTAATAATCTTTAATCTACATGAAATGATAGTGTAGATTCTAGAAATGATTATATTAATTCGTACAAATAACAGTGCGAATTAATACGATTATTTCGGGATTATTTAAATTGATTATTGGATTGTTATTGTTTGTTGTTATTGCTTGTTTATTTACTTTGACACCATCCCAGTTATCACACTGCAAGTTCCCTTTGTTATGCTTTGATTTTGAATTGAATTGGAATCGGGTTGAAATGATAAATACCCAAAATTGAGCTTTGACCTAGGATAGAGAATTAAATAAAATCCGATTGGTCAATAATTTGATTTAAAAATAAACAAAGATTTTATTTAAATAAATAATATGGTTTTGAAATGAAGTTGAAATTGAATTTTAATGAAAGGAAAATGTTAATATTTAATAATCTGAAACAAAACATTAACAAGGTAATCGATGAAAGAATGTTGTTTAATTTGACAAATGATTTAATAATTAAGTTTGAAATTATAATTAAGTTTTAAATTATTAAACTTTGAAACTATTTAATAATTAAGTTTTGAATTATTTAATAATTAAATAAGGTTGAATCATTTAATGATTAAATTGAACTGAATTCTTTGATAAGAGAAATTGAACTTTTGAATAAGTGAATTTTTACTTCGTAAATAATTGAAATTAAATTTCTATTTAAGTAAGTTTTGGAAAATTATTTAAGGAAGTAAATAAGTGAAATGGAATTTCTTTAACAAGAAATGAAAATGTGATATTTTTGGAATTAATGTAAGACTTGTAATTGAAAGAATTGATTTGACGAATTTAGTTTAATTCAAAATTGTAAGTTTTGATTTGATGAAGTTGAACTTAAGAATTGATTCAATGAAATTGGAAATTTAATAGAAATTGTTTTGAATGATAAAGTAACTTAACGAATTTGAATGGAATCGATAATTGAATTTAAATTGATTTAAATGTTGAATTAAATTAATTCAAATGATTTCGGAATGAAACTTATATACGAACTTGAATCAATATTTGAATGGTTTTAAATAGATATTGAAATTGAATTATAAGATTTTGAAATGGTAATTATGAAGTTTTGAAACGTAAATTTTGGAAATTGGTTTTTGAAAGACAAATGAAATGTTGGTTTACGAATTGTAATTGAAATTGAATTGTTTTGGTTTGAAATATATATAAACGACCAATCGGTGTAATAATTACGAAAGTTATTAAAGAGACCGGGATCGGTAATGGATATACTCTCTATCTAAACCGAAACCACTTTAATAACTATACGCGGAGTGATGATCCAGAATGAAGTGGTTGGAATGATGTACGTGATGACTGAAGAAGGAGAACGATAATGGATAGCCTTGACACTTGTGTCAAATTGGAAATGACTAAAACAGGAGCTGTGCCGGGCCAATGGAGGATTAGCTACCTCAAGTGGACACACTTCTTCGAACTACTTATACTTGTTGTCGATTGGTGCACCCTTGATTTTGTGAGTGTTGTTTCACGGTGTTGCGGGCGCTGCGGCGTTGCGTTCTCACCAGTCCGGATCAGGCGATCGGTAGTATCACTACCTTGGGTATTGCCTCATGTGCCTTGTCATACTTGTATTCCATTTATACGCGACCACTACGATTTTGTTTTGTACCTTGAGTATATGGATTGCCCTCTGGTGACTTCCGATTTTGGGGAAACTACGGTCTTGTATATGCTTTTGGGAATAAAAATGTGTTAAGGGTGGAATGGGCCATGACTTAACGCTATTTTGATATCTTATTATTACTGATAGACATTATCTACTTAGCGTATATTACTACCTAGTAGATAGTTTAACGGATCCTTAAAGGATGGTTATTCCAAACATCCTTTGAGTTACTTGTATTTCAATTGCTATTTCACTTGAGTTGGATTTATTAATATAAGAATGTTAATCCTGACTCGAGTGTTTTGTATTTTGCTTTACGCTCGGGTCAGACTGAGTGGTTCATCTTTCGAGACTCACCTTTGGAGTTGGAGCTTCGCTTGGAGATCCAGCTATCTATCCAGCTTTCAGATATTCGATGATTCCAGTTATGTATTCTGCTTTGTATCTGATGTATCATATTACTCTTCCGTTGTATCTGGTTTAACTCTGATGTATTTTATATATTCATATAGTAGCTTCACGAACTACTATCTCTTTTATTTCCGCTGCACTTATTACTCTGTGTCTGTGATCTGTGATTATATTTATTTACTATATATGTTCAGTTTTGCCAAATTTAAATTAACAACGCGGTATTTTGAGCAATTCAACTCCGGCATGAGTGTCTACCTATACACTTATAATGGATGCGAATGGTCCAAAATTCTGGGTCGTTGCAGTTGGTATCAGAGCTTTGGTAGCTCTAGGCAAAACTTAACATATAGGGTAAATGTATTTACAGAATCACTCTCATTCGAGTTTCAAATCTTCCTTTGACTCAATTCCTTTGAATTTTGGAACTTTCTCCTCGGTTCCGAAATTCATTCGTGTCCTTCACTATTCGTCTTCTTTCAATTCTGGAGCACCCCATAATTCCATTCTGAATGTTATCTATAATAGATCGGCGGTCTCGCCAATCTTCGAATGATTCGTAAAGGAGTAAAACTCCTTTATAATAGACATCGATTTACCGGAGATTTCTGTATCCTCGGTTTACGATGCTATCTATCTCCTACTATACCTGAATTCTATTTTTCGAGATTGGATGTTGAGTTACCTCGGAATTCAGCATCGATCTTATTCTTGAAGTTACGGACGACCCGGTTAAGGTTGCCCGTGAATTAAATAGCTTATCCATCTCCCGATTCTGTTAATCGAACTATCTTATCTTCTGTTTCGAACTTATTATATATATATATAAAAAATTTCTCTTGGATTTGAGTCCATCAAATTTGAACCGCTATACATGTTTTGAAATCTATTCTTGTATCGTCGAGCGAGGAATTGTATTTGTAAAATTATATTTAAAATGTTTTAAAAATATATTGTGTTGTTTGAGTTGTTGATGTTGATTTGGATTTTCGATCGATTCGTGTGATCAACGCTATCGATAGGATTTCCAAAACACCTTAACAGAGCAAACCGACACAATATTGTTTTCAAATTTGGTAAACAAAATAAATTTTTGAATGATTATATTATATATAAATATAAGTTTTCTGAAATTAAATTCTTAATGAATTTGTTGTCAAAGATGATAATATTTGATTTTCATTTATTGTTTTGTAAACCATCGATTATCGCATAATATAAATAAATTTTTAAAATTTGGTTATAATTTGATTTGAAATTTGAAATGAATTTAAATCAAGAATGTGAGAATTAAATTTCCGGTGTTTTCAAACTTTGGGTTTAAATTTTAAAATGCATATTATAAAAAGTAATTTCGAATAGAAATCAATTCTAAAGAATTTTAAATGTTGAAATCAGTGCTCTTCTCTTTGTCGTTGGAAAATAATTTCGGTGATGGCGGCCGCATCATCGACATTCATTTTCGAGTTTCGAAGTGGAGAAACCATTCTGTAGCTTTGCTACGGTTTTGTTTTAGAAAATTATTTTGATTTGAATTTCTTCAGTATAATTTGATTTATATATATATATATAGGTATCATATTTTAAAATTTAATTTGATTTGATATAAATATATTATATATATCTCTAAATTATTTAAAGTTAATCGGAAATCTAATTCTTAAATGTTGTTAAAGGATGATTTTTATTACAAATAAAAACAAATTTTTGAATAAATATTTAATCTTGAATAATTGAATTGGGAAATTTTATTTGTATATTGTTCAACTGCATTCTAATATAACTTACCTAAATCATTCAGAAGTTGAATATGTAATTGGATAATATATAAGATAAATTGAATTTATAAATAAAATTTGAGTGTTGTAATAAATGTTATACACTAAATTTTGATTATAAAGATGTTAATAGAGTTAGATAGGATGATAAGTAAACTCAGTTAATAATGAAATAAATTTGTTTTGAAAGAATTAATAAATTTGTTTTGAAGAATTAATAAATTTGTTTTAAAGAATTAATAAATTGAAATTTGATCAATATATGAAAATACCTTGAATTTAAAAGAAATTAGTGAATATAAATTAATTTAAATCGAAACTTTTATGGTTTAAATTAATTTATATGGGTTAAATATATGTGATAAGATATATTAAGTAGAATAAATTGGAATAAAGAAGAATTTAAATTGCTGAAAAAATATGATTATAATAAAAGACTATTCAAAATTTATGGTTTTAGAAATTGTAAATTGAAGAAAATGGGATAATAAGATAATGAATTTAGAAGTAGTTGAGATTGATTTTAGTGAAATCAAATGGAATAAATCAATTATTGAATATCAATTAATTTAAATTTGAATTTATATGGTTTAAATTAATTGTTATTTTGTATTTCAAATCTGTTTTTCTTTCTGGTTGTTTCTATTCTCCTACCTCGTTCCTTTTCGGGGATGAAAAGTTTTGAGTGGGGGAGAGTGTAACGACCCGTAAATTTAACCGGTTTTAATAACGCAATTAGTTGAAATTTTGTGAAATTTTAACCGATAAAATTTCGAAATAAGAATTTAATATTTGGAATACGTCTAGTTAAACATAGCAACTGGTAAATTTTCGTCCGAAAATATGAAAGTTTATTTCGCGCGTAAATTCACTTCAATTTAATCAGTTGAAAAGCGATGAAAATAAAATGTTTTCGGAACCTAAATATTTTTACATAGAAAAATTCTAAACCATCTTCTGAGCAAAATGTCAGTTTGTCGTTTTTCCAAATTCGGACATCTTTGGCTCCGTCGATCTTATTTTTCAACGTTTTTCTTGCATTTTCCGCTAGTAAAAGTTTCGAATCTTTATAATCCAATCGTACCACTGATATCTGTATATCGTTCTGAGCGTCTCGTCATGCTGATCTCTACGGTATATTCGACTGTCTGTTTCGGAATATGGTACGCCGCTAATTCAGTAAAACAATTACTTATCGGTACCGATTTTTGGTGCCTTTTTGTTTATGTAACTTTCAATATTCCACTGTTTAAACTGAATTGCCACTAGCCTTTTAATATCCCTAAAAAAAAATATTTAATAATTGGGTTTCAATTCTCTGATTCCAATTCATTACCAACCGGTTCATTTCTCTCTTCATTTTATCTCCTCTTTATCATTTTTCCGTTCGCTAAAACTAAAATAAAAGAATCTGCTTCTTCACCATCTTCTTTGACGCAAACACATCAGCTTTCCACACATCCTCACCCAGATCTGGTTGCCTCCACACACGCAGACCCATGCCGACCCTATAACCCATCAAACCAAACCCGAGAGTCTCCTAAACCAACCGTGCTTCATTCACCTCAAACCCCAGCGAAGCCTGCCATCACCTTAGAAGCTTCCTCCATTCTCTCGCATTCGCCTTCCTCCGTCCGCCCTGTCGCCTCGCTGGGCAGCGACCACCTCATCATCGCCGCGCGCGCCGAACAACCGGGTCCCCTCCTCCGCCGTGCGCGACCTTCCTCCCGAGTCACCATAGCTGCACGCAAGTGCTTCCTCTAACCGAGCCCTCTGTTTAAAAGTAAGTTGTGTACATAATAAGTTTGAGTTTGTTTTATAAGGTATAGGTTATAGGTGTCGACATGTTTAAATTATAAACTACATCTGTATTATTAGGTTGATATTTTGTAGTGAGTCTATTTGTATATATTCTAATTTAGGCATACTATTGGGTTATAGTTGAATGGTACATGAATATGAAGACTTTATATCAGTATATATATATTGTATATTTTACTTACTGTTGCAAGCCTGTACAAGGTTATAAACTACCTGTTGAAGTTGATTTTTAATATATTATATATGTAATTTATATGTTGGTAATATATATTTTAATACTATGTATAAGTACGTTACTTTTAGTATGTATATATATAAGCCGTATGGTTTCCAATCTCTTTGTCGTATATATAGTTTACGTATAGTTTTATATGAGTCGACTATAATCTACTTGGCATGTAAGTATATATATATAATCTATGGTTTACTATTTATATATTCTGTTTTACATGTATATATAGATTTCTGTAAAGTTTACATATGCAGTATTTATATATGAGGTTTATATGTATAATGGCAACTTATATATGTTGTTTAAGTAAGTTATATAATGTATTATACATAGATTTTAAAACCTTTCAATTGTTGTTAAGTTTTATACATATTATAATAAATTGTTTACATTGATTGATAATAAAAAAAATTGATCTTATTTATAACCTGTATGTAAGTTTGTGAACATGTGTATATACATTTGTTTATATATATGTATGAGAACTTGGTTTTAAATTTTATATTGATATAGTACATTTGGAATTAACTATTTATTTGAAAATAAATATATTGTTTTAAATGTATGTTTGATTTTAATATATGTGTTTGAAATGCATGTATATTAAATTTTATTTGTGTTTGAATTTAGAATATGAATTTTATATATGTAAATAGTTATATATAGTTATATATACCTTTTATCTTCATCGATCCAAGTCTGATTTGATTCTGTCAATTCCGATTTATCAGCTTGTTCGTCAAAATCGTGTCCATCTAGGGTTGCTTGGGAATTCGTAGCTCATTTCTTTGTCAAATCTATCTAGCCTCGAAAGGTGAGCACTCACTCACGATTAACGTTCTTTTATTTATTAAATTTGATTTCAATTGAAACGACAATTGAAATATACTGCTGTTTGATATTTACACTGTTATTACCTGTATCAGTTCACCTGTGACATCTGACACCATTATCTGTTATTTATGCAATGATAATCCAGTTTGGTTGTTAAATGATTGATTGTTTGATGTTTATATTGGACGTTAAATTGTTAATGTTAAAACGATAAACAGTATGAAATTGAACTTGATATAGGATAATTAAATGTTAAAATTTGATTAACTGACATTTGTATAATATGACCCCTTTAACTGTTGAATTTATTGACACGTATGATTTGTTTAATTACATTTTGAACCACTGAATGTATATTGTTAAATTGATGATGTAAAAAAAATTGAAATTGAATGACAAGTGAAACTGTAATGTAATAATCTTTAATCTACATGAAATGATAGTGTAGATTCTAGAAATGATTATATTAATTCGTACAAATAACAATGCGAATTAGTACGATTAATTCGGGATTATTTAAATTGATTATTGGATTGTTATTGTTTGTTGTTATTGCTTGTTTATTTACTTTGACACCATCCCAGTTATCACACTGCAAGTTCCCTTTGTTATGCTTTGATTTTGAATTGAATTGGAATCGGGTTGAAATGATAAATACCCAAAATTGAACTTTGACCTAGGATAGAGAATTAAATAAAATCCGATTGGTCAATAATTTGATTTAAAAATAAACAAAGATTTTATTTAAATAAATAATATGGTTTTGAAATGAAGTTGAAATTGAATTTTAATGAAAGGAAAATGTTAATATTTAATAATCTGAAACAAAACATTAACAAGTTAATCGATGAAAGAATGTTGTTTAATTTGAGAAATGATTTAATAATTAAGTTTGAAATTATAATTAAGTTTGAAATTATTAAACTTTGAAACTATTTAATAATTAAGTTTTGAATTATTTAATAATTAAATAAGGTTGAATCATTTAATGATTAAATTGAACTGAATTCTTTGATAAGAGAAATTGAACTTTTGAATAAGTGAATTTTTACTTCGTAAATAATTGAAATTAAATTTCTATTTAAGTAAGTTTTGGAAAATTATTTAAGGAAGTAAATAAGTGAAATGGAATTTCTTTAACAAGAAATGAAAATGTGATATTTTTGGAATTAATGTAAGACTTGTAATTGAAAGAATTGATTTGACGAATTTAGTTTAATTCAAAATTGTAAGTTTTGATTTGATGAAGTTGAACTTAAGAATTGATTTAATGAAATTGGAAATTTAATAGAAATTGTTTTGAATGATAAAGTAACTTAACGAATATTGAATGGAATCGATAATTGAATTTAAATTGATTTAAATGTTGAATTAAATTAATTCAAATGATTTCGGAATGAAACTTATATACGAACTTGAATCAATATTTGAATGGTTTTAAATAGATATTGAAATTGAATTATAAGATTTTGAAATGGTAATTATGAAGTTTTGAAATGTAAATTTTGGAAATTGGTTTTTGAAAGACAAATGAAATGTTGGTTTACGAATTGTAATTGAAATTGAATTGTTTTGGTTTGAAATATATATAAACGACCAATCGGTGTAATAATTACGAAAGTTATTAAAGAGACCGGGATCGGTAATGGATATACTCTCTATCTAAACCGAAACCACTTTAATAACTATACGCGGAGTGATGATCCAGAATGAAGTGGTTGGAATGATGTACGTGATGACTGAAGAAAGAGAATGATAATGGATAGCCTTGACACTTGTGTCAAATTGGAAATGACTAAAATAGGAGCTGTGCCGGGCCAATGGAGGATTAGCTACCTCAAGTGGACACACTTCTTCGAACTACTTATACTTGTTGTCGATTGGTGCACCCTTGATTTTGGGAGTGTTGTTTCACGGTGTTGCGGGCGCTGCGGCGTTGCGTTCTCACCAGTCCGGATCAGGCGAACGGTAGTATCACTACCTTGGGTATTGCCTCATGTGCCTTGTCATACTTGTATTCCATTTATACGCGACCACTACGATTTTGTTTTGTACCTTGAGTATATGGATTGCCCTCTGGTGACTTCCGGTTTTGGGGAAACTACGGTCTTGTATATGCTTTTGGGAATAAAAATGTGTTAAGGGTGGAATGGGCCATGACTTAACGCTATTTTGATATCTTATTATTACTGATAGACATTATCTACTTAGCGTATATTACTACCTAGTAGATAGTTTAACGGATCCTTAAAGGATGGTTATTCCAAACATCCTTTGAGTTACTTGTATTTCAATTGCTATTTCACTTGAGTTGGATTTATTAATATAAGAATGTTAATCCTGACTCGAGTGTTTTGTATTTTGCTTTACGCTCGGGTCAGACTGATTGGTTCAGCTTTCGAGACTCACCTTTGGAGTTGGAGCTTCGCTTGGAGATCCAGCTATCTATCCAGCTTTCAGATATTCGATGATTCCAGTGATGTATTCTGCTTTGTATCTGATGTATCATATTACTCTTCCGTTGTATCTGGTTTAACTCTGATGTATTTTATATATTCATATAGTAGCTTCATGAACTACTATCTCTTTTATTTCCGCTGCACTTATTACTCTGTGTCTGTGATCTGTGATTATATTTATTTACTGTATATGTTCAGTTTTGCCAAATTTAAATTAACAACGCGGTATTTTGAGCAATTCAACTCCGGCATGAGTGTCTACCTATACACTTATAATGGATGCGAATGGTCTAAAATTCTGGGTCGTTACATTTTTAAAACTTATTTAATTTTTATGAAGGTGTGAAGATGATGTTTTTGTTAATACTATGTGAAGATGTGAAGGTGTGAAGTTGCGGCAGTGCCTAAACTAAATGTACTATATAAATATATGTGACAGTGCCTAAACTATGTGAAGGTGTGAAGTTGTGGCAGTGGCTAAACTAAATGTACTATACTTGGTAACAGGAGACTCAATCTCTCCAGTAGTATGATTAGATAATGCATTTTCTCCAAATGCATTTTCTCCATAAAACAAATAAATATATAAAATAATTTAGTGAAGACAGCAAGAGTTAGAAACCACATAATTGACACAATAATTATTTCTTCGCTTCAAACTTATTATTTAGAAATTGAGAACTAGATATTCCATCTTAGTTTTTATATGCCATAAACTTAGTATTGAGTCCATAGGTTCTACGGCCAGTATGCACTATGACATCCATCTCTTTTTTAAGTTCTGTTTTCACCAAATTTTCCTTTCTGAGCAGACGTTTTTCTTTTTAAAAAAATCAGACTTTATCAAACGTGCGCATGCATGTGTGTAACATGGTGTTTGTGTACTAGTCAGTTTAACTTTGAAACCATGATATATTGATATTTGTACCCATCAACACTTAATGATGTATCCTTCGGTATTAAAATTATGTAGTATAACAAAACTGCTTGCAAATTTGAAATTTAATTAGTTAAGACACACTCATGAAGTTGTATAAAAACAGGCTAAATGGTCCACAAAGTGTGATTTGTGTAATCATGATCAGACTGCAATAAATATAAGGCACAAAAGTGAGGTCAATAATTTTCATTAGACATATTACTTGATTCAAGTTTTCCAATCACCATGCCTTCTTATCTTCTCACCCTGCAACATCAACATCATACCCATTGTTATGATAACTAATAAATGTTAAAACAAAATCAATCATGCAGTTACCTTCACTTCCACTTTCTTGGAATTTCGTAGCAAATCCGGTATGAATTTAGTGTTGTTAGGAATATTTATATTTGTGTTATCTGTTTAACCTGCAATACATATAAAATATAACATTATGAATAATGTCAAACCACTTGAAGTGTCAAAGAGATGCACCCCGGTATTTAAAATATATACAAATGAAATGAAAATAGCTTAAAATTGAACAAAAAGCCTTTTATTGAAATCAAAATAGTAACTCACATATAATCTGTTGGGAAAGAGTTGTCCACACACAAAAAAGTACACGTTCATGTTGGATCAGCTGAATTGCCAGACCAATATAAGCTTTCGATTTTAATATTTTATTAAATGGAAAATTAGAGGCATAAAATAAATTCGAAGATGCAATTCAAATCTCCAATGAACGAATAATTCAAGCAACATCTTGAGTGTAGATTTTGTGTGCAAAGATCTACAGTCCCTTTTTGAATTAGCACAACCAGCGAGCGTCAATATAAAGACTTTGAAAGTGTGTTCTAACTTCCAACCAAGACAATTAATGTAGCAACAGTGCCACATTGTGGAAGAGGCCGAGACTAGTAATGTACCATTTTTGAATTAGAGTTCCCAGCAGCTCTTGTGGGGATCCAAATGAAAATTCTCATCACATTCCACATTTTCCCTCTAACATGTGCAACAAATAACTCAACAAAAATCATTCAGAAAAAGAAAATAGGGGCAAAATCAATAGAAACAGAATTATCTTATTCAATCATTGTACAATTAAACAACAGCAGTTTCAAAATGCATCCAATGACAGTAATAATTCATATCCATACCTCTCAATCTATGTGCTATGCAGCAGCTATTTGCTTGCTATCAGAAGCATCAGTCCACACAATATGCTTCTGCGCTGGCCTTAGTACATTACTGAAAAAACTCATAAACTCTAGTGTATCTCCTCCTTTTCTGACCTCTACAACTAAAACAGATGGCGCAATTGAGAATATATCAACAGCCATGGACAATTTTCCCATTCTACCCCTTGCCTCATTGCTCTCTAGTCTAACTCTAGCACTTGAGCTTTTGGCCACCTTAACCTTTCCTTCTGCCCTAGCAGCCACTCCTTCTAATATCGATATTATGCCACTAGCCGGTTCCTCAGTTGCAAACCTTATATCTTCTCCTTTTGAGTCGGCTTAGAATAGAGGAGAAAGGTCGAAGCTTTGTGAAAGATAAATTAGATGAAATGCATTGAAGTCGCCTTGATGGATCTTTCGGTACACGGTCACAAGATTGTCATCCTGTATTTCAAAATAGTACATCAATTTAAGGTTTAAAAGGAACAATTTTGTGCAAACCACACTAGAAAGTCAATACAACTATAGGCTAAAAAGCATCATGGATAAAAGAAATAAACATGGTTTTTGTTTAGAGGCAAGAAATGAACATGGTACTTATATTATAAAATGTGAATATATATAACAAGCAAGACATCTCCTTTATTTTGTTATTTATTTAAGTCCAAACTGTCGTTTTAAGGTTTTTGATCATATAAAACAAGTAAATTATTTACTAAAAACATTCAATATAACTCTTGAGGAAGAAACACAGTTATAAAAAATGAAGCCATACTAACAACAGTTTTGCACATTAGTTGTTATAGTAATAAACATTGTACCCCTATTCTGTACTCAGCATCAATTGTTATCACGTAACAAAGAGGATATTATTAAACAGACAATAGCCTAATGGTAATATCACATAAATTATATTGAATATGAATATGCTCAACATTAATTTTTTAATTTTTTATCTTGATTTTGAGTCAAAAAAACTTAGTGCTCCTGCATTATGTTTTTTGACCAAGTGCGGCTGCATTGAGTCAAAGAATCGATGCTCCTTCAACTCAGTGCAGTAACACTGAGTTTTTTAAATTCAGTGCCGCTGCACTGAGTAAAAGATCGATGCTCCTACACCGAGTCGAAGATTCAATGCAACTGCAATGAGTTTTTTGACTTAGTGCTCTTGCACTGAGTTTTAAACTAAGTGCAATTGCACCTAGTCAAAAAATCAGTGCAGGAGCACTTAGTCTTCAACTCAGTGCAGCTGCACTGTTTTTTTTGACTTGGTGCACTACATTGAGTTGAAAACAAAATGCACTGCACTGAATCGAAAACTCATGTACAATGAACCGAATCCATAAAGTGAGGTTTTAAGCATAATCCAAAGGCATTTGAAATAATATTGTGAAAATATACAATTTTGAAATGTCTTTTAACTTCCTCGACCGTTTAAAAAAAATTAAAACTTTGAAAATAATATTGTAAAATACCATATTGATAACTTAACCTTTTATGCATGTTTTATAATATTGTGGAGTTCATATAAATGTTGTAGAACTCAAACATTTACTCTTCAGTATAATACAAAATTCTATTACCCTTAAGACACATCTACAACCTGCAAAATTTACTGCCTGCAAAATTTACTGCCTGCAAAATACCATATTAACATTTTCAGTATAATAATCTCTTGACTCTATTCCCCTTGAGAAATATTTACTCTATCTGTGAATGACTTAAGTTATTGCACTTAAATTATTGCTTACTTAAAACTCATATCATATATAATACTTGTATGCAATTTGTTGTAACCTACAATGATAAATCCTTTCTTCTTTTATTAGGATGTCACATTTATACACCATCAATTTTGTAGTACAGTTATATCTCCTATTTCAGTTACTTTCAAACTCCTCCTCGGTAATTGATAGTTAATACCAATGGCCACTTGTCGTCTTTTTACATCAAAGAACGATGTTAATGCATTCCTTTGTCATGTTCATTTATAAAGATACTTGTAATACGTTCACATTTCTCTCAATGTACAACTCATCCTACGTTACAATTATAATTACTCAACATCCCTCAGAAAAATAATCGTACTTTAATATGTCTAGAATATAGATTAGTTTGACAGTTTTTTATTTGAGTTCATTAAATCTCCATTATGGATATATATTGGGTCTGAAATAAAGCTTAGTGAAAGATTAAGGTAAGCCTGTGACCAAAGTACGTTAAGAGACTTTGATTATACAAATTTAAATATATGCTGCCAGAATAGTAAATACTGATTTCTCGGTAATAAAATGCATCCCTGATTTTACACATTGAAATTTACTGGGTGTTGTAATTAGATGAAACCACAACAATGCAAAGTTGTTAGTTAATTGTAAATTGAAAAGATCTTGTCAACAACTGCAAAGTCGTTAGTTAATTGTTTCTGACTCGGTGCAATGCACTAGGTTATCGACTTGGTGCAAACTGCATTTGGTGGGTGGGTGTGAGTAGGTGTGTGAGTGAGGTGGTGTATGTGAATAATATCTGTATACACACATATGCTTAGACAAGTAATAACACTGCCAACAACAACAAAAATTACATGGCCTACTAATTTCTGACACTCTGTTTGCACAAGCTCTTCAAAAGACTACAATACCAAGAAGAGAATTTGCACCAAGGCGGTTTGCTCCATTAATTGATGCATAAGTTGCTTCTCCTACAGCTATAAATCTAGGAAGAATTGCATCTTGGTCATCCCCTTTATTGTCAATCACCTAAATTTTTTTAAAAGAAAACGCAAAAGTAAGATATCATACTATGTGTATTACCAGAACAAACCTACACAACTACGTATTTTGTATACATACACAATTGCATCTGGGCTATCCCCTTTATTACCACATTTTGTATACACACATAAACTTTATCTTACAAAATTTAGAAAATAAAACCTAGTATCAAATTTTCTAAGTTTGGTTATATTTTGCAAAAGCCTGAATCATAAAGACCAATTTAATTTTAGCTACTGATTTAGTTGGACAAATTAGATTTAGAAATGACTTCTATATCCCAAAAAATGATACACAAATTCACTTGTTTATTTAAATTGATAGCTTTGGTTTCACGCTTTGCTCCACAATTTCAAAAAAAAACAATAAACCCAATAACTTATTCAGAAATCACTTATACACCAAAAATGTGACATGTGACTCTAGGCTCTTTACACTATTTTTCTTATGGACCTTGTATACTCATAACTATTTATCCAGAATTGTAAGATTGAACCTGGCTCCTTATACTAATTTTTCCTAGAATCTTGACATGGAACCTAGCTCTTTATACTAATTTTTGTATAGACCTTTTATATTCATATCATATTAGTATATTTCTTTCATATATTACATGCTAATTACATATGGACCATGTACATTCATATCATGTCAGTATATTTCATTCACATATTTTGTGCAGCTAAATAAAAAATATGAAACTATCACTTATATTTCATCCATATTGTAACACTTACTAACATCCATATCCTTACTTCATCAAAATATCATGTCAGTAAGACAAGGACTTATCAACATATATAACCTTTAAGTTCACGGCAGTTGAGGAATATCACAAAATAAGAAACAATAATTCATCTACTAATAACAAAAGTAACTTTCAGCTCAGAAAATCAATTATTCATAGGCGGAGTAAAATCAAACATGGAGATATACGTAAAAGTTGAAAAATATATACCTAAAAAATGGTCAAAGTTCACGGCAGTTGAGGAATCGAAGCACTACGTAGGGATCGTAGCAGCGGCGAAGTCGAGGGATCGTAGCAGCGGCGAGGTCGAGGGATTGTAGGGAAGTCGAGGGATATATAGCTAGGGAAGTCGAGGCAAGCGAGGTTGAGGGATCTTAGCAGCGGCGAGCTACAAATTTGAGGAATGACGTGCAACGAAGTTAAGGAATGGCGAGACTAATTTAGGGATTTGGGAGTTAGGGTGAAATGGATATTCGCTGTGAGAATGAAATATCACCGGGAGAGTAAAAATATAGGCGCCAACTTTTTCTTTTTAATCAATAGCACGTGAATGGGTTATAATTTTTAATATCAACAACTAGTAAATAGCTAACCATAGCAAGTCATGCTACGGTGCAATCCTCTCATGCTATCAATAAACCATTTTCTTGTAGTGGGTGTATGCTACGATTGAGAGGTGGACACGGACGTCGCCGATGAAACACACCGACGAGTCAGCATTATGGGTTTCTACTCGATACATAATTGGGCTACGGGTAGTCATGGGCGGGGGAAGATTCGTTCCCCAATAACTTAAGTAGCGGTGACAGTAGCCTAGGGGCGGTTTGTACATGACGAGTAGTTCTCTTGGAGCAGTGGCAGGTCGTTGGACATTGAGGTTTGATCTATAGTTCGATCAATTATAATAGCTTGTACCATTGTAGTGTAGGTGCACATTGGACCAAAAACCTTAAGTAATTGACCCTAAGAATACATGGACACATATAACACACCCTATGTCGCATAGTGTAGAGTTAAATTTAACTGCTCATGATCACCATATATTAAACTTGTACTTATTCACTAGGCTGCTGTCTAGCCCACCCTTTTTCATCCTTTTTTCCCACTATAAGTGGATAGGGCAACAAGTGATTGGCCCATTCTTAGTACTTAGAGAGGTGAGCTCATCATTGGAGTTGCTTATTATCCTATTTACTCTTCATGTATTTATCTATTTTATCAGTACATCTTATTTTCTATGTCGGATTTGGAGTGAAATTTTCTATGTACTCTATATTGGACTATGTATTGATTTTTTGAGACTGTGATTTGGATATTTTTTAGTATTATAAGTTTAATTTGAAAGTGAATAGGGATCTAAAATAATATGACTAAGTCATGTATACAAATGTATATGCAATATTAATACTAAATAATGGAGTAGAGTAAAGTAAAGTAAATAAAGATAATCATACCAGAGTTTTTATACTAGTTCGGACCTCCCGTCCTACGTCCAGTTCCGAAGCCCCCCTTCAGAATTTCCACTAAACAATATAATCTTTTTTAGCATTGAGGAATAGGCAATACAACAATATTTTGACTTGATAAACTTATGTTCCTTCAACACTGATATTGAATGATAGTACAGGACTTCATATATTCTCCTCTTTAGTTGAATGAGTGTAAGTACGTGGATTTGCTGGAAGTTAATCACCAAATGATATAGAATCGATTTTGGTGATATTAAAAGCGAGTTTGAAATCTTTGAGAGTGTTAGGAATTTAGAGAATTATATAGAAAGTAAGAAGTGAGAAAGTTAACCCTACACTCAAGTTTTTGATATATTTATAGATGTCCAAGGGTCTCTTCCAATAGTTGTCATATTTAGACAACAACCATTGATTGAATAGTTGAAGCCATTAGAGAAGGAGTTGCAACTATTGAAGAAGAAGAGAAGTGTCTGTTAAAAAATGTGACTGTTACAGAAAATTAGACATTTGGAATTTGAAGGCAGACGTCTGGTTATGAACTAATTTGCAATAGAAAAGATTTAGTTCTAAACAAAGATATTTCAAATGTCTGAAACTTGTAACCAGACGTTTGATTTGGATCCGGATTGTTTTTTAAAAATGGAGAAAAATAGTTCTAAAGAGCATGTCGCCGGATGTCTGAGAAATGTCCTTAGATGTCTGACTTCGTGAGGATTTCAAAATCTATTTTTAAACCTGAGTGCAATACAACTTAAATGTGAATAGGTATGCTCATTTTACTCAAGGGGGATTTTACAAAGTAATCTAAGACACTAACATAAGTATATGACCTTACTATGAAATTTCTTTATGTCGATCTTTTGTGTTGATACTTCATTTCAGATTCTGTTAATCTTCCAATGTCCAAAGTGCTTTTTTTGCCCATCATATGCCTATATATTAGTTGAAATATTCTACAATATTATTGTATAGTTGTTGTCATTAAAATCAAATAAGGGAAGTTCTAACATTCTTCCCCTTCTATTGATGACAATTATACAATCTTATTCAAATATACATACAATGATTAGTATGGAAAATACTCCCCTTGAATATGATATATAGCCCTATTAATATGCACATATTTCACTCCCTTTGTCATTGTCAAAAAGAAATGAAAAGAGAGATAAATGACAAAAAAATTATGACATGCATTATCTTTTCATAAACAATATGACAACTCATAGTAGAACAAACATCTCAATGCAATAGACTATGATAGAACAAATGCAAGTGCAATATCAAAAAATAATAAACTGTTTGCACAAAAAATGGACAAACACCTCAAAGTCGTATGATTTAGTAGATCTTATGTTGTTCTTAGTGATTTGAGTGATTTATGCAAATATATGAAAAGTAGGGGCTAAATTGTAAAAAGACACGCAGATTTATAGTGGTTCAGCCAGAATGTGCCTACGTCCACTTTATATGTTATTTCTCTTCTCTTGTTTTGATTACAAGTACAAAGCTTTGATACAAGTAAAATAAAGTTGTTTTAAAGTTCTCTCCGTGCTTGAGCTCTCAAACTTGTCCCTCATTGTTGTACCCCTACCCCTCTATTTATAGAGTGAGGCTGGGGGCAGGGGTCTTGGATGTATATGGCTGCTGGCGGGCCTGGGCTGAGGCAATCTGGCCTGGCTCATCTTGGTTCGGCATAGCTTGGTTCGGTGGTGAGATGTGGTAGGTTGGTCCGGCCCTGATCTGGACCGGTGGCTGTTGGAGAGGAGGTGGTTCGGTAGTGAGGTTGGACCGGTAGAGGAGGTTGGTTCGGTGATGAGGTTGGACCGGTAGGTTGGTTCGGTGATGAGGTTGGACCGGTAGGTTGGTTCGGCAAGCATGGGAGGTAGAGTTGATTCGGCAGTTCTGTGGTTGTGAGTCTGGTTCGGCAGTGGTAGGGATGCCGAATGAAGCTTAGGCAAGCCTGGGCGAACCTGGTGCTTCTTGGTCTTGAGATTGCCTGGGTGAGAATACACCCAACATTTGCCCCCCAAAGTAGGGCATATGCCGGTATATGCCGTGCTTTGTTTTGAAATTAATGACGTTGGCTTGGATGCTCCTATTCGGCCCAAATGCCCAACCAACCGGTCCGGTCGTCTGTGTTTGCCTATAAGTATGGGCTTCAAGCTCCTGTTATCCACACCTATTAGAAAGAGTCGGACCAAGCCTACGCCTGCCGAATGAGGTGAGCCCTCCTTCTGCCGAATGGGTTTTTAGGGAGTGGGATAGCCGAATGAACCTTGGGGCCCGGATTACCGAACGGGTATATGGGGAGCTCGAATGCCGAATGATCTTTTTCCTTGAACTGCCGGATGACTTTTTATGACTCGTGATACCGAACGAGACCCAGAGTTTGAATGCCTAATCGAACCTTGAACCTTTTATGTTTTGAACTACAAAATGAAATTCTAGATTGTACGCACTTTCTTGTTTATATCTCTACATCCTTTTTAAAGATGTATTCTTTTGTGTTGTAGATAATGTCTCATAGCGTTGAAACCCGATCAGAAAAGAAGAAATCCCAGGACAGAGAAGATCCTTCCGTAGTGCCCCCAGCTCAGTTAGAACCGGGACGTCATGGGCCCACCCCGAGGTCACTAGTAGATGGGTACGGCCCTCAGGATTGATGCGGTTACTGCCCAGTTTACCAAGGAGGAGAAGGTGGCAGTGAAGGAGGGCATGCGGTTGCTTGCAGCTGAGGAGGCAGGTGTGCAAGTAGAGGATGATGACCAGGATAGTCAAGAAGCAGGTGCTGGTAAGTCTTCCTTTTTAGTCTCTCCATTAACTTTGGTTGCTTATCACTAATGAATCCTTTCTTTGACTGGACAGGTGGTCAACAGGACAAGGATAAAACTCCAATGCAGCCGGCCCCTTGATCAGACCTGGAAAATTCTTTTCGTAGACTTGACATGGCCGTATACGTTAGTCTTAAACAGTAGAGTAACTTTTAAGTTGTAATTATTTTGCTACTTGTAATAAATAGCTCTATTCTTGATGTGTAATTCTTTAACTTAAGCTGATTTTGTCGTCTTCCGAGTGTTTGTTGCTATTTTGACATGTCGTATGAGAAATATAGCTATGCATATTCTTGTAATTGAATTGTGTTTGATGTCAGGTTCTGGTTTTAAAACATAATTTCATGACTTGTAATATTAGCGTGTGGTGTGAACAAATTATAGTCATGTATTTGTACACAAAAGAAGAAAATACCGCCCTTCATGTTTTAATCGTAGATGGCAGTTTTGAATATCTTGTATGACCGAGCATGGAATGCAGTCGAGTGCCCTGCCATCCAATCATGAGTCCCTACACCCATTGGCTAGTATCTCCTACTCTGCATCCTGTACTTTAGGGACCGTTATAAAGGATAGGAGAAAAGCTTTTTAAGTAAAATTGAAATATGTGAAAAAGTAAAACTTCCAATCACGGAAGGCCTTCGATGTGCTTAAGTTCGTGGCAAACGGGCTTTGTAGTCACTTTCCCTAGCTGTGGGTCTTGGAGACATTTGTCACCCATCTTACGCCTCCGCGGGGAGTTAATTCTTTTTTACCACAGCCGCACTTAAGACACATCGGAGCAGAGATCGCGCACAGTAACTACCCGAGCCATTATGGCCCGTAATCGTGGGTATTATTCGATTTACTGTGGCCGGCTAGCGTGGGTGCCGATCGTCAACCGTGAACTGCCCCTGGCTGGCCACACCTTATGTTAGGGCTTATAGTCGGTTCACAGTTGCCGGCGAGCCTAACGCCGTAATGAGCTGCCTCGGCTATAGTCGGCCTTCTCGGTGGCTTATAATCGGCTCATTACAGTTGGCTTTGAGGGCCGTCGCGAGCAATGAGTTAACCCGCAGCAGAGGGATGCCGGAGCAAAAGTGTCTCATTGGCGAGGGCATAGATTCGTACAGTACCTGTTAGGTCTTGTCCAGGAGAAGTCGCGCTGTGGAGCGCCTTGAATGAAAATGCTATTTGCACAGGATTTTGTTCAACAGAAAAGGATAAATTTAACAAGCAGCCAAGATATGAAGGAACAAGTTAAAAAGAGACAAGTTTTTTTAAAGTGGTTCGGCACGAAAATGCCTACGTCCACTGATTCTCTTTGTTAATTCACTTCATATGGGCAGTACAAGTTAAGAAAAGTATCGACGAAGGTGTTGGATGTTCCATGCCCTCTGGAACACCTCTCCGTCCACTGTTGACAAAATATAAGCTCCATTGTGGAGACCTTTATGAATTACATATGGTCCATCCCAGATGGGGTCTAGTGCTCCGGGGCGAGGGAAGATTCGCTTGAGGACAAGATCCCCTTCTTGTAAGGTACGATGCTTGACTTTGGAGTTGTATTGCGCTGCCACTTTCTACTTGTGGGCTGCTGTTTTAAGGACTGCATCATTTCTTCTCTCCTCAACTAGATCCAAAGACATGTGGAGGAGCTCTTCATTCTCTTCCGGGTTATAGTGGATCCTACGGTGGGAAGGCACAATGGTTTCAACTGGGAGCATAGCCTCCGATCCGTATGCAAAGAGAAAGGAGTGTGCCCCGTTGATGTTCTGAAAGATGTGCGGTAGGCCCACAGTGCCGTAGGGAGTTCATCCACCCAAGCGCCCTTTGACTTTTTGAGTTTCTTTTTTATTAGAGTTTTCAGAATTTTGTTGACGGCTTCGACTTGTCCGTTTGCCTGGGGATACGCTACGGATGAGAAGCTTTTGTGAATTCCGTGCTCTTGGTGCCAGTTGGCGAATTCCTCGCTGTTAAATTGAAGTCCATTGTCTGATATGATTTTGAATGGGACTCCGTACCTGCACAGAACATTTTTGATCAAGAAATTAATAAATTTTGCAGAAGATACTTTATTTAGGGGTTCTGCTTCGACCCATTTGGTGAAATAGTCGACTGCTACTATAGCATATTTGGCCCCGCCTCGGCCCATTGGTAGTTTGCCGATTAAGTCAATTCCCCATACTGCAAAGGGCCATGGGCTGGTCATTTGAGTAATCTCAGTTGTTGGTAGTCGCGGAATCTTAGCAAACTTCTGGCATATGTCACATTTTCTGACGAAATCTAAGGCGTCCTTGCTTAAGGTGGGCCAGAAATATCCATATCGGAGTATCTTTTTTGCTAAAGTTTGCCCTCCGGTGTGATCTCCGCAGCTTCCTTGATGAATGTTGGATAAGATTTCCTTGGCTTCCCTTCCAGCGACACACCTTAATAGGGGGTTAGAGAATCCGCGTCGATAGAGGGTGTCCTCTTGTATTATGTAGCGGGAAGCTTTCCTCAAGATTTTCTTGACTTCGTTACGCCCGTTGGGTAGTGTGCCACTTTGTAAGTAGTCTCGGATGGGAGTCATCCAAGTTGCTTCTTCGGTTGCAGCTATCAGATTCACTTGCTCAAAACTTGGGGTTAGTTGCTTCGAGATGGCTACTGCTCCGGAAATATCGCCGTCTCTCACGCTTGCTTGCTTCGCCAATTCATCGGCCTCTTGGTTCTCTTCCCGAGGGATGTGTTTGACTAAGTAGTGGTCCAATCGACTGAGAAGTAACTTGGTCTTCTTTAAATATGCTATGAGTCGTTCTTCTCGAGCCTGGAATTCTCCTAGTATTTGATTAACAATAAGTTGAGAATCGCTATGAAGACACAAAGAATTGGCTCCGATTTCTAAGGCAAGTTCTAATCCAGCTATCGCTGCTTCATATTCTACATCATTGTTGGTGGCAGCGAACTCCAACCTTATAGCATAGTGCAGCTTATTTCCCCTGGGAGTGATTATTACCACACCTGCCCCCGAGCCTTGTTCGTTCGATGCGCCATCCACAAAGAGATTCCACTTGATGTCTTTTTCTATTTCCAATTGCTCCTTATCTTCGTTGGTAGTGAATTCTGCAATGAAATCAGCCATGGCTTGTCCCTTGATGGCGGTGCGAGGGTGATAGGTGATATCATACCGACTTAGTTCAATGCACCATTTAAGTAGTCGCCCAGAAGTGTCAGGACGATGGAGTACCTGCCTCAGTGGTTGATTGGTCAGAACTTTGATGGAATGGGACTGGAAGTAGTGACGCAGTTTCCGTGATGTGATTAGTAAACATTATGCTAGCTTCTCAAGTTTAGGATATCTGACTTCTGCCCCAGTAAACCTCTTGCTGACGAAGTAAACTGGCCGCTGTGTGTGGTTGTCTTCCCTTACCAAGGCAGCGCTTAGGGCGTGAGATGACACAGCAAGGTATAGGTATAATTCTTCGCCTTCGCTTGGAGTCGAGAGTACCGGTGGTTTCTGGAGGTGTTCGATTAAGTTAAGGAAAGAGGTTAAGCATTCGTCAGTCCGTTCGAACTTTCCTTTGTCTTTCTTTAGAGCTTCGAAGAAGGGAACGCTCTTGTCCGTTGGAAATTTCATCTTTAAGCACTATGGAGCCAGGACAATTTGGAAGTCAGACAGGGCTGGCCTTCCCAAGAAGGCGTTGTAGTTTCTTCCTTCTGATGTGTTCTTCAATCAAGTCCCGGAGATGATGGCATTCATTGGTATCATGCCCATGAGATTCGTGGAAGCGGCAGAACTTTCCAGACTTCTGTGCGTTATCTGATTCCTTCTTGTACGGTGAGCGTTCGTATCTAACTTCGCCTTGGGTGGCAAGGAAGATGTTTTTCGACGGTTTCATTCAAAGGAGTGTAAGTGTCGAATCTCGGTCCTGGCCGATATAGGCGCTTTTCTCCCTTCTTGCCCCCAGCATTGTCTCTAGAGTCATTTCTTTGAATGTCCTTTGCTACAGCGGGCGTGTTGCTGTGAGTTGCCTTATTTTGTTGCCTTGACTGCCCCTCAGTGGCAGCGTCTTCAAGCCTCATATATTTCCCGACTTCATGGAAGAAATCGGGTAAAGTAGCTGGTTTTTATTTTGTTAGTCTTCTAGCGAATTTAGTATCCGGATGCACACCACTACAGAGGGCCATTAAGACAAGCTTCTCATCGGCATCTTGGACTGCGGCTGCTGCGGCATTGAATCGGGTTATGTATTGCTGCAGTTTTTCTCCAGGTTTCTGTTTGACGCTGGATAAGGAATAAGCGTCCTTAGGTTGTTCCACATGGATGCGGAACTGACTGATAAACTTTTCTTTCAACATTTCCCACGAGCTGATGGATCCCTGGGTAGATGACAGAACCAGGAGGTAGCGAGATCTGCTAAGAAGAGCGGAAAGCATTTGCACAGTACTCCCTCTGTTGCTCCAATCATGAGCATATGTTGCGTGTACCTCTGTAAGTGTACAACGGGGTCGGAGGTTCCTTTGTAAGGTTCCATTGTCGGCATCTTCCATTCTCGGGGGGTGATAGCAATTTCGATATTGCGGGCGAAAGGGCTGGTTACCCTAGCGCCTATCCCTCGATATCTTTGCTCCCGTTGGACACACTCTCTGAATAAGCGTGCCATCCTTTCATCAGAATTTGGAGCAGATAGAAATGAGTTTGGTTTTGTTCTGTGGGATTGATTCCGTCCAGATGACCTGTAGGGATGGTATCGTCTATCGTTCCTCATATTTTCCAGCGGCTGCCTTTGATCTTCTGGGAGCATGCTAGGGTCAGCTACAGTTGGCCCTTGCCTTGATCTTCCCCTGCCGGGTTCTGATCTAAGCACTTCCTCGGGTCCAACTTCGGGCTGGACTCTAGCTCGGCCCCGTTCACCGGCGTTTCCGTGGTTAGGCAGTATGACAGGCTCAGCTATAGTTGACCTCCGTCCGGTACCTCCCCCGTTGGGTTCGGTACCAAACGTTTCCTCATGCCTAACTTCGGGCTGTGCTCGGTCTCGGCTCCTACCATGGCTACTTCTGCCGTTAGCTCCTTCGAAGAAGGAAGATCTTTGTTGTCTCTGAGATCCTCCAGACTGGGACTCGCCCCATGATTCAGTGTTGCGGTTGGATTCTTCAGCATCCCTTAAGCGTGACATGAGATGGTCCACCAAGGCTTCCTGCTGGGACGTGAAGCGGTTAGTTACTTCAGCCACAACTCTGTCCAAATCTGCCCTAGTAATTGCTGCAGGCTGTTCTATGGCAGGAGTGGTTGGTTAGCATGTCCTTCATTTGTTACTGCTGCTGGAGGAGGACGATTTACTTGATTCGTGACAGCTAGATCTGGAAGACTGCTGGATCCGATGTTTTTTCCTTTGTTAACATCTTTTCTTTGTTTGGGAGGCATGTTTTCCAAGTGGCGGACGATGCTGTTAGGAAAACTGTTAAGTGGATGAAGCTGAAGCTTCGAGCTTCTAGCTCTCAATGAAAGCACCAAAAATGTTTGCACAAAAAATGGACAAACACCTCAAAGTCGTATGATTTAGTAGATCTTATGTTGTTCTTAGTGATTTGAGTGATTTATGCAAATATATGAAAAGTAGGGGCTAAATTGTAAAAAGACACGCAGATTTTTAGTGGTTCAGCCAGAATGTGCCTACGTCCACTTTATATGTTATTTCTCTTCTCTTGTTTTGATTACAAGTACAAAGCTTTGATACAAGTAAAAGAAAGTTGTTTTAAAGTTCTCTCCGTGCTTGAGCTCTCAAACTTGTCCCTCATTGTTGTACCCCTACCCCTCTATTTATAGAGTGAGGCTGGGGGCAGGGGTCTTGGATGTATATGGCTGCTGGCGGGCCTGGGCTGAGGCAATCTGGCCTGGCTCATCTTGGTTCGGCATAGCTTGGTTCGGTGGTGAGATGTGGTAGGTTGGTCCGGCCCTGATCTGGACCGGTGGCTGTTGGAGAGGAGGTGGTTCGGTAGTGAGGTTGGACCGGTAGGTGAGGTTGGACCGGTAGAGGAGGTTGGTTCGGTGATGAGGTTGGACCGGTAGGTTGGTTCGGTGATGAGGTTGGACCGGTAGGTTGGTTCGGCAAGCATGGGAGGTAGAGTTGATTCGGCAGTTCTGTGGTTGTGAGTCTGGATCGGCAGTGGTAGGGATGCCGAATGAAGCTTAGGCAAGCTTGGGCGAACCTGGTGCTTCTTGGTCTTGAGATTGCCTGGGTGAGAATACGCCCAACATAAACATTTACAAACAATCCTAACATAATAATAATAATTCAACAAAACAAATACCCAAACTAAACAGTATGCAAACAAGATGTTAGAAACATACTACATGTCTCAGGAATGCAAAAGAAAGAGTCATGGAAAAATAAATTACTAATAGTGCTCATAGTGGCTTTAAGAGAGTCCTCCATAGTTTTCATAGTATTCATAGTAAGTAGAAGAATCACACTGATACCCTCAAGGCCATCGATTCTTTGCATTTGTCTTCCTCCACTACTTCTATTGGTTGGCCTTAAAACTGAGCATATTGAGTTTGTTTCAGAAGTGTGTCATGCTAAGAAAATGAATCTTCTTCCTCCTCTTTTTGTTCTTGTGCTATATTTTTACCTCTATCATGTTGAGAATACTCTACACTATGCTTGGATGCTCGAGAAGATGTGGCACAAACGTGAGAAGGAGGCAGACTATGAGAAGGAGAGGATGCTGAAGTAGAGTTGGACCAACCTCTAAATCTTCTCATCATTTTAGAAAGCGAGGACGTTATCTTCTCCATAGGTCATCCCATTTTTCCCATGCTTTTTGAAAACAATTTCTCCAGACCTTTGATATTCTTTTCTAAGGATTTTTGACTACCGGTTATCACTCTTTGATTTTTAATAGCCAAATCCACCAAAGATTCATTTGGGTTTGCATGAAGTCGGGCCTCATAGATTTAAGATTCAGAATGGTAGCCCTGTTCTTATTTCATAGAATTAGCAGGGAAAGAAGCTTATGGAGGAGGTGGAGCTAGAACCGATGGTTGAGAAATGCCTTGCCTATGTTGATTTTGCTCTTCCATCCATTCCTCAAAAATCATATGACGAGGTATAGTTTCAGGCAAATGCATTAAGCTAAAGAATCGTCATATTCAACTGGTATGGGTTCAAAATTTGATGGAATAAAATCGACTTTGAAGAATTGAAGAAGCCACATTATGTAAAGTGCATATATAATAGTTTGGCGTTGACAAACATAAATGTAATCTCATCATGTCGAAATTTTGCCCAATTAACTTCAATTCAACCAAAGATAGCTAGAGTGCCTTGTGATCATTTTCGTAAATTTGTTCATGACTTCCTGGTCGATGAAGTATGTTATTTATTAACATCCAATTTAGCAATCTAGCACACGATCGAAAGAAACTAATTTTCCATTTTGGCATTCTATCTTCCCAAGTTTCATGTGTAATATCATTTCTCGGCATATTTCTATAATCCGCTAATTCCTCTAGTTCAACTCTGTTTTTCCCGCAACCATGAACAATAGCAAGTTAGTTTACATTAATTTTGATTGTTTTTCCATACACATTTGTCCACAACCAACCTTTACCATTGTATTGTTTCTAAATATTGGAACTACCCAAATTTGCATAGAAAAGATAAATGGCAAGGGGATCGATTGTTACCTTATTTCCATCTATTCAATCAACGGAGTAATTTCTGCTGCATCGGTTAGTTCTTGAAGATGACATTCCTTGAAATTGCTCAGGTAGTAGAATGGACCTTCATGAATACGTTTCCTTTTCAGATCTTCAAAACGTTGCTCAACGATAGAGCTTTCACATAACCAAGCCCTGATATTTTCATCCATAGCTTGAGAGATCAGTGTAGATGAAGAACGATGACCCTTTCTTGTTCTTTTCGGGAATAGCTTTGGTCCCATTTTAATTGATTTTGAGGATTAGGGATTTTGGAGGCTTGAGGATGTTGAGAATAATTTAGGAATTGGAATGAAAAAGCTAGATTTGATTAAATGAAATAGTATATATAGAAACAAATAGACATCTTCTCAGATGTCTGATTTAGCGACTCAGACATCTGAATTAGGCGTAAAACAAACCAGAGAGGAAGTAGTTCACTTTCCCAAGAATTGTTCAGAAAAGGTTCATGACTTTTAATAGGAGTTGAAGGTTCTGATGGACAAAGCTGCTTTGATAGATTAAGTTGTTTTGAAGGAGTAAGCTATTTTGAAGGGCTTTCACTGGAGTGAATGCATTGCTTGTTTGGCGATTTTCTGCAAAAACTCATTGTAGATCTTTCTATAAACCTTAAACATTCTCCGTGACGATGTTGCTCCTAATAAATTTCTTTTTGCAAAGGAATAGATTCTCCTTGATAATGACCTATATCATTAATACGCTCATCTTGTGCCGTAGTTATTTGACCTTCAAACTTGATCGACCACTTAACCTTTTTTCTTTAGGAGAGTAGCCTGTATGTTCTAAGGGACATGAGGTATCTGATGTTGATATTGTTTTTTTAAAAAAATTGCTATCTAAAAAACCATAGTTTTGTGTTGTAATTTGAAAACTATATTATGATTTATATATATACACACACTTAATTATTTACTAAAGTTAATAAAATAGAAAACCATGTTTGTTGGACGTACAAACTTTTATCATCTTTCTATGTATAGAAAAGTTAAATGTTTGCTTAAGAATTTTTTGAATTTAAACATGAGCCATCCACAGTTTTAGATAAGAATTTGTTTTTACTAGGAGATTTGTAGATACATTTTACATTATAACAATTTTTAGAAAAATTTATATTATACATAAAGAATGATACATAGAATCATATTACTAATATTATATGAAATTAATTCGTTTAATGAACAAATTCCTAGATCTCTTCGTAAATTTAAAACGATAGATTCACAAAGAGATTTAGTAAATATATCCGCAATTTATTTTTTGGTATTAACAAATTCTAGATAAATAATACATTTTTCTACATTATATGAAGAAAATGATGGCGAATATCAATGTGTTTTGTTCGAGAGTAATTAATAGGATTTTCGATAGATTAATTGCACTGTATTATCATAGTATATAGAAGATTTTGTTATTATTTTTCCAAAGTCTCTAAGAGTTTGTTGCATGTATATGACTTGTGCACATGTTTTATGCAGCTGAAATATATTCGGCTTCACATGTTGATAGTGATAATTTTATTTCTTACTAAACCACCGAACCAATGATTGAACGATAAAGTGACAAGTGTCACTCGTACTCTTTAGATTCATTTTGCAACCACCGAAATCAGCATCACTATATGAGACTAATTCGAAAGAGCTGCCTTTCGGGTAAAAGAGCCCAAAATCTAGGTGTTGGTTATGTAACTCAAAATTCATTTCATGGCTCGATGGTGTGATTTCCTTGGGCTATGCTTCACAAACACACACTCATCATTATGTCAGGTCTACTAGCAATAAGATATAGCTGTGATTCTGTCATATTGCAATATAATTTTTGATAGAAATCTTTTTTTTTCTCATCTTTATCTAAATGAAGACTTGTGCTCATGGGAGTTGGTTTACTCGACATGTTGTCCATTCCAAATAGTTTTAAAAACTCTTACAATATTTTTCTTGGTAAATAAAGATTACATTTTCCAATTGTCTGATTTGTGGACCCAAGAAGAAATTTAGTTCTTCCATATGTGACATCTTAAATTCATTTTTCATCGCAAAATCATTGTTCAAATATTATATCGCTACATAAATTTGAACAACTAATAAATCAACATTTTTCTTTTTAATAAATAACGTAGTGTCTATTTTACCAATTTGAAAACCAAAATTTATGAGGTGATTTTTAAGTCCATCGTACCAAGCACGGGATGTTGGTTTTAGACCATATAATGCCTTTTTAAGTTTGAAAACATGATTCAGGTATTTTCAAGAACAAATAGTGGTGGTTGTTCAACATATACATTTTCTTTAATAAAACCATTTAAAAATGCACTTTAACATCTATTTGATATAATTTGAAACATGGTGACAAGTAAAAGTAAGTAAAGTTGATATAGCTTCTAATCGAGCTACATGAGGAAATGTCTCTTCATAGTCAATTCTTTATTCTTGATTGTACCCCTGAGCTACTAATCTAGCTTTATTAACTATTATATTTCCATTTTTATCGACTTTGTTTCTAAATACCAATTTTGTTCCAATAACGTATTGATTATTCGGCCTTGGCTTAAGCTCCCAAACTTGATTACGTTCAAATTAGTTTAATTCCTCTTGCATTGCCGATATTCAGAAATCATCTTTAGTAGGTTCTTTATAAATTTTCAGTTCAATGTTAGAAATAAATTTATGTTACTCACTGTGCAGTTAATGCCCCGCTATTTCCCCTCTATAACCCTACTATAACTCATAGCGGATTTCTACTATTACGATTTTTCCATATAGCCTCAAATATAGCCTTTCCGCTTTAAGCCCCGTTATTTCCGCTATATCCCATTATTTCCGCTATATCTTCTTCAAGAAATGAATTGAAAAATGATATTTATACATTATAAAAATTATGAAATTAATTTATTAAATTGAATTTTTAATATATTTTCAGAAATGAAAATACTCTAATATTCTACTAAATTCAATTATGTTATATAACAGTTTTACGTGTATTTACAGTATATTCGCACTTGTTTTTATTTAAAACTATTTATGTATTAATTATAATTCAATTGAATGTTAATTTTCCATTTAATTACCATTTATATATTTGTAAAAATATTAAGTATGAGTTTTATATGCTATTTTTGAGTCATCCGATATATCCCGCTATATCCTCGCTATGTCCCCGCTATGACTTTTTGCACCTCCGCCGCATTGAATTTGCCGAGCGCTTTAACTGCATAGGTTACTCATTTGATTTAATTGACTTCTAGTTGTAAGTGTAGCGTTTAAATTACCTATTATATTGTCTATAGGATCGTCTTTTAGAATCCTAGGAGGGGAACTTAGAAAATTATTGGTATTATCCATATTTCCTTTTTCAATTTCCTTTATATTATTATTTTCTGGAATAAGAGTTTGATTTTTTAATATCTCTTCATTTTCATTCTCATTTTTATTTTTTAAATTTTCATCGAAAGAAACGTTTAAACCCTCTTCAATAGTATTGGTTCACTTACTAAACACTCTACAGGCTTTGCTTCATCCTGAATAGCCAATAAAAATTCCTCCATCGGTTTTTTGATCAAATTTGCCTAATTGGTCTTTAGTATTCAATATAAAACATAGAACCAAAAGTTCAAAAATAAGATACTTTCGGTTTCTTTCAAAAAAAACATTTCATATGAAGTATTTTTGGTTAAAGGTCTTAATGGTAAACGATTAAGTACATAGCAAGTAGTAGCAATAACTTTGGCCCAAAGCTATTTAGTAAGTTATTGCTACTTAGAAATGTTCGTGCACATTCTTGTAGAGTATGATTTTTCGTTTCAAATACACCATTTTATTGTGGTGTTCGTGGAAAAGAAAAATTATCACTAATACCTTTCTTGTTGCAAATTTTTTAAAATAACAATTTCAAATTCTCCTCTGCGATCACTTCTTATAAATTTAATTTTAAAATTTCTCAAATTTTGAATTCATTTTGTGAATATTTTAAACATTTCAAACGTGTCACTCTTGTTTTTCAAAAATAAAGCCCAACTAAATCTTGAATAATCATCAACAATCACAAAAACATATTTGTTATGATTTATTGATCTTACTTAAGTAGGACCAAATAGATCTAAATGTAGTAATTCCAATAGCTGTTTGATGATATCTCCTTTTTGGATTTAAAAGAATTTTTCCCTAATTTTCCATATTGACAAGCATCACATAAATTTTTAACTTTAAAATTTATTTTTTTGGTAATCCTTGAACAACTTCGGTTTTAGCTAATTTATCAATATACTTAAAATTAATGTGACAAAAACGTTTGTGCAAGAGCTATGGATCATTATGATTAACGACTAGACACAAATCATTGTCATGTTTAACATTCATATTTAAAATGTAGATGTTATGTTTTCTTATTGCCTTAAAAATCAAAATTTTATTTTGATAAAAAATGTTGCATTTATCCTTTTCAAAATCAATTTTAAAACCTATATCACATAGATTGTAACGACCCGTATTCTATATATCGGAGGATCGTATAATATTATATTATTTTCATATGAGGTCGTATGGTTCTAATACTTTAGGAAATGACTCTTGGGGAAATTTTCCACTTCCATGATTTTTGGTGAATTTCTATGTGACCATTTTGAACCTGTAAATCTTGTATGGACTATAACTTTTGATAGGATCTGAGTTAGGGTCCGAAAACACTTCTATTAGGTCTAGATGATGGTTTCCCTTTTCTTGAAGTGGTCATAATAAAAAAATTAACTTGCATTTTCAAGTTTTGGCTATCTGAAGTTTTCTTTGATTTTAAGCAACTTAAGTGGGCAATTTGGTTCATTAACTTTGAGACCCAAAACCCATTTTGGTTTGGGGGCTAGTGGCAACTGATGGGACTTTATCCCCATCATTTTACAACTCCCAAAAATAGTTAGAAACCTCCAGTAACCTTCATTTTCCAAAAAGCAACCCTAAAACATACTTTGATTTGCCAAATTACAAAATTAAGTAGAGATTATCATGATTAGCACTTAGGATTAGAGATTTGCTATTGGAGGAGCCTTGCATTTTGTGCCTTCTACTGTTCATTTGGAGATTTGATTTTTACTTTTGATTAAGGTGAGTGATTAGGTATCTCTCACTAACTAATTAGGTCATTAAACACCCTAACCGATGCTTTAAAAGTTATTTAAAAATACTAAAAATGTTCTTAGACCATATTACACCATATATATGAATTTTGGAAGATTTGGAATTGATTTGTAAAAATGTGTTCTTATGGATCTCTATCCATCACCTTAGATTTAGGTTTCTTTAAAATGGATATATTTAGATGTTTGGCAGATGTTTTGGTTTCTATATGATGTATGTTTGCTAGTCTAATGTTTGTATGGTTGGAAACGCCGATCGAATGGCTATTTAGACTTAAGATTAGGCCTGTCAACGGATGCTTTCGGATGTAGATAATGCCATATTCGCATCCACATCCGAAATCATTTTCGGATATTAGATATCCGCATCCGCGGATACGGACGGATATCAGATAATTATCCTATCCGCTAATGACAGATAAATTAAGAATTACAAAAAGAAAATTTTAGTTTAACATAAATATTTTTCAATTTCATTGATTATAGAAGTGTTAAAAATTAACAAATATGATGATAATAAATAGTTTCGAGCAATTAATAAGCATTACGTGCATATACTATAAACTACTAACTTAATAAAATAATAAACGAATATCATTTACTGCATTAGAATACACATAATTTGAACTATAATCTTGACATAAACCGGACGGATAATTTTCGGATGCGGATGTCTTTGTATCTGCATCTGCATCCGTTTTTCCGAATATAGGATATTTTATCCGCTTTTCAAATGTAGATGCGGATGCGAATGCGGATGGATTTTAGATTTTTCGGGTATCCATTGACCCTACTTAGGATTGGTTCTTGGATCGTTGACGAGCCAGGAATTCAAATTTCTAAGAACGGGGTGCGATTGATATGGGGCAAGAAGAAAGGCTTTATAAGGTTGCACACCAGTTTCAGGTCATTTGGAGTTCACATAGTCAAGATATGGGCATTAAATCCCAAGTTGGCTCCTGGATCGGTATAAATCCAAAAGTTGGATCGGTAAAATCTAAGATATGGATCGGTGGGGAGAACCAAAGCATGGAAGTTTGGAGTATGGGATCTGGATGCGAGCTATGGATTGGAGCAAAGAGAGTAGTAGGAACGAAGAGAAGCTAAAATCATATAAATTTGGCAAAGTGTGGGATCTGTCCTCTTGGATTGGTACCGATCCATGAGGGTTGATCCAATAAACGTGCGATCCATGGTAGAGCATGGGGAGGTGTGCTAGAGCTCAAATGTGAATTGTGGGATCGGTGCAGATCCAAACGTAGATCGGTTGGCTTCTAAAACTTGGATCGATATAAATCCAAAAGTTGGACTGGTATAAATCCAAACTTAAATCGGTATGGATTCTAAATTTTTATTCCAAACTTGATGAGATCGATATGGGGTAATAAGGAAGGCCCTATAAACTTGCCTTCCAAGTATCAAGTCATTTGGAGTTCATACACTCAAGTTGGGATCGTTTGAAGATGTAAAGTACTGGATCGGTATAAATCCAAGCTTGGATCGGTATAGATCCATGTTTTCTGCCTCAAACTTGGTAGGATCGATATGGGGTAACAAGGATGGTCCCATAAGCCTACATTCTAAGTTTCAAGTTGATTGGAGTTAGTATACTCGATCTGTGGTCGTTTGAAGATGTATCGATGATGATTTTTGACAAGATGACGCATTATTCGACGATGGTGATTCCATGATAGGGAGTGATGGCTTAGATGATGGATAGCTATACTTTAAGAGGCAGAGTAGCCGGATTGAGGGGACTGTTGGAGGTTGGTTATAGGACAAATGAGACACTCTATGGCTTATGATGGTTGTCTAAAGTAGTCCTCAACCATAATGACTTTAGAAGGGATTTGTTAAGACAGTTCCTAGATGAGCTCCACTATGGATGATGTGTGCAAAGGGACCATTGATATTCGTAGGTTTCAATGTGTACTCATGAAGTAGAGGTATGTGTGGATGCTCACTTTGGCATGTGGGGAGCCCCAGATCACATGATGTTTTCGATTCAAGTACCCTGGGCTGTCTATGAAGGTGCAGTCTAGTTCGTTGCCTATTGAGTCACACAAATTCAAGTGTTGAGAAACCGGGAGGTTGAGCAGTTTTAGCTCTATGGGGGTGGTCATACAAGTATCATATATCCAACGCACTTAGTGTGTGAATGGGGGATGGATAATGGATGTCATGTTTGTTTCATTGTTCCTATAACTTTAAGGATGTCACATGATGTAGGTATTACAGATGTAGATATCGGTACACCCTTAGTACCTTAATGTATAGTACACCCACGATGACTGTCATAGAGTAACGTATATCGCTAACTCTGTGGATGCAGGGACGGGTCAGATATGATTTTTCCATACCAAGTGTCCTAGTATATTGACTTTATAGTATTTGAGGTTTCTACCGCTTACACCAGACAATAGTCTAACTTGCGGCTTTATGCTTTTCTTTCTATTACTCTGGGTACTCCTAAATGAGTAGATTAATGATATAGGTTTGGTGAGCAAGTGGAGCTGGACAAGGGACAGGCATGAGGCTATTCTCTCGTATTATTATATGTACTCATTTGTTATTCCATTGCACATAACTATAGAGCTTGATAGTGCCTTACAATTTAGAGACAGTTATTTATGAGTTACTATCTGATGTATAACTCAACCACTTATGCTATTTACTGTATGGATCTATATACTCTGATTCTGTGATTCATCCAGGTTATTTGCTGTCCTGCATGTTTTTATATTTGAGATGTTTACTATTATATTTTACTCGATGCGCTGT
The DNA here is from genome assembly GCA_030737815.1 of Allium fistulosum. NCBI lineage: Eukaryota > Viridiplantae > Streptophyta > Magnoliopsida > Asparagales > Amaryllidaceae > Allium > Allium fistulosum. The sequence goes on from CM060904.1 coordinate 924,233,648, forward strand.
GAGATATACGATATGTTTTTTTATTATTTATTTACTTTACAACTATTGACGATTGCCCGCATTGGTCGAGCACCGCTACAGCACACTATATAGGTTTATCGAGTGTCGATGGTGTAGGGCGTTCATCAAATTTGGTATCAGAGCTTAGGTTTCACTATTTAACCTAAGGGATACCCAGATCTAGTAGAGATAGGGTAGGAGTTCTTACCTTAGGCTGGATCGAGAGTGTCTATATATATGAGAGCGCGCATTTGTTATATATTTTTGTTTTCAAAACTATATAATTATATATATAGTATATAAGTCGCACTGCACACGCGAGTACTATTTAAGTAGAATTCCTTATAAAGAGACTAATCGTCCTTATTAAATATTGAACGATGGGTCACCAAATAGGGAACACTGCTAGGAAATCCATCTCTAGAGTCGTGGAAGGAGCTGGCTAGGGATCCGCTAATCCTGATTTAAAGACTAAGTCCAATGCAATGATGAGGAACATGCTGCAAAATGCTCAAGTGGCTGCTCCAAATGTTGTTGTTAATGGTGGAGCTCTAATGCAGGCGCCCAGAGTCGATTTTGCTAAGATGAACAAAGACTTTGCTAGTCTTGGTGGCAAACTGTTCTAAGGAATGGAGTCGGCAATGGAAGTGCAGGATTGGCTTGATACCTACGAAAGGATTTTCGAGGACTTAGAGTTGAATGATGCTATGAAAAGGCAATTGGTTTCCCGACAGCTTCAAGGGCGAGCCATGAACTGGTGGAATGCAGTAAGGGCTGCCACTCCCAAGGATCAGTTCACTTGGGACCGGTTCAAAGTTAGATTTGAGGAGAAATTTATTCCTACAGCTTAGAAGTCAGTTTTGTTCTATGAGTTTGCGGATCTGAAGCAAGGGGATGTGACCGTCTTCGAGTATTTTGCTGAGTTTGACGCTCTGTTGAAATATGGGATGTCCTTCATCGACACTCCATTAAAGAAGATTGAAAATTTATCATTGGCTTGAGCGACTACTTAGGGCAACGACTCGTGCGCCATATTGACGAGAATTTTGAGATGATAGTTGAGAAGGCCTTGAGGCACGATAGTCTGTATTCGAAACCAAATGATATCGTTCCTTAATAAGAACCAAATCTGCAATTGGGTGAGGGAGGAAGAAGATGTGAAACAACATGAGGAAGCAATTTTAGAACAATGATGTCCAAAAGAAGAAAGTCAAGCCGATGCTGACTTGCTACAACTAAGGAGAGAAGGGTCATTATAGTAAGGTTGCAAAGCTAAGAGGAAGAAATGCTACAACTGCAACAAGCTTCGGTGCATTCAGAAGAACTGTCCAGGGTCATTAAAGTAGAAGCAGGTGGTGAATGCATATGTTATCAATGCTATTTCAACTTGGTCGGAAGCTCCATCGATGAAAGAGAAGGGAAAAGGCATCGTTATTCAAGGTATGCTTTCCATTTATGATGTTCCTATACAAGTTTTATTTGATACCGAAGCTTCACATTCCTTCAGATCTAGTGATTTAGTAGATAGATTAGGATCGAGACCAAAAAAATTTGATCGACCTTTAATTGCGATGAACCTTGTTGGAGGCTCCACTAGCCTGTGTATGGTTTGTCGTGGTTTGGTCTCATCGAGTAATGGATGCTCTTTCGATTGTGATTGTTTTTTTGGGTTTCATTGGAATTAGAATCAATTTGGGGATGGACTTGCTTCATAGATACAAAGTGATGGTGGATTATGAGAAGTCAATGGTGATGATAGGAGTAGATGATGGTCGGACAATAGTGTTAGGATGCCTTTCAGATGAGGATGTGATAGCCAGTTTTTTATATTCGCTCATCGCCCCACCTAATGAGTTCCCATTAGTACCTATTGCTAGGGAGTATCTGAACATATCTGAGGAGGTGACAGGACTTTTGCCACACAAAGAGATCGAGTTTAACATTAATTACGTTAAAGATGCCAGACCGATAGTAATGCCCTTGAGGAGGATGACATCTAGAGAGAAAAGAGAGATTGAGGTGCAAGTTAATGATCTTTTGCCAAAAAGGTTCATTCGTAGGAGTATATCTGAGTGGGGAGCGCCAGTAGTATTCGCCACGAAGGCTAATGACTCCCTTAGATTATGTGTTTACAACCGTGAGCTAAAGAAAGTGATGAAGAAGGACAAGTATCCACTCCCATGTATTGATGACTTGTTCGATCAGCTTCATGGTGCTAGAGTATTTCTCAGTTAGACCTCGCGATGGGATTTCACCAACTGAGAGTAGTGAAGGAGAGTGTGTCGATTACCACATTTCGTACATCATTTGGTTTCTATGAGCGGTTAGTTATGCTGTTTGGGCTAACCAATGTGCCGACATACTTTATTGATCTCATGAACCATGTTTTTAGGGGCCAGCTAAACAAATTTGTGCTTGTGTTCATCGATGATATTCTTGTCTATACACGGACAGAAGAAGAACACAAGACACATTTGAGGATTGTGCTAGAGGTATTGAGAAAACACCAACCGAAGACGAATTTTTCTAAATGTCACTTCTGGAGGAGGGAAGTGCGATTCTTGGGTCACGTTGTATCTGGTTAGGGCATTGCCATTTATCCTGCAAAAGTTGCAGCAGTCCAAGATTGGGTTTGTCCCAAAAACACTATGGACGTGGGGAGTTTCTTGGGGTGAGCTAGATATTATAGATGATTCATCCAGGACTTCTCTAAGGTAGGAGCACCGTTGATTCACTTGACGAAAAAGAATCAGACCTTTACTTCAGATGCGAGATGCGAACAAGCAATTGTGAGTCTGAAGGAAAAGTTGACGAGAGCATAAGTATTGACTATTTCGAGCGGCAATGAGGAGATGACAGTATACATTGATGCTTGTGGTACCAGATTGGACGTAGTATTGATGTAGAGAGGCAAGGTTGTTGCATATGTTAGTCGATAGCTAAAGCAAAATGAGAAGAAATACGCGACCCATGATTTAGAGTTAGCAGCGATTGTGCTTGCACTAAAAATTAGGAGGCACTATCTTTTAAGAGAGAGGTCTGAGCTGTTTATCAACCATAATTCATTGAAGTACCTCTTTTCATAGAAGGATCTTAATCTTCGACACCAATGATGGTTAGAGTTCCTAGCATCCTGTGACTTTGATATTGCATATACGCTCAGGAAAGGTAATGCAGTTACCGACCTTGAGTAGAAGACATGCTAGCTTGGGAGCTATGTTCCTAGAGTGGACATAGTTAAAGTATATTGCTGGTTATGATTTCCAATCGAGATGCGAGCTAGAGCCAGAGATGTTAGCAAGCTTGGCTATCAGATCTAATCTTATTGAGAGATTTGGTACTAGTCAAAGGCGCGATGCCAGATTAGCCAAGATCATTTCTAAGATTGAAGCGGGAGTAGAGTCTAAGGATATGAGATAGTATGGACTCGACTGAGACAGTTGGCTACGAAAAGATGGTAGGTTATTTGTTCTCGATGTCGATGGGTTGAGGGATGAGGTGCTCAGAGAGTACCATCATTCGAGATTGACTATTAATCCTATTTTTAATAAGATGTACCGTGGTATGAGGCCGACCTACTATTGAGAATGATGAAGAAGTTGGGACATTCATCTCGAAATGCATGAACTGCCAGTTGGTTAAGGCAGAGCAGAAGAAGCCTAGTGGTCTGATGCAACCGCTAGAAGTTTCCGAGTGGAAATGGGAACAAGAATCGATGGATTTCATCGATGGGCTGTCGAGGACTTGACCAGGATACGACATCGTTTGGGTCATAGTCGATCAATTGACCAAGAGCACTAGATTTATACTGGTCAAGTCAAGTAGGTCGACAGCCAAACTGGTCGACTTGTATGTGAAGTAGATAGTACGGTTTCACGATGTACTGAAGAGCAGTGTGAATGACTGAGACCCACTGTTCACTAGTGGGTTTTGGAAGAGCTTACTGGAGGCATTAGGGGCAGAGTTGCACTTAGCACAGCTTATCACCCTTAAACCGACGACTAAACTGAGAGGTGAGTCATATCTTATAGGATTTCTTACGTGCTTGCATATTAGACTTTGGAGGCTAATGGGATGATAAGTTACATCTTGTTGAATTCGCATACAGCAATAGTTATAAGTCTAGCATCGGTATGGCACCATCGAGGCATTATATTGCAATGCTCCTTCTTGTTGGTGGGAAGCAGGCAAAAAACTGATACTGGGTCAGATATAATTAGAGAAACATCAGAGAAGATTAAAATCATTCAACAACGAATGAAAAGCTGACAAAGATAGGCTAAAAAGCTATAATGATAGGAGACGTAGAGATTTAGAGTTCTCTGTCTGTGACATGGTATTTGTCAAGATCTCTCCATTGAAGAATGTCATTGGTTTGGTAGTAGAGGAAAGTTGGCATCGAGGTTTGTAGGTCCTTTTCTGATACTAGAGAGGAATGGAAACCTTACTTACCAAGTTGACTTACCACAAAGAATGACGGGAGTGCACAATGTCTTCCATGTCTCACATTTGCGGAAATTTGTGCATGACTCGGGCGTAACTATCGCACCGAATCATTCAAATGATACCAAGATTGAATTAGAGGCTTCAGGACCTCGTAGGCCTATTCGTATTGTCGGACATGATACAAAGTAGCTTAGGAGGAAGACGGTGAAGTTAGTGAAGGTTTAGTGGAGTGACAATGAAGGCGATTGTACTTGGGAGACCGATATGAGCATGAAGACAACATATCCAGAGCTCTTTACTTGTTGAGACTTTCTATTTATTGCTTTTACTTTCACTTAAGATATCATGAAATATACCATGGCATGGTATCATGCATGAAAGGATGGTCTTAGATATTTTCTTTTTCACTTGTTGCTCTGTATGCATGTTTGATGTGTGATGGTTGCTTATGCTTGTATATGATTGTTAGGCATGCAGGATGACGCTATTGACTTGACTACAGAATTTTTGAGGCAAAATTCCTAAATGGGGAATGTAACAATCCATATTATATATATTCAAAGGATCATAAAATATTTATATTATTTTCATCTGAGGTCATATGGTTCTAATACTTTGGGAAATGATTGTTTGGGACATTTCCCATGTCCATGATTTTTTGTGAATTTCTATGTGACAGTTTTAACCATATAAATCTTGTATGGACTATCACTTTTGATAGCAGTTAATTTAGGGCCTGAAAACACTTCAATTAGATCTGGATGATGGTTTCCCTTTTCGTAAGGTGGTCATATTAAGAAAATGGACTTACCGTTTTCGAGTTATGGCTGTTTGAAGTTTTCTTTGATTTTGAGCGGCTTAAGTGGATAATTATGGTCATTAGCTTTGAGGCCCATAACCCAGTTCAGTTTTGTGCCAGTTGAGGCTGATGGGACCTCATCCCCATCATTTCTCAAGTCTTAAAATAGTTAGAAACCTCCATTAACCTTCATTTACCAAAAAGCAACCCTAAAACATACTTTAATTGCCAAATTACACCATGAATAGGAGATTAATGTGATTAGCACTTGGGAATAGAGACTTGCTGTTGGAGGAGCCTTGGATTTCACGCCTTCTATCATTCATTTGCAGATTTGGGTTTTACTTTGGATTAAAGTGATTAGATCTCCCACTTACAAATTAGGACATTAAACACCCTAAATGATGTTTTAAAAATATTAAAAATGTTTTTAGACCATATTACACCATATATGTGAATTTTAGAAAATTTGGACTTGATTTGTAAAAACGGGTTCTTATGGATCCCTAACCTTCACCTTAGATTTAGGTTTCTTTAAAATGGATATATTTGAATGTTTGGCAGATGTTTTGGTTTCTATATGATGTATGTATGCTTGTATAATGTTTGAATGGTTGAAAACACTGATCAGATGGCGAGAATTAGGATTGGTTCTTGGATCATCGGTGATCCAAGAATTCAAAGTTGTCAGATCAAGGTGCGATCCATATAGGGCAAGAAGGAAGGCCTTATAAGGTTGCACACCATGTTTCAACTCATTTGGAGTACGCTTGGTCAAGATATGGGCATTACAACACAAGTTAGCTCTTGGATCGATATAAATACAAAAGTTGGATCGGTATCTAGTATTTGGATCGGTGGGGAGAACCAAAGCAATGGTAGTTTGGAGTATGGGATCGGGATGCGAGCTATGGATTGGAGTAAAGAGAGTTGTAGGAATCAAGTGGAGCCAAAATCATATAAATTTGGCTAAGTATGGGATCGATCCTCTTGGATCGATACCGATCCATGTGGGTTTACCCAATCAACCTGTGATCCATAGTGGAGCGTGGGGAGGTGTGCTACAGCTCAAATGTGAAGTATGGGTTCCGTGGGGATCAAAATAAGGATGGTGGGGTTCTAAAACTTGGATCGATATAAATCCAGAGTTTGGATCGATGTAAATCCAAACTTTGATTGGTATGGATCTATGATTTTTATCCTAAACTTGATGAGATCGATAAGCGGTGGCAACGGAGGCCGCATAAGCTTGTCGGCCGAATTTCAAGTCATTTGGAGTTCATACACTCAAGTTGAGGACGTTTGAAGATGTAAAGTGTATGGATCGGTATAAATCTAAACTTGGATCGATGTGGATCCATGACTTTTGCCCCAAACTTGGTGAGATCGATATGGGGCGAAAAGGAAGGTCCCATAAGCCTAGATTCCAAGTTTCCAGTTGATTGGAGTTAGTATGCTTAAGTTAGGGTCATTTGAAGATGGATCGGTGACGATTTCACATGATTCGACGATGATGATTCCATGATGGGAAGTGATGGCTTAAATGATGGGTAGCTATAATTTGAGATGTAGAGTAGCCAGATTGAGGGGACAGTTCAAGGTCAATTATGGGACGCATGATGACCTTCTATGACTTATGATAGTTGGATTGAGTAGTCCTCAACTGCGACGACTTCAGACGGGAGTTCTAGAGATAGTTCCGAGATGAGGTTTGATATAGATGATGTGTGCAAAGGGACCGTTGATATTCGTAGGTTTCGATGTGTATTCGGTAAAGCAGGGGTATGCAAGGACGCTCACTTGGGCACAAGGGAGCCCTGGGTTACAAGATGTTTTGATTCGAGTACCCTGGGCTGTCTATGGGGTTGCAGTCTAGTTCCTAGCCTACCGAGTGGCATGAATTCGAGTGTTGATAAACCAGGGTGTTGAGTAGTCTTTGGCTCTATGGGGGTGGTCATACGAGTGTCATATATCCAACACACTGAGTGTGAATGTGAGGATGGATGGAGGATGTCATGTTTGTTTTATTGTTCCTATCACCTTAGGGATGCCACATTATGTATAATCGATGTAGATATCTGGACACCCTTAGTACCTTGATGTATTGTACACCCATGATGACTATTATAGAGTAGCATATATCTTTTATATGTGCTAATTCTTTGGATGCAGGGACAGGTCAGGTATGGTTTTTCATTACCATTTATCCTAGTATATTGACTTTATAGTATTTGAGATTTCTACCACTCACACAAGACTATTGTCTAACTTGTGGTTTTATGCTTTGCTTCCTATTACTCTGGGTATTCTTAATTGGGTTGATTAGGTATACCAGGTCCGGTGAGCACATGGAGCTGGGCAGGAGGCTGATCTCTTGTGTTATTATATGTACTCATTTGCTATTCCGCTACACAGCACTATGGAGCTTCCTAGTGCCTTACTATTTAGAGACGGTTATTTAGGAATTAGTATTTGATGTGTAACTCTACCACTTATGCTATTTACTCTGTGGATCTATATATTCTGATACTGTGATTCATCCAGTTATTTACCATCTCGCCTATTTTTACATCTGAGATGTTTAATATTATATTTTACTTGATGCACTATGAGATATACGATAGGTTTGTGTTGTTTATTTACCTTACAACCATTGATGATCGCCCTGCATCGGGCAAGCACCGCTACAGCACATCATACAGGTTCATTGGGTGTCAGTGGTGTAGGGCGGTCGTCACACAGATGGCTTATACTCAAAAGATTGTGTTTTAAATTTTGTACTATTAAAACGTTAGTGATTAAAGGAGAGTTGTTTATATTGACATTGATTACGTCTCCAATTCCAACTACGAATCCCTTCGAGTTGTCACTAAATGTCATGGTACCTCCATAAACATATGTTATATTGGATAAAATATTTGCATTGCCCGTCATATGCTTGGAGCATCTATTATAGAGTATCCATTTCTCCTTTTTTTTGGGTACCTGCAATTAAAATAGAAGTTTCATTGGTACCCACATCCTAAGTTAGGGTCCTACGTGTTAGTAGAAGAAGGTAGACATACCCAAGAAGATTTGGAACCTTTAGAAATATAATTACCATTATAATCAAATTTTACTAGATTATCATCCATATATTTCTTCTTAATTAATTTATTATTAGTCTTAGGAATCCAAAATTTTATGATTTTTGGATTTAAACTACTTGATTTAACACTACCTTTAGACTTTTTAAACTTAGTATACAAAGTATTATATTTCTTGTGACTTGGTGTAGCTTTGAAATCAAGTCCGCTTCTGTTGCCGGAAGGTTTTGAAATTTTAATTAAATTTTCTAAACTCTACTTTTCATTGTTAAATATTGAAACATTCTTAGTAATTTGTTCAAATATTTACTTTAGTTCAACAATTTCATTTTTGGCTGAGTCTAGATTAGATTTTAATTCACAAATGTCATTGCTAAGCTTATCAATCTCAGTTTTGCTAGCTTTAATCTCATCGATTAAAGCAACATTTTGAGTGGATAAATTTTCACAAAAATTTTGTGAGATATCTAGTTCCTCCTCTAGAATACTTTTCTCACCTTTTAGCAAACCGAGTTCTAGTTCTGCTCTATTTAACTTTCCTATATTCTCTTTATACAATTTTTTAAATCTCTAAGTCTATCATCTAATTAGGTACTTATTTATATAAGTATAAGAAGTTCAAGACTTACCTCTGCACTGGTGGCCATGAAACAGACGTTTTCTTATTCTGAGTCACTATCGCTATCACTGTCTAAAGAAGATGAATCTGAATCGTCCCATGTAACTTGGAAAGCCTTTATCTTCTTTTTGAATTTGTTCTTCTTCTTCTTCTTCTTTTTATTGTTTAGTTGAGCACTTTATATGACCAAATTTGTGACAACCATAGCACTTGACTGACGTCGGATTAATTGAGTTACCACCATTTTGAGCTTTTGTGAACTTCTTGAATTTGTTGTAATTCTTGGCAATGAACACGATCTCATCATCATCCAAATCCAAGTCATCATCATTGGCTTGGAAGCTATACTCTTCTTCTCCTGATTTTGTTCTTTCCTTACTTGGAAATTTGCTTTGTACGACGTCAGATTTCCAATTAATTCTTTAACTTCGAGCTTTGAAAGATCATTAGCTTCTTCTATAGCTAAAACCTTTCTATCATATTCAATAGTTAAAGAATTTAAAATTCTTGCAACAAGATCAAATTCGGTAAAAGAAACTCCTGGTGCCATAAGTTCATGTTGAATTGTTTTAAATCTATCATACATATCTACAATAGTTTCATTAGTTTTCATTTTGAATGATTAAAATTAGTTTTGTAAAATAGATGATTTAGTTTGTTTGACTATTTTTGTGTCTTCGTTTGTGACTTGATGTGTACGCCAAATATCATATGTAGTTTTACACAACATAACTCTAAAAAATTTATTCTTATCGAATGAACAAAACAAAACATTCATTGCTTTAGCATTGTTGGTTGCTGCGGTCTTTTGAGCATCTGTCTAAGTACTCATTTCAGTAGAAGGTGCTTCGTAAATAGTTGAGCAGCTTGCCAGATTTCAAGGCTATAACAACCCGAATTCTAGTGGTCCTGATTTTTCGCAAAAATGCTAAAAACCAAGCCCACTGAAGTCCGAGTTAGGTATCTGGTATCCTGCAAATAGGCAAAGACAAATATATCAGAGCCCAATAATTTATCTCACAACGGGATTGACTAAAATATAATAGTAAGTAAATAATCACCCAAATAATAACTTTCTAAGCAAGTGTCATAAAGCTGAGAAGTCTCTGCCATCTACCTAACCTGTAGGAAGTTATGAGGAGGGGGTCAGAACAAAAGTTCTGGTGAATGAATAAATTATATACTTCTAGGCTTAATTCTACATATATCGTTTTATTTCCATTAACTCTTATATTAGGTTCATTTGGTTACAATACCCTCGCCACTGTTCGTGAACCGTGCCCATCTACTCCATAGTAGATTAAAACCTAATAACTAATATATACATATATGTAGCTATATGCCCAATGACCATATTGGTCCTAGATACCTCCTATGGTCCCTACCGTATCCTCCTCGAAAAGGGCTCCATCGTCTTGCTTCGAGAGCGTTCTGTAACTACATCTATAAAGGACTGCTTTGTAAGGCCTACAATACAGATGCTCCATTGTCTTGCTCCATAGCTATATCTGTAAAGGACTGCTTCGTAAGGCCTACAATACAGATACTCCATCATTTTGCTCTGCGAGCGTTCCGTTGCTACATCTATAAAGGACTGCTTCGTAAGGCCTATAATACAGAAGCTCCACTACTTACTATGAAAACATAAATCGCGACCGCACTAGTCTATGCCAGTGCTCGAACATCCACAATGTACCACCTACTGCGTACATTGAGGACTACGTAATCGTTCTTTCTACTATCTGAATCATGCCAATATGGTTTACCTTGTACAGAATTCAGTCGGGGATTTTCTATATCTGTAAAGGACTGCTTCGTTAGGCCTACAATACAGATATTCTAGTTGGTTTGTCTCTTTTTGATCGTGGCTATGGCCTCACGCAGCCACCCCTCAACTAACTGAAAGACTTCTAAAGAGTTAAGTGGCCGTGACCTACTGCAAACAATCTAACATCCAAATGGCGGTGCCCCCCATCCAATGTCTCGATAGTGAAAGTATCATTGACTTGTTGGTTTAACTCTAGTCTTTCCCAGAATCGTTCTTAGTCTTGATGCTGGCCGATATCCGCATGTGACCATCCTTAAACTTACTTGCAAGTACTGGACATACAAATATCCTACTCCGAACACCAAGCCCTCATGACTGCCTACAAAAGTCTGCTTCGTTAGGCCTACAATGCAAATGCAGTCAAGGCATACTCTCTTGATGGAACACCTACATACCTGTCTCCAGGGGTGCAACTTTGTTAGGCCTACCCAAAGGGCCATCCTAGAGTATCCTCACATCCCGTTGAAGTCACGTACTTCCTTGAAGCCCAAAAATACAAAGTTTGACGTGCTTCTCCATTTCTGAAATCCGTAATGAACTGCTTCGTTATAGGCTTCATCCTTTGGGGTACTTCAAATGCATCTCAATTCTTGTATTAGACCCTAAGTCTAATCTTTTAATTTGCATTTAGTTTACTTTCTTATTCTATTGGCTACTTATTTACCCTAATTTGCACATTCTTGCCCTCGTCTCACCTCTATCTATTGTGAGATTTCTATTTATTTAATAGGGAATGCTGTTGGTATGAGCCATATTCATTATCATGCTTATTTAACTTAATATAAATCTTAAGTTTATTAAAATAAGCCTCTTTTATCATTCCTGCTTTATTTTCTTATTGACTTAATATAAATTATTTAAATAACCTTCTACCATTATTATTGCTCATTAATTTATTCAAAGTCTCAAAATAAGCTTTTCCGTTCTTATTACTTAATTATAACCTATGTTATAATTCTACCTGTAATTGTCATTTTCTCTTCTTTTATAGTCCGTACATAATTCCAGCATTTCTTTTCTATTCTAATTTTCCTTCTTTTATTATGATAAAGAATATTCTTTTATTCTCATATATTATATAATTCAGTTGTCATAATAACCATCTTCTTAAATAATTTGCACAGTGAATGCAGACCTAGGTTCATTATCTTTTACACCTTCAAGTTCTTATCTAATAAAAGAGGAGAAAATAAAAGAAAAATGGCGCTTGCACAGAAATCCAAAAGGTAGAAACAGATGTAAATAAATACTAATACTGTAAATTCCTTATAGTTTAGCATAACATAATTAATAGGATTAATTATTGAATAAAATTATCTAAATGGGAATTTAATGATAATATATCTTAAACTTAAAAGATATATAAATAAATCCACTCACATTGCTAGCTTTCCAAATCTTCCTGTTTTTATTTCAGATCTGTCCCTAACATCTATATTCACCTCCCTTGTAATCACTATTTTGAATTACAAACGATATATTTACAGATCTACAATATTTGAAAGAGAAAAGGAAGAGATTTGGATTAGAAATAAGAAATAAAACTCAGATCTAGGGTTTTACCTTTGACATAGCCTTCTGATTTGAACCAATTCCTAATTCCCTAATTAATTCTATTCTCTTTCTATTTAGATCTAAATTTGTGTGAATTAGATCTAAAATTTTGTTATTAAGAAAGTGTAGAAGAGATAGAAAAATGGTAGAGCTTCTGTAGGCAAGAGAAAAATAATGAGAATAAAAATGAGGCTCTGCACCTATATTTATAGTGGTTCAAATCAGTGCTAACCATTAGATATAAAACCCTAAAATCTAAAGCGTACACTCAGTATATGGACATTAAATTAATATGTTTTCTTCTGTGTTTTTTTTATTTCAAATTGATTCTCCAAAAATCTTTTCATTAATCACTTTCCCCTTCTCTCTCGCAATCTATGGAAACATGTATTTTTAAATGTGACGTTTCTTTTAAATAAGATTCCCCTATTAATCACCCAATCAATAGATTTCATATATACCAAGAATTAATTTACTATCCAATTAATCCCTACCAACACTGTGATTTCTTACCAAATTAATATGCCAATCAACACCATATTAATTCGTCACATATATTATTCCCATAATTATTGCATTCGTATATTCTACAATTGAATTTTGAATCACAATCTTAATTATATATGTTACCATTAGTCTCCATGTTTATTAATTGACAATTGATTACTTTCATAAATTTCTCTTCCTCCATTTTATTCTCTTGCACTAACATATATGTTTCTAATCATATCAATTAGTTGCTACAATATATGTTCCCTTTCTTGACAGTTCCTATCAATTAATCACCTCTAAAAATTAATTGAATATTAATTTCACTTTTAAACAAACACCGTCAATTAATCTTCCCTATTAATTGATTTGATATAATTTCTCTCTCTAATTTATTTGTTACACAAATATATATGTATTCCAAATAATATTAATTAGTTGCCCCATTTACAAACATTTCTTTTTTTTAAATTTCAAATGTATATAACTTAATTAAATTATTTGCATATATCATTGTAATTTAACGCGGGGTGTTACATTCTCCCCCCTTAGGAAATTTTGTCCTCGAAATTTGATAAGGGTTCAATTATTTAATTTCTTGTATTAATCACATCCATTTTGTGTACATCCAATTTTGCAACACTCCTTGCATAGTGCAAGGTGCAATACATCATAAAATATATGCATGTACAAGAATTTCTATGCGGTACCTCCTATATGAATGCTTTTTCTTTTAGAAATTCCTTTTAAAACATGATGCACACAACCTAAATATACTTGCAATTTCTATATGATTGCAATCTTTTGAAAACACAAAATATTTTTCATCCAATTTGTCCCATACTCCTACTGAATAGGAGCATAGTTCAACAACTTTTACGTCCAAACCTACCACACAACTTTTAATTTTAGAATTTTATAAAATTCTAATTTTTCAAATTCGATTTCTTATGTCAGAAAGAAGGTAGAAAACGAAAAAACTTCACATTTCTCCATTTTACTTTTGCGTATCTCTCTCTCCGTACTTGGAACTTATGCCACTATCCTATAAAATCTCTATTTTCTTTCCCAAGCACGGTTTACATAAGAAAGAATTTTATTTTCAAACTTTTTTCCAAGCTTAATTTATGGGAAAGATGTATTTTTCTTTTGCAATTCTCATTTATTTCTATTGACGTTTCTATTGCTTTCTTTAGATCTTACTGTTTTTCATTTAGTTACCTTTTATCTGCTTTTACTCTTCTTTTAATATAGCCACTAAACACAGCTATCATATAGGGCAAGGAGGTCTAGGACCATTTCCACTTTGACACAGAAAGGTCCTACTCTACGAATCCAAGTAACTCATATGCTTCTCATGCCGCCTATTACTTGTTACCAACTTACGTTGTATTACTCATGACGAATAGGATCTATTTATCTCTTCTATTCCATGCTCAAAAGGGAATAACTAAGTCTCATTTACTGCAATGGATAAGGGTTTTCAATCTATGCAGTCTCTATCTACAAAGGCAACTAAGCTTGGTGAAAATTTCTCTTTACCTTTCATTTTTCCCCAACTAAGGTCTACCAATCCCAACCACGTGTGTCTTATCATCTTACTAATATCATTTCACTATTCTTCTATAGTCTTCACACATGAAGCAACATTTTTAGGTTTTCACTAGTGTCCTATACACCTTACGGGAACTTTTATTATTACTAGGAGTAATTACTGCTATAACCTTATAATTTTCCTGTTACACCAAGGAAATGATTCCTATCTACTCCATATTTAAAAGTCTGATTTGATTTGGTATTTATCAAATTTTCTTCAAAAATTAAAACTTCTAAATTTTATCTTTTCCACCAAACCATCTTTTTTTTAAACATGTCTTGCTTGTTCTTAAAACATTTTTCTTTTTATTGACTTTAAAAAAAAGTCCTCACATGTTTTCAAAATATTCTTTTTTATAGATTTTCAAATTTACTAAAACTGGGGTAAATAAGAACAATTATTTTATCAAAAATCTCTTAACTTTCCTACTCTTCCAATTACTTAACCATGAAGGAGTTACTAACTTACTACACTTAATGGTTTTATACCTTAATGTATTGGAATTACTTTCTCTTATGAGAAACCATTAACGCTAAAACCTTCTATGAATCCTTTAAAGGAGGATTTCATGTTTATGTGAAATTATAAGGAATTTAATTTATATTTTATCGAAATAGGCTATACAAAATATGGTGCTTTCCATACCTTGTACATCTCTTTCACGTATTCCTTATAGCTTTCACAAAACATCTTTATTTGTGATTCATAGAAAATTATATCATTATTCATTTCATTCCAATAGATTAGGTATGTTTACTCTATATTTACTTACATAAGATATTTCCTACTAAATTCATTAATTTATCGTACATTATTTTTCAAAAGAACTCATTTTTAAAACTTCTTTATAACTAGAAAATATTTTCATGTGCTTAATTAAATAATAAGTGTACATACAAACCATTTTATAATATATCTTCAAAACTCATTTAGGTCAAAACAGATGTTGCGTAAAACACCGTTACTGCAACCAAAAAATACTAATATATGGATTCAATTAAAATAAATATTAATAAATCCTATATGCTATGTAAAAACATTTACTTTGGGTGTCAGCTACTATAACAATAGTGTCATAGTTTATGCTTCCTTTATTTTTACTGAAAAAATTTATTACAACAATAAATGTTGTATCCTACGTATTCGATACTTAACACACTCTAGGTTTTCATATTTAAAATCTTTGTTTACCTACAAAGAAACTAGCGAGCTATATAAGCTCTATAATTCTTCAAAAAGAATTTCACTTTTAACAAAATTTACATTATTTAAAAACAAATTTAAATTTCATACCACTTATTTTTTTTCAAAAACCCAATATTTACTTCTTCAAATATATTAACAATTATATTTTTCAACTTTTCAATTCAAAAGTTTCATTTTATTGGGTTAGACATAAAGTGGACTTTCTTTTTACTAAAACCTCTTATTCCTTCCAAAATAAAAACACTCTCCCCATTATACCTAGGGGACTTCCCTACTTCCTATAACATATGGATACAACTTTCCTCTCAAAACATGGCTTATTTGTATGTTATAAATCGGTAATAACATAGGGCTCAACATACTTGGGTCGTCCCAAACCCAACTAGCAAACTAAGCACAAATATACTTCTAAAAACTTTCCATATATTAAAATCTATAATTGGGGACTATTTGGATTTTAGTACATAATATATTTATATTTTATTCAAAATACAAATACATTCACTCACTATCTACTTAGGAATCTTAAACCTAGACTCTGATACCAAATGTAACAACCCGAATTCCAGTGATCCAGATTTTTTGCAAAAATACTAAGAACCAAGCCCACTGAAGCCCGAGTTGGGTATTTGGTATCTTGCAAATAGGCAAAGGCAAATATATCCGAGTTCAATAATTTATCACACAGCGGGATTGACTAAAATATAATAGTAAGTAAATACTCACCCAAATAATAACACTTTCTAAGCAAGTGTCATAAAGCTGAGAAGTCTTTGCCATCTACCTAACCTGTAGGATGTTATGAGGTGGGGGTCAGAACAAAAGTTCCGGTGAATGAATAAATTATATACTTCTAGGCTTAATTCTACATATATCGTTTTATTTCCATTTACTCTTATATTAGGTTCATTATGTTACAATACTCTCACCCCTGTTCGTGCAACGTGCCCATCTACTCCATAGTAGATTAAAACAAAATAACTAATATATACATATATGTAGTTATATGCCCAATGACCATATTGGTCCTAGGTACCACCCATGGTACCTTTCGTATCCTCCTCGTAAAGGGCTCCATCGTCTTGCTTCGAGAGCGTTCTGTAACTACATCTGTAAAGGACTGCTTCGTAAGGCCTACAATACAGATGCTCCATCATCTTGCTCTATAGCTATATCTGTAAAGGACTGCTTTGTAAGACCTACAATACAGATACTCCATCGTCTTGCTCCACGAGCGTTCCGTAGCTACATCTGTAAAGCACTGCTTCGTAAGGCCTACAATACAGATGCTCCACTACTTACTATGAAAACGTAAATCGTGTCCGCACTAGTCTATGCCAGTGCTCGGACATCCACAATGTACCACCTAGTGCGTACATTGAGGACTACGTAATCGTTCTGTCTACTATCTGAATCCCGACCAACAAGGTCTACCTTTATGGAATTCAGTCGGAGATTTTCTATATCTGTAAAGGACTGCTCATTAGGCCTACAATACAGATATTCTAGTTGGTCTGTCTCTTTTTCATCATGGCTATGGCCCCACGTAGCCACCCCTCAACTAACCGAAAGACTTCTAAAGAGTTAAGTGACCGTGCCCTACTGCAAATAATCTAACATCCAAATGGCGGTGCCCCCCATCCAATGTCTCGATAGTGAAAGAATCATTGGCATGTTGGTTTAACTATAGTCTTTCCCGAAATCGCTCTTGGTGTTGATGCTGGCTGATATCCGCATGCAACTATCCTTAAACTTACTTACAAGTACTGGACATACGAATACCCTACTCCAAACACCAAGCCCTTCTGACTGCATACAAAGGTCTGCTTCGTTAGGCCTATAATGCAAATGCAGTCAAGGCATACTCTCTTGATGGAACACCTACAAACCTGCCTCCGGTGGTGCAGCTTCGTTAAGCCTACCCAGAGGGCCATCCTAGAGTATCCTCACGTCCCGTTGAAGTTCCGTACTTCCTTAAAGTCCCAAAAATACTAAGTTGGATGTGCTTCTCCAATTCTGAAATCCGTGATGAACTGCTTCATTAGAAGCTTCATCCTTTGGGCTGCTCCAAACGCATCTCAATTCTTTTACTAGACCCTAAGTCTAATCTTTTAATTTGCGTTTATTTCACTTTCTTATTTTGTTGGCTACTTATTTACCCTAATTAGCATATTCTTGCCCTCGTCTCACCTCTATCTATTGTGAGATTTCCATTTATTTAATAAGGAATGCTATTGGTATGAGCCACATTCATTATCTTGCTTATTTAACTTAATATAAATCTTAAGTTTATTAAAATAAGCCTCTTTTATCATTCCTGCTTTATTTTCTTATTGACTT
This sequence comes from Allium fistulosum, assembly GCA_030737815.1. Classification (NCBI taxonomy): domain Eukaryota; kingdom Viridiplantae; phylum Streptophyta; class Magnoliopsida; order Asparagales; family Amaryllidaceae; genus Allium; species Allium fistulosum. The sequence goes on from CM060904.1 coordinate 924,251,612, forward strand.
AATATAAATTATTTAAATAAGTTTCTACCATTATTATTGCTCATTAATTTATTCAAAGTTTCAAAATAAGCTTTTCCGTTCTTATTACTTAATTATAACCTTTGTTATAATTCTACCTGTAATTGTCATTTTCTCTTCTTTTATAGTCTGTACTTAATTCCAGCATTTCTTTCCTATTCTAATCTGCCTTCTTTTATTATGATATAGAATATTCTTTTATTCTCCTATATTATATAATTCACTTATCACAATAAAAATCTTCTTAAATAGTCTACGCCGGTGAATGCAGACCTAGGTTCATTATCGTTTACAGCTTCAAGTTCTTATCTAATAATTTACCTGATTCATCTCATAGTTTGCTTTATTATCTTCTATTCTAGGAAATAATTCTATTTTATTTGGTTGGTTATGAAAACTATATTTAAAAATCCATTTTCATATTTTAATATTAAATAATACTATAAACAATAATCCGTAACTGCTAGATATTTCTTTTACTATTTTGGAATAGTGTAAAATACAGCGGTTTCTCTATTTTACACTAATTCTCTTTTTCTTTCTTTTATTCTAGAAATTACGTTCATTGTTGTCTTTTAAATATTAAATTATAGGAATGTATCCTATTTTATAAACCAACCAATTAACCTTTTAGTTACTCCTTATTAGATTAATTAACTTTTCTCATTTTTAACGTAATTTATTACAGTAATTCCATTCCTAAAACTTTTATTACTTTACATATTATTTCCTTCATTTCAGTATTCTTAATTATTTAATCCATATTCACGTTTAATCTATTCTAATCGATACGTGAAGAAAGAGGAGAAAATAGAAGAAGAATGACGCTTGCATAGAAATCCAAAACATAGAAACAGATGTAAATAAAACTAATACTGTAAATAAAATGTAAATTCTTTATAGTTTAGCATAACTTAATTAATAGGATTAATCATGGAATAAAATTATCTAAACGGGAATTTAATGATAATATATCTTAAACTTAAAAGATATATAAATAAATCCACTCACATTGCTAGCTTTCCAAATCTCCCTGTTTTTATTTTAGATCTGTCCCTAACATCTATATTCACCTCCCTTGAAATCCCTATTTGGAATTACAAACGATATATTTATAGATCTATAATATTTAAAAGAGATTTGGATTAGAAATAGCAAATAAAACTCAAATCTAGGGTTTTACCTTTGGCATAGCCTTCTGATTTGAACCAATTCCTAATTCCCTAATTAATTCTATTCTCTTTCTATTTAGATCTAAATTTGTATGAATTAGATCTAAAATTTTGTTATTAAGAAAGTGTAGAAAAGATAGAAAAATGTCAGAGCTTTTATAGGCAAGAGAAAAATAATGAGAATAAAAATGAGGTTCTGCACCTATATTTATAGTGGTTCTAATTAGTGCTAACCATTAGATATAATACCCTAAAAAACTAAAGCGTACACTCAGTTTATGGACATTAAATTAATTTGTTTTCCTCTTCGTTTGTTTCTATTTCAAATTGATTCTCGAACAATCTTTTCATTAATCACCTTCCCCTTCTCTCTCGCAATCTATGGAAACATATATTTTTAAATGTGACGTTTCTTTTAAATAAGATTCCCCTATTAATCACCCAATTAATAGATTTCATATATACCTAGAATTAATTTACTATCCAATTAATCCCTACCTGCTTTGTGATTTCTTACCAAATTAATATACCAATCAACATCATGTTAATTCGTCACATATATGCATATTAATTTATTTTATCCCATAATTATTGCATGCATATATTCTACAATTGAATTTTGAATCACAATCTTAATTATATATGTTACCATAAGTCTCCATGTTTATTAATTGACAATTAATTACTTGCATAAATTTCTCTTCCTCCATTTTATTCTCTTGCACTAACATATATGTTTCTAATCATATCAATTAGTTGCTACAATATATGTTCCCATTCTTGTCAGTTCCTGTCAATTAATCACCTCTACTAATTAATTGAATATTAATTTACCTTTTAAACAAACACCGTCAATTAATCTTCCCTATTAATTGATTTTATATAATTTCCCTCTCTAATTATTTGTTACACAAATATATATGTATTCCAAATAATATTAATTAGTTGCCCCATTTACAAACATTTCTTTGTTTTAAAATTTTAAACGTATATAACTTAATTAAATTATTTGCATATATAATTTTAATTTAACACATGGTGTTACAAAGGCCATTAGCTTTCATAAAAATTCTCATATGAGTAGACTAGTATGCGTAGTTAGACTCGGTGAATAGTGGAGGACGTACGGTTGACTAACCTTCTAGAAAAGTATTTTCCATATTATAATATTATTCAAAACTTTGTTAGGTTTATTGAAATATCTTGCTCTGATACCAAATGAAAGTGGACATGGATCTAAAATAATATAGCTAAGTCATGTATAAAGTGTATGTGCAATATTAATGCTAAATAACAAAGTAGAGTAAAGTAAATAAATACAATCACACTAGAGTTTTTATATTGGTTCAGACCTCCCATCTTATGTCTAGTTCCGAAGCTCCCCTTCAAAATTTTCACCGACCAACATACCCTTTCTTAGCTAGGAGGAATAGGCAATACAGTAGTTTTCCAACTTGACGAACTTGTGTTCCTTAAACGTTGATATTGATTGATAATACAGGACTTCCTATAATCTCCTCTTGAGTTAAATGAGTGTAAATACATGGATTTGCAGAAAGTTAATCACCAAATGCTATTGAATATATTTTGGTGATATTGAAAGCGAGTTTGAAATCTTTAAGAGCACTAGAAATTTAGAGAATTGTATGCAAAGAAAGAAGTGAGAAAGTTAACTTTAAACTCATGTCTTTGATATATTTAAAGATGTCCAAGAGTCTCTTTCAACAGTTGTCATCTTTCAGAGAACCACCATTGATTAAATAATTGCTGCCATTAGAAAAGGAGTGCAACTACTGAAGGAGAACTGAAGTGTCTGTTCAAAAGTATGACTACTACAGAAAATCAAACATCTAGAATTTTAAGGCAAATGCCTGGTTATGAACGAATTTTAAAAAGAAAAGATTTAGTTCAAAACAAAAACAATTGCGACACCTGAAATTTGTAACCAGACATCTGATTTGGATCCAGATTGTTGTTTTAAGAAAAAAAGAAAAAATAATTCTAAAGAGCATGTCACCAGATATCTGAGAAATGCCCACAGACATCTGACTTCCTGAGGATTTCAAAATCTATTTTTAAACTTGAGTGCAACAGAACTTGAATGTGAATAGGTTTCTTAATTTACTCAAGGTAGATTGTATAAAGTAATCTAAGAAACTAACATAAGTATATGACCTTACTATGAAATTTCTTCATGTCGATCTTTTGTATCGATACTTCATTTCAGCTTTTGTTAATCTTCCGATGTCCAGAGTGCTTTTGTTTTGCCCATTATACACTTGTAAATTAGTTGAGATATTCTACGATATGATTGTATAGTTGTTGTCATTAAATCTAATAAGAGAGGTTCTAACATTATTCCTTACACTATGAGTTCTTAAGGTGTAGTATGTCTTAGATTATATCTAATTTTTTAGCCTTTGTAATGTTATATTAAAACCCGAAAGCTCGTATTTCTTGGTACGATGCGACTCCGAGAGTCATACTAGTTTTAGGACTGGTGTGTCGGGAGGTGCAGGTTATCACAATGGAGTAATCCTTGCTTAGTTTCGAAAAGTCAGTCCTCGGCGCTTGCATGGAGCACCACCACTTACAGCTACAACTGGGGCAACTTATGCACTTTGAACCATGTTTCACACCATTTAAGGAACATGTTCTGCAAGTCAAGGTTAGCTACCCCCAATCATGCCCCTTCCTTAACTCCAAATATAGAGTTTCTAGTGGCATTCCTCATTAGCCTGCTCATTCTTACAATCTGTAATTATAATGATCAGTCTCTCTAAAAGGAATAAGAGGTGTCCATGAATGCAATGCGACTTATACACTATATATACTACTATATAATTTCTAAAATCAAAATATAACAACTGCGCTCTCTCATATATCACTCGATCTATTCTAAGACGATAGCTCCTTCCTTATCTCTAATGGATCCAAGTATCAACTTAGGTCGTCTATGCAACCTAAGCTCTAATACCAAAAGTGACGACCGCCCAACACCTTCGATATTCAATATACCTGAATAATGTGCTATGGAGGTACTCGACCAATGCTGGATGGTAGCAAAGAGTGCAAAGTAACAAAAATCCAAGCATAGAACCTGTAAAACATCTCACAGTGCACAAACAAAATATAATAAATAACATAGATGTAAAATAGGTGAGATAGTGATATAATCAAATAAGCCATACATAGGAACATCAAAGTGCAATAGGTTCATGATTATGCAAAAATTGGATAGTAGAGTTTATGCATCCCGAATCTTTAAAATAAGCTCAAAAACTGTCTCTAAAGTAATGTAAGTACTGGTATAGCTCCATAGTAGCGCACAGTAGAATATAAGCAATTGTAACAACCCAAAATTTAAGCTATAGTAATTAATTAACGAATTAATTAAATGATAAAATAACTTTGTGAAATTATCATAATTGAGCCACAGGAGATGCACCATTGTGTCCGTGGTAATTTTTTGGTCAATTTCCATATATAGAATGTCAAAATCCGAGCAAAGACGAAGAAGTTACGGAATAAATAAGAAACGATACGAAAAAAATATATAAGGGGCTAGGTCGACCCTCACATAGGCAAGGTCGACCTATAGGTCGACCCTTGCTAGTGAAGGTCGACAGGTAGGTCAACCCGCCTACTCCAAAATGCATTCTTTTAACGTTGCTTCGTCCAGAACGATTTTAACACGTCATTTTGCAACTTTTGATCAATCATGTGCGTTCGTGCTTCCATCTGATGGTTCCTATCGAGCCTATAGCGTGGTTGCACCAGATTTAATCTCCAAATCCAATGGTCTGAGATCCACAAGTGACGCTATAAATAAGGCCCTAGGCCTAGATATTTTTCTCATTCAGATTTTCTCCATCTGGGTTCATTACCTGAGGCTGGACCCTAAAAGGAATATTTTTCCAAGGAGAAGATCTTTTTAATTAAAATAATTTATACCCTACAAGTGGATCCGGGAAGGCCAAGGAAAAGAGCTAAGGATCTCGGGTGAGTGTTTAAGTAATTATTTTAGATTTTTAAGTAATTTAAAATAATAGGGTTTTCAACAGTTGTAGTTTTTCTACAATTTTGAGACCGCTTTTATACAAGTTGTTTGCAGTTAATTTTTAATGTTCTTTTCAGTCTATTTTATTTAGCTATTTTTATTTAGTTATTTTGTTCATTTATTTACAGTTATTTACTGTTATTTGTATTTTATTTACATCCATTTTACATTAGATTTCAGCCTGTAAATTTTAGTTCTTTTTATTCCTTTTACGCGAATAATTAATAAAAAGTGGATAATTCTCTAATATGGAATAAATTTTAAGAACACTAAAATTATAGAAAATTGGATGTAAATAAGTAGAACTATAATAAAAGAATATAGACTGAAATAGGAAAATTTGACATTTGCAAGTAAGTTCTAACTAGTAGATTATAACTAGAAAGACAAGATAAAAGAAAAATTATAACATAGGTTATAATTAAATAGAAAGAACAGAAAGAGGCTTATTTTAAAGATTTACACTAAGTTAATAAGCAAATATAGCAGAGATAATAGAAGAGGCTTATTTAAAAGACTTAGAATAAGTTAATAAGAAAATAGAGCTGAATGAATAGAAGAGGCTTATTTAAATGACTTATATTAAGTTAATAAGCAAAGATAGAAGTAGGGCCTATAACCAATAGCATTCCCTTTCAGACTAGGACTGATGGTTTCTCAATAGGTGAGGCTGGGCATGACCCTTTCAGAGTAGGACTGATGGTCTCATAGTAGGTGAGCTGGGCATAACCCTTTCAGATTATGATCGATGGTCTCATAGTAGGTTAGGTGAGGCTGGGACATGCTTATGCTAACTAAAGTACTAAGGGGCCAATAGATAGAAGTTCAAATCAGGGGATTTAGGCAAGGGGCGCAACTAGATTTTGTTTGGTAGGACCTGAATTGGCAGCGTTCCCTTTCAGACAAGGACTGATGGTCTCCCAACACACTTAGGTGAGGCTGGGCAGGACCCTTTCAGACAAGGACTGATGGTTTCACAAAGGAGGAGGTGAGGCTGGGCATGCTTATGTTGTTTAGGGTAAAAGGGAGCAACAGATAGTGCGAGCCTAACGGCGGTCATGCGTGCAGCCTCGGTGCAGGGAGATAAGTCCCTATTGTGTTCCAAAGCGCTAGCAGTTGTCTTTTTGCTGTGGGACCCACGTTAGGGACTAGCTCACTAAGGCACAACAGAGATAGAAGGCCGATCAAAGGGTAGAAATTAGGAATTCAGCCTAATTAAAGTAGGATTAGGAATTCAGCCTAATCAAAGCAAGTAGCGTTTTATTCCAGCTTTATCTTTTCCTTTATTTCCTTTTTATACTAGAACTGTTGATAAGTCTATTTTCTTTATCTCGCTTGAAAATACTAGTAGTTACTTCCACTCACTAGACTTTTAGTCTGACCCACTCCTATATTTTCCCCTTTCCCCCCATAGGCCAGTAGAGGCAGGGACAGTAGATTTCGAATTTTCTTGGAGATTCAGCTGTAGAGTATTTCTTCATGTATTCTTCTTCTTTTTTTTAGTTTTTATTTTCATGTAATGGTACTTGTTGAGAGGGATGATTTTATGTATGTACTCTGATATTGTGACTGAGATGGTGTTTTTCATAAGACATATGTATTTGGTATTTTGAGACTTATTTTTGTTAAGACCCATTTATGAAGTTTGATTTTTAAATAAGTTGTTGTTTAAAATGTTTCCACTGTTTTATTTATTTTGTCTTATTAATCTTAGTCTCTGTAAAGATTTAGCTATACCTACAATGCACCACATCCATTAGTATGCCTTTTTGGGTATACCAAGGGTTGTGGGGTGTTTCATTTGGTATCAGAGCCTAAGGTTATAGGATTCCTAATACTTTGTTTTGAAAGTAAAGTATTTTTGAAAAGTAACATATTTTCAAACTATTTTTCAGAAAGAAACTCTTATTGTAGAAGTGGTTTTAAAATACAAAAGAGTTTTTATAAAATTCCCCTGAAAGTCCAATTCAATCTTCCTTCGATTCTTTCGGGCCTAAGTTCTCTTTTTCTTTGCATAGAATTGCAGGTGCCCCTAATCTTCCAGAGGGTGTCCAAGTCCTAGGCTGGTTTCATAGATACCTCCAAGTTACGACACTAGAGGTGCAAGGACATGCGCCCAATCCAACACAAGCAGGTGTAGATCCCATTAATCCACCCGTAGCAGCCAACTTTTCTAAGCTATGCAAGGACTTCGCTAATCTAGAAGGCAAGACATTTTCTGATATGGAGGATTTCGTGGAGGTGCAAGCTTGGATGAGGAGTATGGAGTGGATATTTGGGCTATTAGGATTGGAGGAACAATAGAGAGTTTAGCTTGCATCTTGGCAGCTGAAAGGAGAAGCTTCTTATTTGTGGGAGGTTGTTGAGTTGGAATGAAGGGACATTGGATGGTTTGGATTCCAAGAGAAGTTTGAGAGGAAGTTTTTGTCACAAGCATAAGAGGGTATGCAGTTGGAAAGGTTTATTAGTGTGAAGCAAGTAAGTCTTTCAGTAAAGGAGTATATCAACCAATTTAATGAATTGTCATGGTTTGGGATGGAGCTAGTGAATACATCGCACAAGAAGGCCATGAAGTTTGCAAAGGGATTGTATCAACCCCTTCAAGGGTTGTTGTTGACTCATGTACCGTCGGGAGCTACTTATGAGTCACTGGTGGAGATGGCACTTATGTCTAATGCAGCTAAGGAGGGAGAGTCTAAGGAAGTCCCTAAGTCAGAAGGTTCTAAGAAGAAATGGTGGAAGAACAATAAAGATAAGAAGAAAGGGGAAGGCCATCAAAAGCAGATAAAGAAAGGAGTAAAGTGCAATAACTGCGGATTGCTTGGTCATTTTGCGAAAGTCTACAAGAGAGAGAAGATGAAGGGAAAGTGTTATAATTGTGGACGGCCCGGTCATATTAGTATAGTTTGCCCTTAGAAGACTGGCAGGGAGCGGGTGCACCGGCAGCACAAATTCAGGCTTTGGATGCAGCACCTTCCAACAGCGGACCCGAGAGAGGTAGGAAAGTCACCGTGGAAGGTTTGATTTCTATTTCTGATTTTCCCATTCGGAAATTTTTTGATTCTGGAGCATCACTCTTGTTCATCTCTAGTTCTTTGGTAGATTTGTTTGCACTTAGACATCTCTTTAGTAGTAGACCCCATTGTTGTTTCAAACCCCATAGGAGGATCGGCACACTTGTCTATGATTTGTAAGGGTTTGAAAATTTTTATCCTAGGCGTAGAGTTTGATTGCGACGTCTATGTTTTAGGATTTTCGGGGTATGGGATGATTTTGGGGATGGATTAGCTATCCACATATGGAGAGATATTAGACTGTGAGAGGAGAGTCATTAGACTAGAGACATGGAGTGGTAGAACTCTCGAGGTTTCTTGCGACCCATAGGGGTCAGTCATGTTGAGCTTCCCTTATTCGCTCGATTCATCATCCGTAGAGTTAGATTCAGTTCCAGTCGTCAGAGATTTTCCAAACGTCTTTGAGGAGGTTAGGGGACTACCCCACAAAAGAGAGAGATCGACTTCAGGATCTATTTGAATGACAATGTCAAGCCAGTGGCATTGCCCATGAGACATATGGCACCTAGGGAGAGGAAGGAGTTAAGTAAGCAGAATCATAAGCTATTGGAGAAAGGCTTCATTAGAAGGAGCATATCTGAGTGGGGAGCACCAGTCGTCTTCGCTACAAAGGTGGATAGTTCCCTTCGACTTTGCGTAGACTATAGAAAGTTGAGTAAGCTCACTAAGAAGAACCGTTATCCACTTCCTAGGATAGATGATCTTTTCGATCAGCTGGGTGACTCTTCAGTATTTTCTCAGCTTGATTTAGCCACTGGATTTCATCAGCTTAGTGTCGCTGAGGATAGCATCGATAAGACGACATTTAGGACACCCAATGGATTCTTTGAATGGTTGGTTATGCCATTTGGGCTAACCAATGCTCCAGCCTGTTTTGTAGATTTGATGAGCTGCGTTTTTCGAGATGTCCAAAATAAGTTCGTAGTAGTATTTGTGGATGACATTTTGGTGTTTTCCAAGAATATGGAGGAGCATGCTATTCATCTAAAGGAGGTTCTTCGTACGCTTTGTGTTCATCAGTTGAGAGCAAAGTTCTCGAAGTGTCGCTTTTGGCAAGAGGAGGTACATTTCTTGGGGCATGTAATCTCAAAAGAGGGTTTGGCCGTAGATCCCGCTAAAGTTGTAGTAGTGCAAGATTGGAAGGCCTCCAATAACGCTACCGAAGTTAGAAGCTTCCTAGGTTTGGCTGGCTATTATAGGAAGTTTATCAGAGATTTTGCTAAGATTTCAGCACCACTTACTCGCCTCACTAAGAAGAAAAAGCATTCGTGTGGTACGTGGATTATGAGGATTCCTTCACGATGCTGAAGAGAGCCCTTATTAGTACACCAGTGTTAGTTTTACCCGATGGAGCTAAGCCTTTTACAATATACACTGATGCATGTGAGATGGGTCTAGGAGCAGTGTTGATGCAAGAAGGGAGGGTATTATGTTATGGGAGTAGAAAGTTAAGGACGCATGAGAAGAACTACCTACCCATGATTTAGAGTTAGCTGCTATTGTTTTTGCACTCAAGTCATGGAGGCATTACTTGCTAGGAGAAACATTCGAGCTTTTCACTGACCATAAGCCATTGAAGTACCTATTCTCAAAGAAGGATTTAAACTAGAGGCAACGGCATTGAATGGAGTTTTTAGCATCATATGACTTTGAGATAGCTTATACCCCTGGCAAGGGAAACGTGGTTGCAGATGCGTTGAGTAGGAAGAAAGCAACCCTTAGTCCGATGTTCGTAGGGAGGAGGAACTAGAGTTTATTTCCACTTTTGATTTTAAGCCCTCTCCGGACATTACCCCTGGACTGTTAGCAGCACTTGAGGTGAGGCCTACCCTTATAGATCAGATTGGCTCAAGGCGGCGAGAGGATTCAGAGCTTATGGATATTATGGACAGGATTATCAGAGGAGAGGTCTCTAGACATCTCCAATGCTACTCCATGGATAGTAAAGGGTGGCTACGGAGAGATAGAAGACTTTGTGTAATATCCCGGAAATTTTGACAATATCAATTTAATAATCTGTTGAATAATTAAATTGATAAGGATAATCTTTGATAATAAGATTTGAATTTAATTTAATAATCTGATTAAATTAGTATTAATTGATGATTTTATCTTTTAAAAGTTAATAAGATATTTTCTATTTGAATATATATATTTATTTATATATATTGTAAATAGAAGCTTTGGTAAATTAGAAATTTATATTTAATTTAATCTGGACTTTTCAAAGATATTTAAATAAGTAATTTTATAGTTTTAAAATACTTTAAGTAAATATTTTAATTGGTTTAAGATATTTTTAACTTAAGTTTAAATAAATAAGATTTCCAAAATTGGTTTGTTTTATTTCTTTTAAATATTTCTTGATAATATAATCTCTTGTTTAAATTATCAAATATGTTATTTTCAAATAAAAAGTATAATGTATTATTTTTATAAATATGAATGGATTTTTAAAGACTAGAATTGTTATTTTTAAATTGAATCTTAGGATCTAATTTAAATTGAATTTGAATTTAAAGTTTTGAAATTCAAAAGAATAAATATTTAAATTGATTTGGATTTAGAATATTTGTATAAACTTTTATTTATAAGTATAATTAGCTTTTGTTTATCTTTAATAAGTAATATATATAGATAAGTATTTAAATAATAAGAAAAGGCATTTTATTTACATTTAAAAATAAATATAAATATGTAAAAATTACTTAAAGGACATGTGTCTTTATCTAAAGCCTTGTCTTAACATGTGTAAATAAATGGTAAACTCAAAATGACAAGTGTCTTAATTATGTTCTTTTTCTTTTATTTTTATAAAATCACAAATTCACTTATATAAACATATGCATTCCCTTTACTTGATTCTTTCTATTCTCCTTTTCAAAACAAGATAAACTCCTTTCTCAAACAAAAATCTGAGATTAAAATCAGTAACCATATATCAAAACAATCCTCTAATCTAAAATCAGTAATCAAATGCCTCAAACCAAAATCAACAACCTATAATCTCTTTCTTCAAATTCAAAAGAAATCAGATCCCTGTAACCAAGTTGCAATCTGAAACCAAAGCCTGTGATTCATTTTCATTTTCAAATCTGAAGCAAGTAATAAAGTCTTCAGCCTGATTTCTTTGCAAATCTGAAATCAAAAAGCCTGCATTCTTTCTTTTCATCTCTGGAATCAATTCAAAAGTCATTCTGCATTCTTTCTTCAACCTGGAAGCAACATGCATGTAGTTTAAATCAAGTTTTAAGCCCTGCAACTCAAGTTTAGAATCAGATTTTAAGAGGCATGCAAGTTTAAAGTTTTAAAAGCAAAAGCATTCAAGTTTCTCAGTTTCAAAAGCTTTTCAAAAATTAAAGAGGCTGCCTCTGTTTAAATCAGGTGAGTAACATTTTTACTTAAATTAACTTAGGTAATTATGATGCATGTTTAATTCTGTGATAAATAGTGTTTGGATGTGAATGTTTGTAGATGATTTTGAATATACATGAATGTATATAGGTGTGCATGTATGATATTGTTCTCTGTTCTGTTTGTTGCCCAGACTTAAGAAATTCTTTTAAAAATCTCTTACCTATGTATTTAGTTTTTGTAAGGACTTAATTTACAAACAAAATATGATTGATTTGTAATAAACTAAAGTTTAAAAGGTTTAATTAAGTCAAAACTTTAACCTGAGTGCCTCTGTAAATTAAAATAACAGTGCATGTTATAAAATGTAAAAATTCGAACTGGGTAATTTATAGATTCAGGATTATATATGGAATAGATAGGCTATAACATGATTTTTAACATTAATATCATAGTTTTTAGTCTAGTATAATAAGAGCAGTTCTGGTTTATGTTAGAAATGAAATTTTGGTGATTTTGATCATCTCAGTGAAATTGGAAGTTTGAAATCTTTAGTAGTGGTAGTGTAATGATCAAGGATACTAGGAAAAATGATTGGAAATCGAATTAGACATTGAGGCAGAAATGATTTAGGTTTGAAATTTTTAAACCTAGTTTTAAGTAAGGCCACGAATTCGTTTCGTTTGTTTTCATGGATGGATCGAGTGTTCTAAGACTTTGGGAAATGGAAGTTTAGGTATAGACGTAGTCATGGCCAGAGAATTAGTTTCTCTGATGATCGGAATCGCGAGCACGAGCGATGTGCCAGGTTTGGTCAGTGGTGGTGGTTCTGTTCCAGGTTTTTGATTTTAGGGCTCGATTTTGATTTGATGAATGAATCGAAGATAGGATGATCGTTTTCGAGTATGTGGATGAACGTGGACTGATGGAAGATGTCGTCGATGACCGGAGTTGCCGTAGGTGACCGTGCACGTGCACGAGATCGAAGATTGTATCTGGGTGAAGTCTGTTTCACTGGAGAAGACGAATGCAAGTTTTCTCGGGTTTGTTCGTGGGAGTCTCGGGAATTTAGGGTTGCGACTCGAAGCAAAATAGGATTGGCTCGAGTACTTTGGTTGTTGACAGGTTATTAAACTGTCTGTTTCTAAAACTTTAAACTGGATTTAAAATTGTAAAGGAAATTTTAAAACAAGAATTTAAATCAAGTTTAACTATATAGATTCAAGTTGGTTTTGAATCTTAAAGGTTTGAAATAAATAAGTTATAAATTTATATGTTTTAAATAAGTTTTAAATGATAATTAGATTTAATTAAATGTTTAAAAATAAAAAAAGAAATTGGTTTAAACTCTTCTTAAATTTCTTTTATAAGAGATAAGAATTTTAATAAGTAAAAGTTTTTAATTTGGTGTTAAAAACTTAGTTAAAAATAAATTGGTATTCATTTTAAATACAACATTTAAAATGAAATTTTAAAAGTAAATTTGAAATGGATGTTTCAAATATAAATGGTAAATGATAACTTGTTTATCAATAAGAATAAAGTTTATCTTAAAATAATTAAAGACTTGTGTTTATTTAATTTATTTGGAGATTTAATAGATAATTAAATTATTTGATTAATTAATCATTTGGATTAATTAAATAGGTAATTAAAGGTTTAAATTAATTTATTTATGATTAAGATTAATTAATTAGGGATGATTAATTTGTAGTTAGGGATTATAAATTAGAGTATTAATTAATGGTTAGGAATTAATTAATAAGTAATTAAATATTAATTAAGTTATGGTTAACACTTAATTAATTTAGTAATTAGAGATTAATAAATTGGTTATTAAGATTTATTAATTTAGAATTAATAATATTAATATAAGTTAATTACTTAAGGAAAGTAATTAAATAATAGTTAATGAAGTCATTAACTATGGATTATTAAATAATTAATTAATAGGATTAATTTAATAGTTAATTAGATTAATTAATTTAAAGATAATCAATTATAGAATTTGTTTAAATAAAATTACTTATTGGAAGTAATTAAGAATTAATTACTTATTGTAATTAATTGAAGTTAATTTGATTTAGTTAAATTTATTAATTAAGTTTAATTAATTTAGAATAATCAAGAGATGATTTGATAATAATTACTTAATGTAATTATTAAGGTAAGATTATTTAGGGAAGTAAATAATAAGATAATTACTGGAAGTAATTAGTTGAATAATGATTTTATTAATAGAAGTAATTTGAGTTAATTACTTTGAATAATTAATCAAGGGATTAATTAAGAAATTAATTAAGGAGTAATTAATTTAGTTAATGAAAGTAATTAAGGGTAATTAATTACTGATTGAAGATTAATCAAGGGTGATTAATAAATGTTGTTTAATTAAAGGTTAATTAATTAATGTAATTAATTTAATTAAGTAATTAATAATTAAGTTGTAATTAAGGATCATTAATTAATATAATTAATGATGTAATTAAGATTGGTTAATTAAGTAATAATTAATAAATGAAGTAATTAATCAATGTAATTAATTAAGGATTAATGTAATTAATTATAGTTGATTAAGTTAATTAATTTTAGTAAATTAATTAATGAAGTAATTAAAGGTTAATTACAATAAGTGGTTAAGGATAATTAATTTAAGTAATTAATTGAGAATAAATTACTTGGATGTAATTAAAAGATAATTAATCAAAGATGATTAATTAAAATGAATTATTAGAGGATAATTTATTAATTAATTGAAATTAATTAATGGTTAAGTAAGAAGGATTTATAAAATAAAGTAATTAATTTAATTCACTTTAAATTAATTAGAGATGATATAAATCATTACTTATGATTGGGTGTTAGTATTGAATACTTGGCATTGATTGATATCTCTGATGAGATATATGCTGTGTGATATGGATGTTAGTTGAATTGTATGGATTATCTGATAATGTTAATTATCTGTTGTGAATTATCTTTCTTTGTGTATAAAGATAATGAATTGAATTTGTTTTAACCTTTAAAACAACTTGGCCTTAAAAGATACGCTTTGGATTTCGATGAGACCGGGATCGGGTTTGCTACATTACAGCGTGATAGGGGGTTCTCGCTTTGCGTTAGGTGGCGAACGGGAGACTCTTACCCCTACATGTCCCCGGGGGTAGTATAAGGCCTTTTGGGGTTGGTTGCGACTCGAGAGGGTGGCCGTAAAAGCAAACCCGAGGTATCACTGTGAGCCACAGCGGGGCTGGGATGGTTGAAAAGCCTACCGGTCGTGAACCGTTGCTGAAGGTTGAAAAGCCTAGGACATTACAGTGGTATCAGAGCGAGGTTGAGTGAATTCCTAGGCTCTGTAGTGGTGTCTATCTTGAGAGCGCGTAATTGTTAGTTATATAAAAATGATTTTATATTGTGTTAATTGATCGGTTGATTGGTATATGGATTCTGGTCAATACGAGTAGCTAACGTTATTGATAGGGATCTCTAAACACTTGAACCAGGCCAACGGACACAATATTGTTTTAAAGAGGTAAAGGAAATAATTTTACCCAGAAATAATTTCTATATAAAAAAAATATATCATTTTAAATATATATATTTATGTATTTCTACCTATTTATTGGGTTACCTGTTCGGGTTTCCAATATAAGTTATAAAGGTAGATAAGGTGGTAGTGTGTGTAACACAATTACCAATAGTTGGAGTTTGAATGTTTGAGGTTGGAAGTATATATCGAGACTGTAAACCCAATACCGTCTCGAGTAAGCTTTGCTGTGGTGAAGGATTTCATCGATCTCCGAAGGAAACTGTAATGGTTCGGAGTTTATCTCTGAAGTTTGGATGAGTAGAGTTGGATCTGTCGATGAGGCAGAAGCGAGTGATGGTACCTTGATACCTCAGGTAATAGTAGCTGTGTGATAAGACGCAGTGAATATGGATGTTCCCGAAGATGTTTTCTTTGGAACAAGTTGTGGAAGTGTGTCTGCTTCGGTGTTGTGGCTGAGTTCAGCATGGTGTTTCTGTTTGGTTTGGAGTTCGAGTTTCTCAAAGATCTTTGGAGTACGAAGTCCTTGGCATCACTATCAGCAGTGCAGCTCGGAGTATTCTGTGATGGCAGGAAGTTTTCTGGATGAGCAGTTTTTCTGGAAGTGAAGATCAGAAGCAGCAGAGTGGATCCATTTCTTCGATAAATTGGATAAATAAGTGTAAGCTGTTCTGATTAGTAAAGAGAGGACAGTTTTCTTTGGAATTAGATTGGGTTGATCGCAAAAGTGACTTGCGATTGTCTGAGTGTTCTCTTGGGTTGTCAGATTTTCTGGATGTCTTCAGAGAAGTCAGAAGTTTGTCCGCATCTGAAGGTTGAGTTTTCTTATCGACTGGATTCCAAGAGTGATACCGATGGTTCAGTCTAGTGGAAGGATGTTTCCTAGAGAGGGAGTTGGTGAAGCAGCTCAAGTTTTGCTGAAGTATCCGAGTTTTCTTTATGGATCAGTGAACCTTATTTCTGGAATGAGTTGTCCAGTCTATGCTTGTGTTCTACCTCAGATCAGAGTTGAGCAGCGAAAGCAGTTTGGAGTGAATCTCTGGATGGGAGAAGTAAGTTTGGAATCTACTGATGTTGTGAAGTAGAGTTATGTTTGGATCTCGTCTGTGTTCTGATTTGGATAAGTATTTGGACTTCTGAATTGAATTGTCAGTTTGGATAACCGGAATTCATTGAGTTTTACGTATCTCTGAGGGAATACGTATTTGATCTATCTTTGGTTGTAGAATCAGCAGTTCTGGAAGTTTGGTAGTTGAGTCAGACTCGTCTGTAGTCTGATAGTCTGTTTAGTTCTGTAGATCTAGATGTGTAGGAGATCTATAGCTTAGTTGTTTAGATTGTTTGTAGAGCGAGTATTCCGGTATATATATACTTGGGGAAACTCGAGGAATTTTATCTAGAATTTAGTCTAGATAGTTAGAATTGTTTGATTGGATGAATTGGTTGCTATGGTTGCTAGCATATGGATGATAGTATATGCTTGTGTTTTAAATTAAAATCTTTAATAAGATTATTAAATTACCTTTGTTTAAATTTCGGGGACGAAATTATTTTAAGGGGGAAGGAATGTAATATCCCGGAAATTTTGACAATATCAATTTAATAATCTGTTGAATAATTAAATTGATATGGATAATCTTTGATAATAAGATTTGAATTTAATTTAATAATCTGATTAAATTAGTATTAATTGATGATTTTATCTTTTAAAAGTTAATAAGATATTTTCTATTTGAATATATATATATATTTATATATATTGTAAATAGAAGCTTTGGTAAATTAGAAATTTATATTTAATTTAATCTGGACTTTTCAAAGATATTTAAATAAGTAATTTTATAGTTTTAAAATACTTTAAGTAAATATTTTAATTGGTTTAAGATATTTTTAACTTAAGTTTAAATAAATAAGATTTCCAAAATTGGTTTGTTTTATTTCTTTTAAATATTTCTTGATAATATAATCTCTTGTTTAAATTATCAAATATGTTATTTTCAAATAAAAAGTATAATGTATTATTTTTATAAATATGAATGGATATTTAAAGACTAGAATTGTTATTTTTAAATTGAATCTTAGGATCTAATTTAAATTGAATTTGAATTTAAAGTTTTGAAATTCAAAAGAATAAATATTTAAATTGATTTGGATTTAGAATATTTGTATAAACTTTTATTTATAAGTATAATTAGCTTTTGTTTATCTTTAATAAGTAATATATATAGATAAGTATTTAAATAATAAGAAAAGGCATTTTATTTACATTTAAAAATAAATATAAATATGTAAAAATTACTTAAAGGACATGTGTCTTTATCTAAAGCCTTGTCTTAACATGTGTAAATAAATGGTAAACTCAAAATGACAAGTGTCTTAATTATGTTCTTTTTCTTTTATTTTTATAAAATCACAAATTCACTTATATAAACATATGCATTCCCTTTACTTGATTCTTTCTATTCTCCTTTTCAAAACAAGATAAACTCCTTTCTCAAACAAAAATCTGAGATTAAAATCAGTAACCATATATCAAAACAATCCTCTAATCTAAAATCAGTAATCAAATGCCTCAAACCAAAATCAACAACCTATAATCTCTTTCTTCAAATTCAAAAGAAATCAGATCCCTGTAACCAAGTTGCAATCTGAAACCAAAGCCTGTGATTCATTTTCATTTTCAAATCTGAAGCAAGTAATAAAGTCTTCAGCCTGATTTCTTTGCAAATCTGAAATCAAAAAGCCTGCATTCTTTCTTTTCATCTCTGGAATCAATTCAAAAGTCATTCTGCATTCTTTCTTCAACCTGGAAGCAACATGCATGTAGTTTAAATCAAGTTTTAAGCCCTGCAACTCAAGTTTAGAATCAGATTTTAAGAGGCATGCAAGTTTAAAGTTTTAAAAGCAAAAGCATTCAAGTTTCTCAGTTTCAAAAGCTTTTCAAAAATTAAAGAGGCTGCCTCTGTTTAAATCAGGTGAGTAACATTTTTACTTAAATTAACTTAGGTAATTATGATGCATGTTTAATTCTGTGATAAATAGTGTTTGGATGTGAATGTTTGTAGATGATTTTGAATATACATGAATGTATATAGGTGTGCATGTATGATATTGTTCTCTGTTCTGTTTGTTGCCCAGACTTAAGAAATTCTTTTAAAAATCTCTTACCTATGTATTTAGTTTTTGTAAGGACTTAATTTACAAACAAAATATGATTGATTTGTAATAAACTAAAGTTTAAAAGGTTTAATTAAGTCAAAACTTTAACCTGAGTGCCTCTGTAAATTAAAATAACAGTGCATGTTATAAAATGTAAAAATTCGAACTGGGTAATTTATAGATTCAGGATTATATATGGAATAGATAGGCTATAACATGATTTTTAACATTAATATCATAGTTTTTAGTCTAGTATAATAAGAGCAGTTCTGGTTTATGTTAGAAATGAAATTTTGGTGATTTTGATCATCTCAGTGAAATTGGAAGTTTGAAATCTTTAGTAGTGGTAGTGTAATGATCAAGGATACTAGGAAAAATGATTGGAAATCGAATTAGACATTGAGGCAGAAATGATTTAGGTTTGAAATTTTTAAACCTAGTTTTAAGTAAGGCCACGAATTCGTTTCGTTTGTTTTCATGGATGGATCGAGTGTTCTAAGACTTTGGGAAATGGAAGTTTAGGTATAGACGTAGTCATGGCCAGAGAATTAGTTTCTCTGATGATCGGAATCGCGAGCACGAGCGATGTGCCAGGTTTGGTCAGTGGTGGTGGTTCTGTTCCAGGTTTTTGATTTTAGGGTTCGATTTTGATTTGATGAATGAATCGAAGATAGGATGATCGTTTTCGAGTATGTGGATGAACGTGGACTGATGGAAGATGTCGTCGATGACCGGAGTTGCCGTAGGTGACCGTGCACGTGCACGAGATCGAAGATTGTATCTGGGTGAAGTCTGTTTCACTGGAGAAGACGAATGCAAGTTTTCTCGGGTTTGTTCGTGGGAGTCTCGGGAATTTAGGGTTGCGACTCGAAGCAAAATAGGATTGGCTCGAGTACTTTGGTTGTTGACAGGTTATTAAACTGTCTGTTTCTAAAACTTTAAACTGGATTTAAAATTGTAAAGGAAATTTTAAAACAAGAATTTAAATCAAGTTTAACTATATAGATTCAAGTTGGTTTTGAATCTTAAAGGTTTGAAATAAATAAGTTATAAATTTATATGTTTTAAATAAGTTTTAAATGATAATTAGATTTAATTAAATGTTTAAAAATAAAAAAAGAAATTGGTTTAAACTCTTCTTAAATTTCTTTTATAAGAGATAAGAATTTTAATAAGTAAAAGTTTTTAATTTGGTGTTAAAAACTTAGTTAAAAATAAATTGGTATTCATTTTAAATACAACATTTAAAATGAAATTTTAAAAGTAAATTTGAAATGGATGTTTCAAATATAAATGGTAAATGATAACTTGTTTATCAATAAGAATAAAGTTTATCTTAAAATAATTAAAGACTTGTGTTTATTTAATTTATTTGGAGATTTAATAGATAATTAAATTATTTGATTAATTAATCATTTGGATTAATTAAATAGGTAATTAAAGGTTTAAATTAATTTATTTATGATTAAGATTAATTAATTAGGGATGATTAATTTGTAGTTAGGGATTATAAATTAGAGTATTAATTAATGGTTAGGAATTAATTAATAAGTAATTAAATATTAATTAAGTTATGGTTAACACTTAATTAATTTAGTAATTAGAGATTAATAAATTGGTTATTAAGATTTATTAATTTAGAATTAATAATATTAATATAAGTTAATTACTTAAGGAAAGTAATTAAATAATAGTTAATGAAGTCATTAACTATGGATTATTAAATAATTAATTAATAGGATTAATTTAATAGTTAATTAGATTAATTAATTTAAAGATAATCAATTATAGAATTTGTTTAAATAAAATTACTTATTGGAAGTAATTAAGAATTAATTACTTATTGTAATTAATTGAAGTTAATTTGATTTAGTTAAATTTATTAATTAAGTTTAATTAATTTAGAATAATCAAGAGATGATTTGATAATAATTACTTAATGTAATTATTAAGGTAAGATTATTTAGGGAAGTAAATAATAAGATAATTACTGGAAGTAATTAGTTGAATAATGATTTTATTAATAGAAGTAATTTGAGTTAATTACTTTGAATAATTAATCAAGGGATTAATTAAGAAATTAATTAAGGAGTAATTAATTTAGTTAATGAAAGTAATTAAGGGTAATTAATTACTGATTGAAGATTAATCAAGGGTGATTAATAAATGTTGTTTAATTAAAGGTTAATTAATTAATGTAATTAATTTAATTAAGTAATTAATAATTAAGTTGTAATTAAGGATCATTAATTAATATAATTAATGATGTAATTAAGATTGGTTAATTAAGTAATAATTAATAAATGAAGTAATTAATCAATGTAATTAATTAAGGATTAATGTAATTAATTATAGTTGATTAAGTTAATTAATTTTAGTAAATTAATTAATGAAGTAATTAAAGGTTAATTACAATAAGTGGTTAAGGATAATTAATTTAAGTAATTAATTGAGAATAAATTACTTGGATGTAATTAAAAGATAATTAATCAAAGATGATTAATTAAAATGAATTATTAGAGGATAATTTATTAATTAATTGAAATTAATTAATGGTTAAGTAAGAAGGATTTATAAAATAAAGTAATTAATTTAATTCACTTTAAATTAATTAGAGATGATATAAATCATTACTTATGATTGGGTGTTAGTATTGAATACTTGGCATTGATTGATATCTCTGATGAGATATATGCTGTGTGATATGGATGTTAGTTGAATTGTATGGATTATCTGATAATGTTAATTATCTGTTGTGAATTATCTTTCTTTGTGTATAAAGATAATGAATTGAATTTGTTTTAACCTTTAAAACAACTTGGCCTTAAAAGATACGCTTTGGATTTCGATGAGACCGGGATCGGGTTTCCGTATACCGGATTTCCAGGTCTGGAGACCCGAATACCACATCGATCCAAATTAACGATAGGTCGTGAATCAAGTGAAGATGAAGATTCAGAGTGCAAGGGTTATTGTCGTTAACTCTGAGGGTGATTCCAAAACGAGTGTAACGAGATAATGCCTTCGGTTTCGTTCGAACCCGGAACGAACTTGTATGGATTGAATGCTTTCAGCACATCGTCAGGTGGACGATGAGCATTCTAAGATAAATGTGTTCTTTTTAAAGGTAATCGTGACCTCAAGCCTCACAAACCGGGAATGGCTAAAACAGGGGAGGTGCAGCAAGGTTAGTGGGTAGCACCCAAGTAGGACAAGATTACCTCTGTCTAGATGTCCCTTTCTATTTTCGACTTAGTGGTGCGGTTGCTGATCCCAACCGTGAGGTATCTTGTGCGGGAATTATCCAGTAAGGGATGTTCCGACCTTGTGTTGCAGGGGATTGGGAGTGATCCTCGGTACGGTGATCTAGGCCACGTACTGTGACGGGCGGTACCCCGGTAGCCCTGCCATTGTATGGAATCCAAACTCCAATAAGTGCCGTACGTATTAGTTGTGCCCAACTATGTTGGAATGTGAGATGTAAGCATTTCAGCTATTTCTGTATTTTACTTGAAAACCCTAGACCCTATTATAATATAACTGGATTTCCTATCAAATGTTTTGGTTAGCGTAAGGTAAAAACTTACCCATGTTTATTTGTGGGGAGTCTTACGTGATACCTTTTCTTTCAAAAGGTTTTGAAGTTAAACAAGTTTAACCTGTTACTCACACCAGACCCATGTCTGACCCAAGTTGTTTATTTCTGTTTTATAAACTCTTGGGTACTCAAATTTTTACGAGTAGCCAAGGGATTCAGGTTAGCTTTGACGAGTAATCTGGAGGAGCAATGGAGCAGGAGGCTTCAGCGTTGTAGATATAGATAGTAGTTTCCGCTGTGTTGATTTTGTTTAGATCTTTGTTTTGTATTGAGTTGTAATAACTAGACAGATGTTTATAACTGTCTAGTATATGATGTGTAATCTGTGTAACTCTGATAAGTGTTGTATATGATACTATGTAATATTTATGTGATATAATATATTTCTCATTCCGTTGTGAGATTTCTGATGTGTTGTTGTTCTTTCTTTCTCTTCTTTTCTCTTTTCTATCCCTTTCTTTCTTATTAGCGATACGACTTTCTATGGAGAGAAAGTCGTGGTCGTTACACTTTGTGTCCCCCACGCTAGTGATTTGTTGAGAGCAATTCTAGAGGAAGCACACCATTCTTGTATGACTATTCATCCGGGTGGTGATAAGTTGTATATGGACATGAAGAGGGTATTTTATTCGAGTGGCATGAAGAAGGATGTGGAAGAGTTTGTAGCTAGTTGTCTTGTGTGTCAAAGGGTTAAGGCAGAGCAGCAGAAGCCTGGAGGATTACTTCAGCCATTTGATGTATCCGAATGGAAGTGGGATATTGTTTCGATGGATTTCATAGATGGATTACCCCGATCTAGGAAGGGGAATGCTAGTATTTGGGTGATTGTAGATCGCTTAACTAAGAGTGCCCACTTCATTCCGGTCAAGAGTAAGAGGACGGCACCGTATTTGTCATCTTTATACGTTCGTGAGTTAGTCTGACTTCATGGAGTTCCTTTTAGCATTGTGAGCGATAGAGACCCTATTTTTACTAGCGAGTTTTGGAGAAGCTTGCAAGAGGCTTTAGGGACGCAGCTTAGATTGAGTACGGCCTATCACCTTCAGACGGATGGCCAAACAGAGAGAGTTAATAGAGTGCTTGAAGATTTGTTGACGATGTGCATTCTTGATTTTGAAAGAACTTGGGAGGAGCATCTTCCTTTGGTAGAGTTTGCTTATAATAATAGTTTCCAGACTAGCATCGGGATGGCACCTTTCAAAACTCTTTATGGGAGACCTTGTAAGTCACCTTCATGTTGGTGGGAGTCTACGGAGAGATTGCTACTAAGTCCTGACATGGTTAGGGAGACCTCAGAGAAGGTGGATTTGATTAAAAGGAGGATGAAGACAACCCAAGATAGGCAAAAATCATATGCAGACAAGCGGAGGAGAGATATTGAGTTTGACGTTGGAGACTTAGTTTTCATTAAAGTACCCCCGTTAAGGAAGGTGGTGAGGTTTGGATCTAGTGGGAAGTTAGCCCCCAGATTTGTAGGACCGTTCCCCATTGTAGAGAGAGTAGGGATGATGGCGTATCGAGTGAAGCTACCAGAGAGGCTCGCAGGAGTGCATGATGTTTTTCATGTTTCGCACTTGAGAAAGTGCTTGCATGACTCAGCGGAGGTTCTGGAGCCTAGTCAGTTGGAGGAAGTGGAAGTAGAAAGGGAAGCATCGGTTCGTCATATTCCTATAAAGATCATTGGACAAGACGTCAAGAGGCTTAGGAATAAAAAAATCCCGTTAGTGAAGGTGCAGTGGAGAGATGATGTTGCGGATGCTACATGGGAAGCTGAAGAGAAGATTCGTACCTCTTATCCACATCTATTCGATAGTAAGTTTTAGAATTTCCTTTTTTCATCTTTAGCTTTGAATAGGTTCTTTCCTTTATTATCCTTTAGGAGGGTAGAACTTAAGATTTAACCTATGGATGGTAGGATTTGATGTAAACATGTTATGTATGATGGATACTAGTGGTTGCAAGTGGTTGCTAGTGGATGCTAATGGACAAATATACTTACACTAGGCACTATTATCTCTTAGGGATCGGCCTAAATAGGACACTAGAGCATATGCATAAGGATGTGCGTGCATTTGCATTTTTATTTTATTTTCCATGGTTTTTATAAATGGATGATTATCACATGATTGTTGCATATTTGGATGATGATTGTAGCACGCATATAGAACTATCAGTTATCATTAGAGAAATTGCATTCATTTGGATACATGACACGAACATGATTGCATAAAAGGAGGTCGACTGAATCAGTAGACCTCCTAATCTTTTGCATTAATTAGGGACATTGACACTACACTAATTGCATAAGTATCATAAATCACATTAGAAAAGCTTATGGACAATGGATGCAATGGATGATGGTTGAGTAGTTGGTTGTAGAACTTGGATGAAAACATGTACTTCATTCTTCTATCCTTAGAGATTTCAGGGACAAAATCCCTTAAAGAGGGGAGAATGTAACAACCCAAAATTTATGCTATAGTAATTAATTAACAAATTAATTAAATGATAAAATAACTTTATGAAATTATCATAATTGAGCCATTGGAGTTGCACCATTGTGTCCGTGGTAGTTTTCTGGTCAATTTCCATATATAGAACGTCACAATCCGAGCTAAGACGAAGAAGTTACGGAATAAAAAAGAAACGAGAATATACATATACATACATAAATACACACACACACACACACACACACACACACACACATATATATATATATATATATATATATATATATAAGGGGCTAGGTCGACCCTAGGGTCGACCCTCACATAGGCAAGGTCAACCTATTGGTCAACCCTTGTTAGTGAAGGTCGACCCGCCTACCCTAGAATGCGTTCTTTTAACGTTGCTTCGTCCAGAACGATTTTAACATGTCATTTTGCAACTTTTGTCTAATCCTGTGCGTTCGTGCTTCCATCCGACGGTTCCTATCGAGCCTATGACGTGGTTGCACCAGATTTAATCTCCAAATCCAACGGTCTGAGATCCATAAGTGATGCTATAAATAAGACCCGAGGCCTAGCTATTTTTCCCATTCAGATTTTCCCCATCCGAGTTCACTGCCTGAGGCTGGACCCTAAAAGGAATATTTTTCCAAGGAGAAGATCTTTTTAATTAAAATATTTTATACCCTACATGTGGATCTGGGAAGGCTAAGTGTAATAACCCGGATTTTTGGACGTTCGGTAACTTGATAATTAACCGGTTTATTTAATTGAACAGATAAAATAATGATAATAAAAGATATCTGGTTATGTAAGTGAATTTGAAAATATAATAAAATTTGGCTATATATATATCTCTAAAATTGGATTGTAAGTATATAAAATGAGATTTAGTAAAAAGAGATTTAAAAATTCTTTTTTTTATATATACTTGAAAATAAACATATGTAGGGATGACACATGAATTTATGATATAAATATAATAGTTAAATTATCTTGACATTTGTAAAATTATGAAGCATGCATTAAAACAAATGTAAATATTACTCTTAACAATCAAACAAGTGTTAGCTTAGAGGAAGATACAAGTGGCAAAAACTTTATTTTCTTTAATTTGAATTTTAAGTAACATATGCTAAAGAAAAACCAGGTTTTCATTTTTCTTTTCACTTTCAAAAATAAAAAATGTAAAAATGAAGAGACATCAGTACGATCATCTTTGCAATTACAACCTGAAGCATCTTCAAGTTTATCAAGCTAAGAAAATTCAACTCTTTCAAGTTTCAACTAAACTAAAGCAAGCAAAGATTTAAGTTCAAAATTCAACTTAATCAAAGTAGATCAATCTGCAGTTTCAAATTCCAGATTTTCAAATATCATTTCCAGGCTCAAGTTTTTGTTCTTCTCTGTTCTTCAATTCCAGGTGAGTAAACAAGCTTTATAAAATCTTTAACCTTTCAAATCTGAATGGTTGTGATTAATACCTAAAGTATGTTTGCATGAATGAAAATATGCTTGCATGTATATACGTATGAGAAATTATTTGTATGCATGTCTGGATATATATGTGTGTGTCTCTGTTCTTGTTTACAGGTTCTTAAAAACCTGTTCAAAATTTCATATCATCCCAAAGAATCAATATTAGGCTTTGATCTTTTAAAAAAAAATCTGATTGTAAGATTATAACATCAATTGTAAAATGGTTTCAAGAATTTATATTATGCAACTACTTCAAAAATGATGAATTACAGTAGAAATCAAGTATAAGTTAAAATTCGATGTTCATAAATTCATGATTGGATTTCATAACCAGATACGAATTAGCAAATGATGATTTTTAAAATGAAAATCAGAATTTTTAGTGGTGAATTGGGGACGAATTGGATGGTTGAACGGAGAATGGGTTATTGCGAAAATCAAATGATCGGCGTGATAATGTTTGGCGAGTTTTAGCCTAGAAGTGGCTGGAGTGTTGTAGAGCATAGGAAAAATGGATGAGCATTTTTCTGATGAACGGAGCGGTGAGTCGAAGCCAAACTAGGGTTTAAGATGCAAACTGAGTCGAGGTTAGAAACGTGATCGCTACACCGTCTGTAGACCATCGGAAATTATTGGACCAGGACTATCAGAAGCATGGGAGACTGGCGGAGCTTAGGGTGGAGTATCGTGACCTCTGATGATCAGAGGAGGGAGAACGAGGCGTTTAATGGTGGCTCGTTTTTGTTCAAACTTTGGTTGAACAGTCAAAATTTCAGATTCGTCAAAGTTCACAACGCTGGGTGGTCGGAGCGAATTAGCACGTCGTCGATGACTTGTTGGAGGTAGCGGCGTTGGTTGAAGCGGTGACGATCGGTTGTGCATGTGCACGAGTGTCAGCGTGCATCTGGGTTTGGTTGAAGTTAGGTAGTATTCGAGAGAGTACGGGGAAGAGAAGGGTTGGGTTCGAGTTTGTTTAATGGGTGACTCGGGGCGTACTCGAGGAAACGTGAGGAGGACTCGAGTGTGGCTTCAGTGAATTCGAGTGGGTATTTGTTATATCTGTTTTAAGGAAAATATAAGTATAAATGATGATCAGGTTTTGGAAGAAAGATATTGTGTTGTCCTGTTTTGGAAATAGATTTTTATAACAGGTCAAGCAAATTTTTGAACAAGTTTCCAAAATTTAATTTGAAATTAAATGTTAGAATTTAATTGTTTGGTTTTGTCTAGTTAAATTAGGATAATCAATTAAATTCAAAAGTCCCTAAGTATTTTCAACTGTAATTTTACGATGGAATTAAGTAAGTATTTAAGGTCAGTGTATTTAACCTTAAATCAATTAAAAGTTCTCTAGTGATTGATTTCAAGCATTTAATTTAAACAAGATATAAATGATGAGTAAGTAATCAATTAAGGTAAATAGTCCATTTTGTTTAATTAAGGTCTTATTTTATTAAGGATAATTAATGTGAATAATTAAAGAAAGGGATCAAAGGGATAATTACTTAATGGGAGTAATCAAATGGATAATTACTGAATAAAGTTAGTTAGAGGTTGATTTATATAAGTAATTAAGGGATATTTAATGTGATTAATTATTGGTTAATTTGATTAATTAATTAATAAAATTGACTAAAAGGATTAATTAATCAATGTAATTAATTAAGGTAAATAAATCAATGTAATTAAATTAAGGTTAATTAATCAATGTAATTAATTTAAGGAAAGGCTTATAACTAATTAAAGTTAACTGAGCAAGATTAAAGGTAATTTATTTAATCAGGGAATTAAATTAAACTAATTAAGAATTGTTGACTAGCAATCTTGCCTATAGATGATAAACTTGAATTGAATACCTTAGTTTTCTGAATATCTCTGATATTGAGTTGTGATGTATTGTGATATGATATGTTTGGTTTAAACTGTGATAATATGGGTATCTATCGACGATGAATTACTGTATAAAGGTGACACCGGTATTTAAAGTTTGAATTGTATTCCATTGAATAACTTGGGTTAAGATGACATTGGATTCGAAGAGACAGGAGTCGGGTATTAGTTAATACCCGAAACCACTTCGATTTGAAATCTTCTATAATTCTTTATAGGTTGATATGTGAAATCAATAGGCCGGGTTTTGGATAATATGGACTTTTTAAACTAAGTTGGATACTTAGATATTGTTTTGTGGAAATAAGTGTTGATTTATAAGTTGTTTACTTATAGTAAAGTACGAGTTACCCCGGGTTTAAATAAGTTCTATGAATTGAAATTTCATGTTAGATGAGTTTACTCACGCTGGTTTCCAGCCTGACCCGGGTGTTACTTGAATGTAATGCTCGGGTCAGACCGAGTATTACAGATTTCCAGGTAAGGACGTTCTGAAGCTCAGGAGGCGAGCTGGATGGCAGGAACGTATGGAGTTTACCCCTGTGTATTTGAGAGCTTATTGATAGTAGTCTGGGACAGGTTGATAACTGTCTAGTCTATTTCTGTATATATTGTAACTCTGATGTATTGAATGTAAAGTAACAATTACAGCTTTTCTTTGTATAAATGCTATTATTTGTTATTATATTTTATCCGCTGCGAATGTGAGGTTTCTGTGTTTTGATGCTTCTGCTTCTTCTTTTTCTTCTATCTCTTCTTCTTTTCTCTAACTATCTGGAAATTTTGGGATCGAAATTTCCGGGTCGTTACACTAAGGAATATAGCTAAGGACCTCAGGTGAGTGTTTAAGTAATTATTTTAGATTTTTAAGTAATTTAAAATAATAGGGTTTTAAACAGTTGTAGTTTTTCTACGATTTTGAGACCGCTTTTATACAAGTTGTTTACGGTTAATTTTTAATGTTCGTTTCAGTCTATTTTATTTAGCTTTTTTTATTTTGTTCATTTATTTACAGTTATTTACTGTCATTTATAGTTATTTGTATTTTATTTACATCCGTTTTGCGTTAGATTTCAGCCTGTAAATTTTAGTTCTTTTTATTCTTTTTACGCGAATAAATTAATAAAAAGTGGATAATTCGCTAATATGGAATAAATTTTAAGAACACAAGAGTTACAGAAAATTGGATGTAAATAAGTAGAACTGTAATAAATGAATATAGACTGAAATAGGCAAATTTGACATTTGCAAGCAAGTTGTAACTAGTAGATTATAACTAGAAAGACAAGATAAAAGAGAAATTGTAGCATAGGTTATAATTAAATAGAAAGAACAAAAAGATGCTTATTTTAAAGACTTACACTAAGTTAATAAGCAAATATAGCAGATATAATAGAAGAGGCTTATTTAAAAGACTTAGAATAAGTTAGTAAGCAAATAAAGCAGAATGAACAGACGAGGCTTATTTAAAGACTTATATTAACTTAATAAGAAAAGATAGAAGCAGGGCCCATAACCAATAGCATTCCCTTTCAGACTAGGACTGGTGGTTTCACAATAGGTGAGGCTGGGCATGACCCTTTCAGAGTAGGACTGATGGTCTCATAGTAGGTGAGGCTGGGCATAACCCTTTCAGACTAGGACTGATGGTCTTACAGTAGGTTAGGTGAGGCTGGGACACTCTTATGCTAACTAAAGTACTAAGGGGCCAATAGATAGAAGTTCAAATCAGGGGATTTGGGCAAGGGGCGGAACTAGATTTTGTTTGGTAGGACCTGAATTTGCAGCGTTCCCTTTCAGACTAGGACTGATGGTCTCACAACACACTTAGGTGAGGCTGTGCAGGACACTTGTAGACTAGGACTAATGGTCTCACAACGGAGGAGGTGAGGCTGGGCACACTTATGCTGTTTAGGGTAAGAGGGAGCAACAGATAGTGTGAGCCTAACGGTGGTCTTGCGTGCAGCATCGGTGCAGGGAGATAAGTCTCTATTGTGTTCCAGAGCGCTAGCAGGTGTCTTTTTGCTGTGGACCCACGTTGGGGACCAGCTCACTGTGGCACAACAGAGATAGAAGGCCGATCAAAGGGTAGAAATTAGGAATTCATCCTAATTAAAGTAGGATTAGGAATTCAGCCTAATCAAAGCAGTAATCTAAGACAAGTGCAAACAATCGAAATAATCAAAGTAGACAGCGTTTTATTCAGCTTTATTTTCTCCTTTATTCCCTTTTTATACTAGAATTGTTGATAAGTCTATTATCTTTATCTCGCTTAAAAATACTAGTAGTTACTTCCACTCACCAGACTTTTATTTTGACCCACTCCTCTATTTTCCCCTTTTCCCCACATAGGCCAGCCGAGGCAGGGACGGTAGATTTCAGATTTTCTTGGAGATTCAGCCACAGAGTTTTTCTTCATGTATTCTTCTTCTTCTTTTCAGTTTTTATTTTCATGTACTGGTACTTGTTGAGATGGATGATTTTATGTATGTACTCTGATATTGTGACTGAGATGGTGTTTTTCATAAGACATATGTATTTGGTATTTTGAGACTTATTTTGGTTAAGACCCATTTTATGAAGTTTGATTTTTAAATAAGTTATTGTTTTAAATGTTTCCTCTATTTTATTTATTCTGTCTTGTGAATCTTAGTCTCTGTAAAGTTTTAGCTATACCTACAACGCACCACATCTTTTAGTGTGCCTTTTTGGGTATACTAAGGGTTATGGGGTGTTTCAGCAATTGTAAGCACCTAGTATATATTTATGAAAGCATAGCCTCTAGCTCATACTCCGTATAGCTCCATGCACTATCTAGACATGTTATCCATAATCTACTCATTTAAAAGTACCTTAGATAACAAGAAGCAAAGCATAAACCCTCGGGTCAGGCAACAGTCCGGTGTAAACTATACATCAACTCAAAAATAATATAAAAATTGTGTATAGTAAATATGGGCAAAGGGTGTGAAGAACCATACCTGACATGTCCCTACATCCAAAGAGTTAGCACATAAACACGGTGTATGCTAAATTACTATCGCAATTAAAAAATATAGGGTATAAGTGTATCACAAAGCATCTCAAGCACACAACCAACATAACATCCATCACACACCCTTACATCTCTCATATATGTGCTTTAGATATACAATAACTCTTATAGATGCTCAACTCATTACCCCCGTAGATGATTAGGGACTGGACACATGAAGACGTCCAAAATATGGGTACACATAGAATACCCTTAGTACACGTAGACTACCATGTCCCAATGATGGGCATCACAACCTAAGAATTACCCATCAATTCCTAAGTACATGCACCGATAGCAGAAATACCTCACGGATGCTCAACTCATGCCCACGTAAATGGCTAAAGACTAGACACACGCAGACGTCCAAAATATGGGTACATGCAGATTACCCTGGGTACATGCAGACCGCCCCGTCCTACTCTCGATCGTAACAACCTCATGTTCTACCCTATGAGCTATCATGAAGAACTTGTACTTTTAATCTATTACAAGATGCTCTAGTAACACGCCATATTGAGTCATCAAAGTCGTCACACTTTAGCTGCAACTGCTTAAAGTCATCTTGAGCCATCCCGGAGTCATCCATCCCTACTCCAAACCAGCTCCTAAAAGCACCAAGAAAACCTCAAGTATTTTTCTGAAGCTCCTCCATGCCAAGCATGAAGCCAACACCCTAAAAACTCCATTTCATAATTTGTTCGGCCTTCCTCTTATAGTTGGACCGAAGCCACTGAATAACATCCCATGACCGGCTACCAGACATGATTTCATGTCTGGTCTTCACCACCGAAACAAGCAGCTACCGAATATGATTTTCTGTCCAGTCCTCCACTGGTGAACCAAGCAACTACCGAACAGGATTTCTTGTCCAGTCCTCCAGTGCAAAACAAAACAGCTACCGAACAAGATTTCCTATCCAGTCTTCCCTTGCCGAGTGAAGCCAACAATCGGATTATCCCTATAATGAACCAAGCTCCACTGAACCAAAAACATATAGCTCCTTCAACACATCAACTTCGCTCTGATTCCTTCGCTACACCTAGCACTCCGACCTGCATGTATTTCCTATGCAACGGTATAACTCCAAACAATCTAGTACCTACTCGTCGAACTTCGGATCTCACGGTTCCTATCTCTAGTTCGCTCCGGTGAGTGTTTCAACCATATAAGCATACAAAAAAACACCATACATGCACCAAACAACGTTCAAACATGTAAATCACACAACCAATCATCATATATGGTGTTTACAACATAGCCTAACATATACCAAGGCAATCACATATCCAAATAACATGTCTAAAACACCAAAAATCCATTTATTCAAGTTTTTACTGTAAATAGGATTTTAAAAAAACAAAACATAATTTTGACTTGAAAAATGGATCCAAAGCATGTTAAAACCTATGTATACATATATAATAAGGTGAGAGATGATAAATCACTCACCAAACCTTACAAATTCCAAATTTTGCATGAAAATCAATACAAATCCCAAAATGAACTGCAGAAATATGATCTTTCTTCCCTAAAATGTAGATATAAATATCTTTATGAATCTATTTGCTAATTTACTCTTAAAAGACTTGATTTGGGAGAGAAAAGAGAAGATTTTGGGTGTAGAATGGGTTAATGGAGGCTTAGATCTATTTGAGAGATGGTGGAAATGATCTGCGGATATTCTCTTTAGCCAATATAGGTATAAAACCCGAAATGTGTTAATACACCTTTCACCAAACTCACCAATTACCCATTGAGCTGGCCTAAAAATCGCCAATCTTCGAACAGTAGCATCTCCTGGCCAGGAAGTCCAAATCGTTATTATGACCACTTTATGGAAATGGAAACTATTATATCTTTCCTATGGAAGTGGTTTTGGGTGCTAATTCAACATCTATAAGAAGTTATAACCATTACTAGTTTCCAAGGGTAAAATCGTTCGAAAAAATTCTAAAGATAGGAAATTTAACCAATAGGTATTTCCCAAAATTATAGAGCCATACGACCTCATATGAATTTAAAAATAATATTTTATGATCTTTCGATACATAAAATACAGGTCATTACACTGGTGTCCATCACAAGCATTTAGTCAACTGAAAAATTTCCAGTCAACTTGCACTAGTCAAGTGGTGATGTTTTCTAGTTGAGTGTAAACCTGCATTAGGTAGAGCAGGTAAAGTTGGGTTGTTTCGGGGACTTGTTCTCATTAGTTCACTTAGAAAGTTCTTGTAGCCTTATGATACTGTAAAACATGATACTCAATGCATGCACATAATTATATTACAAATACTTGCTCTCATTATCCTAGTTAGTTCCAAACTTGCCGATTTTAAATTGTAGATTGTGTAGAGAACAAAAATATCCATGTTAGTAGGATTTACGTCATTTGGATGGATGTAGGGGGAAGTCAAATTATCTATCGACCTTTGCATGCTATTAGTTAAATGATGTAGAGTGTTAGACATATATAGCATTAAGACAATATACTCGATGCTTCGATAAATAGTTTACCATTGAGATTGTACACTCGATGTTTTGATACGTAGTTTACCATCGAGATTGTATACTCATTGTGTGCCTTAGGCAGCTTACCATCGAGATTGTTTACTCAATATATAGTTTTGAAGTTTACCATTGAGATTGCTACTCAATGTATAACTAGGTGGTGTACCATCGAGATTGTATACTCAATGTATCATATTGTATAGGCGGTATACCATTAAGACTGTATACTTGATGTGTTTCTAGGTTTACCAAGTTTCTAGATGTCCAACCTTCAGGTGGGAATACTTATGGGCTACCATCAGACTTTAGGTGTATTATAGGTTGTTACCATATATTTCTTCGTTGGGTAATTTGTTAGATCTAGTGCACGTCTGCAAATAATAAATCTTAATTTGTGTGGATTATAAAAGATAATTTATCTCACAATTTTCCACTAATGATACTTCTTACTCACCAGACTCCATTTTACCCTCTCTATTTTTCCTCTTTATACATACATACAAGATGATAAGATAATAGAGTTGTAAGGGAAGAGGGAGTTAGATAACTGAAGGAGGTGGCCATGCACTTTAGATTTATTTTATTTGTAATCATTCCATAAGTATCTTATTACCCTTGTCAGGGTTACCTATTACATTTGTGACAACCCAAAATTTGAGCTATAATAATTAATTAGCGAATTAATTAAACAATAAAATAAGTTTGTGAAATTGTCAGAATCGAGCCACGGAAGTTGCACCATTGGGTCCGTGGTAATTTCTTGATCAATTTCCATATATAACTTGTCGAAATCCGAGCTAGTATGAAGAAGTTACGAGAGAAACAAGAAATCAAAATTCAATAAACAAAAATGAAAAAAAATTTAACAAGACCCTTAGGGGTCGACCCTTGTTTTGGTCAGGTGAACCTATAGGTAGACCCCCAAGGAACATGGGTCGACCCGCACTTCCGCCTGGACAATATTTCGTCCAGGTACGAGCCGAAGAGAGTAATTTTGATTTTTGGCCAAATCTTGTGCGTTCGTAGCTGCATCTGATGGTTCCTAGTGAGCCTATGACGTGGTTGCACCAGACTTAATCTTCAAATTCGATAGTCTGAGATCCCTAAGTCACAGTATAAATAGAACCCTAGGCCTAGCTATTTTTCTCATTCAAATTTTCTCCCAATTGGGTTCATTGCCTGAGGCTGAACCCTAAATAGAAAAATTTTCTAGGGAAGAAATCTTTTTGATAAAAATATTCTACGCCTTAGAAGTGGATACAGGAAGTCCCAGGACTAGAGCTATGGACCATAGGTGAGTGTTTTGTAATTATTTTAGATTTGTAATCAATTTAAAATAATAGGGTTCTCAATAGTTGTAGTTTTTCTACAATTTGAGACAGTTTTTATGAAGTTTATTTACAGTCAGTTTTTAAGTAAATTTTAGAAGTTCTTTCAGTCTATTTTTATTAAGCTATTTTATTCAGTTATAGTTAATTGTGGTTATTTATAGTTATTTACAGTTATTTACATCTGTTTTAAGTTGGAATTTAGCCTGTAAATGTTAGTTTCTTTTTATAGAGATTTAATCCTTTTTTACGCGAATAAAATATTAAAAAGAGAAGAATTCACAAATATGGATTAAAATAGAATAACACTAAATTTACAGAAATCAGATGTAAAATGAGAAAAACTGAAATAAAAATAGAGATGGACTGAAATAGGCAAATTTAAGATATTTGCAAGCAAAATTATAACAAGTGGTTGTAACAAAAAAGGGAAAAATAGAAGAGTACAGTTGCAAGAACAATTATAACATGTAGGTTATAATTAGAAAGAAGAGATAACAGAAGAGGCTTATTTTAAAACTTAGATCTTGGATTAAGTTAATAAGCAAATATAGAAGAAGGGCCCGTACCGGCAGCTTTTCCTTTCAGGTCTAGGACTGATGGTTTCACACGTAGGTGAGGCTGGGACACGCTTATGCTGATTAGGGTAAACGTGACGCCACACCTCTATACTCACACTAGCCATGGACACTACGGGGTAATGCAATCGACTAGCACGAAGAATAAGGCTGTTGAGGAGCGACCCTCTGTGTAATGGTTTGAGTGAGAACCAATATGTCATATAGTATATCATGCATTTCATTTCAAGAGGAAATCTGATGTATCCAATCCAAACTCAAATCTACTACACAGTGGCTAAGTCCCACCTCGAGGATGAATGAGCCGAACATCAATGCACCTAAAAAGATACGCTTCATGCACATACTTATTGAGCCGAACATCGATGCACCTACAAAGATACGCCCTATGCACAGACTTATTGAGCTGAACATCGATGCACCTAAAAAGATACGCCCCATGCACAGACTTATTGAGCTGATTGCTCCACGAACAGCAAAAGACCATGGATCGCTACCCCACCAAATTAAGCCGAAGCTCCACAGAATGGGGTATAGTCCCCTCCCTACGCGGACAAAGAGATATCGCATATCGCTATTCTAAACTACAAATGATCATCATTGATCAATAAGTATAAATTACACTAAGCTAGTAAATAAATGAGTTATGCTTCATGTCCCATAACCACTGGCTTAACTTAAATATTTATGAACAAATTGTACACCTCCACTCGAAAATTGTCACGAGATTTCAATCGAACAAGTCCAAAAATTAACCGACAAAGTAAACACAAGCGTTTCATACCACTTGTTTTGCTAAGTCGTTTAATTGGATTTCTCATACGAATGAGGTAAAGGTTTGTATATACTAATAGATTGGAAAACGGTTTTAAAAAGAGTTTTGTATTAAAAGTAGTGTTGAAATCATTTCTGTAAAAGAGTTTTAGTATTTACTACTCGTATAAAAACCTTTGTATTTTAAAGTGACAAATCATAGAAACGATTGTAAAAACAATCTATCACCAAAAATCCACATTTCAATAACGTGAACCAAAACCATGGAAATTGATATCAAATCCATTAAATGGAAACACCAAAAATCCAGAAAAGAAGTCATCAAAGTTGGTATTGATTGACAAAAGCTATTCGGATCATCAAAGATTGATAAAAATTGGAAATCCACTCAAAAATAGGCAAATAGGCAAAATTTAATAGGACCAGACGTTTGGTTGGTTTGACCAGACGTTTGACCCTAGGCTCTGCCATGTTTTCTGTGTTCATTAATTTTTTTCTCAGAGACCTCAACCAGACGTCTGGAAATTTCCACCAAACGTCTGGTTGCCTGGGTGGGCAGAATTTACCTAGGCCAATGATGGCCAAATCAATTTGGAGGCGATCAGACGAGCAATGGAGGCTAGGGATTTATGCCAAACGATAACCCAGCCCTATAGGCTCTTCGATACACTCCAAACAACATGTCCAAACATTCAAGATAGGATCTTTAAAGATTTTGACTTCAAAATACCGAAATTGGGAAATTCGTCAAACCAATTCAAATAAAAAGCAATTGAACATGAAATAGATGTTAGGAATTCATACCTAACAACAATGAAAGCTATAGACATAGAAGTGAGTTCAGGAACTCACCTTTAAACTCAAAAATAAGGAATGAGAAGCTCTAAACAAAGCAAGATCAATCTCTCTTCAACTTCACTTCAAGAACCTTCAATCTATTATCACACGCAATGAATTTCCTACGTTAGGTTATAGGAAAAATCAAGAATTGAAGAGGAATTGAGATGGAGAAGATGAAGAGCATGCTTACCTAAGCTTCTCCTTGATTTTGGAACTTGAATTTGAATTTCCTAAGAGAACTAGGGCTTAGGAATTTCTAATCTTCTCTCTTTCCCCCATTTTTTATTTAGCTTGTGTGTTAGGAATTATTATGAGTAGAATGAATGAAGGGGAGAGGAGTTAGGGTATTTGGTAGAAGAGTTTGGGTTAGCTTATTGGGTTAATGGGCTGGAACCCAACCCAAAGCCCAAATGAAAATACCAAAATCCTAATCAACTCCAAACATATCAAAGTTTATACTTAAATAAGCAGTAAATGTCGTTTTGAACTCAATGAAAGTGGTCTCGAGTCCGAATTCGACTATTTACAAAAAGTCACATTTTGGACTTTAATTCAACTAACGATGCTATATTTAAATAAAACATTTAAATATATAATCGTAAAATATGCGGGTTGTTACAGTAAATAAGTGGCCAATAGATAGAGGCTCAAATCTGGAGATTTGGGCAAGGGGCGCAAAGCTAGAAGATTTATTTGTTAGGACCAGTACCGGCAACATTCCCTTTCAGGTCGAGGACTGATGGTCTCACACGTAGTTAAGGCTGGGAACGCTTATGCTGATTAGGGTAAATAAATTGTCAAATATGGGGCGACAGTTAGTTTGTACCGTCGATGACCGAGCGTGCGACATCAATTAGGGTAAATAATTAGCTACTGCATCCTAAGCGCTAAAGAGGTGTCTTTTGCTGTGACCAACATGATTGGTTCACAGTGGCACAACAGAGATAGGAAAGGCTGATCAATGAGTAGGATTAGGATTTAAGCCTAATCAAGTTAGCAGTTGAGATAGGATGAGGATTTTGGCCTAATCACAGTAGTTTAAGACGAGTGCAAACAATCAAAGCAAACAGTCAAACAAAATCAGAAACAGTATTTTATCCGAGCTTTATCTTTTTTGTATTTTCTTTAAAGGCTAGAACTATTACTTAGTCTATTGTCTTTATCTTGCTTAGAAATGCTAGTAATTACTTTCACTCACCAGACTTATTGTCTGACCCACTCCTCTATCTTTCCTTTTCCCCCAATAGGCCAGCAGAGTTGAGGATAGTTGATTCAGGTTGCTTGGAGATTCATTTTCGGAGTTTTCTCATTTCAGATGTATTCTTCTGCTTTTCATCATTTTCATTTGGCTTATGATGGATTGGAACTTGTGAGAGGGATTATTATTATTATTATTGTTACTTTTACTCTGATTATGTGAGACTGAGATGTATTTTCATAAGACATGAGAGATTTTGAGCTTTTGAGACATGTTATATGACTTATTTTGAGATGAAGATTAATTCTGAATGATAAGTTATTTTTTAAATGTTTTACACTGCTTTTACTTATTTGTCTTTTGAATCTTAGTCTATGTGATGCTTTAGCTATACCTATAACGCACCACATCCTTTGGTGTGCCCTTTTTGGGAATACTAAGGGGTGTGGGGTGTTTCAACATTTCAAATTGGATATTATTAGGAGTTAGTTTGATAGTTTTCTGTATTGATCATGGTTGCTTTTAAACTGAGATGATTTGATTATTTCAGTTATTTAGATTTTGTTCCTTCCATTGTGAGATATAAATGTATAGAATATTTAAAATTTATACTTATCTCTATACCATATAAACCATCAAACCCTAATGATTCGTACTTCCTGGCATGATGCGAGTATGAATGTATTTTTTAGGTGACGAATTCGAATGTCTAGAAGTAAAGGTTGTTACATTTTATATCAAAGCATAGGTTTATAATTTTTTAGGGATTATGCACATATTAAGAGTGCATACATGTATATTTTAGTAGTTATATATATATATATATTATAACATGGATACCCCTATAAAATTCAAATAATGCTTACGACTATCCGTGGAAAGTTACTAATAATTCTTGTTTACAGATAAGTGAAAATGACCAATTAAACTGGAAATAGTTCTGGTGATGTAGCAACTGAGATCCCGGGGGTGAACATAAAAGTATGGTTCTCTCGGTATCTTCAAACAAGAGGACACACTCAAGCACATGGTGCAGTTCACGCTCCACTTGCTTTGGATTTTTCCAAATTATGTCGGGATTTTCATAGTTAGGTGGAAAGAATTATTTAGGATGTGAATCATCTATTGAGACTCGAGCATGCCAAAGAATTATGATAGAATATTTGTTATGTTAGATGTTGAGGATATGGAGAAAGGGTAGTTGACTTCATAGACCTTAATAGGGGAGGCTGTGAACCAGTGGGATACTGTAACTGCAGAGACAGAAGAGACTAAAATTACTTGGACTGATTTTAGAAGGCGCTTTGAAGTTAAGTTTAAATCGGAGGATTATTAGAGAGTGGAGCTGTAAAAGTTCATTCATTTTGAACAGGGAGACGGTTATTTTGAGGAGCATGTCAATGAGTTCAACCAGTTAGCAAAGTATGGCACATACCTCATTAATACACCATTGAAAAGGGTGATAAAATTTCTAAGTGGTTGAGCACATCTTTGAGGGACATTGCCTTGAGTCATGTACCTAATAGAGCTACTTTAGATAGCTTAGTTGAATTGGCATTGCTGAATTTAGTTACTGAAGAAGAGGCTAAGAAGGCAGAAGAAAGCTAGTTCAGTAAACTAAATGCAAAGGTAAAGTAGGAGCTTAAGGTAGAACAATGAAATTAGGACTTAGATGTAGAAGGTGCAATTTGAGGGAACGTACGTTAAGGGATTGTAGAGTGAACGTTGCAAACATTAAATGCTATAACTGCAACTAACCTGGACATACGAAGATTGGGTGTCTAACCTTGTCTAAGACTTCTACTAAGATGGTTCTAGATTATGCACTTGATGTAGTCTCTAGCTCAAGTGCAGCCACAACTATGGATAAAGGAAGAAAGTCGTCATAGAAGGTGTATTAACTTATTTTAATTATCTTTTCACACTTTATTTGACAATTAAGCATCTCACTCATTTATTTCGATGAATCAGTAGATGAATTATATTTAGAGATTAGGACAGTCACTTACCCTATTGTAGTGTCGATTTCTATTGGGGAATCGACCCATTTATTCTTAGTTTGTAGCGGTTAGAAATTATATATTTTGGGTGTTTTATTTGATTGCGATGGATTAGTATTAGGATCTTTTGATTTTGGTCTAATTCTAGGGATGAACTAGATATCTTTGTATGGAATGGTATTGGATTGTGATAGGAAGATGGTTCATTTGGGTACTTGTAGTAGGATCAAACTAGATGTTT
Source organism: Allium fistulosum (assembly GCA_030737815.1). Taxonomy (NCBI): domain Eukaryota; kingdom Viridiplantae; phylum Streptophyta; class Magnoliopsida; order Asparagales; family Amaryllidaceae; genus Allium; species Allium fistulosum. The sequence continues at coordinate 924,291,917 of CM060904.1, forward strand.
ACTGTGATCCAAAAACTTCTATCATGCAGTGTTATTTGTATTCCATAACCTATTACATAATGAATTAGCAACCTTTCCTACAATTCAGTACTTCCCAAATGTTTTACTGAAGTTTATAGCCTTCCTCCTCATGGGGAGATCAAAATTTGAATTTATTTAGAGAATGATGTCAGACCTATTGCCTTACGAATTAGGCGTACGGCTCCTAGAAAAAGATTCAAGCTAAATAAATAGGTGAATAAATTTATGGAGGAGGCTTATCCATAGTAGTGTTTCAGAATAGGGAGCACTTATTGTCTTTGTTACTAAAGTAGATGGTCTTTATTGCTTTGCATCGACTATCATGAACTAAACAAGATGATGAAAAAGAATCGTTATCCACTACCATATATAGATGAATTGTTTGATCAGTTTGTCGGACAAGGATATTTCTGAACTTGACTTGGCTACCAAATTCCATCAGTTGTCTAAAGCCGATAGTACTATTTAGAAAACTATTTTTTATACTGATGGATTTTATGAAGTGTTAGTCATGCTATTTAGGTTGACCAATGCACCAACATATTTCATTGACCTTATGAGTCGAGTCTTCGAAGGGTTGCTGAATAAGATCGTGGTGATATTTATGGACGATATACTTGTTTATTCGAGAAGCAAGGAACAACACAAGTTGCATTTGAGAGAAATGCTGAATACTTTGCTTAGCATAAGTTGAAAGTAAAATTTTCCAAATGTTAATTCTGGTGCAAGTAGTTTTGCTTTCATAGTCATGTTATTTCTGAGCAAAAATTATCAGTTGATATAGTAAAATTGCAATAGTGCAAGATTAGCATGCTCCGAAAAATGCTATAGAGGCAAGAAGTTTCCTTGGTTTGGTTGGCTCTTATAAGCAGTTTATTAAACACTTCGTGAAGATTGCTGCACCACTAACATGCCTTACTAAGAAAAATTTAGTTTACTCATGGGAGATGAAGTGCGAGTACACTTTTATTAAGCTAAAGGAGCTATTGACTAGCGCACCTATTTGATTACTTCATGCTGGTTCGAAGCTGTTTACTATGTAAACTGATGCTTGTAGTATAGGGGTTGGCATTGTGTTGATGCAAAAAGGTAGGGTTATTTGTTATGCTAGTCGAAAGATGAAAGTACATGAAAAAATTATCCAACTCGTTATATTTTTTAGCAGCTATATTTTTGTCGTCAAATCTGGAGGCATTATCTTTTAAGGGAATGATTTGAGTTGTTGACAGATTATAAATCCACGAAGTAAATGTTCTTCCAAAGATTTTAATTTGAGGAAGTAGAGGTGGATGGAGTTTTGACATCATATGATTTTAGTATTTGTATACCCCAGGCAAAAACAATGTTGTAGCTGATGCTATAGGTAGGTGACATGTTTTGCTAGCATCACCTATTTTGTATATCTTCATCGGACCTTATACCCCGGTTGTTAGTAGCTTTAGTTGTTCAGCTTTCACTTATGAACCGTATTGGTTCAAGTTAGAAGTAATACACGGAGTTGTTGGATATATTTGAAAAGCTGAATAGAGGTGAGTGTTCGATTCATTTGGACCGCTATTCAATTGATTCTTAGGGGTGGCTATATAGGGACGATAGATTGTGCATTCCTCTTATTACATAGTCGATTAGCTTAGTACTAGATATGTCCCATCATTCCATGATGGCTATTCATCTCGGGGGTGAGAAAATGTATTAAGAAGGTATTCTATTGGCCAAGTTAAAGATACATGTCTTAGAGTCTATTTCGAAGTGTATAACATATCAGAGGGTAAAGGAAAAACAGAAAAAGCCGGGTGGATTATTATAGCCTTTGGTTATTTCATAGTGCAAATGGTAATAGAGTTAGGGGTATGCCCCAGATGAAATATCATAATTTATTGTAAATTAATTAACCTTGTAATCAATTCTCGTTCGTAACAAAGGTATTTTTCTTTCCATTATGTATTTATTATAATATGTTATAAATAATCAAATATTTAATTAAAGTATATTTACAGGAAATCCATAATGGTGTGTTTATAATAGTAATTATAAACAATTGTAATCATGAGTATTGTATCACAATATTACAAAGCACATCATTTTAGATGTTCCTAATTAAGATGCATTGAGATTGGATATCAATGTATCCATTGACACTAGAGTACGCGACGATCTCCAAATTTTGGGTAGTGTATTACTTATGACTGTTAGGGGCAACAAGAAGTTACGTACTAATAGTTGATAACTATGGAATGACTCACTCGATAGTTTTCTATTGCTTAATATAACTAAGGTCAAACAGAAATTATCGAAGTGTATATTCGAATAGTTTGATATTAATCACTGACCAAATTTACACCTAATGGGTCACATAACCGAAACGATGAAAAATCCTTTGACCAAGCATTATAATTAATTTGTAATTGTTATAAACTAATTATATTTTTTAATTATTAGTTATAAAATTTGATTTTTGATTTGATAGACTAATATTATTAAATGTATTTATAATAGTTATAAACATATTAATCGATATGCAATATTGATACGTGTTTAAATTCGATTTAAATGCAAATTACTTGTTCGGGCTTTAAATGAGTTTAAAGCCCATATAGGGGCTGACCATATTCGGCCTTGATAGCGGCATGGTGCAGTCATAAGATGGTGAAATAGAGGCTTTGAGATGGAGGGCTAAGATGGAAGAGAATTGGTAAGATATGATGTAGAATATTGATCCAAAAATATCTCTAAATTCTTCTCTATATAAGCATCTCTAACCAAACTAGTTTGTGATCTTTTTCAGCCTCCTATCCCCTCTAGATCTGGCCAAACTCTCCCCCTCCATCTTGCTAATTTTCTAAGTCCGGATCAAATCAAAGTGCTATTTGATATCACTCTACTGGATTGGAAATCAGTTCAAGGAGTGCACTTCATCATTTCAAGGTGTACTTTCAGACATTGAGAATAAGGTGCATTTCTAACCAATATATGATTATTAATGTTTAATATGATGTCTATATATTATATATATATATATCTATATATATATTGCTAGTTAGATGATGATTCCGATATACATATATATTGTCATAATTGGTTGTATGTTTACATATTATTGTATATATAAAAAAAATAATTTTAACACACACATATAGGTGTGTGTGTGTGTATGCGTATATGCAACATGGCTAATAAAAAACAATTTTTATTTAAAATAACTTAAGCATATAAAATTTAAATATGTACACATAGTGTATAATTTAATAATACATCATACTTACATAAAATATAGTTACAAAATTTTATATAAAATGTTTTAAAGGTATATTATTTTCCACAGAAATAAAAGATAATTTATATACATTTTATTTTTAAATACTATTTATATATATATATATATGAATTATATTAATATATATATATCATAAAATTATATTTTATTTTTATAAATTAAATTATTACCTAACTTACTCACAAAAAAATAAAAAAATAATTTTTTATGTTTTAAAATTATTTAAATATATGCCTGAACTCGATATCGGGGTGTGATGGGTGGTGGCCTTGCCGGAACTCATCTTAGGGGTACCTGATTTTCCTTTGATACTTGTATTTAGTTTTGTTACCTGCCAGGCATGTTGGCAGCGCCTTATTATTGTGTTATATATAGTTGCATGTGTGCTCTCCTCTATTTATAGAGGATCACACATTTTTCTCAAAAAAAATTGTTTTTAAATTATAAAATTACATATTAATATTTTAAATTACAAAATATATTTTAGAATATTAATATAAATTGTAAACTCAAAATTAATTTTCAAATTTTTTTTTGCTAATTTTATTAATCTTTAATGAATATACATATGTATATTTATTAAAATATGTTTTAAAATTTTAAAAAAAATTACCGTGTGCATGACCTGGTATTATGTATGTTTAGATTATATATTTTGTATAAATTTGAAATTCTAATATATATATATATGTATATGTATATATATATAACTTATTATAATATTATTTATGCATAAACATATGAGTATTATATATAATTTTTTTATATACACATTCATATATTGTTTTTTGTCTTAAAAATTATATTGTAAATTATGTTTTATGTAATTTATAAATGATATAAATTTCATACATATATTTATAAATATATATATATAGATGTATATATATATATATTATTTAAATAAAATATGATATATACATAATTTTTTCTTGGAAAATGGGTTTATATATTAATAACTACCAAATATAGTATGTGCATTAATATAATGTAACAAACACAAATACACAACTCTTATAATCACAATCTCCTTTATCCACTATTTTATCCAATCTAGCCCATTTACTAAAACACACAATTTTAAAACAAATAATGTGGGCACTCTACTAATAATCTTCCACAACAAACTGCCTTGAAACAGGAAAAGCTTCGCATGATTTATACTCAGCCTTCTAAAAATTTGGATTTTGTCCAATGGTAATTATAACTGCAGCAACGTACTTAGAATAGCTACTTCCTCACATCCAACTTTCTTCTAAATTGGCCTATCACATGACCTTTTTGATGATGACAACTCCGTATATAAAATATAACATAACCCCCCCTAGTTACAAATCCCCCCTTAATATATGCCTAGATTTTGTATATTTATCCTCCTTTTTCATCAACAAAAATAGCCACCTAAAACTATAACTCTAACACTAACTTTTACTCTAACTCTAACTCCCCCTAATAAAATATTATAGACTAATGACATATAATGATGATGAGAATGATTTATGTAAGAACAATAAGTGATTATTTAAATGAGATAATCATGAAATGGAAATAATGATAAGAATGATATATAAGAAATGATAAGTGATAACAAAAATCATTAATTGTAACCAAACCAATCTATATTTTCATTCAATACCACACCATAATCCAATCACATCTTAAAATGTACATATAAGTAAGTAAAGCAAATGCTAAATTAAATTAAATATACACAAAACACAATCAAATTAATGAAGACAAGTACAATCCTAGTGTGATTTCTTAATGATTAGGGATTTGTGAATAGGATAATGAGGATAATGAAGACAAAAGTTCCTCTTTTGTTTGATGATATTTCCATCTCGATCAAATCATACTTTTCCGACGCATCAAACTTCGTCATCTTCCTCCACCCGTTCTTCCTCTTCTTCTTTTTCCTCTTCTTCCTCTTCTTCCTCGTCATCGCTGCCATGAATGGGGTTATGAGTGGCCAAATTTGCAGAATCATCTTCAATAACTATTGGATTCATAGGATTATCCAATAGATATTTTTGCAAATTGCGAAGAATTCTACTTTATTTCTCTTGTTCTTTGGACATACAAAGTTGTAAAAATTGTATTTCAATCAACATCTCCAGAACATTCTTCATTTCTCCTTCCAATTTAATAACTTTAGCCATAGTAGTGTTCTAGAAGGGGTCTTGGGTAGGAGAAGGGAATGAAAATGATGAATTCTCTTCTCTAGAATGTTTGGGATTAAAGGAGGCCATGGTCTATTTGTTTCAGAAGTTTAGAATAGAGAGAATACAGGGAAATGAAGAAGAAAGTCGAAATTCGGTTATTATATAACCACCAAATTGAATTTTAAAGGGAAATTTAAAAAATAAAAATTATCATTATATGTCGACATAGGGGGATAGGATATGCCGACATATATGTTATAATTTTGATTATTTTATTTTTCTTCGTATTTTGTCATTTTACTTCATTATTTTTATATTTACGATAGAGAACAAATTCCTAACTCTCTTCTTAACTTAGTAAAAGATGTTTGATTCAATAGTTTCGTTAATATATCAGCTATTTGATTTTCAACGTTTAGAAATTCAAGTGATATTATTTCTTTGTTTACATTATCTTTTATGAAATGGTGTCTTATATCAATATGTTTAGTTCTAGCGTGATGAGTTGGACTTTTAGATAGATTGATCGCACCTGTATTATCATAGTATATTGGTGATTTAGTAAAATTTAAACCAAAATCTTTTAATGCTCGTTGCATATAGATAACCTATGAACATGCTAATGCTGCTGAATTATATTCTACTTCCGTCGTAGACAGAGATACAGAGTTTTGCTTATTACTAAACCAGAAAACCGGAGAGTGTCCCAAATAGTGACAATTTCACTTGTACTTTTTCGATCCGGTTTACAACCATCATATTCAGCATCACTATATGAAATTAATTCAAAGGAGTCTTCTTTTGGGTAAAAGAGTCCATAGTTTAATATGTTGTTTACATATCTCAAAATTTGTTTTATGGATTTTAAATTAGTTTATTTAGGTTGAGATTGATATCTTGCACAGAGACAAACACAATACATTGTATCAGGTCTACTAGTAATTATATAGAGTAGTGATCCAATCATTCCTCTATATAATTTTTGATCTACATCTTTTGAATTTTCTTCTTTATTTAATGTTTCATTAGTTGCCATGGGAGTTGGTTTACTACTGGTATTTGATATACCGAATTTCTTAACTAAATATTTAGCATATTTTTCTCAAGTAATAAAAATTCCATTACATAGTTGTTTTATTTGTAATCCTAGAAAATAATTTAGTTCTCCCATATGAATCATTTCAAATTCCTAATATAGTTTAGCATTGGTAGATCAAAAAATGATATCATCTATATATGTCTGTATTAACTAAATATCATTTTTATCTCTTTTAATAAAAAAGTGTACTATCTACTTTGCCTATTTCAAAATTTGATTGTAATAAGTAGGATTTAAATCTATCATACCATGCTCTTGGAGCCTTTTTCTGACCATACAAAGCCTTCTTTGATTTGTAAACATGATTAGGAAGTTTTTCATCTTCAAAAAGTGGGGGTTGTTCTACATATACATCTTCTTTAATAAAACCATTTAAACATGCACTTTTAACATCCATTTGATATAACTTAAAATTATTATGATTAGCGAAAGCAAGTAAAATTTGTATAGCTTCTAATCTTACTACAGGTGCAAAGGTTTCATCAAAATATATTCCTTCTTCTTGACAATAACCTTGTGCAACTAATAGAGCTTTATTTCTAACAACCTCTCCTTGTTCATTCATTTTGTTCATATATACCCATTTAGTTCCTATTATGGATTTATCCTAAGGTCTTAGGACTAACTCTCGTACATCATTTCTTGTAAATTGATTCAATTACACTTGCATAGCAAGAATCCGTGAATCAATAGTGAAAGCTTCATTTAGATTTTTAGGTTCAATAGTTAAAATAAAAGCAACGTTACTCATTTTATTTAGTTAGTTTCTAGTTTTAACAACAAATTCAATATTTCCAAGTACATTTTCTGTTAGCTCCAAAATTGGTCACTAACCTCGTAGAGAAAGATTATGTAGAGAAATAAGTGATGAAGGTAAATTAAACAGAGAAGAAAATGCTAATCTAAATGCAGAAAGTAAGAACACCAAATTTATAGTGGTTCAGCGTAATTGCCTACGTCCACTTTGAGGTTAAACTTTATTGATTTTCTTAATGATTGATTACAAATACAATTCGTAGATCAAATGCTTGAATGAAGTTGTTAAGTAAAGAAGATGAGTCTGAAAAATGGCAGAGTCTCCCCAGTGTTCTCCAAAAAAGGTCTTTTTCACTGTGACCCTGCCCCTATATTTATAGACAAAGATGGGCTGGACTTCCCAGATGGGCTCGGTAGCCGAACACTCTAGCCCAAGTATAGTGGTTGCTGCATGTCGAACCAGGTAGACCGAACACAATGATGCCAAACCACCCTTCCTATGCCGAACGGTATGTTTGATGTGTGGGAAGTGCAGAATAGTTGTTAGTCGAAGCTGAACGTGCCTCTGTCCGAAGTGCTTGACCGAACAATGCTCTCTGGCCGAACGATGCATTCTGGCCGAACGATACCTTTGGCCGAACGATCCTCCTTGGCCTAACATGCCTTCTGGCTGAACGATGCTTTTTAGCCGAACGATCCCTTTGGCCGAACGATACTTCCATGTCGAGTAATCATATACGCCGAACGCCTTCTAATGCCGAGTACTATTAGATGCCGAGTACTCCTTGATGCCGAGTGCTACTGGATGCCGAGTACTACGCCGAGTACTCCTAGATGCCGAGTGCTTCTGGACGCCGAACGCCTACTAGATGCCGAGTACTACGCCGAGTACTTCTAGATGCCGAGTGCTTCTGGACGCCGAGTACTTCTAGATGCCGAGTGCATCTGGACGCCGAGTGCTATTGGATGCCGAGTACTCCTGTTGCCGAGTTCCACTAGATGTCGAGTACTATTGGATGCCGAGTACTATTGGATGCCAAGTACTCCTGTTGCCGAGTTCCACTGGATGCCGAGTACTATCTGATGCCGAGCACTAGTTGCCTGGTCAAATCTCCAGGAAACACTTGCCCCCCAAAGTGTATCACGTGGCCGAACGTGGTACGCTTTGAATCATGTAACCTTTTCGTCTTGTCTTAAACCCTTGACTAACCTCGAATGGAGATGCCCTTTTGTGAACTCCAGCGGTTTAGATTTGTGCCGAGCGTGTTCTAAATGCCGAACGAGACATTTGTAACCGAACGATGCTTCCTTGCCGAACGATACTTCAATGTCGGACACCATTATGCGCCGATGCCGAACGATATGACCTTGACCAGTTCCACCGGATATGGCCTTTTCGACTTCTCCCGTTTTCCCTATAAAAGCCAGCACCTATACCCTTCTTTCCTTTTTCACACTTCTAACACCTCCGCCCTATTTCTGCCGAAGCTACCAGCCAGCATACAATCAAGCCGATTCCTCCTAAGTCTTTATCTTTCCCACTAGGTACTGATCCTCTCACCTAAATGCAGCCTTCACGCTTGAACTCCTTTAATTTATGGGACAAATCGATGTCGAGTAGGAAGTCGCTGGTAGACATACCGTGGTTCGGCATAAGTATTTCATGCCGGACCAGGTTGGAGGAAGGAGAAACATGGAGGAAGTAGGAGATGACTGAGGGCATTGGGCGGTACGGTCTGGTACGACTTGCCGAATGATATTCCCTCGTGGTTCGATGTGGATGGAGGAGAAGATGAGGCCAATGTTAAGGACAACGTGCCGATGGTCATCTTAGCCGAACAGTCACAAAACACCGTACCATACTCAGGCTCAAACATGCCGAACAACAACTTAGCCGAACCAGAATTTAGCCGAACACAGGCTTGGCCGAACAATGACTTAGCCGAACAATGACTTAGCCGAACAATGACTTAGCCGAACAATGATTTAGCCGAACAATGAATTAGCGGAACAATGAGTTAGCCGAACAATGAGTTAACCGAACAAAGACTTAGCCGAACAAAGACTTAGCCGAACAATGACTTTAGCCGGACAAAGACTTAGCCGAACAAAGACTTAGCCGAACAATGACTTTAGCCGGACAATGCTTTAGCCGAACAATGACTTAGCCGAACAATGACTTAGCCAAATGATGACCTTAGCCGAACAAAGACTTAGCCGAACACTCATTAACTATATCTTCCCGTATAGCAAAACAAGAAACAGGGCCCAAGCATTCTAGCATACGTGAAGCCGACCCGGATCACTAACTTCTTAGTTTCAGTAAACGTAAATCTGAACTTAGATTATCATACGTTTTCTGGATCTGGAATTGCAATCACCAAAAGGCAGGCTTCTGGGGACGGTCAGCGATGACGGTCTTCGAAGGCAATGTCTTGACGCTCAGTTTTATATCAACAGCTTTGCGACTTTCAAACTTTCAATGCTTTTACACGATTGCTTGCACTAGTTCACACATCACGTGGGGGGAGTATTTGTGTTGTTAATTCTAATGTCCAACGTTTTTTAAGTATAGTTTTCTCAGGCGCTTAGCCAGATTCATTATTTATTAGGGATGTCTATGAAGTCTAGCTCCGCCACCATATCTGACAGGCCTGGGCCGTCATCAAGGCAAGAAGCCGCTGATACTTCAAATCCGTCGACTTCCCCGGCCCATAACATAGCACCCGATACCTTGGAGGCAACAATTCTTTTAGACAACCCGATCGATTCACAAGCTTCGAAGGTCAATGAAGCCGTACTTCGACGGATATGCTCCATTCACGGGATTCCTTTCATCGATGTGTTAGTCCCTTCGCGACACGATCGTCCTCACCAGCCCCAGTCGGATATACCACCTGCAACAAGTTCATGTGTTGGATGGGCAGCGTGCCTCCGTTTAATTTATTCCTCTGGGATGTGTTGCAGTACATCGTCATTGCTCCGTCGCAGCTGCATCCGAACGGTCACGCGTTTCTATATGGGACCTATCTACTCTTTATGGCCGTCTTCTCTAGACCTCCAACCTCTGGTGACATCAGATACATCTATATGATCAAGAAATGGAAAGACAACCCTTCCTTCATGTTCCTCGAGCCGTACCACAAATGCCAAATCTTGACAGGAGCATGCAGTAAATTCGCCCTGTACAAACAGGAATGGTTCTACGTGCGTTGCCCTCCTGGTTTTGCGAGGAGAAGGGTTGAAGGTAGTAAGTCTCTTCGCTGAGTCATCATTCGCGTTTAATTGGAGTCGTGCTTTTTCTAACTCCTCGTTTCGTCTTTTCAGGTATCAACCCGCGTCCGAAGGGCCAAGGATATTCTGAGGCCGTTGAGGCCATTAGAGCTCTTCCTACCGAGGAACGCGTCGAATGAATCATTGTCAAGGTTCGGCTTGTTAGCCCCAGGTCGTCGGATTAGCCTCCCGGAGGGCGTCTCCATTCCCAAGCCAGCATCCGGTAAAGGGAAAAAACAGGTCGGATCATCATCACGCCGCACTCCCGATACGCACGAAGAAGGTGAGCGCAAAGAGGACGAAGCTCCTGAGACCCAAGGCGAGAATGTGGGTCCCGCTTGGAATCCGGTGGTCGAAGTTCATGACATTGAAACGTCATCCTCCCCTTCGAAGGGAAAGAAGAGGTTAAAATACAATATTCGGAAGGAGAAAGTTGGCGGCACTTCAAAAGATATGCCTATCCCGCCAGAGAAAGAGGCTTCCTCACAGCACCTGGAGAGTTCTCTAAGGGGTTTGTCGAATCTTTCTATCCCCGACGATATACTTAATTACGGGTTTGACGATCCTGAAGCCCTCAAGTTTTCTTCGCCCGCTAGAGGCAATGCGGGAGTTCAACTCCCAGTCCAGGGAGACAATACTCCGATTAGTATTCCATCGGGGGGAACACTAGGACACACACGCACATACGCATTCCATCATACACTTCAAGTTTTTTCTTGTTTCCCGGATCTTTCTTAACTCGTTGTTATCTCTATTCTTTGTAGGCGACATGGGGCGCTCTCACGGATTCGATCGCCTTCACGGCTCTTCCATATTTCAACATTCCGGACGGGATTCAGGTTCGGGCAGACGTAGGGACAGAGATGATTATGAAGATAGAGACAACCGTCCCCGCAATTCGTCTCATCATAAGAAGGCATATTCCCAATCTTCACAGTCCCGTGATCCTCTTCCTCCAACTGAGCCGGATAGAGAGAAGTCTTTACAGAAGGGGTCCCAACCCGATGCTCCTCGAGAACAACACTCTGGTTCGTCGAGTACGAGGCAAATTCGGGAGCAACGAAAAAGAGCAGAACTTCCAATGCCTCCTCCCCCTACTCCCGCGGTTGACCCAACTGTAGCAGAAAAGATGGTCGATCTTAAGGCCAAATTTCCAAAAATTTGCTTTGATGGTCTGAAATTCCTCCCAGCTATCCAGCATATTCCTGGGCACGTGAAGCAGAGTGCCATTGCCTGTAACAACGACGTCTATGTTCAACATGACGCGTTTGTTCACTTGGTTGAAAAGATCTCGGAGGTGTCTGTTGAGCGAAAATATGAGATTGATCGTCTGAAACTGGAGGCTGGCTGTGACAAGAACATCATCAAGCACCAAGATGAGGAGCTTGCTTCGTACAAGTCGAAGCTGAAATCCGCTGAGCAAAGCGCAAAAGATACTACTGAGGCAGTCGCTCGTTTAGAGGTGGCTCAAAAGAAGGAACTTGATGAAGCAGTCCAGCGTAGCGGTGCCCTTGCCCTAGAAAAAGATTCCATCCAAAAAGAAAGGGACGCGCTCGCTATACAAGTCAAAGAGTTGAAGGAATTACTTTCCAAGGAGAAAGAGGAAAAAGTAGCTGCTCAAGAAGAGTCACAACGATACTGTGGTGAAATCGTTACTACTCGGCTCCTGAAAACGAAGCTCGATGACGAACTTGCTGGGGTTGAAAAAATGAAGGACGAAGCCCGTGAGGAGGGCAAAAGAAAAGCTGCGGAGGAGATGGACTCTCGCCTCGAGGCGGCCGCAGAAGTCGGCAGGGAAGAGGTCAAATGCATGTTTGACCCGTTGATTGCTGAGTATAGAGCCCGCGTCCTTATGCATCGTGACTTAACATTCTTGGGCGAGGGCTATCTCGAATCCCTAGCTGAGGCCTGGGAAACCTTAGTGAAGATTAGGAAATCGAGTTGGGCTCTGAAGAGGTCGATGAGGATGCCTTAGTGAAGGAGTTTCTTAGGGGGAATGAGCCAGCGGATTTATCCGCAGCTTTGGCGCTTTATAACAAAGGCTCTCCCCTTCCAAAAGAGAAAAGTGATGAAGCTGGCCCGTCTGGGGCTGAGACTTTGGCTCCTCATATTGCTGCTCCTCCCGCTGCTCAACCGGCCGGTCGGCCGACACTTGACCCGTTCGAGCAGCATGCCGGCTATGATCCTAAAGATCTCGGGCTTGGCGTTCACGTGTTATCTCCTATTTTGGAGGGTGAAACCCCACGCGCAACCGATAGCCAACTAGAACCCGGTAGGAAACTCTTCTTTTCTAGAAGTCGAAAGATCTTGTTTTTTTCCAGCATTGGTTATTCGTTCTAATGTTCATTCTTTATGTTTTCATGCAGGCTGCTCTGATCCCGAGCCAACTCCGAGGAGCGATGGTGCCAAGGAGGAGGCAGAGAAAACAAGCGATGTTGCTCACGCGGGAGTAACTCCTGGCCCTGACGCTCAAGTGATCGGGGCGCTAGATGATGACAAGCTTGACACTTCGTCTCCTGCCGAAGGGAGTGATGAAATCGAGATCACTGGCGCCTCTGAGCATACCTCAAAGATGAGCATGAAGGAACGCCTCGCCGAAGAGGAGAAGAAAAAGGTCGAGGTCAAAGTCGAACCTGAAATACTCGAACTTACCGACCCGCGGAACAGACCTCTTAAAATCATTCTCCCGGGCAGGTTTAAACCACTGAATGTTCCGTCTCCTACTCCTGACTCCGCTTCTTTAGTGAGCAAGAAATCCAAGAAAAAGCGTGAGGGAGAGGAGTCGTCGGAAAAAACAAAAGAAGACAAGAAGAAGAAACCGAAGAAATAATCGCTACACTCGTTCAACAAGTTCCTTGCTTAAGTCTTGTAATTACTTTTATATTTTGTCTCTGTAGTTTGTATAGATAGGTCCTTGACTCCAAGCTTTGGAGGGATACCTGTGTAACCCCATTTTGAACTATTGAACGAAGTTTTAGTTTCTTTTTCGGTTGAATAATTCTCTTACTTTTCTTTGGTTTGCTGACTGACCGTGGTCATAACTCAAGTTTTTAGGAGTTGCATTATTTCCCAGTCCATTCTCGTGTTGTTCGAACATTTCCAGATGTGGCATACTTCTTGTCCCACATTTCTTGAGTACTTGGACTTTTTTCTAAATCCGTTCTCCAGGGATTTAGAGTAAGTTGATCCGCGTTCAAGGGATTCGGAGGTTCGTAACGTTTATACTCTGGTCCTCGCTCCGGGGACTTAGAGTACTCTGATCCGTGCTCTGGGGACTTAGAGTACTCCGATCCGCGCTCTGGGGATTCAGAGATTTGAAATCGTTTATACTCTAGTTCGCGCTCTGGGGACTTAGAGCACTCCGATCCACGCTCTGGGGATTCAGAGATTTGAAATCGTTTATACTCTAGTCCACGCTCTGGGGACTTAGAGTACTCCGATCCGCGCTCTGGGGATTCGGAGATTTGAAATCGTTTATACTCTAGTTCGCGCTCTGGGGACTTAGAGTACTCCGATCCGCGCTCTGGGGATTCGGAGATTTGAAATCGTTTATACTCTAGTCCGCGCTCTGGGGACTTAGAGTACTCTGATCCACGCTCTGGGGATTCGGAGATTTGAAATCGTTTATACTCTAGTTCGTGCTCTGGGGACTTAGAGTACTCCGATCCGCGCTCTGGGATTCGGAGATTTGAAATCGTTTATACTCTAGTCCGCGCTCTGGGGACTTAGAGTACTCCGATCCGCGCTCCAGGGATTCGGAGATTTGAAATCTTTTATACTCTAGTCCGCGCTCTGGGGACTTAGAGTACTCCGATCCGCGCTCTAGGGATTTAGAGATTTGAAAACGTTTATACAAGTTCGTGCATCGTACAGGATAATGTAGTTCTAGTAATTCATCACCCGACTATGAGATATAGAAACATTAGTAATTCATGGAAAATACGGCTTCAAGCCTTTATTAATGAAAAACAACTAAACTGCTTGATTACATAGTTAAAAGGAAACTAAGTTGCGACTGAATGAAAACATACATGAAATAAAATGTGCCTAAAACAGGAAAGAAACGTACTAAATGTAATAATGACGCAAATGCTCGCTGTTCCACGCACGGGGGAGTGTCACGCCATCAACGGTCGCTAGCTTGAATGTTCCCTCTCCAAGCTTCCGCTCAATGACCTACGGACCTTCCCAGCTGGGATTCATACGCGAAGGTACTGGGAAAACTCGTTTCAAAACGAGATCACCCACATCAAATATCCTTGGGCGGACTCTGCCATCGTAGTAACGCTTGACTCGGTGCCTATGTGCTGCCGCACTTAATTCGGCCTCTTCACGTTTTTCATCGATACAATCTAGTGATTCCAACAAGAGGTCCTGATTCGTCTTGGGATCATAATATGTCACCCGGTGCGATGGAACTTCAAGTTCCACGGGTATAACGGCTTCAGAGCCGTATGCCAAGGCAAATGGAGTGTAGCCGATCGCGGACTTGTGGGTAGTTCTATAAGCCCATAATGCCGTCGGGAGTTCATCTACCCACTTGCCTCCGACTTTCTCCAGACGCTTCTTCAGTATTGCCTTGATTATTTTATTAACGGCCTCGACTTGTCCGTTAGCTTTTGGGTGTGCAACGGCGGCGAACTTCTTCTCGATGTCATACTTTAAACAGAACTCTTTGACTCTCTGCTTTCAAATTGCGTCCCGTTGTTTGTAATGATGGTGCGAGGAAGGCCAAAGCGGCATATAATGCATTGTACAACGAAGTTAATGACCTTTTTAGAGGTGATTGTGGCCAAGGGTTCTGCCTCAGCCCATTTTGTGAAATAGTCGACTGCAACTATCGCGTATTTCGCACCACCTTTGGATATAGGAAAAGAGCCGATTATGTCGATTCCCTAGATTGCAAATGGCCAGGGACTAACCATTTGTGTGAGTTCCGTTGATGGAGTCCTCGGGATTTTCGCATATCTTTGACACTTGTCACATTTCCTTGCGTAGTCTGTAGCGTCCCGATTCACGGTCGGCCAGTAGTATCCATAGCGGAGGATCTTTTTTGCTAGCGTTTGCCCCCGGTATGGTCGCCGCATTCCCCTTCGTGAACCTCTTTCAAGACTCGCTTTGTCTCGTCAAGAGCGATGCACCGTAATAAGGGGACTGAGAAACCTTTTCGATACATTAATCCATCCTGCATCACGTATCGCGCGGCCTTTCGAAGGATCTGTCGTCTTTCGCTCCTTTTTTCTGGTAAATCCCCGGTTGTCAGGTACAGTTTGAACGGGGTGATCCACGACTCCTTTTCAATTTCTGTTTCCAACGCACGATAAACTTTCATCTCGTCTATGCTTGGGGCATGCAAGGCCTCAACGGGATACAATCCCATTTGCTGCGCACCGCCTGTGCTTACAAACTTAGCCAACAAGTCGGCTTCTTTATTCTGTTCGCGCGGGACATGTGAAATGTCATAACGCTCAAGATTTGACAGTAGTTCTTGGACCTGAACAAGGTACGGAGCAATCTTCTGTCCCTTTGCTTGGTAATCTCCCCGCACTTGGTAAACCACCAACTGTGAGTCACAAAAGATTTCAACTGATTTGATCCCGAGTTCTCCGACGAGCTTCAAGCCAGCAATCAGTGCTTCATATTCTGCTTTGTTATTTGTAGCTGGGAAATCGAGCTTCAAAGAAAAACAGATTGATCGATTTTCCGGAGTTATAAGAACTACACCCGCGCCGGAGCAACGGCCGTTTGATGCCCCATCAGTGTATAATTTCCAACGAACAGGGGGAATGACGTCATGATTATCTGGTTCTATGGGTATGCTAAACTCAGCGATGAAATCTGCTAACGCTTGTCCTTGTATGGCCCTTCATGGTAAGTAGGCGATATCGAATTGGCTCAACTCGATGTTCCATTTTAGCAATCTTCCAGAAGTTTCTGGTCGTTGGAGTACCTGACGCAGGGGTTGATCGGTATAAACACTGATTGAGTGTGCTTGAAAGTATGCGCGCAGCTTACGTGATGCAATCACCAAGCAATAAGCCAATTTCTCGATTTTAGGGTAATTTCTTTCAGCCCCTGTTAAACGCTTGCTAACATAATACACCAGCTTCTGGATTCGGTCCTCCTCGCGAACTAAAGCCGTACTTATCGCATGCGGGGATACAGCCAAGTATACGTACAACATCTCGTGGTCTATTGGTTTTAACAGCATTGATGGACTCTCCAGATGCCTCACCAGATCCCGGAATGCTTCCTCACAACTAGACGTCCATTCGAAATTCCTCTTCCCTTTTTTATTATATCAAAGAATGGGATGCACTTGTCAGTTGCCCTGGATATGAATCGACTTAGCGCAGCTACTTTCCCATTCAAGCTTTGTACCTGCTTTATAGTCCTGGGCACTTGCACATCTCGAATAGCTTGGATCTTTTCTGGGTTAGCTTTAATTCCCCTAGCATTGACGATGAATCCCAAAAACTTCCCCGACGCAACGCCGAAGGAACGCTTCAGAGGGTTGATCTTCATCCCGTAGAACCTGAGTATGTCGAACATTTCAGCCAAGTCTTGAATGTGGTCGCTTGACTGTCGTGACTTCACGAGCATGTCATCCACATTGACTTCCATCGTCCTACCAAGCTGGTCCTTGAACATTCGATTCACCAAACGTTGATAAGTCGCCCCTGCGTTCTTTAATCCGAAGGGCATTACTACATAGAAATATAGCCCAACATCTGTAACGAAGCTGGTGTGTTCTTGGTCCGGAATATGCATCGGTATTTTGGTTGTATCCTGAGTATGCATCCATGAATGACAACAGCTCATGTCTTGCGGTGGAGTCGACCAACTGATCGATCCTAGGCAACGGGAAACTGTCCTTGGGGCATGCTTTGTTCAGGTTGGAATAATCTACGCAAGTTCTCCATTTCCCATTCGCCTTTTTACCAGCATGGGGTTGGATACCCATTCAGGGTAGAGGGCGTCGCGAACGAACCCATTGGCTTTGAGTTTGTCCATCTCCTCTCTGAGAGCAGCGGACCTCTCCTGGTCAATTCCTCTCCTTTTTTGTTTAACCGGGACGTATTTCAGGTCTATGTTCAACATATGACTCGTGATGGCGGGAGAAATCCCACACATATCAGAATGCGTCCAAGCGAAAACATCAAGATTCGCCCAGAGGAAGCCACTAAGGTCTTCAGTCATCGCGGGCCCAAGCTGTGATCCGATCTTCAGTATTCGCGAAGGGTCGTCTCGGCTGACTGAAATGTCAACCGTTAATTCAGCCGGCACTGCCTTTTCTTCCCTAGGTTTCTCATCGTCGTCTCTCGGATCTATGTCTCTGAAGGTCCGAGAATTATGCCCGAGCCAGGGCTCGGGAACTACTTGTCAATTATCCGTATTAAGGATGCGGATGAGATTGTTTGCAACCTTTCCTTTCTCCGTTCGATAGGCCTCTCGGAGCTCAGCCACATAACAGGAACGACCAGCTGCTTAGTCGCCATGAACAATACCTACTCCTTTGTCAGTCGGGAACTTCAAAGTTAAGCACCACGAGGCTAACGCTGCCCTAAACTCAGCCAGTGCCGGTCGGCCCAAGAAAACATTATACGGAGAATCCACATCCAAAACTACGAAGGGTAGGATTCGCACCCTCCGACGCTCGCCTTGTCCCAGTTCAACTGGTAACTCAACATACCCCACTGCATCGGTCGCTGCGCCGTTAAATCCGTGTATACGAGCCTTGGACGGTTTCAAGTCCTTTGTTTCCATTTTCATTTAGTCATAAGCCTTCTTGAAGATAGTGTTGACAGAACTTCCGCAATCAATCAGAATTCTTTTCACATATGCCGGTCCGATCGTCGCAGATATGACCATCGGGTCGATGGTTGGAGCCTCTATTTGATCAGCATCTCTGTTTCTGAACACTATATCGTCTGTCATTATGCGCTGCTGCTTAGCAGGGGCCCCATCCTCCACGTTCGAACAACACTCGAAATCTACATGCTTCAGGGAACTTGCATACCGCTCCATCTCTTGCCAATTTTTATCCACGGGGTGAGGTCCGCCGATAATTGTATTTATAACTAGTCTACCCACAGTTCGGGCAGGCTCCTCGGGATGACGCAGAGCTGGTGCACGACCTGGGTTGGTCGTTCCCTGTCCTCCTTCCTGTGGATCCTTCACAAATTCTTGCAACTTCTTTTGCCTGATCAACTTCTCGATAGCGTCGTGCAGGTGTCTGCACTCTTCCGTATTGTGCCCATAGGTCTCATGGAAGCGACAATCTTTTCCGGTTCGCTTCTGCTCCTTGGTTGATTCTTTAGGACGTGGCTTTCTGTACTGAAAAGTATTGCAGGTAGATAGGTAAATGTTCTCGAGAGACGCATTCAGCGGGGTATACTCGTTGTAGCTTGGAATTCTCGATTTCCACTTCCCCGCTTCTCTCTTCTTCCCTTGATTTCTTCCTCCGGACTCCTTAGGCTACCCGGACTTATTCCGGACATTGACTTGGACCTTTCCCGAGTTGTCCCCGGACTGTTTCACAGCAACGTTGCTTTTCATGGACTCTTAGACAGGTCCTGGTGTCTTATCTCGTCTTACCCACCTAGCTTCCTCTCTCCTTATGAACTGGTGTGCCTTTGAGTAGAAACGCTCTACCGTGGTTTTCCTGCCAACCAGTCTCCAAACTCAGAATCTGGATCCATACCTCTCATCACAGCCATTAGGATTGCATGATCGTTGGGATTACTGACTTCAGTTGCCGCAACATGGAACCTTTGTAAATATTCCTTCAATGACTCCCCGGTACTTTGGATTACACTTGACAGAGACATTACGTACTTTGGACGAGTAGTGTGTATCCTGAACTGCTCAATAAACTTCTTTGCTAACTCCTCGAAATTGGATACAGACTGCGGAGGAAGTCGGGTAAAACCACATAGTAGCGATCCCAGATAGAGTAATTGGAAAGCATCTACACTTGGTGGCATCATTTGCTCTAGCTGAATCCATCATCCATTCGTACCTCATGACATGTTGTCTGGGGTCAGTCTTTCCCTCGTACGCAGGGATAGTTGGCATACTAAACTTTCTGGGATACGCCGCCTGTAACACAACATCTGTGAACGGAGTGTGACTCCTTGATACTCCCCAATCGTCATTTGACAAGCCCTGATTTTCTTTCATCAATTGCCTGACCATGGCTGTCAGGTCTGGTGTCTGTATGGAAGGTGGAAGGTTAGAGTCCGTTCTACGTGACTGTCCATGTTGATGCCTCCTCTCCTGGCGATCTGCCAATCGTGCTTCTTGAGGTTCGACATCATTAGCGTTTTGATGGTCTGGTCCTCCAGCCTCAACCTGCACTCCAGTTCCTAGGTTTCCAGCTCCGGCTTGGTTACGGTCTGCAGCTGTCTGAACAGCAGCACCTGCCCGCGCAGCTTCAGTCTTACGGCGTCTGCGCCTGGGAGGTTCATCAGAGGAAGTTGAGCTGTCGGATGAGGAATAAGGAGCGGGATTGCCCCTAGCATTTTGTTGCTGCTGTTGAGTGAGTTGTGCCATCAGGTTGGCGTTAGCTTGCATCTGCTCTCCTAGTTGTCTCCTGCTTTCCCTGAGTTCTCTCATCAAGTCGTTGAACTCTATTCTGGTGACAACTGGAGTTTGGTCCTGGGTGGCAATTTCCACATCCGGAATCGCTGGTTGATTGCTAGGTCCTGCTTGTTGTACGCTAGCAGTTTCATGGGCATCCGCATTATGAGAAGCTGACCTGGTACGTGGTCTCGCCATTGTAGAGTTATTGGTTGGAACTCTAAGTAGAATCAACGGATGTCCTATAAATGAGTCGGATCTTCTTTGGGGGATTTGTTCAATCCAATAGCTTCAAAGCAGATCCATGAGGTCTGAGAATTCAATTCTTAGTGAAAGCACCAAAGTGTTGGCTCCAAAATTGGTCACTAACCTCGTAGAGAAAGATTATGTAGAGAAATAAGTGATGAAGGTAAATTAAACAGAGAAGACAATGCTAATCTAAATGCAGAAAGTAAGAACACCAAATTTATAGTGGTTCAGCGTAATTGCCTACGTCCACTTTGAGGTTAAACTTTATTGATCTTCTTAATGATTGATTACAAATACAATTCGTAGATCAAATGCTTGAATGAAGTTGTTAAGTAAAGAAGATGGGTCTGAAAAATGGCAGAGTCTCCCTAGTGTTCTCCAAAAAAGGTCTTTTTCACTGTGACCCTGTCCCTCTATTTATAGACAAAGATGGGCTGGACTTCCCAGATGGGCTCGGTAGCCGAACACTCTAGCCCAAGTATAGTGGTTGCTGCATGCCGAACCAGGTAGGCCGAACACAATGATGCCGAACCACCCTTCCTATGCCGAACAATATGTTTGATGTGTGGGAAGTGCAGAATAGTTGTCAGTCGAGGCCGAACGTGCCTCTGTCCGAAGCGCTTGATTGAACAATGCTCTCTGGCCGAACGATGCATTCTGGTCGAACGATACCTTTGGCCGAACGATCCTCCTTGGCCTAACGTGCCTTCTGGCTGAACGATGCTTTTTAGCCGAACGATCCCTTTGGCCGAACGATACTGCCATGTCGAGTAATCATATATGCCGAACGCCTTCTAATGCCGATTACTATTGGATGCCGAGTACTACGCCGAGTACTCCTTGATGCCGAGTGCTACTGGATGCCGAGTACTACGCCGAGTACTCCTAGATGCCGAATGCTTCTGGACGCCGAACGCCTACTAGATGCCGAGTACTACACCGAGTACTTCTAGATGCCGAGTGCTTCTGGACGCCGAGTGCTATTGGATGCCGAGTACTCCTGCTGCCGAGTTCCACTGGATTCCGAGTACTATTGGATGCCGAGTACTCCTGTTGCCGAGTTCCACCGGATGCCGAGTACTATCTGACGCCGAGCACTAGTTGCCTGGTCAAATCTCCAGGAAACATTTTCTATAAGACGATCTTTCATGTATCTTGTTGTTTTATTTGGATATGAATTTTTCGAATTATTATT
The DNA here is from genome assembly GCA_030737815.1 of Allium fistulosum. Lineage (NCBI taxonomy): Eukaryota > Viridiplantae > Streptophyta > Magnoliopsida > Asparagales > Amaryllidaceae > Allium > Allium fistulosum. Next base: position 924,313,528 of record CM060904.1, read on the forward strand.
ATTTTATTTTCGGTAATCTTATTATTACTAATTTCATTTAGGTTATCAATGTTTTCTTCTTCATCAAAATTTAGATTATAAACTTTAAAATTTCCATCAAATGAGACATGTAATGTCTCTTTAATATTATTAGTTCCGCTATTGAAACCTCTGTAAGCTTTATTTCTTTTGAATATCCAATAAAGATTCCTTTATTCGATTTATCTTCAATTTATCCAAATTATCTTTAGTATTTAAAATAAAACATTTAATACCAAAAACTCTAAAGTATGATAGTTTAGGCTTTTTATTATAGAATAATTCATATAGTGTTTTCTTAGTTAATGATCTTATTAGAATTCTATTTAATATATAACATGTAGTATCAACTGCTTCAGCCCAAATTTTTTGAGGTAAATCACTATCATTTAGCATAGTTCTAGCATACTCTTGAATCGTCCTATTTTTACGTCCTACCAACCCATTTTTTTATGGTGTTATTGGAAATGAAAAATTATGAGTTATATCTTTCTTATTACAGAAATTCTCAAAATTTTCATTTTCGAATACTCTACTGTGATCACTCCGAATAGTTTTAATTTTACTAGTCATTTGATTTTGAATTCGTTTAACAATGATTTTAAGTTTTAAGAAAATCGTCCGAGTAAACCTAGAATAATCATCTACGATTACAAATACATATCTACTGTGATTTATAGATTGTATCTGTGAGAGACCGAAAAGATCTAAGTGACGAAGTTCAAGGGGTTGAGAGGTAGAAATCGTATCATTTGATTTAAAAGAATTTTTTCTAATTTTTCCTAATTAACATGCATCACATAAATTATTAACTTTAAAATTCATTTTGGGAAGGCCTCTAACTAGATCATTTATGTCAATTTTAGATATCAGTTTGAAATTCAAATGACCAAATCTTTTATGCCAAATCCAAGGATCACTTGATTCGGCCAAAAGACACAAATTATCTTTTGAATTTTCTTACTTAATGTACAAATGTTTTGTTTCCTAATACCTTCAAAGATAATGTTTGACTCATTACCTTCAATGTGACATTTATCTTTTACGAATTTAATTTTGAAACCATTATCACACAATTGACTAATATTGAACGGATTATGCTTTAAATTCCTAACTAACAAAACATTAGAAATGGTAGGAATTTTAGAATTACCGACATTGCAAATGCCAATCACATATCCTTTACAGTTATCTCTAAAATTTACTTACCCACCATCTTTGTAAACTATATCATTCAAAATCTCCGGATTTCCAGTCATGTGTCTTGAGCATCCACTATCCAATATCCATTTGTTCCTTTTGATTTGTAGAGTTTGATCATCAGGTGTATGTTCATCAAAAGGCATTTAACACATCTGTTCCTGCAATTCATACCTTTTTAAAAGATTACGTGACTTTTTATAATGAATAGATGCAAATTTATGAAACAACATTATGATGATTCTGTAAATTATCTTTTCAAAAATAGTGTTAAAAATATTATCAAAATTGGCCATTGAAACTTTTTCAAAAATCAGATTAAGAATACTTTAAAAACCAGTGCTCTGATATCAAATGTTAGATAGCGGAATAAGGATCTTAAGGCTAAATTGACACCTGGGGGTGAATAGTATTTAATTGGTTATATGAATATTTTTCAAATTCTTTAAGATTCTACTTGGAATGATGCAATTAACAATCACAAAAACAATCACAGAATCAAAGTGCAGATAAAAGTAAATGTAGTAAAAGTAAAAAGGAAAGAACATACGAGGATTTTAAACTAGTTCGGAGTTACCCTACATCTAGTCCCGCACAATTCCTTGTACGGATTTCTTTTCAACTAGTAAATGCAAATACAATCCCAATTTCAAGGCTACGAGACACACCCTCTAGAATCCCGACCTCTGGGTAGGGTCACTTGGTTTTCGGGCTACTTGCACACCCACTAGATTTACAGGCTACTAAGCACACACAATTGATTTTACGGGCTATAATCACACCCATAAGTATACTAGTATGATTTGATAGAGTTTTAAAGACTTAGATCTTGATCCTATAATTCTTGAATAACACTTTGATCTTTGTTTGAGTGAGAGAGATGAGACAAATCAAAGAGTAAATGAAGGAGAATCAAACTAGTGATGATTGAATTTGATTCTGGTTGAATTTCGGCAGAGTTTGGGTATATTTTTATTTAGAAAATGGGAGAGTGGAAGGAGTAGAGATGATAAGAAAATGATGATCAAAAATTCGTTTGGAAGTATGGTATTTATAGAGGAACAACGGTCATATCCATGAGTGAACAGATACGATGAAAAGATACTTCTTTTGAAATTTAAAATTTGAAAATATCGGCCACTATGTCTGTAACGACCCAGCTTTCAGTATAAACATTAGGGAGCAAGCAACGGCTTTCTTAGTTGCTATTAGCCCCATTAATAGTCTCTCTTTCAGTGTGATATTCCAATAATAGCTTTGATCTTGAGAACCAATGAGATAAAGAGGGGTCTCCAGACGGGGGAAATGAAAGCAGCAGAATTCGTTTTCTCTCGCTACGCACCACATGTTCAATCTTTTTTTAGCGGTTTCCCCAGAGATCTTTATCATTAACGCAACCTTCATTTTTCTCATTCATGGTGTTGTATTTAGTACCTCTAAGAAAGATGATTATCCACTGTTAGTCAGTAATGTGGGTTGGCTTGGATTACTTAGTGTTGCGCGCCTAGGAGGGCAGCGCGCTTGGGGATGCGGAGGAGCTATTATCGTATCGCCCAGCTCCCTAACCTAATGCGGCCGCATCGCAGGGAACCTTAGCATGGAGGGACGTCAGCTCCTTTTGCCGCCACAAGGCTGGCTAATCATACGCAGCAGGAGCAAGGGAACTCCCCTGGTTCTGGAAGGCACATGAGTCCGAACGCTATTATGAATGTGCGACCTCCCGTTGGTCGCCTTGTTGGTTGTTGCCTGTGCAGGTGAGGTGAGCGAAGTGAGCGGGGACAACCGGGACATTAGAAATCAGTTAATTAATTGAATTCAGAATCTAATATGAATAAAAATGATTTCTAACATTGTTTTAAATTCTATTTTGATTAGAATAGAGTTAGTAAAGTTTTAAAATTGAATTAAATGCGATTTGGCAGAAATTGAAAATTTTAATATTTAATTAACGTGTAAAAATAGTCATTTTTGATACTCTCCCGGATTTCGATGAAACAAGTTTCATTGGATCCGTAATAGTGGTTTATTATAGGATTTCAAATTTCGTGTCGATTGGACTTACCGTTTGACCGTGTGAGCTTAAAATGCACAGAAATTAATTAAAGGAAATTTAATTAAAATAATTCGATTTCGAAAACCTATCTTCTGTATATGATGGAGCTGGCCTCCAATATATATTCCATTGTGTTTGGAATATGGGTAAAACATTGTGAACGCCAGACGGTACGCTTCGTTTGGAGTTCAGAATTTTTTTGGATGAATAGTGTACGAAATTTTATATAAAAGGACATCACTTTCTCTAATTCGCAACAACCGTAGGGTTTCCTGCCCTAGCCGCCACTAAGAAATGGACGATCAAAATCTTCGATCTCTTCTCTCCTCGTTTCTCTCAGTCCCTCGACTATTTCGTGAAACTTCCAATTGCAATGTTGTAGAGCTCGATGAGCTCTATAAATCCAACTGTCAGTTTTAGTTATCATCGACGAGGGGAGTAAAAAATGGCTCATGTTTGGCCTCCGTTTTTTGTTCGATTGCGCACGATTGGAGAAGGAAAGGGGATCCGGTCTTTCGGTGAAGGTGAAGAGGAGCTCGAGCTTTGTGTTGTTGATCTCCGATCATCATATAGTTGAACGTTGGAGGCTCGGCGATCAAGGGTTTGCGTGCGTGGATGGGTTTCTTTGTGTTCTGGAGATGACAAAGGAGAAGGATTAGGGTAAACTAATTAGTTAATTAATTAAGCTAATGATGTTGTTAATTATATTATATAATTCGAATGTATAAAAATCCATAACTTTGTCATACGAGGTCTGATTCACACGATACGAAGTGCATTGGATTCGTATTGTCAAGCACTTCATTTTAGAGCTAGTTTGGATGGATTTGGAGGTAATGAAAATTTTGGTTAAAATTAAGCGTTCGTTTAATTGTAATCGAAATAAAACACTGCAACGACGACTGCAATCAAAGTGAATAAAACTCACTCTTTCTGGCCCACTTATATTTTTATATAAGTGGGAATATTTTTATTATGCTGTTTTGATGACTATTGGATGTTATATATATATATATAGTGGATGCTTGGATGTTATGCTATAGTAGTTAGTTGTTGGATATATTCCTGCCTATTGGAGCAGATGAGACCCTATACGTTCCCGTGTATGAGCGGATGAAACTTTGTACGCACGTCTACCTTGATGCAGACATTGTATATATTTTTCTCATATGTATATTTGTTGCAGGTGATAGGTTGGAGGGATCCAATAGGATTCCTCACTATGGTTAATGTTTATTTACACATATTGTTATATATGTTGTATTATGTGATATTTGATGCGATGGATGACATGATTGCTATTATTAATGTGAATCCCCTTATTTAGTACTTTTGCAGCATTGGGCTATATTTTTGGAATTTAAAATATAGAAATGATGATTTCAATTTAAAAAGGATTTCAGAGTGATTTTGAAAATATATATGTTTTAAGAATTTTTGAAAGATTAAAGAAATGGATTTATTTTAAATAAATAAAAAGTTATAATTTTATGTTATAAAAAATATGTTTTTGTGAAATATACTTAAATATGATTTTTGAAATACGAATTTAACTATTTTGTAAAATAAATTGAGAATTTTGAACTTATTATAAATGGTTTATATATAAGATTTATAAAATTGATATTTTATAAATAAAAATAATGGGATTATAAACGAGTTTTATAAGTGTTAAAATGAAGTTACAAATGAAACCTTATAAGTAAATGAGATTTATAAAGTAAGGAAGTTAAAAAAAGGAATGTTATTAATAAAGAGATTTAATGAAATAAATTTTATAAACTGTGTTTTATAAATATTAGAAATGGAACTGTAATCGAATTTATATGGATTTGTAATTAAAATTTAGAAATGAATTTATAATGGACTTTATAAATAATGAGGTTACAAAAGAATGAATTTGTAAGTAAGAGAGTTATATGTAAATAAACTTGTAATGGGATTTTGACATATAAATGAGATAAACGGGAAATTAGTTAATAAAGGAATGGATTTATGTAATAGAATTTTATAAATATAAGTAACGTACAAAACCAGAGTTTTTATAAAATAGAAATTTGAATTATAAACATTGTTTTATAAATGTGAGATCAATTTAATTTGATAAGCTAAATATGGATTTTTTTAAAGGAAATATATTTACGATTTTAAAGAGCATAATTCTTTAAATGAATGTTTTGGAAAGTGATATTATAAAATGGAGTTCAAATGGTTTGAAAATAAACTTATTATTAAAATAAGTTATGAAATGTTTTCCAAATATTGAGATATTGAAATGGTTTTGAGAACATATCTTTTTAAAGATAATTTGAAGTAATAAATTTGGAAAAGTGATTTAATAACTAAAAGATTAATAAATAAGGCCCAATGACTACTTATGTGCTAGATTTTGTTTTTTGCTTTGATAGTTAAATAACCGACTATCAAATTTGGCCATTTTAGTTTCTCAACTTGATGTAGAAACTAATTAGTCATACACTTAGTACGTAACCGATTTGTGTAGGCTTGATTATCGTTTATGTTGAGAATGTTGATTCGTGTAGTGCAGAGTGATTACTCCAATCTATCAAGCTTCCTTCTTGGCCGAAGGATAGCAAGTTGAAAGTTGGAGAAGTGATAAGTCTAGTTTCTATTTGAGGATGAGAAACGCTTTTCGTTGTTGGTGCGAAGAGATCGGGATCAGATTTATCTATAAACCACTTCGGACAAACATTATTGCGACAATTGTGCAGGTTGTTCGATGATATTGATATTTAGGATTTTCATAGTGAAGGACTGCTTGTTGATCATTTGGGGTTAAAATACCAATATACATATAGTAGCAATAGTCTCTTCGTTATGAAATATCCATTGCAAGGGCTGTCGCTACTAATCCTATAGGATGTGGTAGGAGAGTACCTTCGGTTTGTCCGGTTCATGGACAACTTATATGGATGAGTGTCTGACATTGCATTTCTAAGATTATGTACATTGGTTTTTACAAACGTACATCATGTGGTGGCGGAGAAGGCAACTTCTTTTAGCTTAACACCCTCCTTGAGACGTACGAGCTCAGGGGTTGTATTTTTGTGGAAGGCAATTAGTAGTCAACGGGAATGGCAATGTAGCATTCAAAGATGATGATGATGTGATATATGAAAGGTAATCGATACCTCTTCTGGCCTCACTCCCCAGAAAATGATTGAAACATGGATAGAAGCAGCAAGGCTAAGTGGGTCGCTCCCATTAGGAGATGTCATCACTCTTCTAGATGTATCTTTACACGCTATGACGTTGTAACACCCCGCATTTTTAGATAATTAAATAATCAAATAATTATAAATAGTGAAAATGAGCATTTTTGGAATTTTCAGAATATGGCCTCGAAACTTATACCATTGTGTTCATGGCGATTTTTTGATTAATTTACATATATAATATGCCTCGAACGGACTTCATATGAAAAAGTTATTGACGTTCGAAGTTCCGTATCAAAAAATGATTATACATGTAAATGTGTGTAAATATATTTGTTTATAAATATATGCGCATATAAATTTTAGAAATAACACACGTTTGAATTTCTAAATTGACGCGCGTCATAAAGGAAATTAATTGACATTAGCAATTAGAGGTAACTAATTAACATTAATTAGCAACGTTTGAATTCCAAAATAAATATGTGTTATAAAGGGAATTAAATTTACAATTGATGGAAATTAATTACAATGAATAGGCAACGGTTAAAAGTTAACGTTTAATAATTTATAACGTTTAAAAACAGAGGAAATAAATTAATACGTATAAAACAAAAAGGCTAGACACGTCAAAACTGACGTGTTTTGCTTGTTTTTAACGGCTAGATTTCAATCGCTTTAAACGAACGGACGACGTAGCTTTGGCTCTCTATAAATAGACGTGCAGGGATAACCTTCAAACCCATATTTTTTTGAATGGGCGCGGAAGCCCTGTCACTTTTCTTTCTCCACCAATTCGTCAGAAATCAAATATATTAGATTTAGGTTTTTTGATTTGCAATTTGGAGGTAGAAACTGTAGATCTTGAGAAGAGATGTCCTAATTAAGCCGTCCGCATAAGGTGATTTTTCAGATCTAGGTTTCTAGTTTATCTGTTTATTTTTCTTCAATTAGATCTAGATTTATAAATCCATACAAAATCCGGATTGTGGATCTAAATAGGGTTGCAAAGGGGAAGGGTATGGATGATAGAACTGGACTAAAAATCAGATCTGGAATTTGGAGTGTTTTCTTTTCAGGTGAGTGGATTTAAATTATATATCTTTTGTGTTGATGATATATAATATCGTTAGATTCCCGTTAAATATTTTAATTCAGCATTTGAACTAATTTCAGTAATTAGTTCAACTAGTTAGTTATGTTGAAACTGTAAATTTTATAAGAGAATTGTACTTATATTTAAATGTTATTTATATGGAAAAAGAAAGGAATCCAATTAAATATAAGTAATATTAGGCTTAAAAATTATAGAGAAAGGAATAAGCCTAAAAGTGAGAAATTTACAGTAATTATATTAAAACTCGAGGAATGAAATAAAAAGGGGAAATCGAATAACTTGATTTGGAAGTTAGTGATAGATTAGTTGGCTGGTTTAGAAATAGGAATACATTTCCATAGTTTAATATTGTAAGAAAAACAATAAACGTAATTGCATGAATAAAAGATAGAAAAATGGAATTAGTGTAAAATAGAGACATTACTGTATTTTGTATTATCCAACAATTAAAGAAACAATAAAAGGAATATCTTGTAGTTACGAGTTATTGTTTATGGCATTATTTAGTATTAAAACATGGAAATGGATTTCAGTACAGTTTTTGTAACCAACAAAATAGAATAGAACTACTTCCTAGAATAAAAGAGAATAACGTGAAGCGTTAAAGAAATTAAAGAAGAGGAATAATCAAGTTAAAATTCGACAATACTAGAAATAATAAACAGAAAATGTGACTAGATCTGCATTTACTGCGCAGATAGTAGAATAAAAAGTAAAGCGGTTATTATGTTAAGTAATTTGTGACAGTTGAACGTAGTCCCAAGCTAAGACTGTCATAAAATATAAGAGAACTAAAGAGAATTTAGTATCATAATAAAAGAAGATAGAATAGAATAGAAAAGAGACACTTGCAATTACATTTATAACATGTAGGTTATAAAAGAAAGAAAAGAATATAAAATTAACAATTGCAAGTATAATTGTAACACGTAGGTTATAATTAAAAAGGAAGAAATAGAAGAGGCTTATTTTATCAAACTTGGATCTTAGATTAAGTTAATAGGCAAAAATAATAATAGCAGTGGCCCGTACCAGCAGCATTCCCTTTCAGGTCTAGGACTAATGGTCTCACACATGGGTGGGGCTGGGCATGTTGATTAGGGTAAATAAGTAGCCAACAGAATAAGAAAAGTAAACTAAACACATAATAAAAGATTAGATGCAGGGTCTAATAAAATGGTAAGGTACATTTGGAGTAACTCAAAGAGATCTGGATAAAGAGCCTAACGAAGAAGTTCCTCGCAGATTTTTAGTACAGAAAGAGCACATCCAACTTAGTTATTTTGGGCTAGAAGGAAGTACGAGACTTCAACGGGACGTGAGGATACTCTAGGATGGCCCTTTGGGGTAAGCCTAACTAAGCTCCACCCCCGGAGGCAGGTCTGTAGGTGTTCCATCAAGAAAGTATGCCTTGACTGCTTTTGCGTTGCATGCCTAACGAAGCGGACCTTTGTAGGCAGTCAAAAGGTTGATGATGGAGTAGGATATTCGTATGACACCGTACTCTAGTTTGCGAGTAGAGTACAGTGGGCATGACCCATAAGGATAGTCGCATGCGGGTATCAACCATCACAGTCACAGCGAGTTCGGGAAAGACTAAAGTTAAACCAACCGGCCAATGATTCTTTCACCATTGAGACTTTGGATGAGGGGCACAACCAATTGGATGTTTAGATTGTTTGCAGTAGGGCACAAACACTTAGCTCTTGGAAGGTCATTCGATTAGTTGAGGGGGGGGGGGCGCGTGGGGCCATAGCCACGATGAGAAAAGAGACAGACCAAGCAGAATATCTATATTGTAGGCCTAACGAAGCGGACCTTTACAGATATAGAAAATCCCCAATCGAGTTTCGTACAAGGTAGACCTTGTTGGCATAATTCAAGGAGTAGACAAAATGATAATGTATAGTCCTCAAGGTACGCATTGGGTGGTACATTGTGGGTGTCCAAGCACTAGTATAAGCTAGTGCGGATGTAGTTTCACGTTTTCATAGTAGACGACAGAACATCTATATTGTAGGCCTCACGAAGCTGTCCTTTACAGATGTAGTTATAGTACGCTCTAGTAGCGAGACGATGGAGTCCTTTTCGAGGAGGATACAGAAGGTACTATGGGTAGTACCTACTACTGATGCGGTCTTTAGGCATGTAGCTGCATATATATTGGTTATTAGGTCTTAATCTACTAGGGAGTAGATAGGTACAATTCATGCACAGTGGCGAGAGTATTATAAACCCAATAAACCTAATATAACATAAAATGGAAATAGAACGGTATATGTAGAATTATGCTTAGAAGTATATAATTTGTCCATTCACCAGAACTTTAGTTCTGACCCCCTCCTCATACTATCCCATAAGTTAGATAGATGGCAGAGATTTTCCAGCTTTGAGAGACTTGTTTAGAAAGTGTTATTACATTGGTGAGTATTTACTTGTTACTATATTTTACTCAGTTCCGATGTGAGATAGTTATTTGAGCTCTGATATATTTATCTTTGCCTAATTGCAGGATACCTGTTATCCCAACTTTTGGCAAAGCCGAGATACCCAAAGATTAACTGAAAATCAATGATTATTAGTCATGAACATCGATTGTGCATCGCAGGTTCACCATGGATATCAATGAATTTTGTCCGCGTCCGGATCGGGCTGCAATTGGTAAGACGCGTCAAGCGAAGCCGTAGAAACCAACGTTCCAAATTTTGAGTCGATCCGAGTACGTATGCTCAAAATACGAACGTTGCAAGATTAAGGAAATATGTTGTTCATTGTATTCGAATCGACCAAGATTCGAATCCATCACCATGAAGACCTTCGAATCAACAGAGCACGACCTCCGTATCGATCAGAAGGAGCAAAGCTTCGCCTCCGTCAAGTTCGAATCCATCAGGCCTACGTTGCTTCGAATCGATAGAGGGCACCTTTACTTCGACTCCAGCATCTTCGAACCCCCACATTGAGATAACTTCGAATCGATCCGCAGTGGCATATCTGGATCGATTCGACCAAGCACCAATTCCATCGATTCGAAGAAACGTGCCTTCGAATCGATTGCCTTGAATCTGCCAAGTCCGCCTAGCTGAAACCCCGGGTTCGACTCAGTAAAACTCGGAGAAAAAGGGGGATTGACCCGAAGCACGCGCACCACGTCATTGCCTTCACGTGCTAGGAGATGGAGTCGACCCTATGGATTCGAAGGTATCGATTCGAACGACTCCAGGAAGCGAAAATCTTCAACTTGAATCGATCATAACTTGAGATCTACACATCCAAATGCTACGAAATTTTCACAGAAGCTTGAGCACATGTTGAAGAATGTCCACACCAAATTTCAGCTTGATTGGACAATTTCTTGATCGATTCGAACCAAGGGTCGAATCGATCCCAAAGTGGGCCCGGATCTCCAGATCTCGACCATGTGGGCTCCCTCACGTGCCAGAACTGGTCTCCCCTCAATTTAGGCGAAATATCAGCCTCCTACACCTATAAATAGAGCCCCTGGTCATTCAGAAAAAGGTCAGACAATTTGGAGAGCTAAAGAGCGCCCAGATTCTGCCAGATTTACTCCAGATCACCATTGCTGCCTTAGATTGAGACTTAGTTCAGCAAATCAGTTGTAATACAACACACGAAATTGTAATCTTCAAGCGTCGAGCAATAAAATCATAAAAACCTTAAAGTGGACGTAGGCCGGAGATAGCCGAACCACTATAAATCGTGTGTCACTATTCATTATTTCTGGATTGCTATTTGTTATTTGTTTAGATCTGTGATTTGTGTGTGAATATTGTTGATTTATATTCATACGCTGGTGCTTTCACTACACTTGGGGTTTGTGACCAATTTTGGCACAAACACTTTGGTGCTTTCACTGAGAGGAACTAGCACCCGCTACACCAGATTCAAAGTTTAGATTTGAAATTTTAAGGATTCAGATTTGGCTCTACAATGACTCGACAAACAAGACAAAGAGCTGAAAGGAGCCAACACGGAGGAAGTCAAGAGGCATCCTCTGGCGCTGGAGAAGGCAAGCTTCGATCTACATTACTAGAGATGAGATGGAGGCTATGAATAACCTAATGCAGGAGAGAATGATGAAAAGCCAACAAGAGATGCTGCAGAATTTCTTCGAGCAGATAAGAGCCGCAGGGACACAGAACCTTGGACCAGCTACAGCGGCTGTGAATGTGGAACAAGGAGCTAGGGCTATGGAACCCAACGGAGGACAGAATACAGAACCAGAAGGCAATCAACAAGGGCTTGGGGGCAGGCCCGCAGGATCCAACGCAGAAGTACCTTTGGAAGGAGCTCAACCGGCTAGGGCCAACACAAATGCTAACGAGCCGCCCGAAGAGTACGTACCAGAATTCCCTATGAGACTCGGAGGGCAAGACCGAGACATGACAAGGGGGCAACCCCTAGATGGAGATGAAAGAATGATTGGCCTAGTGAGACGACTCATGAGAGGAGGGTTGTCAGGAGGAGGATTGGAAGAAGTTAGTCGGAGTCCGTTCGCTCCGAATATCAGGAATGCAAGGAACCCTCCGAAGTTCAAACTACCAACGCTGAATCCTTATGACGGAAAGTCAGACCCGACCATGAATATCACCAGATATATCAGACACATGGAAGTGCTGGGAGCATCCGAGGAAGTAATGGCACGATGTTTCCCCTTATTCTTATCAGATTTGGTTGCGCTTTGGTTTAGACAGCTAGAAACAGGATCAATCAGGACATGGGGCGAGCTTGTGGATTGCTTCATGAAGCAGTTTAGGGTTCACGTGACGCGACCTAAGAGCGTGATGACTTTGGCATCAATAAAACAAAGGACCGGAGAGTCCATAAAAGATTTTTTGTTACGATTTAACGCAACGGTGGCTTCTGTAGATCGCCCGGACCCATCGATGATTTTGATGGCGGCGGTGGCAGGAGTTGGAGAAGGCACCGAATTCAAAGACTCTTTGACTAAAGATCCACCGCAAGATCTTGGAGAGTTTTTTCATGAAGCTGAAAAATTCATTCGATTAGAGGAATCACGAGCCGAGAGGCAGGAAATAAATGTTGCACAAGGCGAAGGAAACGCCAGGGAACAGTCCAGGGCAGACAAAGGAAAGAGAAAGCAGGATGACGCACATGATGGTCCTGATAAAAGGAAGAAATTCTGAGAGCCCAGATTCAGGCAATACACAGACTTGGTGGCAGGACTGGAACGAATTTACACCGAAACTCAGGGGCAACTCCCCTATCGAAAACCACCGAGGAGAGATCCCACAGAGCGGGAACGTAGAACCGGAAAATACTGCCTATTCCATGAGCTGGATGGGCACACTACCGATGAATGCCGCCACCTGAAGGATGAGGTGGAAGAACATGCCAGGAGTGGTAGATTGCCGCAGTATGTCAGAGAACGTGCAACGGCGGTTAGACCCGAACAACTACCGCCTCAACCTAACAGGAATGATCCTGGATCGGGATCACGACTCGTCATCAACTGATTGTGATGGCAAGGGCCAAGTTCAAGATTTGGACTCTGGTCGATTAGTTTTCTTAGATTTGATTTCTAAAATAAAACGGCTATCCCACTTACTCATGTACGGGAACCGGAGAGATCCCTAGGCATGCTCTAAGATGGAAATAGACCGCTCCGCCCGGAGAGGCATTGTCTTGTTTTTCCTGGTGTTTGAGATTGAACATCTAGGATTTGAATTTAATAAAGAAACATTTATAGAAATAAACCTTTAACCGGAGAGTTAAAGGATAAACATTAAATATCAATATAAACATGATCGCTTTATGACCTTACCCGGAGAGGCAGGGTCCGGAGTACAAGAAGTGAGTTGCTTCGCCGGAGAGCGACAGGATCGACTCACTTAAGCATCGTTTCCTATTCACCGGAGAGTGATTGGATCGGGATTCGATAAGAGCCCGGAGAGGCTGTGATCGGCCGACGATTCAGGTCATGACATCGCTTAATGTTCAGATACACTGAACCGGAGTGCAAGAAGTGAGTCGCTTCGCCAAAGAGCGATAGAATTGACTCACTTAACGTTGTTTCCTCTTCACCGAAGAGTGACAGGATGGGATCCAGCAAGAGCCCGGAGAGGCTATGATCGGCCTAAAGATTTAGGTCATGACATCGCTTAATGTTCAAAAACATTGAACCGGAGTGCAGGGGGTGTAGCCGCTTCGCCGGAAAGCGACAGGATCGGCTCACTCATCGTTGTTTCCCCTTCACCGGAGAGTGACAGGATGGGATCGAGTAAGAGCCCAGAGAGGCTACGATCGGTCCAGAATGACCAAGACATCGCTATACGCCCTAGCTGGGGCCAGAGTGCAAGGGATAGAAAGCAACACCGGAGTGCAATAGGACCTTTCTATTCAATCGCTAAATCTAGAATGGGTTTGACAAGGGTCCGGAGTGACCATCGATAGTCCGGAGAGGCTTCAGAATTTCATTCTTAACTTCTACTGGAAGGAATTGATAACAATTCGGCTTCGAACAGCCATGGACTTGATTGAAAATGCTATAAGCTATGAGATACACATGAACTCACTGCATTTAATTTGAGACTGATCAAAACACGCCTTTTACCAAAAGGCATGTTTTGGGTGGCAAAATGTTATCCCAACTTTTGGCAAAGCCGAGATACCCAAAGATTAACTGAAAATAAATGATTATTAGTCATGAACATCGATTGTGCATCGCAGGTTCACCATGGATATCAATGAATTTTGTCCGAGTCCGGATCGGGCTGCAATTGGTAAGACGCGTCAAGCGAAGCCGTAGAAACCAACGTTCCAAATTTTGAGTCGATCCGAGTACGTATGCTCAAAATACGAACGTTGCAAGATTAAGGAAATATGTTGTTCATTGTATTCGAATCGACCAAGATTCGAATCCATCACCATGAAGACCTTCGAATCAACAGAGCACGACCTCCGTATCGATCAGAGGAGCAAAGCTTCGCCTCCGTCAAGTTCGAATCCATCAGGCCTACGTTGCTTCAAATCGATAGAGGGCACCTTTACTTCGACTCCAGCATCTTCGAACCCCCACATTGAGATAACTTCGAATCGATCCACAGTGGCATATCTGGATCGATTCGACCAAGCACCAATTCCATCGATTTGAAGAAACGTGCCTTCGAATCGATTGCCTTGAATCTGCCAAGTCCGCCTAGTTGAAACCCCGGGTTCGACTCAGTAAAACTCGGAGAAAAAGGGGGGTTGACCCGAAGCACGCGCACCACGTCATTGCCTTCACGTGCTAGGAGATGTAGTCGACCCTATGGATTCGAAGGTATCGATTCGAACGACTCCAGGAAGCGAAAATCTTCAACTTGAATCGATCATAACTTGAGATCTACACATCCAAATGCTACGAAATTTTCACAGAAGCTTGAGCACATGTTGAAGAATGTCCACACCAAATTTCAGCTTGATTGGACAATTTCTTGATCGATTCGAACCAAGGGTCGAATCGATCCCAAAGTGGGCCCGGATCTCCAGATCTCGGCCATGTGGGCTCCCTCACATGCCAGAACTGGTCTCCCCTCAATTTAGGCGAAATATCAGCCTCCTACACCTATAAATAGAGCCCCTGGTCATTCAGAAAAAGGGTCAGACAATTTGGAGAGCTAAAGAGCGCCCAGATTCTGCCAGATTTACTCCAGATCACCATTGCTGCCTTAGATTGAGACTTAGTTCAGCAATCAGCTGTAATACAACACACGAAATTGTAATCTTCAAGCGTCGAGCAATAAAATCATAAAAACCTTGAAGTGGACGTTGGCCGGAGATAGCCGAACCACTATAAATCGTGTGTCACTATTCATTATTTCTGGATTGCTATTTGTTATTTGTTTAGATCCGTGATTTGTGTGTGAATATTGTTGATTTATATTCATACGCTGGTGCGTTCACTACACTTGGGGTTTGTGACCAATTTTGGCGCAAACAATACCAGACACCAACTCGGGCTTCAGTGGATTTGGGTTTTAGCATTTTTGCAAAAAATCCGGACCCACTGAAACTTGGGTTGTTACATTTGGTATCAGAGCTTAGGTTAGTAGATCCTATGTAAATTAGGAAATATGAGTGAACATATTTATATTTTTGAATAAAATATAAATATATTATGTATTAAAATCCAAATAGTCCCCAATTATAGGTTTTAACATATGGAAAGTTTTTAGAAGTATATTTGTGCAAAGTTTGCTAGTTGGGTTTGGGATGACCCAAGGATGTTGAGCCTTATGTTATTGCCGATTTATAGTGTACAATAAGCTATGTTTTGAGAGAAGATTGGTATTCATATGTTATAGGAAGTGGGAAAGTTCCCTAGGGATGGTAGGGAGAGTATTTTTATTTTGGAAGGAATAAGAGATTTTAGTAAGGAAATAAGATTTCCAAGGTTTAGGAAGGGTAGTCCTAGGTTAGTAAGAAGAAAACCCACTTTATGTCTAGCCCGATAAAATGAAACTTTTGGAATTGAAAAGTTGAAAATATAATTGTTAATATGTTTGAGGAAGTAAATATTGGGTTTTTGAAAAAAAAGTGGTATGAAATTTAATTTGGTTTTTATATGATGTAAATTTTGTTAAAAGTGAAATTCTTTTTGAAGAATTATAGAGCATGTATAGCTCGCGAGTTTCTTTGTAGGTAAACAAAGATTTTAAATATAAAAACCTAGACTGTGTTAAGTATCAA
This sequence comes from Allium fistulosum, assembly GCA_030737815.1. Lineage (NCBI taxonomy): Eukaryota > Viridiplantae > Streptophyta > Magnoliopsida > Asparagales > Amaryllidaceae > Allium > Allium fistulosum. The sequence goes on from CM060904.1 coordinate 924,329,804, forward strand.
AAACGTAGGTTACAACATTTATTGTTGTAATAGATGTTTTCGTGAAAAATAAAGGAAGCATAGACCATGACACTATTGTTATAGTAGGTGACTCCAAAAGAAAATGTTTTTACATAGCATATGGGATTTATTAATATTTATTTTAATTGAATCCATATACTAGTATTTTTGGGTTGCAATAACAGTGTTTTACGCATCATCTGTTTTGACCCAAATAAAAATGTGTTTTGAAGATAATTTCTAAGTATAGAAATAAAGTGGTTTGTAAGTACACTTATTATTTAAATAAGTATATGGAAATGTTTTCTAGTTATGAAAATATTAATTTTTTTTGAAAATGAGTTCTTCTGAAAAAAAAGATGTAAGTTAAATATTAGGAAATTAATAAATTTCGTAGGAAATGTCTATTGTAAGTGAATATAGATTAAACATATTGTAATCTATTGGAATGAAATGAATAATGATTTAATTTTCTATGAAACCAAATCACAAATAAAGATGCTTTGTGCAAGTTATAAGGAATACATGAAAGAGATGTACAAGTTATGGAAAGCACCATATTTTGTATTGCCTATTTCGATAAAATATAAAATAAGTTCCTTGTAATTTCACATAAACATGAAATCCTCTTTTAAAGGATTCATAGAAGGTTTTAGCGTTAATGGTTTCTCATAAGAGAAAGTAGTTCCAATACATTAAGGTACAAAACCATTAGGTGTAATAAGAAGTGTAATAATTAGAGACAGTGTTAGTTAGGAGGGATATTATAGAGAGCCTTAGTAGGAAAGCTAAGCAATGGAAATTTCATATTTTTCCATTGGTTATGCGCATTGGTTGCTTGCCTTTGTAGAAAGTCCCCATTTGTAGTAAGTTAGAAACTCCTCCAGGGTTAGGTAATTGGAAGAGTAAGAAAGTTAAGGGATTTTTGATAAAATAATTGTTCTTATCTACTCCAGTTTTTGTAAATTTGAAAATCTACGAAAAGAAGATGTTTTGAAAACATGTGAGAATATTTTTGGAAGTAAAGAAAAAAAATATTTTAAGGACAAGCAAGGCATGTTTTAAAGAAAATGGTTTGGTGAAAAAGTAAATAAGTTTTTGGAAGAGAAAAACTTAGTAAACAGTTAAATTTAAAAATCCAAATTTTTTATGGAAAGCTATGAAGGTCTTTAAAAGGAAAAGAGGAATAAGTTTTGAACTTAGAATTTGAAAGTTTTTGCCTCTAGGTTTGGGGAATAATTTAAATTCAAAAAGTTGTAAAGAGGCAAGTCTAGAAAGATAAATGTTAAGTAATCAAGTACCTTTGAATTTAATAGAAACTTCAAAGCAACACATTTAAAGGCAAGAATTTTGGGATTTGATGTTTCAAAAATTTAGAAGCTTTAATTTTTGAAATGAAATGATAAATAACAAACCAAACTTTTGAATATGGAGTAGATAGGAATCATTTCCTAGGTGTGACGGGAAAAGTGTAAGGCTATGTAGGAGATAGCAGTGATTACTTTTAGTAGTAATAATAAAAGTTCTCGTAAAGTGTATAGGACACTAGTGAGAACCTAGTAATGTTGCTTCATGTGTGTAGACTATAGAATAATAGTGAAGTGATATTAGTAAGATAGTAAGACACACGTGGTTGGGATATGTAGACCTTAGTTGGGGGAAAATGAAGGGTAGAGGTAAAGAGAAAATTTCGCCAAGCTTAGTTGCTTTTTAGATAGGGACTGCATAGACTGAAATCCTTATTCATTGCAGTAAATGGGACTTGGTTATTCCATTTTGAGTATGGAATGGAAGAGATGAATAGACCTTATTCATTGTGAGTAATACAGCGTAAGTTAGTAACGAGTAATAGGCGGAAGGGGAGCATATGAGTTACTTGGATTCCTACAGTAGGACCTTTCTGTGTCAATGTGGACATGGTCCTAGGCCTCCTAGCTCTATATGATAGCTGTGTTTAGCTGCTATATTTACCTATCTAGTATCGCTTTGTAGTAGGACTTGTTTTCTCTTTTAGTTATGAGACTGTACTCCTATGTAAGCATTTAGTTCCTATTCCAGTAAATCAGTGATGATTAGTATGATGCTTTTTCTCTGTGTTTTTGTGATGTTCACAAGAAGAGAATAAGAACATAGGACGTAAATAATAAAAGAAAAGTAAAAGCAGATAAAAGTAACTAAAAGAAAAACAGTAAAATTTAAAGAAAGCGACAGAAACGTCAACAGAAAAATTTGAAAAGAAAATTTTCTTATGTGAATTGTGCTTGGGAAAGCAAATATAGATTTTTATGGAATAGTGGCACAAGTTCCAAGTACGAGAAAGAGGTGCGCAAAAGTAAAATGGGAAAATGTGAGGTTTTCCGTTTTCTACCTTCTTTCTGACATAAGAAATCAAGTTCGGAAAATTAGATTTTTCTGAAATTCGAATATTAAAAGTTGTGCGGTAGGGTTTGGATGAAAAAAAAATTGTTGAACTACGCCCCTATTCAGTAGGAGTGTGGGAAAAATTGAATGAAAAATGTTTTGAGTTTTCAAAAGATTGCATTCATATAAAAATTGCAAGTATATTTAGGATGTGTGCATCATATTTTAAAAAGGAGTTTTTAAAGAAGAAAAGCATTCATATAGGAGGTACCGCTTAGAAATTCATGTACATGCATATATTTTATGTTGAATGACAATTTGCACAAGGACATGGATGATCATAAAATTGGATGTACACAAGATGGATTTGTTTGATGCAAGGAATTACATAGTTTTACCCTTGTCGAATTTCGAGGACAAAGTTTCCTAAAGGGTGGGAGAATGTAACACCACGTAATTTTAGATAATTAAATAATCAAATAATTATAAACAGTGAAAATAAACGTTTTTGGAATTGTCAGAATAAGGCCTTGAAACTTATACCATTGTGTTCATGACGATTTTCTGATTAATTTACATATATAATATACCTCGAATGGACTTTGTATGAAAAAGCTATTGACGTTCGAAGTTCCGTATCGAAAAATAATTATATGTGTAATGTGCACAAATATATCTATTTATAAATATATGTGCGTATAAATTCCAGAAATAACGCGCGTTTGAATTTCAAAATAGGCACGCATCATAAAGGAAATTAATTTACATCAGCAATTAGAGGTAATTAATTAACATTAATTAGCAACGTTTGAATTTCAAAATAAACATGTGTTATAAAGGGAATTAAATTTGCAATTGATGGAAATTAATTAGAATGAATAGGCAATGGTTAAAAGTCAACGTTTAATAATATATAAGTATAAGAATAGAGGAAATAAATTAATATGTATAAAACAAAAAAGCTAGACAAGTCAAAACTGACGTGTTTTGCTTGTTTTTAACGGTTAGATTTCAATCGCTTTAAACGAACGGACGACTTTGCTTTGGCTCTCTATAAATAAACGTGTAGAGCTAGCCTTCAAACCCATATTTTTCTGAATGGGCGCGGAAGCCATGTCATTTTTCTTTCTCCTCCAATTCTTCAGAAATCAAATATATTAGATTTAGGTTTTCTGGTTTGCAATTTGGAGGTAGGAACTATAGATCTAGAGAAGTGATGTCCAAATTAAGCCGTTCGTATGAGGTGAGTTTTCAGATATGGTTTTCTAGTTTATCTGTTTATTTTTCTTCAATTAGATCCAGATTTATAAATCCAAACAAATTCCGGTTTGTGGATCCAAATAGGGTCGCAAAGGGGAAGGTTATGGATAATAAAACTGGACTAAAAATCAGATCTGGAATTTGGAGTGTTTTTCTTTTCAGGTGAGTGGATTTAAATTATATATCTATTATGTTGATGATATATAATATCGTTAGATTCTCGTTAAATATTTTAATTCAGCATTTGAACTAATTTCAGTAATTAGTTCTACTAGTTAGTTATGTTGAAACTGTAAATTTTATAAGAGAAGTGTACTTATATTTAAATGTTATTTATATGGAAAAATAAAGGAATCCAATTAAATATAAGTAATATTAGGCTTAAAAATTATAGAGAAAGGCATAAGTCTGAAAGTGAGAAATTTACACTAAATTATGTTTAAAACTCGATGAACGAAATAAAAAGGGGAAATATAATAACTTGATTTGGAAGTTAGTGTTAGATTAGTTGGCCGGTTTAGAAAAGGGAATACATTTCCATAGTTTAATATTGTTAGAAAAACGGTAAACGTAATTGCAAGAATAAAAGAAAGAAAAATGGAATTATTGCAAAATAGAGACATTACTATATTTTGCATTATCCAATAATTAAAGAAACAATAAAAGAAATATCTTACAGTTACGAGCTATTGTTTATGGCATTATTTAGTATTAAAACATGGAAATGGATTTCAGTACAGTTTTTGTAACCAACAAAATAGAATAGAACTACTTTCTAGAACAAAAAAGAATAACATGAAGTGTTAAAGAAATTAAGGAAGAGGAAATAATCAAGTTAAAATTCGACAAGACTAGAAATAATAAACATAAAATATGACTAGATCTGCATTTACTGCGCAGATAGTAGAATAAAAAGTAAAGCGGTTATTATGATAAGTAATTTGTGACAGTTGGATGTAGTCCCAAGCTAAGACTGTCATATAATATAAGAGAACTAAAGAGAATTCAGTATCATAATAAAAGAAGATAGACTAGAATAGAAAAGAGACACTTGCAATTACATTTATAACATGTAGGTTATAAAAGAAAGAAAAGAATATAAAATTGACAATTGCTAGTATAATTGTAACACATACGTTATAATTAAAAAGAAAGAAATTGTGACGACCCGAAATTTTTAGATATTTGAAATTGGAATATTTAATTGATTTTAAATATTTAAAAGGTTAATTTTAACTTAAATTTCAAATATCTCTATTTATTGGATAATTAAATATTGAATTTTATTATTGGAAATTGGGTGAAATGTTGAATCTGGAGTTTTAAGCCTGTTAAAAATAATTTGAAGGCTTGTAAAATTTATATTGATAATACTGAAGGTAATAGAACTTTTAAAATTGAATTTAAAAGTGTTTTGTTTAGTTTTGAATTTATACCGTTTAAATCGACGTTTTAAAATAGACTTCCGGGGCACAGTCTCAGAATTCGACGAAACCAGTTCCATTGGATTCGTAATAGTGTATTATTGTCGGATTTCAATTTTCGTAATGATTGGAGTTGCCGTGTGATCGTAAAATAGATAAACGCGCTGAAATTTATATCGAAAGTTTAATATAATAACTGAGTCCATAAAGCTATCTTCTCCATACGATCGAATTAGGACTCGAAGCCTTTTCCACTACGTTCGGAATAGGGGTATGACATTATAAACGCCTAGTGGTACGCCTCAATAGGAGGTCAAGATTTTGAGTTGCATTTATCGAGACGTTTGGAATTTAAATATAAAAAAAATATTTCTTAATAAATCTCCGCAGCCGTAATTCTTTCACATCATAAATCTTTTTCTTTCATTCGAAATCACTATAGCTGCCTGTACAGTGTCCCCTTATCCCTTCTTTAATACGCAAGGTATCTTTTGCTTTCTCCTTCGTTTTAAATCACATAGCCGAACAATGGAAGCAGAGCCAAAAAGAAAAAAAGAAAAAAAAATAAGCGTAGCTCTGAAATCTATGGCTGCGTCCCTATTCTCCCTTATCAAACAGTTCTTGTACTCCTCAAATCAAAGCTCGCATCTCCCCTACTTCCCAATTCCCAAACCGTTTCTAAAATAAAAATAAAACCCCTTTCCTCCTTCTATTCGAGAATTTGGCCTTTATATAAAATGGTGGAACTCGGGGATTCTAGCAAATCGAAGCCGAGCCTCTCCACCTCTCCCGAAATCAAGTCATGGCCAATTTCACTCCTCAATCGCGAACGAACTCGCCCTCTTAAATGTCAAGGGATGCGCGAGCGATTTGTGTGGGTCTGGATGGGTTCGAAGATTTTGGGCTCGGCTTGTTCAAGCGAAGGGATGGCGATTGGAAGCCTCATGCTCGTTCACGGCCATTGTCCTTTTGGTCGAGCAAGGATGGTGATGCTGAGAGTGGGGAAACAATTTTTGGCAGAGAGGTATATATTTACAGATTACTTTTCAAATTAATATTAACATATATATGTGTATATACAGAAAGGATATTATAAATATAAGTACATACAAACACACATACATATTTAAATATATATATATATAGATAAAATAGTAAATATACATATACAGTAAAGAAAAGATATTCCAGTTTCAGTTTGAAGTTTACAGTATATATATATATGTATAAAAAATTTCAGGAAGGTGAATATGTCAATTCTGTTTCAGTTTAATGATGTACATAAGTATAGATATAGATAGATATATATATATATATCTTCATTTAAAATATATAGATAAATAGAAATATATTTTCATTTAAAAGGATATTGATTATAAACAGTTTGAAAATTAAAAATAAAGAAAATATACATATACATATTTTAAACCACTAGTTTAATTCTAAAAATAATTTAGTATGGTGATTAATTTGTTTGGTTCACCTATTTGAATATTTTAATTAATAAAAAATTATTTATTTTAGGAAGATTAGTTTAAAACTAAATTTTTAGTTAATTAAATTTATCAAAAAGAAAATTTTTAGTTAAATTATAAATGGCAATTGTTTGTTCTATTTATCCGAATATTAATAAAGATCATCTAATATTTATACAAGGTTTTAAGTCATGGAAACAAGCCTGTTTGGAATGGATTGCAAACAACAAAGTAAAAGGTGAGTTAATCTCACTCATCTGGGTTTTATTTAAATTTAAATGGTTAAATTTAAATATTTGGTTGAATGGTTGAATTGATTGGATGTGGTATATTATATAGTATTATATAGTATATATTGGAGTGATTGATATTCCCGCATTATATAGCGGATGAGACCCTATGCGCCGCATAATAGCGGGTGATATTATATTAATCCCATATACCGCGATATTCCACCTCGAAGTAGAATTGGTATTGTGCTAACATCTGTGGATGCAGGGAAACAGGTTGGAGGGATCCAAATGGATTCCTCAAATTTATTTAGATTGTTCTAATATTCCGTGACTTGATTATTTGATAATCTGTGATAAATTATATTGGTAAATTGTAAATATTGGATGCTATGGTTTGATTGAATAATATTGGGTATACTGAGTTATCAAAAATATATAGATTGGATTTTCGAAGAGAAATAATAGAGAATTTTTAAGTAAATAATTATAGAGGTCTGGATAAATGAATTGGAAAAGGATAAGAGTTTGTTTAAATTCTAATAAATAAATTCCAGGTATGGGAAAAAAGATTTTTGAATAGATGGGAATAAATGAATTTTAAAACTTAAGGAGTTATTTAAAGGAATCAAAGATTTATTTTTCAATTTAGGGTTTAAATGGTTTAGAAAGAAATAAAGGAAGAATTTTGAAAATAAATATGAAATTTGTAGTTTAAATTTAAACAAGATTTTTAAATCATAATTAAGAAGTAAAACCTGAAGTTAATGGGTTTTGAACTAAAATTTAGTAAGTAAAGGAATTTATTTTAAAATGAAGTAAATTTTGGAAATCAATTTGAAAATTGATTAAGTGTTTGAAACTGGGATCTTAAAGGAAGAATTTGGAAAATAAATATGAAATTTGTAGTTTCAATTTAAATAAGATTTTTAAATCATAATTAAGAAGTAAAACCTGAAGTTAATGGGTTTTGAACTAAAATTTAGTAAGTAAAGGAATTTATTTTAAAATGAAGTAAATTTTGAAAATCAATTTGAAAATTGATTAAGTGTTTGAAACTAGGATCTTAAAGGAAGATGAGACTATGAAATTTATAAACTGGGTTTATAAAAGTAAAATAATATATCAGTGGATATTTGGAAGAATAAATTCATGGTGGGGATTTATTTAAGAAATGGGTAAATTTGGTTAAAAATAAATAGTGATTTATTTTTAAAAGGGATAAAGAGAAGTGTATTTCCCTGGAAAGCCAAGTACGTTTTCAAGTAAATTTTTAAATATAAGTTGAAAGTTTTAAAGTTGTTAAAGGAATGTTTTAAGAAATTATTATTTAAGTTGTTAAAATTTTAAAGGTAAATATTTAATAAAATAGTTATAGAAGTAATTATTTTTAAAGGTTAATTGGTATTATGTTTTAAAAAGATAATTATTAATATTTATATTGTATAAAGTAGTTTTATTGTAAATATTCTTAAAGTATATATTTTTGAATAAAGTATTAAAGTAGTTTTTAAATGTAAATGTTTAAAGTATATTTTATAATATACTGTTTTAAATTATTTTTAACTCTAAAGCATTGTACTTGGTGATTTCAGTGGGAAATAAATAATTTTGGGAATTTATTCCGCGGTGGAATGAAATCTGAAACTGACTTCAAAGGGGTTGAAGTGAAGAAAATAATATATCTTGCAAAGATATTTGAAATAAATAATTTGGAAAATTATTTAAAGGTCTGATGGTTGTTTGTGAATGTAATTTGATAGATAAATAACCGACTATCAATATTGGCCAATGCGCTGATCGTTTCGAAGAGACCGGGATCGGGATTAATTTTCCTAAAAACCAATTTGATCCAGTTTGTACGTTTTCGTAGGGAAACGAGTTTGGAGTCGAAGATGGAGCGGTGAAGTGCAAGGGCTAATCGCTACTAATCCTGAGGATGATTCCAAAATGGATGTAGTAGGAATAGTGCCTTCGGTTCTGTTCGAACCCGGGACGGACTTGTATGGATGAATGCTTTCGGAACATCGGCATGTGGACAGTGGGCATTCTAAGTGATACGTTCTAAAAAGGTAACGCTTAGCCTCAAGCCTCATCAACCGGGAATGACTGAAAATCAGGGGTTATGCAGCAAGGCTATGTGGGTCACGCCCATTAGGGTAAGGTCATCCCTGTCTAGATGTCCCTTTTATTTCGGCTTAGTGGGCGGTTGCTGATCCCAACCACGGGGTGATCTTTCTCGGGATTATCCAGTAAGGGGTAGTCCCGGCCTTGTGTTGTAGGGGATCGGGCGTGGTCCTCGGTACGCTGATCTAGACCAGGTACTGTGACAGGTGGTACCCTAGTGCCTAGTCATTAGTTGGAAATCCATTCTCCCTACGCGCCTGTACGGTTTTGATTGTGCCCAACTATTGCTGAAACGTGAGATGCAAGCATTTCAGGTAGATTCTATTTTACTTTCAATGGACACTATTATAATATCAGACGGATTTGATAAAAAGTGTTTTGGCTATCGTAAGGTAAAAACCCGACATGTTTATTTGTGGCGTGGTCTTACGAGATGCTTTTGTTTTCAAAGGATTTTGAAATTCTAATAATCAAATTGAGTGTGATATTCTCACGCTGGTTTTTCCAGACTGACTCGGGTGTTATTTTATTATAATGCTCGGGTCAGACCGAGTATTATAGATTACAGGAAAGGATATTGAGGAGTTCAGTTGACGAGCTGGATGGCGAGACGTATCACTCGTAATTGATGTATATTCAGCTGTGTTGTGTGTACTATGTATTCTGTTTGTGGGACAAGTTAATATAACTGTCCAGTATTTGATTCTGATTTTGTTTTACTCTGATAATGTAATTATAAAACAGATATAGTTTCTTTTGTGTAAAGGATTAGTTGTTATCTATTATATATTGTTCCGCTGCGATTGTGAGATTCTGATGTTGTTTTCTATTTTCTTCTTCTACCTATTTCTTCTTTAACCCAAATGGTTCGTAGTTCCGTTCTTCTTGAGTTGATTTGATGGAGATTAATGTCAATTCAAGGGGTACGGAACTGTGGGTCATCTCAGAAATAGAAGAGGCTTATTTTATCAAACTTGGATTAAGTTAATAGGAAAAAAAATAATAGTAGTGGCCCATACCGGCAGTATTCCCTTTTAGGTCTAAGACTGATGGTCTCACACGTGGGTGGGGCTGGGCATGTTGATTAGGGTAAATAAGTAGCCAACAGAATAAGAAAAGTGAACTAAACACATAATAAAAGATTAGATGTAGGGTCTAATAATGGTAAGGTGCATTTGGAGTAGCCCAAAGAGAATCTGGATAAAGAACCTAACGAAGAAGTTCCTCGTAGATTTTTAGTACAGAAAGAGCATGTCCAACTTAGTTATTTTGGGCTAGAAGGAAGTATGAGACTTCAACGGGACGTGAGGATACTCTAGGAAGGCCCTTTGGGGTAAGCCTAATGAAGCTGCACCCCCGGAGGCAGGTCTGTAGGTGTTCCATCAAGAGAGTATGCCTTGACTGCTTTTGCGTTGCAGGCCTAACGAAGCGGACCTTTGTATGTAGTCAAAAGGCTGATGATGGAGTAGGATATTCGTATGACACCGTACTCTAGTTTGCGAGTAGGTTACAGTGGGCAGGACCCATAAGTATAGTCGCATGCGGGTATTATCCATCATCAGTCAGAGCGAGTTCAGGAAAGACTAAAGTTAAACCAAAAGAATAATGATTCTTTCACTATTGAGACATTGGATGAGGGGCACAGCCAATTGGATGTTTAGATTGTTTGTAGTAGGACACAAACACTTAGCTCTTGACAGGTCTTTCGATTAGTTGAAGGGGGACTGCGTGGGGCCATAGCCACGATGAGAAAAGAGACAGACCAAGTAGAATATCTATATTGTAGGCCTAACAAAGCGGACCTTTACAGATATAGAAAATCACCGACTGAGTTCTGTACAAGGTAGACCTTGTTGGCGGAATTCAGGGAGTAGACAGAACGATTACTTGTAGTCCTCAAGGTACGCACTGGGTGGTACATTGTGGATGTCTGAGCACTAGTATAAGCTAGTGCGGATGTAATTTCACGTTTTCATAGTAGACGACGGAACATCTGTATTGTAGGCCTCATGAAGCTGTTCTTTACAGATGCAGTTACAGTACGCTCTAGTAACGAGACGATGGAGTCCTTTTCGAGGAGGATACGGAAGGTACTATGGGTAGTACCTAGGACCGATGCGGTCTTTGGGCATGTAGCTACATATATATATATATATATATTGGTTATTAGGTCTTAATCTACTAGGGAGTAGATGGGTATGATTCATTCATAGAGGAGAGAGTATTATAAACCCAATAAACCTAATATAACAGAAAATGGAAATAGAATGGTATATGTAGAATTATGCTTAGAAGCGTATAATTTGTCCATTCACCAGAACTTTAGTTCTGACCACCTCCTCATATCATCCCACATGTTAGATAAATGGTAGAGATTTTCCAGCTTTGAGACACTTGTTTAGAAAGTGTTATTACCCTTGTGAGTATTTAGTTATTACTATATTTTACTCAGTTCCGCTGTGAGATATTTATTTGAGCTCTGATATATTTATCTTTGCCTAATTGTAGGATACCAGACACCCAACTCGGGCTTCAGTGGATTTGGGTTTTAGCATTTTTACGAAAAATCCGGACCCACTGGAACTTGGGTTGTTACAGACGTCGTGTATCTTATTATTGTTGATGTATGCTTGTGGCCACGAATTTAGGTCGATAACGACCGAAGTGATGACATATTCGGTACTATCTAGGAAGGGGTGGGCCGGTCTTGTGTTGGTTTAGGCACCGAGTATCTCGACCCTAGGTACATCCCCTCTAGAGGTGTACTGAGATTTGGTTCGGAAAGGTAGTCCCTTCACCTAGTCATTTGTATGAAAATCCAAAATCCACTACCTGCCAGCCATTTTGTTTGTAGAGCCTAGTATTGCTGGAATTTAATAATGTAACAATTTCGGCTATGTTGATTATTATTTGTATAATAGACACTATTATAATATAACATGATTTGGTATGAAAAGGTTTTGGTTATTGTAAGAGAAAAACCCGTCTTTGTTTATGTGTGGACGTGGTCTTACGAGATACCTTTTGTTTTCAAAAAGGAAAAGTTTTGATAACTTTATAAATTCAGTTGAGATGTGTTTTTCTCACGCTGGTTTACCAGAATGATTCGGGCGTTCTTCCCTTTCAATGCTCGGGTCAGATCGAGTATATGTACAATTTCAGATTTGGTGCTTTTGGAGCTTCAACGGGCGAGCTGGAGATCTTCATGTCGTATTCACGTATCTGTTTACTTTTCCGCTACTTTGCGTTAGTTGTTGTAAATTATCAGCATTTGTGAGGACGGGTTATTATAACTGTCCAAGCTGATGATTACTTATTATGTACTCTGATATTGATTTATGTATATTACAGTTTCTCTCTGTAAAGATTATTGATCTATATTATATGTTATTCCGCTGCGATGTGAGATTCTTGCTTTGGTTCTGCTTCTCTCTCTTCTTCTTCTCTTGTCTTCTTCTTTCTTCTCTCTTTCTTCTCACCCTCTCTTTTTTCTCTCATGATCATCTGCAATTCTGTGCGCTCTGGGTCGACATGTGTGGTTTATTGTCGGTTCAGAGGGTACGGATTTGTGGGTCGTCACAATGTCGATATACACACATACAGTATATCGACATACTCTTTTTTAAATTTAAAAATATTTTAAAACATTATTTTGAAAACTCGTTGTTTTGTAAAATAGTTTGATACTTTGTAACTTCATTTAAGCATAGTTTAATCATAATAAAACTTAATATAATAATTTTTAAAATTTTAATATAATGTAAATAATATATATATAAAATCTATGTGGTTATAACTTATTAAAGTATAAACAAAATTATAATATATATATAAACTTAAAAACACAAAAATAATATCTTTATAAGTATAAGAGATTGAAAATCATTTTGAAAAATATTTTGATAAGATTATTTTAAAACTATGATATTTGAAAAATAATTTAAAACAAAATTAGAGAAGGAGAGAGAGATTAAGAAAGTGCTATCATGGTTTTAACATAAATTCTATGACTCTATAACTTATCTGGAATATCTTGAAATCTTGAACTCTTCAATACTCATGAGTCTTCATTCTCCAACTCTTGAAACTCTACATTAGCATCTTGAATCTACTCTTGATACCGTACAGTCTTCTTAGCCAACACCTGTCTAATATCATGCACTATATACTATAACTTGATAAAACATTAGTATTTATATTTTATATAATGTCTATAGTTATTATCATCAAAACCAATACCTAAGGTACTAAAAGTTTGTTGTTTCTATAAACAACTCTATAGTATTTCCTAATTAAACAAGAACACCTCAAATAGCCATTTAGTGATATTTATTTGAATTAGATATTTGCTTCATGTATCAAATACATAAACAAATTACGATATCATAGACAACATAATATGTATGTTAATTTATATTGCCAATGCATAAGTAATCCATCTTGCATGTTCCGTATAAAACATTTTAATAAGATGTCATTACATATCATTTGGAATATTCCTAATATCTTTTATACTTGTTATAAAAGACGTCATTCACAAATCCAAAGTAAAACACCTAAAATTGATTTAAACAAAAGTACATCATTAACAATTAGTAGTGTGTCGTTACTTATGGTTTAGAATATTTATGCGCCTTTTAACGTTCTTTCTTATGAAAACACGCTTCCTCTGCATTTTGACGGATAATCAAACTATTTGATATTTCTATCAAAACACTTGTTTAATTTTGATGCTTGTCAAACGACACTTTCATATTTGTTGTTAGATCATATCTCAAAACACACAAACTCAATATCGCTCCCATTGACTTTGAGATATTTTTGTTATTATGTGTAAACAGTTTAATATAAATCATTATTTAGAAATTTCTTTTTCAACACATACTTAACAAAACATAAAAGTATACCATGCGATAATTTTATGCGTAAAATTATTATGCCCCTAATTTTAATTAACATTATTTAGGGGATTTGATTAGATAAATTAAATAGAATAATGTGATGATTAGAGTGATAAGGGAATTGAGATTTGAAAATAAGTAAGGTTGTGCCTTAACTAAATAAATCTACAAGCTTGTTTTATAAATTAAACAAATATTTGAATAGCAAAAAGGTAAAAGAGGAACAGGTAGATCTTATAAACCCTAAACCCTTATTCCATTCTATTCATGTTTTCATAATTCAAATATCCAAAGAGCAAGGCCGACCATTAACCCTAAGGAGAAGAGAGCACAAAATCAGGTAGGGTTCGAAGAGTTAGCTTAGAAGATTTAAAAGCAAGATTCAAATCTCAATCCATTATCAAACCAAGGTGAATAATGATCTATACCATCTCATATTGTTTTATTTCGATTGATTTAAATTCGGGTTTAAGATTAAAACGGAATGTACGAATGTTGCCGATATGCTATGATTAATATTTACCATGTTATGTTTTAAATGATAACTTTGAGGAAATTATGAAGGTGATTATTTCGGTCTTAAGGCTAAAACCAAAGATGTTTACCTCCAAATGTTAAGATTTTTGAATATAATGTTTAAAAGTTGAATTTGGATATGGGTTTTCATTTTCGTATTTTTCCTATGTATAGAGAATATTTCATGAACTTTATATGGAGGAAATTGGGTAATTCGGGTTTTGAATTAAGTAATTAATGATTTTTGGCTTGAAAATTTATATAATGAAGAAAATAACATTTTTCGAATTGATGTGATTTTTTCCTAAGTGTCTAGAAATGATAAATAAAAATTTTATGCCTAAAGGGCTTATTTGTTTAACTAAAATGTTTATAATATTGGTTAAATTGTAAAAATAATTAGCATAGAAAATTATGGCATGCGGTAGTTTTTCAGTAAAAGAATGTGATAAAGTTTTGATAGCCAACGAGGTTTTGACAAATTATAGAGGTTTGGTGAAAAGAAACAACATTTTATAGAGTATTGAAGTTTTTAAGTTAATTACTATTCTGCCTTGTCAACATCGGCCATGTCGAGCCATATCTCACCACACTTCATCATGATCAAGGCGGAACAAACCAATACACATGATGTCAACGTGCTTGGCATGAAGTGGATAGGGTTGAACCTCGTCGAGGCCGAAGTAATAAAGATAAAGAGATACTGCTCGAATAGGTATGTCGATGTTTATTCATGCTGTGTTTTACACCAAGAGGCTCGTTTTCGGGTTTTATACTAAGAAGCATGCAAGCCGCATATACTACTTCGAGCCTTTCGATTCGTCGATCCAATAGTCATTGAGCCTATTCCGCTTTTAACTTATCGTTGAGTTTACTCTATGCCGCTTTGAAAATTGATATCGAGCCTTGTCAATACCGATCTTAACTAGTCTTCGAGTTTTTAAATAGGTGGATAACCTATGTATCATGAGGATCGACGACTTTAATGCCTTCGAGGCATGATGCCGCATGTTTAGTCTTCGAGTTTTAAGAGGCGGAAAGCTTTATGCTTTTACATCAACATGAGACGATGTCTACGTTGATCAAACTAAGATTTTTTAAAAGAAATAAACCTTATATCATTTTCAAATATATACATGGCAATACATCAAGTGATTTATCAAATGGCATTAAACTTTGAGAATACTAAAAGATGATTTCCATGTTAATTTTGGGGATTAAGGGTATCAACCTTATTTCAAAAGAAAATGATTCCAAGGAATTAAACTATGGATTTTTATATTATTGTGTGCACTTAATCTGTTATTATAAATGCTATTGTTATCATATTCACTTCGTTGTTGACCCATAACTGCATTTTGGGGTATTAAGGGCAGAATAACCAGCTAGGTTGACCCGATAATGAATATAAATTTATGAAACTCCTATGTAATAGAATTTCATCTAGGAGGTTAGGTAGACCAGAATATAGGATGCCCAAAACTGATCAAAAGATTATTGAGTTAGACAGGTTCTTAGTTAGCCCATGAAAACTATTTTATGAGAAATGTTACTGGCAGGAGCTAATAGGTTCTTAGTGATCCCATGGAAACTATGTCCGGAATATGTTATTGATAGAGATAAATAGTTTCATAGTTAGCCCACGATTTGAGATATGTTATTTGGGTAAAGTTATTTGTAGAAACCAATAGGTTCTTAGTGATCCCATGAAAACTATGAAATCGAATAGATAGTTCGTAAGATTAGAACATGTTATTAGTCAACCCATAAAAAATAATAGTTTAACAGTAACCCTAGGAACTATAAACTGAGACAAATAATGAGATAAATTGGGGTGGAAAATCTAGAGCATGTTGCAGTTTTGAATATCACCATATTATGTTATGTTTTAACCATTGTGGATGCAGGTGCATAGTATATGGTTATTGTAATTGTTTGTACCAAAAATGGGCACAACACTCTTTGGAAGTTTTTGAAGAGATAAAATGAAGAAATTAAATGGAAAAAGAGGATTATCTAATAAAAACTCCAAAAACAGATATGTAAATGATGAAAAATGCACAGAAACACATGAATTTAGAGTGGTTCGGCGTATTGCCTACGTCCACTATGAAATTGAGCACTTTATTGATGTTTCGTTGATGGTTACAATTGATTGAAGCGGGTTACAACAGATAACAATGGATTACAGTAGTAAAATTCGTTAGCAGCAGCAGCAATGGACTTTAGAACTGAATCTGGTAGAGTCTGGGTGTTGGAGAATTCCAAGATCATTTTTTTGTAGGCTCTGGGGGTCTATTTATAGGTGTAGGAGGCTGATATTTCGCTCAGATCTCTAGAGACTTCTTCTGGCACGTGAGAGGGTCCACGCGTCCGAGCCCATGAAGTTTCGTGTGATAACCCTGATTCTGTGAGCAATTTCATGATTTAAATTAGTATATGTTTGTTTAAAAATTGCATTGAGAAAAATAGAAATGGAAACTGATTGCAAATGTATGGTTTAAGCATGTACATGTGCACAAGACAGTGCAGACACATGCACACATTTTTCTATATAATGAAATAGGCAGAAATCAATTTATAAATTAGAATAAATAATTTAGAGATACATATGTATGAAAATAGGATTATGTCTTTAATAAATCTAGCACAAAGAAAATAAAAGCTAGGCAGAAATAAACTTAAAAATTATTTAAAGAAAGAAAATAAGGACTTTGGCAAAAATAGGCATACATATACATGTGTACAAGCACACACTTGCTAGAAGAAAACAGAAATTGCATGGAAATGGAATGAACCCTTAAGCAAACACTTTATCCATTTCCAGTAATTTCTTTAATTTGGAAAATGAGAGTCATGCATATAACATGACTGGGGTAAATGGATAAGGATTATTTCTGAAAATAAAAACAAGGACCACATACCCTTTTTCTCTTGAATCAAATGAGAGGCAGACCATGTTTTGTATAGGGTAAAAATGACATTGGGTAATTTTGTTAAACCCTAGTAGCAGCCAGGGATTTTGTATAAGGAGGCTCAGGGTAGTGAGACCTGTCACATTGCTCTTCATCATTTAAAGAAAAATAAAACATAATCCAGAGAAAAATAGAAGAAGGCGGAAGACTAAAAGAGTTCATAAAGCTTAGGAAGAAGAAGGATTAAAGTGAGTAACCTCACTGGAAACTTTGGCAATAAGTCCTGAATATTGAGGTAGCCTAACTAAATTTATATTTCACTTTTGCAAGCTATGTTCATTTTATGATTTGATAATTTTGGCTTGTCAATGATCTGCTCAAGTGTAAAACCCTTTATAGTGACATATCTAGCATAAAAGAGTCTTGGATTTCATGTTTAAATGTGGTTATCTATGTTGTGGTTTAACTTTGAGATGAAGTAGATTTTTATGGGTTTTCTTTATGCATTTATTTATTTAAAAACCCAGGATTTATGTTGTAGATATATGGTCTGAAAAAGAAAGAAGGTGTGGGGCTGCAACATTGAGTTGTTGCTTATGTCTCATATCCACTAAAATAAAGATAAATGTAAAGGTGCAATGTTATACATGTGCTGAGCTTCTATGTTTTATGAACTCTCCAAATCAAAGCATATACTTGTGGTTTAGCCAGATCTTAAATTAACAAAGGTCTGATTGAACCAGAGGTAGAAGGAGACAACCAGAAAACTATCTATGACCATGTGTTTGTAACTTGATCTATTGAAACCCACAGACAAAAGAATAATATGCTTAGAAATCACATCTGTTGCATGATTAAATGCTTGCTTATGAGAATATGACTTACCAATCTCTGGATGAATACATGATGGTTGGATGTTTATTTCCCTGATTAAAATATGAGATGCAGAAGGGATTAGCATAGGAATGAGCAAGGGAAAATAACACTTAGTAATTTAACTAAGGACTTTTGGATCTTAGGGCTACAAAATATGGCTTGGCAAGGTGAACATTGCAAGCTCACACATGGTATGCTTATACCCAGGGGCCTGAGTGTGCTGGGTTAACAGAGATATGTCCCAGGCAATGTGTGGTTTAGAAAGAGAAAGTAGCTAAAGACCATAATATACTTGATAGTGAACAATAGAAATAGGTTCATGAGAGGGCTTGGGTAAAATCCCTGATGGCCAGTAATTTGGTAAAAAGGCTTGATGATTGAATTGATGAATAGGTTGATTGGTTTATAATGTTTTATGGATGAATCCTATGATTGCTATCACTGAACTAAACCATTGAATCACATATAATTTGTTGTGCACTGATGTATATACACATGTATCATAGAAACATGCACAAGAGTGGCATTGAGTTCCTTTATTCATTTTGAAGTTATTTGAATATGAATAAGTGTCATATAAATCATGTTTTCAGTTAGATTTCTCATACCAGGCTTTAGTCTGACCCTTGTGTGTTTTATGCACCATTGAGTGTCTCATGTTTATATGGGGCAGTTCATGGTGGTTTTGCAGGAAAGTAAGAATTCCTTTGATCAGGCTTTGGATGTTTAGCTGCTTAAGGAATTGGATGCTATCTTTAAGGATTTGTTGAAGTTAAAATAGATGTTTATGCTGAATTATGTTAAACTATTTTGTTTACACTTGATTAGAAAACTGATGTATTGTAGAACTACTGCCATGATCAAGTATTGAGCCTATATGTGTATTAGCTGAAACTTATGTGCTTTGCTTTGCAAATGTTTTGCTAAGAAATGAAATTTTTAAGCTTCAATAACAGTTAGTTTGAAATGGTTGAAAATATGAGATTGAAAGGATTTGTGGATTGAATTTATATCCAAGTATCTAACATAAGAAAATCCATGTTTAAGTTGAAACAAAACCTGACAAAATGAGCGTTTGAGTTGCTTTGAAAAGAAAACAAAATAGCATGTATCTTGTTTAAGAAAAAGTGCAAACTGAATATGGCTAACATGACCATTTTATTGAGCCTGGGTTAAGCCAACACTAAAAAGTTTTAAACTCAATTTATAGTAGAGTTTTACAACCCAAATATAGGGTAGACTCAGTCATTTGGCTAACAAGAAAAGGTAAAAATTAGGAACTTCATCCTTCCACTGACGCACATGCACAGGAACATGCACACACATGCACATGCAAGAGTACAATTCATACAGTAACAAAATTATGGAAATACAGGTAAACTGCTAAGTCTTTAGATATGAAACCAATAGTTATACAATAATCTAAGTACATTTGGAAATTCAGGTTTTTGAAACACAATTGCTATGTAGGGATTATTTCTTTAAAGTGATTCCCAAACAGATTTTACTTACAAACTTTTATACTCTGATTCAAGTAAAAAGTAGCTTATATATCTTCATATATGTAAGTTTAAGATGATCTAAGCAAACCAATATTCTTATTGGCATTAAGATCCTGGATAGAAGAAAATATTAGAGTGTAATATTTTCTTGATTAAATGGCCACTGTATAAAAAAAATTAGGAAATAAAAGGTGGGTCATTTCATTTCGGCTCGATTCGTGATCGATGCGAATGAATTTTGTATCGATCAGGATTTTATCCAATGGAGTCGAAACTTGGTGTGGACATTCTTCATCTTGTACGCAAGCTCCTGTGAAAATTTCATAGCATTTGGACTTGTGGATCGCGAGATATGATCGATACAGAATGGAGACTTTCGGCAGGCTGTTTGGTTCGACTCGATCATTTCGACTCGATCTTGTTCGAATCGATGGCTACGCGTGCCCAGGTGATGACGTGGCGCTTGAATTTTGGATTGCTCCGCTTTCGATGCCGAGTTGACCGAGTCTCCCCATATTTTCGCCTAGTTCGTATCGATGCTGCTGCCTTGTTCGCATCGATGAAAGATGCACAGTTCGCATCGATTGTTATACCTTGTTCGTATCGATTGGAAACGATTCCAATCGATCGATACGAAGTGGAAGTGGCCGAATGGACTCAAACATTGGTAGCTTGATCGATACGAATAACCATGATATGATCGATATGAATAGGTACTCCTTGATGGATACGAAGCAACTGGACTTGAAGGATATAAACAAGGGGCCTTCTAGGATGGATACGAACTAGACTCCAATTGTTGCTGATCGATTCAAAACTACGTGTAGACGATGGATTCGAACAATCGTGGGTCGATGGATTCGAACAAAGCTTTCCCTGATGGATGCGAAGCAGATGGATGCGAGGACGTTGCTGCTTTGATCGATACGAAGCTGATGGATTCGAACAGAGGCTTAGCTATGGATACGAAAATTGAGTTGTTTCCATCAATTTGTATCGATCGTAACTCGAGCATACGAACTCGGATTGACTTGAAATTTGGAATGCTGTCTTTCATGACTTCACTCTTCGTGTCATATCAATTGTAGCTAGATCCGGTCTCGGACAAAATTCGTCGATATCCATAGTGAGCCTGCGTATAACTGATCTCTAAGACGAACCGTCGTTGGTTTCTAGTCAAGTTCTTGGTGTCACGGCCTTGCTAAAAGGTGGGATAACAGTAATTATAGTTAGGTTACCAGTGAGGGGAAAACTCATTTCTCTTAGCGACTTGGTCTCACTAGATATCTAGTTGGTCCGAGATTGTAGGTTATTATCCACACCAAACTTTTTGTCTGACCCGAGAGTTTAAGGGAAAAGACAAAAACTTCGGGTCAGACAAAAGGTCTGGTATGAATAATAACCTACCATCTCGGACCAACTAGATATCTAGTGAGATCACACAACTAAGTGGAACGAGTTTTCCCCTCACTATTATTCTAACCATAATTATAATAACATATACTGTGTACCTGCATCCACAATGGTTAAAACATAACATAATATGATGATATTCAAAAATGCAACGTGCCCCAGATTTCCGATCCCAATTTATTTGACTATCTGTCTCAATTTATAGTTTATAGGGTTGCTATTAACCTATTAGTTTTTATAAGCTGACTAATAACATGTCCCAATCTTACGGACTATCTGTCTGATTTCATAGTTTTCATGGGATTACTAAGAATCTATTGTTTTCTACAAATTACTTTATCCCATCATAGTATTCATGGGATCACTATTAACCTATTAGATTCTCCAATAACGTTATCCAATCATAGTTTTCATGGGATCACTATGAACCTATCAGATTCTCCAACAACATCTCTCAAATCATAATTTTCATGGGGTAATTATGAACCTATTGATCTCTATCAATAACATATTCCGGACATAATTTTCATGGGATCACCAAGAACCTATTGGCCCCTACTAATAACATTTCTCATAACATAGTTTTCATGGGCTAACTAAGAACCTGTGTAACTCAATAATCTTTTGATCAGTTCTAGTCATCCTATATTCTGGTCTACCTAACCTCCTAGATGAAATTCTACTCATATCGGAGTTAAGTAAATTTATATTCACTATTGGGTCAACCTAGCTAGTTATTCTACCCTTAATACCCAAAATGCAGTTATGGGTCAACAATGAAGTGAATATAATAACAATAGCATTTATAATGACTGATCAAATGCATACAATAATATAAACATCCATAGTTCAGTACCTTGTAATCAGTTTCATAATGAAATATGGTTGATACTGTAACGACCCGTATTTTTCGATAATTAAAAACTATTAAATTAAATAAGATTTTGAAATTTAATATTGTGAGAAATTAAAATTTATGACTTAATTATGAGAAAAATAATTAGAATATGATTTAATAATGTTGTTTGAATGTTATTGACAACTATTTTAATGTAATTTCAATCAATTGAAATAATTGTAAAGTTAATTTGGTTAAATTTGTAAATAATGAATAAAATAATTGTTGGAACCAATTGTTGGAATTTATGCAATTGAAATATTATAATTAATGTGGTAAAAGATGGTAATTGTAGAATATTAGTATAATAAGATGTAAACTAATGTTAATTATATTCATTCGGTAATAGTTGATTGAATGATAAGAGTGGAAATCAAAATAAAAGAATTTATTTGAATTTAAATTATAATAAATTGGGATTTTTGTTACAGTTGTAATTTAACGTTAAATTTAATGTAATGTTTAAATATTGGATTTAATATGGAAATTTGTATTTTCAAAGATTATTAATTCTATGCAATCAAGAATGATAAAATTGTTAACTTTTAAATTTGAATTTAAAAGCAATTAAATAAATTTAATAATAATTTATTTAATTAACGTGAAAATTAGTCATTGTGGCCACTGTCTCGGATTTCGATGAAACCAGTTTCATCAGATCCATAACAGTGAATTACTTTAGGATTTCAAGTTTCGTAGCGATCAGACTTATCGTTTGATTGTGCGAGCTCGAAACGCGTAGAAATCAATTAAAAGAATTTAAATGAATATATTTTGATTTTAAAAGCTAACTTCTATATACAATGGAATTAGGGTTTGGAACTTGTTCCATTGAGTGTAAAAATATTGAAAACCTATATTTTGATATATGGGATGACTAACTTCGTTTCTGGGACGAACGGGCTTTTCGGGCCGCTGTTATCGTTTCGATCCAATTCGATATGTCTATTCGTTCTTATCCATCTGTCCATATAAATAGTCTTTTTTCTGAAACCCTAGCCGTCTATTCCATATTTTTGTACGTATCTGTTCTATTATCTCCTTTTTTCCTTCCCAATGTCAGATAATTTCAACCCAAAACCTTAATTCCAATTTCAAATTCGAACTTCAAAATTTAAACTCCTCAAACTATGTCATATAATATATCGTTGGAAAGCTCTCGACGAGTGCAATCTACTGCTGCAATTTGTTTTTCGATTTGATGCATCGTTTGACCAGAAAATGATGAAGAAGCCTCAGCCATCCATATTAGGGCTTTCCATTTCAACGGTAGATCGTCAATTATATGACGATCAGAGGGTACTGCGTGGTAGAAGGCGATTAGAGGAGTGCATCCATGGGTTTACTTTGTGTCATAGATGATCAGAATTGCCTGGAATGGCATAGGAAGGAGGACGGCGGTGAAATGGCTGTTGACCACCGGACGTGGTTGCGTGGATGGCGAGGAGGACCTGGGCGTATGTAGTCAGTGGCGAGGTCTGATCAGGTGGAGGATGAACGTAGGTGGCGTAGTTGATCGAGATAGGTTCGGCGGTAGGTTAGGGTTTAAAGTGGCATACAATAGCGACATGTAGGGTTTGCTTGAGATGGTACTTATTTACGATATTACCCTTAGTTTATTTTTAATTAAAATTTAAATTTTCAAACTTCTAACGCTAATAACTTTCTCATACGAGCTCGGATTTAGACGCGATTTCTTCCATTGCAATCATATCGAAATTCCTGATAATATGGAACTAATTTGGCTGCATTCTGATGCAGTTGGATTTTTGGGCTTTATTTGGATTTTAAATCGACGATAAATCAAAAGTGAGTGATTTAACCCACTCACAAATACTAAATCATCTTATGTTAGTTAAATTAAATTTATGATGTGATAATAATACCGTTGTTTGTTGTTTGGTAGTTCAATTTGACAATGTAATTGAAATTGAATTTTTGGAATTAAATTGCCATTTAAATTAATATTGATTTTAAATCGTTAGTTAAAATCATGATAATGATAACAAGTCAATTGTTGTGATTTATTGGCTGATTTGAATGATGACTGTAATGGATGTTTATTTGTTGACATTTTTAGATGATTGGATGTTTATTCTGTTATCACTATGGGTTGAAATGATACATACCCGAATGATCTTATAGATTAGAGAAAATCGTTATGGGTTGAAATGATAAACCTGAGTGATTTTATTGATTTGGAAATTGTTGATTCGGGATACGGGTTGAAATGATATATACCCAGGAAATTTAACTATGGGTTGAAATGATACATACCCAATCACTTGACCATAGGGTAGAAAACTATATATGGACACCGTTGGTCGGTTTAAATTATTTCTAAATAGAAAAGTATGTTTGATTTATAAATTTGATTCAATGATTTATTTAAAATCTACATTTGGAAGATAAATTATTTTATATGTTTTAAAGTTTCAAATTATAAGTTAATATATGGTTTTAAATGTAATTTTAAGTTTTAACTTATAATTTTATTTAGTTTTAAATATATAATTTAAATATTTTAAAATTTAATTTAATAAAATATTTAATATATATAATATAAATTTAATTTAATATAATAAATATAATTTTAATTTAATATAATAAATATAGATTTTATAATAGTTTTAATAAATAAAAATTGTAGAGGTTTGTAAGGAATATATAAAAGTTTTGTAAGAGATTTTATAATGGATTTTATAAAAGGATTTTCATAAAGAGTTTTGCAAGGGATTTTTATAAAAGATTTTATAAAGGATTTTTATAAAGGTTTTAAAGGATTTTATAAAGGGGTTTTATAAAAGAACTTGTATAAAGGGATTTGGAAGCGTATAAAGGAATTTGTGTAAGTTTATGATAAAGGAAAGAGTTGTAAATTGTTTTGGGATTTATAGATAGCTTTATAAATGGTTTTAAAGCGTATAAATAGTTTATAAATAGTTTAGAAGAGATTTATAAATTATTTTCGAAATTGATCGAAAGAAATCTTACTCAGTATTCATGAATATATTTATACTTTTGGAATAAGTATATGAATATCTTGATATGAAAGTATAAACTGTTTTCTGGATTATTTTTATAAATGCTTTATAAAGTGACCATGGTGAAAAATGTAAGCGTTTGGTTGTTAAAGAAACCGGAGTCGGATATTGTCATGCTCTCTATCAATTCTGAAACCACTTTAACAACTGTGCATGTGGTGGAGAATCTAGAACGAAGTAGGATGGTTTGGCGAACGCTACTGTATGAGGTATGAACGCAGCCCTGACCCCCCTGGCTTAGCTTGATATGACTAAAACAGGAGTTATACCGGGCCAAGTGAGGTCGCTCCTTCGATCGGGCACATTTCTTCGTTACCATATCTGTTACTTTGTGATTGATTTGGTGGCCACCCCTCGATTTGATTATGGGAGTGTGTTCCAAGGTGGGCGGTAGTAGCTGCTACGCGTTACCACCAGTCTGGGAGTGCAAAACGGTAGAATCCTACCCTGGACATTGTTGATTCATGAGTTTTGATTCATGACACAAGCTTCAGAGATCATACGACGAGAATGCTATATGAAAGCGACAAAAAGAGAATAAATGCATACCGTGCACTACAAAGAAGATAATCTTACAATTCAGAGATTAGTATGGATATTTTATTTTATTTGAGTCTTAGAACAATGTTAAAATCATTCCTCAAATAATCACACACGCACACAAAACAATTAATGTCAAAAAATATGTTCACTGTGCATATAACACCAGGTCGGCCGACCGACCAGGATCCTCGGTCGACCGACCCTGTATCATATGCACAGTGACTTTCTGTTTTGTATACGTTTTTCAACTCAGCTGACCGGCCAGTTTTTCCGGTCGACCGACCAGAGAAAAACGGCTAGTTTTCTGAAGAGACGCGATCTTTTCATGAAGAGTAATGTCCTCTATTTCAAGAGGTATGGACACTACTGTTGACTAAAACTATTCATAAAAGATTACAACTCTTCAACAACTATATAAACATATTCAATTCACTTCTACAATCACCGATTCTTGTTTATATTTCTGAAATCTAATCTCTTCTCATTTCTGCAAATAAAAGCATTCACTCTTATTCAATATCACTAGAATCCTTGAATTTATTCATATACTTCGATTCTACGTGATTATCTTCCTTCTAAATCTTCACACACATACATATTCTTGAGGATTTGATTATAGGAAAGTTGTACTACCAAAAGACAATCAGTGTTATTTAGAACACATTCGTCAACAAACATTTTGTATTAAGTTGAAGTCCTCTTCGGTTGTTGAGGCGGAAAAATTCCTGTTCGGCTGCTCAGGTGTCGTATACCTATTCCTCCGGGTTAAGTGAGGGGTTTAGTTTAAATCCAGAGGGTATTCTGGGACTGGACGTAGAACGGGAAGTTCGAACCAGTATAAAAATTCCTGGTGTGCTTACTTTAATCTTTACTTTACGGTTATTACTAGTTTCCGCATTAATATACCATATTACACGATCCTTAGTACTACACGTACACTTTCATTTGGTATCAAAGCAAGGTTATCTTATAACCATCACAAAGTTATTTGATATTTACTTATTTTTAGTAATATGGCAACCACACAAATTAACGATGTTAACACTCACACTAATTCTAGTTTCACAGAAGGTCAATCGACTTCACGACCTCCACTTTTCAATGGTATAAATTATAATTATTGGTCAACTAGAATGAGAATCTATATGCAATCAAGTGGGTTTGATATCTGGAATATTATACAAAGGGAATACACAATTCCTACTAGAGAATACTCGACTTGGAGTAACACACAAAAACTAGATGCTACATCAAATGCTAAGGCTATGAATATTTTATTTTGTGCATTAGATAGAAATGAATTCAATAGAGTTAGTATGTGTACTTCCGGCTATGAAATTTGGAGAACTCTTAAAGTTTCACATGAAGGAACAAACAAAGTTAAATTGAGCAAAATTTCTATGCTGAAACATCAATTTGAAAACTTTAAAATGAGGCCAAATGAATCTATAAATGACATGTACTCTAGATTTCAGGATATTTATCATGCTCTATTGTCTCTAGAACAAAAGTTTACTAATTTTGATGTTGTTACAAAAATCTTGAATTCTTTAACGGACGAATGGGAACGAAAAGTCCTAGCTATTGAAGAAGCAACTGATTTGTCAACATTAAAACCAGAAGAATTGATAGGTAATTTAATGTCCTACGAAGTAAATTTGCAGGCAAAACAAAATGGAGCACAAGAAAAGAAAAATGTAGCATTCCAAGCAGAAAAAGATGATTCCGACTCAGATAATGAAGATATGGCAATGATCGCCAAAAATTTCAAAAAGTTTTTGAAATTCAACAGAAACAAATTCAAGGGAAACAAAAATAATTCCAACAACAATTCTAATAGCAGCAAACCATCATCTTCAACAATGGAATGTTATGAATGTCACAAGAAAGGACACATGAAGAAAGATTGTCCAGATCGTAAAAAGAACAATTTCAAGAAGGACAAAAACAAACGAAAAGCTTTTTCAGTCACTTGGGACGACACTGACTCATCATCCTCATCAGAGAGTGAAAGTGATAATGAACAAGCAAATGTATGCTTCATGGCTTCGTCAGACAATGTAAGTGATTTTACTTTTGAAGATTTAATTGAAATAAATTCTGAATTAGTAAATTTAACAAAACAACTTAAAAAGAAAAATAAGGAGTTGCAAAGAAAGTTAGATAGAACAATTTTAGAAGTAGATATGTTAAAAGATGAGAAGGTAATATTGGAAGAAGAACTTGAAATCTCTCAACAATCGAATTCTAACTTATCTTCTCAAATTACGTCAATATCTGAGGAACTAGAAATTCAGAAAAATAAAAATGATGTTTTACTTTTTGAAAATAATGATTTAATATCTAAAATTAAGGATTTAGAGTTAGAAAAATCTAGTCTTAAAATAAAATTTGATGATATTTCTAAAAATGTTTCTAATTTCAATAAAGGAAGAGAAAATCTTTCTAGTATACTAGAAAACTCTCAAACTTCCAACAATAAATCTGGACTAGGATTTAAGAAACAAAATAATTATGCTAAAAGTAAAATTAATAATAAAATTAAGAAAGATATTAGGAAAACAGTTTATTCAAATACTAAAACTATTAAGATATGGATTCCAAAAACCAATAATACATTGATAAGGAATAAACATATCAAAAGTTTTATGGAAACTGTTCATAATAACAAGAATTATGTTTATAAAGGGAATTCTGAACCCGTATGGGTTTGGCTTCCTAAGATCTAACTCTTAGGACCCTAAAAAGATTGGGTACCAACTTTTTATAATTTTTTGCAGGTACCACATAAAAAGAGAGGAAAATGGATTTAGATAGCAGTTGCTCAAAACACATGACTGGAAACAAAGAAATGTTATCAAACATTATATACTCAAATGGAGGAGCAGTCACCTTTGGAGATAACTCAAAAGGGTATATCATCGGCAAAGGCAATGTCAATAGCAATGGTACATCTAATTTACCTCTCATTACTGATGTTTTATTAGTTAAAAATTTAAAACATAATTTATTAAGTATTAGTCAACTATGCGACAAAGGTTTTAATATAACTTTTTCAGAAAATAAATGTAACATTTTTGATAAAAATCACAACATTATTTTCGAAGGAAATAGAGATAAAAATATTTATATCCTAAATATGAATGTTAATAATGATTCAAATTTGTGTCTAATAGCTAAAGAGAATGATTCTTGCCTTTGGCACAAAAGATTTTGTCACATAAATTTTAATACCATCAACAAACTTGCTAAAAATAAATTAGTTAAAGGGTTACCCGATATAAAATTCAAAACTAACATATTTTGTGATGCATGTAAATTAGGAAAATTAACAAAATCTTCTTTTAAATCAAAGAAAGTAATATCTACAGAACAACCACTTGAACTTTTACACATGGATCTTTTTGGTCCAACTCAAGTGCAATCTATTAATCATAATAGATATGTTTTTGTTATTATAGATGATTTCTCTAGATATACTTGGATTTTCTTTTTGAAAAATAAAAGTGATACTTTTGATAATTTTAAAGTTTTTGTTAAAAGAATTCAAAATATTAAAACTTTGAAAATTAAAAATATAAGAAGTGATCATGGAGGCGAATTTGAAAATGAAGTTTTTGAACAATTTTGTAACAAAAAGGGTATTAACCATAATTTCTCTTTTCCTAGAACACCACAACAAAATGGAGTTGTAGAAAGGAAAAATAGAACGTTACAAGAATGTGCAAGAACTTTACTAAATGGAACAACTTTATCGAAACAATTTTGGGCAGAAGCTGTAGCTACTGCTTGTTACGTACTGAATCGTGTTTCTATTCGACCATTAACTAAAAATACACCATATGAACTTCTAAATGGAAGAAAACCAAATATTTCATATCTAAAAGTTTTTGGTTCCAAATGTTTTATTTTAAATACTAAAGATCAACTAGGCAAATTCGATCCAAAATCCGATGAAGGTATATTTGTTGGATATTCGGAACGAAGCAAGGCCTATCGAATTTATAATAAACGAACTCAAATTATTGAAGAAAGTTTACATGTTTCTTTCAACGAAAATTTTAAAAATATAAATCCAAGTGTTACTATTGATTCTGATGATGAATCTACTCAGAATGAGAATATTAGTACAAATGAAAATCTTGATGTTCATGAAACCAATACAAATGTAACTTCCAATTTAATAAAATCTCCACCTAGAATTTTAAAAGATCATCCTGTGCAAAATATAATTGGATAAGTTAATACGAATGTTAAAACCAGACATCAATTAAATCAAGCTGGTCATGTTGCTTTTCTTTCTAACATAGAACCTAAGAATATAAAAGAAGCTTCAACTGATGACTACTGGATACTTGCCATGCAAGAAGAATTAAATCAATTCGAACGAAACGAAGTTTGGGAACTCGTTCCTAGACCTAGTGATCAATCAGTCATCGGTACTAAATGGGTTTTCAAAAATAAAGCAGATGAACTAGGAAATATAACAAGGAATAAAGCTAGATTAGTTGCACAAGGATATAATCAAGAAGAAGGTATTGATTACGAAGAGACGTTTGCTCCAGTCGCCCGACTTGAAGCAATACGAATATTATTAGCTTATGCATGTTTTCATAATTTTAAACTATACCAAATGGATGTTAAAAGTGCATTTTTAAATGGATTCATAAAAGAAAATGTTTTTGTTGAACAACCACCTTTGTTTAATCATGAAAAATTTCCGGATCATGTATATAAACTTAAAAAGGCGTTATACGGTTTAAAACAAGCACCACGTGCTTGGTATGATCGTCTTAAAAGTTATTTATTAGAATCTGGTTTTGAAATCGGTAAAGTAGATCAAACACTTTTTATTAAGAAAACTAATAAAGATATTTTAATAATTCAAATATATGTTGACGATATTATTTTCGGCTCGACAAATGAAAAATTATGTCAAGAATTTTCATCCATAATGACAAATGAATTTGAAATGTCTCATATGGGAGAATTGTCATATTTTCTTGGATTACAAATTAAACAAATAGAAAACGGAATTTTTATTAATCAAGAAAAATATTGTTATAATTTAATCAAACGTTTTGGTCTTGAAAATACTGCTGCCAAACCAACTCCTATGAGTACAACGGTTCATCTCGATAGAGATGAAGATGGCAAAAGTGTTGATCAAAAGTTATATCGTAGTATGATAGGTTCTTTACTTTATTTAACAACGAGTCGCCCCGATATTATGATGAGTGTCAGTTTATGTGCTCGATTTCAAGCAAATCCCAAAGAATCACATATGAGAGCAGTTAAACGCATTATTCGTTATCTAACTAAAACCAAAGATTTCGGACTATTTTATCCGAAAGAATGTCCTTTTGAATTAGTTTCCTACAGTGATGCTGATTTTAGAGGAAGTCGGACGGATCGAAAAAGTACGAGCGGAACGTGTCACTTCATTGGACGTTCCTTAGTCTCTTGGTTTAGTAAGAAACAAAATTGTGTTTCTTTATCAACATGTGAAGCAGAATACATATCTGCTGCTTTGGCATGTGCACAAGTCGTATATATGCAACAGACATTACAAGATTTTAATTGTCATCTTGAAAAATCAATAATTTATTGTGATAATACCAGTGCAATAAACCTTTCAAAAAATCCGGTCAATCATTCCCGAACAAAACACATAGATATTCGTCATCATTTTCTTCGTGATTGTTTGGAAAAAGGATTAATAAATCTAGAATTTATCAATACTGAAAATCAAATAGCTGACATTTTTACTAAACCATTAAATGAAATTTCTTTTATAAAACTAAGACGAGATTTAGGTATAATGTCGTTTAAAGACTTATGAATAAAATAAAATTATTATAATAAAAAAAAATTATATATATATATATATATATAAATGATGAAAAATATAAAATTATTTTTTCTGACCAGAGCGGTACTCGAACTCATGACTTCTGACTGTTATGTAAGATGTTGTAGTATAGCCACTTGGGCTATGGGTGTTTCTTGTTCCAGCTCTGTTTCTAATTTACATCATTGAAACTTGATTTCAGAATATACTATTTTTTAACTCTAAAGCATTGTATGTCATTCATTTGTAAACAGTTTTTGTTTAAAGAATTATGTGATTAAAACTAAAATTTGATTTTAGACCACTATTTTTTTTAGCAAATATGGTTATATATACATACATATGCTTATTGAATAGAGCATCAAATACAAAACAAAAACTTAAAACAAAAAATATCTTCCAATAATGATGTCTACAATTCTGAAAATTCTCATCTCTCTTATACTTCCTCGGACGACGACTATTTTGATCGTATCCCCGAAGGTGGTCCTTATCCTACATTTCCAATGCCAAATCGTGTTTTAGATTTTCCCTCTCCAGATAATGATCCCCGACACAGGTGGAAACCTTGGGAAGACTCTCATACAGGTTATACACCTGATAAAAAGAAAGGGAAAAAGGAAATGGTAGTAACTCCATCAACCAAACAAAAGATTGATGAAATTCATCACTACCAACAACAACAGATGAATATGCAAAGGGAACTTTATTACGAACAGAAAGTCACGGCAAGACGTTTAAGCTTCCTTGAAAAGATTGCCATGAAATTTTGTTTATCTAAGAAGGATGATGTTGCTGAACCTTCTTATAGAACTCCATCTCCCTCTAACCATGTTCAATCTCCAATAGCTCCAATATGGTCACCGGTAGAAAACGTTCCATCTCCAAATTCATGGGAACGTCGATGCTAATTCATCATGGCTATATTGTAGTATATATATGTTATTTTTTATATAAGCTGTATAAATAAATATGATGTAATAATATGATTATATTTCTATAATTCTTATTTAAAAAAAAAAACAAACAAACAAACAACATGACATGCTTTCGGTCGACCAAAATGCCTGAACCGGTCAACTGAAGCTGTCCCGAGAGGTTTTTAAAAACAGATTTCTTCCAAGTCAGTCGACCGAAATACCTGACTCGGTCAACCGAACGTATTTCCCGAATAACAGTAGAATATTTTTTAAAACTCGGTCAACCGAATTCCCTGCACCAGTCGACCGAAGCTTTTCCCGAAAGTTTCAGCACTGTTCTGAACCTAAACTCGGTCGACCGACCCAGGTCCTTCAGTCGACCGAACGTGTTATTCTGCTCAAATTGTCTTCATATTTTAACCCAACCCTTCAACTTTTTATCTCACCTCTTCACTTTACTCTTCCACAACAGATTTGAACCCTAGCCCCCATTACAACTTTTCTAAAACTTCTTCAAATTCTTCAAGAAAAATGGCTCCCAAAAAGAAATCTAAGACTACCACTGGCCAATCTTCCTCAACTCCTGTAGATTCTCAAATTGCTTCTTGGTTAGTAAGTGAAAAAGCTTTAGAAAGATGGATAAAGCTTCAAGATGCAAAAATCTTTGAGGAGTCGTTTGTAAGTTATCCTGATTTTACCGCCTACGGTGTTGAAAACGCCGCTCTTGAAAGTGGTCTTGATGCTTTTCTTGACCATAGGAAAAACAACTTGAAGATTAATCATATAATGGTCAAGTTATTCTTAGCAAATCTCAATCTTGTCAATCCACCTAGAAACACTGAAAATTGTGTTTGGACTTCGGTATGTGGCACATCGATGTTTCTCTCCATTGATCGAATGAATCATATTTTAAATGCTCGACCAGGTGGAATCTCATTACATGATGTAGATTGTAATCCATCAACTCGTGACCGCCTAAGTCACTTATTCTTTGAAGATGATGCTACTGACTTAAGGCAAACTTCATCTCTCCGACCTAAAGCACGACTTTTTCATCGATTCATGATGAAGTCTATTGTTCCAAGAGGAGGGTCGTACCACTTAGTATATCCCGAAAACTTCAAGGCGTTATATGCTATGTGTGGAAACATTCGGGTAAATTGGACACAACTTCTTATGGATGAATTCCTTACATTCAACCAAGGAAAAATGCTCCATATTTACTATGGAGAATACATAATGCGGTTGATTAACAACTTTGTCACTCATGCACCAGAATCCGAAACATCCAAAGTTCGTACCTTTGACTCACGAACAATAAAATTGATGAAGTTACCCGATGCACCATCCCAAATCACAACCTTTCAGCAATGGCGTACCATTCCACGAGAACAACTACGTCGTAGCTATTCTACTCCTCAACCCTCCACTCATTCCACAGAACGTTTAACTCGTCAAACCTCTATCCAAAGACCACCTCCCGGTACTAGCACAGCGGCTGCCATAGATATTTTAGCCCAAAATCAACTAGCTTTGGATTCTCGCCTTCGAAAAATTGATGGGCGTTTCAAAAAGATCAAAGGCTTCTTCATAAATTTATGGGATGCCTTATCATGCTCTTCTGAAGCCGGTGCTTCATTTGTTGCTCCTGGAAAAAGACCCGCACCAAATTTCTCTTGGTCTACATCCGAGAACACAAGTTCCAGCACATCGGCAACTCCCGCACCTACCACTCACAGACGGGGTAAGGAACCGGCTCCTCTCGATGAAAATCTTCATCCAGAACAGTGGGATACCGACGATGATGAGGAGTAATTGTAGTATTTTTTTTAAAAATTTATTTTAACTTTCAAGAATCTCTTGTAGTTTATTTTGTTTCTTAATTAATTGTTATGTTATGTTCTAAGCAAACATCTTTAAATTATTTCTAATTAAGTTCAAAGAATGTACCATGTAAATTTAAAATGTTTTTTTTTTACATTACTTCAATCTGTTATAAGTATTCCTTTTTGTCGATGACAAAGGGGGAGAAATGTATGCAAATTAGCGAATTTTTGCAGAAAAGTCGCCATATATTCAGGGGGAGAACTATAATATATATGTCAATATTACTTCGTCACATAAGTATTGTCATCAATCAAAAAGGGGGAGAATGTTGATTCATGAGTTTTGATTCATGACACAAGCTTCAGAGATCATACGACGAGAATGCTATATGAAAGCGACAAAAAGAGAATAAATGCATACCGTGCAATACAAAGAAGATAATCTTACAATTCAGAGATTAGTATGGATATTTTATTTTATTTGAGTCTTAGAACAATGTTAAAATCATTCCTCAAATAATCACACACGCACAAAAAACAATTAATGTCAAAAAATATGTTCACTGTGCATATAACACCAGGTCGGCCGACCGACCAGGATCCTCGATCGACCGACCCTGTATCATATGCACAGTGACTTTCTGTTTTGTATACGTTTTTCAACTCAGCTGACCGGCCAGTTTTTCCGGTCGACCGACCAGAGAAAAACGGCTAGTTTTCTGAAGAGACGCGATCTTTTCATGAAGAGTAATGTCCTCTATTTCAAGAGGTATGGACACTACTGTTGACTAAAACTATTCATAAAAGATTACAACTCTTCAACAACTATATAAACATATTCAATTCACTTCTACAATCACCGATTCTTGTTTATATTTCTGAAATCTAATCTCTTCTCATTTCTGCAAATAAAAGCATTCACTCTTATTCAATATCACTAGAATCCTTGAATTTATTCATATACTTCGATTCTACGTGATTATCTTCCTTCTAAATCTTCACACACATACATATTCTTGAGGATTTGATTATAGGAAAGTTGTACTACCAAAAGACAATCAGTGTTATTTAGAACACATTCGTCAACAAACATTTTGTATTAAGTTGAAGTCCTCTTCGGTTGTTGAGGCGGAAAAATTCATGTTCGGCTGCTCAGGTGTCGTATACCTATTCCTCCAGGTTAAGTGAGGGGTTTAGTTTAAATCCAGAGGGTATTCTGGGACTGGACGTAGAACGGGAAGTTCGAACCAGTATAAAAATTCCTGGTGTGCTTACTTTAATCTTTACTTTACGGTTATTACCAGTTTCCGCATTAATATACCATATTACACGATCCTTAGTACTACACGTACACTTTCAGACATTGCCTCGCGTGCCTTGTCATATACCTTATCGAGCCCACTACGATTTTGGTTTGTGTCGTACCTATGGAGTGCTCCCTTATAGCCCACCGGTTTGGTGGAGTTTACAGTACTGTATAGACTACGACATTTATAAAATGTGTTAAGGGGGATATGTGTAATGCCTTAACGCTATTTTAATACTTTATTTTCTGATAGACTATATATATAGTCTATTACTACATATAAATAGTTTAACGGATCCTTAGGAGATGGAAATCCCGAACATCTCTTAAGTTATTGCACACACGTTATACACTGGATAGGAGATGTAAAAACCCGTAAACATCTCTGAAGCCGTTACACTCATATTTATTATGTTGATTTAACTTACATCAGATCTTTTAGTTTTGAGTCGAGTGTTTTGTCTTTTGATTACGCTTGGGTCGGCCTGAGCATTTCAATGTTGAAGACTTTACTTTTGGAGGATAAAGGCGGAGATTTGTATCCTATTATTATTATTATTATTCCACCGTATCATGTTGTTCCGCTGCATTATTTATTCATTCCTGTTTTATGTATAACTCTGATATATTGTAAAAGTGTAATCAAATGTTATTTGTAAAATAGCTTCATGAACTGTTTATTTGATTATTATATTTGGTCATTACGCTGTGAGATTCCGTATTTTGTTTTTCCTTCTTTTCTCTTATTTTCTTGTTTACCCCATTAACAATCCTCCCTTTTGAATGGTTTGAGTTAACATGTTTGGTTTATTGTCGATTTAAAACGTCCAAAAAGTTGGGTCGTTACAGTTGGTATTAGAGCTTTGATTTAGCGATAACCTTAGCTTTGTGGGGTTTGAATCATTAGTTATAGGGTAGTAATACCCTAGAATGAGTTGTTTGAGCGTATATATAAGGGAGCGTATTTGTTAATGTTATAAAAATGTTTTATATTGTGTAAATTTGTTCTGTTGAGTATTTATGAATTCTGGTCGGTACATAGGAAGCTATGGCATCGATAGGGATTTCTAAACACTTAATAGGGCGGACCGACACAATATTGTTTTTGAAATATTGGTAAATGAAATAATTTTACCTAGTATTATATTTTGTATATGAAAAAATAATTTTTATAAATGAACATAGTTGTATGTGATACGTTTGTTTGTTAGGAAGTGAAATTTTATAAATATTGGTCACAAAATAGGATTTACAAATAAAACTGAATATAAATTGGAAATTTGAGAACATAAGTTGTGGAATTTTGAAATTGGTTTTCAAAGATTTTGGAATATAATATTAGTATTATTTGGAAGTATTTTCGGATATAAATATTTTCAACGTGATTTGAAAGAAATGTTTTAAAATAATTTTAAAAGGAAACAAGTCCTGTACTCCCCTCTTCTGTCGCTGGAAAATAATTTCGGTGATGACGGCAGCATCATCGACATTCATTTTCGAGTTTCAAAGTGGGGAGGCCACTTAGTAGCTTTGCTACACATCTGTTTTGATAAACAAATTTTAATTTTATTTTCTTAAGTATGATTAGATATATATAAAAGATATGAATATTTATATTATTTCAAAATGATTTGAAATGAACCCGATATTTAGTTCTTAAGTTCCTGTTAAATTAATGATTTTCAGTTGTAGAAATAAAGTGAAATTTTAATAGTTGGAAACCTTTGAAATGAAAAATAAGAAATTAGAAGATAATTGATTGATGAAATTGTAAAGAAATTGAAGATTTGGCACTTGTAAATTTAAAGATAATGAAAATTAAGAAGATGTAATTTATTAAATATTTTTGTTAACTAAAATGATTAAGATAATTTGTATAATACTCAATTACATTCTAAAACATATATATAACTTACCAGAAATGTCTAAAAGTTGAAATGTTAATATGATATGTAATAGAATCTTATACAAGCAAAATTTTAATAACAAAAATGCTTCAAAATGAACAAATGTTTATAAATGAAAAATTAAGATGTACAAGGAATATATATACTTGAGTAAATGGTTGAAATGCTTAATAATCAAATTGAATAGTAAAAGTGAATATCACTTAAGTAAACGATTATAAACTTAAGAAATTGATGAAATGATTCATAAATATATTTAATATTAAATGATACTATATACGAAGGAATAAATGTAAATTTAAAAGTCAAGAAACTTAAGTTAAAATGATTCATTAATGAATACTAATATGAAATTGTAATCAAGCTATATAAACAATGAATGTGAATAAAAGGTAGAAAAACTTAAGTACGAAGTTATTCACTAATGAATATTAATAGTAAATGGAAATAAAGTTATATAAGTAAATGATAACTGTGAATTAAATTGCAAAGAAACTTATATAATATTTTAAGAATTGATTATTGATGTTCTAAATAATTGAATGGAAAATAATTTATGTAAGTAAATGAATGAGAAAAAAAACATTGTATGAATGAATGAAAATAAATGAAAAGTAAAAAATGAAAAAGAAACCAATCGAATAAACTTAAATAATATTTAAATTTCTTTGTCGTTTGGCTGATGGGAAGTTTATGAAAGAATGCTTCTAATTGTTTGAGGTTGTATAAATAATCTATTAAGTAATTACCTAAGGGCTATTGAGCATAAGGTACACTTGGTAGTTTATTTACCACCCTTGTACGATGAAAGGTTTCTGAACCTGGACAAACCATTAGTTTTGGTTGCTATAAATGGTAGAGGCATTCTTTGATTGCATATAATGGTTGTACTATTTTGTTTGCATATGTTTTGTGTTGATTTGCTTTTGTTACTAATTGAAACAACTAAATATTTCTTTTGTACATAATTCTCACTATTTTGGATTATATAAGTGAAATATAGGTTTATGGAAGCAATAGCTGTTGCTTTTGGTTTCATAAATAAAGTTTGTTTGCCCGACAAATAGGTACGTTTTCGGATTACGTTTTTTCAACGATATTTTTTCCTACGGTTTGGGTGTTTTAGTATCGAAATATGATATATTGTAATTATTGATATTATTATTCTTCCGGACCTAGCCGCGCAAAGGAGATTCTGTCGAAATTTTTCATAAATTTAAGACTTAGAATTTTTTTTTAAAAGTTGAGTTATTTTAAAATTCTTATTAAACTAAATTATATGAATAAATTGTTTATAAATTGAATAATTTGAATAAAATTATATCAAGATTCTTAATTCCTTCTTGTTTCTTTTCGAGGACGAAAAGTTTTAAGTGGGGGAGAGTGTAACGACCCATATTTTTCGATAATTAAAAAAGACTATTAAATTAAATAAGATTTTGAAATTTAATATTGTGAGAAATTAAAATTTATGACTTATTTATGAGGAAAATAATTAGAATATGATTTATTAATGTTGTAACACCCCGTATTTTTATATAATTAAATAATCAAATAATTATGAACAGTGAAAATAAGTATTTTTGGAATTATCAGAATTTGGCCTTGAAACTTATTTCATTGAGTTCATGGCGATTTTCTGATCAATTTACATATACAATATGTCTCGAATGGACTTCTTATGAAGAAGTTATTGACGTTCGAAGTTTTGTATCATGAAATAATTATACATGTAAATGTATGTAAATTTAATTATAATAAATGAATATATGTGCGTATGAAATTGCAGAAATAACGCGCATTTGAATTTTAAAATAGACGCGTGTCATAAAGGTAATTAATTAACATTGTCATCATAAAGGAAATTAATTGATATTAGTAATTAAAGGCAATTAATTAACATTAGCAGGCAATGTAATCAAATCAGCTATTGGAGGAAATTAATTTACATTAATTGGTCACATGTGAAATTCAAAATTGACAAGTTTTATATTGGGAAATTAATCAAGCAATTGATGGTGATTAATTAGAATAAACAAGCAACATAAAAAAAAGGTTAAATCTTTATAATTTATAACGTTTATAAATAAAATTTAATAAAACAAATAAGGCACGTTTAAAATCCAAAATAGACGTGCGTTATAAAGAGCATTAAATCAGAGAATTAACGAGAGTTAATTGGAATTAATAGGAAACGTTTAAATGTTAAACGTTTATAATAAATAAAGCGTTTAAAAAAATCAGGCGCGCTCATTCTGCACCCTTTTGAACGGCCTGATTTGCATCGTTTTAAGCGGACGGATGACACTGTTTTGACTCTCTATAAATAAAGAGGCAGGGCTAGCCTTCAAACTCATATTTTTTTAAATAGGTGCGGAAGCCCTATCACTCTTCTTTCTCCTCCAATTCTTCAGAAATTAGCTATTTTAGATTTACGCCTTTTGAATTACAAGTTGAAGATAGAAATTATAGGTCTAAAATAGAGATGTTCAAATAAAGTCGTCTGAATGAGGTAAAGTTCTCAGATCTGGTTCTCTAGTTTATTTATTTTATTTTTCTTGAATTAGATCCAGATTTTTAAATCCATATAAATCCCAATTTGTGGATCCAAATAGGGTTGCAATAGGAAATGCTATGAATAAAAGAACTGGGTTAAAAATCAGATCTGGAACTTGGAGTGTCTTTCCAAGTGAGTGGATTTAAATTATATACCTTTTTCGTTTATGATATATTATCATTAGATCCCATTAATTATTTAATTAAGCATTTATTTCAGTAGTTAATTCTGTTAATTTATTATGATGAGACTGTAAATCTATATTTAACTATTTAGATGGAAAAGAAAGATAGAGATCCATTTAAATAGGAATAAAACTAGGCATAAAAATTATAGAAAAAGGCTTAAGCCTAGAAGGAAAACATTTACTGTAATTATGCTAAAACGGGAGTAATAAATTAAAATCTAATAACTTGATTTGGAAGTAAGTGATAGGCTAATTGGTTGGTTTAGAAAATAGAATACATTTCTATAGTTTAATATTTAAAAGAAGATAACGATAAACGTAATTACAAGAATAAAAGAAAGAAAAAGGGAATTAGTGTAAAATAGAGAAACCACTGTATTTTGCACTATCCAAAAAGTAAAGAAATAGTAAAAGAATTATCTTGTAGTTACGGATTATTGTTTATAGCAACATTTAATATTAAAATATGGAAATGGATTTTTAGCACAGTTTTCGTAACCAACCAAATAGAATAGAACTACTTCCTAGAATATATGAAAATAAAGTGAAGAATTAAAGGAAGTAAAGAAGAAATCAAGTTAATAATTAAGACAAGACTAGAAGCAATTAACAGAAATATATCTAGTTCTGAATTTACTGCGTAGATAATAGAATAAAAGCAAAGCAGTTATTATGATAAGTAAATTTGTGATAGTCCGACGTAGTCCCGAGCCAAGATTGTCATATAATATAAGAGAATTAAAGAGAATTTGATATCATAATAAAAGAAAACAAACTAGAATAGAAAAGAGACGCTTGTAATTATATTTATAATATATAGATTATAAAAGAAAATAAAAGTGACAATTACAAGTAAAATTATAACATAGGTTATAATTAAGTAGAAAGAACAGAAAAGGCTTATTTAAGAATTAAATTAAGTTAATAAGCAAATAGAGCAGAAATAATATAAGAGGCTTATTTTAGTAAACTTAAGACTTAAATTTAGTTAATAAGCAAGATAATAGAAGTGGCCCATACCAACAGCATTCCCTTTCAGTCAGGAACTGATGGTCTCACGATAGTTAGGTGAGGCTGGGACAAGATTATGCTAATTAGGGTAAATAAGTAGCCAACAGAATAAGAAAAGTAACTAAAAGCAAAATAAAAGATTAGACTTAGGGTCTAATAAAAGAGTAAGATGCGTTTGGAGCAGCCCAAAGGATGAAGAGCCTAATGAAGCAATTCATCATAGATTTCAGCACAGAAGAAGCACGTCCAACTTAGTTATTTTGGGCTAGAAGGAAGTACGAGACTTCAACGGGACGTGAAAGTACTCTAGGGTGGCCCTCTGTGGTAGGCGTAAGGAAGCAGTCCCTCGGAGGCAGGTCTGTAGGTGTTCCATCAAAAGAGTATGCCTTGACTGCTTTTTGCATGACAAGACCATTGTACGCAATCAAAAGGGGTTGATGTTTGGAGTAGGATATTCGTATGTCCCAGTACTTGCAAGTAAGTTTTAGTAGGAAGGACCCAAAAGGATAGTCGCATGCGGATATTGGGCCAGCATCAAAACCAAGAAGCGAGTTCGGGAAAGACTAGAGTTAAGCCAACAGTCCAATGATTCTTTCACTATCAAGACATTGGATGAGGGGCGCAGCCAATTGGATGTTTAGATTGTTTGCAGTAGGGCACAACCACTTAGCTCTTTAGAGGTCTTTTGATTAGTTGAGGGGTGGCTGCGTGGGGCCATAGCCACGATAAGAAAAGGGACAGACCAAGTAGAATATCTGTATTGTAGGCCTAACAAGGCAGTCCTTTACAGAAATAGAAAATCCTCGACTGAGTTCCGTACAAGGTAGACCTTGTTAAGCGGGATTCAGGGAGTAGACAGAACGATTACGTATAGTCCTCAAGGTACGCACTGTGTGGTACATTGTGGATGTCCGAGCATTAGTATAGACTAGTGTAGACGCAGTTTTACGTTTTCATAGTAGACGAGGGAACATCTGTATTGTATGCCTTACGTGGCAGTCCTTTACAGATGTAGTCATGGAACGCTATAGGAGCAAGACGATGGAGTCCTTTGCGAGGAGGATAAGGAAGGTACTATGGATAGTACCTAGGACTGATGCGGTCATTGGGCATATAGCTACATATAT
Source organism: Allium fistulosum (assembly GCA_030737815.1). NCBI lineage: Eukaryota > Viridiplantae > Streptophyta > Magnoliopsida > Asparagales > Amaryllidaceae > Allium > Allium fistulosum. The sequence continues at coordinate 924,371,981 of CM060904.1, forward strand.
ATCAGTTATTAGGTTTTGATCTACTAGGGAGTAGATGGGTACGATTCACGCACAGAGATGAGAGTATTATAAACCCAATAAACCTAATATAACAGTAAATGGAAATAAAACGGTATATGTAGAATTAATCTTAGAAGTGTATAATTTGTCCATTCACTAGAACTTTAATTCTGATCCCTTTCTCATAACATCCTACAGGTTAGGTAGATGACAGAGACTTTCCAGCTTTGAGACACTGTTTAGAAAGTGTTATTATTTTGGTGAGTATTTACTTACTATTATATTTTAGTCAGTTCCGCAGTGAGATATTTATCTAAGCTCTGATATATTTGTCTTTGCCTATTTGCAGAATACCAGAAACCCAACTCGGGCTTAAGTGGGCTTGGATTCTAGCATTTTTGCGAAAAATACGGACCCACTAGAATCGGGTTATTACAAATGTTGTTTGAATGTTATTGACAACTATTTTAATGTAATTTCAATTAATTGAAATATTTGTAAAGTTAATTTGGTTAAATTTGTAAATAAGGAATAAAATAATTGTTGGAATCAATTGTTGGAATTTATGCAATTGAAATATTATAATAAATGTGGTAAAAGATGGTAATCGTAGAATATTAGTATAATAAGATGTAAACTAATGTTAATTATATTCATGAGGTAATAGTTGATTGAATGAGAAGAGTGGAAATCAAAAGAAAAGAATTTCTTTGAATTTAAATTATAATAAATTGGGGTTTTTGTTACAGTTGTAATTTAACGTTAAATTTAATGTAATATTTAAATATTGGATTTAATATGGAAATTTGTATTTTCAAAGATTATTAATTTCTATGTAACCAAGAATGATAAAATTATTAACTTTTAAATTTGAATTTAAAAGTGATTAAATCAATTTAATAATAATTTATTTAATTAAAGTGAAAATTAGCCATTTTGGCCACTGTTTTGGATTTCGACGAAACCAGTTTCATCGGATCCGTAACAATAAATTATTGTAGGATTTCAAGTTTTGTAGCGATCAGACTTATCGTTTGATTGTGCGAGCTCGAAACGCGTATAAATCGATTAAAAGAATTTAAATGAATGTAATTTGATTTTAAAAGCTAACTTCTATATACAATGGAATTAGGGTTTGGAACTAGTTTCATAGAGTTTAAAAATATCAAAAACCTATATTTTGATATATGGGATGACCCACTTTCGTTTCGGGGACGAAACGGGCTTTTCGGGCCGTGGTTATCATTTCGACCCAATTCGATATGCATATTCGTTCTTATCCATCTGTCCATATAAATAGTCTTTCTTCTGAATGTGACGACCCAGAATTTTTGTATATTTGAAATTAGAATATTTAATTAATTTTAAATATTCAGAGGTTAATTATAAACTTAAATTTCAAATATCGCTGTTTATTGAGTAATTTAATAATTAAATTAAATTTATTTGAAATTGGATAAAATGTTGAATCGAGAGTTTTGAGCTAGTTAAAAATAATTTAAAGGCTTGTAAAATTTATATTGGTAATACTGAAGATAATAGAACTTTCAAAATTTGATTTCAGAGTATTTTGTTCAGTTTTGAAATTATATCATTTAAATCGATATTAAAAAATTGCCTTCCGAGGCATAGTCTCGAAATTCGACGAAATCAGTACCATTGGATCCGTAATATTAAATTATTACTGGATTTCAAATTTCGTAATTTTTGGAGCTATCGTGTGATCGTTCGAGGTTAAAGCACTGAGAAAATAATTAATCGTTTTAAATCTAAATATCCTACATCAAATCACAGCCGTACTTTTCCTATCAGCCCACTTTCTTTCACTGTCATAACTTTTTCCTTTCCCTTCCTAATACCGTAGCCAAGCTTCTTCTCCACGCATACCCTTCATTTTCAATTCAGAACCAAGCCTTCAACGAGATTAAACGAGTTCGTATTTCCTCTTCCTTTCACTCAAATGAAATCGAACTCGATGATTTCAAAATTTCAAAAAAAAAAAAAAAATTTTATAACACGAACGAATATAACCCTTCCTCCCTCTTTCAGAATCCACGAAAAAAAACCTTCCCTTCTCAATTCAATCCCCACGCAGTTCGAAATCCCTAAATCAAAATCGGGTCGCGCTCGATGGAAAAAAAAAAACTACTATCGCGATGGGGAATTTAACTCGTTCTGATGCCAAGAGGTCGCGATTGAATCGCGTGCGCACGCTGGTATCGTGAGTGGGTAAGGGCAGGGCGCTCGAACCCGATTCGAGTTTGACAGAGAAGGGATAACGCCTGTCAGGAGACGCACGAGGTGAAGGAGGTGGTGACTCGTTCACGAGGGTTGCGGCAGGGATTCAAACGAGGCGTGGCGACATGAGTTCAGAGCTTCGATGTGGGGTTTCTCGTTTGGCCGATGGGGAGGCGCGTGGTGATCTGGTTCAGGGTGGTAACGACAATTTCTAAGGTTGATTGCTGCATAATTTTCTGGGAATGAAAAATGGTAAAGGTATCATAAGCTTATTTATTTAATTTATTTATGTATACATTTTACAGATGAAAAATATATATACATTTGTTATAAACTGAATAATAGAGGAAAAATAAAATAAATATATTATAGGGATTTTAAAATGCTATTCAGTTTATATAAAGACGGGTTTTAAAACTATATCAGCTATTCTATAAATATATATAAAGTCTCAAAGACAAGAATAAATATATACACACATATATTTTGAACTTACTAGCCTATTTTAAATAATGGGTTTTGATTGTTAACTTGTTTAATTAATTTATTCAATTAACTTATTTAATTCATTTTAGTTAAAATATTTTTATTAAAGAACAAATTTGTTTAAATTGAAACTCTTAGTTAATTAAATTTATTTAATGGAAATTAATTGTTTGCTTACGATTTAAGTTATTGGTTTAAAATTAATTATTTGTTTAGATTAAATCTTTTGTTTAAAGTGAGAACTATTAAAATGAAATCACTAGTAAATTTAATTTATATTTATGAAATCGTCTAATGTTATACAAGGTTAAATTCGGAAAGAAACCAAGCCGGTGTGGATCGGATTACAAATCTTTGGTCAAAGGTGAGTTAATCTCACTCAGCTGAATTTTGTTTTAAATTTAAATGGTTAAATTTAAATAATTGATTGGATGGTTGAATTGATCTGGATGTGCTATATTATGTATAGTAGTATATGCCAATATATATATATATTGGCATATGTATATATTGGAATTGATATTCCCGCATTATATAGCGGATGAGACCCTATGCGCCGCATAATAGCGGATGATTTTATATAAAATCCATATACCGCGATATTCCACCTCGAAGTGGAATTGATATTGTGCTAACATCTGTGGATGCAGGGAAATAGGTTGGAGGGATCCAACTGGATTCCTCAAAATTATTAGATTATTTAATATTCTGTGTTTTGAATATTTGATATCATGTGATGATTTTATATTGGATGATGTGGTTGATTTGGATTGTCCAGCATAATAAATTATAAAATCTATGGAATTGAATTTTTGAAAAGGAATAAAGGAATAAAAGTTTAAGTAAAATAATTCGAGGAATTGGGATAAAATTTATAACGAATTGAAATAAAAATAAAGTGATTTGGAATTTTAACAAATATGAAATAAGAGGATTTTGGATTTACAAGGGATAATAAATTTTATACTTAAGTGATATTATTTGAAGAATAAAAGGAGTTATTTTTGAAATTAAGGATTAAAATTAATTAAAGAATAAATAAGGAGTTTTGGAAATCTGTAATTGATATTGGTAAAAGGGGTTTAACTCGTAATAAGAAATAAAAATCTAAAAGTTAATGTATTTTGGGATAAATGAAGTAGCAAAGGAAATTTATTTCAAAGTAAAGCAAAGTAAATTGGAAAATCAACTAGAAATTGATTTAGTTGTTAAAATTGGAATTTTAGAAGAGAAATGAGATTTTGGGATTTATAAACTGGGTTTATAAAGTAAAATAAAGTATCAGTGGATATTAGAAAATATAAATTCAAGGTGGGAATTTATAAAGGGATATGAATTGGTTTAAAAATAAATGTTGATTTATTTTTAAGGATGGGAATGAGAAGTGTATTTCTCTGGATAGCCAAGTACGTTTTTCAAGGTAGTTTTAAATACAAGTTAAAAGTTTTAATATGTTTTAAAAAAAAAGCATGTTTTAGAAAATTGATTATTTTTAAATGTTAAATTTAAAAAGAATTTTTCAAAAATCTATTATTGTAGTAATTATATAAAAGTGATTTGGTATTATGTTTTAAAAAGAGAAAGTTAGTTTATATTTATAAAGTGGTTTCATTTTAAATATTCCTTAAGTATATATTTTAATAAAGTATTAAAGTAGTTTGATTTCAATGTTATAAGATATATTTAAAATAAAGTGTTCTTAAATTATTTTAAAATTAAAAGTATTTTGTACTTGGCGATTCAGTGGAAATAAATATTTGGAAATGAATTCCGTAAGCGGGAATCGTTTTGAAATTGTTTCAAATGAGCTTTGAAATTTTGGAAATATATCTTGGAAGGATATTTGGGCAAATAAATAATGTGGGAAATTATTTATTGTGTGATGGTTGCTTGTGGATGTTAATTGATAGTTAAATAACCGACTATCAATATTGGCCAAATGCGCTGATCGTTTCGAAGAGACCGGGATCGAGTTTCCGTATACCGGGATTCTAGGTCTGGAGACTCGAATACCACTTCGATTCGGTTTGTACGTTTCGTGTAACGTGTTCAGAGTCGAAGATGGAGCAGTGAAGTGCAAGGGCTAGTCGCTACTAATCCTGAGGATATTTCCAAAATGGATGTAGTAGGAATAGTGCCTTCGGTTCCGTTCGAACCCGGGACGGACTTGTATGGACGAATGCTTTCGTGACATCGTCAGGTGGACGATGGGCATTCTAAGGGATATGTGCTATAAAGGTATCGTTTAGCCTCGAGCCTCATCAATCGGGAATGACTGAAAATCAGGGGTTATGCAGCAAGGCTTCGTGGGTAGCACCCACTTGAGAGTAAGGTCATCCCTGTCTAGATGTCCCTTTTATTTCGGTTTAGTGGTGCGGTTGCTGATCCCAACCGTGGGGTGATTTTATTTGGAATTATCCAGTAAGGGATGATTCCGGCCTTGTGTTGCAGGGGAGCGGGCGTACTCCTCGGTACTGTGATCTAGGCCACGTACTGTGACAGGTGGTACCTCAGTGCCTAGTCATTCGTTGGAAATCCATTCTCCCTACGTGCCTTGTACGAGTTTTGTTTGTATTACCCACGTTGTGGCTAGTATGCCGGAATTTAATAGATGTAACAATTTCGGCTATTTTAATAAGTATTTGTAAATAGACACTATTATAATATCAGGGGATTTTATTAAAAAGTGTTTTAGCTATCGTAAGGTAAAAACCCGACATGTTTATTTGTGGCGTGGTCTTACGAGATGCTTTTGGTTTCAAAGGATTTTGAAACTTTAATAATCAATTTGAGTGTGATTTTCTCACGCTGGTTTTCCAGACTGACTCGGGTATTGTTTTACATGATGCTCGGGTCAGACCGAGATAAACAGGTTTAGGATATGATGCTGTGGAGCTCAGGAGACGAGCTGGATGACGATACGTACTCCCGTACTTGTTATTATTTTTCCGCTGTGTATTCAGTTGTATGTTATGGATGTTGATGTACTCTGATGATGTATTCTGATGATGTATTATATAAACAGATATAGTTTTTGATTTGAGTAAAGATCTGTTGATATATATTATATTTTATTCCGCTGCGAGGGTTAGATTCTGATTTTGTTTTCTATTTTTCTTCTTCTACCTCTTCTTCTTAACTAAAATGGTTCGATTTTCCGGGTCTGGAAAGTCGGGTCGTTACAGTGGTATCAGAGCTTAGGCTAGCGATAACCTTGGCTCTGGTGGGAATTTTGAGAGTACTAATAGATATGAGCGCGTATTTGTTAGTGAATATAAAATGGTTTTATATTGTGTTGGTTGATTTATTGAGTGGCATATGAACCTTCGTCGGCACAGTCTGGACAACTGTATCGAAGGGGTTTCTAAACACTTGAATAGAACAGTTCGACACAATATTGTTTTAAATAGGGTGAATGAAATAATTTTGCCCAAATTATTTTGTATATAAAAGAAAAATTATTCGAAATTTATTATAGTTATATTTGATGCTTGGTTGTTAGAAAATGACAATAATGAGTTAGTCTCATTATTGAGTAGAAATTGAAACTTATAACCTAAGTTGGAGAATAAATTTATATAACAAAATGGAATTTGAAATATAGACTATAAATGAAATTATAAATTGAGATAAACTTTATATACAAATGTGGATTTCAAATGTGATTTATAATCAAATGAGATAAATTCATAAACAAATGAAATTTGTAAATGTAAATTGTAAATGTGACTTATAACTTGAAATAAAATGTGATAGAATTTCAGAGTAATGTTTGGATATAAAATTGGATGGATTTTGAATTTGAAGTTTTGGGAAAGGTTTAAATTCCTTTGGATTTTAAAGATAGGTTTTAAAGGTTTTGGGGAAATAATGGTGATATTATTTCATGAATATTTTTGAAATTGAATTGAAATCTGGTGGGATTTGGGATTAAAAAAAAGTTTGAAATGTTTCCAAGTGATAAAAGCATTAAATTCTCTTTTGGTCGCTGGGAAATAATTTCGGTGATGACTGCAGCATCATCGATGTCTATTTTCGAGTTTCCAAAGAGAAATTGCTACCAAACTGTTTTAAATTGGAAATGATTGTGAACTGGGTTGGTTTTGAAATTCAAAGGGAAAATTGTTTGGTAAAAGCAGATTGTTTTGGAAATTGGGATTTGATGTGATATACCAGATATGTATGAGTTATTTATGGATTCAAAATGGTTTTAAAATAAAACCGGGCAATTGAATTCTGGGAATTCTATTTAAAATATAAATGTGAAAGTTTAAATGAATCAACAATATAAAATATAGAATGAAGTTGATTGAAATAAGAAGGGAATGAAAGTTTAATTCTGGGATTATAATTATGAGATGAAAATAACTAAATGAGTAATATAAGTTGGTAGATAAAAGAGTTAGAGAACTTGAAGGTGAATGAATTGTAAAACTTGTATAAAATTGTATCCTAGAATTAAAAATTTAATTCGAGTATATGAAGGTGAATAAATTATATTTGAATTTAACTTAAGATAAGTTAAATAAAATTGAGAATTGGAATTGAATTAAATGTAAATAAGTTGAAGTTGAATTGAATTGGGTATAAAGGTAATGTAAAATGCTTATAATTGTGTAAAGAAATTCATATTCTTAAGTTCTTAAGTGTAATAATTTGAAATTGATTATAAAGATGGAAATGGACTTAAATGAATAGTCCTAGATCTTAAGTAAGTGAGTTAAAACTTATGAATAAAAATGAAATTGTAAGTTATAAATGGGAATCCATTACTTTGAACCATTAAGAGTTATAATTTGAAATTGTAATTATCAAATGGAAACGATAAGATGAGTAATCTTATTTTTAAATAAATCCAAACTTGAATTATAGAATAAATTGAACTTAAGATAATTAAGTGAAGTGATATTTGGAATTAAAAAGCAAGTATTTAATTTTAACCAGCAGAGGAACTAATTAGATAATAAATTAGTTAATGGAATTGAATTGTGAGTTAATGAAATTGGATTAAAATAGTGATGGTTTGAATTACGAATGAAGTCCAAATAAGTGAAAATAAATTGGAAATGACCTGGTTATTAATAAAATAATTCCAGATGAATTGAGTATGGAAAATAAAATTCATAATGATTGAGTGAATAAACCAATTATATTAAATAAATAATTGGATGGAATTTGATTAAATAAGAATCAAATGAAAGATGGAAATAAAACTTTAAAAGGTTGGTTAAATGGAAAATAAACTTGAGTTATTGACTTAAGTAAATGTTGAATGGAAACTGAACTCAAACAGAGGAGTGGTTTAAATAAGTTGAGAAATAGTTATTGAATGAATTAACTTGGATTGTTTTCGAGCTAAATAAAATTCAATATTCATAGGTTGGAGATGAATTGAATTTAAGAAAGAAAAATTGGAAATGGAAATCTGAATGAAATGTGGAATAAGTATTTATATTTGAAATGAAGTAGTAAATTGAAGTAAGTTGGAATTCATATGAAATGGGAGTTCAATTTGAATATATACACTTCGGTGGTGAAATAGTAAATAAATATAAGAAAATTTATATGAACTTAAGAATTGAAGAATGAAATTCTTAAGAAAATTTGTATTGGAAATATACTTAGTAATTTTGGGAAAAAAAAATATACTAAGTGAATAGTTGAATGAAGACAAAAACTGGAAGTTGTGAAATGGATGATTGTGGATAAGTGAATAACAATCAAAATGAATGTGAATAAAAGAGAATTGATATAACTGATAATCAATTGGAATTTATACGTAAGGTGTACGTATATTATTTTATTCGCATAGCTATTTGGTCCAGATGTCGAACACAAAATTTCGAGATAGTTTTATCGATCCGAATTAGGATTTTTCACTCGATTTTCGACGGCGAGGCTGGATATGGATTGTTGATTGATTCTGGATATTCTCTATCATAGTTGGTGGCTATGCAAGGAGAATGACGGTTTCTGATCGAGAAACCAGATCTGAGTCCGCACTAGGAAGTCGGGTGGACGATACTAGTTCGGAAGTGAAATTGTGTGATCGAGTGAGCGATCGAATGTGATATTGCGTACAGATGATATATGTGCATCGTACGAGCTTAAGTAAAACAAATATTGGAAATTTGTAAAGGAAAGTATAAAATGACTTTGGAATTGTGATTGAATATTATTGCTTAGTAGGATATACAGGTGTATAAAAGCAATGGATAGATTGGGATTTTTGATTTTAGAAGATAAAATTTAATGGCCCGTCAAAAGGTATGTATTTGAATTTCTATATGAAATTTGATTGGGTTTTTGATCTAGCCACTTGGCTTTTTGTTTTCTTTTTGAGATTGGGAGGCCGTAGAGCCATTTTGTAGTAGTACCGAGCTAGCCGCGCAAAGGAGACGCTGGCGAAATTTTTCGGAAATTTAGGGAGTTAGAAAAATTTTGAGAAATTTTGATAAGTTAAAATTTGAATTCAAATTTAAAATTTGAATTGTTAAGTAAGTGATATGGTTTGAGACTTATGAATAAGTTTGGGAAGTTAAAAGATGATTAGTGTATCATTAATAAAAGATTGTTTGGGTATTGTTAAAACTGTTTGAATTTGGGAAATAGCTAACTTGGGAAATAGCTAACGGGATATGGGACATTCTTCTTAACTGGTAATTTCGGGGACGAAATTCTTTTAAGGAGGGAGGAATGTGACGACCCAGAATTTTTGTATATTTGAAATTAGAATATTTAATTAATTTTAAATATTCAGAGGTTAATTATAAACTTAAATTTCAAATATCGCTGTTTATTGAGTAATTTAATAATTAAATTAAATTTATTTGAAATTGGATAAAATGTTGAATCGAGAGTTTTGAGCCAGTTAAAAATAATTTAAAGGCTTGTAAAATTTATATTGGTAATACTGAAGATAATAGAACTTTCAAAATTTGATTTCAGAGTATTTTGTTCAGTTTTGAAATTATATCATTTAAATCGATATTAAAAAATTGCCTTCCGAGGCATAGTCTCGAAATTCGACGAAATCAGTACCATTGGATCCGTAATATTAAATTATTATCGGATTTCAAATTTCGTAATTTTTGGAGCTATCGTGTGATCGTTCGAGGTTAAAGCACTGAGAAAATAATTAATCGTTTTAAATCTAAATATCCTACATCAAATCACAGCCGTACTTTTCCTATCAGCCCACTTTCTTTCACTGTCATAACTTTTTCCTTTCCCTTCCTAATACCGTAGCCAAGCTTCTTCTCCACACATACCCTTCATTTTCAATTCAGAACCAAGCCTTCAACGAGATTAAACGAGTTCGTATTTCCTCTTCCTTTCACTCAAATGAAATCGAACTCGATGATTTCAAAATTTCAAAAAAAAAAAAAATTTATAACACGAACGAATATAACCCTTCCTCCCTCTTTTAGAATCCACGAAAAAAAACCTTCCCTTCTCAATTCAATCCCCACGCAGTTCGAAATCCCTAAATCAAAATCGGGTCGCGCTCGATCGAAAAAAAAAAACTACTATCGCGATGGGGAATTTAACTCGTTCTGATGCCAAGAGGTCGCGATTGAATCGCGTGCGCACGCTGGTATCGTGAGTGGGTAAGGGCAGGGCGCTCGAACCCGATTCGAGTTTGACAGAGAAGGGATAACGCCTGTCAGGAGACGCACGAGGTGAAGGAGGTGGTGACTCGTTCACGAGGGTTGCGGCAGGGATTCAAACGAGGCGTGGCGACATGAGTTCAGGGCTTCGATGTGGGGTTTCTCGTTTGGCCGATGGGGAGGCGCGTGGTGATCTGGTTCAAGGTGGTATCGGCAATTTCTAAGGTTGATTGCTGCATAATTTTCTGGGAATGAAAAATGGTAAAGGTATCATAAGCTTATTTATTTAATTTATTTATGTATACATTTTACAGATGAAAAATATATATACATTTGTTATAAACTGAATAATAGAGGAAAAATAAAATAAATATATTATAGGGATTTTAAAATGCTATTCAGTTTATATAAAGACGGGTTTTAAAACTATATCAGCTATTCTATAAATATATATAAAGTCTCAAAGACAAGAATAAATATATACACACATATATTTTGAACTTACTAGCCTATTTTAAATAATGGGTTTTGATTGTTAACTTGTTTAATTAATTTATTCAATTAACTTATTTAATTCATTTTAGTCAAAATATTTTTATTAAAGAACAAATTTGTTTAAATTGAAACTCTTAGTTAATTAAATTTATTTAATGGAAATTAATTGTTTGCTTACGATTTAAGTTATTGGTTTAAAATTAATTATTTGTTTAGATTAAATCTTTTGTTTAAAGTGAGAACTATTAAAATGAAATCACTAGTAAATTTAATTTATATTTATGAAATCGTCTAATGTTATACAAGGTTAAATTTGGAAAGAAACCAAGCCGGTGTGGATCGGATTACAAATCTTTGGTCAAAGGTGAGTTAATCTCACTCAGCTGAATTTTGTTTTAAATTTAAATGGTTAAATTTAAATAATTGATTGGATGGTTGAATTGATCTGGATGTGCTATATTATGTATAGTAGTATATGCCAATATATATATATTGGCATATGTATATATTGGAATTGATATTCCCGCATTATATAGCGGATGAGACCCTATGCGCCGCATAATAGCGGATGATTTTATATAAAATCCATATACCGCGATATTCCACCTCGAAGTGGAATTGATATTGTGCTAACATCTGTGGATGCAGGGAAACAGGTTGGAGGGATCCAACTGGATTCCTCAAAATTATTAGATTATTTAATATTCTGTGTTTTGAATATTTGATATCATGTGATGATTTTATATTGGATGATGTGGTTGATTTGGATTGTCCAGCATAATAAATTATAAAATCTATGGAATTGAATTTTTGAAAAGGAATAAAGGAATAAAAGTTTAAGTAAAATAATTCGAGGAATTGGGATAAAATTTATAACGAATTGAAATAAAAATAAAGTGATTTGGAATTTTAACAAATATGAAATAAGAGGATTTTGGATTTACAAGGGATAATAAATTTTATACTTAAGTGATATTATTTGAAGAATAAAAGGAGTTATTTTTGAAATTAAGGATTAAAATTAATTAAAGAATAAATACGGAGTTTTGGAAATCTGTAATTGATATTGGTAAAAGGGGTTTAACTCGTAATAAGAAATAAAAATCTAAAAGTTAATGTATTTTGGGATAAATGAAGTAGCAAAGGAAATTTATTTCAAAGTAAAGCAAAGTAAATTGGAAAATCAACTGGAAATTGATTTAGTTGTTAAAATTGGAATTTTAGAAGAGAAATGAGATTTTGGGATTTATAAACTGGGTTTATAAAGTAAAATAAAGTATCAGTGGATATTAGAAAATATAAATTCAAGGTGGGAATTTATAAAGGGATATGAATTGGTTTAAAAATAAATGTTGATTTATTTTTAAGGATGGGAATGAGAAGTGTATTTCTCTGGATAGCCAAGTACGTTTTTCAAGGTAGTTTTAAATACAAGTTAAAAGTTTTAATATGTTTTAAAAAAAAAGCATGTTTTAGAAAATTGATTATTTTTAAATGTTAAATTTAAAAAGCATTTTTCAAAAATCTATTATTGTAGTAATTATATAAAAGTGATTTGGTATTATGTTTTAAAAAGAGAAAGTTAGTTTATATTTATAAAGTGGTTTCATTTTAAATATTCCTTAAGTATATATTTTAATAAAGTATTAAAGTAGTTTGATTTCAATGTTATAAGATATATTTAAAATAAAGTGTTTTTAAATTATTTTAAAATTAAAAGTATTTTGTACTTGGCGATTCAGTGGAAATAAATATTTGGAAATGAATTCCGTAAGCGGGAATCGTTTTGAAATTGTTTCAAATGAGCTTTGAAATTTTGGAAATATATCTTGGAAGGATATTTGGGCAAATAAATAATGTGGGAAATTATTTATTGTGTGATGGTTGCTTGTGGATGTTAATTGATAGTTAAATAACCGACTATCAATATTGGCCAAATGCGCTGATCGTTTCGAAGAGACCGGGATCGAGTTTCCGTATACCGGGATTCTAGGTCTGGAGACTCGAATACCACTTCTATTCGGTTTGTACGTTTCGTGTAACGTGTTCAGAGTCGAAGATGGAGCAGTGAAGTGCAAGGGCTAGTCGCTACTAATCCTGAGGATATTTCCAAAATGGATGTAGTAGGAATAGTGCCTTCGGTTCCGTTCGAACCCGGGACGGACTTGTATGGACGAATGCTTTCGTGACATCGTCAGGTGGACGATGGGCATTCTAAGGGATATGTGCTATAAAGGTATCGTTTAGCCTCGAGCCTCATCAATCGGGAATGACTGAAAATCAGGGGTTATGCAGCAAGGCTTCGTGGGTAGCACCCACTTGAGAGTAAGGTCATCCCTGTCTAGATGTCCCTTTTATTTCGGTTTAGTGGTGCGGTTGCTGATCCCAACCGTGGGGTGATTTTATTTGGAATTATCCAGTAAGGGATGATTCCGGCCTTGTGTTGCAGGGGAGCGGGCGTACTCCTCGGTACTGTGATCTAGACCACGTACTGTGACAGGTGGTACCTCAGTGCCTAGTCATTCGTTGGAAATCCATTCTCCCTACGTGCCTTGTACGAGTTTTGTTTGTATTACCCACGTTGTGGCTAGTATGCCGGAATTTAATAGATGTAACAATTTCGGCTATTTTAATAAGTATTTGTAAATAGACACTATTATAATATCAGGGGATTTTATTAAAAAGTGTTTTAGCTATCGTAAGGTAAAAACCCGACATGTTTATTTGTGGCGTGGTCTTACGAGATGCTTTTGGTTTCAAAGGATTTTGAAACTTTAATAATCAATTTGAGTGTGATTTTCTCACGCTGGTTTTCCAGACTGACTCGGGTATTGTTTTACATGATGCTCGGGTCAGACCGAGATAAACAGGTTTAGGATATGATGCTGTGGAGCTCAGGAGACAAGCTGGATGACGATACGTACTCCCGTACTTGTTATTATTTTTCCGCTGTGTATTCAGTTGTATGTTATGGATGTTGATGTACTCTGATGATGTATTCTGATGATGTATTATATAAACAGATATAGTTTTTGATTTGAGTAAAGATCTGTTGATATATATTATATTTTATTCCGCTGCGAGGGTTAGATTCTGATTTTGTTTTCTATTTTTCTTCTTCTACCTCTTCTTCTTAACTAAAATGGTTCGATTTTCCGGGTCTGGAAAGTCGGGTCGTTACAGTGGTATCAGAGCTTAGGCTAGCGATAACCTTGGCTCTGGTGGGAATTTTGAGAGTACTAATAGATATGAGCGCGTATTTGTTAGTGAATATAAAATGGTTTTATATTGTGTTGGTTGATTTATTGAGTGGCATATGAACCTTCGTCGGCACAGTCTGGACAACTGTATCGAAGGGGTTTCTAAACACTTGAATAGAACAGTTCGACACAATATTGTTTTAAATAGGGTGAATGAAATAATTTTGCCCAAATTATTTTGTATATAAAAGAAAAATTATTCGAAATTTATTATAGTTATATTTGATGCTTGGTTGTTAGAAAATGACAATAATGAGTTAGTCTCATTATTGAGTAGAAATTGAAACTTATAACCTAAGTTGGAGAATAAATTTATATAACAAAATGGAATTTGAAATATAGACTATAAATGAAATTATAAATTGAGATAAACTTTATATACAAATGTGGATTTCAAATGTGATTTATAATCAAATGAGATAAATTCATAAACAAATGAAATTTGTAAATGTAAATTGTAAATGTGACTTATAACTTGAAATAAAATGTGATAGAATTTCAGAGTAATGTTTGGATATAAAATTGGATGGATTTTGAATTTGAAGTTTTGGGAAAGGTTTAAATTCCTTTGGATTTTAAAGATAGGTTTTAAAGGTTTTGGGGAAATAATGGTGATATTATTTCATGAATATTTTTGAAATTGAATTGAAATCTGGTGGGATTTGGGATTAAAAAAAAAGTTTGAAATGTTTCCAAGTGATAAAAGCATTAAATTCTCTTTTGGTCGCTGGGAAATAATTTCGGTGATGACTGCAGCATCATCGATGTCTATTTTCGAGTTTCCAAAGAGAAATTGCTACCAAACTGTTTTAAATTGGAAATGATTGTGAACTGGGTTGGTTTTGAAATTCAAAGGGAAAATTGTTTGGTAAAAGCAGATTGTTTTGGAAATTGGGATTTGATGTGATATACCAGATATGTATGAGTTATTTATGGATTCAAAATGGTTTTAAAATAAAACCGGGCAATTGAATTCTGGGAATTCTATTTAAAATATAAATGTGAAAGTTTAAATGAATCAACAATATAAAATATAGAATGAAGTTGATTGAAATAAGAAGGGAATGAAAGTTTAATTCTGGGATTATAATTATGAGATGAAAATAACTAAATGAGTAATATAAGTTGGTAGATAAAAGAGTTAGAGAACTTGAAGGTGAATGAATTGTAAAACTTGTATAAAATTGTATCCTAGAATTAAAAATTTAATTCGAGTATATGAAGGTGAATAAATTATATTTGAATTTAACTTAAGATAAGTTAAATAAAATTGAGAATTGGAATTGAATTAAATGTAAATAAGTTGAAGTTGAATTGAATTGGGTATAAAGGTAATGTAAAATGCTTATAATTGTGTAAAGAAATTCATATTCTTAAGTTCTTAAGTGTAATAATTTGAAATTGATTATAAAGATGGAAATGGACTTAAATGAATAGTCCTAGATCTTAAGTAAGTGAGTTAAAACTTATGAATAAAAATGAAATTGTAAGTTATAAATGGGAATCCATTACTTTGAACCATTAAGAGTTATAATTTGAAATTGTAATTATCAAATGGAAACGATAAGATGAGTAATCTTATTTTTAAATAAATCCAAACTTGAATTATAGAATAAATTGAACTTAAGATAATTAAGTGAAGTGATATTTGGAATTAAAAAGCAAGTATTTAATTTTAACCAGCAGAGGAACTAATTAGATAATAAATTAGTTAATGGAATTGAATTGTGAGTTAATGAAATTGGATTAAAATAGTGATGGTTTGAATTACGAATGAAGTCCAAATAAGTGAAAATAAATTGGAAATGACCTGGTTATTAATAAAATAATTCCAGATGAATTGAGTATGGAAAATAAAATTCATAATGATTGAGTGAATAAACCAATTATATTAAATAAATAATTGGATGGAATTTGATTAAATAAGAATCAAATGAAAGATGGAAATAAAACTTTAAAAGGTTGGTTAAATGGAAAATAAACTTGAGTTATTGACTTAAGTAAATGTTGAATGGAAACTGAACTCAAACAGAGGAGTGGTTTAAATAAGTTGAGAAATAGTTATTGAAGGAATTAACTTGGATTGTTTTCGAGCTAAATAAAATTCAATATTCATAGGTTGGAGATGAATTGAATTTAAGAAAGAAAAATTGGAAATGGAAATCTGAATGAAATGTGGAATAAGTATTTATATTTGAAATGAAGTAGTAAATTGAAGTAAGTTGGAATTCATATGAAATGGGAGTTCAATTTGAATATATACACTTCGGTGGTGAAATAGTAAATAAATATAAGAAAATTTATATGAACTTAAGAATTGAAGAATGAAATTCTTAAGAAAATTTGTATTGGAAATATACTTAGTAATTTTGGGAAAAAAAAATATACTAAGTGAATAGTTGAATGAAGACAAAAACTGTAAGTTGTGAAATGGATGATTGTGGATAAGTGAATAACAATCAAAATGAATGTGAATAAAAGAGAATTGATATAACTGATAATCAATTGGAATTTATACGTAAGGTGTACGTATATTATTTTATTCGCATAGCTATTTGGTCCAGATGTCGAACACAAAATTTCGAGATAGTTTTATCGATCCGAATTAGGATTTTTCACTCGATTTTCGACGGCGAGGCTGGATATGGATAGTTGATTGATTCTGGATATTCTCTATCATAGTTGGTGGCTATGCAAGGAGAATGACGGTTTCTGATCGAGAAACCAGATCTGAGTCCGCACTAGGAAGTCGGGTGGACGATACTAGTTCGGAAGTGAAATTGTGTGATCGAGTGAGCGATCGAATGTGATATTGCGTACAGATGATATATGTGACGACCCGACTTCCTACGCCCAGGAAATCGCATCGTTTTGAAGAAAAGAAAGAGGTGAGAAAATAGAAAAGATAGAAAGAAGAAGAAACAACATCAGAATCTCAACAGCGGAACGAATAAAATATAATATATCACATAAATATCATATACATCAGAGTACACAGATAATACAACACATACTAGACAGTTATAAACACCTGTCTAGTTAATACAACTCAACATCACAGAGATACAACACAGCGGAATATACAGAATAACACTGACACAGCGGAACCAATATATATATATCTACACGCTGAAGCCTCCTGCTCCAATGCTCCCCCAGAATTCATCAAAGCTAAACCTGAATCCCTTGATTACCCGTAAAAATTTGGGTACCCGAGAGTTTATGAAAAACAGAAATAAACTTCGGGTCAGACATGGGTCTGGTATGAGTAACAGGTTAAAGTTGTTTAACTTTGAAAATCATTTGAAACAAAAGGTATCACGTAAGACTTCCCACACATAAACATGGAAAAGTTTTTACCTTACGCTAACCAAAACATTTCATAGGAAATCCAGTGATATTATAATAGTGTCTAGGGTTTTCAAGTAAATAGAAAATAGCTGAAATTGTTACATCTATTAAATTCCAGCATACTAGCCACAATGTGGGTAATACAATCAAAACCGTAAGGTCTCGTAGGGAAAATGGGTTTCCATCAATGGCTGGGCTACTGGGGTACCGCCCGTCACAGTACGTGGCCTAGATCACCGTACCGAGGAGTACGCCCGCTCCCCTGCAACACAAAGCCGGACCCGTTCCTTACTGAACAGTTCCAAACGAGACAACCCCGGCAGTTGGACGTCTCCACTGCCCACACAATCGAAATAAAAAGGGACATCTAGACAGGAGAAAATCTCGCTCTCAAGTGGGTGCTACCCACGAAGCTTTGCTGCACCTCCCCTGTTTTAGCCATTCCCGGTTGATGAGGCTTGAGGTCACGATTACCTTTATCAGAACTCATCACTTAGAATGCTCATCGTCCACCTGACGATGTGCTGAAAGCATTCAATCCATATAAGTTCGTTCCGGGTTCGAACGAAACCGAAGGCATTATCTCGTTACACTCTTATTGGAATCACCCTCAGAGTTAACGACGATAACCCTTGCACTCTGAATCTTCATCTCGAATCTATAAGTACTATTTCCGTCAAACTCATTACGGAATCACCCACAGAGTTATACTGACGAATAGTTCTTATACCTCGAGTCTTCACTTGTTCCACTTGGATTTCACTACCTATCGTTATTTTGGATCGATGTGGTTTTCGGGTCTCCAGACCTGGAATCCCGGTATACGGAAACCCGATCCCGGTCTCATCGAAATCCAAAACGTGTCTTTTAAGGCTAAGTTGTTTTAAGAGGTTAAACAATTCAATTTTCAATTATCCATATCAATACAGATAGAAAATCACAATATCACAGATAAATAATCACATATCAGCATAAATGGATAATCTATGATATCACACTTAAACAAGCATCCATATCACAACAGAGATTACTCATCACATAACTGAGTTTTCAATCAATCAATGGGAATCCATATCATCCATTCATAAACAAGGATAATAATTACATCGTTGATAATTAATTTAAAATGAATTAAATCAATTACCTTACCTTTAATTAATTTAAAGTTAATTAAATTAATTACTTCATCATTATTAACTCACCTATACTAATTAATTATTAATTAATTAATCATCATCCCATTATTCCTTTTTATTAATCATCCCTGATAAATTTCTTTAATTACATTTAAGTAAATTCTTTGAGTTACTTCTTAGATTAATTACTTAACCAATTATAGAAATTAACCTTTACATAACTTCATTTATTAATTAACTAAAGTTAATTACATTACTTAATTAATTGTATTAATAAATTTTTCCATTTCTAAATAAATCCAAATACATTTATTCCAAATTCCAACATTAATTATAATAATTAATGATCTCGAATTACATTTACAATTTAATTTAGTTAAATCAAAGTAATCAATCTTTAATTTAATCCACAATATAAATCACCCTTGATTAATCCAATCAGTAATTGACTCCTTTAATTACTTTATTAAATAAATATCTCCAATTAATCCCTTGATTAATTATAAAAAGTAATTATACTCTAATTATTTTATTAACAAACTCATCCCATTAACTACGTCTTGTAACGATTTACCAATTACTTCTCTGAGAAATTATACATCTCACATTACCAAAATGATTACTCAACAAATTAAATGAGAAATTAACTCTTTAATTTCTTTCCATTCAATTTACTATACTTAACAGTTAAAATGTTGGTTTTAATTAATTAATCCAAATAACTATAAATAAACAGTTATATTGATTAATTATAAAATAATTCAGTTAATGACCTCCATTAACATTTATTTAACTACAATCTAAGTAATTAACTCCCATTAATTTATTATTAATTATAAATTCAACTAACCATTCATTGATAACATATAATTTACTTATTCCATTATCCAAACTTTAATTAATATAATTTAAACTTGTAATTACAAATTTAATCACTTAATTTATTTTTAAACTTGAATTACAAATGAAATCAATATAAATCCATACATTACCATTCAAATCCTCTTAATCGTTAATGAGTTTAAAATTTTATCTTTATCCCTTAAAGTAAACACACTTTCATTCCTAATAAAATTTTACTTACAAAATATTTAAACATTTATTTTCTCCTTTCCTTTAAATTTTCATTTTAAATACCAAGTTTTAAACGAACACTAATTAAATTTAAATTACTTTATAAACAACTAACCTTTTCAATTACGAAGTTTAAACAATACTTTACTATGAAAGATTTAAGTCAAAACCCCTAAGTTCAAATATTTAAATTTATTAAAAGTATTTAAATTTTTAAACTTTTCTTTATTACAAAACTAGAACTTGACCGCTTAATTAAAATTCAGTTTAACATTGGTTTAAATTTTAAAAATCAAAATTTAAAATCTGTTAAAACTGGAACTGTTTACACTTGAGGCATATGACCCGAGACCTCTTCAAACTGCTTTGAGAAAATGTGAAATTTCCCGAGCCAAACTCTAATCTACCCGTGGGTTATACTTGGCTACTGTTAGAAACTAGGAAACAGAGCTACCCGAGGCTTCCATACTTTTACTTCCAGAAATATATCAATTTACCCGAGTCCATCACCCATTTTCACGAGATTTCCTCGAGGCTAACTCTATCATTCCCAACTACAAGAACTGATACCAGATCAGTTATGGTGCACGTGCACACATAATTTCCGCCGCCGCTACCTCTGGCGATCTTCCAGACATCTCGACGAACCACCACCAAGTCGACCTCGACCCTCGAAAACCACTCCACGAAGCTCCAACCAGAATCGAGCACTCTCGAACTCCACCTAGTAAAACAACTCCGACCAAAGCATCCTCGTCCAGGCGATTCCGACCATCAGATGACGTGACACTTCGTGTACACTTCGACGAACACCTCCGCCACCATATCCCGGAGTTTCGTTGCGCTCGATCAACTCTTGGCTTTGAACGAAATGAAAATTCACAGCAACCCAAAACTAGGTCACCCAGTTTCAAAAGCTTCTCGCCGCCACCTCGACGAAGATTATCGCCATCCAATATTTTTCCGGACTTCACTGGTCACTCCTCTACCCATTGGAGGAAGCACGACACTTCCTATCAACTCCAACGACCATGGCAACTTAAAATACATGAAACAGAGAAACTGGAACTGCTCTTCAACCCAAGCTTTTAAAATTACAATTTTTGTCTTAAAAATCCTATTTTGGTATGTAATTTCAATTTATACTCCTGATTCCCTTAAACATGAAGTTTGATTTTTTTTACTTATGTGAAGTTGTACCTGCTTCTTGATTTCCAGAGAAAATATAAGTTGATTCAATCTTAAATAAATTTTAACACTTAGATTATAGATAAACGAACAACTATTGTTTATGATTTACATTCATATAATTGCTAGATCAAATGATAGAGGTTGGTTTTCATGTTTACCAATAATAGGAACACAGATAACATGTATCACGAATAACAGAGGCAGACAAATTTAGCACAGACACATATATACAAGATGCTTATCATCACAGAGAAAACAAAGAAGAAAAACATGCCATAATGACTTAAGTTATAAGTTTAAACAAAGTGTTACTCACCAGAGTTTATAAAAGATCAGAGATGATTTTGCAATTTAACTATATACTTATATTTTTAAAAACATTTGTTACTCACCAGACTTAGGGGAAAGAACAGATCACCCAGTTGAAACAGTTTTGAAACTAGAAGAATGTCTCCACTTGATCTTCCTGCCCATCCTACTTCTCTGTTGTATTAAGTTGTAGAATCTGGTTTTGATTTTAAATGGAGTCTTGTTTTAAGTTTTTAAATGAAGTTATTTTGCAATTTGTATTAGCTCGAATAGGATGCAAGTGATAAAAGAAGTTGTTTACAGGTTTGTATATTTTTTTTTTTCATGTCAGAGATATTTTCAAAATGGAGGCTGAGAAGAGTTTTTATGCCATTCGAAATGACAATAGTTGGCTGCTAAGGATATGAACATTTAATGTTTCTTGTACTTGATGTTTCCTTTGATACTTATCTATACTTTATAAACTTGCATGTGACTTCATTTACAAGCTATACAATTTTACTTTGTATTTTGTTGCCTTAAGTATTGCCTGCATACTCATATTCGAACAGATTTCCATGCTCACCCATACAAGCTTCCCTATACAAGCCTTGCTTGAATTTGCAGATCATTTATTTGGGCTGGGAACATCATCTTGTATATTTTTGGACTTTGATTGAAATATCATTGTAATGTTTTGTTTAATTATAAATATAATGGATGTTGTTTGATTAAGTCGTTAGATTAAGTAGTGATTGTTTTTATCATTTACAAAACGACAAAGTTTATCTCATGTTTCCATTTTTGTTGTTATTCTAATATAGTGCTCGATTATGAATTGTAATGTCGTTCCAGTGTATTGTTTGATTTATAAAACAAAATAGATGTTATTTAAATATGTTGTTTTATTATATTGATGTGTATTTGTTTTATTACTTACAAACGATAAAATTTCACCCACGTATATTCGTTTCACTTGTTATTTCAATCGGTGTTTTTGTTACTCGTATCATCGTATTGTATTTTTATTTGAATATTTTATTTATTTATATTATAAAAGTTCACTTATCAAATTTAAAAATAATTTAAACAAAGAAATTATTCTTTCATTTACATTTCTTATTTTATAATACATACTAGAATATCATTTGACAAAAAATTGAATTTATAACATATATACATTTTAAACTATAAATTTAACAAGCAATACTTTTATTTAAAAAGAAAATAGAACAAAACCCTTTTGTTAATAAATATAAATTTAAACCAAAGTCAGAAATAGTTCTAGACAATTTAAACATTTATCTAAAATATTTAAAACACTATATTTATGAATTTAATAGCTTTGAAATACTTACTTTGAAATAAATAATAATTTCCAAACCACTAGAATATACATATTAGAAATTTAAAACAAAATTTATCGATTGAATTTAAAACAGAACTTCCCTATCTGAAATATATACCAATATATATAAAATAGATAGAAAATAATTCACAATACGATATTAATTAAGTGAAAAGTACCAATTCAAATGTTATAATCCAAAGATATTTCAAATCAATTAAATATTTATCAGAAGAAAAATATTAATTCAGATCTTATAATCCAATAATATATCAATTCAATTTAATATTCATCACAGATTATTAAATTGATATTGCTCGAAATTCCGGGATGTCACATTCCTCCCCCCTTAAAAGAATTTCGTCCCCGAAATTTAAAACAAAGGTAATTTAATAATCTATTTAAAAATTTAATTATAAAACACAAGCATATATCATTAAACAGCCATAGCATCCAATTCATCCAACCAAACAAAACTAACTATCCAGACAAAAATTCCGAATAGAATTCTCTCGAGTTTCCCCGAGTATAAATATCGGGTTACTCGCTCTATAGAATCCAAACCATCAACACTATTAAACTACAGAGCTCCTACTCATCTAGATCCACCCAACTAGACAGGATACCAGACTGTAGACAAGTCTGACTCAACAACCAAAACTCCCTGAACTGCTGGTTCCACAATCCGAAACAGAATCTTACACGTACTCCCTCAGAGACACGTGAAACACAACGAATCACAGCTATCCAAACTGGCAATTCACACTCCAGAAGATCAAACACTAACTTCTCCAGAACACAAAGAAAATCCAGAACATCTCGGAACTAAATTCCCGATCTCACCAAACTATACAGCTCCTTCGATCCGAGAAAACTTCAACAACAACGAAGTCTCTAACTTCGAATTCCAAATTCCTCCGTCTCTTATCCACCAAATTCTTCAGACGATCCAAGGCTGCTCTCATCACTACCAATCAGCTAAATCTCCGCTGATGCCTTCCAGAACAATCTGAATTCAAAACAATCCAGTAAAATTGATCTTCTCGCGATCAACTCAAAATCAAGAACACAATCCTTACCATCATCCGTAGAAAACAACTTATCTTCTCCAGAGAAGAAAAGCAGACACACTCCAACTGCTTCCGCTGCACAACTCTGATATGGGTAGATAAAAATATAGATGATGTACACAAACACAACTTTTCCACTGATACCCAATTGTGACGGACCTAGGCTTTGCAACCATCAGTCAGCAATCACAACTGGTAAGCCTCTCAACTATTCCGAAAATATGGTTCAATAAGTCCAAAATAAAACTCAGAAGTTCCTCCAATAACATCCTACTACTAAACTGAACCACCGGTATCACTCCTGGAATACGGTCGATACCAAACTCAATCTCCAAATGCTGACAAAATTCTGACTCCCTGAAGACATCCGGGAAAAGAATCTCTAAACACAAGAGAACGCTCAAATAATCGCAAGTCACTTTTGCGACCATCCCAGACTAATTCAAAGAAAAACTATTCCCCTTTACCCAACAGAACAGCCAACGCTCACTAATCAATCCATCGAAGAAATGGATCCACACTGCTGCTTCTGAACTCACTGCTAAGCCAGAAAGCTTCTTTACCAACACAGAAAACTCCGAGCTGCACTGCTGACACTAATGCCAAGGAATTTCTAATCTAAAATTCTTCGAGAAACTCGGACCCCGAATCAAACAGATACATTCTGCTGAACACCGCCACAACACCGAAGCAGACTTACTTCCCTAACTCGTTCCAAATAAACATCTTCGGAGACATCCACAGTCACTGCGTCTCATCACACAGCTACTACATCTCGAGAGATCAAAATATCATCTCTCTTCTGCCCAACCGATAGATCAAACTATACTCATCCAAACTCTCGAAAATCCGCTCACACGAGCGCGATCATCTTACACTTAAAGGCTGGACTTCGAATCCTTAACAGATTTCCTTTAGAAACTCAAAGAAATTCTTACACCACAATTTCATTCGAGACGAACCGTAGACCCAATATCGTCTCGGTCGATACACTTCCAACCTCAACAAATTCAACCATTGGTAGTCGTGTTACATACCACTACCACCCTATTTACCTTTATACTTATATTGGGATACCCGAACAGGTAACCCAACCGATAGGTAGAATTAAATAAATATATATCAAAAATACAAATACGCTCTCTCAAGGAAGAAATCACTTAAGAGCCTAGGTATTCGCTCAACCTAGTGCTCTGATACCAACTGTGACGACCCGACTTCCTACGCCCAGGAAATCGCATCGTTTTGAAGAAAAGAAAGAGGTGAGAAAATAGAAAAGATAGAAAGAAGAAGAAACAACATCAGAATCTCAACAGCGGAACGAATAAAATATAATATATCACATAAATATCATATACATCAGAGTACACAGATAATACAACACATACTAGACAGTTATAAACACCTGTCTAGTTAATACAACTCAACATCACAGAGATACAACACAGCGGAATATACAGAATAACACTGACACAGCGGAACCAATATATATATATATATATCTACACGCTGAAGCCTCCTGCTCCAATGCTCCTCCAGAATTCATCAAAGCTAAACCTGAATCCCTTGACTACCCGTAAAAATTTGGGTACCCGAGAGTTTATGAAAAACAGAAATAAACTTCGGGTCAGACATGGGTCTGGTATGAGTAACAGGTTAAAGTTGTTTAACTTTGAAAATCATTTGAAACAAAAGGTATCACGTAAGACTTCCCACACATAAACATGGAAAAGTTTTTACCTTACGCTAACCAAAACATTTCATAGGAAATCCAGTGATATTATAATAGTGTCTAGGGTTTTCAAGTAAATAGAAAATAGCTGAAATTGTTACATCTATTAAATTCCAGCATACTAGCCACAATGTGGGTAATACAATCAAAACCGTAAGGTCTCGTAGGGAAAATGGGTTTCCATCAATGGCTGGGCTACTGGGGTACCGCCCGTCACAGTACGTGGCCTAGATCACCGTACCGAGGAGTACGCCCGCTCCCCTGCAACATAATGCCGGACCCGTTCCTTACTGAACAGTTCCAAACGAGACAACCCCGGCAGTTGGACGTCTCCACTGCCCACACAATCGAAATAAAAAGGGACATCTAGACAGGAGAAAATCTCGCTCTCAAGTGGGTGCTACCCACGAAGCTTTGCTGCACCTCCCCTGTTTTAGCCATTCCCGGTTGATGAGGCTTGAGGTCACGATTACCTTTATCAGAACTCATCACTTAGAATGCTCATCGTCCACCTGACGATGTGCTGAAAGCATTCAATCCATATAAGTTCGTTCCGGGTTCGAACGAAACCGAAGGCATTATCTCGTTACACTCGTATTGGAATCACCCTCAGAGTTAACGACGATAACCCTTGCACTCTGAATCTTCATCTCGAATCTATAAGTACTATTTCCGTCAAACTCATTACGGAATCACCCACAGAGTTATACTGACGAATAGTTCTTATACCTCGAGTCTTCACTTGCTCCACTTGGATTTCACTACCTATCGTTATTTTGGATCGATGTGGTTTTCGGGTCTCCAGACCTGGAATCCCGGTATACGGAAACCCGATCCCGGTCTCATCGAAATCCAAAACGTGTCTTTTAAGGCTAAGTTGTTTTAAGAGGTTAAACAATTCAATTTTCAATTATCCATATCAATACAGATAGAAAATCACAATATCACAGATAAATAATCACATATCAGCATAAATGGATAATCTATGATATCACACTTAAACAAGCATCCATATCACAACAGAGATTACTCATCACATAACTGAGTTTTCAATCAATCAATGGGAATCCATATCATCCATTCATAAACAAGGATAATAATTACATCGTTGATAATTAATTTAAAATTAATTAAATCAATTACCTTACCTTTAATTAATTTAAAGTTAATTAAATTAATTACTTCATCATTATTAACTCACCTATACTAATTAATTATTAATTAATTAATCATCATCCCATTATTCCTTTTTATTAATCATCCCTGATAAATTTCTTTAATTACATTTAAGTAAATTCTTTGAGTTACTTCTTAGATTAATTACTTAACCAATTATAGAAATTAACCTTTACATAACTTCATTTATTAATTAACTAAAGTTAATTACATTACTTAATTAATTGTATTAATAAATTTTTCCATTTCTAAATAAATCCAAAAACATTTATTCCAAATTCCAACATTAATTATAATAAATAATGATCTCGAATTACATTTACAATTTAATTTAGTTAAATCAAAGTAATCAATCTTTAATTTAATCCACAATATAAATCACCCTTGATTAATCCAATCAGTAATTGACTCCTTTAATTACTTTATTAAATAAATATCTCCAATTAATCCCTTGATTAATTATAAAAAGTAATTATACTCTAATTATTTTATTAACAAACTCATCCCATTAACTACGTCTTGCAACGATTTACCAATTACTTCTTTGAGAAATTATACATCTCACATTACCAAAATGATTACTCAACAAATTAAATGAGAAATTAACTCTTTAATTTCTTTCCATTCAATTTACTATACTTAACAGTTAAAATGTTGGTTTTAATTAATTAATCCAAATAACTATAAATAAACAGTTATATTGATTAATTATAAAATAATTCAGTTAATGACCTCCATTAACATTTATTTAACTACAATCTAAGTAATTAACTCCCATTAATTTATTATTAATTATAAATTCAACTTACCATTCATTGATAACATATAATTTACTTATTCCATTATCCAAACTTTAATTAATATAATTTAAACTTGTAATTACAAATTTAATCACTTAATTTATTTTTAAACTTGAATTACAAATGAAATCAATATAAATCCATACATTACCATTCAAATCCTCTTAATCGTTAATGAGTTTAAAATTTTATCTTTATCCCTTAAAGTAAACACACTTTCATTCCTAATAAAATTTTACTTACAAAATATTTAAACATTTATTTTCTCCTTTCCTTTAAATTTTCATTTTAAATACCAAGTTTTAAACGAACACTAATTAAATTTAAATTACTTTATAAACAACTAACCTTTTCAATTACGAAGTTTAAACAATACTTTACTATGAAAGATTTAAGTCAAAACCCCTAAGTTCAAATATTTAAATTTATTAAAAGTATTTAAATTTTTAAACTTTTCTTTATTACAAAACTAGAACTTGACCGCTTAATTAAAATTCAGTTTAACATTGGTTTAAATTTTAAAAATCAAAATTTAAAATCTGTTAAAACTGGAACTGTTTACACTTGAGGCATATGACCCGAGACCTCTTCAAACTGCTTTGAGAAAAATGTGAAATTTCCCGAGCCAAACTCTAATCTAGCCGTGGGTTATACTTGGCTACTGTTAGAAACTAGGAAACAGAGCTACCCGAGGCTTCCATACTTTTACTTCCAGAAATATATCAATTTACCCGAGTCCATCACCCATTTTCACGAGATTTCCTCGAGGCTAACTCTATCATTCCCAACTACAAGAACTGATACCAGATCAGTTATGGTGCACGTGCACACGTAATTTCCGCCGCCGCTACCTCTGGCGATCTTCCAGACATCTCGACGAACCACCACCAAGTCGACCTCGACCCTCGAAAACCACTCCACGAAGCTCCAACCAGAATCGAGCACTCTCGAACTCCACCTAGTAAAACAACTCCGACCAAAGCATCCTCGTCCAGGCGATTCCAACCATCAGATGACGTGACACTTCGTGTACACTTCGACGAACACCTCCGCCACCATATCCCGGAGTTTCGTTGCGCTCGATCAACTCTTGGCTTTGAACGAAATGAAAATTCACAGCAACCCAAAACTAGGTCACCCAGTTTCAAAAGCTTCTCGCCGCCACCTCGACGAAGATTATCGCCATCCAATATTTTTCCGGACTTCACTGGTCACTCCTCTACCCATTGGAGGAAGCACGACACTTCCTATCAACTCCAACGACCATGGCAACTTAAAATACATGAAACAGAGAAACTGGAACTGCTCTTCAACCCAAGCTTTTAAAATTACAATTTTTGTCTTAAAAATCCTATTTTGGTATGTAATTTCAATTTATACTCCTGATTCCCTTAAACATGAAGTTTGATTTTTTTTACTTATGTGAAGTTGTACCTGCTTCTTGATTTCCAGAGAAAATATAAGTTGATTCAATCTTAAATAAATTTTAACACTTAGATTATAGATAAACGAACAACTATTGTTTATGATTTACATTCATATAATTGCTAGATCAAATGATAGAGGTTGGTTTTCATGTTTACCAATAATAGGAACACAGATAACATGTATCACGAATAACAGAGGCAGACAAATTTAGCACAGACACATATATACAAGATGCTTATCATCACAGAGAAAACAAAGAAGAAAAACATGCCATAATGACTTAAGTTATAAGTTTAAACAAAGTGTTACTCACCAGAGTTTATAAAAGATCAGAGATGATTTTGCAATTTAACTATATACTTATATTTTTAAAAACATTTGTTACTCACCAGACTTAGGGGAAAGAACAGATCACCCAGTTGAAACAGTTTTGAAACTAGAAGAATGTCTCCACTTGATCTTCCTGCCCATCCTACTTCTCTGTTGTATTAAGTTGTAGAATCTGGTTTTGATTTTAAATGGAGTCTTGTTTTAAGTTTTTAAATGAAGTTATTTTGCAATTTGTATTAGCTCGAATAGGATGCAAGTGATAAAAGAAGTTGTTTACAGGTTTGTATATTTTTTTTTTCATGTTAGAGATATTTTCAAAATGGAGGCTGAGAAGAGTTTTTATGCCATTCGAAATGACAATAGTTGGCTGCTAAGGATATGAACATTTAATGTAAATAGGTTGGCGACAACCTAGGCTTTGGTGGGAAAATTACTCATTTTTAAATAGAGTCGGAAGTACTCTATAATGAGTTGAGTGTAATAATAGCTATGAGAGCGTACTTGTTAGTGAATATAAAATTGTTTTTGTACTGTGTTGACTTATCAGTTGAGTGTTTATGAATTCTGGTCGGTGCGGGAAGTACAACCGTATCGATAGGGGTTTCTAAACTCTTAAACAAGATAAACCGACATAGTATTATTTTTAAAGTGGGTAAATGAAATAATTTTACCCAAAATTGTATTTTGATATAAAAAGAAATAATTTTCTAAATTATTATATGTATTGGATGCTTGTTTGGTTGTTTCTTCTATAATCAAATAAAAATTTAAAACATGATCTAAAATTTGAAATGATATATATAAGAAAATAAGAAGTTAAAATATTAAAATGGTTTATAACCAAATGGAATTGATTTAATATGTTTAAATAAGTAGAAGTGAAATTAAAATTTGATTTAAACTAGAATTTTGACCCCGGAAATTTTTGAAAGGGATTTCAAATGAATTTAAACAAAGGTTTGGAAAATTTTAGAAAACCTTGGAAATGCTGAAATGTTTTCCAAAGGTTTTGAAGTTAATGATGGAGCATATTTTGGAAAATATTTTTGAATGGAAATTGTTTTGAGGTGGATTTTGGAAGTGGAAAGCATTGAACTCACTTCAGTCGCTGGAAAATAGTCCTGATGATGCTGGCCACATCATTAGAATTCATTTTCGAGTTTCTAAAGTGATGGATTGCTACCGAAATAGTTGATTATGACATTGTTTGGGAAACAAGTGATTTTGGAATTTTCAAAGGAAAATTGTTTGGTAAAAGCAGTTTGTTTTGGAATTTGGTATTTGATTTGAATATCAAAATGGGAATGTGTTGATTTTTATTTCAAATTGGTTTTGAAATAAATCCGGGTAAATTGAATTCTGGAAATTCTATTTTAAAATAAAAATGTGAAAGTTGAAATGATTCAACTATATAACTTATAAGGGAAAGTTGATTTAAAGAAGAATTGAGTATATATGGAATGTAAATTTACTTTGAATAAATGAAGGTGAATGGAATATATCTGGATTTAACTTATGATAAGTTAAATAAAATTAAGAATTTGAAATTGAATTAAATCTAAATGAATTGGAATTAAAGGGAAGTTGATATAAAGGTGAAGTGTAAATGCTTATGATTGTGCAAATGAATTCATATTCTTAAGCTATTAAGTGTTAAAATTTGACATTGTGATTATAAAAATGTGGATTGGTTTGAAATGAGCAATATAAACTTATAAATAAATAAGTTGATGAACCTAAATATGGAAAATTTGATTTTAAACTCAAGTAAAATGGAATTATAATCACAAATGGAAATAATAAATGGAATGGTGAATTCGAACTTAATTTTAAATGGAATGCAAGGTAAGGTGAAACAAGTATAAAATATAAAAGAGGTAAGTGAACTGAAGTTAGTAAATAAGTTGAACTTGAATTAATTCTGGAAAAGAATTAAATTGAAAATGCATATATAATTTAGTTAACCTTGAATTAAAATGGGATAAGAATTTAGTTTAATGGAAATTTGATTTAGTTGAGGTGATGATGAATGAAGTAAATGTTTACTCAACTAAATCCAAAATGATTGTTTGGAAATAAATCTTGTGTAAGCTAAATTAAATGGAATTTGTATTGCAATAAATAGGATTTTGATAGTTTAGTCAAAATTTGAAAGGTAAATAAAACGCCTGATTTGGATTGGGGTTTAATTTTGATAATAAATGTCGAGAGTGTGAATGAATAATGGAATTAGCTATAATAATGATGAATTTGAATTGTAAATAAAATTCAAATGAGAGAAATAATTTAAATGGTCTCTCTGTTAATAAAATAAATCTAACATGGATTGGATAAATAAACAAAGAGCATTAAAGTTGTAAATGAATTGAAATTTGATTTGAATGAGAATCAAATGAAAATAAAATAAAATTGATATAAGAAGATGATGGAAATTTTGTGAAAGAACTTAAGTAACTTGGAAGAAAAACAAATGATTGTGAATGGGCTTATTTAAGTAGTTCCGAATGAAATTTGTTAGGAAATAAACTGAAATGCAAGTGAAGTGAGTTTTAAATTAATTATTGAGATGAAATAAGGATGTATGGGTTGTAAACAATCCAGAATGAAATGATATTAATATAAACTTGAGTTGGTTAATGAAATAAAGATGTAAGGAAAATGTAGTTTAACAATTACATTGGAAAGAGAAAATATTTGGTTTGTGAACCTTGTAATGGAATAAAATTTATATGAATCCAAGTTGAAATTAATTTTGAATGGTGATAAGCTTAAGTGGCAATTATTTTTGCTTGAATGACATGGAAATTTGCATGTATTTGCAATTGAGTGTTTAAAAGCAATTGGAATTGAATTGTGAATAAGGTGAGATGAATGGGAACCCAATTCAAAGAGTTTTGTATAGGAATGCAAGTGAATTGGTTAAGAATAGCAAATGGAATTGATTTTGAATCAATAGGAATGAATTGACCTCTTAATGAGTAATGTTTGCATATGAATGGAAATGGATCATAACTGAAATGCAAATGTTTCAAGTTTAAAATAAAATTGATTGTAAATCAAATTGAAATGTAAGTATATCAAATTTAAGAATAAGAATTTGATTGTGGATCAATTTGTAATTGAATTGAAGTAAATTGATGCAAGTGATACGCATGTAATCAAACTGATGTAAATATGAATTGGGAATATTAAACTTGAATGCAAGTCATTCAAGAGAAAAAGAATGAAGTTTGGACTTGAATAAGAAATTGGAAAGGTGATTTAAATCTTTGAATTGTTGGTAAATATGGTTAATAATATTAAACTATGAAGTTTGGGTTTGTAAAGAGGCTTTAAAATGATGTCGGAATTGTGAAATTGATAATTAAGGTGGTTAACATTGTTACATTATGAAATTGCTTGGTTTGGTTATGAAATGGTTAGGTTTGGCTTGCATTTACATGGGAAATGTTGTTAAAATGCTCGTATTGGGAAACTGATGAGTTTGTTGAGTTTAGTACAGGTACGGGAGGCGTTCGAGAGAGTTGGAGCGCGTATATGCGTTAGATTAGCCGCTCGCTATTAAAATTTGCTAAAAAGGTACGCCTACGCAAATATAATTGGGAAAATGATATATATATTGTGATATATTTTGGTTTCCGGCCGTGTGAGCCGATGTATATATATTTGTGTATCCTGCGATATCGCAGAAGCTCCTCCGTACAAAGGAGACTCCGCCAAAATTTTCCAAAAATTTTGGGAGTTAGAAATTTTTGGGGTTTTGGGAAAAATTTATTAACTTGTAAAGTTATTTTGAAATAAAGTGAAACTAAAGCTTTTGAATGTAAATGAAGCAAATGGATTTGGGTTTGGGTTAAAGGATTTTGGAAAATGAATATAAGCTTTTAACTAAGCAAGTTGGGTATGTAAATGGGTTGGAGAGTATTTTCTACCTTAGCAAATTTCGGGGACGAAATTTTTATAAGGGGGAAGGAATGTAACATCCCGTATTTTTAAGCCATTGAATTTAAACATTTAATTCATTTTAAATGTTTAATATGGGTTTAAGATTTATTTTGAACTAAAAAGAATTGGTTTAAACTAAAACAACAAGTGATAATTTCTAATGTGGAGGTTTAATTTGAGATTGGATAATAATAATTAAATATTCGAAATTGGGATAAAAGGGTGAATTTGGGGTAAATTATTATAAAATGATGTTTAACTGTATTTTTTTTAAGCTCAATTGGTTATAAATAATATTATTGGATTTTTAGATGAATTTTAAAGTTGATAAAGTATTATTTGGAATTTTATATTAATTTAAAAATGAATTTAATATTATTAGAATGCAATTTAATCAGATTTTGGTCCGGAATGAGCCAGAATGATTTTTAATGTGTTTATAAATTTTATATGACTTATTGTTAAGTTAATAAAATTTTAAAAGTGAAATTTTAAGCGTTTTCGACAATTTCGGAAATCGCCCGATTTAATAGACGAGTAAAGTAGCCTTCCGGGGCACGGTCTCGGAATTCGACGAAACCAGTTCCATTGGATCCGTAATAGTTAGTTATTATCGGATTTCAATTTTCGTAGCGATCGGAGTAGTCGTGTGACCGTGGCAGCTCGAAACGCATCGAAATCGATTTAACCGATTTCAATTTTAATTGATCATTTAATTCCGTATCTCGTGCATACAATTGAATTAGCTTACGAAACCTATTCCATTGTGTCCGGAACGCGGAAAAACCCCAGGGTAGCCTGTCGGAACGCGTAGTTTGGAGTTCGTTAGCGAAAACTGTTAGATTGAGAAATTATATTAATTAAATAATATTAAACAATAAAATATATTCATTTACTTTTGCTAAACCCTAATTATATTTCACCGGCCGCCACTTATAGGAATCAATGGCCGAAACCCTTCTTGTTTCATCTCCAATTATCGATCAATCTAGGCTCTAATTCGCAAAACTCCAAACTAGAGAATCGAAGACCTCATCGAGTACTACCGGTCCAACGGTAGAGATCGTTAAATTCGCAGCGAGGTGGGAGTTGTGGCGTGGGGAACGATGGCCGTTCGTTCTCGATTTTTGGGTGGGAGTCACGACCGAGCTTGGCCGCGTTCTGGCTGTGGGGGTGTAGCGGCGTGCCCTTCGAGATGATGGGTGCCGATCGTCGTAGAAGATGCCGTGGTGGTCTTGATTTTTGGGGTAACGTATGGCGATGGTGGGTTCGGTTTTTACTGGGAGGGTTGCGTTCTAGAGCGGGAAGAAGGAGGCGGATTTGATTTCGTGATGAAGGGCCTTGATTTATTTTTGGTAAAATAAAAGAAAAAGAAATTGTTTTGTAATTTTATTTCAAAACTTTGTAAAATCGTAACTTGTTCATACGTTCTCAGAATTTGACGATTCTCGAAGCGTTGGAATCGCAGAAACGAGTGCTACGAGATGGTGCAGATTCGGAGTCATTCCGGGCAAGTAGAAATTTGGGTTAAATCGGACGTCGTCCGATTTAATTTAAATTTCGAACGCTCGCCGAAACTCAAAGTGAGTTTTTCTCACTCACATCTGGATGCTAGGCATTTTAAATAGTTAATATTTAAATATCTGTGTGGATGGCTGAATATAATTGTTATTATCAGTCTGGATTGATATTTATATTGTGATGTGCTAATATTTGTGGATGCAGGGAGAAACAGGTTGGAGGGATCCAACTGGATTCCTCACAATGTAGCAATTATTTTATAATTGATAGTGATACCTGTTTATATGTTGTGATTGATAGATCTGGAATTTTAAATTGTTCTGTGAAATTGTTGTATAAATTATAATTCCAGAATTAAATTATAAATGAATAGATTGGGGATTTAAAAGAAATCAAAGAAATTGATAAATAAAGAATTTAAGGGATAATAAAATTGGAATCTGTTTGGAATGGAAAAATGTAAATTGGGTCAAATTGGGATTTTGAATATAATGGGAAGTTTATGAAATGGGTAAATGGAATGTATAGTTTTCTAGAGATTAAATTTATGAAATTATAAATTGTTTAAAATAACGGTGTTTAATTTAATAATGGCTAATGTTATCCGGAAATTAAAAATATGTTAAAATGGAGTTTCCGACTATAAATTAACAAGTTCAAATGAATGTTTTGAAATGCCGTATTTCATTGGAATTTAATTAAGTGAATTGGAAATTTGGCTTCCATTGGAAATTCGCCAAAATGTTTAATTTAAAATGTTTTAAACTATGATTTAAAAATGAATTTCCGGATATGGGAAATTGGGTGTGAACTTCGGATGAAGTCATAGTTAAATATGGGATTTGGGATTTATGTTGAAATCATAAATTGACTTGAAATAAATCAGTGGATTTATATGAAAGAGTACTTTGGAATGTTTAGAAACGGGAAAGTGTTTCCCTGGGAAAAACCAAGTAAATGTTTATAAAAAGATTTTATTTAACTAAAGGTTAAGTTTTAAATCGTTTTAAAAAGTATTTTTGAGAAATCGTTATTTTTAAAGAAATAAATTAATAATTTTTAATACCGTAATAATTTGGGAGTATATTAGCAATTATTTTTACAAATGGATTTATTTAAAAGTTGGTTTTAGCTTAAGTTGTTAAAATTAGCATTTTTCTTCTTATAACGCTATTTTGAATTTAGTTAAACTAAAACCCTTATTTTTAAAATCAAAGTTTATATGTTAATAACTAGTTTTCTTCACATATTTTAAATTTATATTTTGAGTAAATAAATAGAAGTAATTTTCATATTTTAAAGTATATTTCAGTATAAAGTATTTTTAACTGTTTTAAATGCAAATTGTTTTATACTTGGTTATTCCCGATGGGAATAAAGGGTAAAGGATTTACCTTGTAAAGGAAGAGTGGAAAATTGTTTTCAAACGAGTTTTGAAAATGTGAAAATATATCTTTGAAAGATATTAGAAGCAAATAAATAATATGGAGATTATTTATTGTGTGATGGATGTGTATGGATGTTTGTGAACATTAATTGATAGTTAAATCACCGACTATCAATATTGGCCAAATGCGCTGATCGTTTCGAAGAGACCGGGATCGAGTTTCCGTATACCGGGATTCTAGGTCTGGAGACTCGAAAACCACTTCGATCCGGTTTGTACGTTTCGCGAAAACGATTTCGGAGTCGAAGATGGAGCAGTGAAGTGCAAGGGCTAGTCGCTACTAATCCTGAGGATATTTCCAAAATGGATGTAGTAGGGGTAGTGCCTTCGGTTCCGTTCGGACCCGGGACGGACTTATATGGACGAATGCTTTCGTGACATCGTCAGGTGGACGATGGGCATTCTAAGAGATATGTGCTATAAAGGTATCGTTTAGCCTCAAGCCTCATCAACCGGGAATGACTGAAAATCAGGGGTTATGCAGCAAGGCTTCGTGGGTAGCCCCCACTTGAGAGTAAGGTCATCCCTGTCTAGATGTCCCTTTTATTTCGGCTTAGTGGTGCGGTTGCTGATCACAACCGTGGGGTGATTTTACTTGGAATTATCCAGTAAGGGATGATTCCGGCCTTGTGTTGCAGGGGAGCGGGCGTACTCCTCGGTACTGTGATCTAGGCCACGTACTGTGACAGGTGGTACCCCAGTGCCTAGTCATTCGTTGGAAATCCATTCTCCCTACGTGCCTTGTACGAGTTTTGTTTGTATTACCCACGTTGTGGCTAGTATGCCGGAATTTAATAGATGTAACAATTTCGGCTATTTTATAAGTATTTGTAAATAGACACTATTATAATATCAGAGGATTTTTATAAAAAGTGTTTTAGCTATCGTAAGGTAAAAACCCGACATGTTTATTTGTGGCATGGTCTTACGAGATGCTTTTGTTTTTAAAGGATTTTTGAAACTTTAATAATCAATTGGGTGTATTTATGATGCGCTGGTATTCCAGACTGACTCGGGTGTTATTTTATTATAATGCTCGGGTCAGACCGAGTATATTACAGGATAGGTTGCTCTGGAGCAGAAGAGGAGCTGGAGTCGAGGCGTATTAAGCGTATTATTCATATGAAATTTTCATAACGACCCTAACTGTCTATTCCATATTTCTATACGTATCTGTTCTATTATCTCCTTCCTTCCTTCCCAATGTCAGATAATTTCAACCCAAAACCCTAATTCCAATTTCAAATTCAAACTCCTCAAACTATGTCATATAATATATCGTAGGAAAGTCGATGAGTGCAATCTACTGCTGCAATTTGTTTTTCATTTTGATGCATCGTTTGACCAGAAAATGATAAAGAAGCCTCGGTCGTCCATATTAGGGATTTCGATTTCAACGGTAGATCATCAATTATATGACGATCAGAGGGTACTGCGTGGTAGAGTTCGATTAGAGGAGTGCATCCATGGGTTCACGTTGTGTCGTAGATGATCAGAATCGCCTGGAACGACGTTGGAAAGAGGAAGGCGGCGGAGCGGATGTTGACCACCGGACGTGGTTGCGTGGATGGCGGAGGGGCGCCTGGGCGTGCGTAAGTCAGTGGCGAGGTCTGATCAGGTGGAGGATGAACGTAGGTGGCGAAGTTGGTCGAGATAGGGTCGGCGGCATGTTAAGGTTCGAGGACGCATGCTGTAGCGACGTGTATGATTTGCCTGAGATGGTACGTATTTACGATATTACCCTTAGTTTATTTAATTAAAATTTAAATTTTCAAACTTCTAACGCTAATAAGTTTCTCATACGAGCTTGGATTTGGACGTGGTTGTGAGAATTGCGGATTACGGATCTTAAGGCTGGAATAACACTAAAGGGGGGGTGAATAGTGTTTTATGGATTTTTTAAATCTTTTTGAATTTATTCAATTTAAACTCCAACAAATGCAATTCACAAACATAGACATAATCACAGAACCAGACACAGATGCAAATACTAAATAAAAGCCGTAAAGGAAAGAACACACCAGGATTTTATACTGGTTCGGAGTTACCCTACATCCAGTCCCGTACAATCGTACGGATTTCTTATCAAAATAATCTCCCAAATTACACCCTCGGTTTCAAGGCTACGAGGTACACCCTCCTGTATTCGTGTCTAGGGCAAACTCTCTTGATTTAACCAGGCTACAAGATCACCTAATTGATTTCCGGGGCTACAATCACACCCAATTGATTTCAAGGCTTAACCGCACCTTTTACTCAACAGTTTGATTTACAAAAGATTCTATAACTCTGAATAGCACTGAGATCTTATGGAGAAAGTGGAAGAGAATCAAATAAGAGATAATCAAGTTTGATTCACTTGGTATTTTGGCAGAGTATAGTTTAGGATTCTTTAGAATAAATATGAAAGATGAAGAGGAGAGAAAATAAATGAAATCTGATAAAAAATTCATTTATAACTTACTGGTATTTATAGTAGAGCAACAGCCATATCTATTCGTGAAAGGATACGACGAATAGACACTTCTTTTGAAAATTGAAAATAACGGACACCATGTCGACATGGGGGGTTGAGGGATGTCGACATGCTCAAGGCAAATTTGATGTTTTGATTTTCTTATTAAAATTGGTTTCTATAATTTGTCAAAACAATTTCTAAACTTTGTAAATATATTTAAACATATAAAAGAGTTTAGAAAATAATTTTTAATATATATAATTTTAATCTATAAAGTGATTTAAAATCTGAGTATATAAATATTTAAAGCTAAATATTTAAAACACGAGATGGTTTAAAAACAAGGACAGTTTTGAAATCAAAATATTAAAAATAATAAAAATAGTTTTGAGGCTAAAATATTTCAAACAAGAGAGATGTCTTTTTGAAAAGAAAGTTTTGAAAACATTTTAAAAAACAAGAGATATATTTTTGAAAAACATTTTTATAAAATTAGTGGATATCAAAATAGGACCACTATATGTTCCACTAGATATTGTCGTGGGTTCCATCCCACTAGGGTTCCATCCCTTTAACAGGCTCGAAGTGGATTCCATTCCACTAATAAATTTCGGATAAAGATGTAAGTGCTTTCAAGAAGTTTTAACATAATTCTAGACTAACTACATTATCTTGTACTGTTTGAAATCTTGAACTCTTGATAACTTGATTTCTTGATACTCATGAGCCTTCAATCTTGATATCTTCGATCTTTAAATTCATCAGTCTTGTATCTCTATACTGTACAGTCTTCATTCTTGGTACCTGCATGTTTATATTCTGCATATACATATATATATAAACCATAACGTTGGTATTTATATTTTATAACAAGTCCTAAAGTTGTTGTCCTTAAAACCATCATCTCAAGGACTAACGGTGGTTTCTTCTGTTGCGATCGTATCGAAATTCCGGACAATATGGAACTGGTTTGGCTGCATTATCAGACTTTTGGATTTTAAATCGACGATAAATCAAAGGTGAGTGATTTAACCCACTCACAAATACTAAATCGTCTTATGTTAGTTAAATTAAATTTATGATGTGATAATAATACTATTGTTTGTTGTTTGGTAGTTCAATTTGACATTTTAATTGAAATTGAATTTTTGGAATTAAGTCGCCATTTAAATTAATATTGAATTTAGATCATTAGTTAAACACCTGATAATGATAACCAGTCAATTGTTGTGATTTATTGGCCGATTTGAATGATGACTGTGATGTATGTTTATTTGTTGAAATTTTTGGATGATTGGATGTTTATATCTCTGTTATCACCATGGGTTGAAATGATACATACCCGAATGATCTTATAGATTAGAGAAAATAGTTATGGGTTGAAATGATAAACCCGAGCGATTTTATTGATTTGGAAATTGTTGCTTCGGGATACGGGTTGAAATGATATATACCTAGAAATTTTACTATTTGGGTTGAAATGATACATACCAAATCACCTGACCATAGAGTATGAAACTATATACGGACACCGTTGGTCGGTTTAAATTATTTCTAAATAGTAAAGTATGTTTGATTTATAAATTTGATTCAATGATTTATTTAAAATCTACATTTGGAAGATAAATTATTTTATATGTTTTAAAGTTTCAAATTATAAGTTAATATATGGTTTTAAATGTAATTTTAAGTTTTAACTTATAATTTTATTTAGTTTTAAATATATAATTTAAATAGTTTAAAATTTAATTTAATAAAATATTAAATATAATTTGAATATATATAATTTAAATTTAATTTAATATAATAAATATAGTTTTAATTTAATATAAAAAATATAGATTTTATAATAGTTATAATAAATAAAAATGTAAGAAGTTTGTAAGGAATTTATAAAAGTTTTGTAATAGATTTTATAATGGATTTTATAAAAGGATTTTCATAAAGAGTTTTGCAAGGGATTTTCATAAAAGATTTTATAAAGGATTTTTATAAAGGTTTTAAAGGATTTTATAAAGGGGTTTTATAAAAGAACTTGTATAAAGGGATTTGGAAGCGTATAAAGGAATTTGTGTAAAAGTTTGTGATAAAGGAAAGAGTTGTAAATTGTTTTGGGAATTTATAGATAGCTTCATAAATGGTTTTAAAGCATATAAATAGTTTATAAATAGTTTAGAAGAGATTTATAAATTATTTTCGAAATTGATCGAAAGAAATCTTACTCGGTATTCGTGAATAAATTTATACGTTTGGAATAAGTATATGGATATCTTGATATGAAAGTATAACTGTTTTCTGGATTATTATTATAAATGTTTTATAAAATGACCACGGTGTGAAAAATGTAAGTGTTTGGTTATTAAAGAGACCGGGGTCAGATATTGTCAAACTCTCTGTCAATTCCGAAACCACTTTAACAACTATGCACATGGTGGAGAATCCAGAGCGAAGTAGGATGGTTTGGCAAACGCTATTGTATGAGGTATGAATCCAGCCCTGACCCCTTGGGTTAGCTTGATATGACTAAAACAGGAGCTATACCGGGCCATGTAAGCCTGCTCATCCAATCGGGCACATTTCTTCGATACCATATCTGTTACTTTGTGATTGATTTGGTGGCCACTCCTCAATTTGTGAAATGACCGTCCAAATTTATGCCTTAATTTTTGGTGAATTTTTTTTACATTCCTACAATTAATATTCTCAGAGTCATTTTTTTTTCAAACAATTTGTCCAGGATTTAAAATTCCTATTGATATAAGTATATTAATTTAATCATAGAAATATACATATACATATGATGATGTATATGTCCCTCTTGTTTAAATCAGAGTATACATATATTTAAATTTTGTAAACAAGAGCATATTCTGTTTGATTTGAATTGAATTTTGAATTTCCCATCCCATTATTAATTTTCATGTCTTTGATACTTATAATATATGAGTAGATCCTGCTCATATTTATTTATAGTGATAACTTTAATTATTCAAATTAAGATTTATTATTAATTTATCTTAACAAGATAATCTCTGAATGCTTGAGATTATATTTTTTTTTTGTACAGTTCAACTGTTTGATATCTGATTATGGCCAGTAAATGATATCTACATATATCATTTTTGGCTCATGATTTTTTTCTTTGAAATTCATCTGCTTTTTAACTTAGCCTATAAATCAACCCATGTTTTGTTCTCATGCATATTGGTTTCTAAATCTTTCTGAAAGTGTTTGTAAATGATGCAATCCCTGGAATTTTTTTTTGGTGAGCCAGGTTTTGATTGCAGAGTGTTCTCTGGTTTGATACTACAAACCAGTTCCAAAATGCGCCTATATTTATAGCATTTGAAAGGAAGTTTTGGTTTGAACACTTGTTAAATGGACAAGAGGTTTTGTA
The DNA here is from genome assembly GCA_030737815.1 of Allium fistulosum. Classification (NCBI taxonomy): domain Eukaryota; kingdom Viridiplantae; phylum Streptophyta; class Magnoliopsida; order Asparagales; family Amaryllidaceae; genus Allium; species Allium fistulosum. Next base: position 924,413,762 of record CM060904.1, read on the forward strand.
ATGCATTTCACAACTGAATTGCAGACCAATATGATCAACCAGACAAACATCAACCATGTCTCTTAAAATGTTATTCAAATGCAAACTACTTGATGCCTTATTTAAGATATATACATTTCACAAAACAGCTCACAATGGACTTGAATTCTTTAACAAAATTTTCCAATAAAAAGGTAGATAAATACTTGAAAGATTACCCTGAGTTAAACCATATTTTATCCCAAACTTAATGCTTATAAATAACATCAGATTGACTAATGCATAGTATAGAATATGTTAGTTAATTGGTCAAGTATATATATATTTTCTTTCAGATTTTGGTAGATAATACTCTAAACTTGTTCTCTTGTTCATAACTTAAATAATCTTTAAATTCTCAAACCTTAATTCATAACAAAATGTAACAGAAAACATCCAGTTCAGACCAACATTGCAAATTCATTACATAACAAGAAATTTAAAAACTCTATTTCCATGAATACATGCAGATAAATCATCCTATGCTCTTATTAAAACTAACAAGCATGCTCTTCCATTTTTCTCATTAGTCATAATCTTCTTTCCTACTTATGTCTTGCATCCCCTGAAAAAGCATTGGTAGCTGCCTCAGTTTGAATTGAGACAACCCCATATGCCATGAGCAAATAAGGGTCAGATCAATGATCTGGTATGAGTAACATCAATACATTCATGGTATTAAACAAATAAATGATACATAAGCACTAACCAGTTGCTTAAACAATTTCTTAAATCAACTATGTTACTATATTTCAAATAAACTATTATGCAAATGCAATGACTTCAAAAATTAACCATTAGCACAAACATGATTATGCAAGCATTCACAACAATCTGCAGCAATCAGATGCCCTGGAACACTCATGGTTCCTAATCAACAATCTAAGAAATATTCATTTTCTTATTTCATAACTTTTGCATAGCCTTTACAAATATACCATTTTAATCCTAGCCTCATCTGCTATCAAGGAATCATAGGGACACATTGCAATGAACTAATGCACATAATTGCACAAAGATCTTAGGGCTTAAACAAACCATGTGTCAAACTTGCATACTTCAAATATGACAGGCACACCAGCAACCTTCTTGGCTTACAGTTCCTAGTTCATTTACTAATGTGTATTTATTTAATCCTATCACCAGATAGATAAGTGAACATGTCACTGTGTTCATTGAAACACCCCTGTAATACTGCAAGCATATTTTCCAAACAAATAATTATTTTCAAGGATACTGCTAACATATGGCTAGATCTTTGAATTAAGTACAAGAATATTTATACTGAGAATAGGAACATGGCATAATGAATTTATTATGATATGAAAATAACTATGATTGAACCAGATTCAAGATCTAGCTGAATCATAATTTTTGTCTTGTAGATTTTTGCTATTTTAATGAGGGATTCAGCACATAGAAATCTCTATTGCATCCCTAATATCATTTCTAAAGCCTCGGCACTTATACAATGTATATTGCAGCTTATTTTATTTTCTCTGTTGATATTTTATTGTCATGATTCCATATAAGATATAAGTATTCTTCCCCTGATTTCAAGATCTGATGCCTTAGTTTTTTTTAAAATATAATAAAACAGTAGCTTGCACATCTATAATAAAACATCTTATCAGATCAAGGTCATCCAAAGAGCATCCATAACAAAACATTACATTAAATCAAAACCATTCAAAGAATATTAATCAAACTGAGTTTAACAAAAACCAGAAAGTATCAATAGCAACATAAAAGTTTGGCTGCCTCATATCAGGTCATAATGCCATGAATCTAGTGAGATTACCCACCTAAATTCTTCCTGCCTTTGCTCAAAAATCCCAATATGTTTCTCCCTCTTCTTTTCTTCGTTTTATTTTTATTTTTAAGCAACTCGGGTAAAATGATTTTCTGGTTATAACTACCTATTTATAAGCATTTTTACTAGGGTTTTATCAAGATAAAATTCCATTTCTATCCTGGCTAGTGTCATACATTTTGTATCCATATTTCCATCCTTAAAACCTCGGCCATACTTATTAATTAAGGTCAGTACTTTCTTCCTTTTGCTTTTCCAGAAAATTGCTATTTTTTGAATACTTGCTCAAGTCATGTTAAATGTGTGACTTCATTATATTTTATATTTTAGTCATTTCTGAAAATCCTCTTTACTATTTTTATCTATACATACTTACTTACTTATTATTATATCTCCTACCATTTTAATGTTGCTTTTCTTACTCAGTTCCAATATATTCCAGTTTCAAAGAAAATGTATCTGGGTATAAACATATATGTATTTTTATTTGATTTTTCCTTACTTCCTGTAAAAAAAATTCATATGTTTCATATTTTTTTTTCAATATACTAATATATTTTTAATTTCAGTATGTATACAGAAAAACATGTTTTAGTTGGTTTAATAATTCACATTTCAAAATAATATTTGAAATGCTTCCTTTCTTTGTTTATTTATTTTATTATCATTTTTTTTTCAGAGATCTTAAACCTTTTCCCTTGTGCCATTTCCAGTGTGCATGTGCACACATACTCCTGCACATCATTTCATCAAGAAATCCTTCAACATTTAACCTAAATATTTTCAGAACTGAATTATTTTATTAAAATAATTTCCCTCAAAATTTTGGGGCATTACATTCACCCCTCCTTTTAGGAATTGTGTCCTCACAATTTCTTTAATACTTATAACAAGCATTTACTGATTCTAAGGAATCTATCAAACATATGCATAAGCAAACAAATTAAATCATAACAACCATATATATTAGATTTTCCAGAAATTTTAAAATTACCTTTAATCTGCAAAAAGCTTAGGATAATCTATCCTAATCTTGTCCTCTAACTCCCATGTGCAGTCATTTGGATCAAGACTCCACTAGATCTTCACTAGTTTCAAAGTTTTACTTCTTAATTTCTTTTCTTCTTTAGCTAAAATCCCCACTGGTTCTTTCTCATAAACCAAATTAGGATTTATTTGAATTTGGGTAGGCTTTTTCAGAATTTCTTCTTTATCATGTACCCATCTTCTAAGTTGTGACACATGAAAAACATTATGCATTGCTTTCATTTCCTCTGGCAGTTCTAGTTTGTATGCTAAAGAGCCTATTTCCTCCAGAATTTTATAGGGTCCAACATACCTTGGTGTGAGTTTTCCCTGCTTGCCAAACCTCAGGACCTTTTTCATGGGTGAAACCTTTATGAAAACAAAGTCTCCCACTCCATATTCCACCTGCTTTCTCTTCATGTCTACAAACTTCTTTTGCCTATCTTGAGCTGCTGCCATTCTTCTTCTTATTAGCCCAATTTTCTCTGTAGTTTCTTTTACATATTCAGGCCCTAAAACAGCCCTCTCTCCTGTCTCTACCCAACATATAGGTGATAAACATGGCTTGCCATATAAGGCTTCAAATGGATCCATCCCTATGGTGCTTTGATAACTATTATTGTATGTAAACTCAACTAGATGGAGATGATCCTCCCAGTTGCCTCCAAAATCCAATGCACATGCTCTCAATAAGTCTTCCAGAATTTTGTTCACCACCTCAGTTTGTCCATCTGATTGTGGATGGTAGGCAGCGCTTAAGCATAACTCACTCCCCATGGCCTCTTGAAAACTTTTCCAGAATCTTGAGGTGAAGATGGTATCTCTATCACTCACAATGGTTTTGGGGATGCCATGTAATCTTACCACTTCTTTCATGAATACCTGAGCTAGTTTTGGTGCATTTCTTTCTGATTTCACTGGGTTAAAATGTGCTACTTTAGTTAACCTATCCACTATTACCCAAATGCTTGTGTTTCCTCTTTTAGATCTAGGCAGGCCATCTATGAAATCCATATATATATCCTCCCATTTCCACTGTGGTATGCTTAGAGGTTGCAACAACCCTGATGGTCTTTGTGTTTCTGCTTTAACTTGTTGGCAAGTCATACATTTTGCAACATGTTTGGCCACATCTGATTTCATTCCCTTCCACCAAAAATTTCTTTTCAAATTTTGATACATTTTTGTACTGCCTGTGTGTATGGAGTACTTACTCCTATGATATTCATTTAAAATTTCCTCCTTCAATTCTGTGTTTTCTGGAACACATATCCTATTCCTGTTTCTCAAATAACCATTTTTATCAATGTGATAATTTGTCACTTCTTCCCCTTTTGATATGAGAGTTTTCTTCTCAACTATATTAGAGTCTTGGTCTTGCATTTCACTTACCTTCAAAATTAATTCAGATTGAAGTGTCATCAAACTCAACTTCCCTCTATTTTCCTGTGCACCATGCACATGCACATCCATGTGCACACAGCCATTCTCCACAATTTCTAACTCAGTAAGCAAAGAAAAGTCCTTAAACTCTTCTATCATCATCATAGCTAACTTAGCATGTTGTCTACTTAGAGCATCAGCAACTTTGTTTGCTTTACCTGGTGTGTAGAGTATATCTAAATCATAGGCAGCTAGGAACTCCACCCACCTATGTTGCCTCATGTTTAAATCTTTTTGTGAGAATAAATATTTTAGTGCCTTATGATCAATGTACAAAATAAATTTTGCACCTAATAAGTAATGTCTCCAAAGCTTTAAGGCATACACTACTGCTATTAGTTCAAGATCATGGGTTGCATACCTAGTTTCATGTGGCTTTAATTGCCTAGATGCATAGGCTATTACTTGGTCTTGTTGCATCAACACAGCCCCTAGCCCAGAGCCACTTGCTTCAGTATACACAATTAATCCTTCATTTCCTTCAGGTACTCTCAACACTGGTGCATTAACTAAAGCTTCTTTTATTTTGATAAAAGCTTGCTCACATTTTTCAGTCCATATAAACACTTGATTCTTTCTAGTTAAATTTGTAAGTGGTGATGACATTTTAGAAAAATCTTTTATAAATCTCCTATAATATCCTGCCATCCCCATAAATGATCTTACCTCACTCACTGTACTTGGTCTTTTCATGCTTGAATAGCCACTACTTTATTGGGGTTCACAGAAATTCCTTTGGCAGAAATGACATGGCCAAGGAAATGTACTTCCTCTTTCCAAAATGCACATTTTAAAATTTTTTCCTTTAAATCTTTTTCCCTCAATCTAGACAAAAGCAGATGCAAATGATTCTTATGCTCTTTTACTGTTTTGGAATAAACCAAAATATCATCAATAAAAATTAGCACAAACTTGTCTAAATAATCTCTGAATATTCTATTCATTAAATCTACAAAATATGAAGGAGCATTTGTCAATCCAAATGGCATAACTAGAAACTCATACAAAACATATCTGGTGTTAAATGCAGTGTACTTAACACTTGAGTCCTCAACCTTCATCTGATGGAACCCAGATGCTAAGTCTAACCTAGAATATATTTTAGCTCCACTGAGTTGATCAAAGAGATCATCAATTCTAGGCAATGGGTATTTGTTCTTAGTAGTAACTTTAATCTATACACATTCTTAAAGTACCATCATGTTTCCTTACAAACACTACTGGAGCACCATAGCATGAATTACTTGGCCTTATAAATCCTTTGCTTTCTAATTCTTCTAACTGGTTTTTCAATTCTTTCAGTTCACTTGGCCCCATTCTATAAGGTTTCTTTATTATTGGGCTTGCTCCGGGAATAAGGTTGATCTGAAACTCTACTGGTCTATGGTGTGGAACACCCTTAACTTCCCCAAACACATCCAAGTATTCATTGACTATGGGAATTTCTTCAATAGTAAGTTCACTGGAATATTTTTCCAAATCAATTAAATGATATAATTTTATTTCTTTAGCTACTTCACATAAAATTGTGATTCTCTGGCCTCTATGATTTTGCAATGATATGGTGGATGATTCTAAGTTAATTATGGCTTTAAATTTCCTTAACCAATCTACCCCCAATATAACACCTATATTTGGGTAGTTTAAAACATATAAATTGGAAATAAAAATGTTTCCACCTATGTTTAATTCCACATCCACACAAATCATATCTAGAACACTAGAACTCCCCAGTGGACTTTGTATAGACAATGGAGTTTCAACCAATATGCAATTTAATTTTAGCATTTTAACTAGTTCATAAGATATCAAAGAGTGAGTTGCCCCAGTGTCATATACTACTGCTATGGGTATGGTACAAATAAGTAATGTACCTTCCACTTGGCTATGATTCTCAGCATTAATTTCCACTGTAGATTTGCTTTTGCCCTCCAGATTTGCTAACTTCCCTTGCTGCTTGTACTCAGGACAGTTCCTCTTCATATGCCCCTCTTTCCCACATAGGTAGCATTTGAAGGCTCCTCCTTTTAACTCTGGGCACCTTGGTTTAATGTGTCCTTCCTTTCCACAATGATGGCAGACCAATTTCTTCTTAGCATCATTAGCCTTGGTGTCATTGGCCTTCTTGTTGTCTGTCTCCTCCTTCTTTTTATCATAAGGGTGATACCTTCCCTTATTCTTCTTCTTATTTTGGTTCTTAAAATTCATGTACTTCTCTCTTTCCTTGTCACGTTGTTCCAATTTCAATGCCAGATCTATTACTTGATCAAAAGTCCTATCTGCATATGGTAGCATGGCTCTGCTGAGTCCTGGGTTCAAACCTCTAATGTACCTATCATTTTTGGATGCTTGATCTGCCACTAGCATTGCTCCATATTTGGATAATCCCTCAAACTTTTGAGTATACTCAGTGACATTCAAAGTTCCTTGCCTGAGCCTAATAAATTCTTCAAGTAATGTGGTCTTAGCTGATGCTGGTACAAATCTTGCCTCCAACATCTCCCTGAATTGTTTCCAAGTGATTTCATTTTAATTTCTCCCAGCTATGATCACCTCCCACCAGCCTAAAGCTACTCCTTTCAGTTGTCTTGAAGCTACTTGCCTCTTCATCTGATCATCAAGCTGCATGTCATAGAAAATTCTATCCAGTGTTCTCAACCATGCTTGAATTTCCATCACATTCTCAGTCCCTTCAAAACTTTTACCTCCCAAGTTTGTATAAGCCTTTAATAGTTTTGAAAGTTCCTCATGTGGATTCTCAGGCCTATGCCCTATTCCATCCCTTAAAACTCTTACAAATTCTTGCATATCAAGCATTTGTGGTGCACTTGTTCCTGCATGATGTGATCCCCTTCCTACCATGGTTTGCTAACCAAGTTATGGGCAAATAGTATTAGTGTACTGTGAGTATTTTCTATAATTAATATTTTCCTATTTAAATTATTTCATCCAAAACAAACAAATATAATACATTTCTAAGTATTCAACAATCAATGCAACCAATTGCTCTGATACCAACTGAAATGACCCACCAAATTTTTGCCTTAATTTTTGGTGAATTTTTTTTTACATTCCTATAAATAATATTCTCAGAGTCATTTTCTTTTCAAACAATTTGTCCAGGATTTAAAATTCCTATTGATATAAGTATATTAATTTAATCATAGAAATATACATACACATATGATGATGTATATGTCCCTCTTGTTTAAATCAGAGTATACATATATTTAAATTTTGTAAACAAGAGCATATTCTGTTTGATTTGAATTGAATTTTGAATTTCCCATCCCATTATTAATTTTCATGTCTTTGATACTTATAATATATGAGTAGATCCTGCTCATATTTATTTATAGTGATAACTTTAATTATTCAAATTAAGATTTATTATTAATTTATCTTGACAAGATAATCTCTGAATGCTTGAGATTATATTATTATTTTTTTGTACAGTTCAACTGTTTGATATCTGATTATGGCCAGTAAATGATATCTACATATATCATTTTTGGCTCATGATTTTTTTCTTTGAAATTCATCTGCTTTTTAAGTTAGCCTATAAATCAACCCATGTTTTGTTCTCATGCATATTGGTTTCTAAATCTTTCTGAAAGTGTTTGTAAATGATGCAATCCCTGGATTTTTTTTGGTGAGCCAGGTTTTGATTGCAGAGTGTTCTCTGGTTTGATAGTACAAACCAGTTCCAAAATGCACCTATATTTATAGCATTTGAAAGGAAGTTTTGGTTTGAACACTTGTTAAATGGAAAAGAGGTTTTGTAATGCATTTCACAACTGAATTGCAGACTAATATGATCAACCAGACAAACATCAACCATGTCTCTTAAAATGTTATTCATATGCAAACTACTTGATGCCTTATTTAAGATATATACATTTCACAAAACAGCTCACAATGGACTTGAATTCTTTTACAAAATTTTTCAATAAAAAGGTAGCTAAATACTTGAAAGATTACCCCGAGTTAAACCATATTTTATCCCAAACTTAATGCTTATAAATAACATCAGATTGACTAATGCATAGTATAGAATATGTTAGTTAATTGCTCAAGTATATATATATTTTCTTTCAGATTTTGGTAGATAATACTCTAAACCTGTTCTCTTGTTCATAACTCAAATAATCTTTAAATTCTCAAACCTTAATACATAACAAAAAGTAACAGAAAACATCCAGTTCAGACCAACATAGCAAATTCATTACATAACAAGAAATTTAAAAACTCTATTTCCATGAATACATGCAGATAAATCATCCTATGCTCTTATTAAAACTAACAAGCATGCTCTTCCATTTTTCTCATTAGCCATAATCTTCTTTCCTACTTATGTCTTGCATCCCCTGAAAAAGCATTGGTAGCTGCCTCGGTTTGAATTGAGACACCCCCATATGCCATGAGCAAATAAGGGTCAGATCAATGATCTGGTATGAGCAACATCAATACATTCATGGTATTAAACAAATAAATGATACATAAGCACTAACCAATTGCTTAAACAATTTCTTAAATCAACTATGTTACTATATTTCAGATAAACTGTTATGCAAATGCAATGACTTCAAAAATTAACCATTAGCACAAACATGATTATGCAAGCATTCACAACAATCTACAGCAATCAGATGCCCTGGAACACTCATGGTTCCTAATCTACAATCTAAGAAATATTCATTTTCTTATTTCATAACTTTTGCATAGCCTTTACAAATATACCATTTTAATCCTAGCCTCATCTGCTATCAAGGAATCATAGGGACACATTGCAATGAACTAATTCACATCATTGCACAAAGATCTCAGGGCTTAAACAAACCATGTGTCAAACTTGCATACTTCAAATATGACAAGCACTCCAACAGCCTTCTTGGCTTACAGTTCCTAGTTTATTTACTAATGTGTATTTATTTAATCCTATCACCAGATAGATAAGTGAACATGTCACTGTGTTCATTGAAACAACCCTGTAATACTGCAAGCATATTTTCCAAACAAATAATTATTTTCAAGGATACTGCTAACATATGGCTAGATCTTTGAATTAAGTACAAGAATATTTATACTGAGAATAGGAACATGGCATAATGAATTTATTATGATCTGTAAATAACTATGATTGAACCATATTCAAGATCTAGCTGAATCATAATTTTTGTCTTGTAGATTTTTGCTATTTTATTCAGGGATTCAGCACATAGACATCTCTATTGCATCCCTAATATCATTTCTAAAGCCTCAGCACTTATACAATGTATATTGCAGCTTATTTTATTTTCTCTATTGAGATTTTATTGCCATGATTCCATATCAGATATAAGTATTCTTCCCCTGATTTCAAGATCTGATGCCTTAGTTTTTTTTAAATATAATTATACAGTAGCTTGCACATCTATAATAAAACATCTTATCAGATCAAGGTCATCCAAAGAGCATCCATAACAAAACATTACATTAAATCAAAACCATTCAAAGAATATTAATCAAACTGAGTTTAACAAAAACCAGAAAGTATCAATAGCAACACAAAAGTTTGGCTGCCTCATATCAGGTCTTAATGCCATGAATCTAGTGAGATTACTCACCTAAATTCTTCCTGCCTTTGCTCAAAAATCCCAATATGTTTCTCTCTCTTCTTTTCTTCTTTTTATTTTAATTTTTAAGCAACTCGGGTAAAATGATTTTCTGGTTATAACTACCTATTTATAAGCATTTTCACTAGGGTTTTATCAAGATAAAATTCCATTTTTGTCCTGGCTAGTGTCATGCATTTTGTATCCATATTTCCATCCTTAATACCCCGGCCATACTTATTAATTAAGGTCAGTACTTTCTTCCTTTTGCTTTTCCAGAAAATTACTATTTTTTGAATACTTGCTCAAGTCATGTTAAATGTATGACTTCATTATATTTTATATTTTATTCATTTCTGAAAATCCTCTTTACTATTTTTATCTATACATACTTACTTACTTATTATTATATCTCCTACCATTTTAATGTTGCTTTTCTTGCTCAGTTCCAATATATTCTAGCTTCAAAGAAAATGTATCTAGGTATAAACATATATGTATTTTTATTTGATTTTTCCTTACTTCCTGTAAAAAAAAAATATTCATATGTTTCATATTTTTTTTCAATATACTAATATATTTTTAATTTCAGTATGTATACAGAAAAACATGTTTTAGTTGGTTTAATAATTCACATTTCAAAATCATATTTGAAATGCTTCCTTTCTTTCTTTGTTTATTTATTTTATTATCATTGTTTTTTTTTCAAAGATCTTAAACCTTTTCCCTTGTGCCATTTCCAGTGTGCATGTGCACACATAATCTTGCACATCATTTCATCAAGAAATCCTTCAACATTTAACCTAAATATTTTCAAAACTGAATTATTTTATTAAAATATTTTCCCTCAAAATTTTGGAGCATTACAATTTGATTATGGGAGTGTGTTCCGAGGTGGGCGGTAGTAGCTGCTACGCGTTACCACCAGTCCAGGAGTGCATAATGGTAGAATCCTACCCTAGGCATTGCCTCACGTGCCTTGTTATATGCCTTATCGAGCTCACTACGATTTTGGTTTGTGTCGTACCTATGGAGTGCTCCCTGATAGCCCACCGGTTTGGTGGAGTTACAGTACTGTATAGACTATGACATTTATAAAATATATTAAAGGGCATATGGGTAATGCCTTAATGCTATTTTAATACTTTACTTTACCGATAGACACTATATATATAGCGTATATTACTACATATAAATAGTTTAACAAATCCTTAGGAGATGGAAATCCCGAACATCTCTTAAGTTATTGCGTGCACGTTTTACACTGGATAGGAGATGTAAAAACCCGTAAACATCTCTGAAGCCGTTACACTCATATTTATTATGTTGATTTAACTTACATAAGATCTTTTAGTTCTGACTCGAGTGTTTTGTCTTTTCATTACGCTCGGGTCAGCCTGAGAATTTCAGTGTTGAAGATTTTACTTGTAGATGACGAAGATGAAGATTTGTATACTATTATTATTGTTATTCCACTGTATCGTGTTGTTCCACTGCATTATTTATTCATTCTTGCTGTATGTATAACTCTGATATATTGTAAAAGTGTAATCAAATGTTATTTGTAAAACAAATTCATAAACTGTTTATTTGATTATTATAATTTGTCATTCCGGTGTGAGATTCTATTTTTTGTTTTTCCTTCTTTTCTCTTATTTCTTGTTTACCCCATTAACAATCCTCCCTTTTGAATGTTTTGAGTTGACATGTGTGGTTTATTGTCGATTTAAACCATCCAAAAAGTTGGGTCGTTACACATACCCTTAATCCCCAAAATTAACAACGAAATCATCTTTTCATATTCTTAAAGTTTAATGCCATTTTATAAATCACTTGATGTATTGCCATGTATATGTTTGAAAATGATATAAGGTTTATTGCTTTTAAAATATCTTAGTTTGATCAATGTCGACATCATCTCATGTCGATGTAAGAGCACAAGGCTTTCTACCTCTTAAAACTCGAAGACTAAACATGCGACATCATGCCTCGATGAAAATGAAGTTGTTCATCCTCATAATACATAGGTTATCAACCTATTTAAAAACTTGAAGATTAGTTCAATTCAGCATTGACAAGGCTCAATATCAATTTCAAAAGCGGTATATAGTAAACTTGATGACAAGTTAAAAGCGGCATAGGCTCGATGACCATCGGGTCGACGAAGCAAAAGTCATGAAGTAGTATATGCAGCATGCATGCTTCTTAGTACAAAACGTGGCAAGCCTCTTGGTGTAAAACGCGGCATGAATAAACATCGACATGCTTATGTCGAGCCCTATCTCTTTATCTTTATTGCTTCGGCGTCGACGAGGTTCAAACCCAATCCAGTTCATGCCAAGCTCCTTGACATCATGCATATTGGTTTGTTCCGCATCGACGACGATGAAGTGTGGTGAGATGTGGCTCGATATGGCTAATGTCGACATGGTAGAACAGTAATTAACTTAAAGACCGCAATATTCTATAAAAAGTTGTTTCTTTTCACTAAATCTCCATAATTTGTCAAAAGATTATTGCTATCAAAACTTTATCACATTCTTTTGCTGAAAAACTACAGCATGCCATAATTTTTTATGCTAATTATTTTTACAATTTAACCCATATTATAAACATTTTAATTAAACAAACAAGCCTTTAAACTTAAACAATTTATTTATCATTCCTAAACACTTAGAAAAAATCCAAAAAAATCTCATAAATTAAAAATGTTATTTTCTTCACTATATAAAATTTTCAGGTCAAAAATCATTAATTAATTAATTTAAAACCTGAATTACCCAATTTACTACATATAAACTAATGAAATAATCTTTTTACTTATAAAAATTACGAAAATGAAAACCTATCTCCAAATTCATCTTTTAAACATTATATTCAAAAATCATAGCATTTGGAGCTAAACATCTTCGGTATTAGCCTTAAGTCCAAAATAATCACCTTCATAATTTATCATTTAAAACATAACATGGTAAACGTTAATCATAGCATATCACCAACATTCATACATTCAGTTTAAATCTTAAATCCGAATTTAAATCAATCGAAATAAAATAATATCGGATGGTACAGATCATCATTCACCTTGGTTTGATAATGGATTGAGATTTGAATTTTGCTTTTAATCTTCTTAGCTAACTCTTGAAATCCTACTTAATTTCGTGCTCTCTTCTCCTTAGGGGTAATGGTCGGCCTCGCTCCTTGGATTTTTGATTCATGAAAACATGAATAGAATGGAATAAGGGTTTTAGGGTTATAGGATCTATCTATTCCTATTTTACCCATTCCCTATTCAAATATGTTTTTAAGTTATAAAACAAGCTTATAGATTTATTTGGTTAAGGCACGACCTTATTTATTTTCAAATCTCAATTCCCTTGTCATCTAATTTGTTGTGATTGTACATGGTTTGTGAATAGTGATTATGTAATGAATTGAAATCCTATTATGAAATGAGATGAGAAAATTTATTTTAAAAATTGTTTTGAATTTCCATATTCATGTATTTTTGGTATTATCAAACTGATTAACATAGCCATATTTTATCACAATAATAAATAACTATGGATGACTGCAGCATTCTTAGCACTTAATTTCGAGCCTAAAAATGGGGGATGCTACAAAAGTCCAAACCAACTTAAGTATAACGAATGGTCAATCTGTTACGTTAATTTCAGCAATTGAACTTTATGATTTTAATTTTATAAATGTTGCTCATTATATTCCAACTGCAATAGTCTTTCTCTCGAAGACACATTTGCGGTCAATGGATCATATCCATTCGGTTACAACTACCAAAATCATATTTTGATAATATACTTGGAATCTGTTTCGGTTCTTTACATCATACCACATTATAGAGTCAATACTCTTAATGGTTTACTTAAACAACCGAGGATTATTTATTTTTGACATTGACAAGAAACTCATAGTATCTCTTTAATGTACAAGAATACTCATTAGATGTTCTAATGTATTGTGTTCATTTAGGTTCGGTCAATTTCATTTTATTCCTTGTAATCAGTTTTACCCTTGAATCATATCCATATTCATTTTATAGCAATAATTTCTTTAGTATGAAGTTGGTATTTCTTGAAACAACATTTGTCTCTCAAGCAACAGAATGGGCATTTATAAACATTTTATGAATTTCCTTATAAAAATGATTTTACATTAGTTCATAATATGTTTATGTTCATAACATAAATTATTCATCTAATGACCATCGTTCCCAAAATTCTCTTGGCATGGTTCATACAAGATCCCTTACGTACAATTATTACGTGCAGTTTTTCGACTCGCACAACCTGCAAACTCCTTGGCTTATGAAATGCAAGCGTTTTTTATAAACCCTAATCTTGTATGGTTTTGTAAACTATTATTTGGATGATATTAATTTTATCCTTGTGTACTACACTTGAGTACACACCTTATAGAAATAATTTATCTCAACTTCACTCATCATTAATAATTCTTTGTTCAACAAAGTTCGGTTACTCCTTATCAATACCACATTATGTTTTAGAGGGAGGTGCGACCTTTGAGACTGAATCTTTATTCATATTAGGTACATATGGAACTCTTTTCAACATAGTCACCCATTTGGTCAAATCGAATCATTTTTATCAAATCTTGTATTATTTACTTCCATTTTATATTTTATGATCTTATCGTAGACTTATACATGCATGCATATCGATTACATATGTCCATGTTTGTGATAACTTATTGGTGAATAAGATTAAGTATGTGAAACTATTTTGGTATTAATAGACTTACGATTGCTTACAACTATATGTATCAATATAAAGAGTTCATCAACTCTTATGACACGCTCACACAAAGGGTTCTTTACATTTATTTGCCTAAGATATAATTAACTAGTGTCTTATGATTCCTAACCGTATAATAAAAATTATTCTCAAAACTATGGCTTAATATATAACTCAAAAATAATTGTAAATAATTTTAGATACTTCAAAATTTTCCAATGCATCACTTTTGTTACGAAGACAAATACCACATTATAGTTTCATTCCATAACGAATATTCATAATATTCATATTGGAATATAACCATGTCTATTATTTAGTCGACACTAGAAAATAGTCATTATTTATAAATACTGTTCGCTATGTTTTACGAAAACAATTTTCATAATTTGATGAAATCAATAAGTCCAATATGGCATGCTCCCACTATTTCCGCCACTAGTATAATAGCATACTGAATTCGAAGGTCCATTATTCGCTTAATATATATTATTTATTTTATATACTGCAACTAGTTTACAGCGGAGAGTTCTTTGATCAAATATCTTGAACTCGGAAAATGAATCTCATAGAAATAAAAAATTCTATAAGAAAATACATTTCAGAATAAAAATCATGTTTCTTAATCCAATGTTAAGTATCAATCGTTATTGTTACAATCCTCATTTCTGATGTTTCTTTATGAAGTAGAAGTGACCATTCAGTCTCCTCATCCTAACTATACTTAAACCACAACCACTCTTGTACATTCGTTATTCTTTCGAAATGGTCGAACCATTCAAAAGAAATCCCTTGCTATAATATCATAACAAACTCTTTACAAAAATGCATTTGATTATCCTTAACATTTAAGTACATCATATATGATGCACCTTACATAAACTAATCAAACTGGTATTTCAATGATCAAGTTCTTAGATCTACATTGTAGTTTTGGTCTTGTATTACATTTAACATAATATGATTTTTTATTATAACCAATCAAATTGAATACTTGATCTCGCACTATGGTATATTTGCTTATTTTGGAAGAACTAATTTCATCGAAATATTGTATATTACAAACAATGACCGTTCATACAATAAAATTTATATGCGATTGTATGTGGATCAAACATCAATAATATTTATTGATTTTGATTTTGAAACTCATAGAATGCAATACTTGGTAACCAAATAAACATGTAAGCGACCAAATTACGAACGTATTTAGTAGTTGTAAAATCAGGTGCTTGCATGGGCGTTGAAATGGTAACATGCAATAATCATTTATGAGTAAGTATATGTTATATTTCTATTTGTCAATCTTCAATTTAGTTCATTCATGTATCTTAATTGATAAACATTTTGTTAATCATATTAAATGCACAAATTTATCAATATAGATTATTATAACATAATATGGCATATGTTATTAAAATATTAGAAAGGTTAAATATTATCATTTTATTTTTCTAATAAGGCTCCCACTAGCCTTTTATGTTTCACCAAACCTTAAGCTGAAACATAGTAGTCCTTTGACTTCACTAGTCACTGTTAGGACTCGTATGCCTTGGAATTCTAACCATGAGTTTGCTCAACAGGTCGTTGCTCCATGAATGATAGATAACTCCTTATCTCTTGTATCATATACAACTCCTAATCGATGATACCTTGTCATAATTACACTTCGACCTTGAGTTTGCCCAACAAATCGAAATGAAACTATTCCCTCGTATGTAACATATTGAGACGGCCTAAGTACACTATATGTACCTTGAGTTTGTTCAACAAATACATACTGTTATCTTACCTTGTCTATTCAATATATTAATAATACTACACATAACATCCCTAGCTTGAGTTTGCTCAACAACCAAGGAGTATGCAAGTAATTTATTAATATACATATGGAGAGGGAAACATTATATTGAAGATTCATAATCTTCAGTATATTATATTGAGTGACATCGACTTATGGAATAATTTATTTCTTATGAAATGCCCTCGTGATTAAAGTGTCCGACACATTAGAAATCATGGTATATGTACATTTACATATGTATTTATTCCTTAAGTCTAGTTAGGGTTTCTTAATGTTAATGCCAAAAATGGATCAACACTTAAGAGTAGGTTGCAGGGAACATTTGAGACCAATATCTAGCAGATAGTAGTAATAATAAAGAAAATAAATAGCTATAAGAAAGGGAGACATAAGATTTATAGTGGTTCGGCAATCTTTGGCCTACGTCCACTTTATAACTTTGTTGCTTATGGATTTGATTGAGATTACTAAGGACTGTGAGAGAATAAGTCACAAGTACATGGGTTAAACTTATTCTAGGTCCTAGAATTGCCTAAGGTAGCTGCCTTGGTGACTATTGTGTAGAGGAAGAAGATGAAGAAAAGATGGAGCTTCTACGTAGTGATGGAAAATACCGAATCCTCTCTTAGTTGCTCTATGGTTTGTATTCATAGGGGTAGCAATCATATTGGGCCAGAAGGAGAGTTGGAGCAAAGTCCAAAAGTCAACCAAAAGTGTGGGAGAAGTCATGATACCAACCACGTTAATGTGACATGTTGATACCAACCACGTTAATGTGACATGTTGGTACCAACCTTTTATGTCGGTGCTTCAGTGCCAACATGTGTGCTTAACTCTAATTGGTCTAGTTTCTTTTGCATCCTTCATCTACTCTATTTTGAAGTGTCCCATGTTGTCATAGTGGATGGATAATCGATGTTGATGATAGTTCTTGCATTACTTGGCTTGTTCAGCTATTCTAGCTTATAATTCTTTATTCTTGGTAATTGGTTATTCAGAATCCTTTAATATCTCTTAGGCACACATAAAATAGGCAAAGAAGAACTCATGCAAAGCTTGAGTGAGAATCAGGAAGGTTTGAAAAGTCTCCATCGATTTCTCAAGCTCGGTTCTGACTTCTAGGGTTGGCTCCATCTTAGTTGAAATTTCTTAGATGTGTTTCTCTACCCTATCTAAGTGTGCTTTCAAGATTTCAAGTCATTCCGTCTTCGTCCCGACATTCTAAAACATGTTGATTTCTGCTAGGATAATACCCAGTTAATATTTGCCCCCCAAAGTATACTTTCATTGGAAACAAATTATGCTCTAGATCGAAACTAGGTACGGTTGGTATCTTGCGAATTCCAGCTACGTTGTCTCGAAATTTTGACTTTATCTGATTTTAATTTTATCGATTTTATTCGCTATCTGTTCTAGTTCAGACTAAAACTATTCTTCTTGATGTTGGAAACATATTCTTCGTACGAAAGATCATGTGTTCCCCTATATCATCGAATGGATCCACTGTGGCAAATTTGGCCAGAATTAAATAGAAGAGGACATATCGGTATGGACCTTTTATGTCGGTAACGACATTTTTACTTGGAGAAATTCCAAACTTCTCCTTTTATAACACTGTTATCTGGCATTTTGACACGGCTGTATTAAACTGGTTGCACAAGTTAGATTCGACTACTATGAAGGCCGATGATTCCAAAGTGACGGTTGTGGGCCCAGAAGTCAAGTACAGATGATAACACAAAGCTGGGATTGAATGGCATTGATAGATATACAAGGCAGAATGTTCAAAGTATCAAATATGGTTCAACACATAGGAGGGATCGGCATAAATTGACTCCATCATAAGAATCGACATGTTCCAAGAAGTAGGAGCATTTCAATAGAAAACAATCAATATCTCAAGATCCACAAGTCTAATGCATATGAAATTTTGTGTGAAAGATGTGGGAACCCTAGGGATCGTACCTCAAGAAGATGAAGTTATAGGGATCGACACTCTTCCCTCGGTAGAGATCGGTAGGAATCATAAAGCAACCTTATTATTAGAGCTAAGATCAAGCAATAACTCAAGTTCAATTGATCTGATTGGCATGAAATTTGGAGGCTAAGCATATTTTAGCATGAGGAAGCTACCATAGGGATCGCACCCCAAAATTCGACCAAAGTAGGGATCGATACCGATCTCTCTTCTTTGGAAATTAGGCCACACAATTCCTCTTGTGGGTCCATCCGGTTCTAAAGGTCCTTCTACCGAATTTTCAGTGAGATATTCGGCCATCTTCATCTATAAATATAGGCTTGGTTGTCCATTTTTGGGACCTTTACGCTGCTATTTGCTTTATACTTTTTTGTAACTAACGATTTTCATCCGATCTTTATTGTACTCAGTTTATAAAGTGATTAATAAAGCAATCTACTCAAAGTGGACATAAGCAAACAGTGCTGAACAACAATAAATCGTTGTGTGTATTATTCTTTCTATTTACTGCTATTTCTTTGTTATTATCCTCTATTTTCATTTGATATTCTTCATTTATTTCTCTTCAAAACATCTATTTGGTGTTTGTGCCAATTTTTGGTGTAAATATTTTGGTGCTTTCATTGAGTGCCTTGATTCTCAGCTTATTAGCATCCTTTTGTTGCTACTAGATTGCATAAATCCCCCGAAGGAGATCCATAGTTTTCTTTAAGAAGTTTGCTTCTATTTAGATTTGAAAAAATCTAAGCAAAGCTATCGATAATGGTAAGGAACACTAGATCTACTTCTCAGAATGCATAAGGAAATGAGAATGCTAGCATCTAGCAAGGAGGCCCGAGCAGTCAACCAATGGATGTGAATGTTGATCTAGTTGAAGTCCGAAATCCAGCTGATTCCATTATAAGAGCTGAATTACAAAATCTGATGAGAGAGTTAGTGGATAGACGTCGACAATTGATTCAGCAGATTCAAGCCAATATCAACCTAATGAACTAACTCGGTCAGCAACAACGAGGGAAAGCAAGGAGGGACTCTACCCCATACTCAGCATCACAAAGTTCTAGTTCGTCGGATGAGTATCATAGATATATGGGTCGCAGAATAGATGAATATCGCGCAGAAACATTTGGGCATCAACAGGCAGACCTGCCTTGTCTGCTAGGATCGAACGGTGTAGATCCCTCCATTGGGATCGGTACCGATCCCTCCTCCAGAATAGGGAATTTACCTGTACATGGTAGGATCCAAGCTGGAGCTTCTACGGCTGATCTGAATGATGGAGTTCAGTTGAATGTTGACCAATTGCCTCCTCGAAATGATGATGAAGTGAATGTATGTGGTATACATTTGGAGGATGGTGAACCAAGAAGGCATGGCACGACCGGTAGACATCGATCGGACATGTGACGTGGAACACGACCACCGCTTCGCACAGACTATCCAAATCCCGGACATGTCGGCTATTAGAAAGTTAGTGAGAGAGAGCCAAGGGCTTGATAAATCATGATTAGGGAATCTCGAGAAGCCATACCCCATTCACTGATAATGTCCTACATGCTGAGTATGCAAGGAGGTTCAGTATGCCATCGATGCCTGCCTACGATGGAAAAACCGGCCCCAGGCAGCACATAATGAGATAAGAATGGCTGATAGATTCTGCACGAGTAGATGATGCAACCAAGTGTAGATGTTATCCAATAACTCTCTCTGAAATATCAACAATGTGGTTTACAAGGTTACCCCCACGGTCGATCTCTATATTTTATGATTTGGCAACAAGGTTTGTGGAGCAATTCCGTATGCATGCAACTAGTCCTAAATATGTAATGTCCCTATATAGCATGATCTAGGCTCCTAGAGAATCATTGAAAGATTACTTGGAGAGATTCTATACAGCTGTTACAAAAATCAGTAATCCGAATGACCGTGCAATATTGATGGCCGTAATAAGAGGGATTGATCCAGAGTCTAATTTTAGCGATTGGTTAGCTGGCATGCCACCTGCAACGTTGGAGCGCTTTTACACAATGGCGGCTCAGTACTTGTGGAAGGAGGAAGCCTGATGCTTTAGGAAGAAGAATGTTGCGGGACCAAGTGGAGAGGGAGCATAGAGTACTATTGCAGTGAAGCAGTCTGATGATAGCTCTGGAAAAGTTCAAGTGAATATCCAGAACAAACCGAATCAAAAAAGAAAGGCGGAGATAGGAGTCAAGAATGATAGAGGGATTCTGGAAGAGGAAAGCCTAGGATTCCGATGTACATAGTTACGTGCCACTGAATACATCACTAGCGAATAACTATTTGTTTACCTGCAATACCATGCAATATAGGAAGCCGCCTTTGAAAGAATTAACGGAGAAGCATGAGATGGCTAAAGATTGGTAATCAATACAATAGTCGGAGGACCGCATCCGGCTGATAAGAGTTGGTATGAGATGGAGCGCTATGCTAGCACGATTAAGCATGTGAATTTTAAATGTTGTTCGAGTACGAAAGATGAAACTTCGACAAAACAGCAGCGTGCATTGGCAGATGATATTGTGTTTAGAAACAGAGATGCGGGTAAGTTGGAGGCTCCGACAAATAATCCAATGGTCATTTCGGCCATTATCGGCCTTGGTTTAGTGAGAAAGATAGTGTTTGATTGTGGAAGTTCTGTAAATATAATTTTCAAAAAAGCTTATGATCAAATGAAGATGGAAGCCAAGGAATTGAAACCGTCTAAAGCCCACATTCATGGCTTTAATGGTGCTGCCACTGAAGCTGTTAGTTATGTTGAATTGCCCGTGGAGTTGGGAGAAGGTGACCGCAAGAGAGTGTGAATTTTTCCATTTGTTGTTTTGGATGTTGACTCCCCATAAAACGCTTTTGTAGGCCGATCGGCCCTAGTTGAATTTTGGGCAGCTCTTGCCCTATGGTGTTTGAGTTTGATGTTCCTGACAGAAAATGGTGTTGGAGTTATTCACGGTGATTAGGCGATTAGATGTGCCTGTTATGTAGACGAATTGAGGGATGCTCAATGAAAGGAAATTGGTAAGGGTGTGGACAAGTCTGTCTGCATCCAACCATTGAAGATTGACAACCAGTGCCTGAGCCTTGGCTCGGGTGCCACGGTCGGTTCTATAGAGACATAGACCCAAGAGATGATAAGGAGGAGCCCAAAGAGACCAAGGCTGCACCGTTTGAGCCGACGATTGACATCACAGCCATCCATGATGACCCGTTACAGGTCCTAAAGATTGGATCACAGCTCAACTCCCAATGATGAAAGAACTTGCTGGATTTCTCCAAGCAAATCTCGACGTGTTCTCTTGGACTCATTTTGACATGTGTGAAATCTCGACTGCCATTGCGAGCCACACATTGAATATCGATTCGAGGCATGTCCCGACGAAAAAAAAGGCATGGCATGGATCCAGAGAGATCTACCGCTCTTAAAGAAGAGGTAGATGAGTTCAAATGTAATGGGTTTATTCACGGCGCCCTCTACCCTAAGTGGGTATCTGATCCTGTACTTGTGAGAAAGGCAAATGGGAAATGGTAGACATGCGTTGAATACTCAGACTTAAACAAGGCATGCCCAAAAGACAGCTTTCCCCTTCCAAGGATCGACCGGTTAGTAGACTCAACCGTGGGATATGAATTGCTATCTTTTATGGATGCATACTCAGGATATAACCAAATCCTAATGCACATTCTCGATCAAGAGCAAACCGGTTTCATTACCGATGTTGGATTATATTGCTATATGGTAATGTCATTTGGTTTAAAGAATGCAGGAGCAACCTACCAAAGTCTAGTTAATAGAATGTTAAAAGATCAGATTGGAAAAACGATGGAGGTATATGTGGATGATATGCTCGTGAAGTCATGACGGTCTAGCGACCACATTAGAGACTTGGCAGAATTGTTCGATATTCTTCGGTACTACAAAATGAAGATTAACCCTTTGAAGTGTTCTTTTGGCCTAGCATCAAGAATGAATTTGGGTTTCGTTATTAATGCCTGTGGAATCATAGCTAATCCTAAGACGATCCAAGCTATTCGCAAAATCCAAACGCCAAAGACTATCAAAAAAGTACAGAGCCTAAATAGGAAGCTTTCTGCCCTAAGCCGATTTACTTCTAGAGCTACTGATAAATGCATTCCTTTCTTTGACTTGATTAGGTGAGGAAAAAGGAACTTTGAATGGACATAGGATTGTAAAGACACATTCCAAGCTTTGGTGAACCACTTAGAGAGACCTCCCATCTTTTCAAAGCCGGTGGATCATGAAGATTTATATATCTACTTGGCCATGTCGGTACACGCTATAAGTGCCACATTGCTTCGTGAAGAGTCGAATCTAGAGACGAGTCTATTATGTTAGCAAGCGATTGCCATGAGCTGGAAGGAATTATCTAAAGATAGAAAAACTGTCATACTATTTGTTGATCGCTTCGCGAAAGCTCCGCTCTTAATTTCAGGCACATCCTATCAATGTTTACACTTGCCAGCCATTACGATAGGTCCTGCAGTGACCTGAGATGTCTGGAAGGTTGATCAAGTGGAATATCGAGTTTAGTCAATTTGACATCACTTATCTTCCTTGGAGAGCTATCTATGCTCAGGCATTGGTGGACTTTATTGCAAAATTTACTGTGCAGGATGATTTCTCGGAGAGCAATGAAACCCCTACCATACGATTGAAGTTATAAATAGATGGAGCATCCAATGATCGTTGTTATGGGGCTAGAATTATGCTTGTAACTCCCGAAGATCGGTCAATTTGCTATGCTTTAAAACTTGATTTCTCTGCAACAAACAACGAAGCTGAGTATAAGGCTCTGATTACTGGATTTAAACTCACCAGAGAACTGGGGATAAAGTCACTTGAAATCTTTTGCGACTCATAATTGGTAGTATATCAAGTCAGGGGAGATTACCAAGCTAAAGGACAACGACTTGCTTCGTACCTTACCCAAATCCAAGAGTTGTTGACTGACTTTGAGTATTATGATATTACGCACATTCCTCTGGATCAAAACAAAGAGGCTGATTCATTAGCAAAGTTTGCTAGCATCGGAGATGTAGAACAGATGGGCTTGGTTCTAGTCGAAGTATTAAAGGCTCCGAGCATAAGCCCGATGGAAATCGACCGGGTACAAGAGACGGAGCCTGAGAAGGAGTAATGGATGACTCCAATTAAAGACTATTTGCTATGGAGGGTTATTCCTAAACGAAGTAATGAAATACGACAAGTCCTTCGTAAAACTACACGATATATCATACATGAAGGAGTTATGTACAGAAAGTGTTTTTCCCTTCCCTTGCTCCGGTGTATCGCCCATGATGAAATAAAATGGGACCTGAAGTAAGTTCATGAAGGGGAATTTGGCAATCACACTAGGGGGAAAACTCTATTAATGTAAATACTCCATTACATGTATTATTGGCCGACCGTTAATCGAGATGCGGCTGATTATGTAAGGTGATGCGACAAGTGCCAGATATATGCAATAGTTCCAAAAGGTCCATGGACAAAAATTACACAAATGGTCAGCCCATGGCCATTTGCCATGTGGGGTATAGATATTATCGGTTCCTTACCGATCTCTAAAGGTGGTGCGAAGTACGTTATCGTCGTAGTTGATTACTTCACCAAATGGCAAAAGTGGAACCTTTAGCCATGATCACAACCAAGAAAGCAATGAACTTCATCGTCTGAAACATCATCTTTCGTTTTGGTCTTCCACGAACTATTATAACAGATAACGGGACTCAATTCGACAGTCTGGAATTCAAAGACTTCTGCTTTCAGCATCATATTGAAAAGAGATTTGCAGTAGTTTCTTACCCTCAAGCCAATGGACAAGTTAAAGCTATGAAAAAAAATCATAAAATCCATTCTGAAGAAAAATTTGGAAAAGGCTAGAGGCAAGTGGGTGGATGAACTCCGAACAACATTATGGGCTTATAGGACTACCCACAAGTCCGCAACTAGCCATACTCCATTCTCCGTTGCTTACGGTTCTGAAGCCATTATTCATGTTGAGCTTGAAGTTCCTTCTCATCGGGTGACCTACTAAGATCCCAGAACGAATAAGAATCTCCTCTTGGAATCTCTAGACTTTATAGATGAGAAACACAAAGAAGCTGATTTTAGGGCAGTCGCGCACCAGCATCGAGTCACCCGGTACCGCAACACTAAAGTCCGACTTAGAACCTTTAAAATCGGCAACCGCATTTTGAAACAGGTTTTTCCTGCCCCATCACATATGAATCCTACTTGGGAACTACTATATCTCCTCTTGTAGCAAAGTTTACTTCTTTTCCATTCAATTATATTTAATTTCAGGACTAGCTTTAGTATTTGATTTTCATAGATATGTAATAAGACAAATTATGTCATTTCTTTCCGTTTGGCAAATAAAGTTTTGAATTTCCTTCATGTCTATGTTTGCTGTAGTAGTATATATTAGTCACGATGCTGGACTAACTAGTATTGACATATCTGAGCATGTTCCCAGAGTTTGGAGTTAGCCGATTACATAAGTTCATGACTGAACTAAAGGAAGTGAGAATGGTCCGACCATTCATTTGATGATTCACGCTCACAACCCGATAGACGAAACGCCTAACGAGGAATGGATGTGATTCGGCTATCCAATGACCAACTTAATTCTATCAAATGGTAGGACAAATATTAATAGAAAGCGATTGTGACATGACCGATCGCTCGCTATGTTAAACCCCAGACTTGGGGGTAGGTCAATCAATTAAGGAAAGTACGATCCAACTATTTTCCAAAATAAGTCTAAGTCCTTAGAATATGGATTGGAGTATAAACACAAGCCGGGTGCGATTCGACCACCTGCTAACTAACTTTTATCCCAGAGTGCGGATATGAGTATAAACAAATAGACAAGTGCAATTCGACCACCCGCTAACTAACTCTTATCCCCAGAGTGCGGATACGAGTATAAAAAAATAGAGAGTGTGGGTCGACCACTCACTATTCCATGAACTCCGACCCGAAATCAATAGGAGTATAAACTCGCGAAGGATGGAGTTCGACCATCGACCATCTAACTCTGCTAATCGAAGACTAGGTGCAAGAGTATAATCATTCAAAACACTAATTCGACAGCATAACATTAGGGCTTGAGCCACGTATTTGGTACGATTAGGGCCACAACTGCATGGAGGCCTTGGGATAGAATTAACGGATTATCATCCAGAGCAACGAGCAACGAATTAAAAGTACATTGAATGGAAAGTGATAGCTCAACTACTTAAATAAAAATTCGCATAAAAGTTCGATAGAAAACAAAGAACTTTTATTTACATAATAAACTTCAAAAATTGTGATACAATTTTATTCAAAAACGAGGGCCGCACCTACACAATTATAGCCAACAAAAGAGAAAAATGGCTATGTAAACTATATACAAATTAAGCCAGAGTAAGAGCTATTTCTTCTGCCCTTTATCCTTTCTAGATTTCTTAGTAGTGCCACCACCCGAACTATCGCTTGTCCTCTTCCTTGATCCTTTGCCGCCCTTGGCAGGAGAGCTTTCAGAGGTTGGAGGGAGTTCTTGGTGTACCGACCCGCCAGTTGGGATTACTTGTAATGGAATGAGATTTAGGTCATCAATGTCTGTATCGAAGGGTTCAGCCTTAGCTTTTTCCTTCAACAATTCCTCCCTCCCAATGCGCTCTTTTAAGATGAGCCCATTGGTATGTTCACTGGCACCAGTAATTACAACGTCATCCGACTCATCAGACAATGGCGGGTCATCAGCTTTATCATCATCAAGTGCTCCGATAACTTGAGCGTCAGTGGCCGCCAGAATATAAGTAGATGTCAATTGTTGCTCCATGGCGGCACTACCTTTTGTAGTTTGGCTAGGACCCGGAAGACCTGTAGATTCGTGGACACAAGAAGATAAACCCATGACTATTGGATATGAAGAAGATATACATCTACATTGCCAGGCTCGTTGGTCTCGGCATGCCTAATTTCGCCCCCTTCGGCGTCATCCTGAGTCCCCTTGACTAGGGGCATGATAGGGTTATTGATATCGCCTTTTTGTTCTCCATCTTATCCTAGTAGCGCTGCGCTTCTTGTAAGCCCAATGATGTGACCTACCTCAAGCAACCCGAACATAGATAACCATTCGTTGGTTACAAGAAGTCTAATGTCCCAATTTTCGACCGGAGTGGCACGAATTGCTGAGATTGCCTATGAAAAACTATTGCCTTTTGGACGTGGATGGACAATTGTAGATTTTCCAAATATTAGTTGATTCAAGATATGATATTGGTTAAAGAATTTGATAATAGAGCAAAGACGACACGTCCTTCCAACCATCGCCTTGCAAAGCTAGGCGGACATTGGACATAAAACCATTCATGTTTGAAACGGCTGAGCTTGTTCTAAGCACTCGTTAAGACTTGAAAATTGGGTGAAGGCTCGAGGAAAATGTAGGAAATGCTCCCTCTTTATCGTTTGAAGTTGTGAATAAACCTGATGTCCTCAGGAGTTGGCGGGCGGAACAGGACGTACATAAATAGTAAGAATGTGCTGTGGAGAAAGGCGTTGCTATTCGGGTGTAATTGAGTAGGAGTTATTCCAAGATATTTTAGCATCTCCTGGATAAACGAATTGAAGGATGGCATGCATCCGGCCCAGAACATGAACTTATTGCATGCTATATACCCCTCCGGGGCCGAATGAGCCATGTCATTCATCGAAGGAACTAGAACGTCTTCGAAGGGAATCCCGTGCCTAGAACATAGTCTGCAAAGAGTGGCCTCACAAGTTCTGGAGACTTGAGAATCTGTTGGGTTATCTAAAGATATAACACCTTCTACACTGTCAGGGGCAGGACTTATATCTTCCGCCGAAAGGATGGGAATGTCAGAGAAAAGGTCGACCGACTGGCCCAAACTTACGTTTGTTCAGTTTGATGACCAAGGGAAAGCCTGCCAGATATTGTTGTGGAACTTGACTCAGCTTCAGGATTACTATGCCGTGAAGTTGGTCCAGAAGATATTACAGCTAGACGCTTTGAAATTCTAAAGTCCATGCCAACAATACTCAGTAAATAATCGAGATTAGAAAAGTTTACCTGTCCCCTCATGCTAAGTGTAAGCTAGTGTGGTGTAGTGTTGTGTAGTGCTGAGATAAGCAACTCAAAATAAAACAAAACAAAGTAAATGACGAGACTCTAGATTCCGACCAAAGTGACCGTCATAGCTGATCGTCTCAACTTGCGAAAAGATTGATCAGTTGTGTAAGCTTTAGGATCGACCATCGACATATCGAAGTGTGAAATCTGTTATTAGAGTCCATATGTTGAGTTTTACTTCAGGTTCTAAGTCCCATGGATTTGGTCGTTCAATTTCGAGTTCATCAGTGGATATGCAGGTCCTGTTGTTCATCATTGTCATATGTTCAAGTACATTGAGATGGGATTGGTTTTGATTGTTCAAACAAGTAATTATGGATTGGTTTTCAAGTTCAATTCGAAGAATAGAATTAGCTAAGTATAAATAGTCGATCCCAACTTGCCGATCCCTATTTGTCGAACCCTATCCCAAAGCAAAACAACCGATCCTTCTCTCCAGGTGATTAATGCCAACCCCTTTCCTTTAACCAACTCTACCGATCCCTCAACTTCACTGTTTTCAAACTTCCATTATGACCAACACCACCGATCCCTTCCCTTCACCATACTATCGATCCCTCCATGCAATCCAAGAAATATCGACCCCTCCATACGAATCAAAGGTGACCGATCCCTCTCCTTCCACGTCCTTGTTCTATCCTTCAAACCTTTTGACCGAACCCTATGTCCTATGCTCCTTTCTTCTTCCTTCTGCATCATTCTACAGAACCCTACTCCATCACACATCTCGTCTCCCCCAAACAGCTTCGGCCGTCATCTCTCCATCACGTCGAGCTCTAAATCGACACCAATGAAATAGAATCCATCGTCTCGTCATAAAATCAAAAATTAAAAACAAGCAAACCTACCTAAATATATAGAACATGAGCTGTGCGATAAGGAGTATAGGATTGCAATTCAAATGTGTGATAACCCTGATTTTTGTGAAGTAATGATTTAAATTAGTTTATGTTTGTTTTAAAATTACATTGAAAAATGGATAGGAATAGAAACTGTTTTGCAAGTGTATGGTTTAAATATAAATGTGTACACAAGATGGTGCACACACATGCACACATTTTTCTATGTGATAAAATAGGCAACAGTTAATATATATGTTAGTATAAATAAATTACAAATACATGTGTAGGCAGATATGATCAGGTCTTTAAAAAGTTTGGCATAAAGAAAACAAATATATATATATATATATGTAGAAATAGTAAATACATGTAGAAAGTATAAGATATTTAAAAATTATTTAAAGAAAGAAAAATAAAAAGACTTAGGCAAAAATAGGCATACATATGTTATACATGTACACAGGCAAGCATAGCAGGTAAAAAAAAAGGAAGAGAGAAAAACAAAGCTTGCATGGAAATGGTATGAACCCTTAAATAAACACTTTATCCATTTCCAGCAATTCTTTTTGCTTAGGAAAATTAAAGTCATGCATATAACATGACCCGAGGTAAGATTAAAAGAATAAGGTTTATTTTCTGGAAAAAATATATAGCAAGGACCACATACCCTTTTCTTTTATGAATCAAGTGTAAGGCAGATCATATTATGAGGTAAAACTGACATTGGGTAATTCCATTAAACCCTAGTAACATCTAGGATTTATATAAGGAGGCTTAGTATAGTGAGATCATACACATTTGCTCTTCATAACCTAAAGGAAAAATAAAAACATAAGCCAGAAAAAAATAAGGAGCACCGCCATTAGAGTTAGAGGAAGGCAGAGGATCAAAAGAAAAGAAAGGCTTAGGAAAAAGGAATTAATGTGAGTAACCTCACTGAAAACTTTGGCATTAAGTCCTGAATATTGAGGCAGCCTATTTGAATTAATAATTTACTTTTGCAAGTTATATTCATTTTATGATTTGATGACTTTGGTTTGTTAATGATCTGTTCAAGTGTGAAACCCTTCATAATGATTTACCCAAAAATAAGAGTCATGGATTTCATGTTTAAAATGTTATCTGTGCTGTGAATTAACTTTGAGACGGAATGATTTTCTTTTTTGGGTTTTCTTCATAAAGTATTTATTAAATCCCAGGGTTCATGTTGTAGATATATGGTCTGAAAATGGAAGAAAATATGGGGCTGCAACATTGTGTTGTTGCTTATGCCTCATGTTAACTGAAACAAAGGAAAATGTAGAAGTGCAATGTTATACATGTGCTGAGCTTCTATGTTTTATGAACTACCCAAAACAAAGTATATACTTATGGTTTAGCCAGATCTTCAAGATTAATAAGGATCTGATTGAACCAGAAGTAAGAGGAGATAACTAGTAAACTATTTATTACCATATGTTTATAACTTGATCCATTGAAACCCATAGGCAAAATAAAATGCTAAGAAATCACATCTGTTTTCATGATTAAATGTTTCCTTCTTAGACCATGATTTACCAATCTCTGGATGAATACATGTTGGTTGAATTGTTTATTTTTCTCTGATTGAAAAGTGAGATGCAGAGGGGATTAGCACAATTATGAAAAAGGAAGTAACACTTAGTAATTTAACTAAGGACTTTGGATCTTAGGGCTACAAAATATAGCTTGGCAAGGTGAACATTGCAAGTTCACACATGGTATGTTTATACCCAGGGGCCTGAGTGTGCTGGGTTAACAGAGAGATGTCCCAAGCAGTGTGTGGTTTAACAAGAGAAAGTAGCTAAAGACCATATGACACTTGATAGTGAATAATAGAAATAGGTTCAGGTGAGGCTTGGGTGAAGTCCCTGATGGCCAGTAAATTTGTAAAGGGAGTTTGATGACTGAATTGATGATTGCATTGGTTGGTTTATGATGTTTTATTGGTGAATCTTATGATTGTTTTCTCTGAACTAAACCACTTGGATCATACATAATTTATTTTGCACTGATATGAATGCACATGCCTCACAAAAACATGCACAAAGATGATACTGAGTTTCTTAATTCATTCAAAGTATTTGAATATAAATAAAAGACATATAAAATCATGTTTTCAAGTAGATTACTCATATCAGATATTAGTCTGACCCTTGTGTGTTTATGCACCATTGGGTGTCTCATATTTGTATGAGGTAGTTCATGGTGATTATGCAGGAAAATAGGAATTTCATTGATCAAGCTTTGGATGAGTTAGCTGCATAGGGAATTGGATGCAATATTTACAGATTTGTCGAAGTTAAAATAGATGTTTATGCCAAATTTATGTTAAGCTATGTTGTATAAGTTGCTTAGAAAAACCAATGTATTGTTATTTACTGTATTGTAAGTATTGGACTTAAATGGGTGTTTAAGCTGAAACTTATGGGTTTTATTTTGAAAATGTTTCACTAAGTAATGAAGTTTTTTTTAAAGCTTTCTGATTAATTAATTCATAATGATAGAAAACCTGAGATTGTAAGGATTTATAAACTAAATGAACAACTAGGTATTTGGCATGAGGAATTCATGTTTACAGATGATAGAAAATTTGGCAAATAAAGGCTTTGAGTCACTTTAGAAAGAAAACAATATAACATGTATTTTGGCCAAGAATAGAAGCAAGTTGAATAAGGCTAGTCTGACCATTTACTGAGCCTAGGTTCAACCAGCACCAAAAAGCTTTAAACTCAATTTTTAGGGAAGTTTATTAACCCAAACATAGGGTAGACTCAATTATTTTTAGACTAACAATTTTCTAAAAAAATTAGGCACTAAAAATCTCCCTATGAATATACATGCACAGGAACATGCACACACATGCACAGTTAAAAACAAAGTTCATACAGTAATAAAATTATAGGAAATACATACAAAATGTTAAGTCTAGAATGTATGAAATCAATAGTTATGCAGAAATAAGTATGACTGGGAAAACCTATTTTCAGAAACACTTTTGCTATGTGGGGAATCACTTAATGATCTCCAAACAGATTTTCTGCTTCCAAACTTTTGCACTCTGATTTAAAATAGAAAGTATTATATATATGTATTTTTCATATATGAAAGTTTAAGATAATTTGAGCACAGCAATATTTCTATATTGGATTAAAGATCCTGGAAAGAAGAAGAATTAGAGAATGATATTCTCTTGATTAGAGGACTATAGCATGATTATAAAAAAAACTTTAGGGTAAGAAAAGTTTAGGGTAAGGGAGTGGGTCCTCTCAAAATGGAAGGTGAAATGGTGATCTAAAGCAAAATAGGAAGGCAAGGTTATATATGAAAGCGATGTTTAATTCAAGAGGAAGGGGTCGGGTTTTCTTTCAAGGTAGGGGAGGGTTTGACACTGGACTTAAAGGAAATGCGAAGATGAAAGTGAATAAGAAAGAGATGAATAAGTGAAGGTTGAGGGGAAGGAGTGCTAGCATATATATATGGGGACAAGGGTTCGTAGGTGTCTTTAAGGGCAACACAAAATAGGAAGGGATCGGCTAGGAAATTACCGATCCCTATAAGCATGCGTAAAAAAATAAATAAAAGGGATGGATTGGATATGAGCATGCATGTAGACAAACATAGGCATGTAAATTATGCAAAGCATGTATGTACAAAATGTAGAAATTGCATCTTCCTCAATGAAAATCAGCGACGACCCACCAGCATACAAACGGGTCCAGGAGCCAACGACAAGAACGTGTATTTTAACATGCATGTGTATGGTCTAAGAGTTCAATTCTTGAAATCGGCAAAAATTGAAATCAAACCTGATGCTTTCAAGTTCAAGGCTGGACCAGATAACCAAAGCTTATTAGTCTCGTGCAACCGGACTTATATATCAACTGATGGAATATAACCCTGGATTTATACTATCGAAAATCATGATGAACAAAGAGTAATACAACACTTTGGAAAATTAATTCGATAGCGGGATAGCGTCTATTCAGAAAAGTGGACAGGTTTCGTTCCGACGACTCTAACTTGCTTTGTTTCAAAGTACATCAAGTTCAGCACAAGACATACTTTGGGGGGCAAGTATTATCCGACATTTTTACCTGGCTATATTAAACTGATTGTAAAAGTTAGATTCGACCTCTATTAAGTTCGATGAGTCCAGAGCGACGGTTGTATGGCCGATAAGGCAAGTACAGATGATAACACGAAGCCAAGATTAAATGTAATTGTTGGATATGCAAGGCAGAATGTATGAAGTATGAAATATAGTTCAGCACAATGGAGGGATCGACATAAATTGACTTCCATCATAGGGATTGACATGTTCTAGGGAGTTGGAGCATTTCAATAGAAAACAATCAATATCTCAAGATCAACATGTCCAATGCATATGAAATTTTGTGAGCAAGATATGGGGACCCAAGGAAGCCTACCCCAGGGATCACACCTAAAGAAGACGAATTTAGAGGGGTCGACACTCTTCCCTTGGTAGGGATCGGCAGGAATCCTCAAGCAACCTATGATTAGAGCAAAGATCAAGCAATAACTCAAGTTCTATTGATCAAATTGGCATGAAATTTGGAGGCCAAGCATATTTTAACATGAGGAAGCTACCATAGGGATCGCATCCAAAATTTGACCAAAGTAGGGATCGATATTGATCCCTCTTCATTGGGAATTGGGATATGCGATCCTACTTGAGGGTCCATCTAGTTCTAATGGTCCTTCTGCAGAATTTTCAAGGAGATATTTGGCCATTATTGCCATAAATATAGGCTTGGTTGTTCATTTTTGGGACCTTTACACTGCTAGTTGCTTTATACTCTTTTATAATTAAGGATTTTCATCCTATCTCTATTGTACTCAGTTTATAAAGTGATTAATAAAGCAATATGTTCAAGTGGACGTCGGAAAACAACGCCGAACCACTATAAATCGTTGTGTACGTGCTATTCTTTCAATCTACTACTATTTCTTTGTTATTATCCTTTGTTTTCATTTTATATTCTTCATTTATTTCTCTTCAAAACATCTATTGGGTGTTTGTGCCAATTTTTGGTGCAAACAAACACTAACATTAAGTTGTTCTCCTCACTACTTTCTCGTACCTTCCTATTGCTACCGAGTCTTTCTCCTACTGATTTTGCTCCCTTCCTTGATTTCCAGCGCCTCCCCCATGTTAATCTTCCATCACCACTTGTTATCATGTCTCGAGACCATTTTTCGTCATCGCCTTGCCCAACCACTATCAGATTCAAAGCTCATGATTCTCGCACTGATTCTGAAACCCTAAGCTGACCTTCGTCTCGATCTGACCGTGTTGAACGTCAAGTTTTGCTATTTTGATTGACTCATCAATCATCTTGCATCAAGCATGGTAAAGGATCATCTACGCCTTCTGAAGTTCCATCCTCTACTGCTCTAGGTTTCTCCATTCGTTCTAATCGAAACTAACCAACCTACAACCTCAAGGCCTCAAGGCCAGATAGTGCTGGTGGGTCCTGTGTGTTTGCGCCAAAAATGGTCACAAACCCCAAAAGTAGTGAAAGCACCAGTGTTTACCCACAAATCCTCAATATCCAAACATAGATCATAGATCCAGATAATGTAGAGAGAAAAAAATGAAGAAATAACAAAATTAAAATGAAAGAAAGTAAGAGAAGACATAAGATTTATAGTGGTTCGGCTATCTCCGACCTACGTCCACTTTGAATTGATCCTTTTATTCCTTTTATATTGTGATTACAATTATTATCAATCATCAAAGTGACAGATTTTAGCCAAAAAAGGAGATAAAGAGAAGCTGGAAATAGTCCTTCTCCTGTTGCCATGCCTCCAGTATTTATAGGTGAAGGAGGTAAAATATCCGGTTGAACTTTCGGCCTAGAAGTCTCTTGGTCCATCTGGGCTCGTATGCATGTCGGTAGGGCTCACCTCCATGCTTTGGGATCGATTGACAAGTCCTTCGTATCGATAATCCCTACGTTAGAATCAGCTGAGATAGATCATGGTGAAAGATGACAGTGCAAAGTCCTTGCTCTCCAAATTTCATAAAATTCCAACGTGTAGTTTTTGGGATATGATCGATCCAAGTTCGAGTTTGCAAGTGTAGGCTGATGATTTCATATCCATAGGTTCAAATCCATCCGTTCGTATCCATTAGACTACCATCCTTCCGAGTCTTGCATTGTGATCCATGTAATGCGCTCCATTCTTTGACCGGTTCCTTTGTATAGATTGATACGAATGATCAATACGAAATACTTCCAAGTGCAGTTGCCTCCGTATCCATCAGTTGCTTTATTCCTCGTATCAATCCCAGCTTTGATCGATACGAAGTGTATCGATCAAAACCATTTTCCTCGAGTCGTGGTCAAATCTGTATCGGGTCTTCAACATGCTTTGACGTATCCATTCGATCGATACGCATGTACCGATACGAAAACAACAATCCACATCCATCAACCTGTATCCTTCCTGGAGCTGCCTGATCGATACGAATTATATCGATATGAGATGTATCAACACGATATCGATCGATCCAAACCAATTGTAAAGCACATGTGTTGATCCAAATTCGTACCCATAGTGATCGATACGAGAGTATCGATACGAGCCAGTCTTTCATGAATATTGATCCATCCATAACTCAAGCATATTAACTCCGATTGACCTGAAATACGAATTGTAGCCTCACCGAGCCTTGTTTATTATCCCCGATCGATCCCACCTTGATTGAAGCTTGGTCCAATTTTGACAGTATCGATCATAACCCTGTTTCCAATCGATCTCCAATCATGATATCCATCCTTTTTAGCCAATTTGTTGATATCCTGGCTTTGACCAAAAAGTGGGATAAAATTTGTCCCCCAAAAGATGCCTTGTGATAGGAAGGCATGTCTTGAATAGCTTTAAATCCGATATCCAAAATCCGTAATCCATTGATAGCCATATCATCCAATCCATAATCCAATCCATTACCAATCAATTCTATCCAAGTCCAATAGCCAAATCCGCGATTGTTCCAAGTCAATATCCAATTCTGGGACCGTTTCGAGTCTTTAGCCAAATCCTTAGCTGCTCAAAGCCACTATCTGAATCCATGACCTCTTCGAGTCGTTAACCGAATCTAGGACCATTTCGGGTCTATATCCAATCCTCAGCCATTCAAAGCCGAATCAATATCCATTTCACACCTTGGAAGCCAGCAACCGAATCCTACGATCTCTCTGGATCATCGACGACCTCTGCGTACCGTTGTTAAGCTTGATCCCAACTTAATGATTGAATAGGCATATCCTGTCGCACTCCGGCGAAGCAACCTATCCCTTGCACTCCGGCCCCAATGGGGGCATATAGCGATGTCTTGGTCCTCTTAGACCGATCATAGCCTCT
Source organism: Allium fistulosum (assembly GCA_030737815.1). Lineage (NCBI taxonomy): Eukaryota > Viridiplantae > Streptophyta > Magnoliopsida > Asparagales > Amaryllidaceae > Allium > Allium fistulosum. The sequence goes on from CM060904.1 coordinate 924,449,635, forward strand.
CCGGGCTCTTGCTGGATCCCATCCTATCACTCTCATATGAAGGAGAAACAACGTCAAGCAAGCCGATCTTGTCGCTCTTCAGTGAAGTGGAGTCACTCCCTTCACTCCGGTTCAGTATCCTTGAACATTAAGCAATGCCATGGCCTAAGTCCTAGACCGATTACAGCCACTTTGGGCTCTTGTCGAACCACGATCCAATCACTCTCCAGTGAATGGGGAACAATGGCAAGTGAGTTGATCATGTCGCTCTCCGGTGAAGCGACTCACTTCTTGCGCTCCGACCCCTATCTCTTCAGACAGGGTCATAAAGCGATCAATTTCCAAATGACTTCCAGTATCCGTCCCTTAACTCTCTGGTCAGGGATATTTTTTCATAAAATCCAAATCCATTTATTAAATCCAAATTCCAAATGTTAAATGAAAAAACAGAAGAAAAAACTAAGTGCTGCCTCTCCGGGCAGAGCGGTCTACTACCATCTCAGAGCATGCCTGGGAATTGCTCTGGTTCCCTTACATGTGTAAGTGGCATAGCCGCTTAATTTAGCAACAAAACCAGAAAGATTATTTGATGACCGGAGTTCGAATCCTAAACTCGGCCCTTGTCATCACGATCAGCTGATGATGAGTCGTGACCTCGATCTAGGGTCATTCCTGTTTGGTGCAGGCAGTAGCTGCTCGTGTTCTACCACTATTGTCCGGTTCCTCATATACTACGGCAATCCGCCACTCCCGATGTGTTCTTCCACCATGTCCTTCAAGTGGCGGCATTCATCTGTGGTTTGCCCTTCCAACTCGTGGAATAGGCAGTACCTCCCATTCCTACGCTCCCGCTCTATGGGATTCCTTCTGGGTGGTTTTCGATAGGGGAGTTGCCCCCGTGTTTCCAAGTAAATTCGTTCCAGATTCTCCGTCAAGTCTGTCTATGTGATGAATTTGGGTTCCCGATCTCTCCCCGTTTGTTAGAACCATCATATCCATCATCCTGCTTTTGCCTTCCTTTATCCATCCCACATCCTTCTCCAGACGTTCCTGCGCCTTGCGCGGCGTTCACCTCCTGCCTTTTGTCGTGTGCATCCTCTAATTTTATAAACCTTTTCGCCTCATGATAGAACTCCCCGAGATCCTGTGGTGGATCCTATGCCAATGAGTCCTTGAACTCAGTTCCTTTTGCAATTCCTGCTACCGGCGCCATCAAAATCATCAATGGATCTAGGCGATCCACTGAAGCCACGGCTGCATTGAACCACATTAGAAAATTCCTTAGGACTCTCCCATCCTCTGCTTCATTGATGCCAATGTCATTATGTTCTTGGGTCATGTAACGTGGACCTTGAATTGTCTCATGAAGCGTTCCACTAGTTCGCCCCATGTCCTGATCGATCCATTCTCTAGCCGCCTGAACCAGAGTGCAGCCAAATCCATCAAGTATAAAAGGAAGCTTCTTGCCATAACCTCATCAGATGCCCCCAGCACTTCCATATGCTTGATGTATCTGGTTACATGCATAGTTGGGTTTGACTTCCCATCATAGGCCTCCAGCGTTGGTAGTTTGAATTCTGGAGGGTTCCTTGCATTTCTGATATTTGGAGTGAACGGACTCCGACTAACTTCCTCCAAGCCTCTGCTTGGTAGCCCTCCTCTCATAATCATTCTTATTAATCCAGCCATCTGCTCGTCTCCATCAGGGGGTGGCCTCCTATATGCATTTCCATCCTACCCCCCATGTCCTGGAGGGTATTGTGGGTAGTACTCTTCATGTTGCTCATTCACATTTGCGTTGGCCTCAGCTTGCTGAGCTTCATTCACGGGCCTTCCAATATCTGACCCCGAAGGTCTGCCCCTAGGCCTTTGCTGATTCCCTTAATCTTCACCGTTCTGATTCTGGATCTGACCTTGTAACAACCCTGTATTTTGTAATTATTTTAAATTGAATTTCCTAATTTAAAAACTTTATTTTATTTATTAAAATAGATATTTTTTGTTATTTTAAATATAAATTTTGATTTGTATGTGAATTATAATTCCAAACATGAATAAATATAATATTTTCCAGAAATGTGAATTTTTGTCAATGTGGTCAAACTTTGACTTTTAATTTTAAAATTTTAAATTTTAAATTTTGAATTTTATCTTTTATTATGAAAGTAAATAAAATTTTAAGTATACTGCTTTTCGTTTCGTTGGAATCTGATTAATATTGTGAAAGTTATGCTTTTTAAACTATTGTATGTAAATTGTTTTATTTAACAAAATTGTTTATTTTAGTTTATATAAATAATATTTTTGTTCGTCGTGTCCTGTTCTAATTTATATTTACATGTGTAACATGACATGTTATGAACATATATTTTATTTTAAAACATTTTTAAAGTGTAGTTGTAATTTTCCAATGTTAGCTGTATTTTATTTTCAATTTTTATTTCTAGTTTCAATATTACAACTATTTTCTTTATTTATTTTCTATTTCCTAAGACATTATTTTATTTTCATTTCCACTTTATTTTTGTTCAGCTTTTTATTTTATTTACTTGATATTTTATTTGTTTATTTTGAATTAAAATGAATTGGAAATTCGAAGAGACAAAAAGCTTTAAATTTGTGACTTTTCATTGCCTAAACTCTTCATTTGCCTTGGCCGTTCTCTCCTTTACTATAGGCCATGAGTTTTAATTTGTTTTTCACGTAAAAGCTTCTCACTTCATCACATTTTCAGCCATCTTCATTTCTGAAATATTTTGGTAATGGCCTCCTTTTCTTTTTCCACTTTTTCTCTTCATTTTCTTTGATTTTTGCCTTGATTTTTGCTTGATCTATGCTAGCTTTGCTCGGCCTATACCCTCCACCATCTCCTCCACCAGTTCCTCCCCCTCACCATCCATGACTTGACCATCTCCTCCTCTGACCATAGTGAGCCGTGACCATCCCTTGAACCCATTTCCACAAAAACATTGCAAAAACTCCAAAACAATGCCTAGCCAAGCCATTTCCACCATCACCTTCATGTTTAGCCTTGGCCACCACCTCTAACACCACCACCACCACTTGCTGCCATGACCTCTGACCATCAGCTCAACCTTTGACCTGACCTGTAGTGACCATGGCCGAGCCCAAATATTCCTTTTGCCGAGCCCAAGTTGAACCAAAATCCCTTCTAGCCTTGCCTTTGGACTTTCCTCACTTTGTAACTCCAAGACCCTTCCTCTTCTCAAGCCTAGCCATGTATTTTCAGTCCAAACCTGATCTATTTCCACTTGTAAACATCATAGGCCAAGCCCTAAGCATGTATGGCCGAGTATACATGGAGTTGTGGTCAAGCAAAAATGGTTTTAAAGCTAGGTGATGTTATTTGTCTAATAGTTTCCATTTATTCCAATTTAATCTTTTGTATTGTAATTATATTTATATGGTGCTTTGTTTTATTATTGTATACAAGATTTATATCTTGGATCTCTCCACTCAAATCAAAAATCATGCTATCGTGCTTTCTGGAATCCATCTGTGTATTTTGTTTTGCAAAACCCAGCTTTAAACGGTGAGTATTCACACATGACATATATACTTATATATTTTGTGAAGTGACAACAAGTGAATGTGTAGAAATTATTATATCATGTTATACATTCCTATGATGTAAATTATATGATGTCAAACCCTGTTATTAACTTGTCACATCATCTGCTATGTTATATTTTATTATATTGTTTATTTGTTTCTATAAATCACACTACAAGTTCCCTGTAGAATAGCATCACTATGGGTTGAAATGATACATACCCGAACGGACTTTAGAATAAGGGAAAATCATTATGGGCTGAAATGATAGGCCTGAGTGATTTTTATTATATTTTATTGACTTGGGATTGCGGGTTTGAAATGATAGAACCCGGATTTTTCTTTGTAAGTTACGGATTGAAATGATATATTATCCGTATCACTTGACTTAGGTTAGAAAATTTTATACAGACCCGTGGTTATTTTATATATTTTTCTAGAAAATTTTAAGTATTTTAAAAAGTGTAAAATATGATAATTTGATTTAAATTGAATTTAAAATGATTTAATAAAGAGATAATGATTTTTCTATGTATTAAAAAGGTTAAATAAATGAATGCTTAAAGGTGAAATTTGAAATATAACTTGACTTGGAAATGTGAAATTTGGTTTTGAAATAAAAGTTAAGTTAAGAAAATAAAAATGGAAATTAAGTTTAATTTATGAAATGGTAAATTAAATTTAAGTGTAAAGAAGAAAAATGTAAAGAATAGGAAATTTGTACACTTGAATTTAATAAATGAATTGTTGAAAATTTGATAATTATTGTAGAATTTTCCTTTATAAAATTTTAAATTAAAGGGTAATTAAATGACCATTTTTAAAGTGGAAAATGTGAAATTTTATAAGTTAAAATGGTTTAAATTGAAGTTTAATTGTTGCTGAAATTCTCTTTTAAATCTGGAAATTCTTTTAGTAGCACTTCTGCTATCGTTTCTAAATAATAACTAAAATCTGAACTAAATGAATCTGCAGCACTTTGTAAATGCTGTAGTTGCAGAAGTGAACTAAAAGGCTAAAAATTGGCTAAGGGCTATTACAGCAGTTTTGTGGATGTTGTAGTTGCAGAATTGAACTAAACTTGAAATTTAAACCTGAACTATTAAAGCAGTTTTGTAAATGCTGTCTTTGTTGAATTAAACTATTTTTCAACTAAAACTGAACTATTACAACAGTTTTTAAATGCTGTATTTGCTGAATTGAATTGTTTCAAATGTAACTTACCGTGGCATTTTCTAAGTGCTGCGAAAGCTGAAATTTAAATTGTTTGAAGTATTTAAGTGAATAAATAAGCTCAGAAAAGGCTATATTTTTTGGAATTGAATATTTGATTTGTAAGTATAATGACTTCATATTTAAATGGTGTAAATGAATTATTTTGATTTGAATATAAACCACTTTGAAATTTACAAGTTAATACAATGATTGAAATTTGTATAATTGAATGAATGAACTTAAAATGTTATAACATTGGTAATGAATATTAATTTAGAAGTATTATGATTTTTCTAAGTATGATGAGGTCCTAATGACAATATTTCAAGTGTTATGATTTCCAAGTATTTTGGTTTCAAAAAGTTTGGTTTCAGAATTTTTATGACTTTGAAAGTACTATGGTTTGGAAATGAAATTAATTGGAATTGTATTTAATTAAGAATTGTCTTTAAATATATATTAATTTGAAACTTGTTGAAATTGAAGATTCAAGGATATGACTTTATAAGGTGGTTTGGTTTAATATGATTTAAAAGAATATTTCAAGTTAAATAAATTGAAAAAAATATATTAATTTAGTTGGAATTTAAATGATATATTATTGCTTTGATTTTTGAAATGGAAATGATATATTATTGCTTTGATTTTTGAAATGGAAATGGTATATTATTGAATTGGTTTTGAAATGGAAATGATATATTGTTGAAATGGTTTTGAAATGGATATGTTTGGGTTTGAAAGTATGTATTATTTTGAAATAAATGATATGATTTTGAAACGGTTTGAAGGATGTATTTGATTTGAAATATAAACTGTTTTGAAATTTATAACCACGGGTTATAATAACGATTGGTTGTTAAAGAGACCGGGATCGGATATGGACATACTCTCTGTCAATACCGAAAAACACTTTAACAACTGTGTATGCGGTGGAGTTTCCAGAATGAAGTAGGATGGTGGCGACGATCCTAAAGGTATATACGTGGACCCAACTCCCATGAGTTGGCATAAGGTGGCTAAAACAGGAGCGATTCTCGGGCCAATGAGGTAGCACCTCCGATCGGACGCACTTCTTCGATACCATTCTATTACTTTGTGATTGATTGGGTGCACCCCTTGATTTGGGAGTGTTGTTCGAGGTGGGCGATAGTGGCTGCTATGCGTTCCACCAGCCTGGATGCGTAATTGGTATATCTACCTTGGCATTGCCTTGTTTTGCTGTGTCACCTACCATATCGAGCTTTACTACGAGTTGTGATTTCTCCCGTAGCCTGTGGAGTATCGAGGGTAGCCCCCATTTTGGGAGTATGCTAATACTGGATAGACTACTGGGACTATTACGTGTTAAGGTGGAAAATGTAAAGCCTTAATGTTATTTAAAAGTATGTTTATTTTATATTAGACATTATTATAATAGCGAATATTACTACATAGTAGATAGTTTAACGGATCCTTAAAGAATGGGCGATCCCAAGCATTCTTTAAGTTACTTGTACCTTTATTACAGTTCACTTGAGTTGGTTTACATTGTATAAGTATGTATGTCCTAACTCGAGTGTTTTGTGTTTTGCTTTACGCTCGGGTAAGACTGAGTGATACAACATTAGACACTCACCTTTGGAGCTGGAGTTTTGCTTTGAAGAACTAGATATCTATTCATTTTGTTATCCAGTTGATTCCAGTTGTACCTAATTATCATACTATTACTCCTGTTGTATCTTGGTATTCCTATTGTATCTTAATTAACTCTGATGTATTTATATAGTAGCTTCATGAACTACTATTTCTTTGTTTCCGCTGCATTATATTACTCCGTGTCTGTGATCTGTGATTATTTATTTACTGTATATTCTGAGTTTTGCCAAATATAAATTAACAATTCAGTATTTTGAATTATTCAAGTCAGACATGTGTGGTTTTATTGTCGATTTGAATGGTCCAAAATAGCGTGTCGTTACAAACCTCCAAAGATTTCTACAGCTCTAACTCATTGTTCCACATTGCCATCAACTATGGTTGGTCCATTTCCTAGGTTCTGCATCCCAGCTGTTCCCATTTGCTTAAAGAGATTCTGCATCATCTCTTGTTGGCTCTTCAATAATCTCTCCTGCATAGAATCCATCATTCTCCACATCTCATCCCTTGTGATGTAGATGGATGCCTGATCTGTTCCAACTCCATAGGAAGCCCCTTGACTTCCCTCTTGATGGCTCCTTTCTGGTAATGTTCTTCTAGCCTAACCATAGCTTCAGATCCAATCCTCTTCCAAAGCAGCGGGTGATAGAGTTCTCAGTGAAAGCACCAAAGTGTTTGTGCCAAAAACGGTCACAAACCCTAAAAGTAGTGAAAGCACCAATGTTTACACACAAATCCTCAATATCCAAATACAGATCATAGATCTAGATAATGTAGAGAGCAAAAATGAAGAAATAACAAAATTAAAATGAAAGAAAGTAAGAGAAGACACAAAATTTATAGTGGTTCGGCTACCTCTGGCCTACGTCCACTTTGAATTGATCCTTTTATTCCTTTTATAATGTGATTACAGTTACAATCAATCACCAAAGTGATAGAGTTTAGCCAAAAAAGGAGATAAAGAGAAGCCAAAATAAGTCCTTCTACTGTTGCCATGCCTCCTGTATTTATAGGTGAAGGAGCCAAAATATCCAGCTGAAATTTCAGCCTAGAAGTCTCTTGGTCCATGTGGGCCCATATGCAGGTCGGTGGGCCCACCTCCATGCTTTGGGATTGATCAATAAGTCCTTGTATCGATAATCCACATGTTAGAATCAGCTGAGATCGATCATGGTGAAAGATGACAATGCAAGGTCCTTGATCTTCAAATTTCATGAAATTCCAACTTGTAGTTTTTGAGATATGATCGATCAAAGTTCAAGTTTGAAAGTGTAGGCTGATGATTTCATATCCACAGGTTCGTATCCATCATTTTGTATCCATCAAACTACCATCCATCTGAGTCTTGTGCTGTGATCCATGCGATGCGCTCCATTCTTTGACCGGTTCCTTCGTATTGATCGATACAAATGATCGATACAAAATACTTCCAAGTGCAGTTGCCTACGTATCCATCGGTTGCTTTATTCCTCGTATCGATCCTAGCTTTGATCGATACAAAGTGTATCGATCAAAACCATTTTCCTCGAGTCGTAGTCAAATCCGTATCGGGTCTTCAACATGATTTGCCATATCCATCCGATCGATATGCATGTATCGATACGAAAACAACAATCCACATCCATTAACCTGTATCCTTCCTGGAACTGCCTGATCGATACGAATTGTATCGATACGAGATGTATCGATACGAATATCGATCGATCCAAACCAAATGTAAAGCGCATATATTGATCCAAATCTGTATCCATAGTGATCGATACGAGAGTATCGATACGAGCCAGTCTTTCATGAATATTGATCCATCCATAACTCGAGCATATGAACTCCGATTGACTTGAAATTCAAAGTGTAGCCTCACCGAGCCTTGTTTATCAACCCTGAACGATCCCACCTTGATTGTAGCTTGGTCCAATTTTGACGGTATCGTTCATAGCCATGTTTCCAATCGATCTCCAATCCTGATATCCATCCTTTTTAGCCAATTTGTTGACATCCTGGCTTTGACCAAAAAGCGGGATAACACCGTGCTACGTCCGTTGCCCGCAGGTTTGGTTATAAATGACCCACTGGAATGGGCGGCCACTACTGTGACAGCCAAGATGTTTGAGACATCCTCCTTCAACGTGGCATCCTAGAGGGTGATGTCCGCTTGCTAGTGTTAACTAAATTTTATCACAATGCCCCACCGGGCTTCATAGCTTGCAGTCACTATATATGCCTTGATGGCTCCATCCCTCCTTTCAATCCTTTCCTGATGAGATTTCTATAAGACATTGGACTTGCTCTATTCCAAGTTCACATAAACAAGTATGCCTTGCTAAACTCGTTATATGTTCTCTTCAGTCAAAGATTTAATCGTCATTCACGTTTTAATGAACTCACCTATCTTCTTAAATTTAAGAGAAGGAAAGGCTGCCCATCCTTTATGATAATAGAAGAATGAACAAGGTGCAAAGTCACTGAGAAGCTTCATAATAAATGTTCTTACTTAAAGAACGAATATTTTCTTGTGCAATGTCCAGAAGGATTCAACCGTCTCTGGTTGAAAGGAAGTACGCCACTTTTTTTATCGATCTCTCCCATATTGGAATCTCTAAGTTCCCAACTTAATGTGTGCCCCTCACATGTATTCTTAAGCGGGTTAATAGGCTAGAGCATGAGAAAATAATCAAATACTTAAAGGCCATTAAAGCAAACCAACATAGAGTCAAGTTTCTCCTGATAAATGAAAACCTACGAGAGTTTAGCCGGGAAGAATAGCCTACATGAAATCTTCAAGATGGAGCGGTTCTAGGTCTCGCACCCATTCCACTACCCCTGCTCGTAGCTCTAACGAGGGTCCTTTAAAGGAAGAGGAAGAAAGTGGATCTAGCAATAAACATGAAGAGGAGACTGTTGATACAGAAGCTGATGAGCTTGCGGGGGATGATGTGGAAGAAGTTGTCAAGATATGGGCTGATGAGCCTTTTGGAGATGATGCCCCTGGTGATGGGGTTGACGATGTTAGAATGTCCACAATACCGGAGAAGGACATAGGATTCATAGGGAGGCCAGGAAAAGAGCTGACTGTCGGTGAAGAGAAGAATGAGTGCGATGACAATGACATCGATTATCATGTAGTGAGGAGGGGGAGGAGTCCTTCAGTGAGTCCCTAACAATGAGCCCTACTCTCCTTCACTTACCTTCTCCGAAACTGCTAATTACCAAGGAGCCGAGTCCCAAGCTTTCGATTTCTTCTTAAGAACTACTGACCACTGAAATTCCTCAATCAAATGGAGGTCAAGCTATCGAAACCTATGTTGGAGATACACTGCACTTCAATTTTCTAGCAGACGTCCCTATTCACATGATTAAATCCACAGATTTCTCAACTAGTGAAATGATAAGCGAGATTGGTTTGCATATCGACATATCTTCTAGTGCCTTTATAAACTTAGGTGGTAGACCTCCAACTTTAAAACCATGCCGATATGGTAGGTATATAGAGGGTCATCGGCACTACACACTCTACTTTAGGATCATAGACACACATTTCCACATTGAGTTAGGTTTTGGAATTCGAGAGTTCACTTTATCATTCTTTTTGTTTTAGGTTCCATGGGTCATGAACTATACCATCAATTCACCAAAATAATAGCTCTTACCGGATCAAACTTTGAATCCAGCCTATCGCTCTTACCGCAAAACTAAAAAGGAGAGAAGGAAGAGAAAAGATGATGAGGACCACCACTTAGAGAAAGCGTGAGAGGGGAGAGAAGAGAAAATGGGAAAATGAAGGTGATGCCTCCAGCGATATGCACAAGCACCACATGGATTCCTATGATCGCCGGGGGACTTTACTTTTAAGTGCTCCTCCCTATACCAAAACTCAGACTACTGCGACGTAGGAAATTCCATCCTCTTAGGCCATAACTATTACAGTTACTACTTCTTCTTCTAGTCAGGGCAAGAAGTTCACACTTCCACTGGGTCCACCCCAACTTCAAGCTGCTTTCCTGCATCTCTTCTTGCGTGGGGTTAAGTTTGATAAGAACATAAAGCCTACTAATAGAGCTACTTTCCTCTGAAATCTCAAGGCGGTTCGCGAGGATTTGGAGGTTGGGTTCAAGTAGCAAAGTCTCGTATGAGCCCTTTCAAACTACTAACTATACAACTACAAGGAGATTCTTTCGTTTGAGGCAGAATGGGATGCTCATGATAGAGTAGTCAAGGATTGCGACAATGAGATAACTCGGTTGAACATGAGAGAAACGTGACTTTGAAAGGAAAAGCTGCCAGCGATAAGCTTCTAACTAAAGCAAGCTGGGCTCACGACAGAGCACTTCTTGTGATTAATGATCATCTGAAAGAAGCTCACAGGGAGTACAGCAAGTTGAAAAGGAAAGTTGTTGAAAGAGAGCAGGCTGTCAAGGCTTGAGACAAAGCTATTGCTGAACAAGCTGCTACCATTGCCGAGCAAGATGCCGAACTCACTCGAATCCGTGAGGAGAATGCGAGTCTGACCAAGGAGAAAGAACAAATCGCATCTGATAAACTAGCAGTTGAGATCAACCATTGGGTCACACATTCGGAGCTCTTGGATCTTCAAGAGGAGCATAATTAAGCGATGGGCCAGATGGATGCCAACGTGATGTAGCTCTATACTTGCAATGTTATGAACAAGGGTAGTTTGAAGTGGCTTGGAAATGATTATCCCTAAACTCTTGCTATGGTTTGGGAAGAAGTATTAGCTTGATCAGAGCGAGCCGGGGATATGCGATCTGAAGAAGAGTTAATGGTGGCCTATCTTAATTCTAAGGACATAGGCTTCCTAGCAGCTGGTAAGGAGATTCTATGAGAAGAGAGAAGGTTGAGCGTCGCTAAAGCTTTTGGTGGCCCAAGCTTTTCGGGTCAGGGTGAAATTTCTATTTTTAAATCTCATGGGCAAGCAACAACCATTCCGGTGTCTAAAACTGTTAGCTCTGAAGTCGCCTAAATGCATCCATCATCCATAGCTCTGCGTTAACCATACATTCCTCCAACTGTCGAGCAACCCACTGAAATTGGAACTGGTGCAGGGGATTTCAAAGTTCAAGTTCACAAGAAAACTCCTGGTTCAGATATTTCCCTCGTTTCTCTAGGACTCCAAAAGCTCTAGTTTACTCCGGTGTCCTTTACTAAATTATACAACTGCTTCCCCAACTTGTAGGTCAACCATCTCTCCTACCTCCTCCTCTTGATATATAGGTCTCAAGAGCCTCTTTTATCATTACCGCTTACACCGCCGTCTCTGTAATGGCTTTGGGTATAATTCCTGTCTCAATCCCAGGGCCTGGACACAATTTTGAGCAAATAGCGGTATTGCAAAACCTGGAGGACGTCTCTGTGTCTTTTGAAGAAGAAGTGGTTGTGACCGGTGAGTCAGAGCCGACTAACAAGGAGACGATTGCAGGTAGACTTGAGACGGAAAAGAGAAGACTATAGGCAAAGAAGGAGAAGAAGGAAGCAAGATGCAGGACTTGGACAACTATCAAGCTCCGAATGTCAAAGGATGGAGACGCCGCTACAAGAGGTTCTGAGGGGTCTGGTCTTGCCATAGGAGGAGAGTTTACGCCCTTAGAGGGTTGGTCTTTCCTGGCAAGGAGAGTAAGAGAAAGAAAATTCTGGCTCGTCCGGGCAAGGATGGTAAAGGTAGCCACGGTGGGAAGAAATGATGACGTGATTGAGTTCCAGTGGAAGAAAGCATATATGATTTTTGTATATTTTTTGAGTCGATCAAATCTGTACAAGTAGAGATTATATTCTTTTTATTTTGTTTGGTTTTTTGTTATGTGATGTTTGAAAATGGCTGGCATTGTGCGGGGACGACCCATGCCGTTTGTTGAGTTTGTACATAAAATGATATTAGTAATGAAAGATTGTTATTTCCATTGTAATCTCTCTTATGTATTTTTCCTGCATTCTATGTACCGTGCTTGTTTATAAATAACCGCCTGTGTATATAATACGATTTCCTTTACTGCAATTTCATATATCATATACTTCTGTACCTGTGCCATATCCTTATTTACCGCAACTCCGGGCATGAAAATTATATTCCTATAGTTATTTAGCATATTATATTACTTTGCTCCTTTATGATTTGCCAAAATACTCCATTCGGCGTAACAGAACAGTGGTGTATCCTGGTTTAGCCTATGCTAACCCTGCGTTGTTATATGTATGCCCCCTGCTCCATAGGGTTGGTTGTTCTGAACTAAGGGTTCAAGCAATTGGTTAGAGACTGGTTTGTTTGGACAACTCGTTTGGTTGCCCCCGGTATGGGTTTTGTGCAGTAGGCTCCTATCTCTGGGAACTCATGGTGTTGATGCTCAATTTCGAGCATTTCGTTTCTTAACTGTGACCGGATTCTTCCGAGTTCAGTTTTGAGATCCTATTCGCACATCAGTTTCTATCTCCGAAAATGTTCAAACAGCTTAAGTTTCCTCCGGTGTTGCCGTTGATATGGCAATTTGGACTTCCATGGTATTGCGGGAGCAATGCTGATTTCCACCAATCTTACGGTAGGAAACTTTCCCGATGCTATTGGAGCAATGTCGGTACTTAGAATGTTCGGATGAACTCTCGGTGGCACTTGGGGAACATCGATTACTAGACAATAAAATAATTTCCCAGTGTTACCAAGTTAGCACTAGTACTTACACTACTACAAAACAGGCCATTTGCATCGGTTGTTTACCCCCCTTTTGCATCAGTTCAACAACCGATGCATATATGCAACCGATGCAACAGGCTTAACACTTTTGCATCAATTCTGAAACCGATGCAAAAAGGTCCTTTTTGCATCGGTTGTTACTAACAACTGATGCAAAATATCATGGTTGGTTGCTTGGACACAGCCCCCATGTTGCATCGGTTTTTTATAACAACCGATGCAAACTAATCCCTCTATTGCATCAGCTATTTATACCTGATGCAAAAAAGCCATTCTCAGAAATCATTATTACAGTACTCAAATAGAATATATATATATATATTATTGATTATAACAAACAATTATTGCATGCAATATTACAATCATTCAAAATTAAATTTGATGGAAAATACAAACTGAATAACATAATACCAAAATAAGCATATATCAATTACATTGTTAATAATCTATACAAAATAAGTGTGGATACATCAAACTGTGCAACCATCTAGTTACATCAAATAACAATCACCACTGCCACAGCTCCTTACCTCCTCATCATTGCCTACTTCACACCTCTAACCAACAACTTCAAACTGCATACATACATCAGCCTTCCCAAACAACTGTTGTACCACTAGGTCCACTACCATCCATCTTCCCTCAACAAACCACCAGCAAGCAACCTGAACAATCAACCACGTGCAGACTTCACAAACTTCACATCTACTCTGCAAATATCTGTATACATCTCCGCAATATCATATTAAAATTCATTTACACTGTCAATACTTCATCTACCTGTGCAAATATCTAGTGCACATCAGTGCACACCACTGCAACACCACTAAACCAAACTGCCACAATACAAACTTCCTACAACAACGTCCAAACTACTACACTGCCATACAACCCCTTTGCCATATCAACTCCCCTGCCATCTACTCTATCAATCAACCACATACCTGAATTACATTCCTCCCATCACTCATTACCATACCATTACTGCAACCCTTCTCTATACATCTATTGCTTGCTTAACCACGGTCCGACACATCACTGACCATCTCCTCCTCTTACATCTTCCCTGACTAACAACTTTTGCTCGTCATTCAACAACTTCATATCAATAGCAGCTCCACTATTGCCAATACAACATCATCACAGATCCAAACTGCTGCACACACCTGACCTTCCTCTACCAGACTTCAATAAGTTCAGCCGCTCTGCTATACATCATATCTGACCACTAGAACTCCACACAGTCAACAACTATCTCAAAATCGACCGCAACTTCAACCGCGAATCAACCAATCCCTCAATCGCCTCGAAGATCACCAGAAACTGAAACCACCTGCAATCGCGATTAAACCCGCGCCTCCCATCAATCGAACATCCCAATCAAAATCGCCACCATCTTCGAATCACTCCTTCCCACCGAACTCCACCTCACTGTTACTCAACACTACTCTCTATTACAAAACTGCCTTCTCTATACAAGCTTACCGAAACCACTCCTCTTTCAACAGCACCAACAACTTCATGTCACTATAACCATAACTTCACATCACTAGTACCAACAACAGTGTCAAACCGATCCAACCCAGAAAACCACCACACTGCATTCTTCCCTCCTATGACTGCCATAACATATCAACCTTCAACCATTGCCATACAACATCATCACTACTACTGCACCATATTCATCCCCAAGCAAACATCGACTTTCACCCTCCTCGTAACCATCAGTATTCCCTGCTTCTAGCTTCATTTCCTTCGACCATTCCATCCATCACCAAACGCAGCCTTCCTCTGCCTCTTACCATATTTCGACACAACAAGCTTCATAAGACATCGACCTGTCACTGCCTATACAACCATATACTGCACTTCACAAAACATTCTACAAACATTTCACAAAACATTCACCTCCCTGCCACGTCACTACGCCATAGATTGCATACTGCAACACCCAAGAGGTGATACAGGAAGTGCCAAAAAATGTTGCTGTAGGCTAAAAAAGGGCAAAGGCAACACTTTCTCGGTGATGCATTTTGCCGCGTTGCCCTAGAGTCAAAGGCAACATCTTTGCGACCCTAGGGCAACATCGGTTATGTTGTTGCCACAGGTACCAAATTTACTAAAAAGTGGGCCCCACAATCTGGGCCCCAACATGTGGGCCCACATTATGGGGCCTACTAATTCTGTGGCCCACCTTTACGGAACCCTGTTGTGGGGCCCATATTCATTAATCTATGGTAACACTTTTACCATCCAATGGCAACACTTTGCCAGTTTATTACCACATTTAACATCACATACTGCAACATTATATCATATCTATGGCAACACCTTTTGCAATTTAAATTGAAAATGTACTGCAACTACTGCAACATTATATCATATCTATGGCAACATTATACTGCAACATTATATCATACCTAATGGAAACATTACACTGCAACAAAGAACTTTTCATTTCAGAATAACCAGCAACACAAGTTTTACTTAGTCAAGTACAAAATAACAAACATACTTAAAAACATAGCCAATGTATTCATAGTTACAGCCAGTACACACTAAATTCTACTTATTAACAGTACATTCATATTTGCGAGCCTCCAGTGCCACCAGTGCCTCCAGTGCCTCCAGTGCCATCACTACAGACGGTCGCACAAAGATCCCCAACATCAATTTGCATGTCAGGGTTTGCTTCGCCAAATTTCTTAAGCACCCATGTCAAGTTCTCCCGAACTTTTTGGTTCACCTTTGCATCAAATTCATTTTGGACCTTCTTGTTCACATTTGCTTCGACTTCGTCAGCTATATTTTCCCTTATCTTCGCAACATATGTAGCAACAATATCAGAGCTTTTTCAAGCATAGTATCAAGTGATGTATCAGTTTTGCAAAATTCAAGGCTGAGCTAAGGAAAATTTGCATAGTAAATATCCCATATGTCTATGCTTTCAGATTATTAACTCTAAGCACAGAGATAACAAATGTCCCATGATTCATCTTAGATTCTGATGCAAAACTAAGATTACCCCATGATTAACCCATGAGCCATGAACATATATATAATACTAAAACGATTTAAGCTTAGCAAGGCAGTAAAGCCATCAACATACAGTAGACAAAAGACAGGCATCAACTTGACATCCATATGCTTAAGAGTTAAGAGTGTATCCAATAGTTTACAAATTACTTAATTTCCATAGAGATGGATTGGACTCATATTTAATGTTTAATATGCATCTAACTTGCAGACGTATATTGACCAAATGCGTACATTCATACTTTTATGCTATAACAAGATTAGCAAGATTGTGAGAATAAGAGTACATGAAAAATAAGTGATTGGATCATGTCTGCTCTTGATTCAGCCATTTTGAATGCAACCATCCCTCCATAACTGAACCCAACTACACTACACTTGTCTACTTTCAGCTTTTCCAGTGCTTTTATCACACTGTCGGCTAGAAACTTTGGTGATCGTTCCTACATACACCCAGTAATCAATATAAATTGTTCCAAATATATAATTTTATGTACCATCTACGATTCTAAATGCATGTATGTAAGATGTAGACAGTGCAATTAATTAATTACCTTGCTATCGGTAATTGAATCACCAAAGAAAAGCAAGTCAGGAATGTAAAGAGAATAGTTAGAAGTCAGTGCAGGAACTTGAAACTGCCATGTATGATTCCTTCACCTGCAAATCCATGGATTAGCACAACTGCTGGCTTCCTCTTCTTCTTCGCTTTCCCCTTCTCTTTCGGTATCCAGAAGTTCATTTTCGTACCTGCTTCTATCTTCACCCATTACCTGTTGTAGTCCTATCTATTCTCATTAGCCAATGTACCACTGGCTTCTGCGCTTCCACAAAGTTCACCATTTTTTTTTTAAAATCTTTTATTTTAGTTCACAATATATATCATTCCTTGTGAACAACTATATACTATAACAAGATTAGCAAGATTGTGAATTCACCAATTGTTTTATGTCCATATTTACAACAAGATTTATCTTATAAATCCAACCAAGAATTAGGACAGATCGGCTTTGTTAAAAATGAAATAATTACTTTAATAGGAAAATCAAATTAGAGAAAATTGTCAACAAAGTATCCTGGATGAAATGTATCGTAACTGTGCATGTAATTACTCTTTAGTAGTGTTATCTTAGCAATGCTGTCCATAGTTAGGAAAAATATTCTATAACACCATATATCACTGTAGCAAAGGAATAATTGAAATTCAGAGTTCCAGTCTCTTGAAAGTTAAATTGCTAATAATAACCCTAATAAATTTAGGCAAACATAAAAGGACAAGTGTTCAGGAAAATTTCTAAAAGTCTATTTGAGCATTTTGTGTTTGTATGTCCAATATGCACAATAAATAGAAATGCATATAAGATCATAAATATGCATATGGCGGTCCTTTGTCAAAAGGTTAAACTAAATTCACCAATTGCCTTATAATCATATTTACAGTAAGATTTATCTTACAAGTCCAACCAAGAATTAGAACGGGACAGTACAGTTCTGTTGAAAATTAAATTAAGCTTAATATATGAAAACTGCATGAGAAGAGAACTATTAACAAAGCATCCTGGATGAAATGTATCATAATTGTGCATGTAATTACTGTTTAATAGTGTTATCCGCGAAAACTGTTTTAGAGTTCCATAATTCCATTAGATCATTTGACTACCACGATACACAGCTGTCTGATCATTTTATGAAAATTACATAATTTGACTACCACGATACATAGAAATATTCCTCCCTTAACTGACTCAGACTCAAAACCAAGATGATTTTTTTAAATGATTCTATAGTTCAATAAAAGTGAACGCTCTATCTTGAATTTTAAGTAAAGAAGAGCGAATAGAGTACAAAGCAACACAAACATACTATTGTGAAATTGAAATACTTGTGATATACTTTAATATTCAAAATTCTATGAAATATAAATAGACCATTGCAAAACAGACAGTCATAAAATAATCCTAATATTCAATGTAAATCAAACCTAATTAGACCGGAAGCGACAGCAAGACTTGAGCCGATTTCTGGGTTCGAACAGGGACATGTAGTGACGAAATCTAGTGATGGCGATTTCTGGGTTCGAATGGGTTCGAACGGGGAGAGGCAGTGACGAAACTGGCGATTTCTAGGTTCGAACGGGGAGAGCAGCGACGACAAGGCTTCGATGGCGATTTGGGCGATTTAAGGGATTCAGGCTAGGGCAATTTAGAGCTTTTGAAGGAGAGCAATAGCGATTTTAGAGGACGCGGCGATTTGGGAGAGAACTTTTAGCCCTAATTGAAATCGAAGAGTGTTTGAGCGGCGGAGTACTCAGCGTTTGAGTGAAACCCTTCGATATTTGTTAACTTTTGCCGCTTTGTTTTTGCTTCCCACGTCAAAAATTATTTCAGCCCGCTTTTTTTCCAGCCCGCACTCATTTTTTATAATATTTTTATAAGTCTATAGCTACTGCAACATAGTGTTGATATCTATGCTAACATCCTGAAGCTAATGTTGTAATAGACAAAATCAGCATAGCTATCGTTACATTGTAGCTAGCAACATCTTGTATTTTCGTTGCAATAGGCCATCTATGGCGTAGTGCGTCAATCTACAGAGATACAAGCACAGTCAAACCGTCACCCTTCTCTATCCACCATCAATAACCAAACCTCTGCAAAACAAACAACATCTCCAGTTGGCAACCTCAATCAACCTCCGACAACCCAAACCCATCACCACAAAACAACCTGAAACAAACTGCTCCTCTGTTGCCAGTTCATCATTGCATCCACCCATTGCCTTGTACTGCCTTAACTCCACCCCCAATCACCATTGCCTGAACTTCCCACTGCCCAAACCACCTCTGCAGTCAATATAAAACAACAACCATAACAGCAAACCCATTTTCCATCAGCCTCATCTATAATAATAACCAACCACCACATTCTCTGCTCTCTACTTCAGCATCAGCAAACTGCAGCACTTCAGTACTATCACTTCACCCACCTGAAAAAGCGCCAATCCCACCTCTCTCCTTCAACACTCCACCACCCCTCTCCAATCCTACATCCAAAAACTCATGCCAAATTACAAATCAATTCTCATTTCAACAATATTTCTCACACTTAGCCATCATTACATTTGTGTCCTATTTGTTGAGTCCAATAGCTGTTGAAGGTAGGCCATCGTTAACCAAATTCACCCAAAGCAGCTATACATATAAATTTTGAAGGTTGTTAGTTATGATACGGATGAAACACTCCACGCAAATATGAAATCGGACAGAGAAGAACACAGAACAAGAGCTTGTAAATCCGTTTTTTTTTCTGAGACTAAAAAACCTGTAATTACGTATTCACAATAATGGAAAATAGTGCCCTGTCAAAACTTCAAAGCATCCCTTTCTGGTCGGCACAAGCACTGTAAGTCTTGGATAGATTGCTTGATTTTATTTGCAATATGAAACAAATTAGCCAAAATAATTACAAAATAATTACAACATAGGGGATCTAACGGTTTAAATGCTTTACATGGTTTCTGAAGCCAAGTAAAGATGGAAGATAAATTAATTTGCAATAAATAGAGTATCATGTGATGAACATTGCACAACAGAGTCGATTAATAACAGCAATAGATAAGTAACATAATAAAAGATATACATATTTTATTTTAGGGCATAGCAGGCATAAGGTTGACTTGATATCATTAAAATTGTGCATGCTCATTCAGCTAATGTACTTATTTCTTTCCTTGTAAGTGTAGTGCACACCGTGTTGGAGCTATAAAATTAATAACCTTTAAAACTCTCTGATTTAAAAAAGAATTAAAACAAACTCACAAGCACTAGAGTATCAGGCATCCCAAGCTCTACAGCCTTAAAAATACAAACTACTTCTCCATTATTAGATGACATCATGCATCTGATGAATTGCTGTGTACTGTTGTATATATCTCTTCCCTCCGCAGTAGCCTATCAGAAATATGATGAGGAAACACAAAACGTAAGTGGAAGATTTATTCACAGAATTTTGGTAGACATGCAAAAGGTACATCAGTTTAACTCCACAAATCACCGCAGCATCAATCTCCTCAATCAAACCTCGACTACCCAAACTAAGTTGCTATCAACTTCCCACCGAACTCCATCCGTAACCACTAGATGATAAGCGTGGATCACGCCATACATGTTTGGTTATAACAAAAAAAAATTCTTTAGACACTGACGTTAGTTATAGTGGTTAAGATGGTACCTTAGTCATAATTTTTTCCTCATCCATTCTACAATTGAAAGCTTTTTTTAATTATCATTGGTCTGCATATCCAGTTGGGTCGTACTCTGTTCGGTTGATGGAGTATCCTACAGCAGAATACATATGAATATATTATGTATTTGTAAATGTTGTTCTAATCAGGTGTTTGCTTTAGTAAATGAAACATTTTGTAATTAAGAATCAACTACAACGGGGGTGTCCATATTGATCAGGTGTACCAATAATAAAAGGGTTAAATGCTAGTTGAACTAATTGTTTTCATTACTTATGTTATTAAAATTTTGTAAGTTTTTAGTGTAGTTACTTTTGAATAAAAATAATAATCTTCACATCAGTAAATTTATTATGTTTTAACTAAGAAACATCTTGTGTATAACCTAAGTAAAATGGTTATATGGAACCATATCATATTATGGAAGTTTCATTTTATGTCTAAACCAAGTAACGGTTATTTAGACATAGTCAGGGAAAAAACATTACCCTTCAGGTTTGTTTATTTTGTAGTTGCTTGGCCTGACCTCAAACATAGCCTCAACACCTACCAATTTCTAATGTATGATATCTAATTTTGATGCTCTATTGTTCTGCAGATAAACATTGTGTAATACGAATTTATATTTGTCAAGCATTATATAATTTAGACTTAAACATAATCTTTTTCACCCTTTTCACCGTTAACCTTGTTAATTTTTAAATTTTTTTAGTTTTTACTACATTTCAACTGCTGTATGCATGTTTGTAATGTCCATTTCTATAGATACTTTTCAACACAGATTCCTTTTAGTTCCAAATATGATTACATATACGCTTTAACAGAAAGTGGAGAAAATTTTGGTATTAAACTGACCATTCTGGATATTGCAAGCATTCTGTTGACATCCTAACCTATAAGACCTTCAACATACTTGTTAAAGGGACATCCCATACTTGTTAAAGTGTAATAAACATGGAACAGATAGTGGGTGCTTTTGGACTAAAAGTAAAAATCAGATCTTTTTTAATGGAAGCAAAAATGTTAAAATCATGGTATGCATGAGCATTTATAATTTAGTTAAAAATTTGATGTTTAAATCGAAAAAACAGGCAAGTGACATCAATGAGTTTAATAAAATCATGAAAAACTAGGATCCATCTTTACAAATACCTCAACCTCCTCCACAATCTCCTCCTTGAACTGACCAACCCCAATGTTCTCGGATTATTATGAGTGCGAACAACGAACTATTGAGATCAACCACGCAATATTCACTGCAATCTGAAAGCCAAGGAATTACATGATAGCCAAAAAAACGAAGTTTAGCAATTTCAAAATATGTTCCAATTCATCAAATAATATTTAAAATTAAACCGAACAATGAAACAAAAACATAACGTAAAAAATCAATCTAAAAAACCAAGGCAAATATACTCAAGAAATCGATGTCAAGAGCTTCAGAATCAAACTGAACAATGAAACAAAAACATAAAAATTAGTTGTACCTTTTACTTTTGTAAAGGTTGTATATTCACTTTAATAACCAGAGGGCTTACCCTAATATGCCAATGAAAGTCCTAATGAGCCATCCTGATAAAAAAAATTAGAAAATATAATTTTACTACGTTGGTTTTTTTCTTCAGCAATGCCTAAGTGGAAGTGATCTTAGAAACCTCCCACTGCAATTTAGAAGCAGCAGTATGTTCCTGCAAACAAAAAGAATATTATACTCCATGATTACATTTACTCTTACTTAATAACAATTATATTTTATGAAAAATTATACAGCATAAAATTTTGACATAATATTATACACTGTTAGATTATCACACTTTTTTAAGCAAGCATCGATTAAGATTCCCACTGCAATTCAGATGCATTTCTTACATAACATAATGTATAGCTTCTCAGAGGCTAAGCATCTTATAGTTCCAGGGACATTTTCTTTTTAGCATGCAGTGAACCAAAGCTAATAAGAAAATGTGTATCAATTTCAAAGTAAGGGCAGGGACGCATTCAATTCAATGCTACAAAATCTTCAAACAACACACAGAATTTAACAATCAAGTCCAAGCAATTACAGTAACAATTCACCTAGAAACCAAATTCACAAATTTAGAGATAGATTTGTGAGAAATTACTCACCTTAAATCCTTAATTAAATACCAGCGCTAAATAATTGCATCACCAACGGACGCCTAGCCTAGCCCGCCATCACCTGAATGCAGCCACCACCAACGCCCACACCTTCGACCACGCATCTCAACCTCGGTCACATCACTCTAATCTGTGATGGCTCCAGTAGCTTTAGGTTTGAATGAATTTGCAATTTGAGATTTACCAGTTTCTTGCTTTGTTTAGATTTCCAGAATTTGTTAACCCTCTCTTTTAGTTGCTGTCCTTTGTTTAAACAATGAGGAGAAGAATTTTTTTTCGGAGTGGGTTATTGAGGAGGAAGGAGTACGTTTGTCCAAAGTAGTAACTTTGGAGCCAATTTTTCATTATTTCCCACCTAAATTTCATATCTTTGCCATCAACATGTAGTTGCATCGGTTGATTTTAAAACCGATGCAACTAAAACTATTTGCATCAGTTCTTTCTTAATAACCGATGCAAATTTGATTTTTTATTACCTATTGCTTTTCACATACTAATTGCATCGGTTATTAAGATAGAACTGATGCAAATAGTTCTATTTGCATCAGTTTTTACTTCAACCGATGCAACTGAGACGAAGCAATATGCACTTTTTGTACTAGTGTTAGGAAATTCCAAATTGATTTTGACATTGATCCGATGGTTCGAGTGTCAATATTCCATGTCTGGAGATTGGGAAGTATTTTCTCAGTTGTGTTGGATGTGTGTTGCTTGCATGAACGTGGTTCTATTGGTTCCAGAACCAACATGCAGCTTATTGATGGCTCATAAGGGGTTTTGCAGACTTAGACGCGGTTCCATTGGTCCAAGTAGCGGCTTGCGGCTTATCAGTCGCACACAAGGTGTACCACGTACTTGAACACAGTTCCATTAGCTCAAGCAGCAACGTGCGGCTTATTGGTGGTGCATAGGGTGTGTTGCATACTTGAACACAGTTCCATCAATTCAAGAAGCTTCGTGCGACTTATTGGTGGCGCATAAGGAGATGGACCTTCCTGACGTTGCCAGAGCAATGCCAGTTCTCAGAAGGCGTGGATCAATTTTCCCCATCAATTTGGTGGTTTGAGTTGATTTTCCCTATCGACTTGGCGGTTTGCTTACAAGAACGTGGTTCCATTGGTTCAGGAAGCGAGATATATTATTAATAAAAGGAAAGGAAAGTCCTGCCTATTTACAATGCCCCTAATGTCCCTGGATGACTTATTTGCAAAAATAGAAAATACATATATAACTATTAAATATACTAGTGTTGGAACGAGTCGCTGTTCCAAGCATGGGGAATCAAAATTCCATCGACCATCGTCAACATGAATATTTCGTCTCTAAGTTTTTGGCCAATCACGTAGAGTCCTTCCCAATTTTGGCAAAGGACTCCCGTACTCGAGAAGATCCGTTTCAAGACGAGATCTCCGACTTAAAAGATATGGTTTTGAAGCAAGGCTTTGAAATGTCGTACCACTCTTTTTTGGTGAGCAGCGGTTATAACCCAGCTTCCTCCCTCTTCTCGTTGATCTGGTCAAGTGATTCGAGCAGTAGTTGCTCATTTTCACTTTTATTGAAATGCCTTCTACGTTGAGAGAGGACTTTCAATTCCACTAGTATTATAGCTTCTGAACCATAAGCCAAAGTGAAAGGGGTGTATCCAGTCGTAGATTTGTATGTCGCCCTGTATGCCCATGATGCAAGCGAAAGTTCATCAACCCAATTCCCATTAGCTTTTGTCAGCCGTTTCTTTATGGTGAATTTGATGATTTTTATTCACTGCCTCCACTTGTCTGTTTGCCTACGGGTGTGCAACCATAGAAAAGCTCTTCTTGATCTAGTAATGCTTGCAGAAATCTTTGAATTTAGCACTCTCGAACTAAGTTCCATTATCCGTGATGATTTTATATGGTTCTCCAAACCTGCAAATAATGTTTTTAGTCACAAAATTAGTTACTTTTTTTAGTAGATATCATGGTAAACGATTCCACTTCGGCCCACATAGTAAAGTAATCGACTGCAATGACGGCATATATAGCTCCTCCTTTAGGTATTGGTAACACGGCGATTAGACCAATTCACCAGATTGCAAATAGCCATGGACTGACCATTTATGTTAGTTCCGTAGATGGGGTTCGCGTAATCTTTGTAAACCTTTGGCATCGATCGCATCTTCTAGAATAGTTTACCGCATCTTGGTTTATTGTTGGCCAGAAGTATCCATATTGAAGAGCCTTTTCCACCAATGTTTGCCCTCCGGTGTGGTCATCGCAACTACCTTCGTGAATTTCCATGAGGATTTTCTTTGCTTCATTCTTGGTCAAACTCCCGAGTAAGGGAGCGAATAACCCTCTCCGATATAGTAGTCCATCTTACTTTATGAATCCTGGTGCCTTCCGAAGAAGCTTCTTTAATTCGTTCCTGGTTTGTTGGGAGTATTCCTTTGAGTAGGTAGTCCTTGATCGATGTCATCCATGGCTCCTCCACTTTTGCACTTTCAAGAATCCAATCGACATTCATCTAATCTATACTGGGATCCAATAATACTTCCACTGGAACCAGTCGTAACGATCGTGCGTCTTCGAAAGTGGCCAGCTTTGCCAAGTGATCGGTCTTTATATTCTGCTCCCTGGGAATATAAGTCATCGTGTAATGTTCGATATCATTGAGCAATTCCCATGCCTATGACGAGTACGGGGTGGGTACTCACCCTTAGCCTGACACTCTCGTTTCACTTGACAGACGACTAATTGAGAGTCGTGTATACATGGAGAGCTGTAATTCCGAGTTCCTTCGCAATCTTCAGCCTCGCTATTAATGCTTCATGCTTTGCCTCATTGTTAGTAGTCAGGAATTCAAACCTTAGAGCATAATAGATCGACCATTCTTTGGCAGTTTCAAGCACGACTACCGCTACGGAGCAGAATTCATTTGACGCACCAATGATAAACAATTTCCATTATGATGCTACAACCACCGTGTCCTCCTCCTTGTCATCCTGAAATGTGAACTAGACGATGAAGTTTGCAAACGTCTATCCATTTACTGCTCTTCGAGGATGATAAGTCAAATCGTACTGGCTTAACTCAATATTCCATTTCAGAAGTCATCTTGATGTCTCAGATCGGTAAAAAAACTTGTTCCAAGTGTTGATCTGCCAATACGTTGATGGGGTGAGCTTGAAAATACGCCCAAAGCTTCCTTGATGCTATCAGCAAGCAAAACGCGAACTTTTCTAACTTAGGGTAGTTTTGTTTAGCTCTGATGAACCGTTTGCTGATTTAGTTGATGGGTCGTTGAATCCTAGCATCCACATGCACAAGTGCTGCACTTAGCGCAAGAGTTGACACTGCCAAATGGATGAATAGATATTCCCCATCTACTGGTTTAGATAGGACCGGTGGTGTCTCCATGTGCTGAAGTAATTCCTCAAATTTTACCTAGTAGTTTTAATTTATTCAAAGTTATTCTTTCCCTTCTTTAATGTGTCGAAGAATGGTATACACTTATTCGTCGCTTTGGATACGAAGTGACTCAATATTGCGATCTTCTCATTCTGACTCTACAATTCCATTTTTGTCGACGGGGCTTTGACATTTTGTAATCCAGTGATTTGTGCTAGATTAGCCTCAATGCCCCTCCTGTTTGCCACGAACCCAAGAAATTTTCCCGACGAAACACCAAACAAGAACTTCAAGGGCTTCAATTTCATCCCATATCCGAAGGATTTCAAACATTTCCAAGAGATTATCTAGATGGTTTCTAGATACTAGTGATTTCACAAGCATGTCATCCACATATAACTCTATTGTCCATCCGATTTGATTCTTGTAAATTGCATTTACTAATCTTTGGTAAGTAGTACTAGCATTCTTCGAATGACATCACGCGATAACTGTACAGTCCTAAGTCGGTAATGAAGTTGATATTCTCCTAATTGGGCTCATGCATCGTAATATGATTGTATCCTGAGTAAGTGTCCATGAATGAGAGCAGCTCATGTCCCGCAATTCCATCAACTAGCTGGTCAATTTTAGGTAGTGTAAAGCTATCCTTCGGGCAAGCTTTGTTCAACTCCGAATACTCGACACAAGTCCGCCACTTCCCATTCAATTTCTTGACTAGTACAGGGTTTGAAGGCCATTTAGTATATGTTGCTTCATGGCAAAATTCGTTGGCAGACAGCTTACCCACTTCTTCCTTCAATGCAGTGGATCGCTTCGGACTCAGGCTGCGTCTCTTCTGCCTTACTGGTGTGAATTTGGGGTCGATATTAAGTGCATGACACGCTATCTTCGACAATATCCTATACATATTGGAATGTGTCCAAGCAAACACATCCAAATTGGCATGAAGAAATTTTATTGGTTCATTTTGCATCTTGACTCCAAGCTATGAACCTATCTTTAAGACCCGGGTTGGTTCATCTATGTCGACAAGGACAACAATCGTAAACTTCACCGTGCTGATCGTTCATCCCCTGCACTCTTCATCCTAGGACCCATAGTCTTGTCGAACACTACACCAAAATTGAAGATTCCCAACAAGTATAACCATTGCAAGCAATTTCAGCAACACTTATAAGTGTTGCTATAGGGGCGTGGGCATTTATTTCCAACGCTTATAAGCGTTGTAAGTTATTTTTTCCTAACGATTATAAGCGTTGGAATATCATTTTTCCCAACAGTTATAAACGTTGGAAGATATTTTTTACCGACGGTTATAAGCGTTGATCATATGATATTTACAACGGATATAAATGTTAGCAATAACAAACTAGTAACATAATAAAGTGTTGGTAATTTCTGTATTCCAACATTAATAACCGTTGCAATAACTAATATGGTATGCATGATTATAATGTAAACTATATTTAATATGAATTCAAAAATAACATTATCTTAGTTTAGCAAATTATAATTCTATCAATATCAAAGAACAACATCCTTAATCATGTTAACAAAATAGAGTAACGATTAACAAAAGACAAGTTCAATAAATAATTAAATTACTAAATTCAATACATAATTAAATAATTAAATAACAATATCAAATTGGAATAACAAAAGACAAGATATAGATCATAGTTAAATTCTACAAATAGCGTATATAAAACTCCGACCATATAACAAAGCCTCTATCTGAAAATTCACATAGCTTGTACATACCATTTTGAGGACCATCGTAAATTGGTGCATTTGGTTCAAGAACATAAACCACCCAAGTAACCTTCTCTATATTTGGTATCACCTTCCTAAAAAGAATGATCATTAATAATCAAATAAAACATACAAAAAACAATCAAGGTGAATTGATTCTCAGTTTTGCAAAAAATAATCAAAGTGCATTAAAAAATTTAAACCGAGCCTTGGTTTAAAATCCAAGACTCGGTTTTCAAACAAAGCCTCGGTTTAAAAGTAGAGCTTTCATTTTCAAACCGAGCCTCGGTTTAAAAGCAGAGCCTCGGTTTTCAAACTGAACCTCGGTTTTAAACTGAGGCTCGGTAAACTGAGCCTCGGTGTAAACTGAGGCTCAGTTTAGGCTCAGGAAATTGAGCCTCGGTTTAAACTAAAGCTAGCTTAGTAAACTGAGACTCGGTTAGGCTTAAGAAACTGAGCCTCGGTGTAAACTGAGGCTCAGTAAACTAAGCCTCAGTTAGTCCTTGCTATTTAACTGTTTGATTACTCGTATTGATATATCTTGTATGGATAAAAATTCAAACAATGTGCATCATCAAGATATTGTGAATTTATTACCAATATACAGTTTCAGTTGCTCAATCCATATGCAATTGAACTTTTTTTCAGAATAGGAACTGAAAATTTTAACTAACAGGGCTCTTTTAACATACAGTTGGGTAAATAAAAGGATTATGCTATTGTACTAAAAAAGGACAATATGCTATGTTATTTATTTATTTATTTTTGTTCAAAGTAAAAAATGTATGTCATTCTTTATATTAAAGATATGGACCGAAATAGAGTCTATAACGTATTATTTTATGCAATTTTTCTACGATTATATAACTCATATTTGACTAAGAATACATTGTGTTTAGTAAACAACCTACTGACTAAGGTTGTCCTAGTTGCATGGAGAAGTTAAATAGTATGATGCCTAATAATGTAGTGAAGGTAGAATCAGATCCCATGAGTAAAGTACAAATCACACTTATTTAACTTCCTTCAAGGCGTAGAATATCATGAATGATGGCATATTCAAAAATTTCATGAAAATGAATGAGCGTAGGCCAAAAGTCTAAAAGAATTGACATATGAATTAGAAACATGAAACATATATGTGTTAACATGAGAAAGTAAAAAATAGGCTAGAATGATATATTATTGGCCTATCCATTGAAATATTATTGGGAATAAATCTAACAAACTTAAAAGGAAACAACCACCTCATATGTGATTATTCTTCACGCAGAAAGGGGAGAGAAAAAAAGGTTGTACCATTGTCACCGACTTAAAGAACCCTAAAAGGTACTGACTTTTACTCACGCCCTCCGGTTTACCCGAACCCACACGCAGCCCCAAAACATCGCCCTAACCGTCAAAAGTGCCACCGAATTAAACGAAGCGAACTATTGCTTCATTACCAGAAAAGCAAAGAAAGCGATGAATGCAAGCCGAGTCGAGACCAAAATGGCAGAGGCGGACATTGGTTAAAAAGAAAGACCATTTTCCCCTGTATATGATGTGTAGTGGTTATATTGTTTCTACAACTCAAAGTGGAATAGACATTTTTATTTACTTTTAGAACTATTCAATAAGCCAACGAAAAATTTGAACAGTGTAGTTTTTTCAAGACTATTGTTAATTGATCATACCTCTAGAAGAAGTTGTTTGCTACTTGTCTTCTTGATTTCTTCATCTCCTATGAAATACTGTTCAAAAAACACATAAGAAATCTTCCTTTTTGAGCAGAATAAAAAGACTAACACCATATTTGTTTACAATATTGAATAATACTGCTATATTCAGTATATTATATTTCTCAGAGGCGATGTTCATAAGTTTACTCAATGCAAGTTCTTCATGTTGTTTGTTGTTTATGCTCTTCATGATTAATTTGTGAGAAATAATAATATTCTCAAACACATTTGTATGATTAACTTCAATATAATAATTCATGCAAATAAATATCAAATCTTTTCTTATGCATATGTACCTCAGCTTGATACATAACTTTGTTGCCTTTGCGACAAAGAATAAATCAAAGTGTTACTTTTTTTTCTACTCTACTCCTTAGCGACACTCTTGGCATAGAAAAGAAATACTCAATATGCGGGAAACATAAACTAAAAAGATATGTCATAACTTTGAATTTGTATCCTAAACTAGTATTGGAATTTGCATGTTATAAAAAGCAGTAAACTTGGATCTATGCTGCATGGACTAGACACTATTTAGTACATGTTCTAACCATCAAAATGATATGCCAAACATTTATCACCACATTTGAATACCTTTCAATAAAATGTAATTGGATTTAATCTCTGTTAAAAGCTAAACGTTTTATCCAAGTATAGTGAAAAATCAGTTTTAAATTAGCATTGAATCCAAATTTGTTACATTGTTATTGTATTTTAAAGTGAAAGGTAAGATCCATGATTGGTGAGCAAGAATGTTAAAGATGAATGTCACCTATAAAACCACAAACAGTTAAATACACAATGATTTCAAAAGATTTTGTATGATTATCTTTTTCTAGTTCTTTAATATTGTGTGTGTGTATTACATTATTCAAGAATCATGACAAATGTATATGTGTCAATCTAAAAAATCAAATCAAAATGAAAAAAGCTAAAAAAATTAAACTAAAACCTGAACCTAAGTAGAGTCAAAAAGATAAATTTAAAAACAGTCACTTCCTATAAAACAAACTGTTGGTTCATATCCCTGCACCGAGGCCGCACGCTCGACCACCGTCGGTTCGCACTATCTGTTGCTCCCTCTTTTGACCTCTTATTTACCTTTGGAACTCAATAGCGACTTATATCCCTGCACGAGGCTGCATTCTTGACCACCGTCGGTTTGCACTATCTGTTGCTCCCTCTTTTGACCTCTTATTTACCTTTGGAACTCAATAGCGACTTATATCCCTGCACCGAGGCTGCATTCTCGACAACCGTCGGTTCGCACTATCTGTTGCTCCCTCTTTTGACCACTTATTTACCTTTGGAACTCAATAGCGACTTATATCCCTGCACCGAGGCCGCATGCTCGACCACCGTCGGTTCGCACTATCTGTTGCTCCCTCTGATCTCTTATTTACCATTACTTCAGCATAAGCGTGTCCAACCTCACCGGATCTATTGTGAGACCATCAGTCCTAGTTTGAAAGGGAAATTCTGCTGGTACGGGTATAACAAACAAAATCTAGTTGCGCCCCTTGCCCAAATCCCCTGATTTGAGCTTTTATCTATTGACCACTTATTTACCATTACTTCAGCATAAGCGTGTCCCAGCCTCACCTAATCTATTGAGACCATCAGTTCCTTACTGAAGGGGAATGCTGCCGGCATGGGTCCTAATTCTATCTTTGCTTATTAACTTAGTATAAGTTTTTTTAATAAGTCTCTTCTGTTAATTCTGCTCTATTAGCTTGTTAACTTATTCCAAGTCTTTAAAATAAGCCTCTTCTGTTATCTCTGCTATATTTGCTTATTAACTTAGTGTAAGTCTTTAGAATAAGCCTATTTTGTTAATTCTGCTCTATTTGCTTATTAACTTAACTCTAAGTCTTAAAACAAACCTTTTCTGTTCTTTCTATTTAATTATAACCTACGTTATAATTTCTCTTTTATCTTGTCTTTTTAGTTATAACTACTAGTTATCAACTTGCTTGTAAATATCAAATTTGCCTATTTCAGTCTATGTTCTTTTTATTACAGTTCTTCTTATTTACATCAAATTTTCTGTAAATTTAGTATTCCTATAATTTTTTCCATATTAGCGAATTATCGTCTTTTTATTATTTTTATTCACGTAAAAAGGAATAAAAAGAACTAAAATTTACAGCTGAATTCTAAGGTAAAACAGATGTAAATAAAATACAAATAACTATAAATAACAGTAAATAACTGTAAATAAATGAATAAAAATAGCTGAACAAAATAGACTGAAAAAGAACATCAAAAATTAACTGTAAACAACTTATATAAAAGCGATCTCAAAATTGCAGAAAAACTACAACTGTTGAGAACCCTATTATTTTAAATTACTTAAAAATCTAAAATAATTACTTAAACACTCACCTGTGGTCCTTAGCTCTTTTCCTTGGCCTTCCCGGATCCACTATTAGGGTATAAAATATTTTAATTAAAAAGATCTTCTCCTTGGAAAAATATTCCTTTTAGGGTCCAGTCTCAGGCAATGAACCCAGATGGAGAAAATCTGAATAAGAAAAATAGCTAGGTCTAGGGTCTTATTTATAGTGTCACTTATGGATCTCAAACCATTGGATTTGAAGATTAAATCTGGTGCAACCACGTCATAGGCTCGTATGGAACCGTCGGATGGAAGCACAGACGCACAAGATGGATTAAAAATAACAAAACACGTTACGATTTGATCTGGACGAAATGTCATCCAAATAACTAAGGCGGGTCGACCATGGTGTCGACCCCTATATGAGTTAGGTCGACCTAGCTGATGGCTTTTTATACCCTCCTCAGGAGTTTACCGGCCTGCCGGGTTCTCCTGGGTTTTCAAAAAAAAAATTATATATATATATATATATTTCTCTCTTATTTTTTGATTTCTTCTTTCTTTTGTAACTTCTTCGTTCTAGCTCGGATTTTGACAATCTATATATGGAAATTGACCAGAAAATTACCATGGACACAATGGTGCCGCTCCCGTGGCTCAATTTCGATAATTTCACAAAGTTATTTTATCATTTAATTACTTCATTAATTAATTATTGTAGCTTAAATTTCGGGTTGTTACATTCTCCCCTCCTTAAGGTATTTCATCCCCGAAATCTCCAAGGATAGAAGAATGAAATAAATATTTTCATCCAAGTTCTACAACCAACTACTCAACCATCATCCATTACATCCATTGTCCTTAAGTTTTTATAATGCAATTTATGATATATATTCAAATAGTGTAGTGTCAATGTCCCTAACTAATGCTAAAGATTAGACAGTCTATTGATTCAATCGACCTCCTTTTTATGCAATCATGTACGTGCCATGTATCCAAATGAATGCAAGTTTCCTAATGATAACTGATAATTCTATATACGTGCTACAATCATCATCCAAATGCAACAATCATATGATAATCATCCATTTATAGCAACCATGAAAAAATAAAATAAAATATGAAAATGCATACACATCCATATGCATATGCTCTAGTGTCCTAGTTAGGCCGATCCCTAAGAGATAATAGTGCCTAGTGTAAGTATATGCATCCATTAGCATCCACTAGCAACCACTTGCAACCACTAGGTACCATCATACATAACATGTTCTAATAACATGTTTACATCAAATCCTACCATCCATAGGTTAGATCCTAAGATCTACCCTCCTAAAGGATAATAAAGGAAAGAACCTATTCAAAACTAAAGATGGAAATAGGAAATTTAGAATTTACTATCAAAGAGATGTGGATAAGAGGTACGTAATTTCTCCTAATCAAATCAATCTTCTTCGAAGTCTCTCTAACCAAGTCGGGAACAAGTAGAAATCTCTCTATAGACTCTAACCAACATGAAGGCAACTTGCACGATCTTCCATAAAGATCTTCGAAAGGTGCCATTCCAATGCCAGCTTGAAAACTATTATTGTACGCCAATTCCACTAAAGAAAGATGCTCCTTCCAAGTTCCTCCAAAATCAAGAATACACATCCTCAACCATGTGCGTCTTGCTATCTTACTAATATCACCTTACTATTCTTCTATAGTCTACACACATGAGGCAATACTCCTAGGTTCTCACTAGTGTCTTATACACTTTACGGAAACTTCTATTATTACTTCTAAAAGTAATTTCAGCTATAGCCTTACACTTTTTCCGTCACACCTAGGAAATGATTCCTACCTACTCCACATTTAAAAGTTTGGTTTGGTATTTACCATTTCATTTCAAAAACTAAAGCTTCTAAATTTTTAAAACATCAAATCCCAAAATTTTTGCCTTAAAAGTGCTATTTTCAAGTTTTTATTAAATTCAAAGATGCTTGGTTACTTAACATTTTATCGTTCTCGACTTGCATCCTTACAGCCTTTTGAATTTACATTATTCCCCAAACCTAGAGGGGAAAACTTACAAATTCTAATTTCAAATATTACTCCACCTTTTCTTTTAAAGACCTTTACAGCTTTCTATAAAAATTTGGATTTTTAAATTTAACTGTTACTAAGTTTTTCGCTTCCAAAAACTTGATTACTTTTTCCACCAAACCATTTTTCTTTAAAATACCTTTAAAATGTCCTTACGTGTTTTCTAAGTATCTTCTTCTTTCACTTAATGGTTTTATACCTTAACCTATTGGAACTACTTTCTATAATGAGAGATTATTAATGCTAAAACCTTCTATGAATCCTTTAAAAGAGGACTTCATGTTTATGTGAAATTACAAAGAACTTATTTTATATTTCTCGAAATAAGCTATAAAAAATATGGTGCTTCACATACCTTGTACATCTCTTTCACGTATTCCTTATAACTTGTACAAAACATCTTTATTTGTGATTTGGTTTCATAGAAAATTATATAATTATTCATTTTTCCAATAGATTAAAGTATGTTTAATCTATATTCATTTTCTATGAAATTTATTAATTTCCTAATATTTAACTCACACCCCTCTTTTTTTTTTAAAAAACTCATTTTCAAAACTGTTTTAATATTTTCATAACTAGAAAACATTTCTTTATACTTAATTAAATAATAAGTGTACTTACAAACCACTTTATTTCTCTACTTAGAAATTATCTTCAAAACACATTTTTATTTGGGTCAAAACAGATGTTACATAAAACACTACTACTACAACCCAAAAATACTAGTGTATGGATTTAATTAAAATAAATACTAATAAATCTCATATACTATGTAAAAACATTTCCCTTGGGAGTTACCTACTATAACAATAGTGTTATAGTCTATGCTCCCCTTATTTTTCATGAAAACATCTATTACAACCATAAATGATGTAACCTATGTTTCTGATACTTAATACACTTTAGGTTTTTATATTTAAAATCTTTGTTTTCTTTCAAAGAAACTAGCGAGCCATATATGCTCTATAATTCTAAAAGAATTTCATTTTTAACAAAATTTACACCATATAAAAACCAATTTAAATTTCGAACCATTTTTTCCTTCAAAAACCCAATATTTACTTCCTCAAAAATACTGACAATTATATTTTTCAACTTTTCAATCCTAACAATTTCATTTTATTGGGTTAGGCACAAAGTGGATTTTCTTCTTACGACCCTAGGAGTACCCTTCCTAAACTTTGGTAATCTCATTTCCTTACTAAAGTCTTTTGTTCCTCTTTTATGCTTATATTTAATCTAAGTCACTATCGTTAGATCCACTTATCTGAAACAATCATAATTTTTGCAATCATTTACACATGGGCTTTCCTCTTTTTCATTTGAATCTACCGTATATCTCCAATCTACTTTCTTCCTCTCCCTAGGTGCCATGTGTCCCACGGGCAATGCCACTGGCTTATCATTGTCATTAAGATAGATCCTAAAGTCGATCTCTCTCTCTCTTAGGGGGTAGTCCCCTAACCTCCTCAAAAATGTCTGGGAAATCTCTAACGACTGGAATCTAGCTCTCCTAGTGATGAATTAAGGGAATAAAGGAAGCTCAACATGACTGACCCTCGTAGGTCGCAAGAAACCTCAAGAGTCGTACTACTGCATTTCTCTAGTCTAACGAATCTCCTCTCGCAGTCTAATATCGCTCCATAAGTGGATAGCCAATCCATCCCCAAAATCATCCCATACCCCGAAAATCCCAATACATAGGCGTCACAGTCAAACACTACGCCTAGGATAAAAATTTTCAAACCCCTACAAATCATGGATAAATGTGACGATCCTCCTATGGGGTTTGAAACAACAATGGGATCTACTACTAAGGAGATATCTAAGTGCAAACAATCAACCAAGGAACTGGAAATAAAGGAGTATGATGTAAAGACCCATAAATTTTGATTGGTTTTAATAACGTATTTAACTGAATTTTGTGAAATTTTAAATAATTGAATTTGAAAATAAAAATTTCTTATTTGGAATACGTTTATTTTAATATAGCAACTGGTAAATTTCCATCTGATAATATTGAAGTTTATTTTCTTGTGGAATTTTATTTTAATTTATACCAGTTAATAATGGTTGAATTTAAAAGTATTCCGAAACTTAAATATGTCAACATGAGAAAATTTATTTAGAGCACTCTGAATCTGACTGCGAAATTCGTTTCGCGAAATTCGGACGTTTCTAGCTCCGTTTGGATTTTTCCGTACGGAATAGCAACGTATATCGGTACCGATTATCGACTTTTGATCGGATGATCATACCATTGATATCTGTATACCGTTTTGATCGTCTCGTCATGCTGATCTCTGCGGTATATTCATTTCTATATTTTGAGGTCCGGTACGCGACGGAAACAATAAAACTGTGCGTCGTATCGGTACAGTAATTGTGACTTTTAATTTATCTTGCCTTTTCAAAATTGAAACGTGATGTCCAATGAAGCCATAAATTATTCTAGCTATATCATAGGGTGACCGTTGATATTGCATTCATTTTTGTTCGTTCAAAATTCTTTGACGTTTCATTTGATCACACGTTATACAAAGTTTACATTTATATTCTTCTGACTCTTCACTTCCCCTCTGGTTCTCACTTCCTTCTCTTCGAAATTTTGTAGCCATCATTTCCCTTCCTCCTTCCTCCAGACAGCATGCACCCCAAAGCCTTACACTCCACCGCTGCCACTTCAACACGTCCATCGAACTCGATCCCCTCCACAGAACATTCACGTCTGCCACAGATAGGTCACAGTTCATGGCTCCTCCACGACGCTCCTCCGCGTCTAGCATCGAACATGGGAAGCCTACCCGTTTCCCTTCTCTTCCCAGATCCATCCCCTTGCCCTCCATTCAGTCACTTCGGCCCAAACCGCCCTGCCACTTCCGCATGCTAGACCTGGTCTCTGCCTTCATCAACAACAACAGTCCGAGCCTCGTTTGATTTGCCCTCACCCATGCTCCTCCACCACCTCCCCATCCTGACACCTTCCATCCCACTGCCCCAGCCCTGGTCATCACCTCCATCTTCCATCAATGCTTCGGCCTATTTGTTAATACATATATATAGGTAAGCAACATCTTGTTCTTTTGTTTTTTTGTATATACACGTTGTATATATAATTTTTATTCACTGTTTATAAATGGAATCAGCACGTGTTGTTGTTATAATCCATATGTTTATATGTTTTTACAGTTCGTTCGTTTGTGTTGCCTTGAGAAGAAACTGTATATATTTAAGTTATATTACTTTATATATATATAGTATAAGGTCTGTTGATATACATATACACACGTTTGTACGAGAGACAAAAAAATGAGTTGCTTTGTATACGTGTTTCAATTTTTTTAATACAATATAAAGTTATATAAAGGTTTCTATAAGTTATGTTACCTTCTTCTTCTTTTTTTACGCGAGTTTATATATATGTAATATACTGTGTTTGTTATAAAAATATGTTTATAGTTTATAAAAGAAATATGTTTCAATCTGTGAATCGTATAGAATACGTTACGTTATTTTAATATATATACTATATAAATTTGGTACGTGTTTATATAAATAAAGGTTATATATATTAGTCTATATAAAGTATAGCTTTAAATTTTAATATATAATAGTTATTTTCAGAAGTTGTATACGTGATTATATACGCATGGAAGTTATTATATATATGTTTATATGCTAAATTTAAAGTCATTTATTTAATATTTAATATAAGCCGTATGTTGGTATTCCTGAGTTGTTTGGAACCTGATGTATATTTATACATTATATCGTAGGGTAGTGTAACCAATGTATTTGTTTTATGTAACCTATGTATTTGTCTCATTTGATATTGTTTAAAATTGTTATATATATATATATGTGTGAGTCACATATTTTCATATTGGGTTGTATGTATATATTTTGGTTGATGTGTAAAGTTTTTGTAAAGTTAGCACTTACAACAGTAGTGCATATAATAGTATATGTATAATATAATGGTTTTAAGAAGCGAATTCATGTACTATGATTTTTAATATAATACATATGTTTAAATATATATGTTTTGAAATTTATTTTAGAAAGCAAATAAAATATATGCGTGTGTGTGTGTGTATATATATATATAATATAATAATAATGTACATATTTTCAATTTATATCAAAACTAATTTTGATTTGTTCTCATCGGTTTCTTATCTATCAGCTTGTCCGTCGAATTCGTTCCAATCTAGCTTTACTTTGAAATTTGTGCTTGGATTCGTAACTCTTCTCAATTTCGTTCGTCTCTAGCCTCGAAAGGTGAGCAATCACTCACGATTAACGTTCTTTATTTATTAAATTTGATTTCAATTGAAACGACAATTGAAATATGCTGCTGTAGTTATTTAAATTGTTATATATGCTATTATCTGTAACTGTTCACCTGTGGGATATGACACCATATCCTATTGTTTATATTTTATTGTTATTGATGATATATGCTTGTTATGTTATTATTATATCTGTTATCGCTCTACAAGTTCCCTGTTAGCATAGAATTCACTATGGCTTGAAATGATACATACCCGAACGGACTTTAGAATAGGAGAAAATCATTATGGGTTGAAATAATAGACCCAAGCGATTTTCATTTGAATTGAATTTGGGATTACGGGTCGAAATGATATCTACCCGTATGTATTTAAATTTACGGATTGAAATGATAAATATCCGTATCACTTGACCATAGATAGGAAATTATATACAGACATTGTTGGTCCATATATAAATATTTTGAAAATAAATTCTATGGTTTTGGAAAGAAATATATGGTTTTAATAAATGTTGATTCTTAAATTTTTATATATAAATGGTAATGATATATATAGATTTAATAAAAATGTTTAATTTAATTAAGATTGATTTAATGCATATAATATGGTTAAGTATTTAAATTTATATTTCAAAATAGATTTTTGTAATAATTTGAATTTAGTTGAAATTGTATTCAATAAAGAATTTTATTTAATTAAGCCGATTTGAAACTTATTTAAATTGAGATTTAAGATATGATTCATAACTTGGGTTTGATTTAAGTAATTTAATGAATATTTCTTGTTTAAATAAATTTAAGGAAATATTAGTAAAAATATAATTTAAAGCTAGTTAAATGATATTGAATTTATTAAGTGAATATTCCTGATTAAATAATAAATGGAGTTAAATCAAGAGCTATATGAAACTGTTAAATTTAACTTTGAAATGGTTGAATATTAAAGCTTTGAAATATATTGGAATTTAAATGGTTTATTTTGTGATTCAGATCTGTATTTGAAATCAATATAATTTGAATTTGTTATTTAGAAACTGAATTGAATTAAAATGGAAAAATTTAGATTGAATTAAATTGGAATTTGAAATTTGAGTTGATTTGAATCGATTTGTGAGACTTGAGGAAATTATAAATACTTTACTTTATAAATTATTTAGGAAAATATATATATTTGAAATGAAATGATATTTGGGTTTGAAGAATAAATTAATTTGAAATGACCACGGTGTTATAGTGTATATTTCTACCTTGTAGATAGTTCCGCAGATCCTTAGAGGATGGTTATCCCAAACATCCTTTAAGTTACTTGTATTTCAGTTGATATTTCACTTGAGTTGGATTTATTGATATAAGAATGTTAATCCTGACTCGAGTGTTTTATGTTTTGCTTTACGCTCGGGTCAGACCGAGTGATACAGCATTTGAGACTCACCTTTGGAGTTTGGAGCTTCATTTGGAGATCCAACTATTGACTCAGCTTTCAGCTTTTCTAGTTGATTCGTTCAGAGAGGTCATCTGTTGTACTGAAGACTTCACTGCATTTGCGATATTCTGTTGTATTTTATTTCTAACTCTGATGTTTATATAGTAGCTTCATGAACTACTATTTATTTATTCCGCTGCGTATTATTGTATTACTCTGTGTTTGTGATTCTGTAATTGATTTATTTATTGTATATGCTGAGTTTTGCCAAATTTAAATTAACAATCTACTGTTTTGAATTATTCAAGTCCGACATGTGTGTCTGCCTATACACTTGGCGGGTGCAGCATGATAGGGGGTTCTTGCATTTGGTTTGGTAGCGAGCGGATTACTCTTACTCCTACATGTCCCTGCGGGGTTGGTGCAGTCGAGAGGCTGGCTGTAAAGGAAGAACACAGGTACTACTGTAAGCTACGGTGGGCGTTACCCCATTGACGCGGTCCGTTACAGTAGGTATCAGAGCTTTGGCTCTAGGCAAAACTTAGCATATATAGTAAATTTATTTACAGAATCACTTTCGTTCAAGTTTGAATCTCTTCCGTTTGACTCGATTTCCTTTGAACTTTGGAACGTTTCATGCGGTTCCAAAATTCATTCTTGTCTCTCCCTAATTGTATTCTTTTGATTCTGGAGTAATCCATAACTCCACTTCGAATGATCTCTATAAGAATAGGATCCCACCAATCTTTGAATGATTTGCGAAGGGGTGAAACTCCTTCACAATTGGCATTGATTCACAGGAAATTTATATATCTTTGGTTTAGATGTCGCTATCTCTTTGCGATCGAATGTTGATTTTTCTTGGAATTCTGCATCGATCATATTCCTGAAGTCATGGTTGACCTGGTTAAGGTCGCCCACGACTTGTATAAGTATATCCATCTTCTATTTTGTAAGTTAATTATCTCATCTTCGTTCAAGCCTATCTTCGAATCAGAGTTTTATTTGATTAGAGTTCTTTTAAATTGAATCTCTATCTTTGTTTTGAAATCCGTCCGTGAATTGTCCTTTGAAAATCGGGTTTGTTTATATTTTAGAAATTGTTTTCTAAAGCGAAATTATTATTTTGATAAGTATGATTATATTCTATATATAAAAGTGAAATGTTTTCGATAAAGATTTAATACCCTTTTTAAAATGAGAATTTGAGGTTTCGAAAGGATTTGTAATTTTGAAAAATTATATAAGAAATTTGATTTATCTAAAAATGATTTATGACTAAAGGATTTTAAATTTGAAATTCAAGAATTGAACTCCGGTATTTTGAAATTGGTTTTAAGATTTTGAAATATATAATAATAATATGATTTAAAAGTATTTTCCGAATAAGAAATGTTTCAAATGATTTTAATAAGTTTCGAATGATTTCAAAGAAATTTCAAAAGAAGTTTGAGAAAATTGAAGTTCAGAACTCACTTATGTCGCTGGAAAATAATTTCGGTGATGAGTGCACGCATCATCGACATTGATTTTCGAGTTTCAGAGTGGGGGAGAGGCCACTTTAGTAGCATTGCTACGCGAGTGATTTTGCGAAACCAATTTTGATTTCAAATTCCGAAGTAAGATTTGATATTCAAAGGATATATATATATATTTGAAATGATTTGAAGTAAGCCGGTGTTTAGTCCTTGAGTTTCGGATTTGATATAACCTCATCTATTAAAATTGATTTACCGATTTGTTGCTGATTTCCAACTCTTGAATTTGAAAATGATTTCTTCAACTATTTTGAAGGTTCGAGCACTTCCAAATCAAGGTTAACTTTTCAAAGCTAAGAAATTTTGAAAAGTATAAAGTATATAAGTTTGGTATATATGTTAAAGTATGTAGTAATATGATTTAAATAAGTTGAAACTGTTTTGTTAAGTAAATGAATAAGGCAATTTTAAAATTTTCTAATATGAAATTTAGATTTGAAATGTTTTGAAAAGAATTTGGTCTTCAAAATATTTTGAATAAAGTTTAGTTAAATGTTTTAACTTAGTAACATCTTTATGAAACTATATATTTAACAAGTTGGAATAAATATATAAGTTGTACGTATGCTATTTTATTCGCATAATTAATTTGATCCAGGTTTGAGTACACAAGTTCGAGGTGAATTATACCATTTCGTGTTAGGATTTTTCATTCGATTCTTGATGGTGAATATTTGATATGGATTTTGGGCTTGATTCTAGAATTATCTATCATAGTATATGACTATGCAAGGAGACTGATGGCTTCTAGTCGAGAAACCACATCGAAATCCGCATTAGGGAAGTCGAATGGACAATACTAGTTAGAAAGCGAACTTGTGTGATCGAGCGAGCGATCAAATGTGATTTTGTGAAATGATGACGTATGTACATCTTATATTCTAATATCGGTGATATATTTTGACGCTGAAATTGAAAGCTGTCGGGTTAGAATATCTTTGCTTACTAAAAGAAAATTTCCAATTTAAATTACAAAGATATATAACCCATAAAAGCAAAGATATTCAATCCCATATGGCTCTTCATACAGCGAAATTTATTTTGTAAAATTTGATCCTTATATAAGATGGACCTTATGTAGGTATAAGATTGATTTTGAAAACCATTGATTTTGGAAATGAATTGGTTGACTTAAATGATATTGATTTAGAAACTTGGATTATTTTCTAAATTTATTATGTTGGAAACTTTGAAACTAAAGATATTTAAATTGAGAAGAAATAATTTAGTGGGATTGTATATGATTTTGAAACTAAACTAATATTGAAACAAATTAAAATTTGAGAACCTTATTTTTACTAAATACCTAATTTGGGAGTTATCGAAGTTATATAAAAAAATTTGGTTTGTATAAGTATGAGGTTGATTCGAAAACTACAGATTTGAAAAGGTACTCAATTTGAAAAGTGAAATCTTATATAATTGAAGTCTATATAAGTGTGATTTGACATACTATTGATTTTGGAAAGGTATTTGATTTGAAAATTTAATCTTATATATAATGGACTTTATATAAGTATGATATTTGAAATTAATTTGGAAGGTACTATATGATACATATTTTCGAAGTAAAGATATGGAAAGTGCCTTCTGCTTGATATCCGATTTGTGGCCACATCTTGGATTCATTCTATCGATATTATTCTCTTTGATTTTTGGTTTTCCAGATATGATACTCGAGTGTCCTTCGAATTCCATGGCGTTACCCATGGTCTTACGAACTCGACTGCATAGTGTAATTCGCAAGGCAGTGATTGCTTAAAAGGTACGGATGTTTCCTGGGGGATCCAGGCGTAACCATTGTGTATTTGCGATCTATGGTCGTGTTAGTGGCGTAATCCGCAAGGCAGAGATTGCTTAAAGGGTATGGATGTTTCCTGGGGGATCCAGGCGTAACCATTGTTATGTATCCTGTGGTCCACAGTTTTGTTATCATGGCGAAATTCGCAAGGTAGTGAATGCTTAAAAAGTACGGATGTTTCCTGGGGGATCCAGGCGTAACCATTGTGTATCTGCGATCCATGTTTTGTTTTTTTTTTTTTTTGGATTGTACTTTCCATATCTGTTTTTAAAAGTTTTTCTAGTATTTTCACTGGTGTTGAAACAAGTCTACTAAGTACCTGGAGAATTCTAGCTTTGCGCCTGATCAACGCACTACCAGAGTCTATAGGAACAAGGATAAACTTATTGAAACATCGAGTTATAAAAGTATTTTATTATAAAGGTATTTTCAACAAAGGAATTCTGTATTAATATTTGAAATTGAAATTCTTATGGCTTGAATTAAT
This sequence comes from Allium fistulosum, assembly GCA_030737815.1. NCBI lineage: Eukaryota > Viridiplantae > Streptophyta > Magnoliopsida > Asparagales > Amaryllidaceae > Allium > Allium fistulosum. The sequence continues at coordinate 924,492,985 of CM060904.1, forward strand.
TATTCGTACTTGATACTATTTTTTTGAATCTACCTTATCTGCTCAACTTTATTTATTTACCTATATTCTGTTTTTCCAAGTCCTCCTTCTTTTCCTTCTTGACTATATCCTTTTAAATATTGTTTATTTATATACTATATGGTTTAATAGAAATTTTTTTAGTGTTATAAATATTGTAGAAGTTATTAATTAAATAAAACATATATAAAGTAAATGATTATTGATTTATTAATAATATTTGAAAGGTATCTTGAGAAAAAAAATTTAATAAATTTAGGAATTATGGATTTAATGTTTTCAAATAGCTTCTTTGTAAATATAAGTAATGATGTAAATAATTGTTTTCAAATATTTTTCATATATTTATAAAGGTGTTTTTAAACATATAAACGGTATTTATAAAGGAAGCAAGAAATTTTACAAATGAGTTTTGAAAAAGTACTAAAGTATTGAAGATAATTTATTTGCAAATGAAGTTTTCAAATTAATATTTCAAGTAAAATTTATATAGTTTAAATTAATTGTTTATCTTTGTCTTTTAATATTTTCTGTTTGGTTGTTTCTATTCTCCTACCTCCTTACTTTTCGGGGACGAAAAGTTTTGAGTGGGGGAGAGTGTAACGACCCATAAATTTTGATTGGTTTTAATAATGTATTTAACTGAATTTTGTGAAATTTTAAATAATTGAATTTGAAAATAAAAATTTCTTATTTGGAATACGTCTATTTTAATATAGCAACTGGTAAATTTCCATCTGATAATATTAAAGTTTATTTTCTTGTGGAATTTTATTTTAATTTATATCAGTTAATAACGGTTGAATTTAAAAGTATTCCGAAACTTAAATATGTCAACATGTGAAAATTTATTTAGAGCACTCTGAATCTGACTGCGAAATTCATTTTGCGAAATTCGAACGTTTCTAGCTCCATTTGGATTTTTCCGTACGGAATAGCAACGTATATCGATACCGATTATCGACTTTTGATCGGATGATCGTACCACTGATATCTGTATACCGTTTTGATCGTCTTGTCGTGCTGATCTCTATGGTATATTCATTTCTGTATTTTGAGGTCCGGTACGCGACGGAAATAATAAAACTGTGTGTCGTATCGGTATAGTAATTGTGACTTTTAATTTATCTTGCCTTTTCAAAATTGAAACGTGATGTCCAATGAAGCCATAAATTATTCTAGCTGTATCATAGGGTGACCGTTGATATTGCATTCATTTTTGTTCGTTCAAAATTCTTTGACGTTTCATTTGATCACACGTTATAAAAAGTTTACATTTATATTCTTCTGACTCTTCTCTTCCCTTCTGGTTCTCACTTCCTTCTCTTCGAAATTTTGCAGCCATCATTTCCCTTCCTCCTTCCTCCAGACAGCATGCACCCCAAAGCCTTACACTCCACCGCTGCCACTTCAACACGTCCATCGAACTCGATCCCCTCCACAGAACATTCACGTCTGCCACAGATAGGTCACAATTCGTGGCTCCTCCACGACGCTCCTCCGCGTCTAGCATCGAACACGGGCAGCCTACCCGTTTCCCTTCTCTTCCCAGATCCATCGCCTTGCCCTCCGTTCAGTCACTTCGGCCCAAACCGCCCTGCCACTTCCGCATGCTAGACCTGGTCTCTGCCTTCATCAACAACAACAGTCCGAGCCTCGTTTTGATTTGCCCTCACCCATGCTCCTCCACCACCTCCCCATCCTGACCCCTTCCATCCTACTGCCCCAGCCCTGGCCATCACCTCCATCTTCCATCAATGCTTCGGCCTATTTGTTAATACATATATATAGGTAAGCAACATCTTGTTCTTTTGTTGTTTTGTATATACACGTTGTATATATAATTTTTATTCACTGTTTATAAATGGAATCAGCACGTGTTGTTGTTATAATCCATATGTATATATGTTTTTCCAGTTCGTTCGTTTGTGTTGCCTTGAGAAGAAATAGTATATATTAAAGCTATATCACTTTATATATATATATATTGTATAAGGTCTGTTGATATACATATACACACGTTTGTACGAGAGACAAAAAATGAGTTGCTTTGTATACGTGTTTCAATTTTTTTAATACTATATAAAGTTATATAAAGGTTTCTATAAGTTATGTTACCTTCTTCTTCTTTTTTTAAGCGAGTTTATATATATGTAATATACTGTGTTTGTTATAAAAATATGTTTACAGTTTATAAAGGAAATATGTTTCAATCTGTGAATCGTATAGAATACGTTACGTTATTATAATATATATACTATATAAATTTGGTACGTGTTTATATAAATAAAGGTTATATATATTAGTCTATATAAAGTATTGCTTTAAATTTTAATATATAATAGTTATTTTCAGAAGTTGTATACGTGATTATATACGCATGGAAGTTATTATATATATGTTTATATGCTAAATTTAAAGTTATTTATTTAATATTTAATATAAGCTGTATGTTGGTATTCCTGAGCTGTTTGGAACCTGATGTATATTTATACATTATATCGTAGGGTAGTTTAACCAATGTATTTGTTTTATGTAACCTATGTATTTGTTTCATTTGATATTGTTTAAAATCGTTATATATATATATATGCGTGAGTCACATATTTTCATATTGGGTTGTATGTATATATTTTCGTTGATGTGTAAAGTTTCTGTAAAGTTAGCACTTACAACAGTAGTGCGTATAATAGTATATGTATAATATAATGGTTTTAAGAAGTGAATTCATGTACTGTAATTTTTAATATAATACATATGTTTAAATATATATGTTTTGAAATTTATTTTAGAAAGCAAATAAAATATATGTGTGTGTGTGTGTGTATAATATAATAATAATGTACATATTTTCAGTTTATATCAAAACTGATTTTGATTTGTTCTCATCAGTTTCTTATCTATCAGCTTGTCCGTCGAATTCGTTCTAATCTAGCTTTACTTTGAAATTTGTGCTTGGATTCGTAACTCTTCTTAATTTCGTTCGTCTCTAGCCTCGAAAGGTGAGCAATCACTCACGATTAACGTTCTTTATTTATTAAATTTGATTTCAATTGAAACGACAATTGAAATATGCTGCTGTAGTTATTTAAATTGTTATATATGCTATTATCTGTAACTGTCCACCTGTGGGATATGACACCATATCCTGTTGTTTATATTTTATTGTTATTGATGATATATGCTTGTTATGTTATTATTATATCTGTTATCACTCTAAAAGTTCCCTGTTAGCATAGAATTCACTATGGGTTGAAATGATACATACTCGAACGGACTTTAGAATAGGAGAAAATCATTATGGGTTGAAATAATAGACCCAAGCGATTTTCATTTGAATTGAATTTGGGATTACGGGTCGAAATGATATCTACCCGTATGTATTTAAATTTACGGATTGAAATGATAAATATCTGTATCACTTGACTATAGATAGGAAATTATATACAGACACTGTTGGTCCATATATAAATATTTTGAAAATAAATTCTATGATTTTGGAAAGAAATATATGGTTTTAATAAATGTTGATTCTTAAATTTTTATATATAAATGGTAATGATATATATAGATTTAATAAAAATGTTTAATTTAATTAAGATTGATTTAATGCATATAATATGGTTATGTATTCAAATTTATATTTCAAAATAGATTTTTGTAATAATTTGAATTTAGTTGAAATTGTATTCAATAAAGAATTTTATTTAATTAAGCCGATTTGAAACTTATTTAAATTGAGATTTAAGATATGATTCATAACTTGGGTTTGATTTAAGTAATTTAATGAATATTTCTTGTTTAAATAAATTTAAGGAAATATTAGTAAAAATATAATTTAAAGCTAGTTAAATGATATTGAATTTATTAAGTGAATATTCCTGATTAAATAATAAATGGAGTTAAATCAAGAGCTATATGAAACTGTTAAATTTAACTTTGAAATGGTTGAATATTAAAGCTTTGAAATATATTGGAATTTAAATGGTTTATTTTGTGATTCAGATCTGTATTTGAAATCAATATAATTTGAATTTGTTATTTAGAAACTGAATTGAATTAAAATGGAAAAATTTAGATTGAATTAAATTGGAATTTGAAATTTGAGTTGATTTGAATCGATTTGTGAGACTTGAGGAAATTATAAATACTTTACTTTATAAATTATTTAGGAAAATATATATATTTGAAATGAAATGATATTTGGGTTTGAAGAATAAATTAATTTGAAATGACCACGGTGTTATAGTGTATATTTCTACCTTGTAGATAGTTCCGCAGATCCTTAGAGGATGGTTATCCCAAACATCCTTTAAGTTACTTGTATTTCAGTTGATATTTCACTTGAGTTGGATTTATTGATATAAGAATGTTAATCCTGACTCGAGTGTTTTATGTTTTGCTTTACGCTCGGGTCAGACCGAGTGATACAGCATTTGAGACTCACCTTTGGAGTTTGGAGCTTCATTTGGAGATCCAACTATCGACTCAGCTTTCAGCTTTTCTTGTTGATTCGTTCAGAGAGGTCATCTGTTGTACTGAAGACTTCACTGCATTTGAGATATCCTGTTGTATTTTATTTCTAACTCTGATGTTTATATAGTAGCTTCATGAACTACTATTTATTTATTCCGATGCGTATTATTGTATTACTCTGTGTCTGTGATTCTATGATTGATTTATTTATTTTATATGCTGAGTTTTGCCAAATTTAAATTAACAATCTACTGTTTTGAATTATTCAAGTCCGACATGTGTGGATTTATTGTCGATTTGAATGGTTGAAAATAGCGGGTCGTTACATATGATGCTTCAAAATATAAAAGAGTCCGAATAGGAAAATTCGAAATAGAGATCAAACCTTCCACGGTGACTTTCCTACCTCTATCTAGTCCGCTACTAGAAGGTGCCGCATCCAAGGCCTGAATTTGTGCTGTAGGTGCGCCCGCTCACGGCCCCGTCTTCTGGGGACAGAATCTACTAAGGTGACCAGACTGTCCACAATTATAACACTTTCCCTTCATTTTCTCGTTCTTACAATCTCTTGCGTAATGGCCAACCTGACCACTGCTATTGCACTTCTCTCCTTTCTTGATTTGCTTTTGAGGGCCTCCTCCTTTCTTCTTATCTTTGTCGTTCTTCCACCACTTCTCCTTAGAGCTTTCGGACTTAGGGACCTCCTTAGACTCTCCTTCTTTAGTTGTATCAGACATGAGAGCCATCTCCACCAGAGACTCATATGTAGCTCCCATTGGTATGTGAATCAATAACAACCCTTAGAGGGGCTGATTCAATCCCTTCGCGAACTTCATGGCCTTCTTGTGCGGTGTATTCACTAAATCCATCCTAAATCGCGACAACTCATTAAATTGGTTGATATACTCCTTCACAGAAAAACTTCCTTGCTTCAAACTAATAAACCTTTCCAACTGCCTACTTTCTTCTACTTGTGACAAAAACTTCCTCTCAAACCTCTCTCGAAATCCAAACCAACCAACGTCTCTTCCTTCCAACTCAACCACCTCCCACCAATAAGAAGCTTCTCCTTTCAGCTACCAAGATGCAAACTAAACTCTCTGCTAATCCTCCAATCCCAATAGCCCAAATTCCTCTATGTACTTCTTAACCAAGCTCGTGCCTCCATGAAATCCTCTGTACCGTAAAATGTCTTGCCTCCTAGATTAGCAAAGTCCTTGCATAGCTTAGAGAAATTGGTTGCTACAGGTGGATTAATGGGATCTCCACCCGCTGGTGCTGGATTGGGCGCTTGCCCTTGCACCTTTGGTGTCGTAGCTTGAAGGTATCTACGAAAACAGCCTGGGACTTGGATACCCTCGAGAAGATTAGGGGCATCCGCCATTCTATGCAAAGAAAAGAGAATTTAGGCTCGAAAGAATCGAAAGAAGATTGAACTGGACTTTGAGAGGATTTTTATAAAAACTCTTTTATACTTGAAACTATTTCTAAGATTTTCTTTTTGAAAAATACTTTTAAAACATGTTACCTTTGAAAAATGCTTTACTTTTAAAACAAGTTTTTAGGAATCTTGTAACCTTAGGCTTTGATACCAAATGAAACACCCCACACCCCTTAGTTTACAAGAAAGGGCACACTAAAAATGTGGTGCGTTGTAGGTATAACTAAAACTTTACATAGACTAAAATTCACAAGACAAACAAATAAAATAGCGGAAACAGTAACTCATTAAAAACTTCATAAATAAGTCATAACCAAAATATGTCTCAAAATACCAAATACATATGTCTCATAAAAAATACCATCTCAGTCATAATATCAGAGTACATAAATAAAACAATCCTTCTCAAGAGTACCAATACATCAAGTCCAAATGAAATAAAAAATGAAAGGGAGAAGAATACATGAAGAAAAACTCCACAGTTGAATCTCCAAGAAAATCCAAAATCTACTGTCCCTGCCTCTGCTGGCCTATGGGGGAAAGGGGGGGAAATATAGGAGTGGGTCAGATTAAAAGTCTGGTGAGCAGAAGTAACTACTAGTATTTTTAAGCAAGATAAAGATAATAGACTTAGCAACATTTCTAGTACAAAAAGAAATAAAGGAAAAGATAAAGCTAAAACAAAATGCTGTTTAATTCTTTGCTTTGGTTATTTTGATTTTTTGCACTTGTCTAAGATTGCTGCTTTGATTAGGCTGAAATCCTAATCCTACAGTAATTTGGCTGAAGTCCTAATTCTACCCTTTGATCGGCCTTCTATCTCTGTTGTGCCACTATGAGCTAGGCACGTCCTGTGGGTCCCACAGCAAAATACATCTGTTTTGCGCGTTGAAATTCAATAGCGACTTATATCCCTGCACCGAGGCCGCACGCTCGACCACCATCGGTTCGCACTATCTGTCACTCCCTCTTTTGATCTCTTATTTACCTTTGGAACTCAATAGCGACTTATATCCCTGCACCGAGGCCGCATGCTCGACCACCGTCGGTTCGCACTATTTTTTGCTCCCTCTTTTGACCTCTTATTTACCTTTAGAACTCAAAAGCGACTTATATCCCTGCACCGAGGCCGCATGCTCGACCACCGTCAGTTTGTGCTATCTGTTGCTCCCTCTTTTGACCTCTTATTTACCATTACTTTGGCATAAGCATGTCCAGCCTCACCTGATCTGTTGTGAGACCATCAGTCCTAGTCTGAAAGGGAAATTCTGCTGGTACGGGTCCTAACAAACAAAATTAAGTTGCGCCCCTTGCCCAAATCCCCTGATTTGAGCTACTATATATTGACCACTTATTTACCATTACTTCAGCATAAGCGTATCCCAGCCTTACCTAATCTATTGTGAAACCATCAGTTCGTGACTGAAGGGGAATGCTGCCGGTACAGGTCCAACTTCTACCTTTGCTTATTAACTTAGTATAAGTCTTTTATATAAGCCTCTTTTGTTAATTCTGCTCTATTTGCTTGTTAACTTATTCTAATTCTTTAAAATAAGCCTCTTCTGTTATCTCTGCTATATTTGCTTATTAACTTAGTGTAAGTCTTTAGAATAAGCCTATTATGTTAATTCTGCTCTATTTTCTTATTAACTTAACTCTAAGTCTTAAAATAAGCCTTTTTTGTTCTTTCTATTTAATTATAACCTACGTTATAATTTCTCTTTTATCTTGTCTTTTTAGTTATAACTACTAGTTATCAACTTGCTTGCAAATGTCAAATTTGCCTATTTCAGTCTATGTTATTTTTATTACAGTTCTTCTTATTTACATCAAATTTTCTGTAAATTTAGTATTCCTATATTTTGTCCATATTAGCGAATTATCCTCTTTTTATTATTTTTATTCGCGTAAAGAGGAATTAAAATAACTAAAATTTACAGGCTGAATTCTAACATAAAACGGGTGTAAATAAAATACAAATAACAGTAAATAACTGTAAATAAATGAATAAAAATAGTTGAACAAAATAGACTGAAAAAGAACATTAAAAATTAACTATAAACAACTTATATAAAAGCGGTCTCAAAATTGCAGAAAAACTACAACTATTGAGAACCCTATTATTTTAAATTACTTAAAAATCTAAAATAATTACTTAAACACTCACCTATGGTCCTTAGCTCTTTTCTTTGGCCTTCCCGGATCCACTATTGGGGTATAAAATATTTTAATTAAAAAGATCTTCTCCTTGGAAAAATATTCATGTTGGGGTCCAGCCTCAGGCAATGAACCCAGATGGAGAAAATCTGAATGAGAAAAATAGCTAGGCCTAGGGTCTTCTTTATAGTGTCACTTGTCGATCTCAAAACGTTGGATTTGAAGGTTAAATATGGTGTAACCACGTCATAGGCTTGCTAGGAACCGTCAGATGGAAGCACAGACGCATGAGATGGAGTCAAAATAACAAAACACATCACGATTTGATCTGGACGACGTCCAAATAACTAAGGTGGGTCGACCTTGGTGTCGACCCCTATATGAATTAGGTCGACTTAGCTGATGGAAGGGTCGACCTAGCCCTATATATTTTTCTCTCTCTTATTTTCTGATTTCTTCTTTCTTTTGTAACTTCTTCGTTCTAGCTCGGATTTTGACAATCTATGTACGGAAATTGACCTAAAAATTACCACGGACACAATGGTGCAACTCCCGTGGCTCAATTCTAATAATTTCACAAAGTTATTTTATTATTTAATTAATTCATTAATTAATTATTATAGCTTAAATTTTAGGTTTTTACAATGCTTTTTCCATGCTTCACCACTTTCGGCACCTAGGTTCCGACTGGGTACATCCGCTTCCAACTCCATCAAGACCAAAGTGCATGGTATCAATACTTGGTACGTAGCGAATTGGATTAAGGCCACTGGTATGAGGTCAAAACATGGGGTTACCAAGGGGTCGAAGCTTTCTTTTGTGTTTAAAGAGAATGTGCCTGCTTTGCTTTCGACTTAATAGGATTTCGACTTGGTTAGCTTTCGACTGGGCTAAGTTGTTTTAAAGAAATGGTTGTGCCTTTTTTAAAGAAATTACTTTCGCCTGGGTCAAAACCCCTTGTTGTCGCCCTTTCCCTTTCGAAGAAGTGCTTTCGAAAGGTTCCTTTGTTTTTAATTAAAGCAACTTCTCTAATGATTTCGAGGGTTGGTTTCGACACCATCACTTCTTTACTTAGGAAATAGCTTTCGGAAGAGTGCTTTCGACTTAGATGTTTTATGACCCTTTTATTCTGTTAAAGGTAGAACCCAAAGGTTTCGAAAGGAGAAGTTTTTAAATGATTTCGAAAGGTTTCCACAAGTTTTACTAGAACCTAAATGCTTTCGAAAGGTTTGAAGTTTACAAAGGATTTAATGCTTTCGAAAGGTCTAAATGAAGGTTTCGAAGGGGTGGTTCCCTAGTGATTTTGAAAGGTTTAAAAGGAAGGTTTCTAATGTTTTCGAAAGGCAATGTTTAAGTGTTTTAAAGATAGAATGTATAAGGTTTTAAAACTTTCGAAAGTGATGATTTCGATGTTTTTGAAAGGTGATTATGAATGGTTTCGAAAAGGTATGTTTTGGCCTTTGGCCTAAGATTTTACTCAAATTGAAAGGGGTACTTTCTATAGATTCGAAAGGGGTACTTTCAAAGGTTAAATGCTTTCATCAACAAAGTATTGTGTAAAGTATACATAACATTGCAAGGTGATTTGAGTAAAGCATGGAGTATATTTTCCTTGTTTAAAGAATGATTTAAAGGTTTAAATCAATTTGAGAGAAAAGGTTTTCAACAAAAATTTATGGGTAATTAACCCTAAGTAAAATGTTTCAGATATTAGAAAACCAGATGGGACTGGTATAGGGTCCCGCCATATACATTAGCTATTAACCCCTAGCTAATTTAGTCCAAAATTCTAGTGTGTAGGGCATTGTCACAGGTAAGAATAAAATGATGTTACATGCAAAAAGGAATATACAGAGAAAAAATAGGTTATTGGTGCGCCCGCAAAACCATTAGGATCAGTTGACCTTGGGAGAAGTAAGTTACGGACAGACCGTCCAAAAGAGGAGTATCTAACAGAAGTTAGATTATTTATTTATTTTGTCTGGTAGGCCCGAGTCAACCAAAGGTTAATAGTTAGCCAAACAAAACTATATTGTTCGGACAGATAGTCCATTTGTTACCCGATTTATATGCTTTCATGATATTGATATTATTGTTTTAACCAGTTTTGGTTGCAGGAGTAAGATTTGCAAAAGATATGTTTTAAAAGGATATTATTGAGGGGAAACCCGTTCCGCTAAGAGACTTGGTCTCACTTAATATCAAATAACCGAGATGTATATTATTATTCACACCAGGCTTTATGTCTGACTCGAAGTTTTTGTTTTTCCCCTTAAACTCTCGGGTGCTTAAAATTGATTTGAGTAGGCTAAGGGTTGAGGATTTACAGGTTTTTAGTAGGTGGCCGAATAAAGCTTCCGAGGATGAGCAGGAGGCTGAAGTTAGCTATTTAGGAGTTGTTCTGTTTGTTTTATTCCGCTGTGATGTACTAAGTCAGTTATGACTATTTAGTACTTTGGTCATTCAAGGGGGCATCTTCATATGTTGCTCTTCGTGTATTTTGTAATAATTATATTTAATTAGAACCTGGCAAACGTTTGGGATTATGTAAATTGGATATGAAATATTGTTTTGAAATGTAATCAGAAAAATGTTTTAATCTGTTGATGATTTTAATTCATATTCAAGTGCTTCTGATATTATGGATACTATTAACATTACCGTATGTGGTCACCGAAAGTTAATATTATGGATGACTGCAGCATCTGTAGTGCTTAGCTTCGAGTCTCCAGATAGGGGATGTTACAACATCACATCTTTTGGTCGTGCAATATGGAGTCTAATTTGTTCTAGAAACCTTTTTGCTAATTCGTCGAAAGTGGAAATAGATCTTGGTGCAAGTCTAATGAACCATATGGAAGCAACTCCTTCTGAGAAGATAAGGAAACATCTACAATATGAAGTCTCTACCAGAGATTTTAAGAACGAAGCTCAAGATGAGTACCTCTTACCATCCATAGACCGATGGGTAAATGGAAAGTGTTAACAAAGCTTTGGAAGATTTGTTACGAGCTTATGTGCTAGATTTTGAGGGATCATGGGAAGACCATCTACACTCAGTCGAGTTGTCGTATAACAACAGTTATCAGGCTAGTATAGGGATGGCACCATTTGAAGCTTTGTATGGAAGGCCATGCAAATATCTCGTTTGTTTATTAGAGATCGGGGATAAGTTGGTTCTTGGTCTGGATTTAGTTAAAGAAGCTGCAGAGAAGATTGAGTTAATTCGGGCTGGGATGAAGGAAGCTCAATCTAGGCAGAAGAGTTATGCAGATAGAAGATGGAAAGATTTAGAGTTCTCTGTTGGAGATCATGTTTTCCTTAAGGTGTCACCGATGAAGTGTATGATTCGATTCGGGAAATCAAGGAAATTGGCATCGAGATTTTTGGACCATTTCCTATTGTAGAGAGGATAGGGAAACTCACATATAGGATAGGGTTACTGAAGAGTTTAGCAGGAGTCCACGATGTTTTTCATATTTCTCATCTGAGGAAGTGTATTAGAGACCCGGAGACTACTATAGCACCTACCATGTTAGAGGACTTAGTAGTAGAGCCAAATTTGACTATAGTTAGAAAGCCATTTCGTATAGTCGCGAGCGATGAGAAGAGGCTAAGGAAAAAGACGATTAAATTAGTTAAAGTCCAGTGGAACGACGACGAGAGAGATGTACTTGGGAAATTGAGAGCAGGATTAGAGACGCTTATCCTGATTTGTTTAATGGTATGTTTTACCTTTTTGATTGATTTTTTGAGTACCTTATCGTAATTTTAAGGACGAAATTCTTTAGGGAGGGGATTTTGTAATGACCCTAATTTTTAGTAACATTATTTAGGACATTTATTTAGTCAAATTAAATAAAATAATGTAATGATTAGGGGATTGAGATTTGTGATTAGTAAGGGTAGCCGTGCCATGTTAACAAATGAACTAACATGAGTTAAAATAAAATAGATAAGGGAAGTTGGACAAGGGCAATATAGGAATAAGTATAGTCTTATACCCTAAACCCTTAAGCCATACTCATTCTCACGTTCATTATTTACATTCACAAAACAAAAACCAATAATAGAGGTCGGCCACCATTACGCAGGAACAAGAGGAAGATAAGCTAAAGGAAGAAGCAAATCAATATAACCCAAGATCAAATCTTAACTCCTTAATCACAAAACTAAGGTGAATAATGACTACATCTCATGTTTTCTAATTGCTTTCAGTTTTAGGATGAAATTCGAATTATTTTGCAAAGTTATTTGCTATGTTTTAATTGTTAAAATGGATATATATGCTTGTTGATGATTTATGATATTTCATATGGATTTTATGATATTTTTTAATGTGAAAACTTTATTAAATGACATCAAAATGCCTTGCGATTTTAGAATTAGATCAGAAATGATATTTTAGAGATGGTTTTCAATTTTCATAATTTTCTGAATTAATGTGGAATTTATATTATTTTTTCTAGTGAGAAAATTGGATATTTGGGTTTAAAATAATTTATGGCTAAATAATATATGTTTTGGGTCTGAAATTTATATGTTAGAAAACTATTAAAAATGATTTATAGGAATTTTCGTAGAATTTTTCTAAGTGTTTTAATGAATATATAAAATTATTAAAGGTATGGGACTTAAATGTTTTATATATTTATAAAAGAAGAAGGGGTATTTTGTAAATAATTAAATTATTTTTTTCTAAAATTTTGGCAATACTTTTAGAAAAGAAAATTAGCAACCAATAATATTTTGACAAACAAGGCAGGTTAGTAGAAACGATTACTTTAAAAAAGCTAAAAATCAGATTTTACATGCTTTTTTCATGCTTCACTACTTTCGGCACCTAGGTTCCGATTGGGTACTTCCGCTTCCATCTCCATCGAAACCAAAGTGCATGGTATTAATACTTGGTGCGTAGCGAATTGGACAAAGGCGGAAGGTATGAGGTCGAAACATGGGGTTCCGAAGGGGTCGAAGCTTTGTTTTGTGTTTAAAAAGAATGTACCTGCTTTGCTTTCGACTTAATTAGCTTTCGACTTAGTTAGCTTTCGACTGGGCTAAGTTGTTTTAAAGAAATGGTTGCGCCTTTGTTTTAAGAAATTTCTTTCTTCTGGGTTGAAAGCCCTTGCTGCCGCCGTTTCCCTTTCAAAGCAGTGCTTTAGGAAGGTTCCTTTGTTTTTAAATTAAATCCACTTCTCTAATGCTTTCGAAGGGTTGGTTTCGACACCATCACTTCTTTACTTAGGAAATAGCTTTCGGAAGAGTGCTTTCGACTTAGATATTTTATGACCCTTTTGTTCTGTTGAAGTAGAACCCAAAGGTTTCGGAAGGAAAGGTTTTCAAATGGTTTAGAAAGGTTTCCACGTGTTTTACTTGAACCCAAATGCTTTTGAAAGGTTTGACGTTTACAAAGGATTTAATGCTTTCGAAAGGTCTAAATAAAGATTTCGAGGTGGTGGTTCCTAGTGGTTTTGAAAGGTTTAAAAGGAATGTTTCTAATGTTTTTGAAAGGCAATGTTTAAATGTTTTAAAGATAGGATATCTAAGGTTTTAAAGCTTCCGAAAGGGTTGATTTCGATGTTTTTGAAAGGTGATTACGAATGGTTTCGAAAATGTATGTTTTGGTCTTTGGCCTAAGGTTTTACTCATATCGAAAGGGGCACTTTCAATGGATTCGAAAGGGGTACTTTCAAAGGTTAGATGTTTTCATCAACAAAGTATTGTGTAAAGTATACATAACATTGCAAGGTGATTTGAGTAAAGCATAGAGTATATTTTCCTTTTTTAAAGAATGATTTAAAGGTTTAAATCAATTTGAGAGAAAAGGTTTTCAACGAAAATTTATGGGTAATTAACCCTAAGTAAAATGTCTTAGATATTAGAAAACCAGATGGGACTGGTATAGGGTCCCGCCATATACATTAGCTATTAGCCCCTAGCTGATTTAGTCCAAAATTCTAGTGTGTAGGGCATTGTCACAGGTAATAATAAAATGATGTTACATGCAGAAAGGAATATACAGAGAGAAAATAGGTTATTTGTGAGCTCGCAAAACCATTATGATCAATTGACCCAGGGAGAAGTAAGTTAGGAATAGACCGTCAAGAAGAGGAGTATCTAACAGAAGTTAGATTATTTATTTATTTTGTCAGGTACGCTCGAGTCAGCCAAAGGTTAATAGTTAGCCAAACAAAACTATATTGTTCGGACATATAGTCCATTTGTTACCTGATTTATATGCTTTCATGATAATGATATTATTGTTTTAACCAGTTTTGGTTACAGGAGTAAGATTTGCAAAAGATATATTTTAAAAGGATATTAGTGAAGGGAAACCATATCCGCTAAGCGACGTGGTCTCACTTAATATCAAATAATCGAGATGTATAGTATTATTCACACTAGGCTTTATGTCTGACTCGAAGTTTATGTTTTTTCCCTTAAACTCTCGGGCGCTCAAAATTGATTTGAGTAGGCTGAGGGTTGGGGATTTACAGGTTTTTAGTAGGTGGACGAATAAAGCTTCCAAAGACGAGCAAGAGGCTGAAGTTATCTATATAGGAGTTGTTCTATTTGTTTTATTCTGCTGTGATGTATTAAGTCAGTTATGACTATTTACTACTCTGATCATCCAAGGGGGCATCTTCGTATGTCGCTCTTGGTGTATTTATAATAATTATATTTGATCTAAACCTGGGAAATGTTTGGGATTATGTAACTTGGATATGAAATGTAGTTTTGAAATGTAATCAAAATAATGTTTTAATCTGTTAATGATTTTAATTCATATTCAAGTATTTCTGATATTATGGATACCATTAACATTATCGTATTTGGTCACCGGAAGTTAATATTATAGATGACTGCAGCATCTATAGCGCTTAGCTTTGTGTCTCAAGATAGGGGATTTTACAACATCACATCTTTTGGTCGTGCAATATGGAGTCTAATTTGTTCTAGAAACCTTTATGCTAATTCGTCGAAAGTGGAAATAGATCTTGGTGCAAGTCTAATGAACCACATGGAAGCAACTCCTTCTGAGAAGATAAGGAAAAATCTACAACAGACAACATCTTTCGCCCTAGATCCACCCATATGCAAACTCATATTTGTACAAGTGTTTTTTAGAGTCCATCATTCCGTTATATGATGTCATAGTCAGCAAAGTGAATTTCTTAGGATATTTTTCTCTTAGAACATTATCAATGAAAGGAGTTCGGCTTGGCGTGGAATACCAGTCTTTATTCTTTCTGCCCCTACTCTCCTCTAATAACCATTTGACCTTGTCAAAGATGCACTCCTTACTAGCATGGTGGTCTACAGGTCAGCTATAAGGGGCTACGCCGAGTATTTGACTCCAAAAACGGTCTCGATTCCCCAGCTGAAGCCTAGGTTCTCCATTCTCCGGGAGAACCACTCCTGCTGGGTCCCATTGGGAACGATAGGTCTTACTAGGGCAGATTGAACTTCGTTTCCAGAATTTTGCCTGTTTACATCAGCGTTCAGTTCTAGTCTATCATCATCAAGTCATCTTCAGAGTTAGAAACAAGCATTGCATTGTTCGCTTGACGAGTGTTCACACCAAGAATTAGATTTGCAGCAGGCTTCTTTCCTATAGGAGGAGTACTTCCATTGCCTTCTATTAAGATTCCTGCAACTCCACCAACAACCTCCTTTTGCTTTTGTTTATAGTTTCTTTTGTCCAAGCCTAAAATTGAGGAATTCTCCAATTCCATAGTAGATGCAGTCTCTTGTCCAGCTCTCGGAGCATTCGGTGGCTGCAGTGCTAGCAAAGCATCAATCTTATCCATGAGAGCCTTTTGACTATCACCTATTTTCTAGTTAAGTTCGTGAACCATCTAGTTAAGCTCTCCTTTTGTCACAACATCATGTTGAGTGGAGGAACCTAGTGCTAGATTTGCAGTATTAACCTCTGTTTGATGATCGTTGGCATTGTTTACTTCAGTTTGTGGTAGGTTTGCATCATTACCACCAACTGTTGCTCCTGTGGATCTTCCTGAAGTAGTCCTCTGTTTTCTAGGTGCTATTGATCTCCAATGGAAAACCTGCGAATCTTTAGAGAAAATTCCTTGGATTTAACTACTGGATCTCTTCTAATCAAAAATAGCAAGATAGATCTAAGTTGTGGTTCAGATTTTCTCAGTGAAAGCACCAAAATGTTAACGCCAAAAATGGTTCAACACCCAAGAATAGGTTGTAGGGAACCTGTGTGACCTAGATCTAGCAGATAGTAGTAATAATAAAGAAAATAAACAACAATAAGAAAGAGAGACATAAGATTTTAAAGTGGTTTAGCAATTTTTGGCCTATGTCCACTTTATAGCTTTGTGGCTTATGGATTTGATTGAGATCACAAAGGATTTGAGAGATAATAAGTCATAATTATAGGCGTTAGACTGATTCTAAGTCCTAGAATTGCCTAAAGTAGCTGCCTTGATGACTATTGTGTGGAGGAAGAAGATGAAGAAAATATGGAGCTTCCGTGTAGTGATGGTAGAAACCGGATCCTCTTTTAGTTGCTCTACGGTTTGTATTTATAGGAGTAGCGATCGTATTAGGCCAAAAGGAGAGTTGGAGCAATGTCCAAAAGTCGACCCAAAAGTGTGTGAGAAGTCGAGATACGAACCATGTTGATGTGACATGTCGGTACCTACCTCTTATGTCGGTGACAACATGTGTGCTTAACTCCAATTGGTCTGGTTTCTTTTGCATCCTTCATCCTACTCCATTTTAAGTGTCCATGTTGTCTTAGTGGATGGATGATTGATGTTGACGATAGTTCCTCATTACTTGGCTTGTTCTGCTATTCTAACCGCTAACTCTTCAATCTGGTAATTGGTTGTTTAGAGTCCTTTAATATCTCTTGGGCACACATAAAATATGCAAAGAAGGACTCATGCAAAGTTTGAGTGAGAATCATGAAGATTTGAGAAGTCTCCACTGACTTCTAAAGCTCGATACCGACCTCTTGTGTTACCTCCATCTTAGTTGAAATTTCTCCAAGGTCTTTCTCTAACTTATCTAGGTGTGCTTCCAAGATTTCAAGACGTTTCGTCCCGACGTTCTAAATCTTGTGGGATTTTTCTTGGATAAAAGCCTAGTTAACACTTACTATTCCACATTTAATTTATGCATTCATATTATATAAGTTTTATTATTATATAACTTTAATATTTCATATTACTTATATAATAGTCTTATGTATAATATTATATTAATTAAATCTTATTTAATTAATTTTATATTATCTTATTATAACATTTATATTGAATATTTATTATATACTATAACCTTCATATATAACACATATATCATATATATATATATGTATATGTATATTATTTAATTAATTAACCTTTTAATTAATTTATTAATTAAACAGTTTTAATTAAATTTGTATTATTCAAAATTCATTTATAAACACACATGTATATTTATGTTAGTTTAACATTTTAAAACAACATCACATGTATCATAATGTATAATACATGTATATATTTATAATTTAATTAGCTTATTTTATTAATGTATTTTACTAAACTCATTGATAAATTTTATAAATTTTGAAATTAATTTATATTAATTTTCAACTATTTTGAAATTTTTTATTATATTATAACGTTTATAATATGTATATATTTTATTTTAAATTCAATTATTCAATTTAAAATCTTATATTTTAATTTTCAAACAATTTTGGAAATTTGCCAAAGTCCAAATTCAAATTGGACCTTTTCTATTAGGGACAACCTTTAGGCTCATATATTTTTTTAGGCTAGATCGGTCATCAGGTACAATAGAGTACTTGATCACCCAAACACAATCCTTCAAAACTACCTTTCTAGACACCCAACTATTTGAGCTATGAGCTTAATTAGTTAACCCTAACATAACTAATTTAAACCACATATGTTACTTGGGTCTGGTACCATTGTTGGAACAGTGCCAGCCTGTAGTGGAAGAAATGAGTGAATTTCAATTTTTTTACCATTTTGGATCTTTATTGGGCATATGAAGTCTAAATTATTTAGATTGTTTCTAAATTTCTTTTAAATAAAATCATAATTTTATTTAAATTTATAAAATGATTTTATATTATTTAATTAATGTTGCATTATATATATATGCCACACACATAGATGTATATATATATATATATATATATTTGTGTGTGTGTGTTGGATTAACTATTATACCCTAAAGTGGGATGAATATGGTATTGAAAATTATTCAACACTGTTACTAATAAAATAGAGAATAGAGTGCGAAAACGTAAATGCAGAAAATAAATAACACAAGATATGCCCAGCTTCGGCCTAATGCCTACTGCTGCCCCCAAAGCTGTTACTAAAGTTAAATATTCAAACGCTTACAAATAGTAAACTCGCAGACACTACTAACAAATATTCTAACCCTATGCCTAATAACTCTACCTGAACTTTATCCTCTGAGATCAGAATCCTCGAACTACAACACGTAGCTCATAAACAAATTCTGGAGTTCAAGATAAATCAAAACAATAATACAAAAATGTTAAATGAAATTAGAAAATATAATACTCCCTTCCTATTCTTTCACATGATTATTCTTTGTCAATAAATCACCCACTTCCTTTTCTATTTCCTCCTTTGCAATCAATTCTCTATAAATCTTAAAAAAAGAAATCGATATCCGTTGCAACTCCACTTAGCTTGAGAACGACCATAAAGCCACTGCTGCTTTAAAAACTTAACGTCTGAATCCTTGCTCACTGCCGATGTGCTTGCGATGCTTGAGATGCATTGCTGCTAAGTTTTGTAGAATCGAGTTTGCTTCTGCCTAAAAAATCGAAGTCATTAATAATGAAGATGCTTACAATTTTACATTGGGGTTTCATCGATGGGTGTTGAGTGACTACCGATAATAGAGGAGCTGGTTTTGTGGAAGTCTGGAAATTTTAATAGTTGTTGCCAAGTTGATGAGGCCAAGATCTGAGATATTTGAATGAGATATTCAAGTGAATGCCTGGAACGTCATAGTGATGCCTGAAACTGCTGCCCACAGCCGCTGACTACTGATAGAAGTCTGAGATGTCATGGTGGTGGTAATGTAGTAGAAGTTAAACGTTGTGTTGCTCGAGTAATGGGTGATGAAGTTGCTTAAATTTTGATGTTGATCCGATGTTGTACTAGTTGTGGCTGTGACGTTGATATATGGATGATTGTTATTGAATAAACATCAAGAGATAGCTGAATGTTACTTTATATTGTGATACTCATTGATGAGATTCAGTGGACTTATGTTGTGATTAAAACTGATTTTGATTTGGTTGACTTTTGAAAGAGAGTTGATCGAATTTTGGTTTATGCCATTGAAAGAAGATATTGCGAGTTTCTCTTTGATTCTGATGTTATGAAAATTGAGTTGTAATCTGATATCTTTTCCTTTGAAGTAATATGAATTTATATAGGCTAACAAAGATGTATAAGTGAAAAGATATATGTGAAGGTATACAAGGGAAAGATGTGATTTGTGTATATATGGAAAATATATGTAAGAAGATACTGATGAGGATTTGTGAGAGTCTGTTCCCCATATTGAAAATAAAACTATATATAATGGGAAATAAACTCCATTGTATATTCCAAAATATAACGTCTGATTGTCTATACAAATCATTGCTATCGATCTTTATTTATTTTTCTTTCTTATATATGCTTCCTCTAGTTGCATACTAATATGTACCTTTCTTCAGGTTTTTAGCTTGTTTCTTTTTCTTTGTATACGCACTCTTTTATTTTACAGAAAGAAAACATTTCGCAACCAAGATTTTATAACTAGCCTGTAAATAAACAACATTAGACAAACACGTTAAATAAAACAAATGTTTACTATCATTAAACAGAAATCATCAATTGCATTGTCCTATACTCTCACCCTTTAATTTGATGATAACAAACATATGTTAAGATTTATAGATAAAGTATAGATGTGTTTGTTCTATGTTAAAGTGGTGTGTGAAACTCGAAGAATTTTAGTGAAGCTCTCCCTATATAGATGCTCCCCTTACACACATACTCACCTTATTCAGATGTTTTTGTATGCTTAGTTACACTAAAGAAAAAAAAGGAGAGAACACATCTAACACATCTTAGACATTGTCAAATGGATTGCCACCACCAAATCTTAACCTCTCTCTCTCTCTTTTGTTTTCATCAAATGTACGAGTGAACAATAAACAAAGTCAAAAAGAAAAATAATAGTCATAACCCAAGAGTAAAAATAACCATATCATATATTTCTAGTTTGACATCAGACATGAATTATAGCACTCATTATTGATCAACCACATATCCCGATTTAGAAAATTGATGGTTATTTTAAAATTTTGTTAATTCTATGACATGTGGTTCAATCAACAATCAACATAGTTTATGTCAATTTTATTTTGTTTTATAAGTGAAGTATTTATGTGAAGATAGTTTTGTCCCTAACTTATTATAAATGAGATGAAGATACTTATACCCATAAGTTGCCTTGAGTTCTCTTAGATGAGGGAAGATAAGCAATGCGTGATGGGTTAATATACACCAATGCTAAAGAATTTTCAGCATAGGTCGGATACCCTTAGGCAATGTAACTCTACATCCATACCAGCGTCCATTTTTCATGCATAGGCCTTTAACCATAAACTTTCAGATATACATACATACATACATATTTATATATATATATGTGTGTGTGTGTGTGTGTGTGTTATCGCATTTGATATGTGATTTACTTTTCATACGGAGCATGTACATGACTTGTCCTCAATACTCACTATTTTTCCAATCAAAATTTTACCACATTCTGGTTAATGTTAAATGTACCTACACATACATAAAATAAAAAACATGAGGCAGTAGAATGTGATAGATAAGAAAATGTCGTGGGATATGTAATAATACAATGTAGAATGCTGGTAACTAATGTTTACTTAAACTATGATATATAATACTATTATTCTTCTCAAGTGCACAACAATTCATTTCCCAACAACTATTAAATCATTACTCAAAGACGTGGTAAGCACAAATAGGTTCAACTTAGTCATAGCCATATTTTCCAAAGGCAAAAGAAATGAGGCAATCTAAGAGTATTTTTTCCCTCATTTCTGAGAAAAAGTTAGAAAGGTAAAAAATCTAATCCTAATATTTTTTAATGGAAAGTGTTAGATGATGAATTTTCTATCGATTAGAAAATCACCAAAAAAAATTATTGTTAAAAATTGCAAGCGCATGGCATACAATTGTAGTACGTATGTGAGTACGGGACGATCCATAGGGAATGAACTAAATTTTAATAATACTCAATAAAATTAGCCCAAAGTTTTGAAGTGGTTTTAAACTAAGAAAAATTGTAAAAATTAGCAAAAGAAAAAGTGAAATAAACTATGATATTAAAGAGCAATTTAGAGGCAAATCCACTTCCAATCAATCATATACATCAACACAAATTCACTTATAATCTCTCATTAAAATATTAAGTAGAAAATGATAGATGTGCTTATTATAAATATGATGATATATTTGTGCCACCTTTCATACCCACTTATCAAAACTCATTAAAATGACATGAAAATTTAAAATAAAATCTATTTTATGTATGATCTATTTACTATTAATTAGTAACATAGACCATCAAATTTTGATTCTAGTTTGACTTTCATTATCACAATCACTTTGGCAAATGATCAAATAGTTTGTGTTTTAAATGGAGTTAGGCATAGCCTATTTGAGATGTCAACATAGGCTATCAAAATTCAATAAAAAGAAACATAAACCACCATCATTCATATTTTCCATCAAACACATAAGAGAGATTAAATAAAAACATTATGTTAATTTAATATGTTTCATGAGAGCATCATTACCCCTAAATTGAAGGGATTTAGCTACTCATATTTGAAAGCATGATAACATAAAATGATTTCATCATAAAACGAGAAGGAAAATGAGAGCTATTAAAATAAAAGAGAGCTAACTATTTGCCTAAAATTAAACTAAACTAGTTATAAGAATTAAATCTATGCTACTAACATGAAATAAAAGGAGCATAAACTAAGAAAGAGAGAGCATGAAATAAAAAGAGCATGAAAAGAAAACATAAATAAAATTCTCATGAAAGTAAAAACAAGGCTAAGAAGCCATGAAAGTAAATTTTATTTATCTTTGATTTTGTGGCTAGAACTTGCATGAAAGTGAAGAAGGTAATTACATGAGACATAAGGGGTATTTATACATGCTAAAAACCCTAATTCATATTAGAGGGGGCTACCTAAAATAACCTTGAGAAATTGTAACCTTCAAGTAACCATTAGAGAATTAGTTAATCCCCACTAACTTGCCTTCAAGCCTCCATTAACATGTGCATGTGCTTTTAATTATGGACCATATGGTATTGGGTTTGTTGGCTCCTCCATGTTGCATGAATTCATTTATTTCCATTCTGCATTTGCCTTCAACATATGTGCATGCATTCATCCATGAACCCTCTTCATGTTTGCACTTCATTTCCTACAAATAAAAATAAAAATGTACAAATAAATTTTCTCTAATTAAATCATACACAAAATTACCATTTTACTTCCTAAATGAAGATGAATAAATGATGATTTGAAAACAATTTAAATTTTGTTTCAAACATGTAAAATACCCTAATATGCTCATTTATTTAAATAAAAGTAGATTAAATATGGAAGTAAAATTATGCATTTTTACGTGCACATTAGTAAAGTTCAGTATGGACTAGTTAACTATCATGTTCTAATGACGATTGCCTACACAAATCAAGATTCGTACGCTTAACTCATTTCAAACATCCCAACTCAACTATTCCTTGCCCAAGAGTGAAGCCAGGTAAGTTTAGGCACTGGTTGCTCTAAGCCTTTCCTGGATACATCAGCCTTGAATATCACGAATAGATAAGTCCATCTCGTTTGCTTTTAGTGTTAAATATAGTATTAATGATTTCCATAGACAATAAGAAATCAACACAATTGAGACGTTTCTGACATTTTCCACTTACCTATTCCTTGGTTAAGAGGGAAGCCCAATAGGTTAAAGCTCTATTGCTTCATCCTACTCGACATCAATCTTAACTCTCACAAATAGATACGATTACTTCGTCGGCTTATTAGTGTTAAGCATAGTTAATCACTTTCCTAAAAATTAATAAATAACCTTGTTAACCTTTTTCCAACATTCCCAACTTAACTATTCCTCATTCAAGAGGGAAACCCGGTAGGTTAAAGATCTATAGCTCTATCCTTACTCGACATTAATCTTAACTCTCACAAATAGATAAGCCTACTCGTCGGCTTTTAGCGTTAAGCAAAGTTAGTTACCTTTCTAGACAAGTAAACAACAAGATTTACACGTTTCCGACATTTAACTTAAATTTTTCCTCGTTCAAGAGTGAAGCCAGGTAAGTTTGGGCACTACTTTCTCCCAGCCTTGCCTAGACACCTCATACTTAAATCTCACCAACAGACAAGTTTACTCATCTACTTCTAGTGTTAAGCCTAGTCAATTACCTTTTCCAAAACTTATATATATAAAATAATCCTTTAGAAATACTTGTAAATAGGTTTTAAATATTTATGTACAATATTACTTGAAAGTAACTAATTTAGAAGTTTGATTAAAAACTTGTTTTACATTTTGCAGCATTTTACTTTCGAAATTCGTAAATAATCATTAAAGCTATATTTAAACTTCTAATCTTTTTTTCATACTCAAAAACATTTTATAAGAACTTCCATCCAAGGATTTTACAAAGAAAAGAAATTTGAAACCATTTAAACCACGAATAACTAGCCAAAACGTCGCATTTTAAACACTTAAAATAATAAATGACTTATACAACATTTATAAGTGCTTTTAAAAGTCCTCGTTAAAACAACAATGAAAAGGACAATCTTTGCGAGTAGTTTTAACCACTTAAACGAATGATTTAAGAATTGAAATTTTTATAGTAAGTACTACCATTAGGTTACATAAAAACCACGAAAAGAAATTCCTAGGAATAACTTTTCATTTATGTATAAAAATTCCTAAAAACTAGGGATTCCAAAGTGCACTTATAACGACTATTCTCGCAAACATTTTCAAACATACTTCAGTTTAACACTTTAAACAACCATTTAAACATAATGTCAAGGCCATGCCGCATGTTTAAGTGGGTAATAGAAGTAAGGTTATACAATATAAAGTTATCATTTGCTTTCAAAAGGAAGAGGGGTCCAAAGTATATAACTTTACTTAGTTAATGTCACTTCAACTATTATATTTTGCACACAACATATATATACACAATATATACTTAAAGGATAATGAGATAGCACACTTAGATCCATACCTAACCCAAGCATAAAGCGACATGAACCAAAGAACCACCTCCTTCCATCAACACAAGCCTAAAGGTCCAACTTGTAGCATTTCCAAACCAAAGCCAACACCTTCTTCCTCCTCTTCCCAGGCTCAAGGCCCATCCATGGATCCCCCTCTTCCTCTCACCTCCTCCTACTTATTACCTGCTAATCATGCTTCCCATAATGTCTTGGGGCCAAATTTTAAAAGAGATTAGAGAAGATTTAGTTAACTTTTGAAAAAGTTAGAGAGTAATTAGTGGATTAGTGCTTAAGCACTTCCACCATTTTCAGCCCTCCTATTTCATCTCAAGCTTAGGAATTTATTTTTGTTTATTAAGTGAACCGCTCCCCTCTATTTATAACCTTCAAGTGGTAAAGCATAAGCTTTCTCTCACCCCCTTTGGAAAGCTTACCTCCCATCACATCTACTTTATCATTTGCTTAACACTTAAGCATTTCCATTTATGCTTACTTTTACTTTATGTCACTTCTACTTTAGGCTAATTACTATTATATCCGTACCATAATATCTCTTATCCTATAGGAAGCTTCTAGAACCTTCCAAGTTTGTATGAAGAGGAGGGTGTTTAACTAATGGCTAATGTGTTCATTAGATATTAGCTTAAGAGTTAAATTATTTCCATTTTTTCTCATTTTCCTTATTTGCTCATTTTCCTATTTAGTTAGCCATAACCATGAAAATAGTTTTAGTTGCTAATTTTCTCCATAATGATTACTTAGACATGTGCAAAAAGTTCGAACAACTTTTGTTGAGAAAAATGCTATTTATCGATAAAACGATTTTCAGTCACATTATTGAAATTTTTCCAAAGTATTTATTTTTGTAAACATTTTTCCAAAACAATTTTACCATCATAACTTATGATTTAAAAGGTGGTTAAGAAGCTTATTAAATTATTTTAATAACATTTAATCCAAGATTCAAACATTTAAATAATTCAGATTTTTAAATACGAAGTATCCGAAATTCCGGGTCGTTACATTCTCTCCTACTTAGAATATTTCATCCTCGAAATTCCGACAAGAGCAGCAAAAGAAACAATCATATATCATTACTTAATAGTATCCAATCACTAGCAAACAAAACTCATGGTTTGTTCAAGTTCAAAATCCTCTCAGCGCACATGGAAGACAAACGACCTAATAAGCGTATCTTACACTTAACAGCCTCAGGTTATTAATGAGGCGATAATTCATGCTACCTCATAACAAATCAAAGATTCATCACCTATACTCCATAAGCCAACAAAACATAGTATGCAATCACTAAAGCCCATACCTGCACATGGACCATCCGTAGGCAATATCAATTCCAATCACTAGCTTGATCGCATAAATTTCACTTTCCAACTAGCATAGATCACTTAACCTCTCTAGTACATAATTCGATCAGGTTCCTTGATTAGAAACCTCTGTTCTTCTTACATTGCCATATACCATGATAGAAAACTTTGAGATCTTATCAAGAATCCATATCAAGTGTTCGCCGTCAAGAATCTAGTGAAAAATCCTTGTTTGGACTGGTGTAAACCACCTTGAAATTATATACCCGAATACTGGATCAGGAACGGTCATGCGAATAAAACAATTTACATACAATTTATGTATGTATCCTATTGGTTTCTTAACTACTCCAATTCCTTTTTAATCACATTCATTTATCCGAATAGTACGTTATTCAATACTAAAATCATTTATGAACCTTTTCATAAAACATAACTTCAAGTTTATAAATAGATATACAACTTAGGTTCGTATAATACTCCATGACAACCTAAGAGTATATGCAAAACATCAAATTCATTTTACTTAACAAGTATGTTTAACCAATTAAACTTGTTTAAACTTACTATCTTCTCAATTCAAGTGTTATATAAACTCATCGTTATATTTTCACAAAATACTTAGTTTCAAATTCTATAACGATTCGGAAGTTTTCGACTGTTCAAAATCGTCAAAAATCCCATTCCATTTTAACAATTGAAATCTACCAAACAACATATCATAGCAAGATGCACATACCATACAATCCTAATACATATGCTACATGTATTCATAAAATATCTTAACAAATTTCCATAATTTATTAAACATACTTTATCCAATACGGTAAAACATGGAAAGGTTTCAACAATTATTCTGGGCTATGCCACTACCACTCGGACACCTTACATATAAAACTTTTATAAAAAGTTCATATCTAATTTCTTTCCAAAGAAAAACTTTTGGACTAAACACTCGGGTTTTGTTTCAAATCATTTTGAAATAATAATACATACATATATCTTTTGTATAATAAATCGTACTTCCAAAATTTAAATCAAAATATTTTTTACTAAAACAATCTTGTAGTATCCCCCACTTAGAAACCCAAAAATGAACGTCGATGATGTTGAAGTCATCACCATAATTATATTCAAGCGACAGGAGTGAGTTCAGTACATCCAACTCAGGCCTTTCGGACTTAACCAAAATCATTTCAAAAAGGTATCAAATACTTCGTGAATATTACTAAGTGCCATGACCACAATTTCATAAACTAATTCCCCAAATAATTACTTTCAAATAATACTAATATTATTTTTCCAAAATCTTAAAAAACATTTTCAATGACACCGGGATTCAAGTTCTCAAAATATCAATTAAATCCTCTTTGTTTATAATTCAGGTTTTATAAACCAAATTTATATAAATCTTTGCACAAATGTTTATTTCCAAAATATCTTATCTTTCCTCAAATTAAAATAAACATGTTTTACTAAATTAAACTTTTAACCCAATGTTATCACCGAACGCCTATAGTCAAATTATGAACATAAATTCACAAGGTGTTTGTTTCAATGTATCTACAAATACTATCTACCCAACCCATGTAGTAGAGGGTAAAACTGCTCATAAACTAGTCAAGCACAAATCAACAATCAACAAATGAAAGTCAATGCCCATAAACTGGTCGATCATGACTATGCTACTAAATCTACAAATGATAATAATGCTCATAAACTGGTCTTAGCATGTCAAATCATTCCACAAAGGAAAGAATTGCTCATAAACTGGCCGAGCATGTTAAATCATTCTACAAAGGATGGCAATGCTGATAAATTGGTTGAGCGTGGCTAAACAAATCAATAAGGGGTAACGAATGAACATCATTAATCCATACATTAATTAAACTATACTTTGACAATTCACTTATATAAGCTACCTTATACAAGTTCATTAATTTTCGCAGTTGCAATTACCATTAAGGTATACGTTTATAACAATTACAAATACGCTCTCATATTTATAATACACTCGACTCATGCTAGGATATTCCATTACCCTATCTCTTAATGAGTCATACCCACCAAAGCCAAGGTTCTTGTTAAACTTTCAGCTCTGATACCAACTGTAATGACCCGCCCTTTCGACCCCCAAATATCGACACTAATACATCCAAGGTATTCATATGCCGAGCATCCAAGTGCCGGAAGGACAAATTGTAAGGGAGAAAAACAGAAAAAGAAATAGAACAAGGAAGAAAGGAATATAATATCAGAATCTCACAGCGGAACGATAATATATAATATAAAAGGAACAATACAAAGGGTTACTCTGATACAGAAATCTTGAATTTACAAAGCCTAAGTACCATCATCAGCTTGGACAGTTATAACAACTTGTCCTCACAATACTGATATGTACAATGTAGTAATGCAGTGGAAATAAGAATACTACGATAGGTGAAACATCCATCTGGGTCTTCTCGAGTTCCAATGAACATCAACAAAAACTAGCCTTTCTCAAACTACTCGAAAATCATGCAAGGAATTTAAGCAAAACAAAAACCAAGCCTCAAACATAAGTCTGGTATGAGAAACTCAAGAAATAGGCGATCAACATATAATGGTACTTTTGAGACCGCATGGAATGCAATAATGATTATCCCCTCAAAATAACCACCATCTATTAGGTACATAAGGTGATATAATGGATAATGTCTAGGGTATAGAATATAAATATTATAACATAGCTTGAATGATTAGATTGGTTACATTCAACAGCATATTAGGAGTACAATCAAATCCGATAAAGATTCGAATAATGGATTTTCCGTGGAGGTCCCTTCTATCAAGCCAAAACCCAATCTCCCGCATAAGGGTTAAAACTACATACGGGTGTCGTATATCTCTAGATAGAATATACCTAAGGTGAATATAATCGGTCCACGTCTAAATACGTGATCCCAAATACCATCACCCCTACACGCAACATCGAAAAGCATACTCTAGATCTGGAGTTATAATATCCTATCTTGGTCAGCCAAACCCCAATCTCTGCTCCTACTCTACTTTTAGTCATTTTCGATGTCGAGGTCAGGTTCGGCATATTTCACACGAGTCTTCAACACTAGAACATAAAACAAATCCCAAATTGGATCCTCGTATCTTGAACAGATCACAAAACCACATATTGATTCTCATTTCTCAACAGATCACGGAATCACACATGGATTCCCACATCCTGGATAGATCATGAACAACTACATGTGTTCAAGCATCTTAAATAGATCCACTTCCAAGAGCTAGAACACGTATCTCGGCCTTGAAGTGGTTTTCGATAAGTAAAACACTTATCGATCCCGGTCTCTTCAAGACTAAATCGACTAATGTGGTCATTCAATGATAATGATAACGATCACATATGGAAACCAAGTCTCATATATTTATCACATTTTCGATATTTTCGTTTCACACTATCCCTTGATCAAGGGTAAAGTTGATAGGTTAGAGCTCTATTGCTCATATCCCTACATGAACATCAGTCTTAATTCCAATAGATAGACAAGCTTACTTCATCAGCTTTTAGTGATAACTATACAACTAAATGATTTCCATAAACGAGTAAACAAACAAAGCTTGATCAAGTCATACAAAACACGATCAAGTCACATAAGTGGCTTCTAATCCCCTTTTTGTTTAATTAATCTTTTGTTAGTTAAAACCTCTTTTATTAGTAAAACTTCTTTTATCTAATACGACATAGTTTATGAATTCCTACTATTCATTGTACTCTTTTGATACTTCAAAAATTATTCATATACTTATCTCAAATGGTATAAGTATATTCACCAATTATTAACAAGATTTCTTACTTAAAACCTTTACTCTTTTTATAATTCAAAATGTATTCATATACTTATCGCAAATGGTATAAGTATATTAACAAATCATTAAAAAGATTTCTTTGTTAAACCTTTACTTTTCCTATACTTTAAAATATCCATTTTAAGGATCTAACTACTTTCACAAATCCATTCAAAAAGTTTTAAGACTAATGTTATTAAACATTGTCACTACAAACCAAAAACAATTTCACTAATGCTTATCTTTAAAACATTCTTTTAAAGATCTATTTACGTTAATAAGTATAATAAAAATGGTTAAAGATGAATGTGATTCGCACATTGTCAAAGCAAACCCAAACCATTTTCCTACTTGTTACTATCTTTACAAACCTTTTTTTAAAGATCTAAGTTTGTATTCAGTCAAGTTCAGTATGGACTAGTTAACTATCAAGTTCTAAAGACTTTGCTTATACAAATCACAATTCGTATGTTTAACTCGTTTCCGACATCCAATCTCAACTATTCCTCACCCAAGAGTGAAGCCAGGTACGTTTGGACATCGGTTTCTTCAAGCCTTTCTTAGACACTATCTCACGAATAGATAAGTCTACCTTGTCGGCTTTTAGTGTTAAGTATAGTATTAACAATTTCCATAGAAACTAAGAAATCAACATGATTACCATGTTTCTAACATTTTCCACTTACTTATTCCTCGGTTAAGAGGAAAGCCCGGTAGGTTAAAGCTCTATTGCTCCATCCATACTCGACATCAATCTTAACTCTCACAAATAGATAAGACTACTTCGTCGGCTTATTAGTGTTAAGCATAGTTAATTACTTTCCTAATAAATAATAAACAACCTTGTTAACTCGTTTCCGACATTCCCGACTTAACTATTCCTCATTCAAGAGGGAAAGCCGGTAGGTTAAAGCTTTATTGCTCCGTCCTTACTCGACATCAGTCTTAACTCTCAAAAATAGATAAGCTTACTTCGTGGACTTTTAGCGTTAAGCAAAGTTAGTTACCGTTTTAGATAAGTAAATAACAAGATTAGCATGTTTCCAACATTTCAACTTACACTGTTCCTTGTTCAAGGGTAAAGATAGGTAAGTTTAGGAACTGGTTGCTTTAAGCCTTGCCTAGAAACCTCAGTCTTTAATATCACAAACAAATAAGTTTACTCGTCGGCTTTTAGTGTTAAGCCTATTCAATCACCTTTTACAAAACTTATATATAAAATAATACTTTAAAAATACTTTTACGTAGGTTTTAAATATCTATGTAAAATATTTCTTGAAATAACTAATTTAGAAGTTTGATTAAAAACATGTTTTACATTTTGCAGCACTTTACTTTCAAAATTCATAAATTATCATTAAAGCTATATTTATACTTCTAATCTTTTTTCATACTCAAATACATTTTATATGAACTTCCATTAAAAGATTTTATAAAGAAAAGAAATTAAAAACCATTTACATCACGAAAAACTAGCCAGAACGTCGCATTTTAAACACTTAAATAATAAGCGACTAACTACAGCATTTATAAGTGCTATTAAAAGTTCTTGTTAAAACAACATTTAAAAGCACAATCTTTGTGACTAATTTTAACCACTTAAACAAATGATTTAAGGTTTGAAATTTTTATAGTAAGTACTACCATTAGTTTATTTAAATACCATGAAAAGAAATCCCTAAGAATATATTTTCATTTATTGTAAAAATTCCCGAAAACAAGGGAATCCGAAGTACACTTATAACGACTATTCTCGTTCCAAACATTTTCAAACATACTTCAATTTAACACAAGTTAAACAACCATTTAAACATCAAGTCAAGGCCATGACACATGTTTAAGAGGGTAATATAAGTGAAGTTATACAATATAAAGTTATCATTGGCTTTCAAAAGCAAGAGAGGTCCAAAGTTTATAGCTTTACTTAGTTAATATCACTTTAACTATTATACTTTGCACACAACACACACACACACACACAATATATATATACTTAAGAGACAGTGAGATAACTCACTTAGATCCATGCCTAACCTAAGCACAAAGCTACACAAACCAAGGAACCACCTCCTTCGATCAACACAAGCCTAAAGGTCCAACCTTTAGCATTTCCAAACCAAAGCCACCACCTTCTTCCTCCTCTTCCCAAGCTCATGGACCATCCATGGATCTCCCTCTTCCTCTTACCTCCTCCTACTTATTACTTGCTAATCATGCTTCGCATGATGTCTTAGGCCTACGGCCAAAGTTTAGAAGATATTAGAGAAATTTGGTTAACTTTTGAAAAAGTTAGAGAGTAATTAGTGGATTAGTGCTTAAGCATTTCCACCATTTTCAGCCCTCCTACTTCATCTCAAGCTTAAGAATTTATTTATTATTATTAAGTGAACCCCTTCCCTCTATTTATAGGCTTCAACTGGTGAAACATAAGCTTACTCTCACTCCCTTGGAAGGCTTACCTCCCATCACATCTACTTTATCATTTGCTTAACACTTAAGCATTTCCATTTATGCTTACTTTTACTTTATGTCACTTCTCCTTTAGGCTAATTACTATTATACCCTTACCATAATATTTCTTATCCAATAAGAAGCATTTAGAACCTTCCAAGCTTGTATGAAGAGGAGAGTTTTTAATTAGTTGCTAATGTGTTCATTAGATATTAGCTTAAGAGTTAATCATTTTCCTTATTTGCTCATTTTCCTATTTAGTTAGCCATAAAGATGAAAATATTTTTAGTTGCTAATTATCTCCATAATGATTAATTAGACATGTGCAAAAAGTTCGAACAATTTTGTTTAGAAAAATGTTGTTTATTGATAAAACGATTTTCAGTCGCATTATCGATATTTTTCCAAAGTATTTGTTTTTATTAACATTTTTTCAAAACAAGTTTACCTTCATTACTTATGATAAAAGGGATTAAGAAGCTTATTAAATCATTTTAATAACATTTAATCCAAGATTCAAATATTTAAATAATTCAAATATTTAAATACGAAATGTCCGAAAATCGATACCGGCTAACTCCACGGTCCATGGTCGGACTCTTGAAGTTCAATCACTCTCGATTTTTAGAAATCGGTACTGGCTAACTCTTGCCCATGACATGGGGGCAGGAGTATAAACTCGAAACAGACATGATACGACCGTCTATACGCTAACTCTCTTCCTTGATATGGGGGCAGGAGTATAAATCGAAAGGAATGTGATATGACCGCTCATCCATTTACTCTTTTCCTTAGATCGAAAGTAGGAGTATAAACTTGAGAAAAACGTGATTCGATCGTTCATTACTTAACTCTTGCCCTTGATGTGGGGTAGGAGTATAAACTAAATAGTAACTCTTGCCTCTAAAATGGAGGCTGGAGTATAAATCCAGAAAGGATGTGATTTGACCATCATTATCTAACTCTTGCCCTTGATGTTAGGGGCTAGAGTATAATTCAAAATGGATGTGACACGACCATCCAATTAGTAATACCTTGCCCGAAATAGGAAAAAAGGAATGATCCATGCCCGGTGTAAGGTGGGATCTTATCTATAAACTTTGATCTACGCTCAGATTTAGGTGTGATTGAAAATAAACCTCCTGCATAGGGATGTTCAAACTACGGTCTTAAGTAGTTAGCTCAAACCAGCGCCCGGAGCTTGGCACTATCGGATGTCATTATCATGGAAATGGATACCTGCACCGTTACACCAAATTGTTTACACCTATCAATGCCCAGAGCTTGCACTTCAACGATTACCTTGCATTTACTAGAATGATAAAAGCCTAAAAAATCACCGAACGGACTAATGACCTAGGCTGATAATGGCCATGAAAAGAGATGGATCGCGAGGACATATAATGGAAAGCGCGTTTCTTAAGTTCTTGGACCATATACATAAAGATTTGGCAAAACAAAAATCTTTATTATTTGTAGTCAAAATAAGACTTGAAAAAAAGTACAAGTTTTATTTAGGTCTAACTCGAAAAGCAAAAGCGGATGCCGAATCCGAACAACATTTGCTAGAACAAAAAAAGAAAAAAGCTAAAAAGTCCCTAATTGTACAAGCGAAACAAAATAAAATGACAATCACTTTTTATGCTTCTATTTCTTAGATTTTCCTTCTCCTCCCCAAAGGAAGGTGTAACTTGATCAGGTTTCCACCTGCTTCTTCCTGAAGCCCTGGACGGAGTGCTTAACGATGATCCGATAGGCACACTCTAGGTGTTCCCAAGCGGAGGAAGAGTGATAGGGGCAAAGATAGTTTGACTGGGCAGAGCTATGGATAGAGGATGAGGAAAGGTCTCTATCTCCTCCAGTTTGAGCTCTTTGGCTAGGACAAGATCCTACTCAAGGGTACTCATGGCGGGACTCGTTAGTGGCTTAGAGGACTCGATGATAACAACATCATCGTCAGTTTAAGCCCCCTTAAGCTCACCATTCCCTTCATCCTGAAGAGCATCAATCATTCACTCACCAGACCCAGGTGTCTGACTAGTCGGGATACTCGGCACCACCATTGAAGTGGTCATGATCACCGATTCCATTGTAGAGGCTTGCCGTCCCGATTGGAGACCTTTGTTAATAAACGAAATGATCTGAAGCTGACTTGAAAATTGAGAGATATAAAAAGAGAGATTAGCGATGTTAATCGGCGACATATGGATTCTATGTAATATAGGTGAGGTTAAGGAGATACCTCCTTCAGTTTGGTATTCAGTATGGGCTAGAGTGGCGCCAATGTTCCCTTCCAAGATGGGAGAGAGGATGGTGGACTTTAGCATTAAAGATTGATCTGGATTTTACCCCAAGAACAAAGATGAATCCTGAGCAGTTATGGCAACAGTGATGTCCCCGGTAGTTGCATCTTGGGGCGATGATCCAAAGCCTTCGCCAAAGTTTCACTACACTATATCGACTAGCTCCGAATGGAGAATAAGCTATCTTTTAGAACCTCGGGCTCATCTCCTATCAAAATCACTTTCTCAAGCTAGGCTAGATCCACCTTACCACCTTTCAGGAATTCCTTTTCTTCCTCGATAACTTATTCCCAAGCAAAGGCAAGAACTCTAGGGTAATCGTGGTCGAAACACTCTAAATCGTGGAATTTGAGTACATTGGCATTGTACTTGTTGAGCATTGGTTTGAACTTCTCCATCATCCGGTTTTATGCAGCCTCAACTTCCTTTTTGACAAGCGTATCCACGTCTTTAGCATGTTTAACTACCTTGTTTTTTTCATTGCAAGCTATAAGCAGCTCTTTACAATAGTCCTGAGCTTGTTGAAGAGTGTCATTCTTCTCTTTTGTCTCGCTCTCGAGTTTAGCCGACAGCTCAATCACCTTCTTCTTTAAGGCATCTCTTTCTAGCACTAGGGTATGAATTTGATGATGCGCAGTCTTAATCTCATCACGATGCTTATTTCTCTCATCTTCAAGTGCCTTGATGGCATCATCTGCTTTCTTCTCAGCTTCAGCTTGTGATTTCTTTAAGTTTTCAATCGTAACATCGAGATGGGCAATGATTCTTTTGTCCTGTGCTGCTGTGACATTTAGATTATAAATCTCGAGTTACCTTTCTCTCAAGACC
Source organism: Allium fistulosum (assembly GCA_030737815.1). NCBI lineage: Eukaryota > Viridiplantae > Streptophyta > Magnoliopsida > Asparagales > Amaryllidaceae > Allium > Allium fistulosum. The sequence goes on from CM060904.1 coordinate 924,528,223, forward strand.
TTGGATATTCTCTCAGCTACCCATGCCCATTCGATATATTGATTATAAGCATCACTTACAAAAGCAAAGGTTATATCTTTGATCTAAGGTGGAATTCTCTTCAAGTTAGGCAAGAACATGAGGCCAATCAAAGCAAACATCAGGAAATTGTTCCCTTAGATCAGCCATTCGAGCATCGGCGGTAAGTTGTTCCTCCGTAGTGACAACAGGAACTTCAATCGGTTGTTTGCCAGCTCTATGATGGGAAGTCTCAGAACTACTTTTATGACTCCTATGGTCATAGGATCAACTGGAGTGAGAGGGTGCCGAATACTGCACAGGAATGGAAGCTAGAGGAGGTGCACGAGAAACATCGCCCAGTGGAAAGTCATTGCAGCAATCGGAAAGCCTATCTGAGCCTCTTGGGGTGGTGACCTGGACCTGGAATGACGTTTGGAAGCGGAGTCATTCGATGGATAATCTCTATTGTAGCTGCTTTTTTCATGACTACCTCTACCTCCGCTAGATCGGTAACCGAACTTTGAATCTCGACCACTGCCTTGATGGTATATGCTGGGATGGTGCCTATGTGGTCGAGATATATTTTCCTCTAAGGATTGATATGTATAATTCTTCCTCTTCATGGATCTTATAAAAGAAAGAGGAACGAGTTAGATTCAATTAGTAAGGACACAAGTCAATTGCAACATAGTGCCGTTAAGTGCACGTGTGTGTGAGTGTCCTCCTAACGGGCTATGTTGTGGAGCTTTTCTTATAGGAGTGGTCTCCTCCATGCTTATGGGAGAAATGCCACCATCAAAGTGGATGGGGAGTCAAGGCGTTCGAGGCATATGTCACTGATGCCAAACGAGCCGAACTCGATAGGAATTGGCCCTAACTTAGAGAATGTTTATGTGGAAAGAAGAGAAGGAGTTTTCTCATCAGTCATAAAGGGTGGAGGCTGTGTAGAACTCTGTGCCCTCGAAATTTTCACGACTAATCTCTTCTTTGAGCAGACTGTTAGTCGTCTATGGGTTGTTCAGCCAAGGATTCATAGCGCATATCAATGTCAGCCTCATCATTGCTACCTAGAATTTTTTCTTCCTCAACATGTTCTCCCCTTTCTTAAACATTTTCTTCAACTTCTGTACTTGGAATTTGGAATGGGGGCCACATCTGGATTAGTCTCACCTCCTTTGGTCATCATCGCCGTCGTCATCATTGCTAGTGGCCACTTGGACTAGACCAGTGTTGCGGCCCACTTCTAGCAGATTATGGGCTAGGAGATTCTCATTGGAGAGAAGAACTCTAATGTTTCTATCCCCCTCCGAAAGTGCTATGAGAACTTTGACAACATTCAGAAGAGCTACGTTGTTGGGCCTCGTCGGAAAACCTGAATGATAGAGAGAATACGAGTTAAGTTTGATAATTAACAAGGCAAACTCATAGCAAATTAATAAGGTATAACTTACGTCCAGATATCCATCTTCGTGCAAACGTAGGTGGATAGCGTACGTAAAACCATTCGCATTTTAAATAACTCAACTTGTTCCATGTGCAAGTGACAACTTTGCAATTATTTGCTAGCTCCAAGTAAGTCAAGGAAGGACTTCCCTTTCAACTCTTAAACCCATATATGTACCAGATTTCCTCTTTAGTGTGTACTCGGTGCAAATGCTGAATGAAGACAATGTACATACCATAAAGGAAGGCATAGCTATTCGGGTGTAACTGCGTATGATCTAATCTCATGAAGTTTATAACTCAATGAATGAATGGATTGAATGGTGGAACACATCTTGCCAGACACATATATTTGTTGCAAGCAGTGTAGCCTTCTTTGGGATTATGAGCTCTTTGATGGTGAGAATGGACTAATACATCATCAAATGGAATTTCGTGCTTGTCGCAAATTCTAGGAAGAGATCCCTTGTCAATCTTTGAAGCAACAGAATTGATGGGATCATCTAAAAGAACAATATCTTCGAGAGTATCAAGAGCAGGTTCAACCTCTGGCCCTTCCGTGGACTCTATTGGATTTTGAAGAACTTGTTGTTTAACCTGTGAATTTTCTTGTTGATGCGCCTGTTATACTGCAGTTTGCCGTGCAAGTGAAATCGTGGTCGAGCTAGACTCAATGTCGAATTCAACATATCCTGAAGTAGATGGACCTATGGCTTGAGTGGCAAGACGCTCAGAACATCTGTGCTATATTTCTATAAATACTCAATAGATAATCATTATCAGGTTAATTATAAGCTGTGCCCTCATGCTAAAGTGAAGCCTACTGTGGTATTGTGTAGTGTGGTGCAGTTCATATTTCCAATACTATATGATAATTAATTTTAAGAAATTGAATATTGCTCAAAGTGACCATCATCACTGACCGTCCCGACTAGCTTTGCATTATCGACCATTCTTTGCAAATGCTTCGAGAGAAGGAAGGAATTTAACACAAATCCATAAGGCAAAGTCCACTTGAGAACTTGGATTTCACGAAATTCACCATGTGTTGGATTAATGCTGATCCAACTAATTGGAGAGATTTCATCCTCTTACTATTCCTTCTTCTCCATTCCCAAACCATGTCCATCAGTGGAAAAATCACCCACATCCATGCTCAAGTCGACTACCTACCTTGGGATGGTCAAAGGGAAAACTAGATTCAAGGATATAGGGCTTGGATCAGTGAACTTCCAATCAAGGCGTGGCAACAGTATGGAAGAGGCTTGGGTGGCAGCGCTGGAGTAGTTAAGGTCAAAGATGATGGTCGTTGGTGATTAAAGGAAAGGGGGCAACAGATTTGCAAGTTGAAAACGCCAATGACGACCTAAAGCTTTTGGTACAGTGCGTAAACAAGTGAGAAAGAAAATGGAAGGAGGTTGGTTTTACAAAACCCAAGACCCTATTCTTCAGGCACCAGAACATGACTTCTTTAAATCCTGGATTGGTATCGATCCATGATCATTTTATATATATATATATATATATCTACGCGTGTGTGTGTAAATATGTATAAGTGTCTGATGATGATTCACCAAGTACAAACATGAATGTGCATTCCCGAAGTTGTTCAAGAACGTGCACGTGTATACATATGCATGTACATATCTAATACCCGACAGTTAGAAACAAAGAAATCAGATTCGAACCTGAAAAATCCATTAAACGATCCAGTTCAAGAAGATCGAGCTCGGAATGGCGAATCATGAGAAGTACGTTCTCAATCTTAAAATGCCAAATGCTAGGAAAGTGTCACGATGAAAGGCTATGGACGTGACTTTTCACAGAATCGATCCATAAGGAGACCATTCAAAGTACAGAGTGGAGTCCTTCACATCAATTTTGACTTGTTTAGATTCAAAGCACATAACGTTTGAAATGGGATGTGCTTAGGGGGCAAGTGTCATCTATCCTTTTAACTGGGAAAATTCGGATAGATTGGACAAACTGAACTTAGAGAGATTATCAAGGTAGGAAGCCAGAGAGATAACTCAAGAGTCCGGAAACCAAGCATGAATAGAGCCACGGAACTAATACCAAACCAACCCAAGATAAGAGAGGCTAAAATCAACCCAAGTGGTGGATAGGTACCGATCCAACCACCTGGATCGATACCGATACAAGAATGCTCCTCCAAACATGCTATCTTCAGCCTACCTACTCTACTCGTTGTTAGAAGCCTATTTAATTGTTGTATTGTCGATCTAATGCAATTCTCTATTGATCTCCACTAGCTCCCAAAGTCAGCAACTTTGTTCTTCCATAGATCTGTAACACCCCATATTTTTGGTAACATTATTTAGGATATTTAATTAGTTAAATAAAATAAAATAATGTGTTGACTAGGGGATTGAGATTTGATTTTAATTAAGGGTAGCGTGACGTTTAAACAATGAATTAAAATAAGAGTTAAATTGAAATAGAGGAGGGGTAAATAGGAAAAGATGCCATTCCTATATCCCTTAAACTTGGTCGTCTCCTATACATGTTCATTTCATTTTATCAAAATTTTAAAACAAGGAGCCGTCCACCATTAACAAGAGAAAGGGGAAAAAGATAGAGAAAAGATAGGAAGAAGCTTAAACAATTCAAATCCATTCACATCTCAATCTTTTTAATCTCTAAAGCTAAGGTGAATAATGTTTACATCTCATATTTGTTTTATTTTCGGTTTTAAGATGAAATCCAAAATATTTTGCATTGATTTGCCATGGTTTTGAATGTTGGAATGATTATATATACTTGTTGATGATTTATGGTTGTTCATATATGTTTTATGACATATTTTGATAGGAAAACACTATTAAATGACATCCAAATGCCTTGTGAATTTTTATATGGACTAGAAATATTATTTTGGTAATGGGTTTCAATTTTTAGAATTTTCTGAATTTTTTTGGAATTTATATGAATTTTCTAGTCAAGAAAATGTTAATTTGGATTATAAATTATTTACGGTTAAATAATAAAAGGTTTGGCTCTGAAATTTTATGTGTTGGAAAACATATTAAAAGAGATTTTCTAGAATTTTTGTAGAATTTTCCTAAATGGATAAATAAAATTATTTAAGGTATGGGACTTAAATGTTTTATATATTTATAAAAGAAGAATAGGCTTTTTACAAATAATCCAAATAGTTAGTTCTGAAAATTGCAGCACTTTTTAGTGGTAAAGAAAAGAGGCAACCAATCAAAAATTTGACACGTAAAGCAGGTTAGGTGAAAAGAACTATTTGCTACATGCGTTTTACTGTTTCATTGCTTTCGGCACCTGCTTCCGCCTTGGTTGGCTTTCGACTAAGTCCCTCCGCCTTCAACACCATCAAAACCAATATGCATGGTATCAATATATTGGTACGTAGCGAATTGGATAGAAGGCGAAAGGCAAGAGGTTAAAACCATGGGTTCATAAGGGATCGAAGCACCACTTTGCTTTTAAATTAAAAATGCGCCTGCTTGCTTTCGACTAAATGGCTTTCAACTCAGTAAATTTCGACTTGATTAGCTTTCAAATAGGTCAAATGGATTTATAGAAATAGTTTCGATTAGGTTGTGTTTTTTTTAAATGATTGCTTTCGACTAAGTCGAAACCTTTTTGCTGCCGCTTTCTACCTTTCGACCCAGATGGTTTTGAAGGGGTTGCTTTGTTTTTAAAATATGGCCACTTCTCCAATGCTTTCAAAGGGATGGTTTCGACACCATCACTTCTTTACTTAGGAAATGGTTTCAAAACAGATGCTTTCGACTTAAATGTTTTAAAGACCCTTTCTTTATGATTGAAGTAAATCAAATGGTTTCGAAAGAGACAATTTTAAATGGTTTCGAAACATATGCTTTCGACTTTAACGGGTTTCTGATCCTTTTGCTCTACTTGAAGGCATAATCCAAATTGTTGCGAATGAGACGATTTTCAAAGGTTTTGAAGGAGTAAATTTTTGAAGGTTTTCGAAAGGTTTCCACATGTTTTAAATTAAACCCAAGTGCTTTCAAAAGGTAGGTTTTGACACCTTCAAAAGGTTTTATTGAATGGCTTCGAAGGGGTGGTTCCCCAGGGTTTCGAAAGGGTTGAAAGGTAAGGTTTTTCCTATGTTTTCGGAACGAAATATTTAAAGGTTTTAAAGAGGGATGTCTAGTGTTTTGAAGCTTTCAAAGGAAAGGCTTTCAATGGTTTCGAAAGGGTCACTTTCAATGGTTTTGAAAGGGTTACCTTCAAGAGTTTCGAAAAGGTTGATCAAAGGTTTTAAACAAAGGTTTCGAATGTATTAAGTAGGCAATATAGCCTAAGTATTTTCAAGTTAAAAAGGGTTTTAACTTGTTTTAGAAGGACAGCTAATCCTCATTAAAATTCATTAACTTTATTTTAAGTAAAGTATATATAACATGGAAAAGTAGCTTAAAATAAAGCTAAGAATATATTTCCTTGTATAAGTATGATTTAAAAGGTTAAATCATTTTGAAAAGGTTTTCAAGGAAAAAGATGAAGGGTAGTTAACCCTAAGGAAATGATTCGGACAGATAGTCCATTTTGATTCAGACAGTTAGTCCAGTTTGCGGACAGTTAGTCCAGTTTGCAGGTAGTCAGCCCAGTTTTCGAACAAATAGTCCATTTACTACTTTTGGACAAATAGTCCATTAGTTACCTGATTATAGATTAATGTACTTAGCTATTATTATCATTATTATATCAGTTTGATTAACCAGTTTGGTTGTAGGAAAGGATTTGCAAAATACATGTTTTAAAGAGGATATTAGTAAGTGGAAACCCGTTTCGCTAAGCGGTGTGGTCTCACTTAATATCAGTAAACCGAGATGTAACAGTATTATTCACACCAGGCTTTATGTCTAACTCGAAGATTTTGTTTCCCCTTAAACTCTCGGGTGCTCAAAATTTATTTGAGTAGGCTGAGGGTTAAGGTTTTCAGGTTTTAGAAATTTTGGCGAATAAAGCTTCCGGAGAGAATAGGTGGCTGACGGATAGCTAATTAGGAGTTATAGTTTGATCTTGTTTTGATTCCGCTGTGTATATTAAGTCAGATATGACTATATTGACTCTGATCAACCAAGGGGGCATCGTCATATGTCGCTCTTGGAGTATTATTGTAATTATAATTGATCTTTACCTAGAAAATTATTATAGGATTATGTAACTTTGGATACGAATTTGTTTTGAAATGTAATCAGTAAAATGTTGTTTTTGAAATCTGTGATTGTGTTCGTATTCTAGTGCTTCTGATATTATGGATACCATTGGCATTACTATATTTTGTCACCAGAAGTTAATGTTATGGATGACTGCAGCATTTGTAGCGCTTAGCTTTTGGCCTCTAGATATGGGATGTTACAACTTGGTATCAGAGCATAGGTTTATGAGAAACTTTAAACTAAAAATGATTTTTAAAACATAATCCTAAGGAATTAGAGTAAGATTGAGGTATGGGATAACGCTATAGTAACGTACTTGTATTTGCTATATATAAGTATACACTTTATCTCTAATCTCGTATCTTTGTTAGGTTATTTTTTTATATCTCATGAGGTTTGAATTCATGTATTCATGGTATAAAAGGAAGAGTTAACCTGGGAGAGGAGGGCACAGATGGGAATGCCAGACCTAATGCGAGGAGATCCCCAGGTCGAGCACAAGCAGAGAATGTAGGTGCTGGAGTCCCGCAAGTGGACATAGGAGCTATGTATCAGTTTTTTGTGAATATGATGCAAGCTGGAATTGCAGGTGGAGTGGTAGGAGGAGATGCTGCTGGAGCAGGAGTTCCGGAAGTTCCGATAATTAACCATTATGCTAAGCTGAGCGGAGATTATGCTAAGCTTGGAGGGAAGCCATTTCTGGGAACAGAGGATGCTATAGAGATGGAAAATTGGTTGCTGCACTATGAGAGAATCTTTGTAGACTTGGTGCTCAATGATGAGCAGAAGAGGAGGCTTTCTTTGAGACAACTCCAAGGAGTAGCTCTGTTTTGGTGGAACAGTGTGATGGTTGGTGTGGATGAGGAAACCTTGACATAGGCAGATTTCAAGGGGAGGTTCCTGGAGAGGTTCATGTTTGTGATGGCACAATCGACTCTGATCAGAAAATTTTCTGAGTTAGAGCAGGGAGAGATGTCTGTTCTGGAGTACGCTAGGCGGTTTGAGGAGTTGGCCAGATATGGGTGTGCTTCAATGGATACAGTAATGAAGAGGAATGAGAAGTTTATCAATGGGTTGAAGCCTGAGTTAGTAAGGGCTACATTACTTCATGTTAGAGATCCTTATGATTTTGTAGTGGAGATGGCCTTAAGGCATGAGGAGATTCTTGATTCTCTAGAGAAGAGTAAGGCTAAGGAGGTCCAGATTGGGCAGAATCAGAAGGGGAAGTTCTTTCCTTAGAAGGGTGCTCAAAAGGGTGGAGCAGCTAAGAAAGGGAAGTCTGAGATCGTTTGTTTCAAGTGCGACAAGAAGGGGCATTTTGCTAATGAGTGCCGTGTTGGAAAAGCAAAGTAGGTAGCCGGGAAGAAGAATGTCAGGTGCTTCAATTGTGACCATATTGACCATTATAAGAGCCTGTGCAAGGAGCCCGCTAAGGATGGAAAGGGCAAGGTGTATGCATTGGAGCCTGCTACTTCGAAGTAAATAGCTGAGGAGAAAGGAAAGGGGGTTTTGGGAGGTACGCTTCAAATTCATGGTATGTCTGTTACCGTTCCATTCGATACTGGTGCATCACATTCTTTTATATCTAGATGTTTGATAGATAAGCTTAACCTAGAACCCACGTATTTAGTTACTTCCTTACGGGTTGCAAATCCAATGGGAGGGTATGCAACTCTAGGGTTGAGATGTGACTAGTTAGAGTTTGACCTATTAGGTCATACTTTTTTTTGCAGTTTGCATGTGTTTGATTTTGTAGGGTTCGGGATTATTCTTGGGATGGATTGGTTAAGTGAGTACGATGCTAGAATATTTTTCCATGATAGGAGAATATCACTTAGACACCCTGATTGTAGTGATCGGATAGTTTATACCGTAGAAGGTTCTAATGGTGAGGTGAATGCTTTGTTGGGTGTTATGGAGTTGGAAGATGAGTTGATTCGAGTTTTCGTGGTTAGAGAATTCACGGATATTTTTGATCCTGTAGTTGGATTGCCACCGAAACGACCCAATGAGTTTCGGATAGATTTGGTTCCGGGAGCAGAACTAGTGAGTATGCCGCCGAGCAGGATAACCCCTACAGAGATGAGGGAGTTGAAGGTACAGTTGGTGGAATTATAAGGCAAGAGCTTTATCAGGCCGAGTAGTTCGCCTTGGGGAGCAGCCTTAGTGTTTGCTAAGAAACTGAATGGATCGTTAAAGCTATGTATCGATTATCGTAAGTTGAATGAGAGGACGATAAAGAATCGATATCCATTGCCGAGGATTGACGATTTGTCGACCAGTTAAGTAGAGCCAAAGTGTTTTCCTAGCTAGATTTGGCAATAGGTTTCCATCAGCTCAGAGTAGCAGAAGATAGTATACCTTTGACGGCGTTTAGGAGCAGATATGGATCGTACGAATGGTTAGTTATGCCGTTCGGACTGACTAATGCGCCGACTTTCTTTGTGGATTTGATGAAACGAGTTTTCCAAGAGCACTTGGATAGGTTCGTATTGGTTTTTATATATGATATCTTGATATACTCTAAGATTGAGAAGGAGCATGAAATTCATCTTAGAGTGGGGCTTGAGACACTGAGGCAGCATTAGTTGAAGGCGAAGTTTTCGAAGTGTCATTTCTGGAAGAAGGAAGTGAAGTTTCTAGGTCATGTAGTCTCAAAGAAACGGTTGTCAGTAGATCCGACTAAGATTGAAGCGGTGAATAGTTGGAAGAGACCCGAGACAGTGACGGAGATAATGAGTTTCCTTGGGTTGGCTAGTTATTATTAGAGGTTCATTAAGGATTTTTTGTGGATAGCGGCACCGATGACCAAGCTAACGAGAAAAGATGTGAAGTTTGTGTGGATCGATAAGTGTGAGGAAGCATTCCAGGGTTTGAAACACTTATTGACCCATGCACGTGTGTTGGTTGTTCCGGAAGGGAATCAGGATTTGGTGGTTTATATAGATGCATGTGGAACAGGATTAGGAGCGGTGCTGATGCAGAGGGGTAAAGTGATTGTGAATGCTTCTAGACAGCTTAGACCACATGAGGTCAGATATCCGATGCATGATTTTGAATTGGCCGCTGTGATTTTTGCATTGAAGGTGTGGGGACATTACCTTTTGGGAGAGAGGTTTGAGTAATATGCAGATCATAAGTCGCTGAAGTATTTGTTCTCTCAGAAGGAGCTGAACATGAGACAGCATAGGTGGTTAGAGTTTGTTTCCGTTTATGATTTTGGGTTTGAGTACACACCGGGAAAAGGCAACAAGGTTGCAGATGCACTTAGTAGGAAATATCAAAATGCGGTGTTGGCGATGATTACTGAGTGGAAAGATTTGAAAGCATTAGCAGATTGCAGAGTGTAGTGGAGATATGAGGCTGGGTCTAGCAGAGAAACCGTAGTGTTATCTTGTTTGGAAGTTCGACCAATGATGATCGAAAAGGTTGCTTCTAAACAAGAAGAAGATCCGATATTAACTGAACTGATCAGGAAGTTAAGAGATGGAACCAAAAGCGATGATTTGAAAGATTTCAGTCTTGACCAGAATGAGAGGTTGAGAAAGAAAGGAAGATTATGTGTTCCGAGTGTATGAAACATATGGAAAGAAGTCTTGGAGAAATGCCATCATTCGAAGTTCTCTATTCATCCAGGAGGTACTAAGATGTACCAGGATATGAAGAGGAGTTTCTTCTGGGAAGATATGAAGCAGGATATTGACTTATGGGTAAAGCAGTGCTTGATTTGCCAACAGGTTATAAAGGCTGAACACCGGAAGCCAAGTGGATTGCTTCAGTCGTTTGATATTCCGGTATGGAAATGAGATTCTATTTCTATGGATTTTATAGACAGGTTGCCAAGGTCGAATAGGGGAAATGATAGTATATGGGTCATAGTGGATGGATTAACCAAGAGTTCCCATTTCATTCCAGTTAAGTCAACCAAAACGACACATGTTTTGGTGAGATTATTCATGAAGAATGTGGTGAGATAGCATAGAATTCCTAGTAGTATAGTAAGTGTTAGAAATCCCTTATTCACTAGCAAGTTTTGGAATAGTCTACAGGAAGTTTTCGGAACCAGGCTCAAGATGAGTACCACTTACCCATCCGTAGACAGATGGGCAAATGGAAAGAGTTAACAAAATCTTGGAAGATTTGTTAAGAGCTTGTGTATTATAATTCGGGGGATCATGGTAAGACCATCTTCAATTAGTCGAGTTTTCGTATAACAACAGTTATTAGACTAGAATTGGGATGGCACGGTTTGAAGCTTTGTATGGAAGGCCAAGCAAATCTACCGTATGTTGGTTAGAGACCGGAGATCGGTTTGTTCTTGGTCTAGATTTAGTCAGAGAAGCTGCAGAAAAGATTGAGGTCATTCGAGCTAGAATGAAGGAGGCTCGGTCAAGGAAAAAGAGTTATGCAGATAGAAGATGGAAAGATTTAGAGTTCTTAGTTGGAGACCAGGTATTCGTCAAAGTGTCACCGATGAAGGGTGTGATTAGATTTGGAAAATCAGGAAAGTTAGCACCGAGATTCGTTGGACCTTTTCCTATTATTGAGTGGATCGGGAAACTCGCATATAGAGTTGAGTTACCGAGCAATTTGGCAGGAGTTCACGATGTTTTTCATGTTTCTTATCTCTGAAAGTGTGTTAGAGACCCGGAGACTTCTATTGCACCGACTATGCTAGATGACTTAGTAGTAGAACCGGATTTGACTACAGTGAGGAAGCCTATTCGTATTGTTGCGAGAGATGAGATGAGGCTTAGAACCAAGACGGTCAAATTAGTCAAAGTCCAGTAGAGCGACGACGACTGGGACTATACTTGGGAGATTGAGAGCAGGATTAGAGATACTTATCCTGACTTATTGGATGGTCTGTTTTACCTCTTTGATTGATTTGTTGTTTCCCTTACTGTAAATTCGAGGACGAAATTCTTTAAGGAGGGGAGTTAGTAATACCCCATATTTTTGGTAACATTATTTTAGATATTTAATTAGTTAAATTGTATAAAATAATGTGTTGATTAGGAGATTGAGATTTGATTTTAATTAAGGGTAGCCGTGCCATTTAAATAATGAATTAAAATGAGAGTTAAATTGAAATAGAGGAGGGGTAAAATAGGAAAAGAGGCCATTCCTATATCCCTTAAACTTGGCCATGCATTCTCCTATACACGTTCATTTCATTTTGTCAAAAAATTTAAACAATGGGCCGGCCACCATTAACATAAGAAAGGGGAAAAAGATAGAGAAAATCTAGGAAAAAGCTTAAACAAATAAAATCCATTCACATCTCAATCTCTTTAATCTCTAAAGCTAAGGTGATTAATGTTTACATCTCATATTTGTTTTATTTTTGGTTTTAAGATGAAATCCAAAATATTTTGCACTGTTTTTCCATGTTTTTGAATGATGGAATGATTATATATACTTGTTGATGATTTATGGTTGTTCATATAGGTTTTATGACATGTTTTGATATGAATACCCTATTAAATGACATCCAAATGCCTTGCGAATTTTTATATGGACCAAAAATTTTATTTTAGAGATGTGTTTCAATTTTCTGAATTTTCTGAATTTTTATAGAATTTATATGAATTTTCTACTACAAAACAGGTTAATTTGGATTATAAATTATTTACGGTTAAATAATAAAAGATTTGGATCTGAAATTTGTATATGTTGGAAAACATATTAAAAGAGATTTTCTGGAATTTTTATAGAATTTTCCCAAGTGTTTTAATGGATATATAAAATTATTTAAGGAATGGGACTTAAATGTTTTATATATTTATAAAAGGAGAAGGGGATTTTTACAAATAATCCAAATAGTTAGTTCTGAAAATTGCAGCACTTTTAGTGGTAAAGAAAAGAGGCAACCAATCAAAATTTGACACATAAAGAAGGTTAGGTGGAAAGAACTATTTGCTACATGCTTTTTACTGTTTCGTTACTTTCGGCACCTGCTTCCGCCTTGGTTGGCTTTCGACTTAGTCACTCCACCTTCAACACCATCGAAACTAATGCGCATGGTATCAATATATTAGTACGTAGCGTATTGGATAGAAGGTGAAAGGCATGAGGTCGAATCCATGGGTTCCGAAGGGATCGAAGCACCACTTTGCTTTTAAATTAAAAATGCCCCTGCATGTTTTTGACTAAATGGCTTTCAACTCAGTAGCTTTCGACTTGGTTAGCTTTCAACTAGGTCAAATGGATTTAAAGAAATGGTTTCGATTGGGTTGCCCTTTTGTTTTAAATGATTGCTTTTGACTAAGTTGAAACCTTTTTGCTGCTGCTTTGTCCTTTCGACCCAGATGGTTTCGAAGGGGTTGCTTTGTTTTTAAAATTTGGCCACTTCTCCAATGCTTTCGAAGAGATGGTTTCGACTCCATCACTTCTTTACTTAGGAAATGGTTTCGAAACATATGCTTTCGATTTAAATGTTTTTAAGACCCTTTCTTTATGATTGAAGTAAAACTCAAATGGTTTCGAAAGAAACAGTTTTAAATGGTTTCGAAATAGATGCTTTCGACTTTAATGGGTTTCTGATCCTTTTGCTATATTTGAAGGCATAATCCAAATGGTTTTTACCGAGACGATTTTTAAGGTTTCGAAGGAGTAAATTTTTGAATGGTTTCAAGAGGTTTCTACATGTTTTAAATTAAACCCAAGTACTTTCGGAAGGTAGGTTTTGACACCTTCGAAAGGTTTTAGTGAATGGCTTCGAAGGGGTGGTTCCCCAGGGTTTCGAAAGGGTTGAAAGGAAAGGTTTTTCCTATGTTTTCGAAAGGCAATATTTAAAGGTTTTAAAGAGGGATGTCTAGTGTTTTGAAGCTTTCGAAGGAAAGGCTTTCAATGGTTTCGAAAGGGTCACTTTCAATGGTTTTGAAAGGGTTACCTTCAAGGGTTTCGTAAGGGTTGTTTAAAGGTTTTAAACAAAGGTTTCGAATGTATTAAATAAGCAATATATCCTAAGTATTTTCAAGTTAAAAAGGGTTTTAACTTATTTTGGAAGGATAGATAATCCTCATTAAAATTCATGAACATTATTTTGAGTAAAGTATATATAACATGGCAAAGTAACTTAAAATAAAGCTAAGAATATATTTTCCTTGTATAAGTATGATTTAAAAGGTTAAATCATTTTGAAAAGGTTTTCGAGGAAAAACACGAAGGGTAGTTTATCCTAAGAAAATTATTCGGACAGATAGTCCATTTTGATTCGGACAGTTAGTCCAGTTTGCGGACATTTAGTACAGTTTGCAGGTAGTCAGCCCAATTTTCGGACTGATAGTCCATTTACTACTTATGGACAGATAGTCCATTAGTTACCTAATTATAGCTTAACGGACTTAGCTATTATTATCATTATTATATCAGTCTGATTAACCAGTTTGGTTGCAGGAAAAGATTTGCAAAATATATGTTTTAAAGAGGATATTAGTGTGGGGAAATCCGTTTCACTAAGCAACGTGGTCTCACCGAATATCAGTAAATCGAGATGTAACGGTATTATTCACACCAAGCTTTATGTCTGACTCGAAGTTTTTATTTCCTCTTAATCTCTCGGGTGCTCAAAATTGATTTGAGTAGGCTGAGGGTTAAGGTTTTCAGGTTTTAGAAATTTTGGCGAATAAAGCTTCTGGAGATGAGCAGGTGGATGACAGATAGCTAATTAGGAGTTATATTTTTATCTTGTTTTGATTCCGCTGTGTATATTAAGTCAGATATGAATATATTGACTCTAATCAACCAATGGGGCATCGTTATATGTCGCTTTTGTCGTATTATTGTAATTATAATTGATCTTTACCATAGAAACGATTATGGGATTATGTAACTTGGATACGAATTTGTTTTGAAATGCAATCAGTAAAATGTTGTTTTTGAAATCTGTGATTTTGTTCATATTCAAGTGCTTCTGATATTATGGATACCATTAGCATTACCGTATTTTGTCACCAGAAGTTAATACTATGGATGACTGCAGCATTTATGGCGCTCAGCTTTTGGCCTCTACATGCAGGATGTTACAAGATCCATCATTTGGACTCAAGCAAGCAGATATTGATGCAAACAAGTATGGAACCATGAAGCAAACAAAAAATCGACCTAACGCAAAGTGTTCAAAACAACATCAAAGGCCATCTTACAGATCAGTACCGATCCAAGCCCCTGGATCGGTACCTATCCATGAACTCTATTGAGGTGTCACCCTACTTCTTTAGAGAAATAGTCTATGGCATGGAAAACGAGTTAGAAATCAATGGGGCAAGATTTTAGACTTCGTACGTCTATAAATAGAGGGGTAGGGCTCATTTCTACGGAACCCTTTTAGCCCTTACCCTCCCTTACTCTATTTTCTTGTAATCATTATAGGATTTATACATAACCGTAAGAACTCATGCTTGTAATCAGCAAGATAATCAATAAAATCACTAAGTGGACTTAGGCTAAGATTAGCTGACCACTACAAATTGTTGTGTGTTCTTTTCTACTCGTTTTCATTTAATTTCTTCACTTTTTATTCTCTACTTAATCTTCTTGATGTTTGTGCCATTTTTAGTTCAAACAATAGTAAAAGCATTGTAGATTTAAATACTATACCTTAGTTATAGTTTTAAAATTTTATACATATAGTTTCATATCTAAAATAATTTCGACAAAAAATAATAATTTTGTATATATATATATATATTATTTAAATTGCTTAATTAGGAAATTTATTTGTAATAATATGTATATATTATAAAATAGGTTTTATATTTTACAAAATTAGATTTCTACTTAATATATTTTTGACAGAAATAAAAAAATTGCATTTAATTTAAATTTTAAATGCTAGCCGAAAATAAAAATAGAATTAAAATTGTTTTTAAAATCATATAATTAGATTTTAAATATTAAAAATATAAAACACTCATATTTTTACTACAATTTTAAATTTTAAATTATGTTAAAATAGATTTCTACTTAATATACCTTTGATATTATTAATTTTTGAATAATATCTGTATGGATATTATTTTAAAATACATTTTAAAATAAAATAGAATAAATAACATTTTGCCTTGTGCAACAGATGTATATATTTTAATACATATATATATATATATATATTTTTATATATATAGATATAATATATTTATTTCCATATTATATATATGTGTGTGTGTTAGAATATATATATTTAATATATAAAAAAATTATATATCTGTATTACTTTCGGCTTTGCAATAAAAAATATTTTAACTTTACAAATGTTTTAAACATATTTCCATATTTATATATATGTATGTAATTTAATGTTAAAATTCCATGTGCATATTAATTTATATATATATATATATTTATAAAATTATTTAAATTAAAATATAGTTTAAATATATCCATATATATTGCAATATTTTGTTTACATAAATTAAAGTATATAAATATACATCCTGACAATATATTTCTGTATTAGATGAGCTAATGTGTCCATTGTAGTGTAAATCCCAACACTTATATACAGACATGTTATACCTTGCACTTATTACCATGTTACACATGCACGCTCGCATGAAAAAAAAACACACACACACAGTGTAGAAAAGTGCAATTGACGATTTCTGTTTGATGATAATAAATATCTATTTTATTTAATGTGTTTGTCTGGTGTTGTTTATTTACAGGTTTGTTATAAAATATTGGTTGTGAAAATGTTTCCTTTCTATAAAATAAATTAGTGCGTATACAAAGAAAACCAAACAAGCTAAAAATCTAAAATGGGGAACATATCATAATGCAACCTGAGGCAATATATATGAAGAAAGGGAAATAAATAGAGATTGATAGCAAAGATTTGTATACACAATCAGACGTTATATTTTGGAAGATACAATGGAGTTTATTTCCAATTATATACAAATTTTATTTTCAATATGGGAAACAAACTCTCACAAATCCCCATCAATATCTTCTTCCATATATTTTCCATACATACATAAATGACATCTTTTCCTTGTATATCTTCACACATATCTTTCCACTTATACATCTCCGTTAGCCTATATAAATTCATATTATTTCAAAGGAAAAGATATCGGATTACAACTCAATTTTCATAACATTAGAATCAAAGAGAAACTTGCATTTTTTTTCTTCCAATAGCATAAACAAAAATTCGATCACCTATCTTTAAAAATTTAACCAAATTAGAATTAATTGTTCATCACAACACAAGTCCACTGAATCTCATCAACAAGTATCACAACATGAAGCAACATCCAGCCACCTCTTGAAGTTTATTCAACATCTATCATCCATATATCAACATCATAGTCACGACTAGTACAACATCATATCAATGCCCAAATTTAAGTAACTTCATCACCCATTACTCGAGAAATACAACGTCTACCTTCCACTACATTACCACTACGTCACTACGACATCTTAGGCTTCTATAACTAGTCAACGGTTGTGGGCAGCAATTTCAGGCATCGCCACGATGTTTCAGGCATTCACTTGAATGTATCATTTAAACATCTTAGATCTTGGCCTCATCAACTTAACAATGGCTATTAAAATTTCTAGACTTCCACAACAACAACTCCTCTATTATCGTTAGTTACTCAGCAACCACTGGTGAAACCCCACTATAATATTGCAAGTGTCTTCATCATTAACAACTTTGATTTTTCAGGTAGAAGCAAACTTGATTCTGTGAAAATTGGCAGCAACGCATCTCAAGCATCGTGAGCATATCAACAGCGAGCAAGGATTCAGGCATAAAGTTTTTGAAGCAAAGGTGGCATCATGGTGGTTCTCAAGCTAAGTGGTGTTGCAGTAGACATCGGTTTCTTTTCTGAAGATTTGCGGAGAACTGATTTCAAATGCGAAAATAGAAAAGGAAGTGGGTGAACTATTAAAAAAGGACAGTCACGTGAAAGAATGGGAGGGGAGTTTTATATTTTCTAATTTCATTTTTTATCTTTGTTTTATTGTTTTGTTTTATCTTAAGCTCTAGAATTTGGTTATGAGCTACGTGTTGTAGTTTGGGGATTCTGATCTCATGGTATTGAGTTCAGGCAGAGTTATTAGGCATAGGGTTAGAATATTTGTTAGCAGTGTCTGCGAGTTTACAGTTTGTAAGCATTTGAATATTTTACTCTAGTAATAGCTTTGGGAGCAGTAGTAGGCATTAGGCCGAAGCTGGATATATCTTGTGTTCTTTTATTTTCTACATTTATGTTTTCGCACTCTATTCTTTTTTTTATCAGTAACAATATCGAATAATTTTCAATACCCTATTCACCCCCTTTCTAGGGTATAGTACTCAATCCTACAAGTGGTATTAGAGCAAGTTCTAGGTTTACTCTAGAGTCATGTCTCTCCCTAATAATGCTTTTTGTGAGGGTTAGTCAATAGCTAGACCACCTATGTTCAATGGGACAGATTATGCTTACTGGAAGGCTAGGATGAAAATATGTTTGACCTATATTGACTATAATATTTGGGATATAGTAGAGATAGGGTACACTCCACCCACAATTACAATCAATGATGTAGAATTCACTAATCCCAGATACAAATGGGATGTATCTAATAAGTAATTGGTTTCATTAAATGCTAAAGCAATGAATGCTCTTATTTGCGCTCTCAATAAAACTGAGTTTAATCGAATCTCTCATTGTTTGACTATGCAGGAAATTTGGAACATTTTAGAGGTTACACATGAAGATACATCTCAAATCAAGGAATCACATCTCGCTCTGCTCAACAATGAGTATGAAAATTTTGTGATGATAAAAGATGAAATCATTAAAGAGATGTACGGATGCTTTTCTATGTTAGTATATAATTCTAGAGCTTTAAGCAAGATATACACCAAAGTTGAGCTGGTGTGAAAAATACTAAGAATTCTTTCATATAATTTTGAGAAAAAGTGATAGCTACTCAAGCATCCAAATATGTCAACGAACAAAGCATGGAGGAGTTGATTGGAAATCTTATGACCTATGAAATGGAACTCAAAGCTAGGGAAGATCTTGAAAATTGAGACTCCAAAATGAAATCAATTGTTCTCAGCAGTACTCTCGATAGCGACGATGAAATTAATCCTATCACTAAGCTAGAAATATTGATGAACGGTCTTAAGAAATGGTCCAAAAGAAACTTCAAACCTTCAACCAAAAAGAAAGAGGCAAAGTCAAGGTCAGTTAAGATTTCAGATAATCAAGACGAAGAAATTATGTGCTATAGATGTAGAAAGACAGGTCATATCCAAACCACCTGTCCATTGATTCAAAAGGAGAAAGGAAAGAAAAAAGAAAAGAAAGGCATTTTCTGCAACTTGGGGCGATGAAGAAGGAGAAGAGTGCACTAATAGTGATGAAGACGAAGCACATCTATGCTTGATGGGACGTTGAACTCATGATGGTAGTGATGATGAATCCAACAAGGTATCAAACTATACTTACCAAGATTTACTTTTAATGTGTCATGAACTTACCAGAATGATTGATAGTCTTAACCTTAAAAACAAAAAGTTAAAGTCTGAAAAAGCTGAGATAGGTTAGAAACTGTTTGCACCAAAAATTAGCACAAACACCCAATAAAAACTTTTTGAACAGGATTAAATGAATAATAAAATGGAAAAAGAGGATAATAATAAAGAAATAGTGAATAATCGAAAGAAAAGCACACACATAACGATTTATAGTGGTTTGGTGTTGTTTGCCTACGTCCACTTTGAATAGATTGCTTTATTAATTCTTTTATAATCTGAGTACAAGAGGGATAGGATCAAAATCCGTAGTTATAAGAAAGTATAAAGCAATTAGCAGCGTAAAAGTCCCGAAAATGAACAGCCGAGTCAGTATTTCTAGACAAAGATGGCCAAATATCTCTCTGAAAACACGGAAGGAAGACGTTCAAAACCATATGGGCCAACAAGAGGGGTTGCATGTCCCAATTCCCAAAGAAGAGGGATTGACACCGATCCTTTCTTTGGTTGAATTTTGGCATGTGATCCTTATGGTGAATTCCTCATGCTAAAATATGCTTGGCCTCCAAATTTCATGCCAATTGAATCAGTGGAGCTTGAGTTATTGCTTGATCTTCACTTCAATATGGTTTGCATGCTGCTTTCTGCAGATCCCTTCCATGGGAAGTATACCGATCCCTCCAACTTTGTCCTATTGAGGTGCGATCCCTAGAGTAGGCTCCCTAGGGTCGTCATATCTTGCTCTCCAAATTTCATATGCATTGGACTTGTAGATCTTAAGATATTTATTGTTTTCAATAGGAATGCTTTCACACCTTGAAACATGCTGATTCCTATTGTTAGAACTAATTTAGGTCGATACCTCCTAGGTGTTAAACCATATTTCATATTTTGAACACTCTGCCTTGCATTTATACAACATTGACTTATGTTACCATTTGTACTTGACTTCTAGGCCCCACAGTCACCACTCTGAAGTCATTGACATTGATGGCAGTCAAATCTGACTTGTGTAATTAGTTCATTATAGTCGGGTTAAAATGCCAGATAACACCTGCCCCTAAATTACGTCCTGTGATTAACTTGACTTGCTTTGAAAAGAAGCAAGCTAGAGTCATCGAAAAGAAATCCATTCAGTTTCCTGAATAATTGTAATCCATCCGTCGAATTATTTTTCCAAGGTGTTGTATTTCTCATTGGTCATAATGACGCTTGGTCGGTTTCCAATAGTATAAATCCAGGGTCATACTTCATTAGTTGATATATATATAAGTCAGGTTCCATAAGACTAACAAGCTTTGGTTATCCGGTCTAGCCTCGAACTCGAAGGCTTCAGGCTTAATTTCAATTTCTATCGATTTCAAAAATTGAACCTTTTGGGTCATGCATATGCACGTTCATATATACGTTCTTTGTTATTGGCTTCCAGGTGTGTTCGTATGTTTACGGGTCGTCGCCAATTTTCATTCCATTTTGTATGTATGTGCTTTTAATAATTCGTGCTCATGGTAGTTTGCATACATGCTCATAGCTGATCCCTCATTCGTCTTTTCATATATATTTTTCTCTCTTTCTTTAGGTCTACAGGGTTCGGCGCCTTCTATGCCGATCCCATGCAACAACCCAGAAATTAAGCTATAATAATTGATTAACGAATTAATTAAATAATAAACTTACTTTGTGAAATTATCAGAATTGAGCCACCGGAGTTGCACCATTGTGTCCATGGTAATTTTCTGGTCAATTTCCATATATAGAACGTCAGAATCCGAGCTAGTATGAGCTAGAAACAAAATAAACAAGAAAAGAAGAAAAATGAAAAATATATATATATTAGGCTAGGTCGACCAAGGGGTCGACCTAACCACGCCCTAGGTCGACCGACCGGTCGACCTATGGGGAGGGGCGGTCGACCGCCCGGTCGACCCACCTTGGGTAATGAACGAAGGAAAATTCCTTCGTTCATGGCCAAAATTTGTACTTCATTTGCGTTATTTAGCTTCATCTGGTCCTTCCGTTCTTGCGTACGATAGCTCTTATTCAGCCTATGACATGGTTGAATCCTATTCAATCCCCAAATCTAACGGTCTGAGATCCACTTCTACTCCTATAAATAAGACCCTAGGCCTAACACTTTTTCTCATTCTAGATTTTCTCCGCTTAGGTTCACCTTTTCAAGAAGGACCCTAAAAGGAATAATTTTCCAAGGAGAAAATCTTTTTAATAAAATTATTTTAATACCCTCAAGTGGCTCCGGGAAGACCTAAAGGGAAGAGCTTAGGACCACAGTTGAATGATTGTAATTATTTAGATTTTTAAGTAATTTAAAATAATAGGGTTTCCAATAGTTGTAGTTTTTCTACGATTTTTGGAATAACCTTTTTAAGTAGTTTATTTACAGTTTTTAGAATTATTTTCAGTCTATTTCTTTTAGCTATTATTTTCAGTCAATTTTAGTTTATTTCTGTTAATTATACCTTTTCCATTTATTTACACTTTATTTTACAGTATTTTAAATTATTTACTGTTATTTATATGTTATTTACATCTTTTTCCTGCGCTTCGGATTTTCTTCTATTTTCAGTTTTCTTGTATTCCTTCTTCTTCTTCGCGTATGGATTAGAATAGATTAAAAGTGAATTTGGATTAAATTATAAGAATACTGAAACAATGGAAGATAAGATGTAAATTGTAAGGACTGTAATAAAAATGGAATTGGACTGAAATTGTGATGTAAATATTACAATTAGACCAATTTAAAAATGTTGGGCGAGCCATCGCCAACGATCCAAGGCCACCACCGAACCTTTTCGTCACCGGACCGAGACCACCGGATCAATACCAAACCCCAACTCAACTACCGAACCAACCAACTAACGGACCAGAGCCTCTCCAATGACTACCGAACCAACCAACTACCGAACCAACCAACTACCGGACCAGAGCCTCTCCAACCAACAATCGAACCAACCAACTACCAAACCAACCAACTACCGGACCAGAGCCTCTCCAACCAACTACCGAACCAACCAACTACCGGACCAAAGCCTCTCCAACAACTACCGGACCAAACATTACCGATCCCACCCTGCCAGGCCAGATTGCATCAGCCCAGGCCCACCAGCAGCTATATACATCCAAGACCCCTACCCCCAACATCACTATATAAATAGAGGGGCAGGGTTACAACAATGGTGGACAAGTTTGAGAGCTCAAGCATGGATAGAACTTTCAAACAACTTTTATATACTTGTACCAAAGCTTTGTACTTGTAATCTGAACAAGAAAGGAGAAATAACATATAAAGTAGACGTATGCACATTCTGGTTGAACCACTATAAATCTACGTGTCTTTTATAGTTTAGTCCCTGCTTTTTTACATATTTGCATAAATCACCCAGATCACTAAAAACAACGCAAGAATCAACTGAATCATACGACTTGGAGGTGTTTGCCCATTTTTTGTGCAAACATTTTTTGTGCTTTCACTGAGAAAAGGAGCTCGAAGCTTCAGCTTCTCTCACTTAACCTTCTTCCTGACAGCGTCGTTCATTGCTTGGAAAACATGCCTCCCAAGCAGAAGAAAGATGTTAACAAAGGAAAGAACATTGCAACCAGCAGTCTTCCAGATCCAGTGGTCACAGATCAAGTAAGTCGTCCCCTTCCAACAGCAATACCAAATGAAGGTCAGGCAAATCCGACAACTCCTACCACAGAATAGCCTGCAGCAATTACTAGGGCAGATCTAGACAGGGTTGTGGCTGAAGTGACTAATTGCTTCACATCCCAGCGGGAAGCCTTGGTGGACCATCTCATGTCACGCTTAAGGGATGTTGAAGAGTCCAACCGCAACACTGAATCATGGGGTGAGTCCCAGTCTGGAGGATCTCAGAGACAGCAAAGATTTTCCTTCTTCGAAGGAGCTAACGACAGAAGCGGCCATGGTAGGGGCCGAGACCGAGCACAGCCCGAAGTTAGGCCTGAGGAAACGCTTGGAACCGAACCCAACGGGGGAGGTACCGGACGGAGGTCAACTGTGGCTGAGCCTGTCGTACTGCCTAACCACGGAAATACCAATGAACGGGGCCGAGCTAGAGTCCAGCCCAAAGTTGGACCCGAGGAAGTGCTTAGATCAGAATCCAGCAGGGGAAGATCAAGGCAAGGGCCAACTGTAGCTGACCCTAACATGCTCCCAAAAGACCAAAGGCAGCCACTGGAAAATATTAGGAATGATAGACGATACCATCCCTACAGGTCATCTGGACGGAATCAATCCCACAGAACAGAACCGAACTCATTTCTATCTGCTCCAAATTATGATGAAAGGATGGCACGCTTGTTCAGAGAGTGCGTCCAACGGGATCAAAGAGATCGAGGGATAGGCGCTAGGGTAACCAGCCCTTTCGCCCGCAATATCGAAATTGCTATCACCCCCCGAGAATGGAAAATGCCAACAATGGAACCTTACAAAGGGACCTCTGACCCCATTGTACACTTACAGAGATACACACAGCATATGCTCATGAGCGGGGCAACAGAGGGAGTACTGTACAAATGCTTTCCACTATTCTTAGCAGATCTAGCTACCTCCTGGTTCTGCCATCTACCACAAGGATCCATCAGCTCATGGGAGATGTTGAAAGAAAAGTTTATCAGCCAGTTCCGCATTCATGTGGAACAACCCAAGGACGCTTATTCCTTATCCAATATCAAACAGAAACCTAGAGAGAAGCTGCAGCAATATTTAACCCGATTCAATGCTGCAGCGGCCGCAGTCCAAGATGCCGATGAGAAGCTTGTCTTAATGGCCCTCTGTAGTGGTGTGCATCCGGATACTAAATTTTCTAGAAGATTGACAAAAGAAAAACCAGCTACTTTACCCGATTTCTTCCATGAAGCCGGGAAATATATGAGGCTTGAAGACGCTGCCACTAAGGGGCAGTCAGGGCAACAAAATAAGGCAGCTCACGGCAACACGCCCGCGGCAGCGAAAGACGTTCGAAGAAGTGATTCTAGAGACAATGCTGGGGGCAAGAAGGGAGAAAAGCGCCTATATCGGCCAGGACCGAGATTCGACACTTACACTCCTTTGAACGAAACCATTGAAAACATCTTCCTTGCCACCCAAGACGAAGTTAGATACAAACGCCCACCATACAAGAAGGAATCAGATAACGCACAAAAATCTGGAAAGTTCTGCCGCTTCCACAAATCTCTTGGGCATGACACCAATGAATGCCACCATCTCCGGAACTTGATTGAAGAACACATCAGAAGGAAGAGACTGGAACGCTATGTAAAAGGTCAGAACAGGACTCCATCTCTTGCCAATGAGAACCCAAGGCTACCCTCACCAGAGATAGGCAGAGGAAATCGCAACGCTAGCAGCTCCGGTCAAGAGAAGATAGTGGTCCATACCATCTCGGGAGGACCGCACATCGTTGACAGAAGCTGGGAAGAGATGGAAAGATATGGAAAGTCGCTTAGAAACAATGAAGACTATGTTAATTCTGTTATAGAAGAACGCCACCCGAAGCGGAAAGAGAGTGATGACATCACATTCAGTGGGCGTGACCTAGAGGGAAGGCAGTACCCTCACATGGATCCCATGGTTATCTCTGCCCGCCTCGGTCCAGCCGAAGTTTTTCGAATTCTAGTGGACACTGGAAGCTCAGTAAATATCTTATTCAAGCATGCATTCGACAAAATGAAGCTATCAATAAAGGACGTTTCTCCCTGCAATAAACCACTACACGGTTTCACTGGAGATGCGAAGATTCCCCTCGGGCAACTGGACCTCTTTGTTGAAATTGGAAGTCATCCCCGCTCCGTTGTGCGGAAACAGACATTTGTGATAATAGAAAACCACTCGGCCTACAACGCCTTCTTAGGAAGGCCAGCCTTGTTTGACTTCCAAATTGTCCTGGCCCCATGGTGCCTAAAGATGAAATTTCCAACGGACAATGGAGTAGGGGAAGTAGAGGGAGACCAGGACGTTGCTCGAGACTGCTATGTAACTGAACTTTGCAACAACCACAGGAAGGATAAAGGGAAGAGTGTAGAGGTTGCCCTCTGCACAAAAAGTTTGGAAGCATAGCAACTAAAGAAAGCCCCTCCTCTTCAATATACCAGCGACCCTTTCAATGAATTAGACCCCAGGGACAAAGAGGAGGAGGCCACCGCCGAGCCTGCAGAGGCTATGGAGACTCTAGTAGACTATTGAAAATCGGGTCCCAACTAAAAGCAAAGTTGAAGGAACAACTCACTGACTTTCTACGCCACAACTTGGATGTATTTGCATGGTCACATGCTGACATGACCGGAATCTCCCCTGACATAGCATGCCACGCACTAAATATTGATCCTACCAAGGCGCCCGTAAAACAAAGAAAGAGAAGTATGGGGGCAGAACGATCAGCAGCACTCGATGAAGAAGTAAAGAATCTACTTGCCAATGACTTTATACGAGAAGCCATCTACCCAGAGTGGATCGCCAACCCGGTGTGGGTAAAGAAGGCTAATGGGAAGTGGCGAACATGTATTGACTTCTCCAACTTAAATGACGCCTGCCCGAAGGATTACTTCCCACTTCCCCGAATCGATCAACTTGTAGACAGCACAGCCGGGCATGAACTGTTATCTTTTATGGACGCATACTCAGGATACAACCAAATTCCCATGCATGCTCCCAATCAAGACCACACTAGTTTCATCACTGACCGGGGATTGTACTGCTACAAGGTAATGCCTTTCGGACTTTAAAACGCAGGAGCCACCTACCAGCACCTCCTCAACAAGATGTTTGTAGGACTAATAGGACAAACTATGGAAGTGTATGTGGATGACATGCTGGTAAAGTCAAGGAAGGCCGACGATCACGTAAGCCACCTGGGCGAGATGTTTCGAGTACTTCGCCAATATGGAATGAAACTTAATCCTCTAAAATGCTCCTTCGGAGTATCATCAGGAAAGTCCTTGGGATTCATCGTCCATGCCAGAGGGATTGAAGCAAACCCTGAACAAGTCCGAGATCTAAAAGATATCAAAATACCTTCCACTCGAAAGGAAATGCAAAGCCTGAATGGGAAAGTGGCCGCCCTAAGCCGATTCATCTCCAAAGCAACGAACAAGTGCGTCCCCTTCTTCGAAGCTCTAAAGAAAGACAAAGGAAAGTTCGAATGGACTGACGAATGCTTAACAGCTTTCCTTAACTTAATCGAACACCTCCAGAAACGACCGATACTCTCGACTCCAAACGAAGGCGAAGAGTTATACCTATACCTTGTTGTATCATCTCATGCTCTAAGCGGTGCTTTGGTAAGAGAAGACAACCGCATGCAGCGGCCAGTATACTTTGTAAGTAAGAGGTTTACAAGGGCAGAAGTCAGATATCCTAAACTTGAGAAGCTAGCATACTGTCTACTAATCGCATCACGAAAACTGCGACACTATTTTCAATCCCATTCCATCAGAGTTCTGACCGATCAACCACTGAGGCAGGTACTCCATCGTCCCGACACTTCTGGGCGACTACTTAAATGGTGCATTGAACTAAGTCAATATGATATTACCTACCATCCTCGCACCGCCATCAAGGGGCAAGCCATGGCCGATTTCATTGCCGAATTCACTACCAACGAAGGTAAGGAGCAATTAAAAATAGCAGAAGACTTCAAGTGGAACCTCTTTGTAGATGGTGCATCAAACGAACAAGGCTCGGGGGCAGGTGTGGTAATACTCACTCCCAAGGGAAATAAGCTGCACTATGCTATAAGGTTGGAATTCGCCGCCACCAACAACGATACAGAGTATGAAGCAGTGATAGCTGGATTAGAACTTGCCTTAGAAATCGGAGCCAATTCTTTGTGTCTTCATAGCGATTCTCAACTTATTGTTAATCAAATACTAGGAGAACTCCAGGCTCGAGAAGAACGACTCATAGCGTATTTAAAGAAGGCCAAGTTACTTCTCAATCGATTGGACCACTACTTAGTCAAATACATCCCTCGGGAAGAAAACCAAGAGGCCGACGAATTGGCGAAGCAAGCTAGCATGAGAGACGGCGCTATTTCCGGAGCAGTAGCCATCTCAAAGCAACTGACCCCTAGTTTTGAGTAGATGAATCTGATAGCTGCAACCGAAGAAGCAACTTGGATGACTCCCATCCGAGACTACTTACAAAGTGGCACACTACCCAACGGGCATAGCGAGGTCAAGAAAATCTTGAGGAAAGCTTCCCGCTACACAATACAAGAGGACACTCTCTATCGGCACGGCTTCTCTAACCCCTTATTAAGGTGTGTCGCTGGAAGGGAAGCCAAGGAAATCTTATCCAACATTCATCATGGAAGCTGCGGAGATCACACCGGAGGGCAGTCTTTGGCAAAAAAGATACTCCGATATGGATATTTCTGGCCCACCTTAAGCAAGGATGCCTTAGATTTCGTCAGAAAATGTGACAGATGCCAGAAGTTTGCTAAGATTCCGCGGCTACCAACAACTGAGATTACTCAAATGACCAGCCCTTGGCCTTTTTCCGTATGGGGAATTGACTTAATCGGCGAACTGCCAATGGGCCGAGGCGGGGCCAAATATGCTATAGTGGCAGTCGACTATTTCACCAAATGGGTGGAAGCAGAGCCCCTAAATAAAGTATCTTCAGCGAAAGTTATTAACTTCTTGATCAAAAATGTTCTATGCAGGTACGGAGTCCCATTCAAAATTATATCGGACAATGGACTTCAGTTTGACAGTGAGGAGTTTGCCAACTGGTGCCAAGAGCATGGAATTCACAAAAGCTTCTCATCCGTAGCTCATCCCCAGGCAAACGGACAAGTCGAAGCCGTCAAAAAAATTCTGAAAACTCTAATAAAAAAGAAACTTGAAAAGTCAAAGGGGGCTTGGGTGAATGAACTCCCTACGGCACTGTGGGCCTATCGCACATCTTTCAGAACATCAACGGGGCATACTCCTTTCTCTTTGGCATACGGATCGGAGGCTATGCTCCCAGTTGAAACCATCGTGCCTTCCCATCGTAGGATCCACTATAACCCAGAAGAGAACGAATAACTCCTTCACATGTCTTTGGATCTAATTGAGGAGAGAAGAAATGATGCATCCCTCAAAGCAGCATCCCACAAGCAAAAAGTGGCAGCACACTACAACTCCAAAGTCAAGCATCGTACCTTACAAGAAGGAGATCTTGTCCTCAAGCGAATCTTCCCTCGCCCTGAAGCACTAGATCCAATCTGGGATGGACCATATGTAATTCATAAAGATCTCCACAATGGAGCTTATATTTTGTCAACAGTGGACGGAGAGGTGTTCCAGAGGGCATGGAACATCCAACACCTCTGTCGATACTTTTCTTAACTTGTATTGCCCATATGAAGTGAATTAACAAAGAGAATCAGTGGACGTAGGAATTTTCGTGCCGAACCACTTTAAAAACCTTGTCTCTTTTTTAACTTGTTCCTTTATATCTTGGCTGCTTGTTAACTTTATCCTTTTCTGTTGAACAAAATCCTGTGCATATAGCATTTCCATTCAAGGCACTCCACAGCGCAACTTCACCTGGACAAGACCTAATAGGTAATATGCGAATCTATGCCCTCGCCAATGAGACACTTTTGCTCCGGCATCCCTCTGCTGCGGGTTAACTCATTGCTCGCGACGGCCCTTAAAGCCAACTGTAATGAGTCGATTATAAGCCATCGAGAAGGCCGACTATAGCCAAGGCAGCTCATTACGGCGTTCGGCTCGCCGGCAACTGTGAACCTACTTTAAGCCCCAACATAAGGTGTGGCCAACCAGGGGTAGTTCACGGTTGACGATCGGCACCCACGCTAGCCGGCCACAGTAAATCGTATAATACCCACGATTACGGGCCATAATGGCCCGGGTAGTTACTGTGCGCGATCTCGGCTCCGATGTGTCTTAAGTACGGCTGTGGTAGAAAAGATTAACTCCCCGCGGAGGCGTAAGATGGGTGACAAATGTCTCCAAGACCCACAGCTAGGGAAAGTGACTACAAAACCCGTTTGCCATGAACTTAAGCACATCGAAGGCCTTCCGTGATTGGAAGTTTTACTATTTCGCATATTTCAATTTTATTTAAAAAACTTTTCTACTATCCTTTGTAACAATCCCTGAAGTATAGGACACTGAATAGGAGACATTCGCTAGTGGAAGCGGATACTCACAACAAGACACTGGACCGCATTCCATACTCAGTCACGCAAGACATTCAAAGCTGCCACCTACAAGCAAAATATGAAGGGCGGTATTTTCTTCTTTCATGTATAAACACGTGGCTATAATTTATTCACACGTCACACTAACATTGCAAGACATGAAATTATGTTTTAAGCAAGAACTTGACATCAAACACAATTGAATTACAAGCATAGGCATAGCTATGTTTCTCATACAACATGTCAAAATAGCAAAAACATTCAAAAACGACAGAATCAGCTTAAGTTTTTTTTTGAGAAGAACGGTTGTGTAGCAGGTGACTACACAGCCGATTAGGCTAAATATAAATATATAGTGATAGTTCGATCAACATGCCTGATCGATAGCTAAAGCAGCATTTCAGCAAAAAAGTGTTTAGATTACAGACATAGCATCAGGTTATAGGTAAAGATTAATGTACATACTTAGCCAGTGATTATTAAAATGACTGCAGCGAAAAGTAAAAGCAGGTTCAGGCGCGAGAGAGAGGACAGTCGATCCCTTAGTCTGCTCCATGTGGTCCTGTCGGTGCGGCGGAGGAAGCGCTACCCACCGATTCTTCCGAGGGGGACCTCACCGTTGGAAGGCGAAATCTGAAGGGCGCCGAAGATGAGGGACCTGCCCAATAATCGAACAGATTAGAGATTTTAATGCATAATGCCAGACGCGAGCTAGTGGGTTTGTTGAAAATGATAGCGTTTCTCTCTTTCCAGATGACCCAGCAGAAGATAGCCAGAAGAGAGTCTAGATGAGGGTTAGGTGAGCCATACTGCCAGTGTTCAAAGAAGTCTTCTAAGTAGTAGATTATCCCAAGGTTGTGGACGCAGACCGCAACCCAAATGTAGAAGGATAAATCGCATTCAAGGAATAGATGTCTGATAGATTCGATTTCAGTGTTGCAGAAGACGCAGATCTGGTCTGAAGTGATGTTGAAGCGGGAGAGGCGATCCTTGGTGTTAATCCGGCCATGGATGAGACACCACTGGAAGAATTTGATTCGGGGAGGGATATGGCATTTCCAGACACGGGGGAAGGCAAAAAGTCTACCGGGGTGGTTTAGGAAGGAGTAGCATTGGGAGACAGAGAAGCCACTGGAAGGAGCAAGGGCCCAGGAGTGAAGATCAGGTAGGGTAGGGGTCAGGACAGTCGAACGCAGGATGTTAAGGGCGGAAAGGAGCTCAGAGAGGGTGTCAGTGTCGAAGAGAGATGGGGGGCAGAGGCCGGGTAGGCCGAGGTTAACAGCGTCCGCTACTGATAAGAGAGGTCGATTGGAGGAGGAGAAGAGGGAAGGGAGGGAGCGGTGAAGTGGGGAGAGGCTGTGCCAGTGATCGAACCAGAAGAGGCAGTTGGTGCCAGCTCCAAGTTCCACATGAAGGAGCGGCTTGATGCGATTAACTGAAGCGAGAACACCTGACCAAAAAGGTGAGGGTTTGGAGAGTGGGGCGAAGTGGAGGGCAAGGGAAGGGTCCGCATTATAGTAATAGGCCAGGATCCAGTCTTTCCAGATAAACTGACCCGGAGAGAGGAGACGCCAAAGCCATTTGGCGAGAAGAGATTGGTTGAAGGTAATCAAGTTAGATATGCCTAAGCCGCCATGTTCCGTATGTAAACAGATGATTTTCCAGCTCACCAGGCATTTGGCTCTCCCACCATTCCAGAGAAAAGAACGTCTAATAGAATCAATTTTTTTGGATACCCAACTAGGAATTTTGTGAAAGGAGAGCCAGTAGAGAGGGATTGCAGAGAGTACCGCTTTTACCAAGACGAGTCTGCCAGCTGTCGATAGGGAGTTCGCTTTCCAACCTGCAAGTCTAGATTCAATTCTGGATACAAGGGGATTCCAGTCCGAACGATGAAGCTTGGTGGGGCGCAGAGGGATGCCGAGGTAGGATAAGGGAAATGAGTCAAGTTTGCAGTTGAGGGCAGAGGCGATGGAGGGACCGAGATGGTCAGCATTTCCAAGCATGATGACAGAGCTTTTGCTAAAGTTAATAGAGAGGCCAGAAATGAGTTCAAAGGTGTACAGGAGGACCTTAAGACAATGGATGTGTTCAGGGGAGGGGGAGACGAAAAGAATTGTGTCGTCTGCAAACTGAAGGTTAGAAATCGAAGGGCTGGGAGGGGAGATGGAGTTGGGATTGGAAGGACGGATACCTGCCAAGTAGTTGTCTGCAGTCACCCGTTTGATCATTTTGTTAAACACATCCGCTACGAGAACGAAGATAAGTGGGGAGAGAGGGTCTCCCTGCCTAAGACCCCTTGCAGATTTTATGAGACCGCCCGAGACACCGCCTATCTGGATCGAGGAAAGGCTTGAGTTCAGTATATTTTTTATCCAGTTGCACCACTTAGGTGGAAAGCCCCTGTGCATTAAGAGTTCCAGGATGAAATTCCAGTTGACTGAGTCAAAGGCTTTGGAGAAGTCTAATTTTAGAAGGACCCCAGGGATATTATAAGAATGGCAGTGGGATATGACTTCTTGTGTTGCCGCAACACAGTCCAGTATGCTCCTTCCTTTGATGAAGGCCGATTGCTCCACTCCCACCAGTGAATCCATATGGGTTTGGAGACGGTTAGCGAGCACCTTGGTTATCAGTTTGAAAGTGGTATTGAGCAGGCTAATGGGCCGAAATGCGGAGAGGGAGTTGGCACCATCAGATTTGGGAAGGAGAACGATGTTGGCATAGTTAAGGCAGGATATGGTCGTAGGGTTGGAACAGAATTCGGCACACATGTCTAGGACGTCATTTCTGACAACTCTCCAGAAATGCTTAAAGAAGAAAGGACCAAAGCCATCTGGCCCTGGGGATTTGTTGTCATCCATATCATTGAGGGTGGCTAGAATTTCCTCCTCCGTGAAAGGCGAGTCAATGGGGATGGGCAATGGATTAGGATAGAGAAGGTTCCAATCGATGACGGGAAGTGGAGGTGAAGGCTTTCCTAGCAAAGAACGGTAGAATTCGGAAAAGAGGTTCAGGATGGAGGTAGGATCAGATATAGTGTTGTTATTGTGCACAATTTCCGGGATGGATAAGGATCTGCGCCGACCATTTGCTAATTTGTGGAAGTAAGAAGTGTTTTTGTCGCCATCTTTAAACCACTTGGCTTTGGACCGCTGTTTCCAACCAATCTCTTCTTGTTTCAAAAGTCTTTCAAGTTCAGATTCAAGGTTTGCAAGGGTGGCTGAGTCTCCTTCGTCTAGGGGGTGAGACTCCTCTTGGATATTTAGAGCAAGAATGTCATTCTGGATGGTGGCAATGCGAGTACGGATGGAGCCCCAGATCGACCTAGCCCAAGGCCGGAGGAGTTTTCTAAGGGATCTGAGTTTGCAAACAACCCGAGAGGTGGCTGAGGTGGATCTAGAAGGCTGACTCCAAGCCAGTTTGATAAAATCATCGAAAGAAGGTTCTAGGAGCCAGAGCCTCTCGAATCGGAATGGTCGCTTGGAGGTCGGGGGGGTACCGGAATCAAGGCAGATGGGGCAGTGGTCAGAAAGAATGGTAGCGAGGCCAAGGCAAAAAGAGAGGGGGTGAATGTCTTCCCAGGCAGGACTAAAAAGAAAGCGATCCAGTTTAGCTAAGGCAGGTGAAAGGCGCTTATTGGACCAGGTAAATTGACGATTGTTGATTGGGGGTTCGATAAGGGAGCAGGAGTTAATGAAAGCATTGAAGTCCTCCGAGTCAAGAGAAATATAACCCGAGCTCCTTTCATCTGAGTATCTAGTTGTGTTGAAATCACCACCAACTACCCAAGGTCCCTGGATAGATGACGCAAAATTCGAGCAATCAGACCAAAGGTTCCGTCTTTCTTGCGCTGCTTGGGGACCATAAATGTTTGAGAAAAAATAGATAGTGTTGGTCTGCACGTGTTTGAGAGCTACGTGGAGGGCGGAGGTGAGAGGAATGATTTGGCAAAGGGACCAAACAGATTCGTTCCACATGGTGATTAGGCCTCCTCTGGAGCCAGTAGAGTTAGAATGGGCCCAGCCTGTGAGATGAGAGCCACCTAGTTGCTTGATGATGACGGGAGTTGGATCAGACAGTTTAGATTCTTGGAGCAGGAGAATGTCGATTTTTAGGGGGGACAGTGTAAGGAAGATTGAGTGCCTTTTGGAGGGGTCCCCTAGCCCGCGAATATTCCATGAGATGATTTTCATTGGGAGAAGGACAATCTCTCCTGTTCTAGGGTTTGCATGGCAGTGTAATGTTCGTCTTGAATATTAACTCCCATGCAACGCGCTAGTTTTCTGTTAAGTCTAGAATTAGCAGAAGAAAATACTACAGTTTTATAGATGCTACCTGCATGACCAGGCAAGGATCTGGAGTTCCGCGCACTTCTCCTCACCCGAGCTGGGGTTAGGTCTTGCCTCGCAAGGTGCAGCGGCAGCGGAGATGGGGGAGAGGTCGGGTTAGGGTTCGGGCCCAGGTTGGCATTTGGGACGGGGGGGGACGCAGGGTCAAAGCTGGGAGCTTGGAACTGAGGAGGCACCGAGAGGTCCAAGTCAAAGAAGGGGTCCCAGCGCTGAGGAGCTGGATCTGCAAAGGGGGCCGGAATGCTTGCATCGTCAAACTCAATGTTGGGCAGTTGGGGCACGGGAAAGGGCGGGGTTGGAGAAGCCGGTTCATAGTTCATAACGTCAAAGCGGTCGTCAGAATCCAGTTCATCTGATTGCACGTTCATCGGGTCACTGAAGCACTTCATATCTCTTTCATAGTCCAGTCCCAGGAGGAAAGCTTCAGGTCTACTGCGCGGGTGAGAGTGGTCCCATCTAGTAACGGTTATGAGGTATTCAGCGTCGTTGAGTTGGACCCTATAGGAGGAGGAAGAGGGAACCCCTACCAAGAATTGCATTTTGATGTAAAGAAGCCTACGGTCGAGTTCAGACCATTCACATCTATCAAACTCGGTGAATCTCCCCACCGGGTTGATAGCAGTCTGCACTGCATCCGGATTGTCTCGTAAGGGCTCAGGGATTCCTTTGACTGTGGCCCAACTGGGCGGCTCTAAGTCGATAGGAGCTGGTCGTTCGTAGTCCGGCCAGGCTTCAAGATAAATGGAGCCCCCAGCCTTAGTGAGGATTTTTCGGTTAAGAGCTCTGTATTTCAGGATTTCAGAGGGACAGGCGATGAGGAAGCGGCTGTTGTCTAGAAGCCAGATGGCCCAGTCCGGGTGATCGAAGGCAGACTCTAGGACTCTGCTGAGGACCTCGACTGTCCATGCTCCATCGATAATAGTGGCAGTGATGTACAGTGAGTAGTCGGCCATAGGAATGGGGGTGGGAGAAGCTTTGGGAAGAGGAGAAGCTGAATGGTTTGGAGAAAAAGGAGGAGAGCGGGAAGGAAATCTATTGGATGTGTGTTGAACAGTGACATTATCGATGTGACTGGAGGGGATTTGAGAAGACGGCTTGGAAAAAGGGGCACGTGGGGCAGAGGAAACGCCAAAAGGTACTTTAACAGCATTGGAATCGAGGGGGGAATGAGTGCGTGGGGGAAACGAGGGGTTATCTGGGAAGATATTAGCGGGTCCCGAAATAGGAGCTTTGGCTGGACAGCTGGCATAATGATGCCCAAAAAAACCACAGTAAAAGCAAATCTTTGGTTCCCTACAGTTTGTCGCCACGTGGCCTAAGCCGGCACAACGGAAACACCTTTTATTATGTTTTAAAAAATCGAGAATTTGGCGGCAGGATTTGAAAATAGGAATTAAGCGCCTACGGTTGAGGTTACGAGGGGTCGGAAGAAGGGGCTGCTGTTTGGGGGGGGGCTGGTGTAGCCGCTACTTGCGCAAAGGTTTTGGGGGTAGGGGATGATGGACGGAGGGGAGCAGGAGGGTTCCGGGGGGAGGCAGTGGGCGAAGCATGTGCATGATGAGGAGGGGGCTGGCGAAGGTAAAACGGGGGGACGAAGGAGATATCAGAAAAGGATAATGAGGGGGCAAAAGAAGGAGGAGGCTGAGGGAGAGGAGAGGGAGAGGAAGCCATTAGAGAGGGAGAATTTTTGGTTAGAATCAGCTTAAGTTAAAAAATTACACGTCAAGAATAATGTTGTTTATTACAAATAGCATAATTACAACCTAAAAGTTACGTTACTATTTTGAGATTAACATATACAACAATGTCAAGTCCACTAAAAGGTATCCAGGTCAAATCAAGGAGCCGGCTGCGTCAGAGTTTTATCCTTGTCCTGTTGCCCACCTGTCCGGTCAAAGAAAGAATTCATTAGTAATATGCAACCAAGTTAACGGAAAGACTAGAAAGGAAGACTTACCAGCGCTTGCTCCCTGACCATCTTGATCATCATCCTCTACTTGCACACCTGCCTCCTCAGCGGCAAGCAGCCGCATACCCTCCTTCACCGCCATCTTCTCCTCCTTGGTAAACTGGGCAGTGACCACATCCATTCTGAAGACCGCACCACCCTCTTTATCTGCATCAGCCCTAGCCTCCTCCAGAGTCTGGAGATAAATCCTGGCCATAACTCGGGGGTAATCATCCATCCAGGATAGGTTACCCTGTTTCCAAGTGCGGAAATACATATCCTGGAGCATCTCATCCATCATCCCCTCGTTCTCCTCAAGCTCCCTCATTCGGGCCTCAGAAGCACGCAGCTTAGCAACGGCAGCATCCCTCTCCGATCGGTATCGTGAGCGGTCAGCCTGAAGGGATATCCTCATCGCTTCCATCTCCTCCTTCAACCTGGACTGAGCGAGCTCCGCGGCCTCAAGTCTCCCCGATAATTCCTGCGCCCGCTCAAGGTCCGCTTGTCGGACCTCATCCACCGTCGCAATGGCCATGTCAATCCGCTCCTTGCAGGCGGCCTCCATTTTTCACAACTATGCCCTGTTGGCCTCTTCCATAGTCTTCTTCAGTTGCCTGGATGCGGCCTCGTGCTGAGAAACTTGGATGGCTTGATCGGTAAGCTGCTTAGCCTGGTCGGAGATCATTAACCGTAGCCGAATGTTGGCACTCCCAATTTCCTCCCCGGCCTTGACTAGTCGGGCATGATGCCCCATCAATTTCCTGGTCTCCTCAGCAACCCGGTCAATATTCGCCTTAGCTTCATCCCCCAGAGTTACAACCCGGGTAGTAAGCAAATCGAGGTCTAGGGACTTAGCTTCGTCAAGCACCCGTACCATAGGATTGCGAGGGAGAAGATGCTCACCAGTAACCTCATCGAAGGAGATGTCATGAGAGGCCAGGTCCAGGTCTGGATGACCCGCAAACGGGTTACGAACCAAGCCAAGGTGATCTATCGGGGTGAAGGTTGGATTCTCAGACGGATGTGGGGAAGGCATAAAATCAGTATCATCCTCCGTAATATCGTGGATAGGCTAGAGTGGGGCCGGAGGACCAGGAAGAGATTCAAACGTAGATCGACTCCTCTTCCTCTTTTGTATATCTTCTTCAATAACTCCAAGAAGAGGACGATAGCCGACTACGTCTCCAGGACGGTTAATAGGAGGCTTCGGCTTGGCGGAAGCTTTGAGGAGTTTGTATTGTTCAAACCTGTGCCGAAGATCTTAGGTCTTGGCCGTTTTTCCTGCTCCTGGAATGAAAACCAAGTGTCACCAGCATGCATTGAGCCATCATTCAAGAATTAAAAAGAATAAAGAGAAATTCACCTTGAATCGCAGAAGTTGCCTCAGTAGAAGCACTCCCGGAAGATAAATCGGCGCCGGTCCCGACCTTACCAACTTTCTTGGACTTCTCTGTTTCCTCCAACTCTTCGAAGACTTGGCGGAGAGCGTCATCTGTCCACTCTTGAATCACGCCCGCCTACCCGGGAGGTAAAGCCCTGGTGCCATCACCGCCCTGTCCTTCGCCACCATCATCACCGTGACGATCACCGTCACCTTCTCTACCACTTCCGCTCTCCGCCTCACCTCCTTCGTCCTCACCTTTTTCCTCCTCCTGAACATCTGGATGTGTGCTGGGAGAGGGTCCATCGAACTTCTTGAGTTTCTTCCCCCCGACGATTGGATGGATCGAGAAGGGTCTCCTTTTGCTGCTTTTTGCCGTGGCCCCTCCTGTAACATTGGCAGCTCTCTCCTCCGCCGTGTCTCTCTGCTTAACCACAGACTGATGTGGAAGGATCAGGTTGTGCCCCAGAAGTGTAGCATTCTTGATCAAGTAAGAAGCCGACCTGTCCCTTCCCGTAATGGCTTCTATTTCCACAGCCATCTGAATCAGGCGATCATTCTCCACGACCGCAAAGCCACCTGTCGCTAGCAAGAAATAAAAACACATAAGAAGAAGCATTGCAGTTATAACGAAAATTATAAATAAGCTTCACACTTACAGCCGGAGGTGAAGCGACGGATGGAAACAGAGTCGTCCTTGATAAAAAACCATTCTTTCTTAAACATGCTGAACTTCGAATATAGGTCCAGGACAGGCTTGAAAGATACGGCCGATTCCAAGCTGATGTATGGAGACCCCTTCTTATAGCCTCTCAAATTGTACAAGTACCGGATCTACCAGTTGGAGGGAGGACGCCCGTACCTCCTCTGGAAAATGACAAACAGGCTCACCAGGATGGCGTAGGAGTTAGGCTGAAGCTGAAACGGAGCTACCTTCAAGTAGGTAATGAAGCTGATTATCCAAGCATTGATCGGGGGAATGGCCCCACACATGCAATGGTACCGACTATAGGCGAAATACCCTTCGGGGGGATTATATGGCATCACTCCCTCCCCCGGCAATAGCATGCGCGCTCTGTCAATCCCAAAGGAGCGGGAGATAACATCAAGCTGCTCGCCATTAAGAGAGCTTGGGAAACAGTCAGGAGGTGAGTTCAGAAGCTCCTGAGGGCCGTACCCATCTACTAGTGACCTCGGGGTGGGCCCATGATGTCCCGGTCCTGACTGAGCTAGGGGCACTGTGGAAGGCTCTTCCCTGTCCTGGGATTTCTTCTTTTCTGATCGGGTTTCCACTTTATGAGACATTTATCTGCAAACAAAAAAAAGCACGTCGTTAGAACGAGGGAAATAAACGAGCAAGTACGTACAGCCTAGGATTTCATTCATAATTCAAGACACCAAGTTTCATTCGGTAGTACGAGTCCGAGAATCCGTTTGGAACTCACACTCCCAAAATTCCATTCGGTAGTGTGCGTCTAAGGATCCATTCGGCCCTCGCGCTCTAGAAACCTCATCCGGTAATTCAAATGTTTAAGACCGTTCGGTATTTGAACTCCCCTATCCCATTCGGTAGTCCAGCCATAAAAGTTCATTCGGCAGAAGCAAACTCACCTGGTTCGGCAGTTACATGCGATTCGGTACTCGGTTGATTCGGCTGTTTCGGACAGTCAAGTTTGATTCGGCGCTCAGTTGATTTGGCTC
Organism: Allium fistulosum; assembly: GCA_030737815.1. Classification (NCBI taxonomy): domain Eukaryota; kingdom Viridiplantae; phylum Streptophyta; class Magnoliopsida; order Asparagales; family Amaryllidaceae; genus Allium; species Allium fistulosum. Next base: position 924,566,908 of record CM060904.1, read on the forward strand.
TCTCAAACGGTAAAGGAATAACAGTGGCATGATTCCCCTACTTATAGGCGAGTGCGGGGTAACCGGACCAAACGGTTCGGCACTTAGAACCGAATGAAGCTATCCCAACTGCAAGAAAACAAAGCGCAACACATGCAGGCACGTGCCTCACTTTGGGGGGCAAATGCTGGGCGAGCCATCGCCAACGATCCAAGGCCACCACCGAACCAATTCGTCACCGGACCGAGACCACCGGATCAATACTAAACCCCAACTCAACTACCGAACCAACCAACTACCGGACCAGAGCCTCTCCAATGACTACCGAACCAACCAACTACCGGACCAGAGCCTCTCCAACCAACTATCGAACCAACCAACTACCGGACCAGAGCCTCTCCAACCAACTACCGAACCAACCAACTACCGGACCAAAGCCTCTCCAACAACTACCGGACCAAACATTACCGAACCAACCCTGCCAGGCCAGATTGCATCAGCCCAGGCCCACCAGCAGCTATATACATCCAAGACCCCTACCCCTAACATCACTCTATAAATAGAGGGGCAGGGGTACAACAATGGTGGACAAGTTTGAGAGCTCAAGCATGGATAGAACTTTCAAACAACTTTTATATACTTGTACCAAAGCTTTGTACTTGTAATCTGAACAAGAAAGGAGAAATAATATATAAAGTGGACGTAGGCACATTCTGGCTGAACCACTATAAATCTACGTGTCTTTTACAGTTTAGTCCCTGCTTTTTTACATATTTGCATAAATCACCCAGATCACTAAAAACAACGCAAGAATCAACTGAATCATACGACTTGGAGGTGTTTGCCCATTTTTTGTGCAAACAAAAGAGATTGGCCTAGTTATAACTTAGAATTATAACTAAAAAGAGTAAAAGATGAAAGAAGCTTATTTTCACACTTAGATCTTGGGGTAAGTAATAAGCATGATTATAACGTAGGTTATAATAAGAAAACAGAACAGAATGAGGCTTATTTTAAGACTTAGGATAAATTAATAAGCATAGATAGTAAGAATAATAACAAAGGCTTATTTAAAATAATTTATCTAAGTTAATAAGAAAAGATGAAAGTAGGATCCGTAACGGCAGTATTTCCCTTATGTTGTTTAGGGTAGATAAGTGGTCAATAGTTAAAAGAAAAGATTCATACCGGTAACATTTTCCTTATGCTGTTTAGGGTAAATAAGTGGTCAATAGTTAAAAGAAAAGATCTGTACCGGTAGCATTTCCCTTGGGACACACTTATACTGTTTAGGGTAGATAAGAGGTCAATAATTAAAATACTAAATCATGGGAATTTAGACAAGGGACGCAACTAGATTTTGTTTAACAGGGACCAGTACCTACAACATTCCCTATTTTCTATAGACACGGTGTCTCGCAATAGCTTGAAGTGAGATGAGGGCACGCTTGTGCTGTCTAGGGTAAATAAGAGGTCAAAAGAGGGAGCAATAGATAGTGCGAACCGGTGGTAACCGAGCGTGCGACATCGATTAGAGGAGATATGTCGTTATTGAGTTCCAAGCGCTTAGTATGTGTGTCTTAACTAGACTCTATTACCTTCTGTGTAGGGAGCTATATAACGTCTAGTCCACAGTAGATACTTTGCGTGTCATTCGTAGACACCATTTCTGTGTAGGAAGCTATATAGCGTCAAGTCTGCAGTAAGGTCTATGAAGTAGTAGGCCGATCAAAGGGTAGAATTAGGATTTCAGCCTAATTATAGGATTAGGAATTCAGGATAATCAAAGCAGCTATCAAAGACAAGTGCAAACAATCAAAGTTAATTAATTTAGTTAATTCATATTTAATTCTAGCTTATTCCTTCTTCCTATTCCCTTTGTTCCCTTTTATATACTAGAACTATTGTAAGGTCTATTACTTTTACTTTGCTTAAAGATTCTAGTAATTACTATCATTCACCAGACTTTTAGTCTGAACCACTCCTTCATTTTCCCCTTTTCCCCCTATAGGCTAGCAAGAGCAAGGACGATAGATTGCAGACACTTGGAGACTTCTTTGGCAGAGATTTCTTATGTATTTCTTTTCTTTATTTTCAGTATTTAGCTTATTCCATGTATTGGCACTTTGTGAGGGATAGTTTCTACTCTGATATTTATGAGACTGAGGTTTTGATTTCATGATACATATGATGTATTTGGTTTTATAATTCTATATTATGAAGTTTGACTTTTAGCAAATTATTATTTTAATCGTTTTCGCTGTTTTTATCTATTTCGTCTTGTGAATCTTAGTCTCTGTTAGTTTTAGTTATACCTACAACACACCACATCTTTTAGTGTGTCCTTTTTGGTATACTAAGGGGTGTGGGGTGTTTCATTTGGTATCAAAGCCTAAGGTTACAGGATTCCTAAAAACTTGTTTTAAAAATAAAGTATTTTTCCAAAAGCAACCTATTTTTAAGTAGCATATCTTCAAATTAGAAGTATTTTTCAGAAAGAAACTCTTATTATAGAAATAGGTTTTCAAAGTATAAAAGAGTTTTTATAAAAGTCCCCTCAAAAGTCCAATTCAACCTTCTTTCGATTCTTTCGAGCCAAAGTTTCCTTTTATTTGCATAATATGGCTGACTGGTTCGGTAGAGCTACGGTACCAGAGGTGCAAGGGCTAGCGCCCAATACAGCACCGGTAGGTGGGGGTCCCTTTGGAGGACTTCGCTAGTCTAGGAGGCAGAACGATTTCTGGCACAGAAGATTTCGAGGAGGCACGAGCTAGGTTGGAGGTTATGGAGCAAAGGTTTAGGATGTTAGATTTGGAGGACCTCAGAAGTGGATCAAGAAAAGCAGGAAATTCAATAACTATGGATGGGTTAGTCATTACGCAAGGGACTATAAGAATAAAATGATGAAGGGGAGGTTTTTCAACTATGGGCAGCCCAGTCATCTTAGTAGAGCTTGTCCTTAGAGAATGGGGCAGAGAACAAGCGCACCTACGACGCAGGTACAAGCTTTGGATGCAACACTTTCTAGCAGTGATTCGGATAGAGGTAGGAAAATCTCTTTAGAAGGATTAATCTCTCTTTCTAATTTCCAATTCAGACTCTTTTCGATTTTGGAGCATCACACCCTTTCATTACGAGTTCTTTGGTAGATTGTTTGCACTTAGACATCTCTTTAGTAGTAGACCCCATTGTTGTTTCAAACCCCATATGAGGATCGACACACTTGTCTATGGTTTGTAGGGGCTTAAAATTTTTATCCTAGGCGTGGAATTTGACTGTGACGCCTATGTATTGGGATTTTTGGACTATGGGATGATTTTGGGAATGGATTGGCTATCCACATATGGAGCTATATTAGACTATGAGAGGAGAGTCGTTAGACTGGAGACATGCAGCGGTAGGACTCTCGAGGTTTCTTGCGACCCGCAAGGGTCAGTTATGTTGAGCTTCCTTTATCCCCTCGATTTATCATCATCAAAGTTATATTCGGTTCCTATCGTCAGAGATTTTCCAGACGTCTTTGAGGAGGTTAGGGGACTACCCCCTAAGAGAGAGATTGACTTCAGGATTTATTTGACCGATAATGCTAAGCCAGTAGCATTACCCATGAGGCACATGGCACCTAGGGAGAGGAAGGAATTAAGCAAGCAGATCCATGAGCTTTTGGAGAAAGGATTTATAAGAAGGAGCATATCGGAGTGGGGAGTGGCAGTCGTCTTCACTACTAAGGCGGATGGTTCCCTTCGACTTTGCGTAGACTATAGAGAATTGAATAACCTCATGAAGAAGAACTGATATCCACTCACTAGGATAGACGACCTTTTTGACCAGTTAGTTGGCTCTTCAGTATTCTCTAAGCTTGATTTAGCCACTAGATTTCATCAGCTTAGGGTCGCTGATAACAGCATTGATAAGACCGCATTTAAAACACCCGATGGATTCTTTGAGTGGTTGGTTATTCCTTTTGGGCTAACCACTGCCCTAGCCTATTTCGTAGATATTATGAGCCTTGTTTTTAGAGATGTCCTAAATAAGTTCGGGGTGGTATCCGTGAATGACATTTTGGTGTTTTCCTAGAGTATGAAAAAGCATGCTATTCATCTTGAGGAGATTCTTCGTACGCTCCGCGTTCATCGGTGGAAGGCAAAATTCTTGTAGTGCCAATTTTGGCATAAGGAAGTGTGTTTCTCGGGGCATAGAGAAGGTCTACACATGGTAGGATTTTGAGAAATGGTTTTGTACATTTAGGTTCGGATTATGGAAAACCAAAGAGAGGTAGGAAAAGATTGGAGATGTACAATAGATTCAGTTAATAAGGAAAAGAAGAAAGCCCATGTGTAGATAATTGCAGAAATTACAGTTGTTTCAAATAAGTAGATTTAACGGTAGTACTAAAAGACTTTAGTAAGGAAATGGGATTACCAAAATTTAGGAAGGGTACTCCTAGGGTAGTGAGAAGAAAATCCACCTTATGTTTAGCTCAATAGAATATAATTGTTAGAATTGAAAATTTTCATTGTTAATTTTTTCTTTTAGGAAATAAATATTGGGTTTTTGAAAAATGGTATGAAATTTAAATTGGTTTTTATATGATATAATTTTGTTAAAAGTAAGATTCTTTGTAGATAAACAAGGGTTTTAAATATAAAAACCTAGAGGTTATTAAGTATCGAAAACGTAGGTTACAACATTTATTGTTGTAATAGATGTTTTCATGAAAATAAAGGGAGCATAGACTATAGCATTATTGTTATAGTAGGTGACTTCCAAAGGAAATGTTTTTACATAGTATATGAGGTTTACTACTATTTATTTTAATTGAATCCATACACTAGTATTTTTGGGTTGTAGTAACAGTGTTTTACACAACATCTGTTTTGACCCACATAAAAATGTGTTTTGAAAAAAATTTCAAGTATAGAAATAAAGTGGTTTGTAAGTACACTAAATATTTAAATAAGTATGAGGAAATGTTTTCTAGTTATGGATATATTAAAAATAGTTTTGAAAATGAGTTTTTCTGAAAAGAAAAGTGTAAGTTAAATATTATGAAATTAGTAAATTTCATAGAAATTGTCTATAGTAAGAGAATATAAATTAAAAATACTTTAATCTATTGGAACGAAATAAATAATGATAAAATTTTCTATGAAACCAAATTATAAATAAAGATGTTTTGCGCAAGTTATAAGGAATACGTGAAAGAGATATATAAGGTATGGGAAACACCATATTTTGTATAGCCTATTTCAGAAAATATAAAATAAGTTCCTTGTAATTTCACATAAACATAAAATCCTCTTTAAAGGATTCATAGAAGGTTTTACCATTAATAGTTTCTTATAAGAGAAAGTAGTTCCAATACATTAAGGTATAAAACCGTTAGATGTAATAAGAAGATGTTTAAAAAAAAGACACATAAGGACATTTTAAAGATATTTTTAAGGATAAAGGTTTGGTGAAAAGTAAATAAGTTTTTGGAAATGAAAAACCTAATAAAAGTAAAATTTGAAAATTCAAATTTTTATAAAAAGCTGTAAAAGTCTTTAAAATAAAAGGAGGAATAAGTTTTAGACTTAAATTTTTGGAAGTTTTCCCATCTAGGTTTAGGGAATAATGTTAAGTAACCAAGTATTTTTGAATTTAATAGGAACTTAAAGATAACACTTTTAAAGACAAAGATTTTGGGATTTGATGTTATAAAAATTTAGAAACCTTAGTTTTTTAAATAAAGTGATAAATACCAAAACAAGCTCTTAAATGTGTAGTAGATAGGAATCATTTCCTAGGTGTAACGGAAAAAGTGCAAGGCTGTAGCAGTGATTACTTTTAAAAGTAATGATAGAAGTTCCCGTGGAGTGTGTAGGACACTAGTAAGAACCTAGGAATGTTGATTCATGTGTGTAGACTAAAGGAGAGCAGTAAAGTGAAATTAGTAAGATAGTAAGACATGCATGGTTGAGAATGAGTATTCTTGATTTTAAGAAACTTGGGAGAAGCATCCTCCTTTAGTGGAATTCCCATATGATAGTAGTTTTCAAGATAGGATTGGAGTGGCACCTTTTGAAGCTCTTTATGGAAAACCACGCAAGTCGCCTTTGTGTTGCTTAGAGTCTGTAGAGAGATTACTACTTGGTCCCGACATGGTTAGAAAGACTTTAGAGAAGATTGGTTGAATAGGAGAAAATTCGTATCTCATATCCTCATCTTTTCGATAATAAGTTTTAGAATTTCCTATTTCCATCTTTAGTTTTGAATAGGTTCTTTCCTTTATTATCCTTTGGGAGGGTAGAACTTAGGATTTAACCTATGGAAGGTAGGATTTGATGTAAACATGTTATTAGAACATGTTATGTATGATGTATGCTAGTGATTGCAAGTGTTTGCTAGTGGATGCTTATGGACGCATATACTTACACTAGGCATTATTATCTCTTAGGGATCGACCTAACTAGAACACTAGAGCATATGCATATGGATGCGTGCGAATTTTATTTTATTTACCATGATTGCTATAAATGGATGATTATAACATGATTGTTGCATTTGGAAGATGTTTGAAGCATGCAAATAGAACTATCAGTTATCATTAGGAACTTTTGCATTCATTTGGATGCATAGCACGAACATGATTGCATAAAAGGAGGTCAACTGAATCAGCGGACCGCCTAATCTTTTGCATTAGTTAGGGACATAGACACTACACTAATCCATAAGTATCATAAATTGCATTAGAAAAACTTAAGGACAATGGATGAATGGATGATGGTTGAGAAGTTGGTTGTCGAACTTGGATGAAAACATTTAGTTCATTCTTTTATCCTTTAGAGATTTCGGAGATGAAATCCCTTAAGGAGGGGGGAATGCAACAACCCAAAAATTAAGCTATAATAATTAATTAACGAATTAATTAAATAATAAAATAACTTTGTGAAATTATCAGAATTGAGCCACTGGAGTTGCACCATAGTGTCCATGGTAATTTTTTGGTCAATTTCTATATATAGAACGTCAGAATCCGAGCTAATATGAGCTAGAAACAAAATAAACAAGAAAAGAAGAAAAATGGAAAAAAAATATTGGGCTAGGTCGACCAAGAAGTCGAACTAACCCCCCTAGGTCGACTGGCCGGTCGACCTAGGGGGAGGGGCGGTCGACCACCCGGTCGACCCACCTTGGGTAATGAACGAAGGAAAATTCCTTCGTTCGTGGCCAAATTTTGTACGTCATTTGCGTTATTTAGCTTCATCTGGTCCTTCCGTTCTTGCATCCGATGGCTCCTATTCAGCCTATGACGTGGTTGCATCCTATTCAATCCCCAAATCTAACGGTCTGAGATCCACTTCTACCCCTATAAATAAGACCCTAGGCCTAGCACTTTTTCTCATTCCAGATTTTCTTCGCTTGGGTTCACCTTTTCATGAAGGACCCTAGAAGGAATAATTTTCCAAGGAGTGAATCTTTTTAATAAAAATATTATAATACCCTCAAGTGGATCCGAGAAGACCTAAAGGGAAGAGCTTAAGACCACATGTGAGTGATTGTAATTATTTAGACTTTTAAGTAATTTAAAATAATGGGTTTCCAATAGTTGTAGTTTTACTATGATTTTTGGAATAACCTTTTTAAGTAGTTTATTTACAGTTTTTAGAATTATTTTCAGTCTATTTCTTTTAGATATTCTTTTCAGTTAATTATAGTTCATTTCTATTAATTACAGCTTTTCCATTTATTTACAGTTTATTTACAGTATTTTAAATTATTTACTGTTATTTATGCATTATTTACATCTTTTTCCTACGTTTTTGATTTTCTTCTATTTTCAGTTTTCTTTTATTCCTTCTTCTTCTTCTTCGTATATGGATTAGAATAGATTAAACGTGAATTTGGATTAAATTATAAGAATACTGAAACAATGGAAGATAAGATGTAAATTGTAAGGACTGTAATAAAAATGAAATTGGACTGAAATTGTGATGTAAATATTAGAATTAGACTAATTTAAAGAGATTAGCCTATTTATAACCTAGAATTATAACTAAAAAGAGTAAAAGATGAAAGAAGTTAATTTTCACACTTAGACCTTGGGGTAACTAATAAGCATGATTATAACGTAGGTTATAATAAGAACACTATATAGAATGAGGCTTATTTTAAGACTTAGCATAAATTAATAAACACAGATAGTAAGAATAACAACAAAGGCTTATTTAAAATAATTTATCTAAGTTAATAGACTAAGATGAAAGTAGGATCCGTACCGGCAGCATTTTCCTTATGTTGTTTAGGGTAGATAAGTGGTCAACGGTTAAAGAACAGTACCAGTAGCATTTTCCTTATGCTGTTTAGGGTAGACAAGTGATCAATAGTTAAAAGAAAAGATCCGTACCGGCAGCATTTCCCTTGGGACACGCTTATGCTGTTTAGGGTAGATAAGAGGTCGATAATTAAAAGACTAAATCATGGGAATTTGGACAAGGGACGCAACTAGATTTTGTTTAACAGGGACCGGTACCAACAACATTCCGTATTTTCTATGGACACGGTGTCTCACAATAGCCTGAAGTGAGAGGAGGGCATGCTTATGATGTCTAGGGTAAATTAAAGGTCAAAAGAGGGAGCAATAGATAGTGCGAACCGGAGGTGACTGAGGATGCGGCATCGATTAGGGGAGATAAGTCGCTATTGAGTTCCAAGCGCTTAGTATGTGTGTCTTTCGTAGACACCATTGCCTTTTATGTAGGGAGCTATATAACGTCTAGTCCATGGTAGATACTTTGCATGTCATTCGTAGACACCATTTCTGTGTAGGGAGCTATATAGCGTCTAGTCCGCAGTAAGGTCTATGGAGTAACAGGCCGATCAAAGGGTAGAATTAGGATTTCAGCCTAATTATAGGATTAGGAATTCAACCTAATCAATGTAGCTATCAAAGACAAGTGCAAACAGTCAAAGTTAATTAATTTAGTTAATTCATATTTATTTCCAGCTTATTCCTTCTTCCTATTTCCTTTGTTCCCTTTTATATACTAGAAATGTCGTAAGGTCTATTAATTTTACTTTGCTTAAAGATTCTAGTAATTACTATCATTCACCAGTCTTTTAGTCTAACCCACTCCTCCATTTTTCCCTTTTCCCCTCCATAGGCTAGCAAGAGCAAGGACGAAAGATTGCAGACACTTGGAGACTTCTTTGGCAGAGATTTCTTATGTATTTCTCTTATTTATTTTCAGTATTTAGCTTATTCCATGTACTGGCACTTTGTGAGGGATAGTTTGTACTCGGGTATTTATGAGACTGAGGTTTTGATTTCATGAGACATATGATGTATTTGGTTTTATAATTCTATGTTATGAAGTTTGACTTTTAGCAAATTATTATTTTAATTGTTTTCATTGTTTTTATCTATTTCGTCTTGTGAATCTTAGTCTCTGCTTGTTTTAGTTATACCTGCAACACACCACATCTTTTAGTGTGTCCTTTTGGATATACTAATGGGTGTGGGGTGTTTCATCCCTCCTCTCTTTCTTCTTTCTTATTCACTCGGTCATAGGGATCAGTATGTTTTTAACTGACCCCTCCCTATTTTGCGTTGAGCTAGTGGTCATGGGCTGACCCCTTGCTCCCCCATATATATATATATACATATATACATATATATATATATATAAACTAACATTCCTTCTCCTCACTTTTCACTCATTCATCTCCTTCCCATGTACCTTTCCACGACCGAACTCTCCTTTGCCTTGAAAAAAAGAAAAACCAATCCCTTCCTTATAGTCGATCGTCGCCTTGTCGATAAATCTGCCTTCCTACTTAGCTTTAGATTATCATTCGATCTTCCATCCGAGCCATAATCCAATCGTGTTCTTCTCATAACTCGTCTTCGATAAATTTTTGTAACCTTCCCTTTTTTTTGCTTTTGATTTTGCGACGAGACGATGGATTCTACTCCACCGACGATAGTTTGGTATGCGACGTGATGAATAATCGATGGCAGAAGCTGCTTGGAGAAGACGAGGATTGGTATGTAGTAGGGTTCGACAAAAGAAGTTTGAAGGGTAGCACAAGGAAGTGGAAGGAGAGTGATCGGTCATTGTTGAATAGCATGGAAGTAGGGATCGGCGCCCTTTGTTTGGAGAGAGGGATCAGTGGCCTTGGTTTGGAGAGAGGGATCGGTAGGATCGGCAAATGTTGCTTAAGGAGTGGGTTCGACATTATTCATCTAAAGAGAGGGTTTGGAATCATTGCTTTGGGGTAGGGATCAGCATATAGGGTTTGACGTAGAGGGATCGGTATATAGGGGTCAGCAAGTACTTGGCCCATTCTTATATTTTGAATTTAACTTGAAAATTATGAGAAACTAATAACATTTCCATCTCAATGAACTCAAATGTATGACAACTATGAACAACAGGACCTACATATACATCATTGTACTTGAAACTAAATGATCAAATCCTGGGAACTTCGAACATGAACTAGAACTTAGCATATGGACTTAAATAAGAAATCTCACACTCTAATATGTCGAAAGTCGATCCCAAAGCTCACACAACAAATCAATCTCTTCGCCAATTGAGACGATCAATGATGACGGTCGCTCTGGTTGGAATCTAAAGTCTCATCTTTTCACTTTGCTTTCTTATTTTAAGCCGCTTATTTCTACAACATATCACACCGCACCACACTGCTCTACACTAGCTTACACTTAGCAAGGGGGTACAGGTAAACTTTTCTAATCTTGATTATCAACTGAGTATAGTCGACATGAACTTCAGACATTCAGAACGTCTAGCTGCAATGTCTTCTGGACCAGCCTCGCAATATAGAAATCCTGAAGCTGGGTCGAGTTATGCGACCGCATCTGGCAGGCCTTCACCTGGTTATCAAACTAAGCAAATAGAAGTTTCTGGCCTGCCAGCCAACCCTTTATCTAATGTTCCTATCCTCCCGGCGAAAGAAGTAAGTTCTGCGCCCGACGCTGTAGAAGGTGCCATACTCTTTGATAACCCAACAGATTCTCAAGACACCGAGATTAGTGAGGCGCTGTCCTTCGCAGAATATGTTCTAGACATAGATTCCATTCGAAGACGTCTTAGTTCCTCAAATAAATGACAGGGCTCACTTGCCCCCAGAGGGGTACACAGCATTCAACAAATTCATGTGTTGGGCCGGATGCATGCCGCCTTTCAATTCGTTTATACGGGAAATGATAAGATACCTTGAATAGCTCCCACTCAACTTCACCCGAACAGCTACGCCTTTCTCCATGGAACTTTTCTACTATTCATGATCGTTCTCTTCCGCCTACCAACTCCTCAAGATATAAGGTTCATTTATAATTTTAAGCGATGATCAGGAAGTCCTGCCTATGTTTTCCTCGAGCCTTCACCCAACGTCAAGTCTTAATGGGTCCTTGGAAAAAATTTGCCCTCTTCAAACATGAGTGGTTCTACATTCGATGTCTACCTGGCTTTGCAAGGCGATGGTTCGAAGGACTAAGTGTCGCCTTCACTTTATTTTCAAATTCTTTAATCCAAGTCATATTTTGGATCAACTAACATCCTGAATATCTACAAGTGTCCATCCGCGTCGAGAGGGCAGTAGTTTATCAAGAGTGATCTCCACAATTCATGCTACCCTTGTCGAAGACAAGGACATCGGACACCTCGTTACCGATGAGTTGTTATCTCTATTTGGGCTACTGGAAGAAGGTTGCATCATTGGGCTTCCCGGAAGTGCCGCATTACCAAGGAGCGATGTCGAGTAAGAAAGGTATATCAATTACCCTATCGTGTCCCTAGTCGAGGGGACTCAGGATGATGCTAAAGAAGGTAAAATTAGGGGTACCTAGATTAATGAGCTTGGCGACGCTAATAGAGGCCCAGGCAAGGCGCCTATGGTCGAACCGTCATAGGACGCACAACCTCACACACCTGCTAAGAAAAGAAAGAAGCTGTAACACCCCTAATTTTTAATAACATTATTCAGGAGATTTAATTAGATAAATTAAATAGAATAATGTAAATATCAGACTTATAAAGGGATTGAGATTTGAAAATTTAAAATAGAGGCCTAGCTTAATTAATAAATTAAGGAATGGGCTTATAAACGGTTTTGTATGTTAATTAGGAGAGCAATTAACGTGAGGGCTTAATGGGTAAATTGCACACCATGATCCCATTACCTTCAAATCTCGTTTCCTTTACCATTCACGTTCATTTTTCTCAAAAACTTAAAAATGTAAATTCAAAAGCTCAAAGTCGACCATTACCTAGGGAAGAAAAGGGGAAAAATCAAATTTAAGCTAAGGAATCAAGCTAAGGGAATTAATCAAGGATCAAATCTCAAATTCCTTATCCTAATCAAGGTGAATAATAATCCAAACCATCTCTATTTTGTTTTCTGATCATTTGATTTTCGGGTTTAAGTTTAAATCCATTATGATGATTTTTGATGATGATATGCTTAGATTTTATGATATGGTATATTCAAACAAGTTTGTTTGATAATTGTTTTATACAGTTTTAAGGCAAAAATCGTTTATTTTGGTTTTCGAATGCCATGGGGAATTTATATATTATATGAAACATTATTTTGGAGATGGGTTTTAATTTTTATAATTTTCCAAGCTATGGAAAATTTACAATGAATTTTGAAGGAAGATATAAATAATTGGGTTTAGAAATTAATTTCGGCTATATTATGAAGAATTTGGGTCTAAAATTTATATATGCTAAATAACTTATTAAAAGTGAATTTCTATTATTTTTGGATATTTTTCCTAAGAAATTTACTATGGAAATTAAATTATTTTAGATGAAGGACTTAAATGATTTAATTGTTTTGCTTAATGGTAGGGCTTATTTGTTAAATTAATTTTTTTAGATTTGTAATTATGCGGCAGTTTTATTTTGGGAAAGAATTTGGAAAGTTATGACAACCAATTAAATTTTTACAATTACGCAAGTTAGTTAAAAAGCAATTACTTAAAAAGGCATCAAAACAGTCTTTACCCAGAAATTATGTTCCGCCTCTTTCAGAAGCAACCTTTCGACCCTATGCTTTCGCCTCAATCAAGCTGAAACCAACAAATTCGAAACCAAACAAGCCAAAACCAATACACAAGGTATCAATATGTTGGTACGTAGTGGATTGGAGAATGGCGGAAGGCATGGTGTCGAAACCTAGCTTTCGATGAGGTCGAAACCTTTGTTTTACTCTCAAAAGATATGTGCTTGCCTTGTTTTCAAAAGAATGCTTTCAAAGAGGTCAAAACCTCTTTAATGTTGCTTTTGAAGAAGTTGCTTTCGAATATGCTGTCGCCTTTTGTTTAAAGTGAAGCTTTCAAAAGAGTTGCCTTATTTTAAATCAAAGCTTTCGAAAGGGTAGTTTCAACCCAATTGAAACCCTACTTCTGACCTTATACCTTTCGAATGTATTGAAGTCATTAGTGCTTTTTAAAGGTAGCTTTTGTGATTTAAATGTATTAAGCTGCTTCCTATTGCTTTTAAAAGGGTTAATGGTTTCAAAGGCAATGGCTTCGAATGGGGTTTCGAAGCTAACCTTCAAATGTTTTACTTAAATGATTTAAGCTTTTGAAAGGATGGTTCTAAATCCATCGGTTTTTCCCCAAATAATTTTACTTAAAGGTTAATGGTTTCGAAAGGGGTAATTTTGATTATGTTAACTTGGACCAAAAAGATATTTCTTGAATAAACCCAATGATTTCGAAAGGGATACTTTCAAATGGTTTCGGAAGGTATACTTTCAATGGCTTCAAAGATATGCTTCTATGAGTTAATAAGTAATGCTTTAATACTTCCGAAAGGTAGGTTTTGATGGTTTCGAAAGATAATTTAAAGCGTTTCGAAAGGCATAGGCTTAGTGTTTTGAAAAGAAGGTTTAAATTCTTTCGAAGGAGGTTATCCAATTATTTCGAAAGTAAAGTTTTAAGGTTTCGAAAGCCTTAGTTTCCAAAACAAAGAACCCAACCTCAATTTTTAAAGGAAAAACCATGGCATAATAAAGGAGTTTTAAAATGGCTTTTAAGTATGAATTTTTTGAAGAAGCTCTCCTTGATAAAATAATAGGTCAAAGGGATTAACCATGTTTCATATGAAAATGATTTCAAGGATATTAAACCACAGATGTTGGTATTATTGTGTTACTGTGATTGCTTCTTTTGATATACTGCTTACTGTAAAATGGACCCATAACCGTATTTTGGGGAGAAAGGGCAGAATAACCATCTAGGTTGACCCAGTAGTGAATATAAATTGAGTTAACTCCTGAATGAGTAGAATTGCATCCAAGAAGTCAGATAGACCGGAATGTAGGATGCCTAAACACAAATTATAGAAGTTGTCAGATAGACAGGTTCATAGTAAACCCATGAAAACTATGTTTAGAAAGAGTTATTGGCAAGGGCCAATAGGTTCACAGTAAATCCATGAAAACTATAATTATAAAGAGTTATTGGTAGGGGCCAGTAGGTTTGTAGTGAACCCATGAAAACTATATCCGGATTCAGTTATTGACAAAAGTCAATAGGTTCTTAGTCAACCCATGTAAACAAGGATAAGAGGGAAGTTATTGGAGATAGCAATAAGTTCAAGGAGAACCCATGAATAAAGAAGTTATTGGTAGAGGCTAATAGGTTCTTAGTGATCCCATGAAAACTACGAAACCAGACAGGGAATCCATAAACATTAGACGGGTTATTAGTCAGCCCATGAAAACTATTAGGTTAATAGTGACCCCAGAAACTATAAGTGAGACAAATTGTCAAAATGAATGGGGATGGGTAATCCAGAATTGATTTACTTGTTTGCATATCATCATAAATATTTGGATTGCTATGTTTTTAACCATTATGGATGTAGGATCATAGTATATGGTTTTATAAATTTTTGGATAAGATACTAGTGAGGGGAAAACCCGTTCTGCTAAGCGGCGTGGTTTCACTATATATCTAAATGGTTTGAGATGGTAGATTATTATTCATACCAGGCTTTATGTCTGACTCGAAGTTTATGTTTTCCCCTTAAACTCTCGGGTGCTCAATTGATTTTGAGTAGTTTGATTGTTGATATTTTCAGGTACCTCTTTAGACGAATAAGCTTACGGAGATGTGTGGAAGGCATGATAGCTATTTAGAGTTCTTTTCTATTTTTGATTCCGATGTGTTGTTGTTTTAGAGGAAAAGTTGTTTAATTTCCTATATTATACTCTGATCATCCAAGGGGGCATCTTCATATGTCGCTCTTGGCGTATGTTGTGATAATTATATTTTATCTGAACATGGTCTTGTTGTGGGATTACGTAATTAATTTGAAATGGCTTGAAATGGAATGTGAAAGTTGTTTGTTGCTTTTAAAGATTTTCCATATCCATGTGTTATTGTTATATCAATGTGTCTAACATTACCGTGCTTGGTCGCCGAGGATTAATAACTATGGATGACTGCAGCACCCGTAGCCATTAGTTTTACGCCTCCAAGTGGGGGATGTTACAGAAGCTTGCATATAATCTTCACAAGAGAAAAAATACTAAGGATCTGAAGTTCATTGTCACTTCTATTGAAGAAGAGTCATCTTCCTAACATATAGAAAGCTCGATGAAGGGGTTCTCAAATATCAAAATTCCTAATGACATTATGACTTATTATTTTCCCAATATCAATATTGGGGGGCATGACTCTCCTCATATAAGTGGTGATGGAGTTCTTCCTACCGGTCAAGGAGAGAAAACGCCTATAAATAAGGCTACAACTACCGGTCCATCGGGGGGAAACACTAGGATACTCATAATCACGTGCACTTCACCACACGCTCTTCATCTTCCTTTTGTACAATAGTTACTCATACACTTGTGTCTGGTTTTTGTAGGTGCAATGTCTCATTCTCGATCCTTTAATCGCTTAAGTAGCTCCTCAACGAAATATGGATCCAGACATGATTCAGAATCAGGTAGGCATAGAGAGATGGATGATGATCGAGAAATAAGTCATCGCTCTAAGGAATCTTCATCTTCAAACCATAAATCCCAATCTCGATCGTCCCATCAGTAAGTGCAACCTAATCTTTTAGTGCATAGTAGCGATCAGACCTCTTTTCATGGTACTCCAGCTCCCGTACCTCCCTATCAATATTCTGGTTCATTTAGCTCTAAGCAATCTCGTAACCTTAGGTCGAGCAAACATCCAATTGTTTCTTATGATCCATCTTTGCTGACCGCCGCTCCTGAAGCTTCCACAACAGAGAAATTGACTGAGCTTAAGGTCATTATCCCAAAGATTTGTTTTGATAGGCTTAAGTTCCTCCACTCCATCCGTACAATCGTAGGGACTGTCAAAGCAAGTTGTCTCGCATGCGTCAATGATGTTTTCATGTAGCATGAATTGTTTCAGCACTTTGAAGAAAAATCTCCGAGGTTTCTATTGAGCGACAACATGAGATAGATCATCTCAAGCTAAAGGCAATCCATGATAAAGATATAATTAAGCACCAAGATAATGAGATCTCGGAGTTGACGACAAAACTAACTAAAGCAGAAAAAAGTGCCATGGAATCATCTGAGGCAGTGAGTAGTCTGGAAGCTGCCCATAAAAAAGAACTTGACGATGCCCTCAACCACATCGGTGCACTCGCCTTGGAAAAAGATTCCTTGCAAAAGGAGAAAAATATCTTAGCCCGTCGTATAGAGGAGCTTGAAGAGCTTCGGAAGAAAGAGAGGGAAGAGAAGATCAAAGCTCAAGAAGAATCGTAGAGATATTGCGAAAAAGTTGCTGAAGCCCAGAGTTAGAAGATTAAACTTGATGAGCAACTTGCTCAGATTGAAGTCCTCAAAGAAGAGGCAAAGAAAGCAGGCCACAACGAGATGAGAGAACAGCTCGAAGCCCAGGTAGAAGATGCCAAGGAATCTAGTCAGAATGAAATCAATGACATGTTCAATCCCCTAATCGTCGAATACAATGCTAAAGTCCTCTCCATCGTGATCTGAGCTTTCTTGGTGATGGTTATCTTGAGTCACTCATCGAGGCCTGGGAGAAAAAGAGAGAACTTGGCTAAGATGATTTAGATGAAGAGAAAATGCGGGAGATCCTTCGTGGAAATGAACCCCTAGACCTTGCCACCACGAGACTCTGAACTTCGACATTCTAACATTTTCTGGCAAAAGGAAAAATATTGCTGAATCTTCAGAGTTTGATTCTAAGGGCCCTTCCTCTTTTCAAGCAGCCGGAGCATCAATTTCTTTCGGTCCGAGACGGGATCTAAGCTATAATCTGGACAAACCCGGCTATAAATTTAAAGTGCGAACCCCCATTCCAGAAGGAGGGATCCTGGCGACAACTGAATGTCAATCGGATGCAGGTATTTTGTCTTATCTTCCACTTTTCAATCAGTTTCAGTCTTCATGTTCAATAGTCACATGCTAATCTTCTCATTTCTGCACATCTAGAGGTCTTCCAGGTCCTGGCCAAACTTCGAAAAGTGGTGCTGTCATGGAGTAACAATCAACATCAACCGAGATCCCGGCGGTCATTGATGCTCTAAGGACCGATGCTCAAGCCATCGGAGCACTTGATGACAATAAGGCTAAAGATCCGCTTGACGAATCTGATGATGTTATGATCACCAGGGCCACTAAACACACTAATGAGCTTGCCTAAAGGAGCACATTGAAAGAGAGGAATTTTTGAAGAAACAAGCCAAGTCTAAACCTGTCGATGTGGATATTGATGATCCAAATCTCATCCCATTACAAGTCATCCCACCTGGTGGGTCGATTTCTGAAAAACTCCCTCTTACTTTTGATAGCTCCTCCACCGAAGGCGGTAAAGGATCAAGGAAGTGGACAAGTGGAAGCTCGGGTGGCGCCACTCTCGAAAAATCCAAAAAGGAGAGAAGACAAAAGAAATAGCCGTCGTTTCGACACTGTTTGCATATAGCTTGCATATCTGTTTTTCTCTTTGTTGGCCATGATTGTATGGGTACGGCCCCCGTTTTTTGAATAATCTTGCATTGCAATTTTGAAGCTTATTATGTGAATAAAGGGTTTTTGTTTTCTGTTAAACCCTCGTGTGAATTTTTATCTAAGTAGTTGAGCTATAACTTTCCATTCAATGTACTTGTAATTCATTGCTTGTTGCTTTGGATGATAATCCGTTAATTCTATCCCAAGGCCTCCAGGTGGTTGTAGCCCTGAGTTGTATCGAACATGGGGCTTGTGCTCTAATGTTGTGCTGTCAGATTCAGTGGTTTGAGTGATTATGCTCCTGCCCCTAATCTCGGGTTAGCGAAGTTAGACGGTGGATGGCTGAGCCCAATCCTTAACAAGTTTATACTCCTCCTATCAATTTCAGGTTGAGTTTGTGAAATAGTGAATGGTCGAACCGCACTCGTCTATTCGCTTTTACTCATATCCACACTCTGTGGATAAGAGCCAGATAGTGGGAGGTCAAATCCCGCCCAGCTCGTATTTATACTCCAGTCCGAACTCTAGGGACTTTGAGTTAGTTCGCGGGTAGTCGATTCACATCCGATTTGTATTTATACTCCAGTCCGCACTCTAGGGACTTAGAGTTAGTACGAAGAATAGTCAGATCGTACTATTCTTCATTGATTGATTTTCCCCTAGGGTCAGGGGTTTGATCTAACGAGCGATCGTCAGTGTCATGATCACTTTTGATTTATTTCAGTCCCATCACCTGGCAGGACTTATTCGGTCATCGGATGGTCGAGTCACATCCATCCCTCATTATGTATTCCGTCCATTGGGTTATGAACGAGATTTTTTAAATGAACGGTCGGACCACGCTCATCCTGTTTAATTCAATTGGGAACTAGCATAATTGTTTAGTCCCAAATTCTAGGAACCTATTCAGATGTATCAACATCAGTCAGTTTCGTAATGTAACTATCATGTAATGCTATAGCAAGCGTAGATATAAAGGAAGTTCAAAACATTATTTGATAAATAGAAGGAAATGACATAATTTGTCCTGTTACATATCCGAAAAAGTTAAACAAAATTCTGAAAGTAAATACAACTGAATGAAAAAGAAATAATAAGTGAAATAGCGCCGTAAATGCTCGCTATTCCACACCTAAGGAGTGTAATGCCATCAATAGTCCCTAGCTTGAAAGTCATCTCACCAAGCCTCTGCTCAATGACATACGGTCCTTCCAAGGTTGGATTTATATGCGACGGGGCAGGAAAAACCCGTTTGAAGACGACATCGCTGATTTCAGAGGTTCAAGGCTGGACTTTAGTGTTGTAGTATCAGGCGATTCAGTGACGGTGTGCAGCTGCCCACAAATCAGCTTCCTAACGCTTCTCATCTATAAAGTCCAGAGATTCCTTGAGGGGGTCTTTATTTGTTCTAGGATTGTAGTAAGTCACTTGATGAGAAGGAACTTCGAGCTCAACATGAATAATAGCCTCGGAACCATAAGCGAGGGCGAATGGAGTACGGCCAGTCGCGGACTTGTGGGCGGTCCTATAAGCCCATAGTGCTATCGGGGGTTCATCCACCCATTTGCCTCTAGCCTTTTCCAAACCATTCTTCATAATGGATTTTATGATTTTATTTACAGCTTCAACTTGCCCATTCTCTTGAGGGTGAGCGACTGCCGCAAATCTCTTTTCAATACGATGCTAACGACAGAAGTCTTTTAATTAAGCACTGTCGAATTGAGTCCTATTGCCTGTTAAAATAGTTCATGGAAGACCGAAACGACAGATCATGTTCCAAACAATGAAGTCGATTACTTTCTTCATTGTGATCATAGCTAATGGTTCTGCTTTAGCCCATTTGGTGAAGTAATCAACTGCAACAATAGCATACTTCGCATCACCTTTAGAGATCAGTAAGAAAACGATAATGTATATACCCTACATGGCAAACAGCAATGGGCTTATCATTTCTATTATTTCCATTAGTAAAGCTCTTAGGACTTTTGCATATATCTGGCACTTGTTGCATCATCTTACATAATCAACAACGTCTCGATTGATAGTTGGTCAATAATACCCGTAACGATGTACTTTCTTGGCTATAGTTTGCCCCAGTGTGATGTCCACATTCTCCTTCATGAACTTCTTTTAGGACTCATTTATCTCATCATGAGCGATACACCGGAGCAGGGGAACGGAAAAACGCTTTATGTACATAATTCCTTTCTGTATGATATATCATGAAGCTTTACGAAAAACTTGTCACTTTTCATTCCTTTATTCAGAAAGGACTCCCTGTAGCAAATAGTTTTAATCGAAGTCATCCACGATTCCCTCTCAGGCTCCGTTTCTAGTACCCGGTCAATTTCCATCAGGTTTATACTTGAGGCATTTAATACTTCGATTGGAACCAAGCCCACCTGTTGTGCGTCCCCAGTGCTAACAAACTTTGCCAATGAATCAGCCTCTCTATTTTGATCTCGCGGAATATACATAATGTCATGATACTCAAAGTCAGTCAACAACTCTTAGAATTGGGTAAGGTATGGAGCAAGCCGCTATCCTTTAGCTTGGTAATCTCCCTTGACTTGGTATACTACCAATTGTGAGTTGCAAAAGATTTCAGGAGACTTTATTCCCAGTTCTCTAACGAGTTTAAGTCTAGCAATCAGAGCCTCATACTCGGCTTCGTTGTTTGTCGCAGGAAATTCAAGCTTTAAAGCATAGCAGATCAACCGATCTTCGGGAGTTACGAGCACAATTCCAACTCCAGAACAATTATCATTGGATGCTCGATCAGTATACAATTTCCATCGTACGGTAGGGATTGCAATGCTTTCCGAGGAATCATCCATCGTAGTAAATTCTGCTTTAAAATCCGCCAATGCCAGACCATGGATAGCCCATCGAGGGAGATAAGTGATATCAAATTGACTAAGCTCGATATTCCACTTGAGTAACCTTCCAGATGTCTCAGGTTGCTATATGACCTGTCGTAATAGCTGGTCGATGTAAACATTGATCGGGTGTGCCTGGTAGTATGGGCGGACAATATGCCAATTTCTGTATCTTCGGATAGTTCCTTTCAGCTCCCATTAATCGCTTGCTGACATAATAGATCGGTCTCTGGATCCAATTCTCTTCGCGAAGAAACGCGACACTTAAAGCGTGTACTAACACGACTAAGTAGATATATAAATCTTCATGGTCCATTGGCTTTGACAAGATGGAAGGTCTCTCCAAGTGGTTCACCCAAGCTTGAAATGCGCCTTTACAATCCTATGTCCATTCGAAGTTCCTTTTTACCCTCCTAATCAAGTCAAAGAAAGGAATGCATTTATCAGTAGCTCTGGAAATGAATCGGCTCAAGGCGACAACCTTCCCATTCTGGCTTTATACTTGTTTGATAGTCTTTGGCGCTTGGATATCGCAGATAGCTTGAATCTTCTCAAGATTAGCTTCCATTCCACATGCATTAACAATAAAACCCAAGAACATCCATGATGCTACACCAAAAGAACACTTCAAAGGATTAATCTTCATTTTATAGTAGCGGAGGATGTCGAACATTTTTGCTAAATCTCCGATGTGGTCGCTAGACTGTCATGACTTCATGAGCACATCATCCACATATACCTTCATCGTTTTTCCGATTTGATCTTTAAACATTCTGTTGACTATGCGCTGATAGGTCACTCTTACATTCTTTATTCCGAACGGCATCACCACTAGCAATATAATCCAACATCGGTAAAGAAGCTAGTGTGCTCTTGATCGGGAATGTGCATCAGGATTTGGTTATATCCCGAGTATGCGCCCATGAACGATAGCAATTCGTGTCCCGTGGTTGAGTCTACTAGCTGGTCAATCCTTGGAAGGGGAAAACTATCTTTCGGCACACCTTGTTCAAGTCTGAGTAATCAACACATGTTCGCCACTTTCCATTAGCCGTTCTCACAAATACATGATTAGATACCCACTTAGGGTAGAGGGCTTCACGAATAAACCCATTGTCTTTGAGTCTATACACCTCCTCTTTAAGAGCGGTAGATCTCTCCGAATCCATGCCATGTCTTTTTTGTTTCACCGGGAAATACCTTGGGTCGATATTCAATGCATGGCTCGCAATGGTAGGCAAGATGCCACACATGTTGGAGTGAGTCCAAGTGAACACTTCGAGATTTGCTTGGAGAAATCCAGTAAGTTCTTTCACCATCGGGGGGCTGAGCTGCGATCTGATCTTTAGGACCCATGACGAGACATCGTGGCAAACTGTGATGTCAATCATCAGCTCAACCATTGTAGCCTTGGTCTCTTTGGGCTCCTCCTCGTCATCTCTCAGATCTAAGTCTCTATAGAGCCGACTGCGGCACTAGAGCCAAGGCTCAGGATGTAGTTGTCAATCTTCAATGGCTTGGATGTGGACTGACTTGTCCACACCCTTACCTTTCTCCTTCCATTGAGCATCCCTCAGTTCAGCTATATAACAGGCAGGTCTAGCAGCCTGATCACCAGGAACAACCCCAACACCATTATTTATCAGGAACTTCAAAGTCAAACACCATAGGGCAAGAGCTGCCTGGAACTCGACTAGGGCCGGTCGGCCTAGAAAAGCATTGTACGGAGAGTCAACATCCAAAATAACAAAAGGTAGAATCCACACTCTTCTACGGTCACCTTCTCCCAACTCTACTAGTAATTTAACATATCCAAAAGCTTCAGTTGCAACACCGTTAAAGCCATGAATGCAAGCTTTGGACGGTTTCAAGTCCTTGGCTTCCATCCTCATCTGATCATAAGCTTTTTTGAAAATTATATTTACAGAACTTCCATAGTCAACCAGTATCCTTCTCACAAGAGTAGGGCCGATCATTGCCGAAATGACCATTGGGTTGATCGTTGGCGCCACCACCATGTCTACATCCCTATTTCTAAACACGATATCATCTTCCATTGTACACTATTGCTTTGCTGGAGCTCCATCTTTCGTATTTGAACATCATTCAAAATCCAGATGCTTAATCGTGCTAGCATAGCGCTCCATTTCATGCCAACTCTTATCAGCCGGATGTGGTCCTTTGACTGTTGTATTGATTGCCAATCTTTCACCAGTTCGCGCAGGTTCCTCAGCCCTGTGCAATGCTTGTCCTCGGTTGGGGTCAGATGTCCCTTACCCGCCATCCCAAGGGGTCTTCAAAAACTACTTTAACTCCTTTCTTGAATCGGCTTTTCGATAATATCCTAAAGATGCCTACTCTTATCCCGCCTTTTGGTAAGGCCATGATACCAGGAACTTAACTGGAAACCAAGGACAGTCCGTCCCGAAGATCGGTTATACGCGGGTTTGCTATGGATGTCGATAAATTTTGTCCGAGTCCGAATCAAGCTACGATTGGCAATACATGACAAGCCAAGCTATGAAAGCCAACGTTCCAAGTTTCAAGTCAATCGGAGTTCGTATGCACGAGATATGGTCGATACAAATCAAGAGAACACGTTATTCGAATCCATCATATCACCATTTGTTCGTATCTATCATCTTAATCGCATCCATCAGGTCGCATCATTTTGTATTCATTAGCTGAAGAGCCTTGTTCGAATCCATCAAACATATGTAGTTCGTATCCATCAGGTGACCTTGGTTCGTATCCATCAAGTAATCATTACTTCGTATCTATCGTGAAACCACTGTTCGTATCCACCAAGCCAAGCAGAGTCGCCATCTGTTTGTATCCATCACTTCATCATTTGTTCGTATCCATCAAGTTGGAGCAACTTCGATCGATACGAACAAGGCCACACAATCGATACGAGCCGAGCAACTTGGATTGATACAAACAGTGTTACTTCCATCTATACGAACTGAGCTACTTCCACCGATACGAATTGAACCACCTCTATCTGTACGAACAAGGAAACGGCTATCGATACGAACAAGGCGAAAATCTTGGAAATACTTGGTCGATTCAGCATGAAATGTGGATCGATCCTGGAAACTAGTGCCATGACAACTTTCAGACACGTGCCTAGATCGATGCAAACTGGTCGATACGAAGTGCATCGATTCGAACTGAACAGCCTACCGAAGTCTCTAATTCATGTCGATCATAGCTCGCAATCCACAAGTCCAAATGCTATGAAATTTTCACAGGAGCTTACGTACAACTCAAAGAACGTATATGCCAAATTTCGAATCGATTGGACCAAATCTTGATCGATACGAAATTCATTCGTATCGATCACAGACCGAGTGCAAATCACATGGGATCGATCGCGTGGGCCCGCCCACATGCCAAAAGAGGTCTCCCGAGATCTGAGTGAGATATTTGCATCCTACGCCTATAAATAGCATCCCAAAGCCTCCAGAAAAGGGATCTTTTGGCCCTTTGACGTCCAAACTCTACTGAAAACATTTTTGCACTACAAGGCTGCTGTTGTATTCGAATTTCATCACTGTAATCCGCTGTAATCGGTTGTAATCAGCAAGAAAACATCAATAAAATCATTAATTTCATAGTGGACATAGGCAACACGCCGAACCATTCTAAATTTCTGTGTTTCTGCGTACTTTCTTTTTTTGGAAGTGTTTGTTAGACAATCCTCTTTTTCCCTTTAATTTCTTCATTTTTATCTCTTCAAACCCTTCCGAAGAGTGTTGTGCCCAATTTTGGTACAAAAACTTTGGTGCTTTCACTGAGAAATAACCCAGTTTTTTCCTTCTGCTCATTGGATCTATTGCCAATATCGGATTGAAAACATCCAAGGAGAAGATCCAGATCTCAATTTCAGAAGTTCTTCCATCCTATTCAGATTTGCTACAAGTCTAGGAGAGAGCTTCATCATTCACCATGGTTAACACAAGGACTACTTCCACAGCTGTAGATCCTGAAGGAAGAGACACAAAGAATCCCGCGCAACTGCCTCCAACTGATCAAAATGCTACCGGACCATCAAATCCGCAAGGATCTGTCACCAGAGAAGAATTTCAGATGTTGATGCAAGAATTGACTCAGAGCCGCAAACAGCTAACTCAACAGCTCCGTGTTAATGCGGAACTAGCCAACCAACTGAACCGTCAGCGACGAAGGACATCCAGGAGGGATCAGGCTTCCCATTCCTCCACCAAGAGTTCAGCCTCTTCGGATTATCATCATAGATCTACACGCCCACGGCTAGATGAAAGTTACACACAGGCCACTGGGCATCAACACACATTGAATGTTGGGCAACTGAGAGTTGGCCTGTCAACCAGCCACCGGACTGGACTCTCCTTCCGAGGAGGCGCTACCTCGCGTTATGTTACTGATAACCGTACTGCGACAACTACTGATTTGGGCGTTGAGACTCGAAATCGAACAGATTTAAAACATCACCAACGTGATTATCCTCCCGAGCCTTATGTCCCCGAAGACATTGAACCGAGGAGGCGAGATATGGACCGTCGACCGGCCCCTCCTCACACTATGGAACCCGACCACACCTTGGCCCAACCTGCTCAAAATGTCCAGATGCCCGACTTGTCAACAATGATCCATCAAATGATCCGTGAAAGTCAAGGGCTTAGCAATGACGACTAGGGAATCTCCCAGAGTCATACCCCCTTTACTGATGACATACTCTATGCTGAACCACCTCGGCGATTCAGGATGTCGACTTTTCCCATTTATGAAGGGAACTCTGACCCTAATCAACATATCCTGAAGTATGAATGGTTGATGAACGCTGCACGAGCTGACGATGCATTCAAGTGCCGAAGCTTTCCAATTTCACTAAGGGGCATAGCGACTATGTGGTTTACCCGACTGCCACCTCGATCTATCTCATGCTTCGATCAGTTGGCAACAAAGTTTATTGAACAATTTTGTATGCATATCGCGAGACCAAAGGATGTTAATACTTTATCCAGTGTCACTCAAGCTCCCGGAGAGACACTCAGGCGTTATTTAGAGAGATTTCATGCTGCATGTGCTGAGATCAGCAACCCAAATGATAATTCTATTCTTAAGGCACTGACTAAGGGAATTGAGCCCAATTCTGAATTCGGCAACTGGTTGGCCGGAAAACCCCCGCATCATTGGACTGTTTCTATTCCAAAGCAGCTCAATTCTTGAGAAGGGAGGATGTAAAATAGTCTAGGAAGAAGGATGATGTGAGGACTAGTATGGAAGGAATTCAAAGTAATATTGCTATTAAACAATCCGGGGAGAGATCCGAAAAAGTGCAATTGAATATTCAGAATAAGCAAGATCAGCAAAAAGGCAATGGTAACCAAAATAGAAAACGGGATCAGAACCGTGGTCCACGACGTAGAGCTCCAATGTTTGATAATTACACTCCTCTGAATACGTCACTGGACAACGTATATCTACAAATGAATGTTACGGCCATAACACAAATGAATGTTGTCACTTGCAGGATCTCATTGAAAAGTTGATAAGGGAGAGGAAGTTAGAACAGTTTGTGCGGGTGCCGCATTCTGGAGGTGCGGGCCCATCAAATCAAAATCACGTACTGAATCCGGCCAGACAGGAAGAACCTGCTCGTACTGGCGGGAGGTTGGTGATAAACACTGTTTGCGGTGGTCCTCATCCAGCAGACCAAAGATGGAAGGAAATGGAGTCGTATGCCAGCTCTATCAGGCATGCGGACTTTGAATGTTGTAGTAATTCTGAAGATGGGGCTGCGGCCAAACAGCAAAAAATGATGGCAGATGACATCGTATTTCGTGCTCGGGATGCCGACAGGGTCGAAGCCCCCACTATTGATCCGCTAGTCATATCAGCTCAAGTAGGTCCTGCTTGGATGAAGAGGATCTTGGTAGACAGCGGAAGCTCTGTTAATATTATGTTTAAAGGAGCTTACGACCAGATGAGAATGGAGACTAAAGACTCGAAGCCATGTCAGTCTCGCATTCACGGTTTCAACGGGAGTGCAACTATACCCACTAGAGTGGTGGAATTGCTAGTGGAGTTGGGAATTGGTGAGCACCGGAGAGTCCGGATACTACAGTTTGTTGTTTTGGATATAAACTCCCCATATAATGCTTTCTTAGGCCGACCAGCCCTAGCTGAATTCAGGGCTGCCATCACCCCATGGTGTTTGACTTTGAAATTCCCTACCGACAATGGTGTCGGAGTTGTTCATGGGATAGGCCATAGGGCGAGCCTGTTAGGTTGTTGAGCTGCGCGAGACGCAGCGGAAGGAAAAAGGAAAGGGCGTGGAGGAATCTATCTGCGTCCGCTTTGCTGATAATTGACAATTAGCGTGTGGGCCTAGGCCCGGGCCCGGGCACCCCAACCAATTCCAAAGAGATCTTGACCCGAGAGATACTGAAGGTAAAAACAGTCAAGCTTCATCGGCCGAACTGACGATTGATGTTCCAATCGACGATAATAATGACTCGAAAATGATAAAGATTGGATCTCAGCTAAGCCAACAAATGCAAGAGTAATTGGTTGAATTTCTCAAGGTAAACCTTGATGTGTTTGCCTGAACGCACTCTGATATGTGTGGGATCTCGTCGGACATCGCGAGCCACACATTGAACATTGACCCATGGTACGTCCCGGTCAAGCAAAAAAGGCGTGGTATGGATCCAGGGAGATCTGCCGCCCTTAAAGAAGAGGTAGACAAGCTTAAGACGAATGGGTTCATTTGAGATGCATTATACCCGGAATGGGTGTCCAATCCTGTACTTGTCCGAAAGAAAAATGGGAAATGGAGAACATGTGTTGACTACTCAGACTTGAATAAAGCTTGCCCCAAAGACAGTTTTCCACTTCCACGAATTGATCAACTTGTAGACTCAACAGCTGGACATGAGCTTTTATCCTTCATGGATGCATACTCTTGCTATAATCAAATACCTATGCATCTGCCCGACCAGGAGCATACCAGCTTCGTAGCCAATATAGGACTATATTTCTATAAATTTATGCCTTTTGAACTCAAGAATGCTGGGGTAACTTATCAACGATTAGTTAATCGAATGTTTGCTAACCAGATCGGAAAGACCATGGAGGTATATGTGGACGAAATGCTAGTCAAGTCGCGATTTTCCACCGATCACATCAGAGACCGGGAGTCAATGTTTAATATCCTCCGAGAATACAGAATGAAGCTCAACCCATTGAAATGTCACTTTGGGGTAGCATCCAGAAAATTCCTCGGGTTTATCGTCAACGCTCGAGGAATCGAAGCCAATCCCGAAAAGATCTGAGCGATCAGAAATCTTGAAACTCCAAAAACTATAAAGCAAGTCTAAAGTCACAAAGGGAAAGTAGCAGCACTGAGTAGGTTCCTTTCAAAGTCCACTGACAAATGCATTCCCTTCTTCGATCTGATCCGAAAAGAAAAAGGAAACTTTGAATGGACTACGGAATGTGAGGGCGCATTCCGAGCACTAATTCAATATCTCTCCACACCGCCAATTTTGTCAAAGCCTATCGATCACGAGAAATTGTACATTTACTTGGCGGTATCAGAAAACGCAATCAGTGCTGCCCTAGTTCGGGAGGAAGACCGAATACAAAAGCCAGTCTACTACATAAGCAAGCGGCTAACCGAAGCTGAGAGAAATTATCCGAAGCTAGAAAAATTGGCTTATTGTCTTGTTATTGCCTCGAGGAAGCTCCGTCCATACTTCCAGGCTCACCCAATCACCGTTTATACCGACCAGCCGTTACAACAGGTCCTTACGCGTCCTGAGACGTCTGGCAGGTTACTCAAATGGAAATCGAGTTAAGTCAGTTTGACCTTACTTACGCTCCAAGGCGAGCCATTCAAGGACAAGTCCTAGCAGATTTCATTGCTGAATTTACCATCCCAGAGGACTTGCCCGAAACCAGTGAATCTCCTAGGTATATCTCGAAGCTGCATACAGACGGTGCATCAAATGACCGAAGGTCGATCTATATGTTACGCTCTAAAGTTCAACTTTCGTGCAACTAATAACGAAGCTGAATATGAGGCCCTATTGGCTAGATTGAAAATTGCCAGAGATTTAAGAATCATTGCGGTGGAAATTTACCGTGATTCGCAATTGATCGTGTGTCAAGTTCGGAGGGAGTACCAAGCCAGAGATCGAAGACTGGCCGCATAACTTGCTCAGGTTCAGGAGACATTGAATCAGTTTGACTATTATGCTATTTATTACATACCACGAGAACACAACCAGAAAGTTGATTCGTTGGCAAAGTTAGCCAGTACAGGTGAAGCACAACAAATGGGACTTTTTCCCGTAGAAATATTATCTTCGCCAAGCATTGAGCAGATGGAAACCGATTGGATATTTGATGTCGTTTCCAAAAGGGAGTCGTGGATGACACCATTCAGAAATTATCTCGAACACGGAACCCTGCCAGAGCGTAGAAGTGAAAAGAGACAGATTCTCAGAAAAGCTTCGCGTTTCACTATTCAAAACAGAGTTATGTATAGAAGAAGATACTCTATTACTTTACTCCGGTGTATCGCTCATAATGAAATCAAACGAGTATTACATGATGTACATGAAGGAGAATGTGGCGATCACACCGGGGGGCAAACACTCGCTAAGAAAGTACTTCGGTATGGATACTATTGGCCGACTGTAAATCATGATGCGGTAGATTATGCCCAGAAGTGTGATAAATGTTAAAAGCATGCTCGGATTCCTAGAGCCCCACCTAATGAGATAACTCAAATGGTCAACCCATGGCCGTTTGAAGTATGGGGCATTGATATTATTGGCTCTTTACCTCTAGCCAAAGGTGGTGCGAAGTACGTGATCATAGCAGTTGATTACTTTACCAAGTGGGCAGAAGTTGAACCCCTTGCTACAATCACAACAAAGAAGGTGATCAACTTTGTAGTGCGCAACATCGTCTGCTGATTTGGTCTCCCACGTACTATTATCACTGACAACGGGACCCAATTCGATAGTGCCGAATTTAAGGATTTCTGTCAACGATTCCACATTCAGAAGAAATTTTCCACAGTCGCACACCCTCAAGCGAATGGACAGGTTGAAGCTGTTAATAAAGTTATAAAATCCATTCTGAAGAAATGATTGGAAAAAGCCGGGGGCAAATGGGTCGATGAACTTCCTATGGTCTTATGGGCCTACCGTACAACCCACAAGTCCGCGATCGGTCACACTCTATTCTCTCTCTCTCTTATGGTTCAGAAGCTGTTATTCCAGTCGAATTAGAAGTACCTTCTCATCGTGTGACATACTACGATCCAAAGACAAATGCTATATTGCTTGCCGAATCTCTAGATTTATTGGATGAGAAGCGTGAAGAGGCTGATCCGAGGGCAGCCGCATATCGAAGTCGAGTCGCCCGATTATACAATGCCAAGGTACGACCCCAAACCTTTGAACTTGGTGATCTTGTACTCAAAAGAATTTATCCGGTCCCTTCGCATATGAAACCAACTTGGGAAGGACCATATGTTATTGAACGAAAGCTCGGAGATGACACATTCAAATTATCGACCGTTGACGGTCTCACTCTTCCGACAGCCTGGAACAGCGAGAGTCTTCATCGCTACGATAGATAACAGGCTCTGTTTATTTAGTCAGTCTATTTTTCATTTGCAATTTGTTTCTGCATTTTGAAATTAAAATTTGTAATAAGGCAACTGACTTTGCCGTATTTTCTTATTTCAACAATAAAGTGTAATCTCTTCGAGCCAGAGCTGTGATTTACTTGAAATACTTCATATGACTATCACTATGCACGGTGAGCTAAGTTCCATCATACGGTGGAATTTATTCAAATAGGGAGTGACTGTGATACGACTGGTCACTCGCTAAGTGAAACCCGAGCTTGGGGACAAGCTTTCACACTAAAGTCAAAAGAGGATTGATACACGACAATCCTTCACCTAACTCCAGATTCCCAGAGTGTGAACTGGAGTATAAACTTACAAATACGGTTTCAAAGAGGGTGGATCTGTCCACCTAACGACTTCGCCAGTATTCGAACCTAGTTTGAGGATGGTGGACCCGTCCATCTAACGACCTCACTTGTTAACTCAGGGTGGATGTGATCCGACCATCCACGATCCTGATGCACCTTTCGTTCCCAGAGTGCGAGCCAAACTCAAAAACATACAATAGATGTGATTGACCGTCCGTTTACCAACTCCCGATTCCCATAATACGAACCGGAGTATAAACATCAACTAACTCTAAGTCCCCAGAGCGTGGACCGGAGTATATACTCAGGTCGGGTGCGACTAAGCGCCCGTGAATTTATTTAAGTCCCCAGAGCGCGGAAAAAATAATGAGTGTCAAGCAAACGTGGTTGATCGCCCGTAAAAATAACTTAAGTCCCTGGAGCGTGGATGAAGTCTTTAGTAAAAGAGCGAGTGTGATTCGGCCACTCGAATTCTTCTTGTTTCAACATCAATTCAACAATGCAAAGCATGTTGCATTGAAAGAGAAATACGATCGTTATCCGATCTTTTCAATTCTTCCCTGAAACTGGGGGCAGAGCTTAAGTGTTAATCGCTGACCGAACCAGAACAACATCAGAGTTCAACTTAACATCCTGTTGTGACTTGTAGCCATGATTTCAGAACTTGACGGATAAACTCAAACGAGATTCAAAAGTTGAAACTTCATAAGTGTATTGAACAAGGAAGTCAAATGCTGGAACACATAAGTAGATAAACACACATCAAGTTCAAAATAAAATAAAGTTTCATTTCAACTATTTGTGAAAAGAAATTATGTACAAGTTGATTCCGAAATTCCTACTAGCAAGGGCCGAACCCACATCTATACACGGCCTGCAAAAGAAAAACAAAGATAAATTCCAATCCATCTACCAAAAATAAACCGAAGAAGCACGTCTACTCTTTTTCTTTTTCGGCTTCCCCTTCGGTGTGGACCCACTGGAGCTGCCACTTAATTTTCTTTTCGAGCCTTTGCCTTTCGGCGGCCGAACTCCAGTCGGGGGCATGATTTCAACTCCCTCATCCGAGCTCAAGTGCACGGGAATGTTCCCTGAACGTGGAGTTAGATGAATTGGATCGACTATAAGATGCGGGATAGGCGCACTGGTACCAATAACTGTACCACCGGGCGATATCATCCTTAACGGAGCTGGACCAGGTGCCGCCATCCCACCTCCAAAACTACCACCATGAGCCACTGCCTCCATTTCAACGTTGATTTCGGCCAATATTTCTTCTTCACGAATTGCTTCGGCTTCGCTGGGAGCATCAGTGGTTGGCATTGAAGAGCCAGTAGCAGGTGCGCTTCCACCCATAACAAATGGCAGGTCCGCAAAAGGATCGCTGTGATTACCGAGGAGTTCCTCCATCATATGTTCATCGAAAACAAGAGTGCACCCCTACGTTCCGTCAGTCGATGTCATGATCGTTTTGGTGGTTGCTTCAGTTATTATGGCCTCCTGCATATGATGTGATTCTTGAGTAGCAGGAGGCACGACCGGTGCAGCATCAATCACTGGACAAAAACAAAAGAAGAACTGTTAGTACTTAATGCAGATGGCGATTCCGACTTCAGATAAGCATATAGAATGTTCAGAATACCTTCCTCAATTTGGCTTGTGGATGGTTGAACAACCTCGGAAACTTGTTCTCTAGCCGGAGATAGCTGCGGCTGATCCGGAATATAGGCAGGAATAGGTTGGGGATCAACCACATGTGCATATTCAGCCTGGGTTGGCACAAGAACTTTAGCACTCACATCGTGATGCTCAACACCTGAACCTTCTCCGACCTCCAAGTGTTGGGTGTCGAGCCTTTCTTTTTCATGCAAAATCATCGACTCATGGAGAATCTTTCGTTCATCTTTATTTAACATACGATTCTCAAGCTCAAACTCGTCGATTGATTCACCTAGATGCACCGCCTTCTCCTCCTCAACCAATCGGCCCCAAGCATTATATAAATGTGTCAGGTAGTTGTCGAGCCAGGCTAGACTTATGTGCCTCAAAACATTGGCATTATAAACAATGAGGAGATCTTCAATATCAGCCTCTAGCCTAGACTTAGCCATTTGGACTTTCTCCTCGACCTCAGTCTCCACTACTCGGACCTTAGCTGTGGCCGCATCCCGTTTACCCCGAAGCACAACAGCCTGTTCACAAGCTTCCCAGGCGGCTTTGTTTGCATCATCCTTTTCCTTCATGATTTCGGAAAATTTAGCTTTAAGTTCAGCAAGTTCTTTCAAAGCGGCGTCCCGTTCAGCTGTGACAGTGGTGTTGCGATGGCCCATTTGCTCCACCAAGGCATAGTGTGTCTGCCTCATCCTCTCCATGGCCAAGTTCGCCTCATCGGTTTTTTTGGTGGCCTCTATCTCTGATTTTTGAGAGGACTCTGATTCATCAGTAAGCACATGAACGATGCGGTCCTTCTGGGCAAGATCAGATTCTAACTTTTCGATTAGTTTAGCCTGCTCGAAGGCCACCTTCGACACTTTCTTTGCAGCCTTCGCCCACTCTTTGTACTGGGAATAAATGTCATGAATGTAATCATGCATTGTGTTCTCCGCCTCCGATGGAATTCTCTTTAAATGAGGGGGAAAAACGTAGCCGTCGAAGCATATATTTGGGAACTCTTTCCTCAGCTGAGCGATTTTAATAGCCCCTTCCCCAGTGGGCTCAGTGATAGCTTTCTCAATGATGACGGGAGGCTCAACCTCGGTTCTATGGCGTTGCGACTCAGACCGAGAAGCATGTGAAGATGGTTTGTGACGAGAGGTCTCTACTGGCTATCTCCCTTGACCCGAAGGTTGTGTAGGGAGTCTAGGAGGAGAGCGGGATCGGGATCGATGTCTGTACTCCCTATCCCTATCTCTCTCTTGACGTTCCTGGTTAGAGTACCCGCGATCGCGGTCTCTATATTCTTCCCTCCTACGTGACTCATAATATGAACAAGATCGGCAAGCTGAGCGAAGACTTCCAAACATCGACCCTCGTTCGGACATCATATCTGTAAAAAAGAAAGAGAAGCAGACTTAGTGGTTTCTTGAATTGAATAACTCATGATTGGAAATCATGAAGTGCCGTGAAGTGTGTATGTATGTGCAACCCCCCGACTAATCGAAAATTTCGGCCGCACTTATAGGAAGCGACTCGCTTAGGTCAAGAGCACTATCAAGCTCCTCCAACCCAGTGTCGTGTTGAAGTGACACGTAATCCGGAATCGAAATATCGGCAAACCCTTCGAAAGGACTCTCTGTTGGCGAGGAAGGAGCCTCCAAGATTCTAATGCCGGGAGCCGACAAGGAAACCACAACTGATTTCCACCACGAAGACTTAGGACGTTTGTAAGCAGCGGCCTTGCCTTTTCATTTTCCTTTTGTCGCTTGAAATCCGGCCGAAGACCCAACAACAAGTTTGTCGCCCGTGGGCGTTCTCTCTTCATCACCCCCTTCAGTTATTACGACCCCGGGTGTTTTGCGTTTCAACTGCTTCTTCGGGGTCGCCCTCAGTGTTCCTTCAAGCCTTATGCTTTGATTCCGCTCGATCAGTCCAACAATTCTCAAGTTTTTGTCGGTTAGAACCGAATCGATGTCCCTAATTTCACTTGGAATTTCTTAAAGGACCCTTACTATTTCTTTGAAGTACCCATCTTCAGGCCGTGAAATTGCGGCTATAAAGAAAGGAAGATTAGTTTTACATCAACTACTATTATCTTGATAACTCTTGGAGAAGACAGCAACACTTACGTCTATCTAACCATCGGCTGGCAAATCCTTTGGGGCATCGGACGTAGAACCATTCTATTTTAAAGTAATTCAGCCTTGTCCAGGATCCGGTTACTACTTGACAATTCCTGACCGCCTCCAGGAATGTAAAAGATGGACTATCTCCCCTACTCTTGAAGTTAAAAAGATATCTGATTTCTATTGGAGCCGGTGACCGAAAGAGATGCTCCATGAAAATACAATAAATAAACTGTTCAGCGTAGCGTATCCGTTGGGGTGTAGTTGTGATGGAGCAATTCCGAGGAAAGACAACACTTCCCTAATGTATTGGTTGAACGGAGGAAGTGTTCCTGCTGTGCAAGCATGGCGATTGAAGGCAGTAAACCCCTCTAGGAGCATGCGGTCTATCATTTGGTCCCAGCAATAATATGTCGTCCAACGACAAGCCATGCCTTGAGCATATCCACCCCCAACATGTCTTCGGAGATGTTAGACGGTACAAAATCCTGAGGATTTCCTATAAACCTGGCCCCAGGCAGCTCATCCGGAGCTGGATCTATAACTTCGGCCGTGATGGCCAGAATCTCTAGGAAGAAAGGAGATGAATCCTGAAGCTCTTGCTGTTGTGAACTTGTGGATTCCATAGCTAATCAACTTATTAGAAACCATCATTAGACAATAAAAACCCAAGTGTTCCCCAGTGTGAATGTGTTGTGCAGTGCAGTGCTACATGTTACTTAAGAAATTATATAGAGTATGGAAAACATGCAAACGACAAGACTTCGAAATTCAACCGGAGTGACCGTCATCGTTGACCGTCACAACCGTGCCATCCAGATGTTAGAGACCGATCCAAGTTAAAGTTCGTTAAAAGTTTGTTAAGTCATAGTTCCATCGACGAGCTTCGAAGGATAGTCAAATATGTTGTTCAATGATCAAGTCCAATTATCCAAAGATGAAGCTCGTCGGAGTCAAGTATTTGAATTTGCATGAAATTTGTATTTATCAAGACCATAAAGTTCATATCATTCATCGCAAAAGCATTAACTTCACATCGGTCTCAGAGCACTCAATTCGCATCGATAAAAGCTCTAGCTTCGCATCGATCGAAAGCTCTCATTTCGTATCGATCACCGTGTTTTTGGTTTCGCATCGATCAGCTCACGCTGGTATTACATCGGTCAAGTCACCACGAAATGCCATGAATTTCGTATCGATCGAAATTCTACTGGTTTTGTATCGATCTGATCGATACGAAACTCCCGGTTGAGGATCGATGCAAAATCCAGTTTCTTTAACCTTTCACCGATACGAAATCAAGGCCAAGCAACTTTTCGTCGTCTCCTTCCTCACTCCTTCTTCCCCAAATGGCCATAACTCCATTTCCTTCCTCCCTCGACCATGCTCCGGACCAACTTCGGCCTCAACACAACTAGAAATTGGCTATGTATGTGAATGGATTAGCAATTGGATTCGAATCTCATCGTTCTTAACGCGAGTTCATTGATTCATTACCTAATTACAACAGCTAGTTCAATGGATTGAAAGTCTGGTTCG
The DNA here is from genome assembly GCA_030737815.1 of Allium fistulosum. NCBI lineage: Eukaryota > Viridiplantae > Streptophyta > Magnoliopsida > Asparagales > Amaryllidaceae > Allium > Allium fistulosum. The sequence goes on from CM060904.1 coordinate 924,603,077, forward strand.
ATTCGAAGGCAAGCGCAGTTTCCTTTTCCTGGGTCTCTCAATCGATACGAAGGCAAAGCAGAAAGTGAATATGTAAAAAATTTCTAAGTACAAAATCGCGTATTTATATGGGTGCAAAACCGAGAGTAAGAAACGTTTTGCCTCCCAGTCAAAACGACCGGTTGCAACAGGTCTATCATCGGATCGATGCGAATTGGTTATACGTGTCACTCGACCTAAACTCCATCAATACGAATTGTCCTATTCGTATCCATCAGCACCACGACCCATGAAGACTTACACATCGATACGAATAGTACCCAGAGGACCAGCTACTCTATTCGCATCCCTCGTAAGACCATCGATGCGAAATGTTTGTTTCGTATCCATCAATGCGAATTACATCGATACGAAAACCATCTTTCGACCTTTTTTGCATCGATCCCAGAGAGGATCGATACGAAGGGACATTCCAAAACAACCATCAAGCGTTGTTACAACTCGAATTTCACATCGGTTCAGGAGAGGATTGATACGGAATTCGATACGAGAGAACTGACAACGACTCGTGAACGTGCGACATTAACGAGAGTCAGGTTAACATATATGCATGTATGTCGGACTAATATTCAATTTTCAAAATCCATAGGAATTGAATACTCGCTTGATGACGGTTACAACAACAAACAAATAATCGCTATCATACAGCAATCAGTTACAACAGCACACAGTACAACAGTGGGCGGTCTACAGTTCATAATTTATGTCTCTATGGATCAATCAAAGATTACAACTTCCAACGAGAGGACAATAACTGTTTAACAAGTTAAATGGAACTATTCAAAGTGAAGATTGTGGCTTTTCAAAGCATGTCGTGTTCTCACAAGACGTAATTTGGGGGGCAAATGTTATCCCGCCTTTTGGCAAGGCCGTGATACCAGGAACTTAACTGGAAACCAAGGACAGTCCGTCCCGAAGATCGGTTATACGCGGGTTTGCTATGGATGTCGATAAATTTTGTCTGATTCTGAATCAAGCTACGTTTGGCAATACATGACAAGCCAAGCTGTGAAAGCCAACGTTCCAAGTTTCAAGTCAATTGGAGTTTGTATGCACGAAAAATGGTCGATACAAATCAAGAGAACACGTTATTCGTATCCATCATATCACCATTTGTTCTTATCTATCATCTTAATCACATCTATTAGGGCGCATCATTTCGTATCCATCAGCTGAAGAGCCTTGTTCGAATCTATCAAACATCCGTAGTTCATATCCATCAGGTGACCTTGGTTCGTATCCATCAAGTAATCATTACTTCGTATCTATCGTGAAACCACTGTTCATATCTATCGTGAAACCACTGTTCTTATCTATCGTGAAACCACTGTTCGTATCCATCAAGCCAAGCAGAGTTGCCATCTGTTTGTATCCATCACATCATCATTTGTTCATATCCATCATGTTGGAGCAACTTCGATCCATACGAATAAGGCCACACAATCGATACGAGCCGAGCAACTTGGATCAATACGAACAGAGCCACTTCCATCGATACGAACTGAGCTACTTCCATCGATACGAATTAAACCACCTGCATTTGTACGAACAAGGCAACGGCAATCGATACGAACAAGGCAAAAATCTTGGAAATACTTGGTCGATTCGGCATGAAATGTGGATCGATCCTGGAAACTAGTGCCATGCCAACTTTCAGACACGTGCCTAGATCGATGCGAACTGGTCGATACAAAGTGCATCGATTCGAACTGAACAGCCTACCGAAGTCTCTAATTCATGTCGATCATAGCTCGCAATCCACAAGTCCAAATGCTATGAAATTTTCACAGGAGTTTACGTACAACTCAAAGAACGTCCATGCTAAATTTTGACTCGATTGGACTAAATCTTGATCGATACGTAATTCGTTCGTATCGATCACGGACCGAGTGTAAATCACGTGGGATCGATCGCGTGGGCCCGCCCACGTGCCAGAAGAGGTCTCCCGAGATCTGTGCGAGATATTTGCATCCTACGCCTATAAATAGCATCCCTGAGCCTCCAGAAAAGGGATCTTTTGGCCCTTTGACGTCCAGACTCTGCTGAAAACATTTTTGCACTACAAGGCTGTTGTTGTACTCGAATTTCATCACTGTAATCCACTGTAATCGGTTGTAATCAGCAAGAAAACATCAATATAATCATCAATTTCATAGTGGACGTAGGCAACACGCCGAACCACTCTAAATTTCTGTGTTTCTACGTACTTTCTTATTTGTTTTTGAAGTGTTTGTTAGATAATCCTCTTTTTCCCTTTAATTTCTTCATTTTTATCTCTTCAAACCCTTTCGAAGAGTGTTGTGCCCAATTTTGGTACAAACACCTGCATTCATTTGTGTTATGCCCATAGCATTAGTGAAACCGACAATATTTTCTAGTTTTTTTTCTACTTCTTTGTTGATTCTTTTGGAGGCAGCTTCCTGTACTGCATGGTATTGCAGGTAGACAAATACATATTCCCCGAGGACGTATTCAGTGGCGTGTAAGAATTGTACATTAGAATCCTAGGCTTCCCTCTTCCAGAATCCCATTTTCGTTCTCGGCTCCTACCTCTGCATTTCTTTTTTTGATTCAGTTTGTTTTGGACATTCACTTGAACTTTTCCTGAGCTTTCATCAGACTGCTTTACAGCAATATTACTTTGTACTCCCTCTCCATTCGCTCCTACAACATTCTTTTTCCTAGAGGATCCGGCTTCCTCCTTCCTTATATACTGAGCTGCCTTTGCACAAAAGCGTTCCAATGTTGTGGGTGGTTCATCAGCTAACCAATTGCCAAAATCAGATTCTGGATTAATTCCTCCCATAAATATTGCATGGCCATTCGGATTACTGATTTAGGTAACGGCTATATGGAATCTCTTCAACTAATCTTTCAACGATTCTCCTGGAGCCTAGATCATGCTGGATAGGAACATTACATATTTGGAGCGAGTTGCATGCATTCGGAACTACTCCACAAACCTTGTTACCAAATCATCAAATCTAGAGATCGACCGTAGGGGTAGCCTTGTAAACCACATCGTTGCTATTCCAAAGAGATTTATGGGAAATCATTTGCACTTAGTTACATCATTTGCTCGTGTGGAATCCATCAACCATTCATATCTCATGATATGCTGCCTAGGGTCGGCTTTTCCCTCTTAGGCAAGCATCGACGGCATGTTGAACCTCCTTGGATATTATGCATGTATGATATTATTAGTGAACGAGGTATGGCTTCTTGAAATTCCCCAGTCATCACTGGTCAAGCCTTGGCTTTCCCTTACAAATTATCTGACCATAGCCGACAAGTCAGGCGTTTGGATAGTTAGCACCAAGCGGTGGTCAAGTTCCACCTCATGTGAATGGGGAAGCACTTGGTTAGTATTTAACTAAACTCCATCATCCAAATCAGCCGCAGCAGCTCTAGCTTGCACCCCAGTGTACATAGGTAAGTTCCCTCTTCTAGAGGAGGGATCGGTATCGTTCCCTTTGGAGGGATCGGCACTGATTGATCTTGGCAGACCAAGATGGTCTACCTGTTGACGTCCCAAAGTTTCTGCACGATATTCATCTGTTCTGCAGCAGTTAGCCTGTGATACTCGTCTGATGAACTAGAACCCTCCAATGCCAAGTAAGGTGTAGGGTCCTTTCTAACTTTTCCTTACTGTTGCTGAGTGAGTTGGTTCGTTAGCTTGATATTGGTATGAATCTGCTGATTTAGTTGTCGACATCTATCCATTAGCTCTCTCATCAGATTCTGGAATTCAGTTCTTGTAATAGAATCAGTTGGATTCTAGACTTCAACTAGTTCAGCATTCACATCCATTAGCTGACAGCTCGGGCCTCCTTACTGGATACTAACGTTCTCGTTACCCTCCACGTTTTGAGAAGTAAATCTAGTGTTCCTCACCATTATTGATAGCTCTTCTTAGATTATTGCAAATCTGAATAGTATAAGCAAACTTCCTAAAGATAGCTATATATCACCTTCGGGAGATTTATGCAATCCAATAGCAAGAAAGGGATCCTACTCAACTGAGAAGCAATGTTCTTAGTGAAAGCACCAAAAAATTTACACCAAAATTGGCATAAGCAACCCAATGGAAACTTTTTGAAGAGGATTAAATGGAAAAAGAGGATAATAATAAAGAAACAGTGATTAATCGAAAGAAAAGCACACACACAATGATTTATAGTGGTTCGGCATTGTTTGCCTACGTCCACTTTGAATTGATTGCTTTATTAATTCCTTTATAATCTGAGTACAAGCGGGACAAGATCAAAATCCTTAGTTACAAGAAAGTATAAAGCAACTAGCAGAGTAAAAGTCCTGAAAATAAACAACCGAACCGGTATTTATAGACGAAGATGCCAAATATCTCTCTGAAAACTCGGTAGAAAGAACTTCAAAACCATATGGGCCCATAAAAGGGGTCGCATGGCCTAATTCCCAAAGAAGAGGGATCGGTATCGATCCCTTCTTCCGTTGAATTTTGGTGTGCGATCCTTATGGTGGCTTCCTAATGATAGAATACGCTTAGCCTCTAAATTTCATGCCAATTTGGTCGGTAGAGCTTGAGTTATTGCTTGATCTTCATTTCAATATGGTGTGCATGCTGCTTTCTGCCGATCCCTTCCAATGGAAGTATACCGATCCCTCCAACTTTGTCCTATTGAGGTGCAATCCCTAGGGTAGTTCCCTAGGGACCTCATATCTTGCTCTCCATATTTCATATGCATTGGACTTGTAGATCTTGAGATATTGATTGTTTTCCATAGGAATGCTCTCACACCCTGAAACATGCCAATCCTTGTTGTTAGAACTAATTTATGCCGATCCCTCCTATGTGTTCAACCATATTTCATATTTCGAACACTCTTCCTGGCATATACATCAAGTCCATTCAACGTTGACTTCATGTTACCATTTGTACTTGATTTCTAGGCCCCACAATCATCACTCTGTAGTCATCGACCTTGATGGCAGTCAAATCTGACTTGTGCAATCAGTTCAATTTAACCGGGTTAAAATGCCAGATAATAGAAACTAAACATTAAAGAATCAAAGAAGTTCAAAACCTTGAATGTGAAAATTATAGGTCTTTAAAAGGAGAATTGGATAATGCAAGAAAATTCTTGAAACTCTAAAAGTGTTTTGGTGTTAAATAAATATGATGATGTAAAGAGAGAGAATTTTATTAACGGATGTACTGTAACACCCCGCATTTTTAGATAATTAAATAATCAAATAATTATAAACGGTGAAAATGAGTGTTTTTGGAATTATCATAATATAGCCTGAAAACTTATACCATTGTGTTCGTGGCGATTTTTTGATTAATTTACATATATAATATGCCTCGAACGGACTTCGTATGAAAAAGTTATTGACGTTCGAAGTTCTGTATCGAAAAATAATTATACGTGTAAATGTGCATAAATATATTTGTTTATAAATATATGCGCGTATAAATTCCAAGTATGGAGAAAGAAAATAGAGATTTTTATAGAATAGCGGCATAAGTTCCAAGTATGGAGAAGAGGTGCGCAAAAGTAAAACGGGGAAATGTGAGGTTTTTCGTTTTCTACCTTCTTTCTAACACAAGAAATCGAGTTCGAAAAATTAGATTTTACTGAAATTCGAATATTAAAAGTTGTCTGGTAGGATTTGGATGAAATTTTTTTATTGATCTACGCCCCTATTTACTAGGAGTGTGGGATTGGATGAAAAATGTTTTGAGTTTTCAAAAGATTGCATTCATATAAAAATTGCAAGTATATTTAGGGTGTGTGCATCCTATTTTAAAAAGGAGTTTTTAAAGAAGAAAAGCATTCATATAGGAGGTACCGCTTAGAAATTCATGTACATGCATATATTTTATGTTGAATGACACTTTGCACATAGACATGGATGGTCGCAAAATTGGATGTACACAAAATGGATGTGTTTGATGCGAGGAATAACATAGTTTTACCCTTATCGAATTTCGGGGACGAAATTTCCTAAAGGGTGGGAGAATGTAACACCCCGCATTTTTAGATAATTAAATAATCCAATAATTATAAACAATGAAAATGAGCATTTTTGTAATTGTCAGAATATGGCCTCGAAAATTATACCATTGTGTTCGTGGCGATTTTCTGATTAATTTACATATATAATATATCTTAAACGGACTTCGTATGAAAAAGCTATTGACGTTTGAAGTTCCGTATCGAAAAATAATTATACATGTAAATATGCCTAAATATATTTGTTTATAAATTTATGCACTAATAAATTCCAGAAATAACGCACGTTTGAATTTCAAAATAGACGTGCGTCATAAAGGAAATTAATTGACATCAGCAATTAGAGGTAATTAATTATTAATTAGCAACGTTTGAATTTCAAAATAAACATGTGTTATAAAGGGAATTAAATTTGCAATTGATGGAAATTAATTATAAGGAATAGGCAACAGTTAAAAGTTAACGTTTAATAATTTATAACGTTTAAAAATAGAGTAAATAATTAAAATGTATAAAACAAAAATGCTAGACACGTCAAAACTGATGCGCTTTGCTTGTTTTTAATGGCTAGATTTCAATCGCTTTAAACGAACGGACGATGTTGCTTTGGCTCTCTATAAATCAACGTGTAGGGCTAGCCTTCAAACCAATATTTTTCTAAAAGGCGCGGAAGCCCTGTCACTTTTCTTTCTCCTCCAATTCTTCATAAATCAAATATATTAGATTTAGGTTTTCTGATTTGCAATTTGGAGGTAGAAACTATAGATCTAGAGAAGAGATGTTCAAATTAAGCCATCCGTATGAGGTGAGTTTTCAGATCTGGTTTTATAGTTTATCTGTTTATTTTTCTTTAATTAGATCCAGATTTATAAATCCCTACAAATTTCAGTTTGTGGATCCAAATAGGGATGCAAAGGGGAAGACTATGGATAATAGAACTAGACTAAAAATCAAATCTGGAATTTGGAGTGTTTTTTTAGGTGAGTGGATTTAAATTATATATCTTTTATGTTGATGATATATAATATCTTTAGATTCCTGTTAAATATTTAATTCAACATTTGGACTAATTTCAGTAATTGGTTCTACTAGTTAGTTATGTTGAAACTGTAAATTTTATAAGAAAAGTGTACTTATATTTAAATGTTATTTAATGAAAAAAGAAAGGAATCTAATTAAATATAAGTAATATTAGGCTTAAAAATTATAGAGAAAGGCATAAGCCTAAAAGTGAGAAATTTACAGTAATTATGTTAAAACTCGAGGAATGAAATAAAAAAGAGAAATCTAATAACTTGATTTGGAAGTTAGTGATAGATTAGTTAGCTGGTTTTGAAAAGGGAATACATCTCCATAGTTTAATATTGTAAGAAAAATGGTAAACGTAATTGCAAGAATAAAAACAAAAAAAATGGAATTAGTGCAAAATAGAGACATTACTGTATTTTGCATTATCCAACAATAAAAGAAACAATAGAAGAAATATCTTGCAGTTATGAGTTATTGTTTATGGCATTATTTAGTATTAAAACATGGAAATGGATTTTAGTACAATTTTTGTAACTAACCAAATAGAATAGAACTACTTCCTAGAATAAAAGAGAATAACGTGAAGCGTTAAAGAAATTAAAGAAGAGGAAACAATCAAGTTAAATATTCGACAAGACTAGAAATAATAAATAGAAAATGTGACTAGATCTGCATTTACTGCGTAAATAGTAGAATAAAAAGTAAAGCAGTTATTACAATAAGTAATTTGTGATAGTTGGACGTAGTCCCAAGCTAAGACTGTCATATAATATAAAAGAACTAAAGAGAATTTAGTATCATAATAAAAGAAGATAGACTAGAATAGAAAAGTGACACTTGCAATTACATTTATAACATGTAGGTTATAAAAGAAAGAAAAGAATATAAAAGTGACAATTGCAAGTATAATTATAACACGTAGGTTATAATAAAAAAGAAAGAAATAGAAGAGGCTTATTTTATCAAACTTAGATCTTGGAATTAAGTTAATAAGCAAAATAAATAGAAGTGCCTCGAACAGTCAGCATTCCCTTTCAGGTCTAGGACTGATGGTCTCACACGTGGGTGGGCTGGGCATGCTGATTATGGTAAATAAGTAGCCAACAGAATAAGAAAAGTAAACTAAACGCATAATAAAAGATTAGAGGTAAGGTCTAATAAAATGGCAAGGTGCGTTTGGAGTAGCCCAAAGAGAATCTGGATAAAGAGCCTAACGAAATAGTTCATCGTAGATTTTTAGTACAGAAAGAGCATGTCCAACTTAGTTATTTTAGGCTAGAAGGAAGTACGAGACTTCAACGGGACGTGAGGATACTCTAGGATGGCCCTTTAGTAGGCCTAACGAAGCTACACCCCCGGAGGCAGGTCTGTTGGTGTTCCATCAAGAGAGTGTGCCTTGACTGCTTTGGCATTGCAAGCCTAACGAAGCGGACCTTTGTAGGCAGTCAAAAGGTTGATGATGGAGTAGGATATTCGTATGATACCGTACTCTAGTTTTCGAGTAGGTTACAGTGGGCAGGACCCATAAGGATACTCGCATGCGGGTATTAGGCATCATCAGTCAGAGCGAGTTCGGGAAAGACTAGAGTTAAACCAATAGGCCAATGATTCTTTCACTATCGAGACATTGGATGAGGGACACAACCAATTGGATGTTTAGATTGTTTGCAGTAGGGCACAACCACTTAGCTCTTGAATGGTCTTTTGATTAATTGAGGAGGGGCTGCGTGGGGCCATAGCCACATTCAGAAAAGAGACGAACCAAGTAGAATATCCGTATTGTAGGCATAATAAAGCGGACCTTTACATATATAGAAAATCTTCGACTAAGTTCCGTACAAGGTAGACCTTTTTGGCGGAATTCAGGGAGTAGACAGAACGATTACGTGTAGTCCTCAAGGTACGCACTGGGTGGTACATTGTGGATGTCCGAGCACTAGTATAAACTAGTGTGGATGCAGTTTCATGTTTTCATAGTAGACGACGGAACGTCTGTGTTGTAGGCCTCACGAAGTTGTCCTTTACAAATGTAGTTACAATATGCTCTGGTAGTGAGACGATGGAGTCCTTTTTGAGGAGGATACGGAAGGTACTATTGGTAGTACCTAGGACCGATGCAGTCTTTGGGCATGTAGCTACATATATATATTGTTTATTAGGTCTTAATCTACTAGAGAGTAGATGGGTACGATTCACGCATAGAGGCGAGAGTATTATAAACCCAATAAACCTAATATAACAGAAAATGGAAATAGAATGGTATATGTAGAACTATGCTTAGAAGTGTATAATTTGTCCATCCACCAGAACTTTAGTTCTGATCCCCTCCTCATATCATCCCACGGGTTAGATAGATGGCAGAGATTTTCCACCTTTGAGACACATGTTTAGAAAGTGTTATTACCTTGGTGAGTATTTACTTACTATTATATTTTAGTCGGTTCCGCTGTGAGATATTTATTTGAGCTTTGATATATTTATCTTGGCCTATTTGCAGGATACCAGGTACCCTACTCGGGCTTCAGTGGGCTTGGATTTTAGCATTTTTGCGAAAAATCTGGACCTACTGGAATTCAGGTTGTTACATGTGTCGTGCTTGTGGAAGAAAACTCATCACTTAAATAAAAAATTCAAACTCTTGAATCAACTATTAATAAATTTTCTAAAGGTGAAGAATCATTAAATATGCTTTTGGGAAATCGACTATTTGCAAACAATAGGAAAGGACTTGGTTTTGGTAAATCACAACACAATATGGAAAATAGGATTGACAATGCCTGTGGTAAAAGTGTATTTCCAAAATGAATAGGTTGTGGTGAAATTGGTCATAGCTTTGATAGATGTTGGTATAGGAACAAATGTAAACATGTTAGACAAATTTGGCTTCCTAAACGCTCTCTTGGTACATTTGGATTAATAAACTCTTTTATTGCAAATGCTGATAGAGCTATGAAGTTTTCTAGGTCATCTTTTTCTCCCTTTGTGTAGGTATGTTGGCGGGAAAAGGAACATCAAGAGTGGTACTTATACTCGGGTTGTTCCAGACATATCACAAGCGATAAATCAAAGCTCCTCAGCCTAGAAGATTATAGAGGTGGGAGTGCTACTATGAGAGACAATGGTAAATATAAGATTGTTAGGAAAGGAATAGTAGGTAACAACACTTTCTTTTTTACTTATGTTTTGTATATTGAAAATTTACATCATAATCTCATCTCTATAAGCCAACTCTATAATAAAGGTATGAGCGTTGTCTTCGATGTTGATATGTGTAAAATCATCGATAAATCTTCAAGTGAGGTTGTGTTTACAGGTCAGAGAAAAGGGAATGTCTACACCTTATCGTTTGATGATCTAACCCTTTTAAGGTGCTTAGTAGCTAAAATAAGGAAGCCACCTTATGGCACAAACGACTAGGACATTCTAGCATGGGACTATTGGAAAAGCTTGAGAGAAAAGAGATAGTCAAAGGATTGCCACATTAGAAATTCAAGAACAATAAAGTGTGCAAAGCTTGTATAAAGAGTAAATTTAATATATCATCTTTTCATGCCAAAAACACCTTAAGTACCTCTAGAGGTCTTGAATTAGTTCATATGGATTTGTTTGGGCCTAATGATATCGCCAGTTTAAATGGTAAGAAGTATTATTATGTGTTGGTTGCTGATTACTCTAGATTTACTTGGGTTTACTTTCTAGCCAAAAAAATATGAAACTTTTGATTATTTTTAAAACTTTGTAAAACTTGTTCAAAATGAAAAAGGAGTTTCAATAATAACTATAAGAAGTGATCATGGTGGAGAAATTGAAAATTGGGATTTTGAAAAGTGTTGTGAAGAAAATGATTTTAAACATGGATTCTCCGCACCATGAACACCTCAACAAAATGGGTTAGTCGAAAGCAAGAATCGTACATTGCAAGAATTGGCTAGATCAATGTTGAATGAATATAGCCTTCCTTTATCATTTTGGGCAGAGGCCACAAGAATCGTACATTGCAAGAATTGGCTAGATTGATGTTGAATGAATATAGCCTTCCTTTATCATTTTGGGCAAAGGCAGTTAATACTGCATGCCATGTAGTGAATAGAGTAATGATCAAACCAATACTTAATAAAAATTCTTATGAATTATGGTTCAACAAAAAATCTAACATTGCATACTTTAGTGTATTCGGGTGTCTGAGCTTTATTCTTAATACAGGTGATCATCTAGGAAAGCTTGAATCCAACACAGATGAAGGTGTTTTTATGGGATACTCATCAATGAGTAAAGCTTACAGAATCCTCAACAAGAACTTGAAAACAATCGTGGAATCAATAAATGTGAAGTTTGATGAGTCGGATGTTGATGCAACCACAGAGAATGACAAAAGTAATGATGAAGATGATGGAGCAAATGAGAACAGTGGTGAAGACAACAACGAAGTTGATCCGTGCACTATCGATCCTTCAAAATCAAGTTTGAAAAATCAGAATTTGAAGTACAAAGCAAGCCATCTACCAGAATTGGTTATAGGTAATCCAATGGTATGTATACAAACATGCTCTTCGTTCAAAAGAAATCTTTGTGCTTTGTGTATTCAAAGTTGATTTATTTCTGAAATCGAACCAAAAAATATTGATGTTGCACTTAGTGGTGGATGCTGGATAATTGTCATGCAAGATGAACTTAACCAATTTGAAAGAAATAATGTTTGGAAATTAGTTCCTAGAACAAATGACTATCCAATTATAGGATCTAAATGGTATTCAAAAATAAACTTGATGAATCCGGAAATGTAATTAGAAACAAAGAAATATTGGTTGCAAAGGGATATAATCAAATAGAAGGCATTGATTTTGATGAAACATTTGCCCCAGTTGTTAGGTTAGAGGCCATTAGAATTTTGCTAGCTTTTGCATATTTTAAAGGTTTTAAACATAAGCAAATGGATGTATAAATGGTTATTTAAAAGAAAATGTCTATGTAGAAAAACCTCCAATTTTTGAAAGTCATAAATTTCCATAACATGTGTACAAACATGAAAAAACATTATATGGTCTCAAACAAGCTCCTAGGGCTTGGTATGAGTGTCTTAGTGCATATCTTTTGGAAAACAGTTTTATAGAGGGAAGTGCCGACACTACTTTGTTTCTATTACATGAGCAAGACGAATTTTTGACTGTACAAATTTATTTCAATGATATGATTTACGGTGTTACTGATGAAAAATCATGTGAAAAGTTTGAAAAAGTCATGCAGGATAAGTTTGAAATGAACTTGATAGGGGAATTAAAGTATTTCCTAGGATTTAAAGTCAAACAAAGCGATAAGGGAATCTTCATCTCTCAAACCAAATATGTGAAGGAGCTGTTAAAAAGATTTGGTGTGGAGAATGCAAAGCCACTTCTAACACCTATGAGCCCTTCAATCAAGCTTGAAAAAAATGAAAAAGGAACCATAGTTGACCAGAAAAAATATCGAGGTATAATTGGTTCTCTTCTCCATCTTACTACTTCTAAACCCAATATCATGTTTTCTGTAAGTCTTTGTGCACGTTTTCAGGCAAATCCAAAAGAATTTCATTTAAAAGCGACAAAACGGATTTTGAGATATCTCTTACACACATAAAAGTTTGGATTGTGGTATCCCTCTTATGATAATTTTGATTTAGTTAGTTATTCTGATGCTGATTACGTAGGTTGTCTTGTGCACAGAAAAAGCATTAGTGGACCATGTTTCATGTTAGGTCATTCATTAGTTTCATGGTCAAGTCAAAAACAAAACCGTGTTGCATTATCTACTACTAAAGCAGAATATATTGCCTTAAGCAATTATTGTGCTTAGATTCTATGGATGAAGCAAACTTTATTAGACTTTGGCTTAATAATTCAACGTATTCCCTTAAAATGTGATAGTAAAAGTGTAATTGGCCTGTCAAACAATCCTATTCACCACTCATATACTAAACATATAGATGTAAGACATCATTTCATTCGAGATCATATTTCAAAAAAGGACATTTGCATTGAATTCATCTTTACTGATTTACAACTTGCTGATATCTTTATAAAACCTCTTTCAAAAGATAGATTTTCATGATTACGTCCAGATTTTGAAATCATGGATATGGATTAGTACAATGTCTATTTGAATGTTTGTTTAGTTTTTTATTTTTGCTTATTTTAAGTTTGTTTTCCTCTTTTTTTGTCTTTACTTTTAGGATTTACTTTTTGATGTGCACGAAAAAGTGCATATTTTACTTCCATATTTAATCTACTTTTATTTAAATAAATGAGCATATTAGGGTATTTTACATGTTAAACCAAAATTTAAATTGTTTTCAAATCATCATTTATTCATCTTCATTTGGGGGTAAAATGGTAATTTTCTGTATGATTTAATTTGAGAAAATTTATTTGCAGATTTTAATTTTAATTTGTAGGAAATGAAGTGCAAATATAAACAGGGTTCATGGATGAATGCATGCACATATGTTGAAGGCAAATGAAGAATGGAAATAAATAAATTCATGCAACATGGAGGAGCCCACAAACCCACCACCATATGGTCCATAATTAAAAGCACATGCACATGTTAATGAAGGTTTAAAGGCATGTTAGTGGGTATTAATTAATTCCCTAATGATTACTTGGAGGTTACACTTTCTCAAGGGTATTTTAGGTAGCCCCCTAAAATATGAATTAGGGATTTAAGCATGTATAAATACCCCTTATGTCTCATGTAATTATCTTCTTTTCTTTCAAGCAAGTTGTAGCCCCAAAATCAAAGATAAATAAAATTTTCTTTCATGGCTTCTATGTAACGACCCGGAAATTTTAACGATTTTAAATAATGTAATTAACTAGAATTTTTATGAAAATAAACAATTAAATTTTTGCAATGAAAATTTGATATTTGGAATACGTCTATTTAAACTTAGTAATTGTCAGATTTTCATCAGAAAATATGTAAGTTTGTTCAGCTGTGAAATTTCAAAATCAGTTAAAATTTGTTGGAAGTAAAATATTTTGGAAATCTAAATATTTTTATATAATAAAAATGTAAAACATTTTCTAAGTGAGACGTCATATTTCGTTTCGCCAAATTTGGACTGCTCTAGCTCCGTTTATATTATTTTCAACTTTTTAAAAGCAGTTTTGGCAGCGAATATCAAGTTTTGATAAGAGGGTCGTGTCGCTCATATTTGTGTACTATTCTATGTGTCTCGTCATGCTGATCTCCATAGTATATTCATTTGTTTGTTTTGACTTTCGGTACACGGTGAAATCTACGAAACGATAAGCCATATCGGTTCCGCATTTTAGCCTCTTTGATCCCTTGTGTCCTTTCATCTGTCCATCAGCTGAAAATAAATGGCCACTAGTTATTAATATTCTCTTAATTCAATTGCTGACTTTCAATATTCCCTGGTTTCAATTTATATGCTGACTCATCCTTTCACTTTCATTTTCTCTTCCTTTCAGTTTTCGTTCTATTCTTACCTTCAAATAGAAAAAAAAATATAATTCAAAGATTGCATATATATTTGATAATTTGGTAACCTGTTCGTTCTCTTCCTTGTGAAACCGCCACCCAACTTCCCTCATCCTCTCACCGCCACCTACCTTCCTTCCAAACCCACCTTCTCTCTCTATCTACCTTGCTCCTACCATATCTTGTGCTCCGCTACGCAAGCCTTCACTTCTTTCTTCCCACCGAACAGCCCCTCCGAACAACCCAGCCAATGCCAGAAACCCGCCTGTGCCGCACCTACCCTCCTCAGTCTCGCCTCACCTTTCCATGCCTCTACAACCCATTGCTCCACCTCCTCAACACACGCGGCGTCTCCCTCCTCCACCGTCGACGCAGACCCCACCTTCGCCACAACACGCAGCACCGACCACACCTCGCCCATCTGCCGTGCCTTTCCCACCACGAACTCCAGCCCTCAGCCATGTTTTCCCCTCCAGCGCCGAATCCAGACCCACCTCATCTCCTCACCTCTTCGACCAAGCAGCCACCCAGAAAGCCTCGCTGCATAGCAACCGAACCCAACCCTTCTGCCCACACCCTCCGAGCACAGCCACTCCACCAGCTTCTCTTCTTATTATTAAAAAAGAAAATGGTATAAATATATATATTACATATATATATATTACATATATATATATATATATATATATATTTCATCAAATTCGAATTCAAGTTATCTACCTTGTCGCTGTCCAATTATTTGTCTTATGCTTGCTGTTCGGAATTTGTCGCAGCAACTCTTTGGCTTGTCGTTGTTCCATGTGCGTATCTGTGTCACCTTCTTCGTTCTTATTGTTTCTCTAGCCTCGAAAGGTGAGCGTCACTTACAATTAACATTCTTATGTTAGTAAATTTATTTCACATGACATGACAATAGGAATATGTTGTTGAATTTGAATTGGTTAGTGATTTGATCGTTAAATATGATATGTTAATATTTGAAATTATTACCTATGTTAATTGGCATATGAAACCATAACCATGTTGTAAATATATTATATCTTAAATTGTTAGTTATGGATCATGCTTGCAATTGATATGTTATGCTATTATTATTCTATTGTTCTCACACTGCAAGTTCCCAGTTAGTTTAGGAATTCCTTAGGGTTGAAATGATACATATCTGAATGATCTTATATATTAGGGAAAATCATTATGGGTTGAAATGATAAACCCAAGCGATTTTACTGAATTTGAATTTAAGGATTGCGGGTTGAAATGATATATACCCGAAAATTTAAATTATTACGGATTGAAATGATAAATATCTATATCACTTGACCCTAGGATAGAAAATTATATACGGAAACCGTTGGTCTATTTTTAACTGATTTCCAAAATTATGAAAAGAAATATGTATGTTTTGATTTTAAAATATAATATAAAGATTTTATTTTAATATATCTGTAAAATTTAAAATTTTCAAATTATATGTTTGGAAATTTTAAATTTATAAGTTAAGTTTTGAAATGTAAATTTTAAGATTTTACTTATAATTTTACTATTTTTTAACATATATAAAATAAGATTTAATTTAATAAAATTTTCAATATAATAAAATTTAATTTAATAAATTTAATTTAATAATATTTATAGTATGTTTAAGTATTTATTTAAAACTATATTAATATTTCTAAATATATTTCGTAATAACTTTAATAAATGAAGGTTGAAAAAAAACATTGAAATTGAGTTGTAATTTAATTTGTTTAAGAATTGTATTTAAATAGGAATTGATTTGAACTTATTGATTTTGAGATTTTAAGATATGATTTTATAACTTGATAACTGGATTTTGATTAAAGGTGATTAAATGAATATTTTCAAATTTAAATAAAATTAAAATTGAATATTGAATATTGATTTAAATTTGTAGTTTGAAATTTTATTAAAATGTTATTAAAAATGATCAAGTGAATATTTCAAATTTAAACAAAATTAAAGTTGAATTTTGAAATATAACTGATATTATCGAATTGAGTTATTGTAAATGATTGAATATTTACACTTTGAAACCTATTGAATTGGAAGTGGTTTAAATTTGTAGTTCAAACCTGGATTTGAAATTGATATAAATTGAAATGATTTTAATGAGAATTTGAATTGAACCTTTAACCATTTTAATTGAAATCATTGAACTAAGGTTCATTTAAATTGAATTTCTAGAACTAAAGTTGATTTGAATTGATTTGTTAAATTGGAAGAAACAATTCTTATTTGAAACTATTTTCGATATAAACTCTTTTATGATATAAACTATTTTAATCTATAACCTATTTTAAATAAAAACTATTTTTAATGTATAACTATTCCAATATAAAAACTACTTTCAATATTCAAACCGTTTAAGTTGGTACTGTTATGATTTAGATTTAATGGATTTAAATGCGAATATTTTGATACGATGGTTTAACCTATTTTGTGGTTATGATTTTGAAACAAACATGATTTATGGTGAATAATGATTTCGAAAGTGAATATGATTTCGAAATGATTATGATACGATTTTGAAGTAAACAATGGTTTCAAAAGTGATATGATTTTGAAATGAATATGGTATTTAGATATGAAGTATGAACGGTTTGAAATGTAAAAGAACCAACTGGTGTGAAATAAGCATTTGGTTGTTAAAGAGACCGGGATCAGATATTGTCATACTCTCTGCCAATACCGAAAAACACTTTAACAACTGTGCACATGATGGAGAATCCAAAACGAAGTAGGATGGTTTGGCGAACGATTCTGTATGAGGTATGAACGCAGCCCTGACCCCCTCGGGTCAGCTCGATATGACTAAATCAGGAGCCACGCCGGGCCAAGCGCTCCTCCGATCGAGCATGCTTCTTCGAAACCATATCTATTACTTTGTGATTTGATTTGGTGTGCACTTTTGATTGTAGGAGTGTGTCTCGAGGTGGGCGGTAGTAGCTGCTATGTGTTACCACCAGTCCGGATCCGCAAAACGGTAGTATCCTAACACGGGCATTGCCTCGCGTGCCTTGTCATATGCTTTATTGCGCCCATTACAAGTTTGGTTTGTGTCGTACCTATGGAGTGCTCCCTGATAGCCCACCGGTTTGTGGAGTTTACAGTACTGTATAAACTATGACATTTATATAAAAATATGTTAAGGGGTATATAGGTAATGCCTTAATGGTATTTTAATATTTTACTTTACTGTAGACATTATCTATATAGCGTATTGTACTATGTATGTAGATAGTTTCACGGATCCTTAAAGGATGGAATACCAAACATCCTTTAAGTTATATTGTGTAACATCCCGCCTTTTTGTACATTTTAAGCAGACACACATGCCGACTCAAACCATACATAAGGGCGGATTGTTATTGGGGTGAATAAGTAAAAGCAGAGAAAGAATAAAAACAAAACAGAATCTCGCAGCAGAATGACAAAATATAATAATCAAATAACAGTTCATGAAGCTGTATACAAAACATTTGATTATACTTATACAATACAAAATCAGAGTTACACATATCAGAGATAAATAAATGATAATGCAGTGGAACAATATGATGTAGTGGAATAATATAGTAAATAATAATATAGTCTTGGTCTTCATCCTCCAGAAATAAGGTCTTCAAATCCTGAAATGCTCAGGCTGACCCGAGCGAATTGAAAAGACAAAACACTCGAGTCGGAACTAAAAGATCTTATGTAAGTTAAATCAACGGTAAATAAATGAGTGGAACGGCGTCAGAGATGTTTACGGGGTTTGACATCTCTTATCCAGTGTCTATCGTGAGTGCAGTAACTTAAGAGATGTTCGGGATTCACATCTCCTAAGGATCCGTTAAACTATCTACTATGTAGTACAATACGCTATTATAATATGTCTACAGTAAAGTAAAAGTATTAAAATAGCGTTAAGGCGTTACATTTTCCCCATTAACACATTTTTATAATGCCAATAGTCTATACAGTACCGTAACTCCCCGTAAACTGGGGCCGCCAGAGGATACCCCATAGGTACGACATAAAACAAACTCGTAGAAGGCGCACTAGGGTAGGTGACACGGCACAACTAGGCAATGCCAGGGTAGATATACCAATTACACTTCCGGACCGGTGGTAACGCATAGCAGCTACTACCGCCCACCTCGGAACACACTCCCAAATCAAAAAATCGAGGGTGGCCACCAAATAAATCGCAAAGTCAGAATATAGTATCGATGGAATGTGCCCGATCGGAGGAATGACGTCACTTAGCCCGTCAATTGCTCCTGTTTTAGCCACCTTAAGCTAACTCATGGGAGTCAGGTCCATGTATATACCTTTAGGATCGTCGCCACTATCCTACTTCATTATGGAATCTCCACCGCGTACACAGTTGTCAAAGTGGTTTTCGGTATTGGCAGAGAGTATGACAATATCTGATCCCGGTCGCTTTAACAACCAATCGCTTATTACACACTGGATGGTTCTTTTACATTTCCAAAATCATTTCATAATTGATATCAAAATATCATATTCAATTCAAATCATATCACTTTCGAAATCATTTCTTACTTCCGAAATTATATCACATTGAAATCGTAGTTCGAATTTATATTTCCTTTCAAAAGTCATATTTCCAAAATAGGTCAAACTCTCATTTCAAAATATCATATTAAACCAAACATTTTATTTAATTCCCAACTTAGGTTATAACATCATTAACCATATTCACTTGAAAATCGAGAATTTGAATATAAACACATCCATTTTACTTAGTTTGGAATTTAGAAGAAAATAGTTTTAAATAGTTATAAATAGTTAATATGGATTTAAAATAGATTAAATATAATTAAAATAGATTAAATAGCTTTAAAATAGATTAATTGGATTTAAATTAAGTCAAATGATTTAATTAGTTTAAAATTTTGAAAATCTTAATAATTAAAGTCTTTTAAAATAATATATTTAAAACAGTTTATATGAAAAATATGAATTTGAAATTTATATCAATTTAAAGTATTTATTTCATTCCAACACATTTTGACCATTACAATGTCCCAAAACCCAATTTCAAATTTTTCGATTCAGAATTCTAAATAAATATTAAATTCAATATCACTTAAATCCATGTTAAAACATCGATTTAATTACTCCAATTTCAATATATTTCCAAGTTATACTTCAACAATTTTAATAACTCAATTTCGATAAACTTCACTTATATTTCAAATTTACTATAAAATTTCAATTTTATTCTTTTAACAAATCTTTCAAAACAATTCGATTTTAATATAAAACTCGAAATTCGATAAAAATTCGATTTATATAACCCAAATTTTATTTCAAAAATATCATTTAACTCAATGCAAAATCTGAGGATTTAAAATCATTTAAATTTAACCAATCCGGTGTCCGTATATAATTCTCTACCCTAGGGTCAAGTGATACGGATATTTATAATTTCAATCTGCAATTTAAAATGTTACTGTTATATATCATTTCAAACCGCAATCCCGAATTAATAATAAAATCCATAAAATCGCACGAGTCTATCATTTCAACCCATAATGATTTTTCCTTAATCTATTGATCATTTGGGTATGTATCATTTCAACTCATAGTGAACTTGCAATTTATAACGATATAAAATAAAACATCCATTCATCCAATATCAACAAGCAACATCCATTACAAACATCATCCAAATCAATCAATAAATATCAATATAGAACTGATAATCAATAACAGGTATTTAACTGGCAATTTATATTCAATAATAAATTTAAATAACGATTTAATTCAAATAAATTCAAATTAACTGAGATGATGATTTAAAATATACCAAACAATCATAAATAAATTTCTAATCACATCATAAATTTAATTTAACAAACATAAGAAATTTTAGAAGTTGTGAGTGGGTTAAAACACTCACCTTTGAATTCAAATTGAATTTAAATTCAAATTGAATTTAAATTCAAAATAAGCCCAAAATTTGGATGGTCTTAGAATTTTTCCAAACCAGCGTTTAAATGTCCTGAATTTCAATACGATCCTAGCGGAGAAAACTGCGCGTGAATTCGAGCTAGTATGTGAAAGTTATGCATTTTAGAACTTTTGGAATCATAAAATAAAATAAATAAAATAAAATAACAAAAAAAAACACGTCACCCTTTCCACTACACAGCAGACGCACGCGAGGACCGAACCCAAAACCACGCTGTTGACCACGCTCCGACACCCTCCTCCGGCCGCCTGCACCAACGCCGACACGCCCAAAGCCTCACCGTGATAGCCTCCCCCGCCTCAACCAAGACCGGTCGCCTCCCATGCCGCCGGTCGTCGTAGTCGAATAGAGTTTTCAAACCCTAAAATGCAATTTCTGACCACCCCACGTCGATCTAGGCGATGCGATCCCCAGCCCCGGCTCCATGCGTCGCACTCTCCAATACCCATAAGCCGATTTCGTCGATTGAAGCCAAAATCGGGAAGCCCCAAATTGTCTTAGGGTTTCGAATTTTGACCTTTCACCGCGAATTCCCGATGACTCGAGCACTATTACGGAAAATGATCACTAGACGCTGATTCATATCATCGAGAGCTTCGAATCGATATATAATTCGATATAGTTTGGAGGAGTTTGATTTTTGATCTCATTTTGGTTTGAAATTTGAATTTGGAACTGGTTTTGGGAATTGGAGTTTGTTTTTGCCATTACAAAGAGGAGATGAGAAATAAATGTACGTACAGACAAATGAAAATAAGAAGTGGCTAGGGTTTATAACGGCAATTTATAGGCAAAACAGAAATAGCGATGAATGGATCGGATTTGATTTGGAAGTTGAACGATAAACGACCCGAAAAGCCCGTTCTGTCTCCGGAACGAAATTGGGTCATCACATATATCAAAATAGATGTTTTCCAATAATTCCATTTAATTTGATTTTTATCCTGTTATCCTATCAATTATCATCTTATGGGTATAATTGACATTGGTTTATACCTTAGTACATTAATAGTTTACAATTTCATCTAAATTCCCATTAACGTAATATCTAATTACAAACTAATTGCAATAAATTCAATTATTATAATTGTAAATTCCAAAAATTGATTAATTTTGATTTTCAATTATTTTATTCAATCAATTATCATACTATGAAAAAGAATTTCGTTGGTTACATCTTATTGAATTAACATTCTTCAATTTTCAATTAAATCTACATTAACTGCACTAATTAAGTGAATTAATTGCAATTGATTTCAAATTTAATTTAACGAACTAAATAAATAGGTAACTTATAACAATTGTTACCATTAACTTTGGATTACACATAAGTTTATTTCTTACCAACAAATGTTACAATTTCTTTCCTAACACTACTATTATTCAATTACCACTATTTATATATTATTTCGTTGGTTAAATTCAATATTTACATTTGTTTTCCTATTCACTTTATAACCAAGTATAACTTTTAAATCATTTCATTTGATTGGAATTCCCTTCAAATTGTTAATAATTAACTTTAATTAACATTGTTGCCTTTCATTTTAGTTATTATTTCATTAATAAATCCCGAATTTTATTTCTTTAAATATCAAGTCACAAAAATCTTATTAAAATAACAAATTTTAGTTGTCGAAAATTACGGGTCGTTACATATTGCATTTCACTTAGACATTTAACTTGAGTTGATTTACTTTCATAAGAATGTTAATCCTGACTCGAGTGTTTTGTGTTTTGCTTTATGCTCGGGTTAGCCTAAGTATCACAGCATTTGAGACCCACCATTGAAGCTTGGAGCTTTGCTTGGAGATCTATCTTTATCTATTCAGCTTTCAGTTATTTCAATTATTTCTAGTTGTTTATGTTCAGACTTGTCAGTTGCTTTTGTATTAGTGACTTCTATGTACTTGGGATTTTCTGTTGTATTTGTTTCAGACTCTGATGTTCTGTAGTAGCTTCATGAACTACTATTTATCTATTCCGCTGCTTATTGTTGTATTACTCCGTGTCTGTGATTCTGTGATTGATTTATTTACTGTATATGCTAAGTTTTGCCAAATATAAATTAACAATCTATTGTTTTGAACAATTCAAGTTTGACAAGTGTGGATTATTGTCGATTTGAATGGTTCGAAATATCGGGTCGTTACATTCTTAGCCTTATTTTTACTTTCATGCAAATTTTATTTACGCTTTATTTTCATGCTCTTTTGATTTCATGCTCTCACTTTCTTAGTTTATGCTCCTTTTATTTCATGTTGGTAGCATAGATTTAATTTTTGTAATTAGTTTAGTTTAATTTAATGCAAGTAGTTAGCTCTCTATTATTTTAATAGCTCTCATTTTCCTTCTCTTTTTATGTTGAAATAATTTTATGTTATCATGTTTTCAAATATGAGTAGCTAAACCCCTTCAATTTAGGGGTAATGAAGCTCTCATGAAATATATTAAATTAACATAATGATTTCATTTGTAATCTCTCTTATGTGCTTGATGGAAAATATGAATGATGGTGGTTTATGTTTCTTTTTATTAAATTTTGATAGCCTATGTTGACATCTCAAATAGGCTATGCTTAACTCTATTTAAAACATAAACTATTTGATCATTTGCCTAAATGATTGTGATAATGAAAGTAAAACTAGAATCAAAATTTGATGGTCTATGTTACTAATTAATAGTAAATAGATCATACTTAAAATAGATTTTATTTTAAATTGTCATGTCATTTTCATGAGTTTTGATAAGTGGGTATGAAAGGTGTGTTAGAGTTTGATGATTTAAGTTGTGCTAATTAATAGCACAAATAAATCACACTTATAATAAGCACATCTATCATTTTCTACTTAATATTTTAATTAGAGATTATAAGTGAATTTTTGTTGATTCAGATGAATGATTGGAAGTGGATTTGCCTTTAAATTGCTCTTTAATAACATAGTTTATTTCACTTTTGCTTTTGCTAATTTTTACAAGTTTTCTAAGTCTAAAACACTTTAAAACTTTGGGCTAATTTAATTGAGTATTATTGAAATTTAATTCATTCTCTGCGGATTGACCCGTACTCGCATACGTACTAAAATTGTACGTCATGCGTTTGTGGTTTTTAATGATAATATTTTTATGCGATTTTCTAATTGGTAGAAAATTCATCGTCTAACAAGTTTTTAGCGTCGTTGTCGGGGAATGCAATTTGATTTTTATTTACTCTTCGGATTAATTTTCTTTTATTTGCATTTTCTTCTTTAGTTAAAAAAACCACATTGCCTTTGTTGCTTTTTTTTGTTACGCATTTGTTGTTGCATTTTTGTGTTTTGTTTTGTATTGTTCACTGTTGTTTTATTTCTTTTTCATTTTTTAAAAAAAACAACAACATTTGCATTTATTCACTGGGATACATTGCTTATGTTGTTCGGTTTTCTGTGGTTTTTCCAAAATACAAACAAAATAAGGAAAATTACATTTTCATTTTCTATTCAAACTTGACAAATCCATTCTTTTTTTTATCTGCGTTTAGATTTCTCTCAGTTTCAATCACCATCCTCTTCTTAACAATCATGGCATCATACAACTCTTCCTCCTCCAACACCCCTACCAACCTATCCCACACTACCTACCACTGTTCAACTGCAACTCCTCCACTACAACAGCACTTCAATCGCCTATACCATTTCCTATACAAACCTTCTTCCTTGCTCCTCCTCTTACAACTGCTCCTTCGAGCATCATCACCACAACCATCTCCATTGCCATACAACACCAAAAACTGCCTACATACAAACTTCACCAACCTCAGTCAGTCCAAATCTCCCCCTCCTTCAAGCAACCTTCATCCATCATACACATTCACTGCCTTCCTCTGCCATCACATACATCACTGCACATCAAAACCAACCAAAGTAAACTCCTCAACCACCACCTCCAAAATTCCCGATCTGAACCAACCCACGACTTCAATACCCAAATCAATCACCATCCTAAATCCAAAACCCATGAATGAAAAACTACAACAACTGCAGAACCCGATTCAAGACGCACCTCAAATCAACTACAATGAATTGGATTTTCGACCCTCGAAAATCGACACTAATACGCCCATTGTATCACATGTTGAAAATTCAAGTGCGAGAAATACCCATTTGTTAGTTTGAAAGAAGAAGGTAGAAGATAAAAGAAAACTAAATAACACAGAATCTCACAACGTAACAAATAATATATAATACAACAATGATCTCTACAAAAAAGAAACATTTTTATTCATATAATATCATAGTACACTAGGCTTATCCTAAATTTGGACAGTTATAGAAACCTGTCCTTACATTGACAAACATACCGATTCTAAAATACAGCGGAAGAAAAATATACGTGAATACGTCTTTACCATCCAGCTCCTCTTCAACTCCAAAGTATCCAGCTAAATCTGGGAAAACATGCTCGGTCTGGCCCAAGCATTACATGGAATGAGTACGCTCGGGTCAGTCTGGTAAACCAGCGTGGGTAAAACTCGATAACAAGTAATAACCAAACTGATTTCTACATTTGAAAACCTTTCAAACAAAGGGTATCTCGAAAGACCACACCGCATACAAAAACGGATGGATTTTTACCCTACGATAACCAAAACATTTTATATCAAAATCCAGTGATATTATCATAGTGTCTAGGTTTAAAGTAAATGGATAAAATAGCTGAAATGCTTGCATCTCACATTCCAACATACTAGGCTCTACAATCGAAAATGTAAGGCATGTATTAGAGAATGGATTCCAACTAATGACTGGGCTACTGGGGTACCGCACGCCACAGTACACCTCTAGAAAAATGTACCAAGGTCGTACCTAACGACCCCTGCCAATACAGAACCGTCCTACCCCTTGTTGGATAGTACCGAATATATCATCACCCCAGTTGCTTGCAACCTTTAACCAAGCGCTCCCACGTACACGAATTCATTAATGATTGTGTATATATCTAGAAGGGTGATGATATACCCTAATGGGTGTAACCCACATAGCCCTGCTACATATCCCATGTTTTAGTCCTTCTCGGTTGACGAGGCTTGAGGACACATTTTACCTTTCTGAATAGCGGTCCCTCTTGGAATGTTAACACTACCCTCCCGGTAGTAATGCAGTGCCAACATTCATCCATACAAGTTGTCCTGGATAAGTACAAACCGAAGGCACTACTTCTACTACATCCATTTTGGAATCACCCTCAGGATTAGTAGCAAGCAGCCCTTGTACTTCAATGGCCCCATCTTCGATCCCATGCTTCAATATGTCTTCGTTACGAAATGCTTGGGTTGGATCGAAGTGGTTTCCGGATAACATATCTGATCCTAGTATCTTCGAAACAACTTTCGATATTTTCCAGTAAACTCAACTACGGTTTTTTAGGAAATAAACAGACAAATGACAAGAGCGGAGCTCACCTCCTAACCGTTTATGGACGGATTTCCTTATCATTCGTCCTAGAAGAACAAAATGAGTTTATACGTACAGTATATCACCTTTGACGGTAACTGTACCATATAATTCTCGTGTTTCTCCTACATATTTCCAAAGTTACGTTTTGGGTCCAGCTTCGATAGTCGGTTATTTAACTATCAAATAAACAAACATCCAATTATGGTTTAATTTCCATATGGGATCCACTAAGCCTTTATTTATTCTCTTTAATTAATAAAAAAACTCTATAAAATCTGATCAAAAGATCTTTTCAAAACACCATTCCCAAACCGCTTACATTTCTTTTATACTTGGAAACCTTTATATACTTTTCTCAATGATATAAGTATATTACCAAAACACTTTACTTTTCATGCCTTGAAACAAAATCATACACTTATCTTATCAGTATAAGTAGATTTACAAACTTTTCAAAATTTCCTTCCCAAATCCAAACATTTCTTCCAAATAAAACATTCTGCTTATCCTTTACCAAAAATTCCCTTTTTAAAAGCACATCTCATATTTCAATTAACTTATAACTTTCAAAATAAAGTTATAACCCACTTTTATAAACCTTTGAGTTAATTTATAAACCTATTTCCAAACCTCTGAAATGATTTATAAACCCTTTTCCTATTTTTAAAACTCTTTATATAAACCTTTCTATACTCCTTTATAAAATATCCTTTATAAATATCATTTACAAAACATCATTTGTAGAATACCTTAATAACACTTATCGTTAGAAAATACCCCTTTCTATAAACAAGTTATATTTATAAATACCTTTATAAGAATTATATAACTTGAAAAACCATTTATAAACCCTTAGCCTCAAATTGATTAAAGAATTAAAGTAAATTCAAACCATACTTTATAAATTCCAAATTAGGCTTAGCAGTCCCGATAAGTTACCATTTAATTTCAATTCAATTTTCAAATCACATAACAATTATTTACATAAGCTACCATATATGTAAATGCAGTTCATATCTAATCAGGAAATAACACGTCAATATAACCAGTTAGCATATACAAGTCCAAATAACATAAAACAGGATGGTGATTTATCCTGCTAAATAGATGTCCAAACAATTCAATCAATTTATAGTAGAACGGGAATTTAATCTGCTTAACACATGTCCACACAATCAAATCACTTACACTGTAGTAGAATGGTGTTTTATTCTGCTAACGGATGCCATTTAATTCTCCTAATCATTTGGGTTTCTTAAGGGTCCGAACAAGAGATCCTTTGATATGGAATCGATTTACTTTAAAAAGGAAAATTGATTAAAACACATTCTGTTTAGTTAAAATACCTTTTAAAAGTTAAAAGTATATTTAGTTTCTTAAACCCTAACTAAATCTTAATTAATCCAATTTAAATCAAGGTTAAATCATAATTAAACTCTAATCAGGCTTAATGAACTTGATTAATTAGTAATTAACTTCCTAATGCAACTTGGTTAAGACACTTTACTAAAACCATACTATTTCATGATTGAAACATACCTTACTAAATATTCACACTTTAAAACCAATTACGCAAACTTGATTAATCTGACCTCAAATCTGTCGCGACTACATACAAAGTTTCAACTTTGTTTTCAACCCATCAGGATTATAGTCAAGTTCATCATCAACCCTTTATATTCACACATCACATTCATACAAAAAATTGTATACATATACCAATATATATACAATTACTAACTTTGCAATAACACATCCATTAGAGTGCTAACACTAACCCATAAATTTGCACTTATCATCACATTCAAACATGCCAAGATCCAACATATATATAGCATGCATATAGCTAAGGATCAACACAACATATAAAGGAAAGTTCTTTCTAAAAGATTAGGAATTTACTCACCGAAAGCTATCCAAACTCTCGCTAAATTAGAGTATGACAAAGCACTTCCATTCCTAAGCAACAAGATGGAGTCTTGAACCCTGAATGCACTAGGTAGGTTCAACCTTGAAGGGAAGAGGAAGCGAGACTTGTTTTGGTAAGGTGGAGCGGCTTCGGATAAACATCGAATTCTCAATAATAAACCCGAAAATAGGTCATTTTGCAACTGATTATTGGGCTACCTACTCATGGAATTTCAAAACACACTCAAAGAGAAAGTTATTGGAATTTATTCTCTTTATCATTTTAGAAAAAGAATCACTCATTTTCGATTTGTTTTGAAGAAGTTATGGTCAAAAGAAGAAGAGTAATTTTCGGACTTGAAATTCTGGGTGAAAAATTGCAAAGATTGGGTATTTTGACATAGCTATGATAGAAATTTGAAAACGTGGTCAACTAAAATGTTGTAGACATTAAAATTATACATGGTTTCAACAAAAGAAAAACACCATTTAAGTTCGAAATGAGGAAGAAAAGGTTGGTGGAAAGAGGAGGAAAAATGGAGAAACATATGGGCTATTATAGGCAAGATTTCACACCTAATCACTTTGTCAAGTCATGTCACAAATCTTTTATAATATATATATATATATATATATACATATATATAATTATGTTTAATCACATCACTCTTTTATATATATATAATTATGTTTCGTCACTTCACTTTCTTTTATATATATATAATTATATTGTTTAGTCACATCACTTACTTATATATATAAGTTTAGCTATTGATTAATTAAGATGTGACAATAGATAATTATGATTAATGATTACAAATCTAAGATTTAACAATACTTAATACATACATATATATATAATGTTTATTTTTTTAAAACTATGTCTTGTCACATTAGTTACTAATCCAAATTAACATAAGATAATTTATTTCTAAGCGTATTATTATCTAGTTAATTAACTCTTATATATATATACGTATAGTGCACAAAGATGAACAACGTTCCCGACAACTTTCTAGTGTCAAAAGGTCGAAATTTCGGAAAACGTTTTTCGGTCACATTTTCTGTTTTTCTACGAACTATTTAATTTGGTAAACAAATTTTGAAAATGATTTTACTATCATTATTAATTAATTAAAATGAGTTTATTTTCATTATAAAACTTATATATTAAATATTTAAAATTAATTAAATATTCACTAATCAAAGCAGTGAAATTTCGCGTCGTTACATCAACAATCACGAGACATGCTGCCATTTCAAGTTCATATACATTAACCAACTTCAAGAACCAAAATTGAACCCAATCGCAACCCTCTACTCCATCATTCCTGCAAATCTGAACCCCAAATCCTCAAATCCACCACCATGAACCACAAACCACCAACCGCGACTTCAAACATTAGCACATTAGATATTTGTTTTGGACTTCCGAAATTCTTGAATTCTTGAAGTAAATTTGCACTAAAATTTTAAAAACTGCAACTTCAGACATATGAAGGGATTGTGGTTTTAGAATTTGTTCTGGAAGTGTTTTGGAATTTGGTTTTGGATAATTCTTTTGGAAGTTTGATTAAGGGGTCCTTTTTTGTTTAGGGCTGTGAGAATTTTTATTGCGGGCTTGCAAACGAAAAAAATTTGTTCGGTTTTGATTATTAGGCTTATGGTCATGGGCTGAATTAAATTGAAATTTCTCTCTCTCTTTTTTTAGTGTAATTCATTTGTTTGTTAAAAAAGAATAAAAAAAGAAAAAATATATATCTTGTTCAAATTTTTAGGTTGCAAATTACAGGTTGCAAGAAGGAGAATGATTGCTTGCTAAATAATTGCTTCGCTTCGCTTGCCAAAATAAATTGCTTGCTAAAAAAATAGTTGCTTTAAAATAAATTGCTAATAATTCTGCACACTCTGGTATCGTGCCCACATCTCTTGTTTTTATTTTCATTACATCGTTGGTTGTTTGCATTTTAAAATCCAAAAATAAAAAATAAAAAAAATTTCATTCGTAGTTGCATTGTCAATACACGTTTAATTTCAGTTTCGCATTCATTTCATCTTGTTTTTATTTTTCAAGGGCAACACCCAAATCCACATAAGGTGGGGGATTTCATTACCTCTTCTTTGGCCCACAAATTGCATATCATCCTAGAAATCGACTAATAATAACGGTTAGACGTTGAACTTAAGGGTGTCGCGAGCTCACCTAGGGCTTAATTGTATCTTGATAAGTTGTCTTCTTTCGACAATCTAACTTCTTGGTGCCTAGGCTACACTAGAGCAATAATCATATATAAATATTACGGTGATTCGTAAATATTATATTGGTTGTTTCTCTGAAGGTATTAAACGTTCGGCAGCATTGCTAAGGTTATTCGTGGTGCACCGATAGCCTCTGTCCGTTACCTGGCTAAGAACTATTTCGTTGGATTAAGACAGAATATAATTATACAATTTTGGGTTAGGAGCTACTAAGGATAGAAAATTTGCAATTAAGTCCTTGCATTCATTTAATCGCATTAGTTCATGCATATTTAAAAAAAAAACAAAATCCAAAAGTAAATTTTTTTTTACATTTTACTTAGCATAGGTTTTTTAAAAAAGAAAAAAATCCTTTTAAATCTTTTCCTTAGAAAAAAAAATTCAAACAAAATCAAAAATCCAAAAAACAAGTATTTTACTTAAGTTAGTTTTTTAGAAAAACAAAAATAAAAAAATCTTTCAAAAACAAAAAACAAAACTAAAAAAACAAAAACAAAACTAAAAAAACAAAAATGTATAAAAAAATTGAATATTAAAAATCCACAAAAAATAAAAAAGAAATCAAATCTCCTATTTAAAAAATAAATTCTCTTTGGTAAATACTTTTACACAAAATTTATAAAACAAAACAATTTTTCACCTGATTTTCTGAACCTTGCTATATTCTCTACAACTTGATTCTCACTTCTTTCTCTCCTTGACCTTTTCGCTTTATGCATGAGTACTTGGACTCGTGATACAACAATACATCATTTAAATCCAACAAACGATCATCCAAAAATGGTGAACGAAAATACTCTTTGCACTCTCATGGATATAATCTTTCCCGATAGAGTTTCTATTCCTTGTATCACACTACCCGCCCCAACGGGTAACCATTTCGAAATTCATTCCAATCATATTGTCACGCTTCCAAAATTTAGCTATTTTGAACACAATGACCCATTCATCTTTTTAACAAAATTCGAACAAGTATGTACGACCATTAAACTCCAACAATTATGTGATGATGGAATCAAACTTCAGTTAATTCCATTTGCCCTTACCGATTATGCTAACAAATGGTTGTACATATTACCATCAAACACGATCAAAACGTAGGAAGTATTCGTTAAAGTTTTCTTATGTTCTAAACCCTTGTAGAAACAACTAAAATATGAAAATAAATTGTCAATTTTCATCAATTCAAGGGTGAACCTTTCGAAAAATATTTAGAAAGATTTAAAGAGCTTTTGAAAAAATGTCCACACCATAATTTTGAAAATGGACTCTTTGCCAAATCTTATATGATGGACTTTAAAACAGCTCACAAACCATGCTTGAATCGATGTGCCAAGGCAATTTTCTCGCTCAACATCACGAAGATGCTTGGCAATTCCTTGAAAATTTGGCAGAAAAGTCATCACAATGGGAATGTTCTAACGAAAAATCAATTTACTAACGATCGAGCGCACACTCAATAGGATCATCGTTAGCTTTGGAAGCTAAAATTGATGCAATGATCAATAAATTCGACAATGTTTTCTCATCCAACCAAATGAACCAAGCTTTCTAACCAATGTGTTATAAATGCAACGATCCGAATCACATAGCCGATCAGTGTCCTAATTCGGTTGAATAGCTCAATACTTTCAATAAGGTTAAGAAAGACTCGTTTTCTCCAACGTACAATCCTGGTTGGAGAAATCATCCTAACTTTGCGTGGAACAAAAATAATTCCAATACGAATTTGGTCCGTCCCAATTTTCAAGCATTTCCGAACAATGCTTCGAATCCTCCCTTTCAACAAAATTTGGCTGTTCCGTCTCAAAATCAACTGCAACAATCTTTTGCTCCCCAAGACGATAAACGTTTGACTTCACTTGAAAAAATTCTTGAAACTTTGGCTAAAGCAACCAATCAAAGCCTCCAATCAAACAGTAATTTTCAAAATTTGTTAACCTCATACATGCAGAATACGAGTCAATCGACTGCTAAACTTGAAATGCAAATGAGTCAATTAGCCACATCTGTAGTGAACGTAAACGAGGCACATTCCTAAGTCAGCCAGTTTTGAATCCTAGAAATCAAAACACGAATTCGAATCAAGCCCATGTTGTTCAAGATAGCAATGTAACCCAAATGAATGCTATCACGACTTTGCATTTCGGTAAACAAATCGATAATCAAGTTGTTAATCCAAATAATTTACCGGAAGCTCCTCTTGACACTTCAAAAATGACAAGCAAATCTGAAAAAAACATTGAGCCAAACATTGAATCAAATTCCAATCCAAATTCTTCTTCTACTCAAATAGACCAACCTACTGAGTATCGTGTTCCATTTCTACATCGCCTTCGACTAAGAAACATTCTGACCAGATGGAATAGATATTGGAAATTTTCAAACAAGTGAAAGTTAAAATCTCGCTTCTTGATATCATTCAACATGTCCCAACTTACGCTAAGTTTCTCAAGGAATTGTGTACTGACACATTCATGTACCCAAGAGAGTTTTCATAGCTGTCGGACTTAGCGAAGTCTTGTCCCAATCAATTCCCGTTAAATACAAAGATCCTGGAAGTCTGACGATCTCATGCACAATAGGAAACAAAACGATTAAAAAGTGCTTACTGGATTTGGGTGCGAGTGTCAATTTGATTCCTTATCTAGTTTTCCAACAACTGGGCTTGGGTGAACTAAAACCGATGAAAGTAACTCTTCAATTTACCGATCGTTCGATAAAGAAACCCGTGGGAGAAATTAAGGACGTACTCTTCAAAATCGGTCAATTCATATTCTTCGTCGATTTCATCGTTTTAGAGACTTAACCTGTGAACAATCCGATGAGTCTAATTTCGTTGATTTTAGGTCGACCTTTCTTGGCTACTTCAAATGCTCTAATCAATTGTCGAAACGGTTCGATGAAAATTTGTTTTGGAAACGTGACTTTGGACCTTAACATCTTCAATCTTGAAAATTAATCGAATGAACCACGTGACCAAACGCTGGAAGTTAGCTTCATTCAAGAAAATTTTGATATCGAAACAGTTGACCTAAACCACGAACGCGAGACCGAATACGAACAACTTTTTCAAAATGAGCCTAATGAAATTGAAAATTTGCTTCCGTTTGAACCCCTTATCGTTGAGTCAAAACTTCAACTAAATTCTTTGATTGAGCAACTCCCGAGGTTCGACCTCAAACCCCTTCCCGATCACCTTGAGTACGCATACTTGGGTGACAACGAAACAATTCCCGTTATAATCTCTTCAACTCTCTCTCTCTTGATTAAGAAGCTTCCTTACTTTCAATTCTGTGGAAAACCAAAGAGGCAATTGGACGGTCGATCATCGATATAAAGGGAATTAGTCCAACTCTTGTTCAACATCGAATCCATTTAGTTGATGATGCCAATCCTGTTCCTGACGCACAACGAAGCCTTAACCTAAAAATGAAGGATGCGGTTCGTGACAAAATTCTTAAACTCCCCGATAACAGAATCATATACCCAATCTCTGATAGTTTATGGGTTAGCCCAATTCATGTCGTGCCTAAAAAGTATGGACTTACCGTTATCAAGAACGACTCTAATGAACTCATTCCAACTCGTACTCAAACGGGTTAGTGTGTTTGCACTGATTATCGAAAATTAAATGCTGCAACACGTAAAGATCATTTTCCTCTTCCCTTCATCGACCAAATGCTTAAACGTTTAGCCAGCCATGAATTTCTATTGCTTTCTTGATGGTTATTCCAGTTATAATCAAATTCCAATCGCTTTTGAAGATCAAGAGAAAACAACTTTTATGTGTCCCTTCGCACTTTTGCATATCGACGTATGCCTTTGGGCCTTTGCAATGCTCCTGCTACGTTTCAAAGACGCATGGTCAGCATCTTTTCCGATATGATCGAATGCTTTATTGAAGTGTTTATGGACGATTTTTCTATCTTTGGAAACTCTTTTTCTGAGTGCTTACACCATCTTGAGTTAATTCTTAAATGATGCAAGGACAAACACTTAATGTTAAATTGTGAAAAACGCCATTTATGGTCAAACACGGCATTGTTGTAACAACCCACCATTTAAACAAGGATATTTTCTTAAATGATAGATAGTTATTTAGGGTAATAACAGAATCAACCACAGAACACAGACATAGAAATAGATACAACTCAAAATCTCGCAGCGGAAAATAAATAAGTACATAAATAAATCCTGAATCTCCAAAAAAGTTTACATTTATTCTCAAACTAAACAACTGGGAAATAAATAACTGGAAATGAAATAAGTCTAACTGACATAGCCAAGCAAACTAAACTGATGAAATAGCAGAAATAGAATGGAGTCTCCAGCAATGCCTTCGTCTCCACAACAAGCTCTCCAAACTGGAAATACTCAGGCTAACCCGAGCAAAATGGAAAACACAATACTCTAGTCAGAACTAATATCCTCATTTAAATCAATAAATCAATGCAAAGTAGCTTAGGAGATGTTACGGGTTTTTCCATCTCCTAAGGATCCGTCAAATTATCTATATATAATAGTGTACGCTATAATAGATAATGTCTAGTAGTAAAATAAATATCAAAATAGCGTTAAGACTTTACATTGATCCACCTTAACACATTTGTACAGTACTAAACCAAAGTCGTAATGGGCTCGTATAGGGATAAATATAACAAGGCACATGAGGCAATGCCCAAGGTAGGATTCTACCAGTTTACTCTTTCTGGCTGGTCGTAACCCATCTGTGGCCGACCGCGACTATCAGTCCAAACGGAAGGGTGTACCCATCGAGTTCAAATCACGATAGTAAATATGAGGGATCAAAGTTGCTAGAGGTAACTAACCTCATTGGCCAGACATAGGCTCCTGTTTTAGTCATTTTAATTATGACACAAGTGTCAAGGCTATCCATCATCGTTCTCTTACTTTATTCCAGTAAACGTTTTCCAATTCAACCACTACATTCTGGATATCATCCACCGTGTACACGGTTATCAAAGTGGTTCCGGGATTGACAGAGAGTAAGTCAATATCCGGCCCCGGTCTCTTTGACAACCCAACGTATGTTTTACACACCACTTGGTCATTTATGGTTTAAAACAATTCATATTAAAATGAACAGGGATTTTAATTTTCCAAGTTTGTCAAACCCAATTACATATTTCCCAAAATTTCCATTACAAATTTTTGATTTCCAAAACCCATTTTTTCTTTGAACCTTCAATTTTTAAAGTCCATTTAAATCCAATAAATTGAATCACTTCATCAAAATTTATTTCAAGTTAAAATTTTGAATTCCATTACAATTTAACCACCAATTCTTTTACAATAAATTCCAAATTCGAATTCAAACAATATAAATCACCCGTTTGATTTATTTATCAGTTTATCTCCAAATAGATTTAACCTTACAAAAAAGCTCATTATAAGAAACAAGTTATCAATTTAAGTTTAAATATAAATCAAAATTTAACTTAATTCTTAACTTAACATCTTCATATTCAAAAATATACAAATTATAAATTGAATCAAATTTTATGGAATTAAATCTAAAAACCAAATTTCTTCAAATAAACCATTTCAAACATTTATCCATAAATTATCGTATAATTGGAAAATCACTTATTTCAAAATAAATTTATTTAAATAATAAATACCAATTTTAAAACATATCTTAAGATTTCAAATCATTTATTATTAAATTCCAAAATGATCTCAGTTTATAAAGATATGTTTATTTGACCAAACGGTGTTTTTAATTTAAAATTTCTACCTAGGCCAAGTGGAATATTTAAATTTAAATGCAGGTATATATCATTTCAACCCTTACCAATATCATAATTTAAATGAGGGTATATATCATTTCAACCATTTCTAATATCACAATTTATATATACAGTCATATCCGAATATCGACGGGGAAATTTCAACAAATCATAACATACTGAATATCAATAACATGGTGAAACGTGACATGTTCGTATTAAATTTTCTACACTTGTGTACATATATATGACGTGTATATCGTGTCAACATGTGCACATATCATTCGATAATTCATCCAACAAATATATATCAATCTAAATCAACAACGAACGTATAAACATGACTACTTCAACTTTTATTAACTTGCATAACGATATTAGTTTGGTGTGAATGTATAAACACTCGCCTCAATGACGACGGCTCGAGATAATCCATGCTATGGCTTACGCTCGCAACATGACCCGAATCAACAGCGCACGACCAAAGCTTGTATACGTGTGTGATAATATGAGACAACACACTTCTTCTTCTTTCAATAGCAATTCTTTATTTTAGAAATATATATGCGATTGGAAAAAGAAGGGGAGCAAGTCGGGTTCGGGAAAGTCAGGCAAGGCTGGTGCGGCAACACTTCAAGGTGACTGGTAGTGATTGGTTGGTGGCGCAGGCGGTTGAGAATGGTGGTGGAGGGAGGAGGTCGGAAACTGTGGAGTTTTTTTCGACTGGAAGGAAGGAGGGCTCTGGCCGGAGATGTGATGCGGCGGCAGTAGAGGTGAAGACGGGGCTAGGCATTAGCGGTGGTGCAAGCTAGCGGTGGAAGGTGTGGGTGGTCGTCTTGGCTGCAACGGCGGCGAACTAGGTTTTGCGCACACTTTTTTTATAATACGGAGGCGGTGGCGACTGGAGGAGATGGTCGGAGGCATTATATATAATATACGTATCTCTAAATATAAATTAGTAACCACCATTAACCCGAATTAAAAACAACGCACCGAACAAACCGAGAGTCCAAACATTCAAAACGAAACACCATTGTGCTCAGTGTATTGATACGAACGTGTTAGCATACAGAAAACTGATCAGTTAATGATCGGGTGAAAATTTATTATTTATGCAATATCGGTTGTCGCTACCGTAAATCGATCGTATAAATCGATTTAAACGGAACTAGCGAAATCAGAATTCGATAAAACGAACGTCGACGTTTTTTTTTATAAATTTTCCCAAAATATTTTCATGTAAAATATTTAAATTTCTGAAACCAAAAATTTTACTATTTTATTAACGACTAATTTCTACGTTAAATTTCGAATCGCTTAAAATTTTCGTTTTATATTTATATTTCAGATTTTATTCATTTAACCAATCGTATGTAGATTTAATTAAATTCAAATTTCAAATCTTTAACTTAAATCAAGGTCAATTTAAATTGAATTTATTTTCAAAAGAATGGTAAATTCGAAATCGTTACATTCGCCCCCACTCAAAACTTTTCGTCCTCGAAAAGAGAAACACAATAATGGAAAACAAATTAAGAGATAGACTAAGATTAGAAAGCATACCCAAATCAAATAATTCAGGATTGGAAGCACAGATACTATCCTCGGTCTCCCAAGTGCAATCTCGATCATCATTACTCCACTGAACTTTGACGAGACTGATCGATTTACTCCTCAATTTCCTCATACTCCTATCCAGAATACGCACCGGCTTCATCTCAACAGTAAGATCAGGTTGAACCTCCAATTCATCAAGTTGCGTGGATTGAATTATCGCTGACGGGTCATGAATATACTTGCGAAGATTGGAGACATGGAATACATCATGAACACTGGATAATTTTTCAGGCAACTCAACGTTATAAGCTAGAGTACCATTACTTTTAGATATACGGAAAGGACCAATAAATCTTGGGGACAACTTCCCCTTCCTCCCAAACCGAATTACGTTTCTCAATGGCGAAATTTTGAGATATACAAGATCTCCAAATGCGAATTCCAACTACTTCTGTCTTCTATCGGCATATTTCTTCTGCCTATTCTACGCAATTTTCATGTTTTGCTTAATCCCTTCAACCTTCTCAAGCTTCCAAAAAAATCTCAGGCCCAAGAACAAGCCTATCTCTAGTTTTAATCCAACAAAACGAAGATTTACATGGACGTCCGTAAAGAGCTTCAAACGGTGCCATGTCGATACTAGCCTGAATTTAAAGATTTAAATTACAAAAAGGTTTATGTTACATATATTTAATTCAAATTTATTTAACAAAGTTATACTTGATAGCTATTATTATAGGTGAATTCGACAAGATGGAGATGGTCTTCCCAAGAACCACCGAAATCTAGAATACAAGCACAAAGAAGGTCTTCTAAGATTTGACTAATCCGTTCGGTTTGGCCATCCGTTTGTGGGTGATAGGCCGTACTCAGATTCAACTGTGTACCCAATGAATACTGAAGGGCTCTCTAAAAATTACTTGTGAAAATAGGATCACGATCACAAACAATACCAGAAGGAATTCCGTGGAGTCGGATAATTTCCTTTAAATAGATCTCAGCCAAACTTGAGGCAACTCGAGTTGACTTCATAGGAATAAAATGAGCTGACTTTGTCAAATGATCAACAATCACCCAAATACACTCATTGCACCTTCTCGTCCTCAGCAAACGGTCCACAAAATCCATAGAAATCTGATCCCACTTCCATTTTGGAATCTCAAGAGGTTGTAACAAACCTCCCAATTTCTGACGATCGGCCTTAATCTGCTGATAGGTACCACATCTACTCACATACATTGAAATATCCCTCTTCATTCCTTCCCACCAATAAAGTCTCTTCATATTTCGAAACATCTTTGTCACTCCGGGATGAATAGAAAATTTGGATTTGTGATTTTCTCTAAGCACTTCCTCTCTTAGTCCATCCACGTTTGAAACACAAACTCTACCATTGATTCATAGAATATCAACCTTATCTACTATTGCATCACACCATCTACTAGAATTTTCCTCTCCCTTCAAAACTTCATCTCGAATGGCCCTTAAACTTGGGTCTTCATTCTGCTTAGCGATGATGCGGTCCATAAGAGAAGATGAAACAACAAGCTGACAAAGCATAGCCTTGTTCCTACTCAAGGCATCAGCCACCACATTTGCCTTTCTCAGGGTAAAGTTAATGTTGAGATCATATGGAGCTAAGAACTCAAGCCATCACGCTTGCCTCAAATTCAAATCCTTCTAAGAGAAAATATATTTCAGGGATTTTTGATCGGTATAAAGCTCGAATTTGGTACCCAAAAGATGATGCTGCCACAACTTCAAAGCAAAAACCACTGCCAACAACTCCAAATCATGCGTAGCGTACTTAACTTCATGAGGTCGCAACTGTCTACTAGCATACGTAATAACTTTGCCATGCTGCATTAAAACAGCTCCAAGCCCACTTCTACAAGCATCAATATAAACTGTAAGGCCTTCACTACCATTTGGAACAGTAAGAACAGGAGCAGAGTTCAACTTCTATTTCAATTCATCAAGTGCTTTTTGAAACTTTTTGTTCCAATTGAACTTGGCGTTCTTTCGATTTAAAGCTGTAAGAGGAGAAGAAATGCGAGAGAAATGCTCAAGGAACCTCCTATAATAACTAGCAAGGCCTAAGAAACTCCTAACATCCGTGCATGTCTTAGGAATTTCCCAATCTTGGAATTAGAGATAAGACGTGAATCAAAAATTGAGAATTTCGATAATCAAATTGAAAGTAAAAGATAGGAACTTGAATTTATTACGGCGATCTTAGCGGGATCCACCGAAACACCATTTTTCGAAACCACATAGCCAAGAAATCGAACTTCCTCCTACCAGAAACGACATTTGGAAAAAAATTCCTTCAACTATGGCTTCTCAAAGTTTCGAGCACAAACTTCAAATGCTGCTCATGCTCTTCTTCGGTTTTAGAGAAAACTAAAATATCATCAATAAAAACAAGCATGAATTGGTTAAGAACATCTCGGAATACTCTGTTCATGAGATCCACAAAATAAGCCGGTGCGTTTGTTAACCCGATAGGCATAACAAACCATTCGTAGAAACCATCTTCAGTATGGAAAGTAGTCTTATGAATGCTATCCTCGGAAATCCTCAATTGATGGAAACCTGAAGCGAGGTCAAGTTGAGAAAACACTTATGCTCCATAAAGCTGATCGAACATATCATTAATACGAGGCATAGGATATCGGTTCTTATGTGTGATCTTATTCAATTCTCTATAATCCACACACATTCTTAAGGAACTGTCAGACTTAATGACGAACACTATGGCTGCACCCTATTCAGAAAAACTTCTCCTAATCAAACCTCTAGCCAACCGATCATCGACTTGGGTTTTCAACTCCACTCTTTCCTTAGGCGACATCCTTCGAGGGGGAAGTACCATAGGTCTGGGTCCAAGGATAAGATCGATTCGAAATTCAATTTCTCGATGAGGTGGTAAATAAGTAACCTCACCAAAAACATCAGGGAAATGCTGAACAACTGGAATAGTGTTGAGGTCACTAGAATGCGAATCAAGTGAGAAAAGCTCTTAACAAGATTAAAAGGCATCTTGCATTTAATAACAAGCTGAGAACCTTTATCATCAACTGTCCGATCACTACTAGAAATAACAGCATCGAACTTAGATAGCCAATCCATGCCTAACAACAAATTGAATCCACTAAAGCCCAAAACATAAAAGTCTCCAGTGAAACGATGTTCGTCTTTAAAAAGACAAATGTCCTTACAGATCATTCCTAAGTTCGCGGGGCCACCAATGGGATTAGAGACACACAAAGATTTATAAGCAGGTTTGGGTTTCAAATCATGCTTAAATTTCTCGCATAAATCAATAGATATAAAACTATGAGGTGCTCCAGTATCAAATAAAACACGAATAGGTATATCATGAAAGGAAAGCGTACCTTGAAGTATGGGATCATTCTCCTCAACCGGAGGGGTGGAAGCAGTGACTGTAAAGATGCCAGATGGTTTTCCTTTCTTTTGAGTAGGGCAATCCTTCTTGAAATGGCACGGCTGTAAGCAAATATGGCATAGGTCACGCCTGGTCATCTGAATTGGAGGGACGGCTACTGAGGAAGATGATGGACAATCTCTGGCATAATGTCCCTTTTTATCACATTGGAAGCAAGTAATATGAATTAATTCCTCAGGCTTCTTCTGAGAAGATCCAACTCCTTGCCCGCTTTGCCACTTCTTTTTTTGGTTACTAAATATCGACTTCCTCTTACCAAGGTTACTAGAGGTAGACTGAGCTGGAGTATCTGAAACCTCTGAAATCCTTTTCAACTTCAAATTCTCAAAATGGATTGCCAAATCAATAATATCAGAGAATGGCCTATGGATATGACTAGTGAGCTGCTCCGTATACTCCCTATGCATGCCAGCAATGAATTTCTCATTCTTCTTAAGAGGAATCTCGATCAGATGAGGACCAAACTTCGATAGCTTATTGAACTGCCTTTCATACTCTACAATAGTCATTTCACCTTGCTAAAGCTCCATAAACTGATTATACAAATCCGTCCTCCCAGCTTCGGGCATCCACTGGGTAATAAAAGCTTCCCTGCAAATTGGCAAATACATGGCTAAGCTAAACTTCCACGAGATAATCTTAAGAATATAAAATTCTCATTTAGATAGATCTCACCTAAACTGGGCCCAAGAAATATCTTCCTTTGGGGTATGGGCCGTAAAAGAATCCCACCAATCAAGAGCGGCTTCCTGAAGCTGCCAATTGACGCTTCTCAGCGTCAGTGATACCAAGTCCAACAAAAATCCTTTCAACATTCTTAAGCCATTGATGTGCTTCAAAAATGCTGTCAGCCCTTGTGAATTTCTTTCCTCCAAGGTGGGTGTACTCTTTACTAAGAGTGTTAAATCTCACTTCTGGGACTACAACTAGTGCAATAGCCTCATTGGGGACATTTCCCCTACCCCTGCCTCTGGTATTTTGATTACTCATCCTGTAAAGGAGGGATGGGTAAGAAAACAGATTAGAAGCTGAATCAAATGAAGGAACCTAATCAAAGGAATCTACTAAGGATGGGCACCTTAAAATCTTTTAAACTCATTTAAGATTTTAAACTTTTTTATTTTTTTATTTTTGAAATACGCTCTCTCAAGAAAGATTCTACTCATTCTAGGGTAATTAATTACCCTATCTATAATGAGTTTACCCCACAGCTTAGGTGTTCGCTAAACCATAAGCTCTGATACCAACTGTAACGACCCACCATTTAAGCAAGGATATTTTCTTAAATGATATATATAAATATAAATTTCTTACGAATTTGTTAATCGCATTCATCTTTTACCCATTTTTTATTATACTTATGAATGTAAATAGGACTTTAAAAGAATGTTTTAACGATAAGCATAAGTGAAATGATTTTGAGTTTGTAGTGACAATGCTTAAATAACATTAGTCTTAAACCTTTTTGAATGGATTTGTGAAAGTACTTAGATCCTTAAAGTGGATATTTTGAAGTATAGGAAAAGTAAAGGTTTAAGTAAGAAATCTTGTTAATGATTTGTTAATATAATTATACCATTTGCGATAAGTATATGAATACTTTTTGAAGTATAAAATGAGTAAAGGTTTTAAGTGAGAAATATTGTTAATAATTTATAAACACACGTATACCATTTGAGATAAGTATATGAATACATTTTGAAGTATTGAAAGAGTACAAACGAATAGTAGGAATTCATAAACAATGTTTTATTATATAAAAGAAGTTTTACTAATAAATGAAGTATTAATTAATAAAAGATTAATTAAAAAAAGGGATTAGAAGCCACTTATGTGACTTGATGTGCGTTGTATGACTTGATGACCAACTTTCTCATTATCATTGAATGATTTTACAAATCGACAAGTAAAAGTGTTTTAAAGATCAACTTTGTCGATTATCATTAAATGACCAACTTTGTCGATTCAATCTTGAAGAGACCGGGATCAATAAGTGTTTTGCTTGTCGAGAACCACTTCAAGGCCAAGGTACGTGTTTTATCTCTTGGAAGTCGATCGGTTTAAGATGCGGGAATCTATATGGAGATTTGAGATCAGTTTAAGATGCTTGAACACATGTAGTTGTTCGTTATCTATTCAGGATGTGGGAATCCATGTGTGATTCTGAGATTTGTTGAGAAATGGGAATCCATGTGTGGTTTCATGATCTATTCAAGATATAAGGATCCAATTTGGGATTTGTGTTCTGTTTGAGTTATGAAGACTCATGTGAAAGATGCCGAACGTGACCTCAACATTGGAAATGGCTAAAAATAGAGTAGGAGCATAACTTGGGGTTTGGCTGATCCACGACAGGATATTATCACTCTAGATCTAAAATATGCTTATCGATGTTGCGCGTGGGAGTGATGGTATTCGGGATCATGTATTTAGACGTGGATCGGTTATGTTTACCTCATGGTATATTCTATCTAGAGATATACGACACTCGGAGGTAGTTTATGACCCTTACGCAGGAGATTGGATTTCGGCTTGACCGAAGGGACCTCCATGGAAAATGCATTATTCAAACGTTCCTTATCGGATTTGTTTGTACTCCTAATATGCTATTGAATGTAACCAATGTAGCCATTCCAGCTTTGCATGTTATAATATTTATATTCTTCACCCAAGACATTATCTTATATCACCTTATGTACCTATTAGATGACGGTTCTTTGAAGGGATAATCATTATGTCATTCCATGCATTCTCAAAAGTACTGTTATATGTTAATCGCATATTTATTGAGTTTGATGCTTGGTTTTTGTTTTCCCTAAATTCCTCGCGTGCTCTTTGGAGTAGTTTGAGAAAGGTAGGTTTTCGTTGATGTTCATCGGAGCTCGAAAAGACGAGTTGGATGTTTCACCTATCATAGTATTCTTATTTCCGCTGCATTACTATATTGTACATATCAGTATTTGTGAGGACATGTTGTTATAACTTAGGTTTTGTAACTTCGAGATTTCTATATTGGAGTAGCCCTTTGTACTGTTCCCTTGATATTATATATTATCGTTCAACTGTGAGATTCTGATATTGTGTTCCTTTCTTACTTGTTTTATTTCTTTTTCTTTTTTCACCCGAACAATTCATCCTTCCAGCACTTGGATGCTCGGCACACAAATACCATGGATGTATTAGTGTCGACATTCGAGGGTCGAAAGGGCGGATTGTTATAGTGAGATGCCATCAACCGTTGGAAGCCTGAAAGTGCCATCTCCAAGCTTTTATTTTATTGCATACGGACCTTCCCATGTCGGGCCCATTTTACCGGGGCCTTAAAAGATTCATTGAGAATTAGGCCACCAATCTAAAAGGTCTGATTCCTGACCTTAGCATTGTAATATCGGGCGACTCGGTTTTGGTGTTCAACTTCTTTCAAGTCAGCTTCATCTCGTTTCTCATCGATCATGTCAACATATTACAGAAAGAGTAGTTTATTTGTCTATGGATTGTAATGAATTACCCAATAAAAAGGTATTTCCAGTTCAACTGGAATCATATCCTTTGATCCACAAGCTAGAGCGAATGGATAATGGCTAGTCACTAACTTATGGGTCCTTCGATAAGCCCAAAATACTAATGGAAGTTCATCAACCCACTTGCCCTTAGCCATTTCCAATCGCTTCTTAAGAATGGACTCGATAATCTTGTTTATAGCTTCAACCTACCCATTCGTCTAGGGGTATGCTACCGCAGCAAATCTCTTCTCTATGCAATATTGGCAACAGAAATCCTTAAATTTGATGCTGTCGAATTAGGTTCTTTTATCGGTAATGATGGCCTATGGAACTCCAAAATGATAGATAATATTTTGTACTACAAAGTTAATCACTTTCTTTGTGCTAATTATGGCTAAAGGCTCGGCCTCAACCCATTTTGTGAAGTAATCAACCACGACGATGGCGTATTTCATGCCACCTTTAGATATTGGCAACACACTGGTAATTTCATTTCCCCAAACTAC
Organism: Allium fistulosum; assembly: GCA_030737815.1. Taxonomy (NCBI): domain Eukaryota; kingdom Viridiplantae; phylum Streptophyta; class Magnoliopsida; order Asparagales; family Amaryllidaceae; genus Allium; species Allium fistulosum. The sequence continues at coordinate 924,648,017 of CM060904.1, forward strand.
AAATGGCCAAGGATTGACCATTTGAGTTATCTCCATCGATGGGGCTCTTGAAATCGTAGCAAACCTCTAGCACTTGTCCCACTTTCTAGTGTAATCAACTGTGTTTTGGTTGACAGTTGGCCAGAAGAACCCATAGTGGAGAATCTTCTTTGCCAGGGTTTGGCCTCCAGTGTGGTCGCCACTGGCCTCTTCATACATTTCTCGCGGGACTTGCTTAGATTCATTGCGAGTGACACACCGAAGCATAGGAATGAAGAAACCCTTCCTGTAAAGTACTTCTTCCTATATGATATATCTTGAACTTGGAGAAGGAGTTTCCGTCGCTCATTCCTCATGTTGGGAAGGATTCCTATCTGCAAGTGGTGTTTTATCGGAGTCATCCATGACTCCCTTTCAGGTTCGGCCTCCAAGATCCAATCGACATCCATCTAGTCGATGCTTGGAGCTGACAATATTTCTACTAGAACCAAGCCCATGAGTTGCGCATCTTCAAAATAGGCCAGCTTAACTAGTGAGTCATCCTTCGCATTTTACTCTCTAGGAATATGCGTTATCGTATAATATTCAATACCACTAAGCATCTCAAGGACTCGGTTTGGATAAAGGGCTAGCCTTGCTCCTTTTGCCTAAAACTCTTTCTGCACTTGACACACCACTAGTTGGGAATCACAGAAAATATGTAAAGTTTTTATCTCCAGTTCCTTGGCAATCTCGAGTCCCGCACTCAATGCTTCATACTTTGCTTCATTGTTTGCTATAGGAAAGTCGAGTCTCAAGGCATAACAGATTGAACATTCCTCAAGAGTGATAAGTAAAACTCTAGCACCGAAATATCATCACCCATACCGAACTCACCACTGCTCTCTTGAATATCATCACGCATAGTGAATTCAGCTATAAAATCCATCTAAGCTTGACCCTGGATAGCCCTTCTAGAGTGATAGGTTTTACCGTATTGGCTCAATTCAATGTTCCATTTCAACAGGCTTTCAGAAGTCTCAGGCGTTGCAAAACTTGTCACAAAGGTTGGTCAGTAAGGACTCTGATCGAATAAGCCTAAAAGTAGGGGCAGAGCTTCCTTGAAGCAATCAGTAGGCAGTATGCAAGATTTTCCAGCTTTGGGTAATTTCTTTCCGCTCTTGTCTATCATTTACTAATGTAATAGGCCGGTCGTTGGATGCGGGCTTCCTTACGTATGAGTGCGGTGCTCAAAGCATGCACCAACTCTACCAGATATATAAACAAGTCCTCGTCATCCATCGGCTTCAAGAGGATGGTGGTCACTCTAAGTGATCGACCAGAGCCTGGAATGCATCTACACACTCCTGCGTCCAGTCAAAGTTTCCTTTTCCCATTGGACTTTTTCCCTTGTTAATCACATCAAAGAATGGGATACATTTGTCAATGGCCCTAGAGATGAATCGACTCAGGGCGGTGACCTTCCCATTTAAGCTATGGAGCTCCTTAATTCTCTTTAGGGCCTCCACCTCCCTTAACACCTTTATCTTTACCGGATTGGCTTCAATCGCTCGGAAATTCACAATGAAGCCTAAAAATTTCCCTGACAAAATGCCAAGAAAGCATTTCAAAGGGTTCACCTTCATCCTATATTTTCAAAGAACGCCGAACATCTTTGCCAAATCATTAATGTAGTTTATCGAATATCATGACTTCACGACTATGTTGTCCACATAGACTTCCATTGAGCATCCAATCTGATCTTTGAACATTATGTTTACTAGTCTCCGGTAGGTTTCTCCAGCGTTCTTCAACCCAAACTGTATGACCAGATAGCAATACAGTCCCAAGTCGATAATAAAGCTGGTATGCTCTTGGTCTGGGACATGCACTAGAATTTTGTTGTATCCAAAGTATACGTCCATGAATAAAAGCAATTCATGTCCGCTATTGAGTCCACCAACTGATCAATCCTTGGGAGAGGGAAGTTGTTCTTTGGGCATACCTTATTCAAGTCAGAATAATCGACGAACATCCTCCATTTCCCATTAGCCTTCTTCACCAAGACTGGATTGAATACCCAATCCAGGTATAAAGCATCGTGGATAAAGCCATTGTCCTTCAGCTTATCCACTTCTTCTATGAGTGAAGCGGATCTCTCCAGACCCAAGCCGGGACGCTTCTATTTTATAGGATCACATTTGGGATTTATGTTCAATGCATAGCTCGTTATCTTCGGTGAGATCCCACACATATTAGAGTGTGTCTAGGAAAACACATCTAGGTTTGCCTTGAGAAAACCTATCAACTCCTTAATCATCCTGACACCAAGCTATGATCCAACTTTCAAGATCCGTGTTGGGTTATCCCGAATGATCGGGACATTAATCCTTAGCTTGGTTGGAGCTTCTCTTCCATGTAGTAGCTCTTTTCGTAGATCCATAACCTTATGGAACCGACTGTGTTGCCCGAGCCAGGATTTAGGAATTGGTTCCTATGTGTCCAAATCTTTGATGCAGAGTCCCCTCTACACCTTTTCCTTTCGCTCTTTGCCTCGCCTCCCTTAGCTCGGCAACATAATATTCACAAATAGGCCCTAGATCTCCATGCATTACTCCCACACCATTCTCCAAAGGAAATTTAAGCATCAAACACTACGAAGTTATAGCCGCTCTAAACTCGGCTAGGGCCGGTCGGCCCAAAAATGCATTATATGCAGTGTAAATATCCAACATAACAAAAGGTACGACCCGCACTCGACTACGGTCGCCCTCTCCAAGCACCATAGGTAATTCCACATATTCGACTGGCTCCATAGTTGTCCCATTAAATACCTGGATCCAAGATTTACACAGTTTCAAGTGCTTTCCCTCCAGCAACATTTGGTCATAAACTTTTTTGAATAATGTTGACCAAACTCCTACAGTCAACTAGTAACTTTCGTACAACAGCAGGACCAATCATGGACGTTATAACCAATGGTTCAATTGTCGGGGCTTCCACCCCATTAGCATCTCTGTTTTAAAAAATAATGTCATCTGTCATGGTTCAGAATTGTTATGCCGAAGCTCCATCCTCAACTACCATACAGCTCTCATACTCGATACGCTTCAAAGCACCACCATACATGTCCATCTCATTCAAACTCTGGTTGGCTGGATGTAGTCCACTGATGATTGTGTTTATCACCAAATGTTTTTCAAGTTGCCTAGGCTCCTCACCACTAGGACCAGCTTGCCCTCGTTAGGACATCGACCCAATGGGATTAGAATTTCCTTGCTTACAATTATATGGGGTTTTCACAAACTGTTGCAATTTTTTCTTTCGAATCAACTCCTAATTCATATCATGCAAGTGCCTGCATTCATTGTTATTATGACCGTGCGTCTCATGAAACCAACAGAACTTGCCAGATCTCTTCTCCTTTTCAGTTGATTCTCTCGGAGCCAGCTTCCTAAAATGCTCAGTACCTTGGGTTGTCAGATAGATGTTCTCGATTGAGTTATTCAGTTCAGTATAATTATCGTATTTAGAAATCCTGGGACGATCCCTAGTATTATGCTTTCGTTTCTTAACCCCATTATCGCTCCTATTCTGGCCATTATTCATGTAGCTAATATTCACATCCACATTTCCAGAACTTCCTTTAGATTGCTTTACTACGATGTTACTTTGTACCACTTCATCTGAATTTCTAGCACCGTTCCTCCAAGGACGATTGCATGCTTCTTCCAAGCGTATGTACTGATTAGCATTTCCATAGAAAGCATCCATTATTGGCGGGGGTTTCCTTTCCAACCATTCTTTGAAATCCGTCTCAGGATGAATCCACCTAATCAGCACCATCACACTATGTCATCGTTGGGATTTGTTACTTCCATCACAGCTGTATGGAATCGGTTCAAGAAATCCTTTAGTGGCTCTACCGCTCCTTGGAAGAGGTTTGGTAGTGATATCACATCTTTTGGATGTGTAGTGTATAAACGGAATTGCCTTAGAAATTTTCATGACAACTCAGCGAAAGTCGATATAGATCTCAATGGGAGCCAAGTGAACCAAATCGTCGCTACTCCTTCAAAGAAAATTGGAAAATAATGACATCTCATGGCATCAGACACTCTAGTAAAGTCCATATGCCATTTGTACTTCATCTAGTGCAGCCTTGGATCTGTGTTTCCACCGTACAACAGCATTGTTGGCATTGCAAACCTCCGTAGATACATCACGCATAGAATGTCCTCAGTAAACAGATTCTAACTAGGAGAAGTACCTCATTCGTCATTGCTTCTAAATCGGTTTTCACTTATAAGTCTTTTGACCATGTCTTCCGAGTACTCTAGGTCTACAGGTTCGGCTAAACGACAATGATCGAGATCTGTTCCGAGTGTTCAGCCTAGCGGATGCTCTCGAGCATACTCTCGATACATGGGTTCTCTGGACTTCAGGAGATCCTTTCGTCCAACAATCCCCCTGTTTGATTCCTATGCATTGTATTAGTGGGAGCAGCTCGATATTCAGCATTCCAGTCATCCACAGCATGGTCAGAAGTCGGATCCATGCCACCATCCTAAAGGCGAGCTCTGGGCCCAACATCAGTTGGATCAATACTAATTTGTCTAATTGGATCGGTACCGATCCACAAACTCAAGCCATGGGTTTGTCTTCTTCCTTCATATGATCCCTCGGTAGTGTTTTGAGTCCTCTTCTACTTTCCATCCCTCCGTCATTGGTTAGATGACGAGCAGCTTTCAAATCCTGAACTTGAATCCCTTTCGCTCCTCCTTCGGCTATTCTACATTAGTTCATTCAACAGCCTCAGGCTCTGTTGCATCTACTTGTTCATCTGGTTGTGGCCCTCCTGGAATTTTTCCTCCATATGTTTCATCATCTGTTCCATCTTCACTCTGGTCATGACATCAATTGGATTTTGGATCCCTGGTTGTTCGATTTGGGCATTTCCATCTACATGGTGAATGTCTTGATAGAGCAACCAATCACATCACAAATAATCTTGAAAACTTGAACCTAGGCAACAAGGAATATAGAGGTAATGAGTCCATACATATTGGAAATGGCGAGTCTATTAAGATAACTCATACTTGAATTGGTTGCATTAAAGGTGAAAGACAACTGTATCTTAGTAATTTATTAAGAGTACCTCAAATAAAGAAAAATCTCATGAGTGTATCATAATTTCCAAGTGATAACAATGTCTACTTTGAGTTTTATCCTAAATATTGTTTAGTTAGAGGCATTCTAAATAGAGAAATTCTTTTACAGGGTGATACAGTTAAAGGGTTATACAAGTTCAATCTTGTTAAGTCCAAAAATTCTGGAAAAGAAGAACAGTGTTGTAATTTCTCTGTAGTTTCTCAAAAAGAGAGAAATATGAGTAGTTTTGATATATGGCATTATAAACTAGGTCATGCTAATGCAAGTATTGTAAAGAAATTTTTAACCGATAATAAAATTTCATTTGAAAACATGACTGCACCTTATGTTTGCACATACTGTAAAATGGGTAAAAGTAGCAAACTTGCCTTTTCTGACTCTTTAACCAGATATAATAAACCCCTAAAAATGGTTGCAACTAATCTTTGAGATCCTGCTCTTATTAGTTCTGACTATGGCTTTAATTATTATATATCATTTGTTGATGCTTATTCTAGACACACTTGGATTTATTTCTTAAAAACAAAGTCAGAAACTTACAATGCAGTAATACATTTCATAACTCAAGCTGAAATGCAAACCAATCATCCAGTCAAAATTATATAGACAAATGGTGGTACCGAGTATAAACCACTCAGTAATTTCTTTAATAAGAATGGATAGTTCATAGAACCACTTGTCCTTATATATCTGATAAAAATGATTTAGTTGAGAGGAAACATGGACATACAGTTGAGTTTAGTCTTACACTTTTAACCCAGGCCTATCTTCCTTTGAAATTCTGGCCCGATTCCTTTAATATTGCAGTTTATCTAATCAATAGATTACCAAAAAAATGTAATAGAACACAAGATCCCTTTAGAAAAATTATTTAGTGTAAAACCAGATTATCAAGCACTAAAGACTTTTGGGTGTTTGTGTTTTCCTTACCTAAGGCCGTATACACTCATAAATTAAATTTCAGGCTACACCTTGTACATTTTTAGGATATGCAGCGAATCAGAAAGGATATAAATGTATTGATAGTAATGGAAAAATATTCATAAGTAGGCATGTTGTATTCAATGAACATGTGTTTCCTTTTGCTAGTACAGATGTGAAAACAACTCAAAAAGCTTATAACTCAAAAGTTTCTATACCACCAATACCTTTGTACTCTACTGAATGGGATCAACCAGGAGATGAAATGAGTTTAGAAGACACTGTCCCACAACTCACAATGTCCAATGAACCAGGTCAAGAGCAAGTAGAGTCCTCCAAATATCTTAATCAATCTCCTAATAGTTCAATAAGTCAACCACAAAGCATCGATCAAGGAAATTCAAACATACAGCAGAATCAACAAGGAAGTACTACAAGTCAAAGTAGTATTCAGCATTATCACACGATGAACCACAGGATAAAGTTAGGCATCACATGATTACTAGAGAAAAAAGTGGAATATTTAAACTAAAGGTTTATACTGCAATTACTGAATCAGAGGAACCTTAATCACTTGATCAAGCAATACAATAAAAAAATTGGAAAACAACAATGGATGAAGAGTATAATGCTCTTATAAGAAATAAGGAATGGGACCTTGTTCTTCCACTCGAGCATAAAAACATTGTGGGATGCAGGTGGACTTATAAAATAAAGAAAAATCCAGATGGAACAATTGCAAGATACAAAACAAGGCTAGTTGCTAAGGCTACACACAATAACCTAGGTTTGACTTCAATGAGATTACTCTCCAGTGGTGAAGCCAATAGCTATTAGAATTATTATCACTATAGCACTTCATAGAAATTGGGACATAAGGCAATTAGATGTCAATAATGCCTTTTTAAATGGTGATCTACATGAGGAAGTGTACATGGAACAGCCATAAGGCTACAAACAAGACAGAAGATATGCGTGCAAGCTAAAAAAGGCTATATATGGTCTTAAGCAAGCACCTAAGGTCTGGTTTGATAAACTAAAAATCACCTTATGTAATTTGGATTTTTAGTCTACCAAATCAGACACCTCATTGTTTATTAAAATGAGCAAAATCTCAACTGTTTATATTTCAATATATGTTGACGACTTAATTGTTACAAGTGATAATGAAGTAGAAATCAACCATCTCCTTCAATACCTAGACGAGAAATTTTCAATTAAAGATCTTGGCAATCTAAACTACTTTCTAGGAATTGAAGTTAAAAGGAAATTAAAGTTAGAAATTGTCTTATGCCAGAGAAAGTATATTACAGAACTGCTAGTCAAAGCAAAGATGGATGGTGCCAAATCACTACCTACGCCTATGATAAACAATCAGCATTTCTAAAAAAACAGGGGAGAACCAATATTTAATGATAAGCAATATAGGAGCATTGTTGGTGCTCTACAATATGTAACTATTACTAGGTTTGAATTTTCATTTAGTGTTAACAAAGTGTGTCAATTTATGCAGAACCCCCTGGATGAGCATTGGAAAGCAGTGAAGAGAATATTAAGATAATTAAAGGGAACTGCAAATCATGGATTAACACTTAAAGCATGCAAAAATTTAAGTATAACTGGATACACTGATGCAGATTGGACGACGGATCCTGATGGCAGAAGGTCAACCATAGGATATTACATATATATTGGAGATAACATGGTATCATGGTGTTCAAAGAAACAGGCAGCTATCACTAGAGCAAGTACAAATGCCAAATATAGAAGTATTGCAAGTGCAAGTGCAACTGCAAAGATTATGTGGATGTAGTCGCTACTAAGTGAACTAAAGGTCAATACAAACAGCAAACCGATCTTATGATGGGACAACCTAAGTGCAGTTTCACTCTCAGCAAATCATATTTTTCACTAGAGAACAAAACACATAGAAATTAACATATATTTTGTTCGGGAACAAGTTCTACGAGGAAAGTTGAAAGTGAATCACATACCTACCGCTTACCAGAGAGCAAATATACTCACCAAAGCATTATTGGCAAAGAATTTTACCAGATTGAAGCACGCATTAAAGATTGAAGAAAGCAACCAAAGCTCGAATGAACAAGCAGCGATTAATCTCCTTAAATCAAAGCATGCATCAAAGACTGAAGAAGGCAACCAAAGCGTCGATTAAAAAAATTTAAGCAAAGCGCCAGTCGATTTAGGAGAAAGTAACCAAAGCTTAAATGAACAAGAAGTAGCCAATCTCACTAAGTAAAAGCATGCATCAACGACTGAAGAAGGCAACCAAAGCTTCGATTGAAAAATTAACAGCCAATTTGGGAGAAGTCTCAAAACCCTGACCCTAGATTGGTTTGAAAGGGAGTAATGAGAATAAGAGTATGAACGACTACTATTATCTCAAATCAAATATAACAAAGAGAATGCGGGTTGCAATAGTGAGCTTGTATAATCGTCCCATGTCAATGTATATTAGTACATTATAAATAGCAAGCAGATACACAATGTAATTGTATCCAATTCGTTCACAATAAAAGAAAATATGCTTCATTACCATCTCTCTCATTTTATACATCATTTCATTCTTTAAAATCATATATATTAGGTATCAAATATCACAAGTATCTAAAACATTAATTGTTATGCAGCTTTTCGAGTTAAGTGAAAATGTAAGATTAATTTTAATCCTAAGGTTAATTTTCAAATTTGTTGTCTTTTTAATTAGGTTGCATGTATCTAAAATGTTGAATTCTGATTGATGAATTCTGAATGTTGAATTTCACTTATTTGTTTTTATTTTAAATTTTTTACTAGAACAAAGAATTATGTTTCATTTGTCTATAGTACAACTCTATATTAACTAATATATTAAATAATGACTATTGTTGGTGTCAAAATTGGCCACCAACACCCAATTATAAATGAAAGCACCAATATCCAATCACAGATCACGGATAAAATATATGTAGATAATATAACATGAAGAATAACCAAAATTAAAATAAAAGCAAGTAAAAGAGAGATAAGATTTATAGTGGTTCGGCTAACTCCGGCCTATGTCTACTCCAGAACAATCCTTTTTTATTATCAGAAATTTGATTACAGTTACAATCCAAAATTCTAGAATAAAAATGGAATAGCCTCTAGATGGAAGATGAAGAGAAACATAATAAAGGTCCTTTTTTCGAAGCCAAGCCTGCTGTATTTATAGGTGAAACTTCGGCTACAGGGCCTTCTCACCTACATGGGCCCACCATAACGATCTTCGAGCCCAACTCGTCCATCCTATGCCGACCCGAAGTGGATCATATGCCGACCCGAAGCAAATCCTACGCCGACCCGAAGTAGTCCTCATGTCGACCCAAAGCAACACCATATGCCGACCCGAAGTAGTTCAACTTTTGCCGACCCGAAGTTGATCCCATGCCGAGCCGAAGCAACACCAATGCTAACCCGAAGTAAAGCCTATGCCGACCCGAAGTCAACCCCTTCTCAATGCCAACCCAAAGTAATACAACCTCTAGCTTATGCCGACTCGAAGTCAACCCCTTCTCAATGCCGACCCAAAGTAATACAACCTCTAGCTTATGCCGACCCGAAGTGATGCCTACGCCGACCCAAAGCAGACCTTGTGCCGACCCGAAGTAAAGACAATGCCGACCCGAAGTAACTCAACCCTTGCCAAAATCCATATTCCAACTACCCTGCATCGTTTACCCATCGACCATGCTTAATCCTAGCTTCATATTATTATCCGTAGTTGATTGTCCATCCATCCATTTGAACCAAGTCAATGATATTTCAGCCTCGACAATCGTGAAGTCTATGGGGTTAAATCCGTCTGTATACTGCCTTTCCACTAACACTTTGCCCCCCCAAACATGCCTTGCGATAGGAAGGCATGTTTTGTATTGCCATAAGCCTGATGTTCGAAACCCGTGGATGACCTGTGAAGAGATCAATGATCTTGCCTGATTGTTAGTAACGATCATTTGGGACCGTTAATAAAATTCATAGCCATCCTAGGTTGATGATGATCGCACGAGATCGAGTGTCTGTTCGAGGCAAAATATGATCGTTCAAGATCGTGTGTCGTTCCCACTACTTTCCGGTGATTCCCACTGCTTCAACTCCTTGATTCTGTGTTCCTGCCTGTCTAACCTGTTGGAGTAAAGTCTGCATCATCTCCTCCTTCCTTTTCAAAATTCTCTCTAGCATCCATCGTCATTCCCATTTCATCCCTTGTGATGTACATGATGCTTGATTAGCTCCAGCTCCTGAGGAAGCCTCCTGACTCTCTTCGTGATGACTCCTTTCTATTCTTTGTCTCCTTGTTAATTGTCTAGCCATTGCTTCTTAAATCCAAGTTCCCAAGCTTCCAAATCCAAGATCTTAACTTCCAAATCCCTGAGTGCAAGCTTTCTCAGTGAAAGCACCAAAATGTTGGCGTCAAAATTGGCCACCAACACCCAATTATAAATGAAAGCACCAATATCCAGTCACATATCATAGATAGAATATATGTAGAGAATGTAATATAAAGAATAACCAAAATTAAAATGAAAGCAAGTGAAAGAGAGACAAGATTTATATTAGTTTGGCTAACTCCGGCCTACGTCCACTCCAGAACAATCCTTTTTTATTTTTAGAAATTTGATTACAGTTACAATCCAAAATTCCAGACCAAAAATAACAGAGTAGCATCTAGATGGAAGATGAAGAGAAACATAATGAAGGTCCTCTTTTCGAAGCCAAATCTGCTGTATTTATAGGTGAAACTTCGGCTACAGGGCCTTCTCACCTACATGGGCCCACTATAATGATCGTCGTGCCCAACTCGTCTATCCTATGCCGACCCGAAGCAAACCCTACACCGACCCAAAGTACTCCTCATTCTGACCCGAAGCAACACCATATGCCGACCCGAAGTAGTTCAACCCTTGCCGATCCAAAGTTGATCCCATGCCGACCCAAAGCAACACCAATGTCGACCCGAAGTAAAGCCTATGCCGACCCGAAGTCAACCCCTTCTCAATGTCGGCCCAAAGTAATACAACCTCTAGCTTATGCCGACCCGAAGTAATGCCTACGCCGACCCGAAGCAAACCCTGTGCCGACCCGAAGTAAAGCCAATGCCAACCCGAAGTAGCTCAACCCTTGCCAAAATCCATATGCCAAGTACCCTGCATCGTTTACCCATCGACCATGCTTAATCCTGGCTTCATATAATTATCCGTAGTTGATTTTCCATCCATCCATCTGAACCAAATCTATGATATTTCAGCCTCGACAATTGTGAAGTTTTTTGGGTTAAATCCGTCTGTATACTGCCTTGCCAAAAGGCGGGTTAACAAATATCAAAAAGAATGAATTTAAATTTTTAATTATATTAAATTATACATGCTTAAATTACAAAAGGTTTGAATTAGAGCAATATGAATTTAAAAAAAAAAAAAAAGATGCTAAGTTTGGAAGATTCAAATTTCAAAATGATTAATTATGGGACTTTCCAATGTTCAAAATTATAATCTTCAAAAATAGTAAATTTTTAGAATTTTCGGTCCTACTAGTCAGAAAAATGGTTTTCAAAACTTTCAATTTTAAAATTTTGAATCTGAAAATTTTGGATTTTCAAATTTGGAATTTTCAATGGTGTGGATTTAGAAAATATATTGGATTAAAAAAAAATCTCAATATTCAGAAATTCAAAATTTCAAATGCTAACTTTAAAATTTTGAATTTGTGTTAAATTTATAAATTTTAATAAGAGTATAAAGGAAAAAATTGTCATTCAGCATTCAAAATTAAGTCTAAGTAAGAAAACAAAAGCAGAATACTCTTTGTTGAAATAAGTGTTTTTTTATAGAAGACTAATTAACTTGAAAAAAAGAAAAGAAAAGAAAAGAAAACAACGACAAATTGGTGCTGATTTAGTATTCAAAAGTATTATTTAGCACTTCTTAATAAACGCAAACGCAGCCTTGACAGTTGGTTTAAATCTGCCTTCTAAACCAATTCCCTTACAAATATGTGACGTTTTTTTTGCAATATTACAAATAGACAAGTGACAAATGTTTGAGGTTAGGTGTTTGTTTAATAAACATATGATTTTATAGACTGTTTCCATATCTATATATCTGTTCAACAAGGATGCTTGCTGAACAGAAGCGTCTGAAAACAAGCATTTGTTAGAAGGAACGATCTGTTTGAAGAATTTACCAGTATCCATTGATAAACGGGTTTGAAAATAAATAAATGGCATACAAATGAGTATCATTTTCCGAGTTCTCTTCCTTCCTCACTATCATATTTTGTCTTTTAGCTGTCATTTTGTCATTATGGCAGACAAAAAACTGGTGAAACTTACACACTAACTCGAATGCATATGCATGCCATTTCCTTTTTTTTTTACTACGAGTACTGTGTTGGTGTTCTTATCATAGTTGCCAAACAGTACACTATTTGTTTTGTTCTCCCTACAAACTTTTCATGAGTTTTTGCCTCAATAAGGTAATGGATTATTTCGTACAATGCATCACATGCTGCTTGCATTAGTGATCAGTGATATTATTGCATGGCAGTAGTACTGTGCGTGTTTGTTTCATGAAGCTCTGTGCTCAATTTTCTGCTGCTTAATTCACGTTGTTTTCTTGATTTCATCGCGATTCTCCAATGTTTAATGAGAGAGAAATTAGTAATTCATTCTCTTTCATTTAGTCTTGTTTCATCATGGCCATTGTTCTTTTATGATCCCATTAGTTCTTAAACAAACGAAGACCTTTATCTTTATGTTCGTGAAAGATGAGTGTCACGTATGTATTTGGGTTGGATATTTGGGTTCGTCCAACGATCATGATCAGTTAAATACAAAGTCCACTCCTTTAAAATCAAATAATTATTATTTACTAACCCTGTTAACATGAAATATCTTACATATACTCCCATTATTTTTTAGACAGTTAACGTTTGGTTGTTGTCCACATGCAGGTATAAAGGGCTGTTGATTGCCCAAGGAGATGGCACCATGCTGGACTCCTATGGCCTTACAATTCCGACAGTTTATAGAGGTCTCCTTTTGAGATATAAATTTGCATGTTTTATCTATTTATATACCACACATCACGAAGAGAAAATGTATAATAGTGCAACTAGTACTAAGGGCTGGACCCACTATACAAATGCATAGGGCAATCCACTCTTGCATGGGGACTTTATTCACTATATTGATGTTTAAAATTTCTAAAAATAGAAAGTTTTTCATCAACAGACCCTCATCACTGATCTGTGCTCACATCTACCGATCGTGTTGCATTGCTCCAACTTTGTCCTCCCTCAGCTGACCCTCCAATTCTAGAACTGAATATGTATTTACTATTTCTTTTTTTAAACTGAAATTGACTATGCTATACGCTTACCGTTATATCTGATTTTTCACAAGGGACGGTTCGGTAATACTGAATCTGAAAATGATGAAAAATGTATACTTGACTCTAGACAATCCAGTACAAGACAACGCACAAGAGATAGAAGGGGAATTAGCAAAATACATCGATGGATGTCAGAGAATTAGCATAATACATCAATGGGTACTGATCCATGACATGGATCAACACCACAATAAAAGGCACTGCCGTTAATTAACGACGGCTAGAATGCGACATAAGCCGTTGCCTGCCATCAATTAGCCGTTGTCTCGTCGCTAACCGACTCAAGCCGTCGCAATACTGGATTTATTTTTTACCTACAGCCTCTATTTGAGCTATTCAACCGCACAAATATCACCATATCTCTATCCATCTCGTCTACAACATATATAAATCCAATTTCACAACTACTGCCTCACATATCACACATATGCAACTATATAACGCAAAAATCAATATCTACATCAACATTCCATCAAATAACGTCTATATTCTATCAAACAACACAACCATACTTAAAAATACTCATGTTCATCAAACAAAGCATTCACAAATCCTTCAAACAATACAACCATATCGACAAATACTCATGTCCATCAAATAAAATATCCACAAAACCATCAAGCAACACAATTGTCAAACAAGTATCAAATCCATCAACACATATCAAATAAATACAAAACAAAAGAGAACAAAATTCATCAAACACCACAGTCATACCTACTTATCGTCATCTCCCGACTCATCCTCCCCAGGCATTCTCCCGTGCTCTGCTAAATATGTCGCAATCCGCTCATCTAGCAACTGCTCCATTTCTCCACTCTTCCACCAATCATTGAACTCTGTCATCTGATGTTTCAGCTAAGTTATCTTCTCTTCTACATGGGATCTCCTATAGGCCGTCTGGGTCGTTATCGCTTGTAAAATAGTTAATTGCGAGTTATAATTTATACACAATATTAAATAAAATTTATATGCTAGTTAATGAAGCAGTTTACCTCCTGATCTACGTAACTGTAACGCCTATTTCGCAAAGGAGGGTCAATTAGAGCATCCCATAAACGGTTCGACTCCTTCAAAGTCAACTCACGGCCATTGGACTGCAACTCTCAAGCTTGCTCCGCTTCATATCTTTACTACAATGACAAATAGAAATTTGCTATAACAAATATTCAATTTAAAACTTTTAAAATGTGAATTAAAAGAATTAAGCATGTTTACCATTACATATTGAGATTTTTTTTTTTTTTTAAAGGAAGAATATATATATAACAGGATGGAGAAAAAAAGCCTTTCTCCGGGAGCTTACAGAAATATAATAGACATTTTAAAAATGCCTACGAGAATAACAGTACAGAAACAAGCCTAACAAGAGTACTAAAGAAATAGAAAGCACCAGAATCCACTGCCGAAAGAATACAAAAAGTCCGTCCTGAGAAAAGAGGAGCATCAACCCACTGAACCGACTATCCCGCTACACCCGATGAAGGTGTAGGCCAGACCACCGAAATAAACCAACCTCCACCAGAAATAGAAAGCTCGAAACCAACCAAGATCTAAACACCAACAAACAGACAGCCGAAGACAAGCTCTACCCGACTGAGGAAATCATAGGGGATAGAAACAACAACCAAAGGCAGCGGCGAAGACACAACCGATCCATCAAGGAAGACGAACCACCACAAAACCTAAACCTGAAACACTAGCAAAAACATCAAACCAAAAATAATAGGGGGGAGGGGAAACCAGATTGCTGGATGAACGCCAGCAATCCGCTAGGAGGACCTAGCCGACGCCAAGTCTGGCGGAACTCGGCGCACAAGAAATGGAAAGAAGACGGACCAAACGATGAGCATTGGAGCTCAAGTTGCCCCTAAACGGTCGACCACGGAATGCTAGGAATACATCATTCCTAACTTGATGAATAATGGATGAGGGGACCATAGGAGAGTCGTCGAAGATTGCCTTATTCCGTGCACACCAAATGTGTCAGCAGATAAGACAAGGAACCAGACGATGAATAATCGAACGAAGAGATTTCCCAGATTTCCGCGCCCACCAGGTAGCCGACAGATCATTAGCAGATCTGGCAACCCCGCGGACAGACAAAAGGTTACCAAAGTAATTCCAGCATGCAGTGGCAGTAGAACTGGCGAAGAATAAATGGTTCAAGGATTCAGAATTCCCGATGCAGCAGCATTTGCAACGGAAGACTAAAGGAATGCCTACCCTTTTGAGATTCTCATCCAATGGCAGTCCGTCTTGAAGGATACGCCACATCAGAAGTGAAACCTTAGGAGGAGAGCGAGAATCCCATATGAAGGAAAATAATGGACGAGTAGGACAAGAAATTCTAACCGAGGACCAAGCTTTCAGGATGGAGAATGGAGCGCCATCCCAGCCCGCCCGACCTCCATGAGAATCAGCGAAGGTCTTCACAGACTGCATGTGCTTTCAAGTCTCACTTGCATAAGACGGAGTTCCCGAAAAGTTGGAACCAGCCAGCCTATGGTACTTAGCATGAAGGAAGTTAGCCCATAAGGAGTCATTAGCACCAAATCTGTACCACAGTTTACAAGCAAAAGCAGCACAAATATCCTTAGGATGCCTAAGCCCCAAACCGCCCTCGTTCTTGGGACGACAAATAGTGTCCCACGAAACCCAGTGGTGGCGACGGCGATCGTCCTTTGTGCCCCAGAAAAAGGACGAGACCAAAGACCGATACGAGCGGAAGAAGGAAGATGTAGGGGTCATTGCCGCAAAGACATGGGTGCCCATAGAATCCAGCACAGACTTAATAAGAACCAGTCTACCGGCCTGGGAAAGAAGAGCCGCATTCCAGCGACAAATCCGGCCCCTCACCTTGTCAGTTAAGCAGTCGAACAAGGAGTTAAGCTTCCTACCACGGTATAGAGCGATACCTAGGTATGGTAACGGCAAAGAAGCTTCCTTGAAGCCCGAGAAGGTCTCAATCCAAGAGGATCGAGACGAAGAACAGTCCTTAGCATGATGAAATTTTGCCATCCTCGTCTATCTTCTCAATGGCATGCATGTTTGTGAAGGCCTCTGCCACTGTAGGCTCATGATTATACTTCTTACACTGAAATTATATATATAAATAAAGAATGTTACTAATATGATTAAATATCAATAATCTATTTATAATTACAATTTATAAATTTACGAATTCTTTCCGATGTTGTTGGAGGTATTTAGAGCCGTCGCGGTGTACAGGAGGATTTTTATTCCTGTTTGAATATTTCCATGATGATATTTCCTGTAAATTTAAATATATTATTAACTAAATTAATTCAATTAATATACGAAATTTAATCAAATTATAATAACAATATAAAATTAAATAACTTGCTTTGAATTCAGGAGTATCCCAGAGCTGGAGAAATTCAGCCCAAACATCAGCTCTCATCCAAGTGGGTTTTTTATTCATATTTTTTTTCCTTTGAGAGAATGTCCCTATAATTTTTCCGCATTCTTTGGTTCCAATTATTTGTAAAAACATCCATATCTTTCGAATCAACACGTACCACAACCTGCATATTGAAATTAATTTGAATTATATACATTATGTTAACTTTCAAATGAATTATAAATTTATACTTACCATCAAGTTGGCCCATATAGCATTCATAACATGCTCTGGGATGTCATCTCCATGAGCCCAACATCCCAACATGCGACTCTTGAATGCCTTCTTGGAGACTTGAAGAATGTAGTCCGAAGGCTCCACCTCGAAACCCTTGTATAAATTTTGATGTAGCCATTTAATAAATTTTAAATAATATATATGCAATAAATTTGATATTTATCTTGCACTCCTTGTAACGACCTCCGCCACTGGATGTAAATCCGGCATCGTGCCTTTGGCACCCACGCCATGTGAAGGAAAAGGCCAAGATCTGCTGGAATGTCTCCTGTAAAACATATATATATATATATATATATATACACACACACACACACACCACAAACATATCATTTCATATAATGAAAAAATATATCAATTTATTATTAGAAAACTTGTTTGGTCAATCATCACATAAAACTTCCACTAAAACATCATAAATGAAACAAGGTCTCCTGAATACATATATAGAATTAACAAAACAGAATAATACATAGCTCACAACATAGTCATCATTATAAATAACAGTGGAAACTCAAAATATATATTTTACAGCAAGCGATACAGAAATTTAGAATTACCAGCCTTCATCATTTTCTGATTCAGACTCGGTTTTCTTACTCTATATCGTTTTCTTCTATACTCTCAAATGCTTCTATTAAAACAATTTATTCATCATTTAACGACCCTAAATCAATATCATCAGTTATTATTATTTCATTATTTGGCTGAAGATCCACTTGATATGCTGCTTCGTTTGGAATATTATTTCCGTCCAACATAAATCTTGTCTTTGTTTTAAAAACAGCCGATCAATCCGTTTTATCTCTTTTTAAGGCTGGATACGGAGCAAAATAAACTTGTAATGCTTGCTTGGTTGATACGAAAGGATCGTGCTTATAGTAATGTGTGGAATACTTTATTTCAATAAGCTTATAATCTTTGTGCACGTTGATTCCAGAACCCGGAACATTGTTGAACCAATTGCATTTGAATAAAAAAAACTTTTTCTACAGGTGGTATATAATATGTCAATTCTAAAACCTATGTTAAGACGTCGTAAAAATCTTTTATACGGTCATCTGGATCATCACCACCTTTGATAAGTACACTGTTGTTATATGTTAATTTTTTAGTACCATACTCATTGGTGTTGAATTTAAATCCATTGATGAAGAATATCAGATAAGTTTTGACATTTCTTTTTGGTTCGAGCGCAAGTTGTTGTAATCCTTCATCAACGACATAATTTCTTGGATCATAAATATAGTTCGAAAATCATTTAGCAAATTCTTTACTAAAATCGCCAAATGGATGTTATGATTCGTAAATACTGCAAATATATATAATATGTTCCATTATAATTAATATGTAAGTATATTTGAGATAAATATGAATTTATTATTATCTAACAAATGGTGCAACTTCCGCAAAACATATGTGTGTGCTACATTGTGATCTCTATCGTCTAACCATATTTTCACACATTTTCCAACAGGTTAGTAATGTTGTCTACAAATAGATAACATTGTTTGAGAAGAATCTTGTTCAACGGCTTCATCATTATGAAGAACACTTATAAATGATAAGTTCACATGGTCACTCAATTAATGAGAGAAAAAGAATGAAGTTTCTTCTTCAAGATATGATTTGCAAATTGAACCTTCAACTCGTGCTTTTTGTATAAATTTTTTCTTCAGATGATTCAAGTACCTATTGCAAAATTAATTCAATTTAAATTTACTTATGTAAATTTGAATTTAATCTGAAATAAATATTATGGATATTTAATATTACCTCTCAAATGGATATATCCATCCATATTACACATGATCTCGAAGAAGTGTTTCGGATGGAAGATGAATAGGTAAATGCTACATTACATTAAAAAAACCAGACGAAAATATTTTCTCCAGTTTGCAGAGCGGTATAGAGATTTTTAGTTTAAGTTTACATATATGGTTGACTTTTAACGTCGTCAAACAAAGCGGTTTATAAAACAAACTTAATTGTATTATACCACTCCATAATTTTACGGGCAACAGTTCTTTGAAAACCACGGGTAATAAATATTCCATCATGATATGACAATTGTGACTTTTCATCCCACTCAATTTATTGGTTTTAAAGTCAACACGTCTATGGAGATTAGAAGAAATCCTATCAAGACATCTTAGTCCTTCCACCCAATTTAGCATAAATTTTACTTGCTTGCTTTCTAGCTCATAGCATTCTTTGGGTTTTTTTACTATCATTTGGTTTCATATAAAGTTCAGAACGTTTACAAAAGTATGCTATATCAAGTCTTGAATTCAGATCGTCCTTAACTTTCCCCTTAACATTAAAAATTGTATTAAACATGTTATCAAATATGTTTTTTCGTTGTGCATCACATCAATATTATGTCGAAGTAAGAGATCTTTCCAATACGAGAACTCCCAAAATATACATTATTTGCACCAATTATGAATGTCCGATTTACCTGGAATATCAGTTTGTACTCCAGTTTCATGTATCTTTGGATGGTCCTTTACAATTTCATATGTTTCTTCGCTTGATCAAATCTTTGGTGGCAGCATCATCTCTTCTCTGTTAGCTTTAAAGTTTTTTTATCTCCTCTAAAAGTATAATTGAGATGTATAAAACACCGATGACAATCAAATCATAAAATTTTCTTCCCATGTTGTAAAGTAAATGCTCATGTTTCTTCCATGCAATAAGGACAAACTAAACGACCGGCCGTACTCCAACCTGAAAGCATTGCATACGTAGGAATATCACTAATAGTCCACAACAAAGAAGCGAACATACAAAAAAAAATTGAATGTCGTATGTTTCAACTCGTTCATATTACACTGTTTTTAACTCTTCAATCAATGGTTGTAAATAAACATTGATTCCTTATGTCGAATCATCAGGACCAGAGACGACAATAGTCAGAAATATATATGGAGTTTTCATACACATCCATGGAGGTAAATTATAAGGAGTAACGATAATAGGCTAAGATGAATATTTACTACCAAACTAAGAGAATGGTGAAAATCTATTCGTACATAAACCAAGTTTGACATTACGGCTCTCTACAACAAACACGAGATATGTCTTATGTTTCCATACTTCTACATCAGATGGATGTGTCAAAGTTCCCTCTTCCTGTGTTCCCACACTATGCCATCGCATATGACATACCGTAGATGAAGACACATATAACCTTTGAAGTCCAGGAGTGATGGGTAAATAATGCATTTTCTTGTGTGGAACTTCCTTTCATTTCTTTATTCTTGGTTTGTATCTTTTCTCATTACATATTTGTATTTACTAAGGTTAGTGTCATCTTTCCAATACAACATGCAACCTTTTATATATGTATCCATCTTTTGGTATGATAGATCGAAAGCCGACATAAGTGTTTTCACTTTATAATGACTATCACACATCAGATTATTGGGTGACATATGTCATTTTGTAACTTGTATAACTACTGTAAATTGATTTCATAGTGATATACTCAACGGTTACTGATAATTCGGTTCCGCTTTTACAACCATCCCACAACGGCCTCTTAGCAGCATCCAATAAATAATAAATTCTTTTCACTCCCACATTCAGTTCTTCTTCAATATTTACGTTTTCATCATCAACTTAAATGGTAGGAAACACTGATCGTGTTGCATCTTCCGCCATATCTTCTATTAGATTCGTATGACATAATCATTCTTTGACACTATAAGATTAGGTATAGGTGGAACAAGTTTTCCATGACGATCCCACAAATAATAATTTGGCACAAAACCAGATTTCTACAAATGTACTTTAACTGTATTTGGTTTTCAATGCTTCAAATGTTGGCACTTACTACAAGGGCAACAAATTTTTCGTTATTTCGATTATTAGATGTAGTGAATCTAATAAATTCGTGTACACCATTGTATAAATGTTCCTTCATCGAATCTTTTATACCAGTTCTGACTTTATACATACAAGTACGGTCGAGAAAATAATCGAATATTGTTCCTAACTTAAAATTATATGTTAGTAATTTCGACACCACCTAAATTCTGTCTAAAACAAAATTAAAGCCTTTTGGGACTAAAGACTTCATACACCACACTTCTGTCTAATTTCGACAGCACTCCACTTCACTTCTCTTCTACACATAACTTTGCATCCAAAGGGGTATATTGTTGTTGTTGTATTTTCTAAAATAAATTAAAGCCTTTTGAGACTAAAGCTTTAATTTGTTGTTGTATTGGTTAAAATAATACTTAACGCTTATTTTCAAACTAAAATTTATTATGTCTTAATTTACTATTTCACTTCACTTCATTCTCAATTTTATAATTCATTCAACTAATTAAATATTTTATTAACTAAATTCGAATGTTAAAACATATTATACACTTATTTTTGTGTAAACTAAAAAAACATTGTTCTAAACTATAACAAACATTCACGTAAACTTTAAAACATTATTCATTTCTTAGTTTTTTTAAAAATTGATTCTAGTACAATATTTATTTCAAAAAAATTTATTATTTCAAACTAAAATTTATTATTTCACTTCATTTTTTAATTTTATAATTCATTCAACTATTAAATATTTATTAACTAAATTTGAAATTTTAAAACAAATTTTATAATTCATTTAACTATTTAGATTTTGAACTGATTTTGTAAACTAAATTTTGAAGTTGTACTAATTTTAATCAATAATTATACACTAATTTTAAAACATATTTTACAATTCATTTAACTATCTAGTAGCATATTACCCAATAATTATACACTAATTGTTATGTAAATTATAACAAACATTATTTTAAACTATACTAAATATTCACGTAAACTTATTATAAGCATATTAATAAATAATTATACACTATTTTTTGGATTTTAAATCAACCTTAATTTTTGGTGCAAAACAATGAAAAGTTTTCAGGTTCACGGTTTTTTGATCTATGTACACAGATCTGCATCGACTAGCGATGACTAGCATCGGCCGCTTATTCCAGCCGTCGTCGGCCGACGTAAAAGGGTAGCATCGATTTTAGTAGAATATTTGTTTCAAAAATTTTTATTATTTCAAACTAAATTTTATTATTTCACTTCACTTCATTTGTTGGTTTTATAATTCATGCAACTATTTAAATATTTTATTAACTAAATTAGAAATTTAAAACACATTTTACAATTCAGTTAACTATTTAAATGTTGAATTTACCGATTTTGTAAACTAAAATTTGAAGTTTGCACTTGTAATAAATTAAAATAAAATTGTTTTATACTAACCACTAACACTTATAATTAACACACACTAAATAATTAAAAAATATTATATATGTTTAACCGTACCAATCTAGCAGCATATTAATCAATAATTATACACTAATTTTCACGTAAACTATAACACACATTATTCTAGACTATAACAAACATTCGCGTAAACTTATCAATAAGCATATTAATCAAGAATTATACACTAATTTTCGGATTTTAAATCAACCTTAAATTTTAATTACAAATTAAACAATTAAATCATTAATTAATATCTCCAAATCAACTAATACACTATTATCATCAACTAATACGCAATAATCATCAATTCCAAACTCATAATCAACTAATTTTCGAAACTAGGGTTTTAATTATATCTCCAAATCAACTAATACAGTATTATCATCAACTAATATGGAATAATTATTAATTTCTAATCCATAATCAACCAATTTTCGAAATTATGGTTTTAATCATACCTAAATTAAGCTGACATTAGAGAGAAAGGAGATACCAACGAGCTTTGGAGGGTTTAGATGATCGAGGTGGCTGGCGGCGGCTGATGTGGGTAGGCGACGGCGACAAGAATTGTTGCATCGATTTTTTGGTAGGAAAAGATAATGTTTTTCAGTTTGTGGGTTCGATCTGTATACTCAGATTATGCATCGGCAAGCAACGGCTAGCGTTGGCCGCTTATTTTAGCCATCTCCGGCTGACGTAAAAGTCTGCCGCTACAGGCAGCCTTTCTTGTAGTCTACCGATCCGTCAAAACAATAATTTTTAGTGAATTCTTGTTGAAAGTAGGATTTAGAACATGGAACAAAGTAGTAGCAATGGGTTGAAGAACAAAATGGAGCAAAACTAGGCTAAAAATTGAAGTTATTTTGGATGGTTTAACTAAAGAAGATTTTGACTCCAACCCAAAAGATAAAGCTTACTGCACATATAAATACAAGTGTACATGCATCTAGTGGAGGATCAAACTAATATTCATTTATAGGTGCTGCCATTTTTAGCCTCAAATATTGTTCTAATATTGATATCATTTTATTTATCTTTGGAATCATGTGAAAAATAGTAATAAAAACATCTTATAGTAGACATAGGCATAGTTGAACAAATATTTATATTATTGTCCTACTTTTCTTTGCCTTTTTCTATATCTTTGCATATAAATATTTTTTACTTTATATCAAGACCTAAAGTTCATCTATTGGATTCTCTAACTACGTATGTCTGAAGTTAATCCTCGTAGAATCTAAAATCAACAATTATAAATCGAGTTGTTGGTTCTTCGTAACCACTTTGAAGGGGATGTTAAACAAACTTTTTTACTAATATATTTTGGTGCTTTCGGTAAGAAGTGAAAAAGATGGGGCTAGTTCTCTAAATTTATTTAGATTAGAGTTTCGTCTATCTAAAGATCAGATCTAATGGGCAAAAGAAGAATTTGGGTAAACAAGGTAAAGGGGTGATAAGTAAATGCAACGTTTAAAATCATAGTGCAATTAGTGGATCTACAAAACCACCACCGGATCTTGTCGCTTAGGAAGAGTGGAAGGAATTGTAACCGGAGTCAACAAAGAGAGGAAACAACACAACGAGCATTGATGGAAGGGATGGCTAGGTAATTAAAATTGAAGAGGCAAGCACAATAAGGAGAAGAATCATGTGTAGGTGATCATGAAGAAGAGAGGAATTCATCAGTTGGATATATTGAAGGAAATTCTTCTCAAGACATAGAACAAGTCAAAACAGAGCCGAAAGAACAAATATTGTAAGATCCACCATCGATCGGTATAAATCCAACATCAATTGTATTGATCCACCATCGATCGGTATAAATCTATCAAATGGTGGCATTAAATCGAACACCAAATGGTAGCATTGAACGTCCCAGTGCCCCTGATAGGAACCCCAAAAGGAATGCTCTAGTGAAACGTAGAACCAGGAATAATGCTAAGGGAAATGCTTGCAGCTAAGATCATTCCCGTGGGCGTAATCAGGATAGATGGCATGATAGAGATGGAAGGCCAAGACAGATATACTCCCTCGATATAGGGATAGCCAAGCATCATGCTAGTAGTCGCGAATGCTTGGGAAATGACCAACAATGTCACTCATGTAGCCGAGCTTATGATGATGCAACCAATGATCGTCGTCAAGGGAAAGATGAAGTCAATGACAGTATGATCAATGATATGTCAGAAATTGCCCTAGTGAGAGAATCACAACGATGAATGGGAGTCTGCTTCTTGTTAAATTCCCTTTATAACGGAGATTAGAGAAGTACAATATCTTAGGATTATGCCAACAAAGTTGACAAAAAATGAATTGACATATCCTACACGATACTTGCTGACTTATGATTGGCACATAGTGCCCTAGCGGATGAGTTTGTGAAGTGCATTTGTTTCCTACCATTCTTAGAGGACCTAGCGACCATTTTGTTTTGTAGGCTTGAGTCGGGTTCCATCAGGTCATATGAACAATTGGTGAATAAAATTTTGAGCTAGTTTAGAGTACATTCAATACAACCAAAGGATGCAATTTTGTTGGCAAATATGAGGCGACAAAGAGGAGAGTCATTGATAAATTTTCTAAAATGATTTAATATTATTGCCACTGAAGTAAGGAATGCATATGATAGTCTTGTGTCGATGGCTTTGGTAGGATGGGTCGACAAAGGCATTGAGTTTTAAAAGTGGCATTCAATGAAGAAGCCGACTACATTAGAGGACTTCTACAAGAATGCAAAACGATTTTTTCACGTGCAAGTACCAATGACCGAGGAAAGATTGAATGCGGTAAGGTCGGGAGATCCAATAAGTTTGATTGTGAAAAGCAATAAAGGAGTCAAGAATGAAAATGGTGAGGAAACAATAACAATAGGAGGAAGAACAATCAAAATAGGGTTGAAGAGAAGAACCAAGGAAGCATTTTCATCTATGCAGAATGGGAAATATATGAAGCTAACTAACTCATGAAAAATATTATCTAGTGACCTAAAACATGGTAGGATACTAAGAGTTAGCTGTAAAGTAGACAACCGAGAAAGAGCAGTGTTCTGGAATATATTGTCTCTTCCATAAGACACCTGGGCATAAGAAAAATGATTGCAAACACTTGAAGGATATTATTGAGTAATTAACAAGGAAAAAGAATTATTGTAGTATGTGAAGAATCTGAAATTAGGGGATAGAAGAATAATCAACCTCCAAGGCAACTGCCTACGGTTTATGGAGAAGGAATGAATGGGACTAGTCCACGTTCACATGGAGATGACTTAGTAATTAACACTATTTCAGGAGGTCCACATCATATGAAGAAAAGTTGGAAGGAGATGCATATGTATGGGAGTTCCATGTAGTAAGTCCCTCAAGAGACATGATACGTAGTAGAGGATGATTCTCCTATGAAATAGTTAAAAAGAATGGAATATGGTGCTGTTTATAGGAATAAAGATGGGAATGGGATTGAAGCCCCTACGTTCGATCCAATGGTTATAAGGCCAAGATTGGGCCACCTACGGTCAACGGGTGCTGGTTGACAATGGAAGCTCGACGAACATTCTATTTGAACACGATTATAAAGGGATGAGGTTGGATGAAAAGGATATGTTGTCGTGTACTTATTGCTTAAAGGGTTTTATTGGGGATGTACCATCTCTAATCGACTGTATTAATTTTATATTCCATTTAGGAGACAAACCCATCTGGGTCGTACAGGTAGAAAAGTTTGTTATGGCTGATATTTTCTCTCTATATAACCTTTTCTCGGGTAGATCCTCCCTAGATGACTTCAGGATTGCTTTAGCTCCATGAAGCCTAACTATGAAGTTCCTTGTATATATTATAGACTTGGAGTATTCTAATGAAATCAAAATACTATGAGAGACTGCTATGGTGTTGATCTTTGAGTAGCCATGTGTAGAAAGAATGGCCAGAATACAAAAAAATTTCTCTGCGTTAAATCTTAGAACGTATAGCAATTACCATCCGAGGCTCGGCTTGGGTCCAATAGCAACAAATATTATGGTATGAACCAGCGGAAAGATTGGGACGAGGGCTAGAATGGTAGAGCTAATGGATGAAATACCAATAGTAAACATGATCCTTCAAAGGTAGTCAAAATTGGTTCTCAACTAAGTTTGAGATGAAGAAAGAACCCTCTGGTTTTTTGAGTGCAAACCAAGATGCGTTTGCATGCACTCATTCTGATATTTACAAGATTGAGCCTGATGTTCCATGCAACGCACTAAATATAACCTCGAGTTTCCTATCATTGAAGTAGAAAATACGTACTATAGATCCATAGATATTTTTTGTGTCAAAAGAAGAAGTGGGTAAATTGATGGCTAATAACTTCATCTATGAATCACACTACCCCGATTAGGTAGCAACTCCGTGATGGTTAGGAAAGTTGAAAGTGGCCAACATGCATTGTTGTTCTGACTTGAATAAAGCATGTCTAAAGGACTACTCTCCATTTCTAAAGCGAGGCCATCTCATGGATGGAATAGCGGGACACTGTAGCAACCCTGGTTTGAGCAACTCTTGAATAATATTTTGAAATATAAATGTAAATAATAAATGAACTTTTGGAAGGAAAATAATAAAAAATGAGAATTTTATATTTTGGAACTTATAAATGAACATTTTCCATAAGCAACAATTTGGTAAAAATAAAAGGAAGTAAATATTTTGGGGATTTGATGCTATTATTTTTAGTAAAAATAAAAAATGATAATTTATTCATTTGAAAATGGGAAATTGATAAGAGTAAATTTTTTTTAATAGGATTAATTTTGTGCAAAGAATAAAATTAAAGATTAAATAAGACTTTCATAATTTAAAATGTAAAGAAATCATTTTTTATTTTAATTGAAAAATCATTTTTAAAACTAAAGATAATAAAAGATTACATAATAAAAATAATATAACTTAAAGAAATGATTAATGTAAGAAAGTGAGTTTGAAATTTTCTATGTAATGTCTCGGCCCAGTACCCATGCTACTACATGGAGGTTACCATTTGAAAGCATGAAGTAAAGGACATGATAGAAGCAATATCTCGTATATTAATTCCCTTGGGACAACATGAATACGTGATATCATATACTTGAATCTCTACAAAACATGTATTGTAACATCCTATAAAAATTAATAGGAAAAAAAATTAATTAAATAAAATAAAATGAAAAATGGAGATTTTACAAAAGACGGAATTGACTACGAAAGTTAAAGCCATTGCGTTCGTGGCAATTTTTTAATCAATTTTTATATATAAAGTTTTGAAAACGAAGTTCAAACGGAAAAGTTATTGACGTTTGAAGTTTTCAGATTCAATTTAAATGGAATTCAAATAAATAAATAATGCTAAAATTTGAAATTCAAAAATTTATAGTTATTAGACTTAGAGGTTAAGGAACTATTAAAATTTGAAGTTGATTTAGGAAATAAATAAATAAAATCAAACAGTAATTAATATCGTTCCCGAATAAGGAAACCAATCCTTGTGTTCGATTTGGATCTAATAGGAATTAGTTATTGAATTATTACGATTACGGAATTAAATAATATATTCTTAATCCTTAATTAAAATTAGTTAACAAATAATTAACCTCTTAAATAATTAAACTCACCTTAACTCCTTCTTCCTCGTTCGCGAATGAAACCAACCCAGGCCACGAACTTGGCCTCGTTGTTGACGTTGCCATGTGGTGCCGCTCGCCACTACCCCACTGCCGTGAGTTTCCCCCCTCCATGAGGTACCTCCAGCCACCAAAGCCATCCCCTAAACCTCATCGGCGATGTTCAAACAAACCCAAAAACTACGTCCACGTTCATGCTTGATTCCGACCGCCACAATCCATCATTGACCACAGAACTTCACCAAAACGTTGCCCTGGCCATCCTTTACAACTTTCCTTTAGATCCCATCGCCTATAGACGAACGTAGGTGCCAGAATTCACATATGAACGAATTTTGTTTATCTCGTCATTACGCCACTTAGGGATCATCGTAGCCCACTCCAACCGTCTAATTGGTCGAGCTCGATGTCAGCAACATTTCTCTAGTTAGAGTTGAACCTTGAAATGACACGAAATGGCTCTGATTAATGCGAGCCATCGGATTGAGTGAAATTTTAAATTTGAAAATTTTGAACCTTTCTCTTATTGGGGTGCATATTTAAAATAGCTGAGGGGTTATGGGTTGCATAGTGAAGCATGGGCATGAATAGTGTAGGGTAGGGCTAGGGTATGGCCTATTATTTATTTTATTTAAAATTATCTAGCTTGACGTACCCGAAAATCTTAAACTCTAATCGAGGTGTGCCACCTGGCTTTTTATATGTAATACCCCTATTCTGAACAAAATAGAACTAGTCTCAAGGCCTAATTCGATCATATGTAGAAGATAGCTTTTCAAACCCAGTTATATTATATTAATTTCTAAATTAACTCTATGCATTTCGATCTCGCAAGCCCAAACAATACGCCCAATCATCATAAATTTCAACGGCATACTATAATATACTATTACAGATCAATGACACTAGTTTCGTCGAAATTCGAGACAGTGGCCCGAAAGAGTATTTTACACGTTAATTAAAACGAATTATTATAAAAACCAAATTTAATCACTTTTAAATCTAATTTAAGAGTTTACCATCTTCATTCTTGTTCAAATAGAATTTAAATCAACTTTCAAAATTATTTTTATTCACATCAAATTCAAGATTTAATGATTTTAACCAATTCCAAATATTCAATTAAATAATCCAATTATCAAATAAATCACTGAATTTGAAACATAAGTTATTTAGCTTATAAAATTAACTTTTCACTATTTAAAAATCAATTGAATATTCCAAATTTAAATGACTAAAATCATAGGTCGTTACGAAGAGAAAGAAGATAGAACAGAATCTCACAAAACATGACTAGCAATGTATAATATGAATAAATCTTCATAAAATGAAATCATTTTTATTATACATAACATCAGAGAACATTAACCTATTATCAGTTTGGACAGTTATAACAGCCTGTCCTTGCAATTGATGATAAATATAAATAAGAACAAAACAAAAAAGAACAGCTGAAGAATATAAGGTACGGGGGTATGCCTTGGAGGATCCAGCTCGTCTTCTGAAAGCCCGAAAGCATCCAGCTAAATCTGGAAAATATGCTTAGGTCAACCCGAGCATTATAGGAAAACAACACCCAAATCAGTCTGGTAAAACCATCATGAGAAACTCAAATCATAAAGAATTTTAGTTATTATAACTTGTAAGACCCTTTTAAAATCAAAGGTATCACGTAAGACCATGCTGCACTTAAAACGGACGGGTTATTACCTTACGATAACCAAACCATTTTTATATAAAACCCATATTATGATAATATCTAGAATACAAATACATATTAATCATAGCCGAGATTGTTACATTATTAAAATTCTAGCATAATAGGTATATAATCAAGTCTGAAGGCACTTATTAGAGAATGGATTCCAACTATGAAAGGGTAAGAGTTTACCCAACGAATCCATACACCTCTAGATAAAATGTATAGGAGACTACAACACATTTCACCTCTACTACTCAGGACCGGCCCTACCCCTTACTGGATAGCGCCGAATATAATCACCCTTTGGTTGTGATCGAACAACCATAATGGGCCCCGAAGCATACATAGAGATATCGACACTATATCTTGGGATGATCATACCCTAGGGAGCGACCCACATAGCCCTACAGCATGTCCCTGCTTTAGTTATTTTCTCGGTTGATGAGGCGACGATTACCTTTTTATATAGCAACCATCTTGGAATGCTAACACTGAACTTCAGGCAGTAATGTAGTGCCAGCATTCATCAATACAAGTTCGTTCTGGGTCTGAACGAAACTGAAGGCACTACCTCTACTACATCCCTTTTGGAAGCACCATCAGGATTAGTAGCAAGTAGCCCCTACACTTCAAAAGCTCCATCTTCAATCGTCTTCAAAATATCTTAAGTTCGAATGCATTTGTTGGATCGAAGTGGTTTTCGAATAATTTATACTTATCTGATCCCGGTCTCTTCGAAACAACATTTGATAGTTTCGGTAAACTCAATATCAGTTCTTTTGGAAATAATCAAACAATACATAGGAGCAGGGATCACCCCTTAACCGTTTAAGTGGACGGATCTCCCTATCATTTGTCCTAGGAGAACAAAATAAGATTTATACGCACAGTAAAGCATCGTCGAAGATGACTGTGCCATATAACTCGTGTGTTTCTCTTAGATATTTCCAGAGTTATATTTTGGTCCAAATTTAATAGTCGGTTATTTAACTATCAAACAAACAAACAACAACAAATTCAGATATTTCACATAGCAACCACTAAGCCTCAAACTAAATCTTTCATTTGCTAAAACTCTTTTCAAAAGCATTTATCAAAAACATTCATATACTTATCTCACTGACATAAGTATATTCACAAAACATCTGTGAAAGATTTCTCATTTCCAAATCATATAAAAGGACTAGAACAAAATGTTATTTAAATTATAGATAAAGATAGCCTCAAACAATATTCCTTCGGTGTAAACTATGGAACGAATGTCCAAACCATAAGAATTAAGAAAGCCGGTTAAAGGAAATCCAATTTCAAATTCTTTTATAAGTTTTCTTCTATAAATCCACTTAATAAATCTCTTTTATTTATGAATCTCCTTTACTTATATTCCAAACCCATTTACAAAACTCTTTATAAATCACCAAGTTAAATTTACAAAACTCTTTTATAAATATTAAAACCATTTATATACCTCTTTATAAATCTCTAAAATTATTTATAAAACTTCCTTTATAAATATCCAAAATCATTTATAAAACTTTCTTCTAAATATTCCTTATTTAAAACAAAACTCCTTTAATAAGCTCATTTAATAAAGTCCATTCGTAAACAAAGCGATTATTTAAAACACCTTTACTAAAATCATTGCTTAACTTGAAACCATTAATAAAAGTACGATTCACCTTATAAATCGGAAAGAAGCTTAGTGTTTACAATGGTTCTCATTTAACTAGTATACTTTTCAAGTTATAACATGGGTATTTACATAACAAGCAGATATGTATAAGGGAATCGGCCAATAACAATCAATCATATAGGTAAATGTCCAAGTTACCAAAATAGCAGACAGGGATTTGTTCTGCTAAACACATGTCTAAGTTAATATAATGGCATAATGGGTTTTTATTCTGCCTAATATATGTCAACATAATCTACTTGGTGAACTTTGATAGAACGGTGATTTATTCTACCAAACAGATGTCAAATACAAGTTAACTAATAGAACGGTGATTTATTCTGCTAAATAGATGGCATTGGGTTTCATATTCAATTGGGTTTATTTAAGGATAGTCGACAAAGAAATCCCTTAGTTTAAAATCTTCCTTTAAAAGAAAGTTACTTTAGAACAAAACCGATCTTCAGACTTAAAGTGGTTTAAACTTTCAAACTTTATTTATTTAATAGTTAAATAATATTTAAACTCTTCAATAAATTATAATTAAACCTTTAATTAAAAATTAAAAAGTAATTAACTATTAAATAAATAGTTAAATAATCATTAACTTTTAGATAAATAATTAAATAATAGTTAACCTTTAAATAAATAATTAAACCATAATTATTATTTAATTAATTATTAAATAATAATGCAAACTCTTAAATAATAATTAAATAATAATTAATCTCAATTAATTAATTAATTAGTCTTTAATTAAAGCTTAATAATTAATTAAACCTTTATTTAAAATAATTAAATCATGATTAAGTTATAATTAAATCTTTGCTTAAATTTAACTTGATTAGAAATAAATTAATAGTAAAACCGTTTCTTAAATAAATTATTTAATTAATATTAATTAAATAATAATTTACCTTTTATTAATTAACACATTATAATTTACTTACTTAAAAATAATGAATTGCTAATTACCCTAACTTAATTACAGATTAAGTACTAACTACCTTATTTAATTACATAATTAGATAATCATTAAGTAAATGAATAAATAAATAATATTTATTTTTAAATACTTCAAATATGTTTGAAAGAATCTTTTAAAAAGATACTTAAGTTAAAACATTTTAAATTCAAAAAGAGTTCATTTTTCACGAACTACATTTATAGCGACTATCGCTAGACGACCCGAAATTTTCTAAACTTGTTTAATATATCAAAAGGCTTTAAAATACTTAGCTTTCATATACTAACTACTTTTATAACTTAACATAAGATTTGAAAAAAAAAGTAAGGCTTTGGGAACTAAATCAAAGTTTCAAAACTTCTAACTTTTCAAAAATAATTCTTAAGTAAAACTAGTTTTCAAAACTAAGGATTTCTACGTCGCTATCTTACAAATTCAAGTATTAAATTTTCTTCATATAAAACATCATAAGCAAGTGTACCAATATATATCCATGACATAATCAATATACACAAGCAAAGGCATTAACTTGCTATTAATTAACTAAGTTTTGTTTTCAAGTTTATTACACCACATCCAAGCACATACATATGCATACATAGGCAAAAAACTATAACATTGTCCAAACCAAGTATCTGACATACTTAATAACCAAATAAAAATATTTATTATCAAAGTAAAAATCAAATTTAAAGTTCAAAAATTTTAAGAAAAAGGCGACCTTTTTCTCACATTTTGGCCTCCAGCTTATCCAAAGCAATCTGAGATGCTCCCGATTAACAACAACACTACAACACTCCTTCTCTTCATTTCCTTACCAAATGGCTCAGCCCAAGATATGGTGCACATGTCCCAAGGGTGTTAAAGCTCGGCCTTGGAAAGTGGATGGGGTTCGGATTATCATCGAATTCACAAAAATCCAATCCAAAAAATGTACACCTTTAACTAATTTTTGGACAAGTTACTCATGAAATTTGGGAAATTGTCAAAGTAAAAGTTCTTAGAAATTATTTTCTATACAATTTAGGAAAATTATCACTCAATTTGGATCAGTATTGAGGGAGATATGGTCAAAACAAGAAGAGATTTTCGGACTTGAAAATTTGGATCCGAAAATGAGTTTAAAAGAAATGAGATTTGGACATGGATAAGCTCAAAATTTAAAGAAGTTGTACACATTAAAGTTGTAGCCAATGGAATTTTCTATGGTTTGAATAAAAGAAAATCTCCATTTGAATAAGATATGAAAAGGATATGGCAGAAGGAAGAGGCGGCAAAATTGAAGAAATGAAAGGGGTATTTATTAGAAAGAAACAAAGTAAATTACCTTAATACCTATGGTCCTTTACCCTCCACCTCCTCTTGCCACATCACCATGCCACCACACCTTCATGTACCTCAGCCCATAAGTTTGTCCCCCCTTCCTCTTGCTTAGCCAATATGTTTATACGTGCATGCGCGTTGTTGCCAAAATGTCATTTCATGTCTCTTACGGCAACTTTTTTTTCTTTTTTTAAATTTAAAACCTTATATACTTAAGTATGTATATAAACCATATATCCTAACTAATATGTAATTATATGTTTATATTTATATTAACAAAGTTTACACACTTCCGACAACTTTTAGCTTATGAAAAGTCGAAAATTCAGAGAATGAATTCCGATCACATTTTCGATTTTTCTTCGAACTAAATATTTTTGTAAACAAATTTGAAAAATTATTTGAGAATCACAAGTTATTATTTACAAGAGATTTATTTTCATTACAAAATCTATTATTTGAATATTTATGAATATTTGCAAATCAAAGTGAAATTCCGGGTGGTAACATCCCTCCCCCAAAAGAATTTCGACCGTGAAATCTTACCTAACCCTATACCCAAAAACACTTAACACTACTCATCAGCCTGTATTGTGTACATAGATCATCGCAATGAAAAATCTGATTCGATCACTCACTCGAATACCTTGCTTTACTTCCGAACTAGTATCGGTCACTTGATTACCTAGTGTAGACTCCGATCGGGCTTCTCAATTAGAAAACTCCGTTCTCCTTACATAGCCATATACTATGATAGAAAACCTTAGTTCTAAATTAAGAACCCTCATTAAGTGTTCACCATCAAAAATGAGTGACAGATCCTTATTCGGAATGGTTTGAAACACCTCAAGTCATGTACTCGAATCTTGGATCGAGAATTCTGTGAAAAAAAATGATCTATGTATATCCTATGTACTTATCTTATTGGTTCTTCCTACCCTCCCGAAAATATTTATGAAAACATTTCATAACAATTCCAACGTAGGTTCAAACATTTTTAAAGGATACAACTTATTTATTAACTTACATAATACTCTTCTACATCCTAACAGTATATACAAAAAATCAGATTTTTAATTCTATACAGTTTTTAACTATTTAGATGTAGATCCAAAATAATTTGGGCCTTAAAATTGAGTCAACCTCTTTACCCAATAGGTCTAGTAAGTAGTTAGGAAGAGTAGGATGCTGGTATCCAAACTCCGTCCTAGAATCTACTTTTCTTAGAAACCCCTAAGGTAAAGACGTTTATTAGCCGACCCAATAACATCAAATTATTTTTCACTTCCTAGACGTTAAAATCAAAAGATACATTTTAAAAAAACCAAGTCTATTAATCCTCCTTATTAAGTTAATTCAATTTTAAAACTTCATTTATTAACCCATTCTTTAATCAAAATACTTATAATTTTGAAACTTAGGAGCCAAATACCCGGGTTTTATTATGAAAGTCATCTTGAAATGATACTTTATTTTTAACCTATAGAAACATACATATAGCCCGAGTAACTCCAAAATGATATCAAGGGGCTGGGTACTACTAGATAGTATCATATAACCCTTTACCAAGAAGGGTAGTACTCAAGATAAGTGTTTAGCATCCGAACACATCTCTTTCCCATTTTTAGTCACTTTCAAGTCACTTGATCTAGTTAATTATAAAAATGCTTCTATTTTTCAAATCCTTATATTGAAGCTATACTATATATATTTCCCCATAAATAGTTTTTTGAACAAAATATTTATCATCCACTTACTTTGGATCCATTCGGATTCGAACTTTTTCCAATCGTACAATGACAAAGAGAATAATTTACTTAGTGCCCTATGACATCTGCCTAAGCAAACATTCGATTGTTACTTAGATGATTATTCTAATCATTACAAAATAGATCGAGACTCATTCCCCGAACTGTCCAAAAGAAATCTTACTCCCAAATTTCCCTTCTAAATATTTATAACTTAAAGTATTTTAAGTAAAATTACTATTATTTTTCCAAGAATCATTTGAAAACTTTATCAAAGCCACTAGAGTTTAAATTCTCTGAAAATCCACCCTATTTTCAAAATATATTTTAAATTTTGATTTGTAAAATCAACTGAAATATTTCTTTTTAATAAATACCTTAATTTAAAACCCGATTTTACCCCAACATATCATCGAAGGCCTTATAGTCAAACTATGAAACTTAATTCACAAGGTATTCATTTTAATGTTCCGATAAATTTTCTATCTACCCAACCCAAATTTCAAAAAGGAAGATTCTAGATAGATTAACAGAAAATAGTCAATGCTCAGAACTGGGTGAGCATGACTAAGCAAACCCTATACGATAATAATTAAATATTATCAACTCCTAACAACAATCACATCATATATAACTATACTGTATTTTGAAAATCATTTCTTTATATATAAATATATTCCTAGGTAAAATTATTTCATTTACCAATTTAAAAGGATATTATGTTGATTAGCCTAGTTTAAGTGTTTAGAAACCCCTATCGATACAGCTGTACCTTCTGTATCGATCAGAATTCATAAGCCACTCAACTGATAAATCAATACAATATAAAATATTTTATAGCACTTCAAATACGTGCTCATATATATAATATACTCAAACTCATTCTAGGATAATCCTAACCCTATCTATAATGAGTTTACCCCGCCAAGGCCAAGGTTCTCGCTTAACCTTACGCTCTAATACTACATTGTAACGTTCACCTTAAATAGATGGTGCCTACAACCGGTACCTCGAATCTGATTTTACGGCCAACCTCTCGACTGCACAACCAACCACACAGGGACATGTAGGGATAAGAGTCTAAGCTTTGGCACAGTTCACAAAGAAAGAACCCCCAATCATGTTAAAGCACTCTACAACCAAATCTAATCTCGGTCTCTTCGAAACAACATTCGATAGCTCCGGTAAACTCAACCCAGGTTCTTTTGGAAATAATCAAACAATACATAGGTGCAGGGATCACCACATAACCGTTTAAGTGGACAGATCTCCGCATCACTTGTCTTAGAAGAACAAAACGAGATTTATACACACAGTAAAACATCATCGAAGATGACTGTGCCACATAACTCATGTGTTTCTCTTAGATGTTTTCGGAGTTATATTTTGGTCCAGAATTGATAGTCAGTTATTTAGTTATCAAATAAACAAACAACAGCAAATTCAGAGATTTAATTACCCATAGCAACCACTAAGTCTCAAAATAAATCTTTCATTTACTAAAACTCATTTCAAAAGTGTTTATCAAAACATTCATATACTTATCTCACTAACATAAGTATATTCACAAAATATCTATGAAAGAATTCTCATTTCCAAATCATATAAAAGGATCAAAACAAAATGTTATTTAAATTATAGATAAATATAACCTCAAACAATAATCCTTCGGTGTGAAGTGTGGAAGAATGTCCATACCACCAAAATTAAGAAGGTTATTTAAAGGAAATCCAATCTCAAATTCTTTTATAAATTTTCTTCTATAAATCCACTTAATAAATCTCTTTTATTTATGAATCTCCTTTACTTAAATTCCAAACCCATTTACAAAACTCTTTATAAATCACCAAGTTAAATTTGCAAAACTCTTTTATAAATATTAAAACCATTTATATACCTCTTTATAAATCTCCAAAATTATTTAAAAAACTTCCTTTATAAATATCCAAAATCATTTATAGAACTTCCATATAAATTTTCCTTATTTAAAACAAAACTCCTTTAATAAGCTCATTTAATAAAGTCCTTTTGTAAACAAAGCGATTATTTAAAACACCTTTACTGAAATCATTACTTAATTTGAAACCATTAATAAAAGTATGGTTCACCTTAAAAATCAAAAAGAAGCTTAGTGACCATAATGGTTCTCATTTAACTAAGTATACTTTTCAAGTCATAACATGGGTATTTACAAAACAAGCAGCTATGTATAAGGGAATCGGCCAACAACAATCAATCATATAGGTAAATGTCCAAGTTACCAAAATAACATATAGGGATTTGTTCTGTTAAACATATATCTATGTTAATATAATGGTAGAATGGGTTTTTATTCTGCCTAATAGATGTCAACATAATCTACTTGGTGAACTATGGTAGAACAGTGATTTATTCTACCAAACAAATGTCAAATACAAGCTAATTAACATAACGGTGATTTATTCTGCTAAATAGATGTCATTGGGTTTCATATTCAATTGGGTTAACTTAAGGATAGTCGACAAAGAAATCCCTTAGATTAAAATCTTCCTTTAAAAGAAAGTTACTTTAGAACAAAACCGATCTTCGGACTTAAAGTGGTTTAAACTTTCAAACTTTATTTATTTAATAATTAAATAATATTTAAACTCTTTATTAAACCATTAATTAAAAATTAAACAACAATTAACTATTAAATAAATAATTATATAATAGTTATCTTTTAAATAAATAATTAGATAATAGTTAATCTTTATTTAAATAATTAAACCATAATTAATCTTTAAATAATTATTAAATAATAATTTAAACTCTTAAATAATAATTAAATATTAATTAATCTCAATTAATTAATTAATATTTATTTAAAACTTAATAATAAATTAAACCTTTATTTAAAATAATTAAATCATGATTATGTTTTAATTAAATCTTTACCTAAATTTAACTAGAAATAAATTAATAATTAAGCCCTTTCTTAAATAAATAATTTAATTAATATTAATTAAATAATAATTAATTAAATAACAATTTACCTTTTATCAATTAACACATTATAATTTACTTAATTAAAAATAATTAAGTGCTAATTACCCTAACTTAATTACTCATTAAGTATTAATTACCTTATTTAATTAAATAATCATTAAGTAAATGAATAAAAAAATAATATTTATTTTTAAATACTTAAAATATGTTTGAAAACATGGTTTAAAATGATACTTAAGTTAAAACATTTTAAATTCAAAAAGAGTTCATTTTTCACGAACCACATTTATAGCGACTATCGCTATACGACCTAAAATTTTCAAAACTTGTTTAATATATGAGAAGGCTTTAAAATACGCAGCTTTCATATACTAACTACTTTTATAACTTAACATAAGATTTGAAAAAAAGTAAGGTTTTGGGAACTAAATCAAAGTTTCAAAACTTGTAACTTTTCAAAAATAATTCTTAAGTAAAACTAGTTTTCAAAACAAAGGATTTCTATGTCGCTATCTTACAAATTCAAGTGTTAACTTCTCTTAATATACAACATCATAAGCAAGTGTACTAACATATATTCATGACATAATCAACATAGACAAGCAAAGGCATTAATTTGCTATTAATTTGCTAGCTTTCATTTTCAAGTTTAGCACACCACATCTAAGCACATACATATGCATATATAAGAAAAACAACTATAACATTGTCAAAAAAACATCCAACATACTTAAAAACCAAATAATAATATTTATTATCAAAGTAAACATTGAATTGAAAGTTCAAAACTTCTAAAAAAAAGACGAGCTTTTCTCACCATTAGGCCTCCAACTTATCCAAAGCAACCCGAGATGCTCCCAACTAACGTCAACACTACAACACTCCTTCTCTCCATTTCCTTGCCAAATGGCTCGACTGAAGATATGGTGCACAAATCCTAAGTGTGGTGGAGCTCGGCCTTGAAAGGTAGAGGGGGCTTGAATTATCATCGAATTCACAAATATCTGATCCAAAAATGGTTCATCTTGAAACTGATTTTTGTATAAGCTACGCACGGAATTTGGGAAAGTTATCAAAGTAAAAGTTATTGGAAATTCTTTTCTCTACAATTTTGAAATAAGAATCACTCAAGTTGAATCAGTTTTGAAGGAGATATAGTCAAAAGAAGAAGAGTTACTTTCGAACTTGAAAATATGGATCCGAAAATGAGTTTGAAAGAAATGAGATTTGGACATGGCTAAGCTCAAAATTTGAAGAAGTGGCACATATTAAAGTTGTAGCCAATGGAATTTTATATGGTTTGAAAAAAGGAAAATATCGATTTGAATAAGATATGAGAAAGATATGGCAGAAGGAAGAGGAGGCAAAATTGAAGAAATGAAAGGGGTATTTATATGCAAGAAACAAAGAAAATTAGCTTAATACCGTTGATCCTTTACCCTCCACCTCCTCTTGCCACATCATAATGCAATCACACCTTCATGTACCTCAGCCCACAAGTTTGTCCCCCCACCCCCACCCCCTCCGCTTTTGCTTAGCCAACATGTTTAAACATGCATGTACTTAGTTGCCAAAATGCAATTTCATGTCTCTAAAGGCATCTTTTTTTCATTTTATTTATCAAAACCTTATATACTTAAGTATGTATATAAACCATAATATATCCTAACTAATATGTAATTATATGTATATATTTATACTAATAAATTTTACAGACTTCTGGCACTTTTAGCCGATAAAAAGTCGAAAATTTCGGAAAACGAATTCCGGCCACATTTTCGATTTTTCTTCGAACTAAATATTTTTGTAAACAATTTCGGAAAACTATTTCAACACCATAAGTTATTATTTACAATAGATTTATTTTCATTGTAAAATCTATTATTTGAATATATAAAATTAATTAAATATTCGCAAATCAATGCGGTGAAATTCTGGGTTATTGTAGTCTCATCATGCACTTAGGTTGACCCCAATGTATCTCTCAAGCATAATAGCACGTTAAAACATTGAATTTATTCTAGCAGTTTGTCAATGTATCTGCCCGATGTCGTACCGATCTTTTTCCATCGTACATCTGCCTAAATCTAGTGTCAATCCATTGCCATCATGTGCTCCTCTCAATTATACATGCTTAACGTACATAACTAGGCGACCTATCACCATACTGATCTTGTGTTCGATCATTCTTCAATTGCTATCTCGATCTTCCACTTTTCCAATGTAGGAATATCTCACATCTTGCATCCCTCGCCTTGATCACGTCCTCGAGTGTATTCGCGAATGCCCTACCAATCGTATATACATTACATTATGTTTGAATCCAAATTCCATGCTTCACCTTGCATTCCACTTTCCTGAGTTGCTCAAAGCCCTTTCAAAGTCATGCCAAAGCCTCATGCTGAATTGCATCCAAAACTGGGGAGAAACCCCACTACTCGCTCCATGTTTAGGCTTACTACCCAGGCCAGGGCAACTGTAATGACACGTAAATTTTAATGGTTTTAATAACGTAATTAACTGAGTTTTTATGAAATTTTAAATAATTAAATTTGGAAATAAAATTTTTATATTTGGAATACGTCTATATAAACATAGCAAATGGTAAATTTTCATCAAATAATATGGGAATTTATTTTGTTGTGTAATTTTATTTAAATTTAAATCAGTAAATAATTGATGACAATAAAATATTTCTAAAACCTGAATATTTTTATACAATAAATTTTTTTATCATCTTCTGAGCGAGACATGATATTTCGTTTCACCAAATTTGGACTGCTCTGGCTCCGTTTATCTTATTTTTGGCATTTTAGCAGCATTTTCTACACCGAATATCAACTTTTGATAGGATGGTCGTATCATTGATATCTGTGTACCGTTTTGATCGTTTCGTCGTGCTGATCTTCACAGTATATTCATTCATGTGTTTCGGAGTTCGGGACACTACGAAATCGGTGAACCGATTAACCGTATCGGTACCATTTTGACCCTTTTGAATTCTTTGTCCATTCATTATCCATGGTATAAAACTGAATGGCCACTTAGCTTTTATTATTCCTTAATTCATTGGACGTGACTGTTGCTTTTTCTATGGGTTCAAAATTTATTCCGTTTGGTCTTTTTCTCTGCACTTTCGTTTCTGACACTATAGAAAAATTTTATACTTCTCTGGCCTGCATTCTTGTTTTGGTTTCTGTCCTCTGGAGGAAGTAATATATGAAGTCATGTATTATACTATTCATCATCTATCTTCTTTTTATTTTATTTTCTTCTGCTCGGCTCCTCCACCGAGCACGACCTCCAAGGCAACCACCCTCTGACCCAAAACCAAGCTGTGCCTCCCCTCCTTTCAGCTCCACCTTCTTCCCGCACCTGAGCATCGCCGAAACCATCCACCCGAAGCTAACTCGGCAAACCTCCACTTCAGTCGCCCTTCATTCCCTTCCACAACACCTCTCTGCATCTCCGCCATGACCCTGCACCTGCCTAGTTCCACCTTCACACGCCCATGCCAACCAATATTACTAGCAGAGCATTTTTTTTCTTCTGTTGAGGCATTGATATATATATATATATGTTCTGTTCTATATAAAAGTTACATAAGTGTAGTTACTATATGTTATAGATATATTAGTTAATTTCATACATATGTATATCTAGTTGTGTATATATATAGTGTCAGCATGTACACTTTGGTTTTCTTTATTTGCAACTTTTCAAACTTACAATTTCTTTTATTTATTTTCATTAACTACCTATTTTATACCTATAATATAATGATATTCATACATTAATATATTGTTTACTGATTTTGCAATTTAGTGTGTAAGTTCGGTCTATATATTAGTTTATCTATCGGTTTATATATGTATGAGTTATAAATATTGATTCTTAAATTTTATATACATAAAAATATAAGTTTATATAAACTGTTGTGGGTAATTTTTAGTTACAGTAAGTTTATATATATACCAGCTTTTATATTTGTTGATATATTGTTGATTTCAAAGTATATATAACAGTTTGTTACAGTTTAAGTGTATATATATAACTGTTTCGTTATATTTTTAGTATATCTAGTTATAATATATAAATGTTTATATTGCAGTTTTATATACATTATATGTCTATATATATATTGTCTTATATGCTACTGTATGTATATATCTTGTAGTTTTCCTGTTACATGTTTTATTGAAATGTATATATATTTTATAAGTTGCATACATATTTTCTGTTGCCCAGTTTTCAAAGTCTGCATATATATATTTGTATTAGTTATATAATATGTTGATTTGAGTATATATATGTTTCTATAAGTTTATTAAAGATCTGTTTGCTTTTATATATATATATGAATTTATATGAGTTCTATATCATTTTGTTGT
Source organism: Allium fistulosum (assembly GCA_030737815.1). Classification (NCBI taxonomy): domain Eukaryota; kingdom Viridiplantae; phylum Streptophyta; class Magnoliopsida; order Asparagales; family Amaryllidaceae; genus Allium; species Allium fistulosum. The sequence goes on from CM060904.1 coordinate 924,690,838, forward strand.
TTATATAGGTCTGTGGTGAATATATGTTATAGTAGTACTATTTTAAAGTATGATAAACACTATTGATATTAAATTATAACATGTATGTAATTTTGTATATATGTGTATATACATTTGTTTATATATATGTAAATTTGGTTTTCAATTATATATGGATATTGTATGTGTTGGAATTTAATATTGATTTGTAAAGAAATATATGGGTTTAAATTTAATAATTTTTTATGTATATACCTATAAATATTTTGATTTTAATATATATATGTTTTAAATTTAATATTGGGTTTTGTACAAAGGAATTTATTTTAATATGAGTAAATATTAGACTTTAAATTATATATATATATATGTTCTCATCGATTCCTGTTATCAGCTCTATTCATCGAATTCGTGCCAATCTTGCTTTGCTTTGGAATTCTGCTTGGATTCATAACTCATTTCATTGTCGAATCTCTCTAAGCCTCGAAAGGTGAGAAATCACTCATAATTAACATTCTTATATTTATTAGATTTGATTTCATTTGAAATGACAATTGAAATATGCGGCTAAATTGAACTGTTAATTAGATCATTATTATATATGATATGCCATTATCTGTATCTGTTCACCTATGAGATGACACCATATCCTGTTGTTTATATTTTATTTTATTTATCACTAATGATATGTGCCTGTTGTTGATGTGTTATATTATTATCATATATTTTCTCACTCTGCAAGTTCCCTGTTAATTTAGAATTCCCTATGGGTTGAAATGATACATACCCGAACGATTTGTAGAATAGAGGAAAATCGTTATGGGTTGAAATGATAAACCCAAGCGATTTTCATTTATTTTAAATTTTGGGATTGTGGGTTGAAATGATATATAACCGTAAATATTTAAATTTCGGATTGAAATGATAAATATTTGTATCACTTGACCATAGATAGAAAATTATGTACCGACACCGTTGGTCTATATTTTGAAAAATGATTTCCAAAGTTTGAAGGGAAATATATGGGTTTTGATAAATATTGTTTATATAATATTATAAATGTAATTTCTATATTTGTACAAAATTTAGATTTTTAAATTTATATGTTTTGGAAATTTTAATTTATAAGTCGGTTTTGAAAATATAAATTTTTAAGATTTTCTTATAGTTTTATTATTTTGAAAAGATATAAAATAAGATTTAATACAAAATAAAATTAATAATAAGATTTAATTTAATAAAATTTAATTTAATTAGTATATAATATATTTTAAAAATTTTATTTAAATTTTTTTATTAATATTTTAAAATAGATTTATAACTTTAAAAATAAAGGTTGGAAAGATAAATTAATGTTGACTTGGAATTTTAAATTGGTTAATGATTGAATCTAAATAAGAATTGATTTAAACTTATTGATTTTGAGGTTTTGGAAGATATGATTTATACCCTGATTTGATAAAAAGTGATTTAATGAATATTCTCAACTTTAAATAAAACTGAGATTGAATATTTAATATTGATTTAAATTTATAAATTGGGATTTTAATAAATTGTTATTAAAATGATTAAGTGTATACTTTCCAATTTGAATAAAATTAAAGTTAAATGTTGAAATATAAATGAAATTTATATTGTAAATAATTGAATATTTTTAAAACTTGAATCTTTAAATTTTAAAATGGAAATGGTTAAACTGGAATTGATTTAAATGGAATTTGGAATTTAAGCTGATTTAATCGATTTGTGAGATTGGAGGAATCTATTTTTTTATATAAAGTATTTTTAATATATATAAACTATTTTAATATATAAATTATTTTAATTTATAAACTATTTTAATTTATAACTATTTTGATACATATACTTTTCCAATATCTTACTGTTGAGTTTGGAAGTGTTATGATTTCAAAGTGTTATGTTTCCAAAATGTTATGATTTCAAAGTGTTATGATTTCGAAAAGGTTATGAATTTTGAAAATGTTATGATTCTGAAAATGAATATTATTTAAGTTGAATAATAATATCAAGTTGATATAGTTTTGAAACGAATATGATATTTTGATATGAATATGAACTATTTGAAATGAAATGACCACGGTGTGAAATAAGCGTTCGGTTGTTAAAGAGACCGGGATCAGATATTGTCATACTCTCTGCCAATACCGAAAACCACTTTAACAACTGTGTATGCGGTGGAGATTCCAGAATGAAGTAGGATGGTTTGGTGACGATTCTATATGGTATTTACGTACCCCTGACTCCCGTGAGTCAGCTTGATGCGGCTAAAACAGGAGCCATGTCGGACCAAGTGTGGTCATTCCTCCTATCGGACACATTTCTTCGATACCATTCTATTGCTTTTGTGATTTGATTGGGTGCACCTTTGATTTGGGAGTGTGTCACGAGGTGGGCGGTAATAGCTGCTATGCGTTACCACCAGTCCGGATCCGCAAACGGTATATCTACCCTGGCATTGGCTCGAGTGCCTTGTCGCATGCCCTATCACGCCTTCTATGAGTTTGTTTTATACCATACCTATGTGGTGTCCTCTGTGTATACCACCAGTTTGGTGGAGCGTACGGTATTGTATATACTATGGGAATATATAAAATGTGTTAAGGGGGATATGGGTAACGCCTTAGCGCTATTTTAATACCTTTACTTTACTATAGACATATTATAGTAGCGTATATTACTACATAGTAGATAGTTCCACGGATCCTTAGAGGATGGAAATCTCAAACATCTTACTTGTATTTCAGGTTATATTTCATTTGAGTTGAATTTATTAATATAAGAATGTAAATCCTGACTCGAGTGTTTTGTGTTTTGCTTTATGCTCGAGTCAGACTGAGTGTCACGAGATTTGAGACTCACCTTTGGAGTTGGAGCTTCACTTGGAGATCCATCTGTATCTATTAAGCTTTCAGCTATCCAGTGGTTTTGTTCAGACTTGTCATCTGTTTGTATTCGAGACTACATTGTATTTGAGATATTCTGTTGTATTTTAACTCAAACTCTGATGTTTATATGGTAGCTTCATGAACTACTATTTATCTATTTTGTTGCCTAATATTTGTAATACTCTATGTCTGTGATTTTGTGATTGATTCATTTACTATATATTCTGAGTTTTTCCAAATATAAAATTGACAATCTGTTGTTTTGAGCAATTCAAGTTCGACATGTGTGGATGCGAATGGTTTGGAATACCGGGTCGTTACACCAACAACCAGTTGATCGATTATACTACAACCGTTTAACCGGTTGTAGCGTCACTATGACAGTAAGCCTAGGCAGTAAGCATTCTTGATGCGTTGATCATTGTTTCACATTCTATCTTCTCTGTAGCTTTTTCTAATGAGTCTCCTAGCTCCTTAGCCTACCTTTACCAAATTAGCCCACTTCTGTAGCCCATTGGTTAATGTTGTGGAAGTGTTTCTTATGTATTCGAAAACCGGTTTCGATATGAAGCCCACTCTTTTGCGCACCGAGTTCCACGGAGCGATTTGCTCGACCCAACCTCCTCTCACATACCCAAATAAAATTAATCGACCTTTTTGTCTCAAGTGATGATTACATGTGTATTGATGCACTTACTTATGCACGTTTATACACACACATAGGTAAACAAGTAAATATAGTTAGATAATCATCACACCCACCTTGTCTTTTACCAAATCATGCTTTAAATCACTAAAATCCAAATTTAGCTCTCTTAAAATTTGAGATATAGCTCCAAACTCCACTTAAGCTAATCTATTGAAGGATTTTGTATAGAATGAGATAAGAAGAATTATATTGATTTTATTGAGATTTTTAGGAATTTATTTATGCTTGGATTTGAAGATCTAAGAATTAGGCTTAAGGAATGATTATGAAAGTGATAAGGATATGAAGATGATATATATGTGTGTGTGTGTGTATATATATATATATATATTTGTGCGAGTGTGTGTAAGTTGAAATAAATGTGTGTGTGTGTGTGTATAATTATTGAATAATTTTATTTGCTATAAGAAATTATTATAAACATATAAATATATAAAATATAAACATTTTTACAAAGCAGAAACGATTATAAAGATATAAAAATATATATTGTATATAAAAGCATATATTATATAATATAGCTTAGATCTAAAATAATTAATTTTTTTTGGAATATCGGAATGGATTTTCAAGTTATATATTTGCATGTGCTCATTTTTTTTATTATTCAAAAAAGTAAAGTACAAAATAATTTTATTAAATTAATTCCAAAACCAAAAACATATTTTTCAAAACGTGATTTTGTTTAAAATTTGTATATATAATTATAATATTTGAAAAATATTTTTTTGTATGTTTTCCATAATTAAAATTTAATAATTTTGAATATATATATATATATATATATATTAGAACCAGAAATTGGCACAACACCCCAATTCATAGAGAAACAAGAAAATCTGGCAAATCAACATGAAAACAGTAAATAACAAATATACTTTTATAGTGGTTCGGCAAATTCTATGGCCTACATCCACTTCAATCTTATTATGCATTGATTGTTACAAATACAAGAAATTTACGGTTTGATTTTTTTTAGAATAGCAAGAGGAAGCTCTAAAATGACAATAGTGTGTAGAGGGTGGAAGATTAAGAAAATAAGAGCCAAAAATCCTCTCATTGTTGCTTTAGGCTTAATATTTATAAGAGAATTGCCCATTGAAATCGTTAGATCACGAAAAAGACTAGGTAAACATCTAGATCCATGAAAATAAGGAGAAATATGAGGTCATCATGTAACATAAATCATGTTGGTACTGATGTAAGTCATGTCGGCATCAACATGATTGACATGTGCAATCGGTAGCCCTTCCTCTGTTCTAGCTAGCATCTTCAAGTTTTGAATACTTCGTCTACAAATTCTACTCGATACCAAGATAATTTGTAGCATCCCCCATTCTGAGGCCCAAAACTAACTACTACGGATGCTGCAATTATCCATAGTTATTAATTCTCGACGATAAAATGCAGCTATATAATCATATCAATAATCAGAAGCAATGAATAAGAAAAAAATTCAACACGGTTTAGTAACAAATTCTCATATCTCATTTCTTAAATGATATTTCATATTTATTACATAATCCCATTCCTAAACCCACATTCAAAGAAATTATAATTATTACAAAATACTCTAAGAGTGACATATGAAGATGCTCCCTTGGTTGATTAGAGTTAAATACTAGGCAATTTTACAAATTTTCCCTTACATACTTTCAAACAAAATCAAACACATAGCAGATTAGACTCCTTATTAGCTAAAATGCCTCCTGCACGTCTTTAGAAGCTTATTCGCCAAATGGAAACCTAAAAACCCATAATCTCGATCTACTTAAATGAGCATCAGAGAGTTTAAGGGGATAGAAAAAAAATTCGGGTTGGACAAAAAGTCTAGTGTGAATAATAACCTACCATCTTGAACCATCATATATCTAGTGAGACTACGCCGATGTAACACCCTAATTTTAAATAACATTATTCAGGAGATTTAATTAGATAAACTAAATAGAATAATGTAAAGATTAGAGTGATAAGGGGATTGGGATTTGGAAATTAAATAGAGGTCGTGCTTAATTAAATAAAATTAAAAGAATGAGTTTAAGGAAATGGTTTCATAAGTTAACTAATAAGAGAATAAGGCAAGGGCGTTATGGGAAATAGCCATCCACTATAACTCCTAACCCCTAAACCTTTATTCCCATTTACATTCCATACGTTCATAATTCAAAAACATAAGAAAAAGGGAGCTCAAATTCGGCTACAACCTAGGGGAAAAGAAGATTAAAAATTTACTAAAGCTTAGGATTCAAGAAAAGGAGGATTAAGCAAGATCAAATCTCAAGTTCCTTATCCAAAGCAAGGTGAATAATAATCAAAACCATCTCATTTTTGTTTTCATGAACATTTAATTTCTGGTTTTATATTTAAATCTGTTTTGATGATTTGAATGATGATATTTTTGGGTTATATGCCATGTTTGATTTAAACAAGAATGTTTGATAAAAATTTGATTTGATTTTAAGGTTAAAATCATATATATTGGGTTTCGAATGCCATGAGGATTTAATATGTTATGTAAAACATTATTTTGAAGATGGGTTTAAATTTTCATAATTATCCAAGCTATGGATAATTTATTATGAATTTTTGAAGGAAGCAATAAATAATTAGGTTTAAAAAACTATTTTGAAAATTATATAAAGGATTTTGGGTTTGAAATTTTTATATTTTAGATAAATATTAAAAGTGAATTATGATGATTTTTGGGGATTTTTCCTAAGTGATTTACTATAGAAATTAATTAAGTTAAATTAAGGGACTTAAATGTCTTAATTGTTTTATTAATAGGAAGGGCTTCTTTGTTAATTATTTTTTAATTAACTATGAATGAATTCGGCAGTCTTTTAGAAAAGATTTGGTAAAGTTTATGGCAACTAACTATATTTTTTAAAATAGGCAAGTTAGTTGAAAAGCATTTACTTAAAATGGCAACAAAATAGTTTTGCACAAATTTACTGCTTCGCCACTTCTGTTTGCTACCTTTCGACTTATACCTTCGCCCTCAACCAAGTTGAAACCAATACATATGGTTTCAATGCTTTGGTACATATTGGATTGGGGAAAGGCGGAAGGTATAGAGTCAAAACCATGCTTTCGAAGGAGGTCGAGGCCATTTTAATTAGCTTTCGAAGGTCTTTGTTTTGCTTTCGAAAGAGATGGTGCTTCCCATGCTTTTAATGGATGCTATCGAAAGGGTTGAATTACATTTATATAGCTTTCAAATGGGGTTGCCACTTTTTTATTTAAAGGGTAGCTTTCGAATGAGTTGCCGTATGTTATGTTTTAAAGAAAAGCTTTCGAAAGGGTAGTTTGGAACCAAGTCAAAACCTTGCTACCATCTTCATACCTTTCGAATAAGTTGAAAGTATTCAATAAGTTCAAAAGGTAAGTTTTTGTTTTATAAATATAACATGCTGCTTCCCAATACTTTTGAAAGGGCTCCAGTAGCCATTTAAACTAAAGGTTTTGAAGGCAATGGCTTTGAAAGGTGTTTCGAAGCTATCCTTCCAATTGTTTTACTTAAAAGATTAAAGCTTTCGAACGGATGGTTCTGAAGCCATCTGCTTTCCCCAAACTCTTTCACTTGAAGGTTAATGGTTTCAAAAGGGGTACTTTCGCTTATGTTCACTTTAACCCAAAAGATTAAACTCAATGGTTTCGAGAGAGGTACTTTCAAATGGTTTCGAAGCTATGCTTATATAAGTTGGAAAGATATACTTTAATACTTTTGAAAATAATGTTTTAATGGTTTCTAAAGGAAGACTTTGATGCTTTCGAAAGAGATGTTTTAAAGTGTTTTAAAAAGAAGATTTGAATGCTTTCGAAAGATATATTCTAATGGTTTCGAAATTAAAGGTCTAAGGTTTCGAAAGCCTTAGTTTTCAAAACAAAGAACCCAATCTCATTTTTAAAGGAAAACCCATGGCAATATAAAAGTGCTTTGAAATGCTATTAAATTTTGGAGTTTTTGAAGAATCATTCCTTGATGAAAATAATGGATTAAAGGGATTAACCATATTTCATGTGCAAATGATTTCAAGGATATTAAACCATAAATGTTGATATTGTTATGTTATTGTATTTGCTTCTTCTATAAACATATTCACTATATAATGGACCCACAAACGTATTTTGGAGAGAAAGGGCAGAATAACCAGCTAGGTTGACCCAGTAGTGAACATAAATCGAGTTAACTCCTGAATGAATAGAGTTGCTTCCAGGAGGTCGGTAGACCACAACATAGCATGCCCAAAGACAGATCAAGAAGTTGTCAGTTTAGACAGGTTCATAGTAAACCCATGAAAACTATGTTTGGAAAGAATTATTGGTAGGGGCCAATAGGTTCGTAGTGATCCCATGAAAACTATATCTGGATAAAGTTATTGACAGAGATCAATACGTTCGTAGTCAACCCATTAAAACTATGATATTAAAGAGGTTATTTGAGATATCAATAGGTTCAAGGAGAACCCATGAAATAATTGGATAAAGTTATTGGCAGTGGCCAATAGGTTCTTAGTGACCCATGAAAACTATGAGACTGGACAAATAGTCCATAAGGTTTTACCATGTTATTGGTCAGCCCATGAAAATTAACAGGTTAATAGTGACCCTAGAAACTATAATTGAGACAAATAGTCAAATGAATAGGGATGGGAAATCCAAGATATTATGCTTGTTTGCATATCATCATGATATTTTAAATTGCTATGTTTTTAACCATTGTGGATGCAGGAGCATAGTATATGGTTATTATAAATTTTTGGGCAAGATACTAGTGAGGGGAAAACTCGTTCCGCTAAGCGGCATGGTCTCACTAGATATCTAAATGGTTCAAGATGGTAGGTTATTATTCATACCAGACTTTTTGTCTAACTCGAACTTTATATTTTCCCCTTAAACTCTCGGATGCTCAATTGATTTAGAGTAGTTTGAGAGTTGAGGTTTTCAGGTTCTCCTTTAGATGAATAAGCTTCCAAAGACGTGCAGGAGGCAAGCTAGCTATTAGGAGTTCTTTTCTATTTGATCCCATTGTGTTTTGGTTGTAAAGACAAAGTTATTTAATTTCCTATGTGTAGACTCTGATCATCTAACGGGGCATCTTCATATGTCCCTCTTGACATATTTTGTAATAATTATATTTTCTCTAAACGTGGTTCTCAAATTTGCGATTATATAATTAATTTGAAATATGATTGAAATGTAATGAGAATTTTGTTTAATAGTTTTAAAAAAAATTCATGTCCATGTGTTTCTGTTATTTAATGTATCTAACGTTACCGCATTTGGTCACTGAGAATTAATATCTATAGATGACTGCAACATCCGTAGCCATTAGTTTTGGGCCTCCAAGTGGGGGATGATACAAGTTGGTATCAGAGCATAGGTTTATGTAAATTTAAAAGAAATTTGAACCTAAAAGATTTTCAAAACATAACCCAATGAATCAGAAAATTATACCGGGGTTTGGGTTAACGCTATAGTAACGTACTTGTATTTGATATATATATATATATATAAGTACGTATTCCTCTCTCTCTTGGACCGTTCTTCGGTATCTTACTAAGGCTCATATATAGATTTACGAGAAAGGAAGATATAAAGGCAGGAAATGGAAGAGGAAATCTCGGTGGAGGAAGCACCACAACAAATGTAAATGCTCGACCCAACAGGAGAAACCAAGGTCGATAGGCAAATGCTAATGAAAATGCAGATACCAACGTAGGTGCTGGAAATCCGCCAGTAGAAATGGGGATGATGTATCAGTTCTTCGTCAATTTGCTGCAAGCAGGAGCTACCGCAGGAGTAGCTACGGGTAATGCTGGGAATGTTGGAGGAGCTAATCCCGTGGCCCCGGTTGTAACAACTATATCAAGATGAGCTGGGATTATACTAGTCTTGGTGGGAAGCAGTTTTTGGGAACGGAGGATGCTATAGAAGTTGAGAATTGGCTTTTGCATTATGAAAGGATCTTCGCTGACTTGGGATTAAACGATGAGCAGAAAAGGAGGCTTGCTTCTAGACAGTTGCAAGGAGCAGCGCTTCATTGGTAGAATAATGTTACTATTGGAGTTCCCGAGGAAGAGTTGACTTGGGTAGAATTTTAAACGAGATTCGAAGAGAGATTTCTGTCATAAATTGCCAAGTCGGTATTGCTGAGAAAGTTCATGGACTTAGTGCAAGGTGAGATGTCGGTGATTGAGTATGCTATGAAGTTTGATGAGCTGTCCAGATATGGGTATGCTACCACTAACACCGTCATCAAGAGGAATGAGAAGTTTATTTGACGGCTGAGACCCGAGATTGCTAGGGTGACCCTACCACATCTCCATGATCCTTGTAATGTTGTTGTGGAAATGGCAATCAGGAATAAGGAGATGCTTGCTACTTATGGGAAAGAGAACTAGGTTGAAACCCAGAGTTCTCTTGGAAAGAAAAGGAAGATCGTCAAGAAGAAGGGAACCCAGAAGGGAGTAGCTACTAAGAAGGCAAAGCCTAATCTGGTTTGCTTTAAGTGCGATAAGAAGGGTCATTATGCTCATGAATACCGAACTGGCAAGGGGAAGAAGGCCGCAGACAAGAAGGGTGTGAAGTGCTTTAACTGCGACTAGGTTGGACATTATAAGAATCAGTGTCCAGAACCAGTCAGGGCGGACAAGGGAGAAGTCTTTGCTGTTGGACCATCGTCTGCTAGGCCAACTGCTACTGAGAAAGGAAAGACTATGATGGAAGGTACGCTTTTGATCCGAAGTACACCAGTTAGGGTACTATTTTATACCGGTGTTCATTTATATCTTAGTGTTTAGTTGATAGGTTATGTTCAAAACCCGCATACCTTGTTACTTCCTTAAGGGTTGTGAGTCTGATAAGAGGGTATGAAACTTTGGAAATGAGATGTGACCAGTTAGAACTTGATTTGTTAGGTCATAGGTTTGCATGCAGTCTGTATGCTTTTGATTTCGTAGATTTCGGAATCATTTTTGGTATGGATTGGTTGGTAGATATGAGGCTTGGATATTTTGCCAGGATGGGGAAATATCGCTTAGATACCTTGATAGTCATAACCGAATTATATTCTCAGTTGAGGATTCTGATCAGAGTGCTTGTGCTCTATTAGGTGCTATGGAAGTAGAAGAAGAGTTAAGTCGGGTTCGAGTAGCAAGAGAATTTGCATATGTTTTTGAGCCGACTACAAGATTACCATCAAAACGAGCCGTTGAGTTTCGGATAGATCTTGTGCCAGGAGCAAAACCTGTAAGTAGACCACCTAGCAGGATGACACCAACTGAGATGAAGGAATTGAAGGTGCAACTAGTGGATCTAGAAGGGAGAAATTTTATTAGACCAAGCAGTTCACCTTAGGGTACGGCCGCGGTGTTCATGAAGAAACCAGATGGGTCGTTGAGGCTATTTATCAACTATCGTAAGTTGAATGAGAAGACGATCAAGAATAGGTATCCTTTGCCGAGAATCGATGATCTATTTGATCATTTATGTGGAGCTAGAATATTTTCCCAATTGGATTTGGCGGTGGGTTTCCATCAGCTAAGAGTGGCAGAGGACAGTATTCCGTCGACAGCATTTCGGACTGGGTATGGTTCGTATGAGTTGTTAGTAATGCCATTCGGGTTAACGAATGCACCAACTTTCTTCGTAGATTTGATGAACCGAATTTTCCGAGAGTACTTGGATAGGTTCTTGTTAGTATTCATAGATGACATTTTAGTATACTCCAGAGATGAAAGAGAGCATGAGGATGATCTCAGAATAGTGCTTGAGACACTGAGACAGCATCAGCTTAAAGTGAAGTTTTCCAAGTGTCATTTTTGGAAGAAAGAGGTTATGTGTCTTGGTCACGCGGTTTTAGAGATGGGTTTGTTAGTCGACCTAGATAAGATCGAAGCTGTTAATAAATGGAAGAGATCAGATATGGTGACTGAGATTAGAAGTTTTCTTGGACGTACTGGCTATGCCGGAGATTCATTAAGGCTTTCTCGCGGATAGCAGCGTCTTTGACTAAGTTAACCAGGAAGGACATGAAGTTTACATGGTCTAACAAATGTGAGGAAGCATTCCTTAAGTTAAAGCATTTATTGACCATTTCGCTTGCGTTAGTGGTTCCAGACGGAAACAAAGGGTTGGTGGTGTATACCGATGCATGCGGAACCGAATTAGGAGCTGTGTTGATGCAAAAGGATAAAGTCATTACCTATGCTCAACGACAGCTTAGGCCGCATGAAGTGAGATATCCTACTGATGATTTAGAGTTAGCAGCGGTGATCTTCACATTGAAGATATGGAGACATTATCTCTTAGGGTAGAGATTTGAGTTATACACAGATCATAAGTCCTCAAGTTATTTATTCCCTCAGAAGGAGTTCAATATGAGACACCAGAGGTGGCTGGAGATTTTAGCAGCTTATGATTTTGGTATAGAGTATACACCTGGAAGAGGAAATTAAGTTGTGGATGCTCTTAGTAGAAAACATCAGAATGTGGTGTTAGCCATGTTGGCAGAATGGAAAGATTTTGTGCAGTTAAAATCGACTACTAGTTCTAGTCAGAGCACTGCCATATTGTCCTGTTTGGAAGTTCGACCAGTGTTGATCGAAAGAATTGCTTCTAAGTAGAAAGAGGATTCATTATTAACTGAGAAGTTTAGAAGGCTTGAGATTAGGTTGGATATCGATGATCTAAAGACTTTAGTCTTAACCAGAGGGGATGGTTGAGAAAGATGGGACAGTTGTGTGTTCTGAATGTTGAGGACTTAAGGAAAGAAGTTCTTAGGAAATATCATTGATCAAAATTTATGACTCATCCTGGAGGAACCAAGATGTATCAGGATATGAAGAGGAGCTTCTACTGGGAAGGTATAAAGAAGGACGTTGACTTATGGGTTAGACAGTGTGCGTACTGTCAACAAGTGAAGGTCGAACATCAAAAGTGGAATGGGTTGCTTCAACCTTTGGAAATAACGGTTTGGAAATGGGATTCGATATCCATGGATTTTATAAATGGGTTGCCAAGGTTGAATAAAGGAAATGAAAGTGTATGGGTCATAATGGACAGGTTGACCAAGAGTGCCCATTTCATTCCAGTTAAGTCAACCAGGATGACACCTGTTTTAGTTAAGTTGTTCGTGAAGAACGTAGTTAGGTAGCATGGAATTCTTAGTGTAACAACCCACAAATTTTGAAAATATTTTAAAGGAAAATTCATTTGAAACTTTGAACATAATTATTTTAAAATTGATAAATTTGGAAATTTAATGTAATATTTTGGGATTTGATGTGAAATGTTCTTCCAAATTTAATAAAATAAAGATTTTTCTTAAAATGCAAATTTTGGTCAACTTTGGTCAAAGTTTGACTTTCTGTGAAAATTATAAAATTTTGAATTTTGAACTTTTACTTTTTTTTATGAAGAAGGATTTAATTCGAACATTTTCTTTGTTTTTTGTTTTGTTAAATTTGATTCCTACATTTCAAAACTTACAACTTTTGGCGTAGTACACGCAGTTACTTTCTCTACAACTTCTATTTTATTTTATTTTGATTTGTTTGGGCTTAGACCATTTGGGCTACAAAACCCTTTAGTTAGATGAGGAGCCTATATAATATCTTAGGGTTTTTCTAGATGTCTCATTGTCATTTGTGCCTCCACAGAAAAGAAAAAAACAATGTAAGTTTTCTTCTTCATCTTCCTCCTCAAAACCCTAGACCTTCTTCCTCTTTTCCTCTACAATTTTCCTCCTCCTCCCCTCCACAAATTTCGGCCACACCTATCTCCTCCTTCCCCAACCACAAACCCTAGGCAAAATCCCACTTCTCCTCCTTCCTTTTCCCCCTTTCCTCTTCACAACTTTCGGCCCCTACCTCCCCTCCTCTAACCAAAAACCCCATAGCCGAACTTCCTCAACCCCTTCCCCTTGCTTTGCCTTGGCCGTGACCACCTCCTCCATCACCTAATCCCTAGGCCAAGCCCCTTCACCAAAACCCTAGCCTAACCAAGCAAAAACTCCTATGGCCGAACCCAAACACAAACAAAACCCTATGGTTGAACCCAAACTAACCTATAGCCGAGCCTATGCACCCCTAGACAAGCCCTCTTCACAATTTTATAAATATTTTTTTTTCTATTTTTATTTTTCTATGTGAATTATTTGTTTATAAATGGAATTTATTTTATTTTTCAAAGCGTCGGATTTAGATTCTCCTCTCACTCAAGCTTGTCCGTAATTTGTCATGCTTGTTGTAGTCGTTGTGTTGCGTTTTGAATCACTTCTCTAACCAAAGAAAGGTGAGTAATCACTCTTGACAACGTACTTATATTTTGGTGAATTAATGACAATGGAATAGTATGGATTTGTATATGCAAGTTGAGAATTTCACCTATGTTATATTATGTTATTTCATATCATATTTTACCTGTTATGATCATATACCATGATATATTGAATATTGTTATGTTTATTTAATATTCTGTTCTCACACTGCAAGTTCCTTCACAATGGGTTGAAATGATACATACCCGAATGATTTTTAGATTAAGGAAAATTGTTATGGGCTGAAATGATAGGCCTGAGCAATTTTATTTGACTTGGGATTGCGGGTTTGAAATGATATAAAACCCTGAAAATTAATAAATTGCGGATTGAAATGATATATTTCCGTATTTACTTGACCCTAGGGTAGAGAATTTTATACAGACTCCGTGGTTGATTTAAAATGATTTTCTAAAAATTATTAAGTATTTTGGATTTTATATATGAATCTCTAATAAATTTATTGTAATGATTTCTATAAATTTGTTTATATGAGTTAAAATTTGTATAAGAAAATGAATAGTTGGAAATGTAAATTTTGGAATCTAATTTACAGAATGAAGGTTAATTGAAAATTTAATAATCCGATTTGACTTAATAATGATATTTTATTCTAACCTATAGATTGTAAGTTTTATTTCATGTAATAGTGATTAAAATGATAAATGGTTTTTTTGTGGAAAAAAAATGTAAGTTAAAATGTACATTTGACATGTAAGTTTTAACTAATGTAAATGATATAACTTGGGTAATAAAAATGATAAATGTTATTTACTGAAAAGAAAATAAAGTGTAAGTTAATAACGTACTTTTAACTTAGCATAAGGATTTCAGCTTTAAAATTTGACATTATAGTAACAAAGTTATTTTACTAAAGTTGGGTTTCTTTAATGACCAAATAGATAAAATTAGAGTAATATAATAAGAATGATATAATGACTATAACAAAAACTGTAAATATATGTACTATTTGATTATATAAACTATTGTAGTAGGAAGTATTATGGTAACAATCCAAAACTGCTGCGACTTCTTACGGTAACAATTCAAAACTGCTGGATTTCCTTACTGTAACAATTTTGCACCATTTCGGATTCTTACAGTAACGATTCTGCACCGTTGCGAATTCTTACAGTAGCATTTCTTCACTGCTGCGAATTCTTACAGTAGCATTTCTGTATTGCTACGTTTTCTTAAAAGTGACATTTCCTGAATGCTACAAAATTTTCTAAAGGGTTATGGTCCCGAATGTATGGTTCTAAAGGTTACATTTTAAGGTGCTATGATTTCTAATTTTTACGTTTCAAAGGGGTTATAATTAAATGAATTTGGAAGTGTACGACTTTGGAAAATGAATAATATTTCGAAGAATAATGACATGGAATTTATATGGTTTTGAAATAAATATGATTGATATGAAAAAAAACCATTTGAAATTGAATAACCACGGGTTATAATAACGTTTGGTTTTTAAAGAGACCGAGATCGGATATGGGCATACTCTCTGTCGATACCGAAAACCACTTTAACAACTGTGTACGCGGTGTAGATTCCAGAATGAAGTAGGATGGTGGCGACGATCCTAGAGGTATATTTACGTGGACCTAACTCCCGTGAGTTAGCATAAGGTGGCTAAAACAGGAGCAATCGATGGGCCAAGTGAGGTAGCTCCTCCGATCGGACACACTTCATCGTTAGCCATTCTATTACTTTGTGATTGATTTGGTGCGCACCTTTGATTCGGGAGTGTGGATCGAGATGGGCGGTAGTTGCGGCTATGCGTTACCAACAGTCCGGAAGTGTAATTGGTATATCTACCCTGGCATTGCCTAGTTGTGCCGTTTCACCTACCCTAGCGTGCCTTCTACGAGTTTGTTTTATGTCGTACCTATGGGGTATCCTCAAGCGGCCCCAGTTTACGGGGAGTTACGATACTGTATAGACTATTGGCATTATAAAATGTGTTAAAGGGGATATGGTAATGCCTTAACGCTATTTTAATAGTTTACTTTACTTTAGACATTATTATAATATCGTATATTACTACATAGTAGATAGTTTAACGGATCTTTAAAGGATGGGCGATCCCAAGCATCCTTTAAGTTACTGATGCATTTCTTTAACAGTTCACTTGAGTTGATTTACATTTTATAAGTATGTATGTACTAACTCGAGTGTTTTGGGTTTTTGCTTTATGCTCGGGTCAGCCTGAGTTTCACAGCTTTGGTTTCATCCTTTTTGGAATTAGAGATCTGCCGAAGATTTAGCAGTCTACCTGATATTTCCATTCCAGTTATTTCCACTCAGCTTTTGCTTTTGTAGTAGAGAACTTATGTATCTAAACTTTCCGTTGTATTTATTTTCAGACTTGGGTATTATATATTAGTTTGAGACTATGTATCTAGGAGCTTCATGAACTCCTATGTTTATTTTATTCCGCTGCGAGTTATTCTGATATTCTGTGATTGATTTTATTTGCCCCAAATTTTATTAACAATCTGTTGTTTTGAATTATTCAAGTTTGACATGTGTGGTTTTATTGTCGATTTGAATGGTCCAAAACGGCGGGATGTTACAGTTGGTATCAGAGCTTTGGTTTTTGGAAAACTATAGCCTACGGGGCAAAAACTCATTAGAGATAGGGTAGAAATACCCTAGAATGAGTAAAATCAATCTTAGAATCATTATTTGCGAGAGAACGTATTTTCAAGTGTAAAATGGTTTTCAAATGATTTTAAAGGATTATTTTGGATATAAAATTTTTCTTGTTTTAAAATCTAATTTTCCTTAGAATTTTCTTTCGAATCCACATTGTTGAATAGAATTCTTTGATTAGGATTTCCAATCTAGTTGAATCTTGTCTTTTGTCTTTCTCCTCTATCTTGGTCCTAAAGAAAAATTCATTCTTGAATTTCCAAGATGAATCGTAGGAATGCCAGAGGTCAGGGTCGTGGTGTTGCCCCAGTCCCAGCACTAGTTGCACTTATTAGGTTTACCATTCTCTGTAAGGAGTTCACTTAGCTAGGAGATACTAAGTTTATGGGATCAGAGACCATCATTGTGGCTCAGTAGTGGCTGAGAAGTTTGGAAAGGATTTTCGCTGGTTTGGAGATCACCGACGCTCATAAGCGTCAGCTAGCAGCATGGCAGTTGCAAGAGGCAGCCCTAGATTGGTGGGAATCAGTTACAGCCAACACTATTGAGGCAGATATTTCTTGGGAACAGTTTCGATATTGTCTTGAGTTAGTCCTTTTGAATTTGGTTTAGGTTATCCCTTTGGAATCTTTCTTTATTTTGGATATCGTGTTTTAGGGAGGCTTTTGTGGTGAAGTGGATGCCAGAAGCTGGGAAGTCTCAGCTGTACAGGGAGTTTATGGATCTTAAGCAAGGGAATATGTCATTTTCTGAGTATGAGCAGAAGTTCAACGAACTTTCCAAGTTTGGTCCTAGCTTGATTGATACCCCTCTTAAGAAGAATGAGAAGTTTATAGCTGGAGCTCGCCCAGAGTTTTATGATCGTCTGATTTCTCATGTACACAGCCCTTTTACTGGATTGATGGATATGGCCATTAGATATGAGAACCCCACTTCTAAGGAATCATCTGTTGTTATACACCTTCATCTCAGCCCACTTTTGGCAACTCTAAGAAGAGGAAGTCAAATTTCCATAGACAGAAGCAAAATTGGCTTAAGAATCCAAGTTTAGGATCTTCTTCTCTTAGGAGGCAGCCTATTGATCTTTCTTCCATCACTTGCTTCAAGTGCAATCAGAAGGGTCACTATGCCAATAGTTGTCCAGAACTTGCCGGTGCCGCCATTCCTCCACCTCAGAATACCAAGAACAACCTCTGCCATGTCTGTCTGCAACCTGGCCATTTCAAGAATGATTGTCCCTTGTATTAGAAGGGCAAGACATCTGGAGTCTTTGCCATGACTTCTTCCACTCGTGCTCCGTGTACTCCACCTACTCCTAGTGATACCCAAGGTACTCTCCAGCGCACTTTTACTTTGTTTGATCTTCCTGTTTGTGTTTTATTTGACACTGGAGCTTCGCATAGTTTCATTTTTGTTGACCTTTGTGATAAGTTTGAGCATATCCTTTCACCTAAGTTTGCAACCGAACCTTTGTGTGTTACTAATCCTATTGGTTGTCCCGCAAACCTTAGTAGGATTTGTAACAATGTGAAACTCTTCCATTTTGGCTATCGTTTTTCTGGTGATTTCTATGTTCTTGGTTTTGATGCTTTTGATCTATTGCTTGGAGGAGATTGGCTGAAGAATCATGAAGCTGTTATTTCTTGTAAAGCCCGAACCGTTTCTCTTGTTGGTGATAAGGGTGATCCTTTGGTGATTCAGTGCCGTATGCCTTAGGAGTATGCAGGCAGTTTTATCTATTCTCTTGATTCTTCCCATAGTGATCTTGATTCTACTCCTGTGGTCAAACTCTACCCCGATGTATTGGGTGAAGTTTCTTCTTTACCTCCTAAACGGGAAATCGAATTTCTTATTGATCTTATTCCTGGAGCTCGACCTGTAGTTCTTTCTCCCAGAAGAATAGCACCCCGTGAGAAGGTTGAGTTGAGGAAGCAAATTGAAGACTTGTTCTCCAAAGGTTTGATCAGACCCAGTCATTCCGAATGGGGAGCAGCAGTGGTTTTTGTCACTAAGTATGATGGTTCTTTGAGGATGTGTGTTATTTATAGGGAGCTGAACAAGCTCACTATGAAAAACAGATATCCAATGCCTCGTATTAACGATATGTTCGATCAGCTTTATGGAGATACTGTATTCTCTCAGCTTGATCTTGCCACCGGTTTCCACCAGCTCAGAATTGCCGAGGAAAGTATTCCAAAAATTGCTTTCCGTTCTGAGGATGGTTTCTTTGAATGGTTAGTTATGCCTTTTGGTTTGACTAACGCCCCAGCTTTCTTTGTCGACCTTATGAACCGGGTTTTCCATGATGTTCTTAATAAGTTTGTTCTAGTCTTCGTCGATGATATTCTGGTTTTCTCTAAGTCTGTAAGGACCCGATTCTTCGACTTCCGAAAATCGACATCGATACGTCCACTGTATCAACTGCCGAGCAAACGAATGCCGGAAAACCGAATTCTTAGGGTTTAAAAGAAGAGGTAGAAGAAAAGATAGAAGAAAAAGAAAAGAAGAACAACAGAACAACATCAGAAACAGAAACAATATCAGAATCTCACAAATCGCAGCGGAACAATATATAATAGATAATCACTAGTCTTTTAAAACAAAGAGCTATATCAGTTTATACATACATCAATCAAAGTCAATATACAACAATGGAAAGTTATATAAACCTCTCCTCATACAGAATACACAGCGGGATAAAACTATCAGATACAAATACTACGTCTCGTCATCCAACTTATCTTCAAAACTCCAGAATATCCAGAATATCCTGATAACCTAACTCTAGACTGCCCGTGTGGAAATTGGTGGGCACCCAGAGTTTAGAAGGGAAACAATAAACTCCAGGTCAGTCATGGTGACTGGTGTGAGATCGTAAAACAGTTTATTTTTCACAAAGACAATAAAATAGATTCGCAATGTTTTTTTTTTGAAAAATGAGACTACCATAAGACCTCCCACCATACACACAATGCAAACGCAGAATTGGAGGAGATTTCTTCTTATGATAGTCAAAGATGCTTACTACGCAAATCATTGGATTATTATTATTAATGTCTAGTGTAGAAAACATTTCGAAAGTATAATATTAATCTTAGCCAGCATAGGCATTTCGCACTTATGCCTACTATAGCTACTATGTTCAATAGCAGGTTACCACCACATTCCATAGCAGGTAATACAATTGCAATCGTAAGGGTTCGTATTGTTTCTTTGGATTTTCCAACAAATGGTCAGGCTAAGGAACTTCCTTTCCTCCTGCCGAATGGGATCGCCTCTGGCTGGACGTCCCGAGAGACAAACTGCTCTCTGCCAAACAAGCCCGGGTTACCCCTGTAATAAGTAACTCACGAATATGTCATCCCCCAGTCCTTTGGGACCTTTATCCGAGCGCTCGGTAGCATCATCACACATAATAAATAAGGTGTGTCCACATGAGTAAGTATCTGGGCTCCATACCATGATACCACCCCTTTCCAGAAGGAAATGACATACCCTAAAGGGCGCGACCCTCATAACCTTGCCGCAACATTCCTGTTTCGACCATTTCCGGGTTGTTGAGGCCCTGACGAAGTCTCGTCCACAAAGCTACGCTTTTTCAAAAAGCCACTCTTTGGGTCAACAGATGATCAACCTATGATCACAAAGATAAATAATCAAACAAATGATCATATCACAAATGATCAAACACTGATCATCACACAGCAACACTCGGCATGCCACATTACCAAATTGGGATATATCGCTGATAAATTTCAACTACATAACCTCTGAGCTCGTACGTCTCAGAGAAGGGTGTTAAGCTAAGAGAATAAATTCTCCGCCACCAACAGATATGTATTTGAAAGAAATCAGCTTTATATCTCAATTTGTAACGTCAGACACACAATCCATACAAGTCTGTTCCGGGATCGAACAGAACCGAAGGCACTTCTCACGAAGCCCTTGCAAATCCGGATAATTTCCAATCACGTCCGGACTTCCCGTCACTAAGGGTAATAAAACCTCTAAATCGGAGATCAACCGATGTAGAGTAACTCGACGGTAAACCTTCCGTTTTCAAAAATATCGGGTCTTCAACACCGGTCATCAAATGCAATTCATAACGACGTATCACATATTTGGAATGGGTTATACGACTCCATGGTCCTTTCCCGGCTAACCCGAATAGTGAGCGCTTATTCAAAAAATAAGTGTGGCATTCAAATTCATCCAATTCACAACAAGTATCCATTCATGGTAATTATTGATAGTCGGTTATTTAACTATCAATAAAGATGCGCAACATCATCAGATTCCAAATAATTTTCCCAAATTATTTAATTTCCAAAAATATCTTTACTAGATATAAAATTTCCACACCTCAAAAATAAATCAACGTTTATTTTTAAACAGATTCCCTTTTCTTTATAAATTCCATAGTGAATTTATATTTTCAAATATCTACTGATATACGATTTTCCATCGATTTCAAATATTCACTTTCGATTTATCTTTACAAAGATAAAACTCAAAAACGTTTCATTTCATATTGGAAAAGCATTTCCATACCTATTTAATAATAAGTATTCACAAATCATTTATCTTCAACACTTGGAAAATATTCGATATACTTAAATCAATATTAAGTATACATTTCATTCTTTAAGGAAATCTATTTTCTTAAGCACATTTATTTGAGTCAAAACGAATGTTACGTAAAACATCGTTACGACGACTCAAAATCACTAGTATAGGGATTTGGAATTAAGATAGATGTATAAATCCCAATACTATATAAAAAGATTTCCTTTCGGAAATCATGTACTATAACAACAGTGTTATAGTCCACCATTTCCTTCTTTCTCGAAAACGTCTATTTCAACAATGAATGTTGAAATCTATGGTTTCGATATTTAACACATTTTAAAACATCTTTTAAAATAATTAACTTCATTTCAAATATCACTTTCCCAAAACCATATCCATTTTCCTTAAAAATATACTCACTGTCCAAAATCGTGAATATACTTCACTAACCAATTTTCAATAATCTCTACACATTTTATTTCAAGAATTATCCACTGTCCAAAATCGTGGATAAAATTCCCTTAATAACCTTCTATATTAAATTCCTCAATTTTGATTGATTTCGAATTTATAAAACAACGTTTATAAATTCTATTTCTATTTTCTAACAACTTCGATTTAATAAATCTCCTTTTATTTACAAATTCGATCAATATTCCATTTAAAGGCAAAAATCCAATTTATAAGTTAATTTCTTATCAATCTTTCATTCTACAGTTTCATCCATTTTATAACTTCACAATTTATAAATCTATAAATTTCATTCACTTACGGATTCCATAATTTTTCATTTTTAACACTTATAAAAACTCATTTTATAATTCCAATACTTTTAATTTCATAGATATCAACTTTATAAATCTTTTATACAAATCGTTTATAGTTATTCAAAAATCCCAACTTAAACCATTTTATAAATAAATCAACTGTTTATTTCAAAAATGACACTTTGGTTATATTTCACAAAAATTATAACTTTTATAACTTTAAAATTTGAACGTTTATTTTCAAAGATCAGTTCAAAAATTTAATAAAACGTATATTTTCAAAGATCACTTTAAAATCCTTTTAAAGTAAAAGTCGTTATTTTTAAACTTCAAAATTGAATCCGATGATGCAATGGCACCAAATAATCAATCACGTCAACAAACATCATATATCAATATGATAACAGAATATACATCAATATCCGTAAATAAATAAATACTAGTGAGGAATCCAGTTGGATCCCTCCAACCTGTTTCCCTGCATCCACAGACATTAGCACAATACCCATTCCACTTCGAGGTGGAATATCGCGGTATATAGGATTTTATAAAAATCATCCGCTTACTAACGGCGCAATATGGTCTCATCCGCTATACAAGGCGGGAAATCAATCAATCCAATATATACATATGCCAATATGTATATATTGCTATATATATAGATATATCCTACTATATCTAATATCACATCCAAACAGTCAATCATCAATCAATAACTGTAAAATCCACTTTTCAATCGAGTGAGAAAAAAAATCTCACCTTAGCTTTTATTTTGCAATCCAATTTCCATCTCAGTTTGTTTCCTTCGTTGTATTCGACCTTGTATAAACAATTTTAATACAATTTATTAATATTCGAATTTAAATTGAACTACTCAATTTCTAACTTGATAAGTTTTAATTATACAATGATTTTATTTTAACTAATTTTTCCTTAAAATAAATCATTTTATCCAATAAATTAAATTTCTAACAAATCTTCTTTTACAAAATATTTTAAACAAATTTTCTTTACTGTAATAATTCTATTATGCAAATCTTTACGTTGGTACAGATTTAAATTAAAAACAGAAATGAACTAAAAAGAAATAGTTTTACTTTCCTGTTTGTTCAAACTAAAGTCTCATTTACACATATATTTCAATATATTTTTACTGATATACATTTTCTGTTTAAACACATTTATTTTCTAAACTGAACAGAAAAGAAAAGAGTCCTGTTTACAAGGTATGTATACATATGTAAATCTCTAAATCGAAGAACAAATGGTTATACCTTACTGGAACGAAATGACTGTAGCCCTACCACAGTCGCGACCACCATCGATGCTCAGAGCAACGCACCACCCACTTCGAACTCACGAACCTCGTCGCCGCCTCGCGTACAACCCCATCAGTCGACCGAGATTTTGATCCACAGCTCGACATCGCGCAGCCCATCGCGACAAACCCTAGATGCTGATCGTCGCCCCTTTGAATCGCGCGTCACCCAACATCGCGTAGCTGCTTGAATCGACTTCCTCTGAGCTCGCCTTGAAGCCTCACCAGCCGCTCGCCATTACGTAGGTGTCAACGTCGCCTACTGCCCAAGTCTTCGATCGAGACCAGATCTCGAGCTCGCCTATTTGAATTCGAGAAGGGGTGGGTTTGATTTCACTTTCAATTGGAATGACAGGAAGATGCCGAGCGATTTAATTTTGAAGCCGAGAGATGAAAGAAAGATGTTTTCTTTCGTTTTTGTTCGATTTGAATTCAACTGGAGAGTGGAGTTTTTAACTTGAAGAAGTGAAAGTCGTTCGACCATTTTTTTTCTTTCTTGAGACGAACAGATTCGATTTGAAATAAAGAGAGGAAAGAGGAGTACGTGAATATTAAAAATTGGAAGAGGGATCCTCTGCGTGATTTTGAAAAGAGGGAAAAGAAAAGAAATGGGTACGAAGGGGACATATCGGTGGCGGGTTGTACGTATTGTTAGGTTATAGGAAAGCAATTTTATTTTATTTAAATTCAATCGGTCCCAGTATAAATTTCTACGCGTTTATATATCGTATGCTCACTCTGCAACTCCAATTATTACGAAATTTGAAATCCGACAATAATACAATATTACGGATCCAATGGAACTGGTTTCGTCGAATTCCGAGACTGTGCCCCGGAACGCTATTTTCAAATATCGATTAAAACGATATGATTTTCAAAACTAAACAAATCGATTTCAAATTCAATTTCGAAGCTTCAATTATCTTCAGTATCATCAATGTGAATTTTAAAAGCTTCTGAAATATTTTTCTTCAGCTTAAAACTGAAGATTTAAATTTTTTATTCAGCATTCAATAGATTAAATTCTGAAATTTAATCGCCAAATTCAAAGTTATATTGGGGATTCAAATTAAATCATCATTCAAATATTTAAAATTAATCAAATATTTTCAATTTAATTTGTTCAAAATTCTGGGTCGTTACAATCTTCCCTCCTTAAAAGAATTCCTCCCGAAATTACAAGTCAAGAAGAATGATCCTTAACTCGTCTACTATTTTTCACAATCTAAATAGTTTTATCAAATTTTCAAAACAAATCTTTCTACTAAAGATTTGTTATCATTTCAACTATAATTTCCAACTTCAATTATAAGTTTCAAACAACATTGTTTACTTCTCAATTCAAATTTAAATTTAAATTCAAATTTTAACTTTCAAAATTTTCTCAAAAATTTCTAACACCCGAAATTTTCGAAAAATTTCGCCAGCGTCTCCTTTGCGCGGCTAACACGGCACGACTACAAAACGTCCCTACGGACTCTCTGATTTCAAAAAGAAAAGAAAAAGGCAAGCGGCTAGACAAGAAATCATCAAATCTCATATCGAAATTTAAATACTTACCTTTTCGAGCAAACTCAAATTTATCTTTGAAATCAAAATTTCCCATTCCTTTACATACCTGTATATCCTACTAGCCATAACATCCAATTACAATATTCAAACTATTTTGCAAATTCTATTACAAAATTCCTATATAAACTTCTTATACATTTCTAATTCACTATTGAAGTTATATATTCTTTTCATTCAATTTTACATTTCAAATTTCATTTGAATTCAATTTACACTTTCAACTTAATTTGGATTCAGTTTACCTTCTGAATATTGAATTTATCGATTATCTTTAGTTCACTTCAAACTAATCTTGAAACTTCATTTTATTTCGCACAATTCACATTTGTTTTCAACATTCAGTTTCAATTTCCAGTTTTATCTTTATTCAATCATTACTTAGAATAATTTCAATATCACATTTTACTTAAGAATTTCACACTTCTTTTCTTAGGTTCAATATAAATATTCCATATATACATTATATTCATTCAATTCACTATTATGGTTTATAACCACTCGTATTAAACTGGATTTCAAATTCCATATGAATTTAATTCATTTCAAACCATATTAATTTGTCATTTCTTCAATTAGTTTCAGTTACAAATTTTATTTCAATACTTTACTTTACAAATTCAAAATGAATTTTTTTCAACATTCAATTTACTTTCATTAAATTGGTCCACTTGTACTTACATTAATTTAACTTCATCTTTTAAGTTAAATTTATTCTATCAAAATTCAATTTGTATAAGTTATCAATTCAATAATATTCCATAAATATTTTTATATGGTATTCCAGAATCTTTTCAACCTTTTCAAAACCATTTTGAAATCAATTCAATTTATCCTTTGAATTTCTAAAACCAAATCCAAATTTTCAAACAACTTCCATTTAAAACAATTTGGCAGCAATTCCTCTTTTGGAAACCCGAAAATGAACACCAATGATGCCGCGGTCATCATCAAAGTTATTTTCCAGCGACCGAAAAGAGTTTAGAGCTTTTCATTCCTTCAAAATACTTTTCAAAACCTTTGAAATTCATTTTCAAATCAAAAAGGATTTTAAACTTTCCAAATCACCAAAATTTTCAAATTCTTTTCAAAACATTTCCAAAAACTTCTCTGGAATTCCGTTTCATTTATAAATTCATTTACAATTTATATTCTTAAATTTCATTTGTATGAGAATTCATTTCTTAACTTTGGAGTTATGATTTGAATTTCTTATTCAATTTCATTTAATAATGATAACATTTCAATATTATCACCTTCCTAACAACCATGCATCCATATACAATGATAATTCATAGAAAAATCATTTCTTTTCTATACAAAATAGCTTTGGGCAAAATTATCTCATTTACCCTATTTAAAATCAATACTGTGTCGGTTTATCTTGTTTAGAGTTTAGAAACTCCTATCAACACAGTTAGCTAGACTGCACCGACCAGAATCCATATACAATCAACCGATAAGTCAACACAATACAAAATAATTTCATATTCACTTACAAATACGCACTCGTATCTATTATTACACTCAACTCATTCTAGAGTACTGCTGACTCTATCTCTAAAGAGTAACACCCAACAGAGCAGGGTTGTCGCTTAACCATATGCTCTGATACCACGCTGTAAGGACCCGATTCTTCGACTTCCGAAAATCGACATCGATACGTCCACTGTATCAACTGCCGAGCAAACGAATGCCGGAAAACCGAATTCTTAGGGTTTAAAAGAAGAGGTAGAAGAAAAGATAGAAGAAAAAGAAAAGAAGAACAACAGAACAACATCAGAAACAGAAACAATATCAGAATCTCACATATTGCAGCGGAACAATATATAATAGATAATCACTAGTCTTTTAAAACAAAGAGCTATATCAGTTTATACATACATCAATCAAAGTCAATATACAACAATGGAAAGTTATATAAACCTCTCCTCATACAGAATACACAGCGGGATAAAACTATCAGATACAAATACTACGTCTCGTCATCCAACTTATCTTCAAAACTCCAGAATATCCAGAATATCCTGATAACCTAACTCTAGACTGCCCGTGTGGAAATTGGTGGGCACCCAGAGTTTAGAAGGGAAACAATAAACTCCAGGTCAGTCATGGTGACTGGTGTGAGATCGTAAAATAGTTTATTTTTCACAAAGACAATAAAATAGATTCGCAATGTTTTTTTTTTGAAAAATGAGACTACCATAAGACCTCCCACCACACACACAATGCAAACACAGAATTGGAGGAGATTTCTTCTTATGATAGTCAAAGATGCTTACTACGCAAATCATTGGATTATTATTATTAATGTCTAGGGTAGAAAACATTTCGAAAGTATAATATTAATCTTAGCCAGCATAGGCATTTCGCACTTATGCCTACTATAGCTACTATGTTCAATAGCAGGTTACCGCCACATTCCATAGCAGGTAATACAATTGCAATCGTAAGGGTTCGTATTGTTTCTTTGGATTTTCCAACAAATGGTCAGGCTAAGGAACTTCCTTTCCTCCTGCCGAATGGGATCGCCTCTGGCTGGACGTCCTGAGAGACATACTGCTCTCTGCCAAACAAGGCCGGGTTACCCTGTAACAGGTAACTCACGAATATGTCATCCCCCGGTCCTTTGGGACCTTTATCCGAGCGCTCGATAGCATCATCACACATAATAAATAAGGTGTGTCCACATGAGTAAGTATCTGGGCTCCATACCATGATACCACCCCTTTCCAGAAGGAAATGACATACTCTAAAGGGCGCGACCCTTATAACCTTGCCGCAACATTCCTGTTTCGACCATTTCCGGGTTGTTGAGGCCCTGACGAAGTCTCGTCCACAAAGCTATGCTTTTTCAAAAAGCCACGCTTTGGGTCAACAGATGATCAACCTATGATCACAAAGATAAATGATCATATCACAAATGATCAAACACTGATCATCACACAGCAACACTCGGCATGCCACATTACCAAATTGGGATATATCGCTGATAAATTTCAACTACATAACCTCTGAGCTCGTACGTCTCAGAGAAGGGTGTTAAGCTAAGAGAATAAATTCTCCGCCACCAACAGATATGTATTTGAAAGAAATCAGCTTTATATCTCAATTTGTAACGTCAGACACACAATCCATACAAGTTTGTTCCGGGATCGAACAGAACCGAAGGCACTTCTCACGAAGCCCTTGCAAATCCGGATAATTTCCAATCACGTCCGGACTTCCCGTCACTAAGGGTGATAAAACCTCTAAATCGGAGATCAACCGATGTAGAGTAACTCGACGGTAATCCTTCCGTTTTCAAAAATATCCGGTCTTCAACACCGGTCATCAAATGCAATTCATAACGACGTATCACATATTTGGAATGGGTTATACGACCCCATGGTCCTTTCCCGGCTAACCCGAATAGTGAGCGCTTATTCAAAAAATAAGTGTGGCATTCAAATTCATCCAATTCACAACAAGTATCCATTCAAGGTAATTATTGATAGTCGGTTATTTAACTATCAATAAAGATGCGCAACATCATCAGATTCCAAATAATTTTCCCAAATTATTTAATTTCCAAAAATATCTTTACTAGATATAAAATTTCCACACTTCAAAAATAAATCAACGTTTATTTTTAAACAGATTCCCTTTTCTTTATAAATTCCATAGTGAATTTATACTTCAAATATCTACTGATATACGATTTTCCATCGATTTCAAATATTCACTTTCGATTTATCTTTACAAAGATAAAACTCAAAAACGTTTCATTTCATATTGGAAAAGCATTTCCATACCTATTTAATAATAAGTATTCACAAATCATTTATCTTCAACACTTGGAAAATATTCGATATACTTAAATCAATATTAAGTATACATTTCATTCTTTAAGGAAATCTATTTTCTTAAGCACATTTATTTGAGTCAAAATGAATGTTACGTAAAACATCGTTACGATGACTCAAAATCACTAGTATAGGGATTTGGAATTAAGATAGATGTATAAATCCCAATACTATATAAAAACATTTCCTTTCGGAAATCATTTACTATAACAACAGTGTTATAGTCCACCATTTCCTTCTTTCTCGAAAATGTCTATTTCAACAATGAATGTTGAAATCTATGGTTTCGATATTTAACACATTTTAAAACATCTTTTAAAATAATTAACTTCATTTCAAATATCACTTTCCCAAAACCATATCCATTTTCCTTAAAAATATACTCACAGTCTAAAATCGTGAATATACTTCACAAACCAATTTTCAATAATCTTTACACATTTTATTTCAAGAATTATCCACTGTCCAAAATCATGGATAAAATTCCCTTAATAACCTTCTATATTAAATTCCTCAATTTTGATTGATTTCGAATTTATAAAACAACGTTTATAAATTCTATTTCTATTTTCTAACAACTTCGATTTAATAAATCTCCTTTTATTTACAAATTCGATCAATATTCCATTTAAAGGCAAAAATCCAATTTATAAGTTAATTTCTTATAAATCTTTCATTCTACAGTTTCATCCATTTTATAACTTCACAATTTATAAATCTATAAATTTCATTCACTTACGGATTCCATAATTTTTCATTTTTAACACTTATAAAAACTCATTTTATAATTCCAATACTTTTAATTTCATAGATATCAACTTTATAAATCTTTTATACAAATCGTTTATAGTTATTCAAAAATCCCAACTTAAACCATTTTATAAATAAATCAACTGTTTATTTCAAAAATGACACTTTGGTTATATTTCACAAAAATTATAACTTTTATAACTTTAAAATTTGAACGTTTATTTTCAAAGATCACTTCAAAAATTTAATAAAACGTATATTTTCAAAGATCACTTTAAAATCCTTTTAAAGTAAAAGTCATTATTTTTAAACTTCAAAATTGAATCCGATGATGCAACGGCACCAAATAATCAATCACGTCAACAAACATCATATATCAATATGATAACAGAATATACATCAATATCTGTAACGACCCGTATTTTGAACACTTTAAAAATACGAATTAAAAAGAAAATTTTGGATAAAAATCCGAAGAAAATAAAATTTTGTGTTGTTAAATGTGAATTACAAGTTAAAATACAAAACTGAATTCTGAAATAACTTATTTGTAAATTAAATATGGATGTTAACTTGTAATTGAACGTAAGTAAAGATTTAAATTTGAATGTAACAAGTAATTGAAACGATTTGAATTTCATTGTAAACAACGAAATAAATAAAATGTTACATTTAAGATTGAAGTATAATATAGAAATCAACGTAAATGAATGTAATTTAATATTACTGTGAATTTAAATAAGACGATAGCTGAAGAAAATGAAAGTAAATGAATTATAAACTATTGATAATAATGTATAAGTAAATGGTTGATTCAATAATGAAAGTGTAAATCGAAATAAAAGAATTCATTTGGAATTAAGTAACTTGAATTTGAATTACAATATAATTGAACGCTGAATCTAATATAATCTTTTATATTGGATTTATAATGGAAAACTGCATTGTAGAAGATTGTTAATTACTGTGAAATTAAAAAGGGATTTGTGAACAATTGAAATTTGATTTAAAAGATAATAATTTAAAATTGGGAATTTTATATTGAAATTAAACAGTCGAATAATTTATTTTTCGAATATTGGATTTAATTAGACAATTAAATCGATAATTTAATAAGTTAAATTTCAGAAATAATTGAAAATCGAGTTGAATATGATTGCAAATGATTTGTAAAATTTTATCTTATCATATTGGAGTATAGTAATGTTATAGAACTTTTAAAATTGAATTTAAAGTTAATTTGTGAAAATTGAATATTTTAATATTTAATTATCAACTGAAAAATAGCCATTTTTCGAACAGTCTCAGAATTGAACGAAACTAGTTCCATTGGAATCGTAATAGTTTGTTATTATCGGATTTCAATTTTCGTAGCAATCGGAGTTATCATTTGACCGTGGCAGCTCGAAATGCATCGAAATCGTTTTAATTTTAATTCGGCGAGTTAAAATAGTCATTTTTCAAAAAGTCTCGGAATTCAACGAAACTAGTTTCATCGGATCCGTAATGTGATATTATTGTATAGTTTCAAATTTCGTGTCAATTGGATTTACCGTTTGTCCGGGGCGAGCCCAAACGCACAGAAATTTGATTAACCGATTTAATTTTAAATCGACCGTTTATTGCCGTAACTCGCACAGATGATCGAATTAGCTTCCGAAACCTGTTCCATTGTGTTTGGAACACGGGGTAAACCTTAGAAACGTCAGCCGGCACGCTCGGTTTGGAGTTCGGAAAATCCGGGATGAATAGTGTCGCGTATTTTTCTATAAAAGCCCCTCACTTTCTCTATTTTCCAAAAACCCTAGAGTTTCAGCCCTTAGCCGCCACTTTTAATTCAATGGCCAGAAAATTTCGAAACTTCTTTCCTTAATATCTCTCAATCCGTTCAACGAAATCAAAAAATTCCAAAAGCAAAGTTGTAGATCTCGGCGAGCTCTTCAAATCCATACGGTTGATCTATGCTTTTACGTCACGGATTCGCCCAGATCTGACTTGGAAGCGGGTACGGTTTTTCTCGAGCTGCATGCAAATGGTGGGGCCGAGTTCATCATGGTAGTAGGCGTGGGTGGTGGTGGCCGAGGCGCTTCGAATGGCGGTAGTTTGATGAAGTTTCGTCAAGCGTGGAGGCGGTGGCACGTAACCCTAGCTAATGGAGATGGGTTTTGTTTTGTACGTGCTTTTCATGTTTTGGAGAAGATGGAAGGAACGGCCCAGATCTGGTGCAGATGGAATCAAGGGCTTGGATCGAATCTAGGGTTTGAAATTTAAATTAAAAGCTGAAATTGTTTATTTAAATTCGTGTAAACTTTAAAATAGCATAACTTCTTCATACGAGGTCCGATTGGAACGAAACTTTTTGCGTTGCGATCGTAATGACGAGAGCTTCGAAATGAAACTAGTTTGGATGGATTTGGAGACGGTGGAAATTTGGGCTAAAGTTGGGCGTCGTCCAGTTTTAGTTCCAAACCGAAACGTCTCGGCGACAACAGAAAATCAAGGTGAGTGTTTATACGCTCACAATTGACTAAAATAATTTATGGTAGTTTAATTTGATATTGTGAAGTGATATAAATTTTATTTGTCGTTTTGATAAAAAAATTAATTGTCATATAGATTGTCATTTGAATTCACCGTTGAAAATTAAATTGACAGTCAAATTGAAATTAAAATTGAATTGCGATTAAATTACCTGACATGGATAACTTTGAAATTGTCGTGAATTGTATTGTCTATTGGATGATTTATTTCGATGGTTGCTATTGGTTGATATTTAAATGTTTGGATGTTCATTTGCTTATATGTATCCTGTTATACATACATATGACACTATGATTGGTTTATGTGATATATATTCATCCCTGACATTTAACTGGAATAAATAATCACTTGGCCGTAGGTTAGAAAATTATATACGGACACCGGGTTGGTTAAATTAAATGATTTTAAAAAGTTGTTTTGAAATTTTTTAAATGAATTGATTTTAAGAATAAAATCCAATTTATGGAAATTGAAGTATTTTGAATTGAAGCTCGAGATGTTGGAATTTAAACTTGGTAAATGAAATTGTTTAATTATTCGAAGTTTAGATTTTTAAGAAAAAGATTGAAATACGACGTAAATATTCGAAAGTTGATTTGTTTTAAAAGATTGGACTTTTAATCAAACTCTGAATATTTCTAAGAAAATTTATATGAAATGATATTTCAAGTTTGAGTTTGGAATTGAAAATTAATTTGAAATTGAGATTTAATTAATTTGGAATTTAATTGAAATTCAAAGAAATTTGTGAATTGGACTAAATTGAAACTATTGAATTAAATTTGAAGATAAAATTGATTTGAATAGGATTTGAACTGAAATTGATTTGGAATGTAATACTTAAATGAATTCTTGAAATCCGAATGTTAATCTAAGTTTATTAAACTGGAATTGTTCCAGAAATTAAGTAAACTACTTAATACGGATGTTTAATTTGAAGTATATTCTAATTTGAATACGAAATGGTTTTAAAGCGAATCTTATATTCTTATATAAATATATGAGCTGTTTTGAAATGTGGAATATTTAAAGTTTCGAAATATATTGAAAGTGAAATTGTTTATTTTATGGTTCAAATATGTATTTGAAATTGATAATTTGAAATGGTTTATTGAGAAGCTAAATCGAGTTGAAATTAATGATTTTGAAATCGAAATGAGATATTGAGGCGAAAATGATTTTGAAATCGAAATGAGATATTGAAGCGAAAATGATTTTTGAAATGAAATCGTATATTTTGAGTAGATATGATGATTTTGAAACGGATTTGATCTTTGAAGCGAATATGATATTTTGATAATCAATGATGAATTGATTTTGAAAATGTAAAAGATCCAACCGGTGTGAAAAATATAACGTAGTTATTAAAGAGACCGGGATCGGATATGGACATACTCTCTGTCGATACCGAAAACCACTTTAATAACTATTATACGCGGAGGGTTGATCCAGAATGAAGTGGATGGTTTGGCGAACGCGTTGACTGAAGAAAGAGAACGATTTTGGATGACCCCTGACATGACTAAAACAGGAGCCGCGCCGGGCCATTGAGGATCGCCATCTCTAGCAGACACACTCCTTCGATACCATGTCTATTACTTTTGTGATTCGATTTGGGTGCACCCCGCGATTTGGGAGTGTTGTTTCGCGGTGTTGGGGTAGTAGCTGCTATGCCCAACATCAGTCCGGATCAGGCAACTACTAGTATCCTAGTTGGTATCGCCTCATGTACCTTGTCATACTGATTATCCTATTCGCGACCACTACGTTTTGGTTTGTACCTTGAGTATATGGATTGCCCTCTGGTGACTTCCGGTTTTGGGGAAACTACGGTCTTGTATATGCTCTTGGGAATATAAACTGTGTTAAGGGTGGAATGGGCCATGGCTTAACGCTATTTTAATACTTTTACTTTAATGTAGACATATTATAATAGCGTATTGTACTACATAGTAGATAGTTTAACGGATCCTTGAGAGATGGAAAATCCCGTAACATCTCTTAAGTTATTGCACTCACGTTGACACTGGATAGGAGATGTCAAACCCCATAAACATCCCTGACGCCGTCACACTCATATTTCTTATTCGATTTGACTTACATGAGATATTTTAGTCCTGACTCGAGTGTTTTGTCTTTTCATTACGCTCGGGTCAGCTTGAGCATTTCAGATAAGGTTGAAGATCTATTTTGGAGGACGAAGACGGAGTTTGGTATTACATCATTTGTATTCTACTACCATATTATTTTTCCGCTGCATTATTGTATTATCTCTGATATGTATGTAACTCTGATTTATGATGTATAATAATAATCAAATTTATTTATTTAACAGCTTCATGAACTGTTATTTTATTATTGTATCTTGTTCCTTCCGCTGCGAGATTCTGAGTTTGTTTCTGTTCTTTCTTTTCTTTTCTTATTTAACCCCAATAACTATCTGCCTTTTTGAACGGTTTGAGTTGGACATATGTGGATTATTGTCGACTTGAACGGTCCAAAAAGGCGGGCCGTTACAGTTGGTATCAGAGCTTTGGTTAAGATTACCTTGGCTCTAGTGGGGAATAACTCATTGAAATAGGGTTAAACCTTATGAATGAGTTTGAGTGTATATGAGAGAGCGTATTTGTAATTTTGATATAAAAATGATTTTATATTGTGTTAATTTGTTCCGTTGAGTATTTATGAATTCTGGTTGGTACTTGGGACGCCAAGGCATCGATAGGAATTTCTAAACACTCGAATAGGACAGATTGACATAATATTGTTTTGGATTATATTTTATATATAAAAGAATTATCTTGAAAGTTTATAAATTTTGATTGTATTGGTTGTTAGGAGATGATAATATTAGATTATCATCGTTTATTGTTGATTAGTCAATATTTCTAACTATTGACTAATGGATGATTTTAAGGAATGAAACTTGTAAATATGATTGACAATGAATATAAATGGTAAATAAAATAAAATAAAAATGAATTTAAATTAAGATGGAGAATTTAAATTCCGGTGTTTTGAAAATTTATTATCAAAAATTTGAAATGAATAATATAAGTATTATATGATAGTATATTCGATTAGAAATTGTTTTCAAGGGATTTTCAAATGAAGTAAGTGTTATACTCCCCATTTGACACTAGAGGATGATTTCGGTGATGAGTGCACGCATTATCGACGTTTATTTTCGAGAGTCCAAGTGGGGGAGATCACTTAATAGTTTTTCTAAACCTTGTTTTGATTAAAAATTGTAATTTTCTAAAGTATGAAATGAAAATAAGTATATATATATATATATTTCAATGCTGATTAAAATTCTTCTAAAAAGTATGATTTGAAATATAAAGATATTAGTATATATATATATATATATGTAGAAAAAAAAATGGTTTAAATCGAATCCGGAGTTGAAATTCTTAAGTTCTCTAATAAGGAATGATTTTAATTATTAAACTAAAGTAAATCTTGAATTGTTAGAAACTTGTGAATTGAAAAGGTGAAATTGAATTTAAGTGAAAAAAAAATTAAAATTGTAGGAGTAACCCTTAATTTGGAAAATAATAAATTGGAAATTTATTTAATAGGTATAACACTCAATCTGAATGAAAAGAAGTTGTATATTGTTTAACTACATTCTATTTGCATAGCTATAACTTACCAAATACTTAAAAAGTTTAAAATGCTAATAAGGATAAGTAACTGAATAATATACAAGTGTGATTGCGAATAATAAAATGTGAAGATCTATTGATAGTTGTAAATATAAAAGAAATTTAAGCTGTAAAATGAATGATATATACAAGTGAATGAATAAAATTTAAAATTAATGAAATATAAAATTTGTAAATGGAAACTAATTAAAGTTGAATATAACTAAATGTCAATAAACTTGGAAGTGTATGAAATAAAAAAAATTTGACTTGGAAATGTATAATTGATTTAGTGTAGATTCTGGATGGATGGTAATGTTTGATATGCATTGGTTGTTTGACGGATGGTAATTGATTAAATAGAATTCATTAGTGTAAATGGAATTGAATAAACGGAATAAAAAATTTTAAATAATTAAATTCAAATTTGAAGCAAAGTGGAATTGAATATAATTGAATTCAAATTAAATTGAAGCAAATTGACTTGAATTTAAATTATGAATGAAACAAACTTGAATAAATCGGAAACAAATCGAATGTAAACTTATTTCATGGATAAATAAGAAAATAAATGACTTTGTGTTTATGATTGTTCTTTAGAAAATTTGAAGTTTGATGGTTTGTACTTTGAAATAATAAAAGCAAAATTTTGGGAAAAAAAAAATTCCAAAATTGTCCAACATATCCTGAAACGTAAACAACTATAACTTTTAAATGGCCAGACGAAATTCAACTATATTAGACTTTTCGAAAAGCTTAGAAACTGTAGCACGATTTTTGTTTAGATGGTCTTGAGAATTCCTTCATTTACTTAGTTAAAAATTTGAATCTTCTCGCTGGCCTGTGTAAAAGGGAAGCAAAATCAGTACCATATGCTCTTAGTATTCTTGCCATAACTTTTTACTGGTGTATCGGATTTTGATGATCTTGCACTTTCTGGAAAGCTTAGAACTTAACCTAAAACTTTTGTTTTAAGCATTTGGTGTTTTGCTGTCGTTTAGAAGGTCAAAAACGTGACCAAATGTCGCTGACCTGCGCAATTCATTGCCCAGGCTGAGGCGTATCCTTTTAGTAAAACGGCCGTAACTTTTGAACGGATGGTCCGAATTCGATGATTTTGGACATTCCAGAAAGCCTGAAACGAATGCAACAACTTTTGTTTAGATTCCATTGCCAAACTTTATCGTTCAGGTGACCAAAAACTGAGATTCGTTTGCTGTCCTGGAATTGGAATTGCAGTTTTTAAGCTAAACATGTTATATGTATGTTGTTTATGATAAGTATATCGATCTATCTTTATATGCATGGTTCTAACTTGGTTATTGAGAATTTTAGTAGGTAGCAAAGGGGTTGCGCTTCGCTTGTGGAGCTCGCTTCTGCGCTTAATGTAAAATGTAAGTTAAAATGCTAATAAACGCTAAATAAAAGGTACGTTCTCGGATTACGATTTATGTTGTGGTATATTATTGTGCTCCCCATGTTTTGGGATGCCTCATTCTTGTAATGAGATGTATATCGTGCAATTATTACCACTGTGAAATTTTTCGGTCCTAGCCGCGCAAAGGAGGTGCTGCCGAAATTTTTCAAAAATCCGGAAGTTAGAAAATTTTGAGATTTTAAAAAAAAAAAAAATCCTATAACTAAATTTTGCAAATAAGTCGAATATTTTGGATGAATTATATCTAAATGATGGTTTCCCCTTCTCCGTTCCTTTTCGAGGACGAAAAGTTTTAAGTGGGGGAGAATGTAACGACCCGTATTTTGAACACTTTAAAAATACGAATTAAAAAGAAAATTTTGGATAAAAATCCGAAGAAAATAAAATTTTGTGTTGTTAAATGTGAATTACAAGTTAAAATACAAAACTGAATTCTGAAATAACTTATTTGTAAATTAAATATGGATGTTAACTTGTAATTGAACGTAAGTAAAGATTTAAATTTGAATGTAACAAGTAATTGAAACGAATTGAATTTGATTGTAAACAACGAAATAAATAAAATGTTACATTTAAGATTGAAGTATAATATAGAAATCAACGTAAATGAACGTAATTTAATATTACTGTGAATTTAAATAAGACGATAGCTGAAGAAAATGAAAGTAAATGAATTATAAACTATTGATAATAATGTATAAGTAAATGGTTGATTCAATAATGAAAGTGTAAATCGAAATAAAAGAATTCATTTGGAATTAAGTAACTTGAATTTGAATTACAATATAATTGAACGCTGAATCTAATATAATCTTTTATATTGGATTTATAATGGAAAACTGCATTGTAGAAGATTGTTAATTACTGTGAAATTAAAAAGGGATTTGTGAACAATTGAAATTTGATTTAAAAGATAATAATTTAAAATTGGGAATTTTATATTGAAATTAAACAGTCGAATAATTTATTTTTCGAATATTGGATTTAATTAGACAATTAAATCGATAATTTAATAAGTTAAATTTCAGAAATAATTGAAAATCGAGTTGAATATGATTGCAAATGATTTGTAAAATTTTATCTTATCATATTGGAGTATAGTAATGTTATAGAACTTTTAAAATTGAATTTAAAGTTAATTTGTGAAAATTGAATATTTTAATATTTAATTATCGACTGAAAAATAGCCATTTTTCGAACAGTCTCAGAATTGAACGAAACTAGTTCCATTGGAATCGTAATAGTTTGTTATTATCGGATTTCAATTTTCGTAGCAATCGGAGTTATCATTTGACCGTGGCAGCTCGAAATGCATCGAAATCGTTTTAATTTTAATTCGGCGAGTTAAAATAGTCATTTTTCAAAAAGTCTCGGAATTCGACGAAACTAGTTTCATCGGATCCGTAATGTGATATTATTGTATGGTTTCAAATTTCGTGTCAATTGGATTTACCGTTTGTCCGGGGCGAGCCCAAAAGCACAGAAATTTGATTAACCAATTTAATTTTAAATCGACCGTTTATTGCCGTAACTCGCACAGATGATCGAATTAGCTTCCGAAACCTGTTCCATTGTGTTCGGAACACGGGGTAAACCTTAGAAACGTCAGCCGGCACGCTCCGTTTGGAGTTCGGAAAATCCGGGATGAATAGTGTCGCGTATTTTTCTATAAAAGCCCCTCACTTTCTCTATTTTCCAAAAACCCTAGAGTTTCAGCCCTTAGCCGCCACTTTTAATTCAATGGCCAGAAAATTTCGAAACTTCTTTCCTTAATATCTCTCAATCCGTTCAACGAAATCAAAAAATTCCAAAAGCAAAGTTGTAGATCTCGGTGAGCTCTTCAAATCCATACGGTTGATTTATGCTTTTACGTCACGGATTCGCCCAGATCTGACTTGGAAGCGGGTACGGTTTTTCTCGAGCTGCGTGCAAATGGTGGGGCCGAGTTCATCATGGTGGTAGGCGTGGGTGGTGGTGGCCGAGGCGCTTCGAATGGCGGTAGTTTGATGAAGTTTCGTCAAGCGTGGAGGCGGTGGCACGTAACCCTAGCTAATGGAGATGGGTTTTGTTTTGTACGTGCTTTTCATGTTTTGGAGAAGATGGAAGGAACGGCCCAGATCTGGTGCAGATGGAATCAAGGGCTTGGATCGAATCTAGGGTTTGAAATTTAAATTAAAAGCTGAAATTGTTTATTTAAATTCGTGTAAACTTTAAAATAGCATAACTTCTTCATACGAGGTCCGATTGGAACGAAACTTTTTGCGTTGCGATCGTAATGACGAGAGCTTCGAAATGAAACTAGTTTGGATGGATTTGGAGACGGTGGAAATTTGGGCTAAAGTTGGGCGTCGTCCAGTTTTAGTTCCAAACCGAAACGTCTCGGCGACAACAGAAAATCAAGGTGAGTGTTTATACGCTCACAATTGACTAAAATAATTTATGGTAGTTTAATTTGATATTGTGAAGTGATATAAATTTTATTTGTCGTTTTGATAAAAAAATTAATTGTCATATAGATTGTCATTTGAATTCACCGTTGAAAATTAAATTGACAGTCAAATTGAAATTAAAATTGAATTGCGATTAAATTACCTGACATGGATAACTTTGAAATTGTCGTGAATTGTATTGTCTATTGGATGATTTATTTCGATGGTTGCTATTGGTTGATATTTAAATGTTTGGATGTTCATTTGCTTATATGTATCCTGTTATACATACATATAACACTATGATTGGTTTATGTGATATATATTCATCCCTGACATTTAACTGGAATAAATAATCACTTGGCCGTAGGTTAGAAAATTATATACGGACACCGGGTTGGTTAAATTAAATGATTTTAAAAAGTTGTTTTGAAATTTTTTAAATGAATTGATTTTAAGAATAAAATCCAATTTATGGAAATTGAAGTATTTTGAATTGAAGCTCGAGATGTTGGAATTTAAACTTGGTAAATGAAATTGTTTAATTATTCGAAGTTTAGATTTTTAAGAAAAAGATTGAAATACGACGTAAATATTCGAAAGTTGATTTGTTTTAAAAGATTGGACTTTTAATCGAACTCTGAATATTTCGAAGAAAATTTATATGAAATGATATTTCAAGTTTGAGTTTGGAATTGAAAATTAATTTGAAATTGAGATTTAATTAATTTGGAATTTAATTGAAATTCAAAGAAATTTGTGAATTGGACTAAATTGAAACTATTGAATTAAATTTGAAGATAAAATTGATTTGAATAGGATTTGAACTGAAATTGATTTGGAATGTAATACTTAAATGAATTCTTGAAATCCGAATGTTAATCTAAGTTTATTGAACTGGAATTGTTCCAGAAATTAAGTAAACTACTTAATACGGATGTTTAATTTGAAGTATATTCTAATTTGAATACGAAATGGTTTTAAAGCGAATCTTATATTCTTATATAAATATATGAGCTGTTTTGAAATGTGGAATATTTAAAGTTTCGAAATATATTGAAAGTGAAATTGTTTATTTTATGGTTCAAATATGTATTTGAAATTGATAATTTGAAATGGTTTATTGAGAAGCTAAATCGAGTTGAAATTAATGATTTTGAAATCGAAATGAGATATTGAGGCGAAAATGATTTTGAAATCGAAATGAGATATTGAAGCGAAAATGATTTTTGAAATGAAATCGTATATTTTGAGTAGATATGATGATTTTGAAACGGATTTGATCTTTGAAGCGAATATGATATTTTGATAATCAATGATGAATTGATTTTGAAAATGTAAAAGATCCAACCGGTGTGAAAAATATAACGTAGTTATTAAAGAGACCGGGATCGGATATGGACATACTCTCTGTCGATACCGAAAACCACTTTAATAACTATTATACGCGGAGGGTTGATCCAGAATGAAGTGGATGGTTTGGCGAACGCGTTGACTGAAGAAAGAGAACGATTTTGGATGACCCCTGACATGACTAAAACAGGAGCCGCGCCGGGCCATTGAGGATCGCCATCTCTAGCAGACACACTCCTTCGATACCATGTCTATTACTTTTGTGATTCGATTTGGGTGCACCCCGCGATTTGGGAGTGTTGTTTCGCGGTGTTGGGGTAGTAGCTGCTATGCCCAACATCAGTCCGGATCAGGCAACTACTAGTATCCTAGTTGGTATCGCCTCATGTACCTTGTCATACTGATTATCCTATTCGCGACCACTACGTTTTGGTTTGTACCTTGAGTATATGGATTGCCCTCTGGTGACTTCCGGTTTTGGGGAAACTACGGTCTTGTATATGCTCTTGGGAATATAAACTGTGTTAAGGGTGGAATGGGCCATGGCTTAACGCTATTTTAATACTTTTACTTTAATGTAGACATATTATAATAGCGTATTGTACTACATAGTAGATAGTTTAACGGATCCTTGAGAGATGGAAAATCCCGTAACATCTCTTAAGTTATTGCACTCACGTTGACACTGGATAGGAGATGTCAAACCCCATAAACATCCCTGACGCCGTCACACTCATATTTCTTATTCGATTTGACTTACATGAGATATTTTAGTCCTGACTCGAGTGTTTTGTCTTTTCATTACGCTCGGGTCAGCTTGAGCATTTCAGATAAGGTTGAAGATCTATTTTGGAGGACGAAGACGGAGTTTGGTATTACATCATTTGTATTCTACTACCATATTATTTTTCCGCTGCATTATTGTACTATCTCTGATATGTATGTAACTCTGATTTATGATGTATAATAATAATCAAATTTATTTATTTAACAGCTTCATGAACTGTTATTTTATTATTGTATCTTGTTCCTTCCGCTGCGAGATTCTGAGTTTGTTTCTGTTCTTTCTTTTCTTTTCTTATTTAACCCCAATAACTATCTGCCTTTTTGAACGGTTTGAGTTGGACATATGTGGATTATTGTCGACTTGAACGGTCCAAAAAGGCGGGCCGTTACAGTTGGTATCAGAGCTTTGGTTAAGATTACCTTGGCTCTAGTGGGGAATAACTCATTGAAATAGGGTTAAACCTTATGAATGAGTTTGAGTGTATATGAGAGAGCGTATTTGTAATTTTGATATAAAAATGATTTTATATTGTGTTAATTTGTTCCGTTGAGTATTTATGAATTCTGGTTGGTACTTGGGACGCCAAGGCATCGATAGGAATTTCTAAACACTCGAATAGGACAGATTGACATAATATTGTTTTGGATTATATTTTATATATAAAAGAATTATCTTGAAAGTTTATAAATTTTGATTGTATTGGTTGTTAGGAGATGATAATATTAGATTATCATCGTTTATTGTTGATTAGTCAATATTTCTAACTATTGACTAATGGATGATTTTAAGGAATGAAACTTGTAAATATGATTGACAATGAATATAAATGGTAAATAAAATAAAATAAAAATGAATTTAAATTAAGATGGAGAATTTAAATTCCGGTGTTTTGAAAATTTATTATCAAAAATTTGAAATGAATAATATAAGTATTATATGATAGTATATTCGATTAGAAATTGTTTTCAAGGGATTTTCAAATGAAGTAAGTGTTATACTCCCCATTTGACACTAGAGGATGATTTCGGTGATGAGTGCACGCATTATCGACGTTTATTTTCGAGAGTCCAAGTGGGGGAGATCACTTAATAGTTTTTCTAAACCTTGTTTTGATTAAAAATTGTAATTTTCTAAAGTATGAAATGAAAATAAGTATATATATATATATATTTCAATGCTGATTAAAATTCTTCTAAAAAGTATGATTTGAAATATAAAGATATTAGTATATATATATATATATATATGTAGAAAAAAAAATGGTTTAAATCGAATCCGGAGTTGAAATTCTTAAGTTCTCTAATAAGGAATGATTTTAATTATTAAACTAAAGTAAATCTTGAATTGTTAGAAACTTGTGAATTGAAAAGGTGAAATTGAATTTAAGTGAAAAAAAAATTAAAATTGTAGGAGTAACCCTTAATTTGGAAAATAATAAATTGGAAATTTATTTAATAGGTATAACACTCAATCTGAATGAAAAGAAGTTGTATATTGTTTAACTACATTCTATTTGCATAGCTATAACTTACCAAATACTTAAAAAGTTTAAAATGCTAATAAGGATAAGTAACTGAATAATATACAAGTGTGATTGCGAATAATAAAATGTGAAGATCTATTGATAGTTGTAAATATAAAAGAAATTTAAGCTGTAAAATGAATGATATATACAAGTGAATGAATAAAATTTAAAATTAATGAAATATAAAATTTGTAAATGGAAACTAATTAAAGTTGAATATAACTAAATGTCAATAAACTTGGAAGTGTATGAAATAAAAAAAAATTTGACTTGGAAATGTATAATTGATTTAGTGTAGATTTTGGATGGATGGTAATGTTTGATCTGCATTGGTTGTTTGACGGATGGTAATTGATTAAATAGAATTCATTAGTGTAAATGGAATTGAATAAACGGAATAAAATTTTTTAAATAATTAAATTCAAATTTGAAGCAAAGTGGAATTAAATATAATTGAATTCAAATTAAATTGAAGCAAATTGACTTGAATTTAAATTATGAATGAAACAAACTTGAATAAATCGGAAACAAATCGAATGTAAACTTATTTCATGGATAAATAAGAAAATAAACGACTTTGTGTTTATGATTGTTCTTTAGAAAATTTGAAGTTTGATGGTTTGTACTTTGAAATAATAAAAGCAAAATTTTGGGAAAAAAAAAATCCAAAATTGTCCAATATATCCTGAAACGTAAACAACTATAACTTTTAAATGGCTAGACGAAATTCAACGATATTAGACTTTTCGGAAAGCTTAGAAACTGTAGCACGATTTTTGTTTAGACGGACTTGAGAATTCCTTCATTTACTTAGTTAAAAATTTGAATCTTCTCGCTGGCCTGTGTAAAAGGGAAGCAAAATCAGTAGCATATGCTCTTAGTATTCTCGCCATAACTTTTTACTGGTGTATCGGATTTTGATGATCTTGCACTTTCTGGAAAGCTTAGAACTTAACCTAAAACTTTTGTTTTAAGCATTTGGTGTTTTGCTGTCGTTTAGAAGGTCAAAAACGTGACCAAATGTCGCTGACCTGCGCAATTCATTGCCCAGGCTGAGGTGTATCCTTTTAGTAAAACGGCCGTAACTTTTGAACGGATGGTCCGAATTCGATGATTTTGGACATTCCAGAAAGCCTGAAACGAATGCAACAACTTTTGTTTAGATTCCATTGCCAAATTTTATCGTTCAGGTGATCAAAAACTGAGATTCGTTTGCTGTCCTGGAATTGGAATTGCAGTTTTTAAGCTAAACATGTTATATGTATGTTGTTTATGATAAGTATATCGATCTATCTTTATATGCATGGTTCTAACTTGGTTATTGAGCATTTTAGTAGGTAGCAAAGGGGTTGCGCTTCGCTTGTGGAGCTCGCTTCTGCGCTTAATGCAAAATGTAAGTTAAAATGCTAATAAACGCTAAATAAAAGGTACGTTCTCGGATTACGGTTTATGTTGTGGTATATTATTGTGTTCCCCATGTTTTGGGATGCCTCATTCTTGTAAT
This sequence comes from Allium fistulosum, assembly GCA_030737815.1. Classification (NCBI taxonomy): domain Eukaryota; kingdom Viridiplantae; phylum Streptophyta; class Magnoliopsida; order Asparagales; family Amaryllidaceae; genus Allium; species Allium fistulosum. Next base: position 924,735,456 of record CM060904.1, read on the forward strand.
GAGATGTATATCATGCAATTATTACCACTGTGAAATTTTTCGGTCCTAGCCGCGCAAAGGAGGTGCTGCCGAAATTTTTCAAAAATCCGGAAGTTAGAAAATTTTGAGATTTAAAAAAAAAAAAAAATCCTATAACTAAATTTTGCAAATAAGTCGAATATTTTGGATGAATTATATCTAAATGATGGTTTCCCCTTCTCCGTTCCTTTTCGAGGACGAAAAGTTTTAAGTGGGGGAGAATGTAACGACCCGTATTTTGAACACTTTAAAAATACGAATTAAAAAGAAAATTTTGGATAAAAATCCGAAGAAAATAAAATTTTGTGTTGTTAAATGTGAATTACAAGTTAAAATACAAAACTGAATTCTGAAATAAATTATTTGTAAATTAAATATGGATGTTAACTTGTAATTGAACGTAAGTAAAGATTTAAATTTGAATGTAACAAGTAATTGAAACGAATTGAATTTGATTGTAAACAACGAAATAAATAAAATGTTACATTTAAGATTGAAGTATAATATAGAAATCAACGTAAATGAATGTAATTTAATATTACTGTGAATTTAAATAAGACGATAGCTGAAGAAAATGAAAGTAAATGAATTATAAACTATTGATGATAATGTATAAGTAAATGGTTGATTCAATAATGAAAGTGTAAATCGAAATAAAAGAATTCATTTGGAATTAAGTAACTTGAATTTGAATTACAATATAATTGAACGCTGAATCTAATATAATCTTTTATATTGGATTTATAATGGAAAACTGCATTGTAGAAGATTGTTAATTACTGTGAAATTAAAAAGGGATTTGTGAACAATTGAAATTTGATTTAAAAGATAATAATTTAAAATTGGGAATTTTATATTGAAATTAAACAGTCGAATAATTTATTTTTCGAATATTGGATTTAATTAGACAATTAAATCGATAATTTAATAAGTTAAATTTCAGAAATAATTGAAAATCGAGTTGAATATGATTGCAAATGATTTGTAAAATTTTATCTTATCATATTGGAGTATAGTAATGTTATAGAACTTTTAAAATTGAATTTAAAGTTAATTTGTGAAAATTGAATATTTTAATATTTAATTATCGACTGAAAAATAGCCATTTTTCGAACAGTCTCAGAATTGAACGAAACTAGTTCCATTGGAATCGTAATAGTTTGTTATTATCGGATTTCAATTTTCGTAGCAATCGGAGTTATCATTTGACCGTGGCAGCTCGAAATGCATCGAAATCGTTTTAATTTTAATTCGGCGAGTTAAAATAGTCATTTTTCAAAAAGTCTCGGAATTCGACGAAACTAGTTTCATCGGATCCGTAATGTGATATTATTGTATGGTTTCAAATTACGTATCAATTGGATTTACCGTTTGTCCGGGGCGAGCCCAAACGCACAGAAATTTGATTAACCGATTTAATTTTAAATCGACCGTTTATTGCCGTAACTCGCACAGATGATCGAATTAGCTTCCGAAACCTGTTCCATTGTGTTCGGAACACGGGGTAAACCTTAGAAACGTCAGCCGGCACGCTCCGTTTGGAGTTCGGAAAATCCGGGATGAATAGTGTCGCGTATTTTTCTATAAAAGCCCCTCACTTTCTCTATTTTCCAAAAACCCTAGAGTTTCAGCCCTTAGCCGCCACTTTTAATTCAATGGCCAGAAAATTTCGAAACTTCTTTCCTTAATATCTCTCAATCCGTTCAACGAAATCAAAAAATTCCAAAAGCAAAGTTGTAGATCTCGGCGAGCTCTTCAAATCCATACGGTTGATCTATGCTTTTACGTCACGGATTCGCCCAGATCTGACTTGGAAGCGGGTACGGTTTTTCTCGAGCTGCGTGCAAATGGTGGGGCCGAGTTCATCATGGTGGTAGGCGTGGGTGGTGGTGGCCGAGGCGCTTCGAATGGCGGTAGTTTGATGAAGTTTCGTCAAGCGTGGAGGCGGTGGCACGTAACCCTAGCTAATGGAGATGGGTTTTGTTTTGTACGTGCTTTTCATGTTTTGGAGAAGATGGAAGGAACGGCCCAGATCTGGTGCAGATGGAATCAAGGGCTTGGATCGAATCTAGGGTTTGAAATTTAAATTAAAAGCTGAAATTGTTTATTTAAATTCGTGTAAACTTTAAAATAGCATAACTTCTTCATACGAGGTCCGATTGGAACGAAACTTTTTGCGTTGCGATCGTAATGACGAGAGCTTCGAAATGAAACTAGTTTGGATGGATTTGGAGACGGTGAAAATTTGGGCTAAAGTTGGGCGTCGTCCAGTTTTAGTTCCAAACCGAAACGTCTCGGCGACAACAGAAAATCAAGGTGAGTGTTTATACGCTCACAATTGACTAAATAATTTATGGTAGTTTAATTTGATATTGTGAAGTGATATAAATTTTATTTGTCGTTTTGATAAAAAAATTAATTGTCATATAGATTGTCATTTGAATTCACCGTTGAAAATTAAATTGACAGTCAAATTGAAATTAAAATTGAATTGCGATTAAATTACCTGACATGGATAACTTTGAAATTGTCGTGAATTGTATTGTCTATTGGATGATTTATTTCGATGGTTGCTATTGGTTGATATTTAAATGTTTGGATGTTTATTTGCTTATATGTATCCTGTTATACATACATATGACACTATGATTGGTTTATGTGATATATATTCATCCCTGACATTTAACTGGAATAAATAATCACTTGGCCGTAGGTTAGAAAATTATATACGGACACCGGGTTGGTTAAATTAAATGATTTTAAAAAGTTGTTTTGAAATTTTTTAAATGAATTGATTTTAAGAATAAAATCCAATTTATGGAAATTGAAGTATTTTGAATTGAAGCTCGAGATGTTGGAATTTAAACTTGGTAAATGAAATTGTTTAATTATTCGAAGTTTAGATTTTTAAGAAAAAGATTGAAATACGACGTAAATATTCGAAAGTTGATTTGTTTTAAAAGATTGGACTTTTAATCGAACTCTGAATATTTCTAAGAAAATTTATATGAAATGATATTTCAAGTTTGAGTTTGGAATTGAAAATTAATTTGAAATTGAGATTTAATTAATTTGGAATTTAATTGAAATTCAAAGAAATTTGTGAATTGGACTAAATTGAAACTATTGAATTAAATTTGAAGATAAAATTGATTTGAATAGGATTTGAACTGAAATTGATTTGGAATGTAATACTTAAATGAATTCTTGAAATCCGAATGTTAATCTAAGTTTATTGAACTGGAATTGTTCCAGAAATTAAGTAAACTACTTAATACGGATGTTTAATTTGAAGTATATTCTAATTTGAATACGAAATGGTTTTAAAGCGAATCTTATATTCTTATATAAATATATGAGCTGTTTTGAAAAGTGGAATATTTAAAGTTTCGAAATATATTGAAAGTGAAATTGTTTATTTTATGGTTCAAATATGTATTTGAAATTGATAATTTGAAATGGTTTATTGAGAAGCTAAATCGAGTTGAAATTAATGATTTTGAAATCGAAATGAGATATTGAGGCGAAAATGATTTTGAAATCGAAATGAGATATTGAAGCGAAAATGATTTTTGAAATGAAATCGTATATTTTGAGTAGATATGATGATTTTGAAACGGATTTGATCTTTGAAGCGAATATGATATTTTGATAATCAATGATGAATTGATTTTGAAAATGTAAAAGATCCAACCGGTGTGAAAAATATAACGTAGTTATTAAAGAGACCGGGATCGGATATGGACATACTCTCTGTCGATACCGAAAACCACTTTAATAACTATTATACGCGGAGGGTTGATCCAGAATGAAGTGGATGGTTTGGCGAACGCGTTGACTGAAGAAAGAGAACGATTTTGGATGACCCCTGACATGACTAAAACAGGAGCCGCGCCGGGCCATTGAGGATCGCCATCTCTAGCGGACACACTCCTTCGATACCATGTCTATTACTTTTGTGATTCGATTTGGGTGCACCCCGCGATTTGGGAGTGTTGTTTCGCGGTGTTGGGGTAGTAGCTGCTATGCCCAACATCAGTCCGGATCAGGCAACTACTAGTATCCTAGTTGGTATCGCCTCATGTACCTTGTCATACTGATTATCCTATTCGCGACCACTACGTTTTGGTTTGTACCTTGAGTATATGGATTGCCCTCTGGTGACTTCCGATTTTGGGGAAACTACGGTCTTGTATATGCTCTTGGGAATATAAACTGTGTTAAGGGTGGAATGGGCCATGGCTTAACGCTATTTTAATACTTTTACTTTAATGTAGACATATTATAATAGCGTATTGTACTACATAGTAGATAGTTTAACTGATCCTTGAGAGATGGAAAATCCCGTAACATCTCTTAAGTTATTGCACTCACGTTGACACTGGATAGGAGATGTCAAACCCCGTAAACATCCCTGACGCCGTCACACTCATATTTCTTATTCGATTTGACTTACATGAGATATTTTAGTCCTGACTCGAGTGTTTTGTCTTTTCATTACGCTCGGGTCAGCTTGAGCATTTCAGATAAGGTTGAAGATCTATTTTGGAGGACGAAGACGGAATTTGGTATTACATCATTTGTGTTCTACTACCATATTATTTTTCCGCTGCATTATTGTATTATCTCTGATATGTATGTAACTCTGATTTATGATGTATAATAATAATCAAATTTATTTATTTAACAGCTTCATGAACTGTTATTTTATTATTGTATCTTGTTCCTTCCGCTGCGAGATTCTGAGTTTGTTTCTGTTCTTTCTTTTCTTTTCTTATTTAACCCCAATAACTATCTGTCTTTTTGAACGGTTTGAGTTGGACATATATGGATTATTGTCGACTTGAACGGTCCAAAAAGGCGGGCCGTTACAATATCCGTAAATAAATAAATACTAGTGAGGAATCCAGTTGGATCCCTCCAACCTGTTTCCCTGCATCCACAGACAATAGCACAATACCCATTCCACTTCGAGGTGGAATATCGCGGTATATAGGATTTTATAAAAATCATCCGCTTACTAACGGCGCAATAGAGTCTCATCCGCTATACAAGGCGGGAAATCAATCAATCCAGTATATACATATGCCAATATGTATATATTGCTATATATATAGATATATCCTACTATATCTAATATCACATCCAAACAGTCAATCATCAATCAATAACTGTAAAATCCACTTTTCAATCGAGTGAGAAAAAAAATCTCACCTTAGCTTTTATTTTGCAATCCAATTTCCATCTCAGTTTGTTTCCTTCGTTGTATTCGACCTTGTATAAACAATTTTAATACAATTTATTAATATTCGAATTTAAATTGAACTACTCAATTTCTAACTTGATAAGTTTTAATTATACAATGATTTTATTTTAACTAATTTTTCCTTAAAATAAATCATTTTATCCAATAAATTAAATTTCTAACAAATCTTCTTTTACAAAATATTTTAAACAAATTTTCTTTACTGTAATAATTCTATTATGCAAATCTTTATGTTGGTACAGATTTAAATTAAAAACAGAAATGAACTAAAAAGAAATAGTTTTACTTTCCTGTTTGTTCAAACTAAAGTCTCATTTACACATATATTTCAATATATTTTTACTGATATACATTTTCTGTTTAAACACATTTATTTTCTAAACTGAACAGAAAAGAAAAGAGTCCTGTTTACAAGGTATGTATACATATGTAAATCTCTAAATCGAAGAACAAATGGTTATACCTTACTGGAACGAAATGACTGTAGCCCTACCACAGTCGCGACCACCATCGATGCTCAGAGCAACGCACCACCCACTTCGAACTCATGAACCTCGTCGCCGCCTCGCGTACAACACCATCAGTCGACCGAGATTTTGATCCACAGCTCGACATCGCGTAGCCCATCGCGACAAACCCTAGATTCTGATCGTCGCCCCTTTGAATCGTGCGTCACCCAACATCGCGTAGCTGCTTGAATCGACTTCCTCTGAGCTCGCCTTGAAGCCTCACCAGCCGCTCACCATTACGTAGGTGTCGACGTCGCCTACTGCCCAAGTCTTCGATCGAGACCAGATCTCGAGCTTGCCTATTTGAATTCGAGAAGGGGTGGGTTTGATTTCACTTTCAATTGGAATGACAGGAAGATGCCGAGCGATTTAATTTTGAAGCCGAGAGATGAAAGAAAGATGTTTTCTTTCGTTTTTGTTCGATTTGAATTCAACTGGAGAGTGGAGTTTTTAACTTGAGGAAGTGAAAGTCGTTCGACCATTTTTTTTCTTTCTTGAGACGAACAGATTCGATTTGAAATAAAGAGAGGAAAGAGGAGTACGTGAATATTAAAAATTGGAAGAGGGATCCTCTGCGTGATTTTGAAAAGAGGGAAAAGAAAAGAAATGGGTACAAAGGGGACATATCGGTGGCGGGTTGTACGTATTGTTGGGTTATAGGAAAGCAATTTTATTTTATTTAAATTCAATCGGTCCCAGTATAAATTTCTACGCGTTTATATATCGTATGCTCACTCTGCAACTCCAATTATTACGAAATTTGAAATCCGACAATAATACAATATTACGGATCCAATGGAACTGGTTTCGTCGAATTCCGAGACTATGCCCCGGAACGCTATTTTCAAATATCGATTAAAACGATATGATTTTCAAAACTGAACAAATCGATTTCAAATTCAATTTCGAAGCTTCAATATCTTCAGTTTCATCAATGTGAATTTTAAAAGCTTCTGAAATATTTTTCTTCAGCTTAAAACTGAAGATTTAAATTTTTTATTCAGCATTCAATAGATTAAATTCTAAAATTTAATCGCCAAATTCAAAGTTATATTGGGTATTCAAATTAAATCATCGTTCAAATATTTAAAATTAATCAAATATTTTTAATTTAATTTGTTCAAAATTCTGGGTCGTTACAAAGTCTAAGGCGGAACATGAAATACATTTGAATGTTTTTTTGAAGACCCTTAGGTGTCATCAGTTGAAAGCCAAATTCTCGAAATGCCATTTCTGAAAAGATGAAGTCCGATTTCTTGGACATATTATTTCTGGTGGTGGAGTTTCTGTTGATCCAGTTAAGATCGCTATGATCTATATAAGTCTATCTTCTCTTCTTCCTTTGTACATTAATTATTCTATCTCTTTCTCGGTTCTTATTCCCCCTATTCTATTTTAGGATTGGGAAACTCCCAGGACTCCATCTGATATCCGTAGATTTTTGGGCCTTGCTGGTTATTATCGGAGATTCATTGAGAATTTTGCTCGGATTGCTGCACCTCTCACCACTCTAACTCGTAAGAATGCTAAGTTTAGATGGAATGATAAGTGTGAAGCTACATTCAATGAGTTGAATCACAAGCTTACTTCCGCACCAGTTCTTACCGTTCCAAATGGAAATGAGGGATTAACGATATACACTGATGCCAGTCGTGAAGGTTGGGGAGCCATTCTGATGCAGGATAGGAAGGTTATCGCTTATGCCAGTCGTCAGTTGAAGACTCATGAAGCCAATTATGCAGCCCATGATTTGGAATTACTTGCCGTAGTTTTTTCTTTGAAGCTTTGGAGACATCAACTATTGGGAACTAAGTTTGAGCTCTTTACGGATCACAAGTTTTTGAAATATATTTTCACCCAAAAGGACTTGAATTTGAGGCAGGTTGGGTGGCTTGAGGTTCTAGCTTCTTATGACCTCGACATCTGTTGGGTGTGTTTCGACCGGCTCCATCCCATGCCCACCGAACCAGCTCTCTCCTCTACTACCGGACCAACGACTACCGGACCAACGCACTCCACCTATCACCGAACCACTATCACCGAACCACCTATCACCGAACCACCTATCACCGAATCACCTATCACCGAACCACCTATCACCGAATCACCTACAACCGGTCCACTCTACGCTCCAACCATCGAACCAGGGAGTACCGAACCAAAATTGCCAGGCCAGATTGCATCAGCCCAGGCCCACCAGCAGCTTTATACATCCAAGACCCATACCCCCAGCCTCACTCTATAAATAGAGGGGCAGGGGTACAACAATGGGGGACAAGTTTGAGAGCTCAAGCACGGAGAGAACTTTCAAACAACTTTCATATACTTGTATCAAAGCTTTGTACTTGTAATCTGAACAAGAAAGGAGAAATAACATATAAAGTGGACGTAGGCACGTTCTGGCCGAACCACTATAAATCTATGTGTCTTTTACAGTTTAGTCCCTACTTTTTACATATTTGCATAAATCACCCAGACCACTAAAAACAACATAAAATCAACTAAATCATACGACTTGGAGGTGTTTGCCCATTTTTTGTGCAAACATTTTTTGTGCTTTCATTGAGAGCTGAAGCTCGAAGCTTCAGCTTCTTCCACTTAACATTCTTCCTAACAGCATCGTTCATCGCTTGGAAAACATGCCTCCCAAGCAGAAGAAAGATGTTAACAAAGGAAAAAACGTCACAACCAGCAGTCTTCCAGATCCAGTGGTCACAGATCAAGTAGATCGTCCCCCTCCAGCAGCAGTACCAAATGAAGGTCAGGCAAATCCGACCACCCCTACCGCAGAACAGCCGGCAGCATTTACTAGGGCAGATCTAGACAGGGTTGTGGCTGAAGTGACTAACCGCTTCACGTCCCAGCAAGAAGCCTTGGTGGACCATCTCATGTCATGCTTAAGGGATGCTGAAGAGTCCAACCGCAACACTGAATCATGGGGTGAGTCCCAGTCTGGAGGATCTCAGAGACAACAAAGATCTTCCTTCTTCGAAGGAGCTAACGACAGAAGCGGCCATGGTAGGAGCCGAGACCGAGCACAGCCCGAAGTTAGGCCTGAGGAAACGCTTGGAACCGAACCCAACGGGGGAGGTACCGGGCGGAGGTCAACTGTAGTTGAGCCGGTCATACTGCCTAACCACGGAAACACCAATGAACGGGGCCGAGTTAGAGTCCAGCCCGAAGTTGGACCCGAGGAAGTGCTTACATCAGACCCCAGCAGGGGAAGATCAAGGCAAGGGCCAACTGTAGCTGACCCTAACATGCTCCCAGAAGACCGAAGGCAGCCACTGGAAAGTATTAGGAATGATAGACGATACCATCCCTACAGGTCATCTGGATGGAATTAATCCCATAGAACAGAACCGAACTCATTTCTATCTGCTCCAAATTCTGATGAAAGGATGGCACGCTTGTTCAGAGAGTGCGTCCAACGGGATCAAAGAGATCGAGGGATAGGCGCTAGGGTAACCAGCCCTTTCGCCCGTAATATCGAAATTGCTATCACCCCCCCCCCCCCCCCCGAGAATGGAAAATGCCAACAATGGAACCTTACAAAGGAACCTCTGACCCCGTTGTACACTTGCAGAGATACACACAGCATATGCTCATGAGCGGGGCAACAGAGGGGGTATTGTGCAAATGCTTTCCACTATTTTTAGCAGATCTAGCTACCTCATGGTTCTGCCATCTACCCCAAGGATCCATCAGCTTATGGGAGATGTTGAAAGAAAAGTTTATCAGCCAGTTCCGCATTCATGTGGAACAACCCAAGGACGCTTATTCCTTATCCAATGTCAAACATAAACCTGGAAAGAAGCTGCAACAATATTTAATCTGATTCAATGCCGCAGCGGCCGCAGTCCAAGATGCCGATGAGAAGCTTGTCTTAATGGCCCTCTGTAGTGGTGTGCATCCGGATACTAAATTTGCTAGAAGATTGACAAAAGAAAAACCAGCTAATTTACCCGATTTCTTCCATGAAGCCGGGAAATATATGAGGCTCGAAGACGTTGCCACTAAGGAACGGTCAGGGCAACAAAATAAGGCAGCTCACGGCTACATGCCCGCTGCAGCGAAGGATGTTCGAAGAAATGATTCTAGAGACAACGCTGGGGGCAAGAAGGGAGAAAAGCGCCTATATCGGCCAGGACCGAGATTCGACACTTACACTCCTTTGAATGAAACCATTGAAAACATCTTCCTTGCCACCCAAGACGAAGTTAAATACAAACACTCCCCGCACAAGAAGGAATCAGATAACGCGATTAAGTCTGGAAAATTCTGCCGCTTCCACGAATCTCATTGGCATGATACCAATGAATGCCATCATCTCCGGGACTTGATTAAAGAACACATCAAAAGGAAGAGACTGGAACGCTATGTAAAAGGTCAGAACAGGACTCCAGCTCTTGCCAATGAGAACCCAAGGCTACCCTCCCCAGAGGTAGGCAGAGGAAATTGCAACACTAGCGGCTCTAGTCAAGAGAAGATAGTGGTCCATACCATCTCGGGAGGACCGCACATCGCCGACAGAAGCTGGGCAGAAATGTAAAGATACGGAAAGTCGCTTAGAAACAATGAAGACTGTGTTAATTCTGTTATAGAAGAACGCCAACCGAAGCGGAAAGAGAGTGATAACATCACATTCAGTAGGCGTGACCTAGAGGGAAGGCAGTACCCTCACAGGGATCCCATGGTTATCTCTGCCCGGCTCGGTCCGGCTGAAGTTTTCCGAATTCTGGTAGACACTGGAAGCTCCGTAAATATCTTATTCAAACATGCATTCGACAAAATGAAACTATCAATAAAAGACGTTTCTCCCTGCAATAAACCACTACACGGTTTCACTGGAGATGCAAAGATGCCCCTCGGGCAACCAGACCTCTTTGTTGAAATTGGAAGTCATCCCCGCTCCGTTGTGCGGAAACAGACATTTGTGCTGATAGAAAACCACTCGGCCTACAACGCTTTCTTAGGAAGGCCAGCCTTGTCTGACTTCCAAATTGTCCTGGCCCCATGGTGCCTAAAGATGAAATTTCCAACGGACAATGGAGTAGGGGAGGTAGAGGGAGACCAGGACGTTGCTCGAGACTGCTATGTAACTGAACTTCGCAACAACCACAGGAAGGATAAAGGGAAGAGTGTAGAGGTTGCCCTCTGCACAAAAAGTTTGGAAGCATAGCAACTAAAGAAAGCCTCTCCTCTTTGATATACCAGCGACCCTTTCAATGAATTAGACCCCAGGGACAAAGAGGAGGAGGCCACCGCCGAGCCTGCAGAGGCTATGGAATTTGTATCTATAGACAAGCATGACTCGAGTAGACTATTGAAAATCGGGTCCCAACTAAAAGCAGAGTTGAAGGAACAACTCATTGACTTTCTCCACCACAACTTGGATGTATTTGCATGGTCACATGCTGACATGATCTCCCCTAACATAGCATGCCACGTACTAAACATTGATCCTACCAAGGCGCCCGTAAAACAAAGAAAGAGAAGCATGGGGGCAGAACGATTAGCAACCCTCGATGAAGAAGTAAAGAATCTACTTGCCAATGACTTTATACGAGAAGCCATCTACCCAGAGTGGATCGCCAACCCGGTGCTGGTAAAGAAGGCTAATGGGAAGTGGCGAACATGCATTGACTTCTCCAACTTAAATGACGCCTGCCCGAAGGATTGCTTCCCGCTTCGACGAATCGATCAACTTGTAGGCAGCACAGCCGGGCACGAACTCTTATCCTTTATGGACGCATACTCAGGATATAACCAAATTCCTATGCATGCTCCCAATCAAGACCACACTAGTTTCATCACTGACCGGGGTTTGTACTGCTACAAGGTAATGCCTTTCGGACTTAAAAACGCAGGAGCCACCTACCAGCGCCTTGTCAACAAGATGTTTGCAGGGCTAATAGGACAAACTATGGAAGTGTATGTGGATGACATGTTGGTAAAGTCAAGGAAAGCCGACGATCACGTAAGCCACCTGGGCGAGATGTTTCAAGTACTTCGCCAGTATGGAATGAAACTTAATCCTCTGAAATGCTCCTTCGGTGTATCATCAGGAAAGTTCTTGGGATTCATCGTCCATGCCAGAGGGATTGAAGCAAACCTTGAACAAGTCCAAGCTCTAAAAGATATCAAAATACCTTCCACTCGAAAGGAAATGCAAAGCCTGAATGGGAAAGTGGCCGCCCTAAGCCGATTCATCTCCAAAGCAACGGACAAGTGCGTCCCCTTCTTCGAAGCTCTAAAGAAAGACAAAGGAAAGTTCGAATGGACTGACGAATGCTTAACCGCTTTCCTTAACTTAATTGAACACCTCCAGAAACCGCCGGTACTCTCTACTCCAAACGAAGGCGAAGAGTTATACCTATACCTTGCTGTATCATCTCATGCTCTAAGCGCTGCTTTGCTAAGAGAAGACAACCGCACGCAGCGGCCAGTATACTTTGCAAGTAAGAGGTTTACAGGGGCAGAAGTCAGATATCCTAAACTTGAGAAGCTAGCATACTGTCTACTAATCGCATCACGAAAATTGCGACACTATTTTCAATCCCATTCCATCAGAGTTCTGACCGATCAACCGCTGAGGCAGGTACTCCATCGTCCCGACACTTCCGGACGACTACTTAAATGGTGCATTGAACTAAGTCAATATGATATTACCTACCATCCTCGCACCGCCATCAAGGGGCAAGCCATGGCCGATTTCATTGCCGAATTCACTACCAACGAAGGTAAGGAGCAATCAGAGATAGCAGAAGACATCAAGTGGAACCTCTTTGTGAATGGTGCATCAAACGAACAAGGCTCGAGGGCAGGTGTGGTAATAATCACCCCCAGGGGAAGTATGCTGCACTATGCTATAAGGTTGGAATTCACTGCCACTAACAACGATGTAGAGTATGAAGCAGTGATAGCTGGATTAGAACTTGCCTTAGAAATCGGAGCCAATTCTTTGTGTCTTCATAGCGATTCTCAACTTATTGTAAATCAAATACTAGGAGAATTCCAGGCTCGAGAAGAACGACTCATAGCATATTTAAAGAAGACCAAGTTACTTCTCGATCGATTGGACCACTATTTAGTCAAACACATCCCTCGGGAAGAGAACCAAGAGGCCGACGAATTAGCGAAGCAAGCTAGCATGAGAGACGGTGCTATTTCCGGAGCAGTAGTCATCTCAAAGCAACTGATCCCAAGTTTTGAGCAAGTAAATCTGATAGCTGCAATCGAAGAAGCAACTTGGATGACTCCCCTTCGAAACTACTTACAAAGTGGCACACTGCCCAAAGGGTGTAACGAAGTCAAGAAAATCTTGAGGAAAGCTTCCCGCTACACAATACAAGAGGGCACCCTCTATCGGCGCGGCTTCTCTAACCCCTTATTAAGGTGTGTCGCTGGAAGGGAAGCCAAGGAAATCTTATCCAACATTCATCAAGGAAGCTGCGGAGATCACACTGGAGGGCAGACTTTGGCAAAAAAGATACTCCGATATGGATATTTCTGGCCCACCTTAAGCAAGGACGCCTTAGATTTCGTCAGAAAATGTAACAGATGTCAGAAGTTTGCTAAGATTCTGCGGCTACCAACAACTGAGATTACTCAAATGACCAGCCCTTGGCCCTTTGCAGTATGGGGAATTGACTTGATCGGCGAACTGCCAATGGGCCGAGGCAGGGCCAAATATGCTATAGTGGCAGTCGACTACTTCACCAAATGGGTGGAGGCAGAACCCCTAAATAAAGTATCTTCAGCAAAAGTTATTAACTTCTTGATCAAAAATGTTCTATGCAGGTACGGAGTCCCATTCAAAATTATATCGGACAATGGACTCCAGTTTGATAGCGAGGAGTTCGCCAACTGGTGCCAAGAGCACGGAATTCACAAAAGCTTCTCATCCGTAGCTTATCCCCAGGCAAACGGACAAGTCAAAGCCGTCAACAAAATTCTGAAAACTCTAATAAAAAAGAAACTCGAAAAGTCAAAGGGCGCTTGGGTGAATGAACTCCCTACGGCACTGTGGGCCTATCGCACATCTTTCAGAACATCAACGGGGCATACTCCTTTCTCTTTGGCATACAGATCGGAGGCTATGCTCCCAGTTGAAACCATTGTGCCTTCCCACCATAGGATCCATTATAACCCAGAAGAGAACGAAGAACTCCTTCACATGTCTTTGGATCTAATTGAGGAGAGAAGGAATGATGCAGCCCTCAAAGCAGCAGCCCACAAGCAAAAAGTGGCAGCACAATACAACTCCAAAGTCAAGCATCGTACCTTACAAGAAGGAGATCTTGTCCTCAAGCGAATCTTCCCTCGCCCCGGGGCACTAGATCCAATCTGGGATGGACCATATGTAATTTATAAAGATCTCCACAATGGAGCTTATATTTTGTCAACAGTGGACGGAGAGGTGTTCCAGAGGGCATGGAACATTCAACACCTCCGTCGATACTTTTCTTAACTTGTATTGCCCATATGAAGTGAATTAACAAAGAGAATCAGTGGACGTAGTCATTTTCGTGCCGAACCACTTTAAAAAACCTTGTCTCTTTTTTAACTTGTTCCTTTATATCTTGGCTGCTTGTTAACTTTATCCTTTTCTGTTGAACAAAACCCTGTGCAAATAGCATTTTCACTCAAGGCGCTCCACAGCGCGACTTCTCTGGACAAGACCTAACAGGTACTATACGAATATATGCCCTCGCCAATGAGACACTTTTGCTCCGGCATCCCTCTGCTGCGGGTTAACTCATTGCTCGCGACGGCCCTCAAAGCCAACTGTAATGAGCCGATTATAAGCCACCAAGAAGGCCGACTATAGCCGAGGCAGCTCATTACGGCGTTCAGCTCGCCGGCAACTGTGAACCTACTTTAAGCCCCAACATAAGGTGTTGCCAGCCAGGGGTAGTTCACGGTTGATGATCGGCACCCACGCTAGCCGGCCACAGTAAATCGAATAATACCCACGAATATAGGCCATAATGGCCCGGGTAGTTATTGTGCGCGATCTCGGCTCCGATGTGTCTTAAGTACGGCTATGGTAAAAAAAATTAACTCCCCGCGGAGGCGTAAGATGGGTGACAAATGTCTCCAAGACCCACAGCTAGGGAAAGTGACTACAAAGCCCGTTTGCCACGAACTTAAGCACATCGAAGACCTTTCGTGATTGGAAGTTTTACTATTTCTCATATTTCAACTTTATTTAAAAAACTATTCTCCTATCCTCTGTAACAATACCTAAAGTACAGGACACAGAATAAGAAACATTCGCTAATGGAAGCAGGTACTCGCAACGAGACACTGGACTGCATTCCATACTCAGTCACACAAGACATTCAAAGCTGCCATCTACAAGCAAAATATGAAGGGCGGTATTTCCTTCTTTCATGTATAAACACGTGGCTATAATTTATTCACACATCAAACTAATATTGCAAGACATGAAATTATGTTTTAAACAAGAACTTGACGTCAAACACAATTTAATTACAAGAATATGCATAGCTATATTTCTCATACAACATGTCAAAATAGCAAAAACATTCAAAAACGACAGAATCAGCTTAAGTTAAAAAATTACACGTCGAGAATAATGTTGTTTATTACAAGTAGCATAATTACAGCCTAAGAGTTACGTTACTGTTCTGAGACTAACATACACAACAATGCCAAGTTCACAAAAGGATATCCAGGTCAAATCAAGGAGCTGGCTGCGTCGGAGTTTTATCCTTGTCCTGTTACCCACCTGTCCGGTCAAAGAAAGAATTCATTAATGATAAGCAACCAAGTTAATGGAAAGACTAGAAAGGAAGACTTACCAGCATCTGCTCCTTGATTATCTTGATCATCATCCTCTACTTGCACACCTGCCTCCTCAGCTGCAAGCAACCGCATGCCCTCCTTCACCGCCACCTTCTCCTCCTTGGTAAACTGGGCAGTAACCACATCCATCCTGAAGGCCACGCCACCCTCCTTATCCGCCTCAGCCTTGGCCTCCTCTAGAGCCCTGAGATAGATCCTAGCCATAACCCGGGGGTAATCATCCATACAGGACAAGTTACCCTGCCTCCAAGTACGGAAGTACATATCCTGGAGCATCCCATCCATCATCCCCTCGTTCTCCTCAAACTCCCTCATTCGGACCTCAGAAGCCCGCAGCTTCGCAACGACAGCATCCCTCTCCGATCGATACCGTAAACGGTCAACCTGAAGGGACCTCCTCATCGCCTCCATCTCCTCCTTCAACTTAGCCTGAGCAAGCTCCGCGGCCTCAAGTCTCCCCGATAGTTCCTCTACCCGCTCGAGGTCCGCTTGCCGAATCTCATCCACCGTGGCAATGGCCATGTCAATCTGCTCCTTACAGACGGCATCCATCTTCCGCAACTCTGCCCTACTGGCCTCTTCCATAGTCTTCCTCAATTGTCTGGATGCGGCCTTATGCTGAGAGATTTGGATGGCTTGGTCGGCAAGTTGCTTAGCCTGGTCGGAAACCATCAACCGTAGCCGAATGTTGGCGCTCCTTATCTCTTCCCCAGCCTTGACCAGTCGGGCGTGGTGCCCCATCAATTTCCTGGTCTCCTCAACAACCCGGTCAATATTTAACATAGCCTCATCCCCCAGAGTTACAACCCAGGTAGTAAGCAAATCAAGGTCCAGGGACTTAGCTTCGTTAAGCACCCGTACCATAGGATTGTGAGGGAGAAGATGCTCACCAGTAACCTCATCGAAGGAGATGTCATGAGATGCCGGGTCAAGGTCCGGATGACCCGCAAATGGATTGCGAACTAAGCCATGATGATCTATCGGGGTGACGGTTGGATTCTCAGACAGATGTGGGGAAGGTATCAACTCGGTGTCCTCCTCCTCAATATCATGAATAGGCTGGAGTGGGGCCAGAGGGCCAGAAAGAGATTCAAATGTAGATCGACTCCTCTTCCTCTTTTGTATATCTTCTTCAATAACTCCAAGAAGAGGACGATAGCCGACTACGTCTCCAGGACGGTTAGTAGGAGGCTTCGGCTTGGCGGAAGCTTTGAGGAGTTTGTATTGTTCAAGCCTGTGCCGAAGATCTGAGGTCTTGGCCGTTTTTCCCGCTCCTGGAATAAAAATCAAGTGTCACCAGCATGCGTTGAGCCATCATTCGAGAATTAAAAAAGGAAGGAGAGAAATTCACCTTGAACCGCAGAAGTTTCCTCAGTAGAAGCACTCCCGGAAGATAAATCAACGCCGGTCCCAACCTTATCAGCTTTCTTGGACTTCTCTGTTTCCTCCAACTCTTCAAAGGCTTGGCGGAGAGCATCATCCGTCCACTCTTGGATCACGCCCGCCTGCCCAGGAGGCAAAGCCCCGGTGCCATCACCGCCCTGTCCTTCGCCACCATCATCACCGTCACCTTCTCCACCGCTTCCGCTCTCCGCCTCACCTCCTCTATCCTCGCCTTTTTCCCCCTCCACTTTATCCTCCTCCTGAACATCTAGATGTGTGCTGGGGGAGGGTCCATCAGACTTCTTGAGTTTCTTCCCCCCGGCGACTGGATGCGCCGAGAAGGGTCTCCTTTTACCGCTCTTCACCGTGGCCCCTCCTGTGGCTTTGGCAGCCCTCTCCTCCGCCGTGTCTCTCTGCTTGACCACAGACTGATGTGGTAGGATCAGGTTGTGCCCCAGAAGTGTAGCGTTCCTAATCAAGTAAGAGGCCGACCTATCCCTTCCCGTGATGGCTTCTATTTCCGCAGCCATCTGAACCAGGCGGTCATTCTCTACGACCGCAAAGCCACCTGTCGCTAGCAAGAAATAAAAACACATGAGAAGAAGCATTGCAGTCAGAACAGAAATCATAAAAAAACTTCGACTTACAGCCTGAGGTGAAGCGACGGATGGAAACAGAGTCATCCTTAACAAAAAACCATTCTTTCTTAAACATGCTGAACTTCGAATATAAGTCCAGGACCGGCTTGAAAGATACGGCTGATTCCAAGCTGATGTATGGAGACCCCTTCTTATAGCCTCTCAAGTTGTACAAATACCGGATCTCCCGGTTGGAGGGAGGACGCCCGTATCTCCTTTGGAAAATGACAAACAGGCTCACCAGAATGGCGTAGGAGTTAGGCTGAAGCTGGAATGGAGCCACCTTCAGATATGTGACAAAGCTGACTATCCAGGCATTGAGAGGCGGGATGGCACCACACATACAGTGATACCTGCTGTAAGCAAAGTAGCCTTCAGGGGGGTCATACGACATCACTCCTTCCCCAGGCAATAGCATGCGTGCTCTGTCAATCCCAAAGGAGCGAGAAATAACATCAAGCTGCTCGCCTTTGAGTGAGCTAGGGAAACAATCAGGAGGTGAGTTCAGAAGCTTCTGAGGACCATATCCATCTACCAATGATCTCGGGGTAGGCCCATAACGTCCCGGTCCTGACTGGACTGGGGGCACGGCGGAAGGCTCTTCTCTGTCCTGGGATCTCTTCTTTTCTGATCGGGTTTCCACTTTGTGAGACATTTATCTGCAAACACAGAAAAGCACGTTGTTAAAATAAAGGATGTAAAAATGTGCTGTCTGGAGTTTTACTTGGAATTCAAAACATATGCTCATTCGGTATAGAAAATTTTTGGGTTCATTCGGTATCGGTTCCGTTCGGTACTCGGGATCCACGAGTCCATCCGGTTCAATTGGCAGAAAAAAGGGGGGAACTCACCATATTCGGCTAACACGTTCGGTCCGGCAATGACAAGGGTTTGATTCGGCTAACACGTTTGATTCGGCTAACACGTTTGGTCCGGCAATGGCAAGAGTGTTATTCGGCTGGTAAGGAATAATGGAAGCACAAGGCCCCTACTTATAAGCAAATATCAATGACCGGACCAGTTGGTTTGGCACTAGAGACCAAATGATAGCATGAATGACCTAAAACAAAGCACGCCATATACAGGCATATGCCCTACTTTGGGGGGCAAATGTTGGGTGTGTTTCGACCGGCTCCATCCCATGCCAACCGAACCAGCTCTCTCCTCTACTACCGGACCAACGACTACCGGACCAACGCACTCCACCTATCACCGAGTCACCGAACCACTATCACCGAACCACCTATCACCGAATCACCGAACCACCTATCACCGAACCACCTATCACCGAATCACCTACAACCGGTCCACTCTACGCTCCAACCATCGAACCAAGGAGTACCGAACCAACATTGCCAGGCCAGATTGCATCAGCCCAGGCCCACCAGCAGCTTTATACATCCAAGACCCATACCCCCAGCCTCACTCTATAAATAGAGGAGCAGGGGTACAACAATGGGGGACAAGTTTGAGAGCTCAAGCACGGAGAGAACTTTCAAACAACTTTCATATACTTGTATCAAAGCTTTGTACTTGTAATCTGAACAAGAAAGGAGAAATAACATATAAAGTGGACGTAGGCACGTTCTGGCCGAACCACTATAAATCTGTGTGTATTTTACAGTTTAGTCCCTACTTTTTACATATTTGCATAAATCACCCAGACCACTAAAAACAACATAAAATCAACTAAATCATACGACTTGGAGGTGTTTGCCCATTTTTTGTGCAAACAACATCAACTATACCCCCGGGAAAGCTAATGTTGTAGCCGATGCTTTGAGTCGAAAGAAGGCGATGTTGTGTCAGCTTGTTGTTTCTTCTCCTCTTATGGATCGTATTATTGCTAAGCAAGATGAGGATGAGATGCTTAGGCTTATTAAGGAAAATGTTCGTAGCAGGGTTGGTGGTAATAGCCAAGATGGAAGTGGAGCTCAGATAGATGATAAAGGGATTTTAAGGATTAATAATCGGATGTGTGTCCCGAATGTCGATGGATTAAGGCAAGAGTTACTTTAGGAAAATCATCGGTCTAGACTTTCTATTCATCCAGGTGTGACAAAGATGTACCATGATATGAAGAAGCTGTATTGGTGGAAGGGTATGAGGCGTGATATCTCTCTTTTTGTTAGTAGATGTGCTACTTGTCAGCAGGTTAAGGCTGATCATCAGAAGACCGCCGGATTATTGCAGCCTCTTGAGGTTCCCAATTGGAAATGGGAACAAGTTTCTATGGATTTTATTGATGGATTACCAAGGACTAGGAGAGGTAATGAGAGTATTTGGGTAATTGTGGATAGATTGATCAAGTCAGCTCATTTCATTCCGGTTAGGTCTAACTGTTCTGCTTCTAGTTTAGCTGAGATTTATATGAGAGATTGTTCGTCTTCATGGTGTTCTGGTCAGTATTGTTTGTGATAGAGATCCCATCTTTACCAGTCAGTTTTGGAAAGCTTTTTAGGAATCTTTAGGTACTCGTCTGAATCTGAGCACTGCTTACCATCCGCAGACCGACGGTCAAACGAAAAGAGTGAATCAGATTCTGGAAGATCTTCTTCGTGCCTGTGTCCTTGATTTTGGAGGATCTTAGGAAGATCATCTCTATCTCGTTGAATTCACCTATAATAATAGTTATCAGGTAAAGATCTCAAATATCCGTTTAAAGTTGTCTTAAACATTTATCTATCTTATCCCATTATTGAATTCAAGCTAGCATCGCAATGGCTCCATTTGCTGCTCTTTATGGACGCTCTTGCAAATTTCCATCTTGCTGGATTGAATCTGATAATCGTTTGGTTCTTGGTCCTGATATGATTCTATAAGCATCTGAGAAGGTTGAGGAAATTAGGAGAAAGATGAGGATTGCTCAGGATAGACAGAAGAAGTATGCTGATAGGCGTAGGAAGAGTTTGGAGTTTTCTGTTGGTCATCAGATTTTCCTTAAGGTCTCTCCATTATGAAATGTGATTCGTTTTGGTTGGAGAAGGAAGCTCGCTCCTAGGTTTATTGGTCCTTTTTGCATCTTAGAGAGAGTTGGTTCCTTAGCTTACCATTTGGATTTGCCTGAGAAGCTTTCTGGAGTGCATAATGTGTTCCATGTTTCGCATCTTCGTCCGTATCTTCATGATCCATCTTTGATTGTCCAGCCTTCTGCTCTTGAGAGTTTGGATGTTGAGCCGAACCTTACTATCGAGAGGAAGCCACTTCGTATTATTGATAGAGGTACGAAGCAGCTTCGAAGAAAATCTGTCAACCTAGTCAAAGTGCAATAGAGCACTAATGATCGGGATTGTACTTGGGAAACGGAAGAGAGCATTCGTGCTTCGAATCTGGAATTGTTTGTTCCAGGTAATATTCGTTATCCTACCTTATCCTTATTTGTTTTCTTTGTCTCGTTCCTTTTCGAGGACGAAAAGTTTTGAGTGGGGGAGAGTGTAACAACCCGCAAATTTTGAAAATATTTTAAAGGAAAATTCATTTGAAACTGAATATAATTATTTTAAAATTGATAAATTTGGAAATTTAATGTAATATTTTGGGATTTGATGTGAAATGTTCTTCAAAAATTAATAAAATAAAGATTTTTCTTAAAATGCAAATTTTGGTCAACTTTGGTCAAAGTTTGACTTTCTGTGAAAATTTTAAATTTTGAACTTTTACTTTTTATTTATGAAGATGGATTTAATTCTAACATTTTCATTGTTTTTCATTTTGTTAAATTTTGATTCCTACATTTCAAAACTTACAACTTTTGGCGTAGTACTCGCAGTTACTTTTCCTACAACTTCTATTTTATTTTATTTCAATTTGTTTGGGCTTAGACCATTTGGGCTAGAAAACCCTTTAGTTAGATGAGGAGCCTATATAATATCCTAGGGTTTTGCTAGATGTCTCATTGTCATTTGTGCCTCCACAGCAAAAAAAACAATGTAAGTTTTCTTCTTCATCTTCCTCCTCAAAACCCTAGACCTTCTTCCTCTTTTCCTCTATAATTTTCCTCCTCCTCCCCACCACAAATTTTGGCTACACCTATCTCCTCCTTCCCCAACCACAAACCCTAGCCAAAATCCCACTTCTCCTCCTTCCTTTTCCCACTTTCCCCTTCACAAGTTTCGGCCCCTACCTCCTCTCCTCAAACCAAAAACCCCATAGTTGAACTTCCTCAACCCCTTTCCCTTGCTTTGCCTTGGCCGTAAGAACCTCCTCCATCACCTAATCCCTAGGCCGAGCCCCTTCACCAAAACCCTAGCCTAACCTAGCTAAAACTCCTATGGCCGAACCCAAACACAAACAAAACCCTATGGTTGAACCCAAACTAGCCTATGGCCGAGCCTATGCACCCTTAGACAAGCCCTCTTCACATGTTTATAGATATATTTTTTTTTCTATTTTTTTTTCTATGTAAATTATTTGTTTCTGTATGGAATTTATTTTATTTTTCAAAGCGTCGGATTTGGATTCTCCTCTCACTCAAGCTTGTCCGTAATTTGTCATGATTATTGTAGTCGTTGTGTTGCGTTTTGAATCACTTCTCTAACCAAAGAAAGGTGAGTAATCACTCTTGACAACGTACTTATATTTCGGTGAATTGATGACAATAGAATTGTATGGATTTGTATATGCAAGTTGAGAATTTCACCTATGTTATATTATGTTATTTCATATCATATTTTACATGTTAAGATCATATGCCATGCTATATTGAATATTGTTATGTTTATTTAATATTATGTTCTCACACTACAAGTTCCTTCACTATGGGTTTAAATGATACACACCCGAATGATTTTTAGATTAAGGAAAATTGTTATGGGCTGAAATGATAGGCCTGAGCAATTTTATTTGACTTGGGATTGCGGGTTTGAAATGATATAAAACCCAGAAAATTAATAAATTGCAGATTGAAATGATATATTTCCGTATTTACTTGACCCTAGGGTAGAGAATTTTATACAGACTCTGTGGTTGATTTAAAATGATTTTCTAAAAATTATTATGTATTTTGGATTTTATATATGAATCTCTAATAAATTTATTGTAATGATTTCTATAAATTTGTTTATATGAGTTAAAATTTGTATAAGAAAATGAATAGTTGGAAATGTAAATTTTGGAATCTAATTTACAGAATGAAGTTTAATTGAAAATTTAATAATCCGATTTGACTTAATAATGATATTTTATTCTAACCTATAAATTGTAAGTTTTATTTCATGTAATAGTTATAAAATGATAAATGGTTTTTTTATGGAAAAAAAATGTAAGTAAAGACGTACATTTGACATGTAAGTTTTAACTAATGTAAATGGTATAACTTGGGTAATAAAAATGATAAATGTTATTTACTGAAAAGAAAATAAAGTGTAAGTTAATAATGTACTTTTAACTTAGCATAAGGATTTTAGCTTTAAAATTTGACAGTATAGTAACAAAGTTATTTAACTAAAGGTGTGGTTTCTTTAATGACCAAATAGCTAAAATTAGAGTAATATAATAAGAATGATATAATGTTAGTAATAAAAGCTGTAAATATATGAACTATTTGATTATATAAACTATTGTAAGAGGAAGTATTACGGTAACAATTCAAAACTGCTGCTATTTCTTACGGTAACAATTCAAAACTACTGCGATTTCCTTACTGTAACAATTCTGCACCGTTGCGGATTCTTTCAGTAACGATTCTGCACCGTTGCGAATTCTTACAGTAGCATTTCTGCACTGCTGCGAATTCTTACAGTAGCATTTCTATACTGCTATGTTTTCTTAAAAGTGACATTCCTTGTATGCTACAAAATTTTCTAAAGGGTTATGATCCCGAATGTATGGTTCTAAAGGTTACATTTTAAGGTGCTATGATTTCTAATTTTTACGTTTCAAAGGGGTTATAATTAAATGAATTTGGAAGTGTACGACTTTGGAAAATGAATAATATTTTGAAGAATAATGACATGGAATTTATATGGTTTTGAAAGAAATATGTTTGATATGAAAATAAACCATTTGAAATTGAATAACCATGGGTTATAATAACGTTTGGTTGTTAAAGAGACCGGGATCGGATATGGGCATACTCTTTGTCGATACTGAAAACCACTTTAACAATTGTTTACGCGGTGGAGATTTCAGAATGAAGTAGGGTGGTGGCGACGATCCTAGAGGTATATTTACGTGGACCTAACTCCCGTGAGTTAGCATAAGGTGGCTAAAACAGGAGCAATCGATGGGCCAAGTGAGGTAGCTCCTCCGATCGGACACACTTCATCGTTAGCCATTCTATTACTTTGTGATTGATTTGGTGCGCACCTTTGATTCGGGAGTGTGGATCGATTTGGGAGGTTGTTGCGGCTATGCGTTACAAACAGTCCGGAAGTGTAATTGGTATATCTACCCTGGCATTGCCTAGTTGTGTCGTGTCACCTACCCTAGCGTGCCTTCTACGAGTTTGTTTTATGTCGTACCTATGGGGTATCCTCTGGCGGCCCCAGTTTACGGGGAGTTACGGTACTGTATAGACTATTGGCATTATAAAATGTGTTAAGGGGGATATGGTAACGCCTTAACGCTATTTTAATAGTTTACTTTACTTTAGACATTATTATAATAGCGTATATTACTACATAGTAGATAGTTTAACGGATCCTTATAGGATGGGCGATCCCAAGCGTCCTTTAAGTTACTGATGCATTTATTTTACAGTTCGCTTGAGTTGATTTACATTTTATAAGTATGTATGTCCTGACTCGAGTGTTTTGTGCTTTTGCTTTACGCTCGGGTCAGCCTGAGTTTCACAGCTTTGGTTTCATCCTTTTTGGAGCTAGAGATCCACCGGAGATTTAGTTGTCTACCTGATATTTCCATTCCAGTTATTTCCACTCAGCTTTTTCTTTTGTAGTAGAGAACTTATGTATCTAAACTTTCCGTTGTATTTGTTTTCAGACTTAGGTATTATGTATTAGTTTGAGACCATGTATCTAGGAGCTTCATGAACTCCTATGTTTATTTTATTCCGCTGCGAGTTATTCTGATATTTTATGTCTGTGATTGATTTTATTTGCCCCAAATTTTATTAACAATCTGTTGTTTTGAATTATTCAAGTCTGACATGTGTGGTTTTATTGTCGATTTGAATGGTCCAAAACGGCGGGATGTTACACCTAGTAGTATAGTAAGCAATAGAGTTTCCTTATTCACTAGCTAGTTCTGGAAGAGTCTACAGGAGACTTTGGGTACCAAGCTTAAGGTGGGTACATTGTATCACCCTCAGATGGATAGGAAGACCTAGAGAGTCAATAAGGTACTCGAGGATTTGTTAAGAGCTTGTGTGTTGTACTTTGGTGGAACTTGGGAAGAGCACCTACAGTTAGTCGAGTTTTGCTATAATAACAGTTATCAAAATAGTATAGTAATGGCGCCTTTTGAAGCTTTGTATGGTAGGCCATGCAAATCACCAGCATGTTGGTTGAAGACTGGAGATAGATTAGCGTAGGGTCTAGATCTGGTTAGAGAGGCGATAGAGAAGATTGAATTGATCTGAGAAAGGATGAAGGAAACTCAGTATAGACAGAAAAGTTACGTAGATAAGAGGTGTAAAGATCTTGAATTCTCGATTGGAGAAAGATTCTTCATTAAAGTAACACCAATGAAGTATGTGGTATGATTCGGAAAGTCAGGAAAACTGGCACCGAGATATATTGGTCCATTCCTAGTTATAGAGAGGATCGGAAAGCTCGTGTATAGAGTAGAGTTGCCAAGTAGTATAGTAGGTGTCCATAATGTGTTTCATGTATCTCATCTTCAGAAGTATGTGCATAATCTGGAGATTACTATTCCTCCGACGGAGTTGGAAGATTTGATAGTAGAACCGAATTTGACTTTTGCTAGACAACAAGTTCGGGTTGTAGTGAGAGATGAGAAGAGGTTAAAAAATAAGACAGTCAATTAGTGAAAGTTCAGTGGAGCGAAAATGAGAAGACTGTACTTGGGAGACGGAAGACAGGATTAGAGATACTTATCATATCTGCTGTGATGGTATGTTCTATATTCGCTTTATATAGACTGTTGCTAGTCAGGTAGGCTAGTATGATAGTTAGAAGTTGTTACAGATGATTGCTATGCTTAGTATTTAGACCTTACTGAATTTCGAGGACGAAATTCTTTAAGGAGGGGAGCCTGGAACACCCCTAATTTTAAATAACATTATTCAGGAGATTTAATTAGATAAATTAAATAGAATAATGTAAAGATTAGAGTGATAAGGGGATTGAGATTTGGAAATTAAATAGGGGTCGTGCTTAATTAAATAAAATTAAAAGAGTGAGTTTATGGAAATGGTTTCATAAATTAAATAATAAGAGAATAAGGCAAAGGCATTATGGGAAATAGCCAATGTAACCCATAACTAAACCCTAATTCCCATTTTCATTCCATACGTTCATAATTCAAAAACATAAGAATATGGGAGCTCAAA
Source organism: Allium fistulosum (assembly GCA_030737815.1). NCBI lineage: Eukaryota > Viridiplantae > Streptophyta > Magnoliopsida > Asparagales > Amaryllidaceae > Allium > Allium fistulosum. Next base: position 924,761,574 of record CM060904.1, read on the forward strand.
GCCAGCCACAACTTAGGGGAAAAGGAGAACAAAAATTTACTAAAGCTTAGGATTCAAGCAAAGAAGGATTAAGCAAGATCAAATCTCAAGTTCCTTATCCAAAGCATGGTGAATAGTAATCAAAACCATCTCATTTTTGGTATCATGAACATTTGATTTCGGGTTTTATATTTAAATCAGTTTTGATGATTTTAATGATGATATGCTTGGGTTATATGCCATGTTTGATTTAAATAAGAATGTTTGATAAATGTTTGATTTGATTATAAGGTTGAAATTGTATATATTGGGTTTTGAATGCTAGGAGGATTTATATGTTATGTAAAACATTATTTTGGAGATAGGTTTAAATTTTCATTATTACCCAAGCAATGGATAATTTACTGTGAATTTTTGAAAGAAGCAATAAATAATTGGGTTTAAACAATTATTTCATCAATTATATAAAGGATTTTTGGTCCGAGATCTTTATATGTTAAATAACATATTAATTATGATGATTTTTGAGGATTTTTCCTAAGTGATTTACTATGCAAATTAATTTAATTAAGTTGAGGGACTTAAATGTCTTACTTATTTTATTAAAGGGAAAGGCTTCTTTATTAATTATTCTTAATTAATTCTGGATGAATTTGGCAATCTTTTAGAAAAGATTTTGTAAAGTTTATGGAAACCAATTATATTTTTTTTACAAATAGGTAAGTTAGTTGAAAAGCATTTACTAAAAAAGGCAACAAAACGATTTTTCATAGATTTACTGCTTTGCCACTTCTGTTTGCTACCTTTCGACCCTATACCTCCGCCTCCAACCAAGTCGAAACCAATACACATAATATCAATGCTTTGGTAAGTAGTGGATTGGGGGAAGGCGGAGGGTATAGAGTCAAAACCATGCTTTCGAAGGGGGTCAAGGCCATTTTAATTATCTTTCAAAGGTCTTTGCTTTGCTTTCAAAAGAGATATCAAAAGGGTTGAATTACTTTTATATAGCTTACGAAGGGGGTTGCCGCCTTTTTGTTTAAGTGGTAGCTTTCAAATGAGTTGAGGTGTATTATGTTTTAAAGAGAAGCTTTTGAAAGGGTAGTTTTGAAACAATTCAAAACCTTACTTCCGTCTTCATACATTTTGAATAGGTTAAAAGTTTTCAATGAGTTCGAAAGGCAAACTTGTGTTTTATAAATACAACATGCCGCTTCCCAATGCTTTTAAAAGGGCTCTAGTAGCCAATTGTTTTACTTAAAAGATTAAAGCTTTCGAAAGAATGGTTCTGAAGCCATCTGTTTTTCCAATCTCTTTTACTTGAAGGTTAATGGTTTCAAAAGGGGTACTTTTTCTTATGTTCACTTTAACCCAAAAGATTAAACTCATTGGTTTCTAAAGAGGTACTTTCAAATGGTTTCGAAGCTATGCTTCTATAAGTTGGAAAGATATGCTTTAATACTTTCGAAAGGAATGTTTTGATGGTTTCGAAAGGAAAACTTTGATGCTTTCTAAAGAGAAGTTTTAAAGTGTTTCAAAAGCACTATGTTTAAGTGTTTAAAAAGAAGATTTGAATGCTTTCGAAAGATATATTCTAATGATTTCGAAAGTAAAGGTCTAAGGTTTCAAAAGCCTTAGTTTTCAAAACAAAAGAACCCAATCTCGTTTTTAAAGGAAAACCTATGGCAATATAAAAGAGCTTTGAAATGGTTGATAATTTTGTAGTTTTTGAAGAAGCATTCCTTGATGAAAATAATGTGTTAAAGGGATTAACCATATTTCATGTGCAAATGATTTCAAGGATATTAAACCATAAATGTTGATATTGTTATGTTATTATATTTGCTTCTTTTATAAACATATTCACTATATAATGGACCCATAAACGTATTTTAGAGAGAAAGGGTAGAATAAGCAGCTAGGTTGATCCAGTAGTGAACATAAATTGAGTTAACTCCTGAATGAATAGAGTTGCATCAAGAAGGTCAGGTAGACCAAAACATAGGATGCCCAAAGATTGATTGGGAAGTTGCCAGTTTAAACAGGTTCATAGTAAACCTATGAAAACTATGTTTGGAAAGAGTTATTGGCAGGGTACAATAGGTTGTAGTGATCCCATAAAAACTATATCCGGATAAATTTATCGACAGAGATCAATAGGTTCATAGTCAATTCATGAAAACTATGATACGAAAGAAGTTACTGGAGATACCAATAGGTTCAAGGAGAACCCACGAAATAATTGGGTGAAGTTAATGGCATGGGCCAATAGGTTCTTAGTGATCCCATGAAAACTATGAGACCAGACAGATGTCCATAAGCTTTGAACAGGTTATTGGTCTGCCTATGAAAACTAATAGGTTAATAGTGACCCTAACAAGTATAACTGAGACAGATAGCCAAATGGATGGGGATGGGAACCCCAGGATATTATGCTTGTTTACATATCATAATGATTTTTTTTAATTGCTATGTTTTTAACCATTATGGATGCAGGAGCATCGTATATTGTTATTATAAATTTTTGGGAAAGATACCAGTGACGAGAAAACCCATTCCGTTAAGCGGCATGGTCCCACTAGATATCTTAATGGTTCGAGATGGTAGGTTATTATTCATACCAGACTTTTTGTCTAAATCGAACTTTATGTTTTCCCCTTAAACTCTCGGGTGCTCAATTGATTTTGAGTAGTTTGAGAGTTGAGGTTTTCAGGTTCTCCTTTAGACGAATAAGCTTCAAGAGATGTGCAGGAGGCAAACTTGCTATTAGGAGTTCTTTTCTATTTGATCCAACTGTGTTTTTGTTGTAAAGGCAAAGTTGTTTAATTGCCTATGTTTAGACTCTGATCTTCCAAGGCGGCTTCTTCATATGCCACTCTTGGCCTATTTTGTAATAATTATATTTTCTCTGAATGTCGTTCTTAAATTTGGGATTATGTAATGAATTTGGAATATGATTCAAATGGAATGAGAAATTTGTTTAATGGTTTTAAAAAAAATTCATATCCATGTGTTTCTGCTATATCAATGTATCTAACATTAACGCATTTGGTCACTGAGAATTAATATCTATGGATGATTGCAGCATCCGTAGCCATTAGTTTCGGGCCTCCAAGTGGGGGGTGTTACAACCGCTAAGCGGAACGATTTTTTCCCTCACTACTATCTTAACCAAAATACTTTAACCATATACTATACTCCTGCATCCACAATGGTTAAAACATAATAATATATGATGAAATTTAAGAAAAATCCCAATTTATCTGACTATCTGTCAAATTTATAGTTTTTCTAGGGTTACCATGGACATATTAGTTTTCATGGGCTGACTAATAACCTGTCTCAATTCTTAGAGACAATCTATCCAACTTTATAGTTTTCAAGGGATCATTAAGAACCTATTGGTTTCTACCAATAACCTTTTAATCATAGTTTTCAGGCTTACTATGAACCTATTAGATTCTCCAATAACATCTCTCAAATCATAGTTTTCATGGAATAACTATGAACCCATTTATTTCTATCAATAACATCATTCAGACATAGTTTTCATGGGATCACGAGGAAACTATTGGACCCTTCCAATAACATTTCTCATGTCATAGTTTTTATGAGATGACAATAAACCTATTGGACCCTTCGACACATCTAAGTCGGTTATCATTTGATCAGTTCTGGGTATCCTATACTTCTAATCTACTTGATCTCCTAGATGCAATTCTACTCAGTCGGGAATTAATTTTGTTTATACTCACTACTGAGTCAACCTAACTGGTTATTCTGCCCCATAACACCCTGAAATGCGATCATAGGTCAATAATGATGTGAGTATGATAATAACAATTATGATTAATAACTGATCAAATAAACACAAGAGCATATAGCATTCATCATTCAATATGTTCAATTAATAATCTTTTTATGTCTCATAATTACTTAATCTTAAGTAATATCTTCTTTGAAATTTCAACTCAAAAATTGGGCTATTTCATGATAAAAATCCTTGAAACCATTTTCATAATGATATATAATCAATCCTTTTTAAGTCATATTCAAAACAACGAAATACATGGCCCTTTAGATAGTTTAAAACGAATCACGTTGACGGCATTGATGATGCCAACATGGAAGTTTAAGTCTCTCCGCCTTTAATAGAATAAACCATATTTCACGCATCATTAAACAACGTCGACTTACATCTAGGTTGAAGACTAAACTTAGAACCTTTATAAGTTATATGGCTCAATGCCGAAGAAATAGGATCATTGACCCACTAAAATATAGGCTTCTTTGCCCCTTTAAAATAGTTTAGTTAACATAAAAAATAAGTATCTTCAACATTAAAAAGAAGACTAACGTCGATGCTACACTGCTTCGTTGTCGGTTCCATTCGATATAAAATTCTAAGTATATAAAGTCGTCAACCTTGGTGCACAATGACAACAAGACCCTTGGCGTCATTATAAAACTATCATACTTAAATCAGTTCAACTATCATGCTGCTTCATATATAGAGTTGAAGTCAATACAAGCGGTGTCACTGCCTTAGTATGTAAAATAGTCAAAGTGGTTAGGTGCGACATCATTTAAAAAAGCAGTGAAAATATGCGACGACGTCTATGTCGACACTAAGCTTAATGTTTAAATGGATCATGACAAAGGTATGCCGCCAACATCTTATGCCACCTTAGTCCACTTCAATGCCATTGGAATCACTCTATAACTGCCTAAGTAATTATCATGTGCTTCCTTCTTCATCGACGTCGGCCTTCATTAATGCGGCCTCATCTTTAAGCTCGACGACGTTATGGTAGCATGGCATTATCGAAACTCTTATGAAAATTATTTTATTGCTACTAAAAGTAATTGTTGTTCACCAAATCAAATTATTTTTCAAAATGTGATTGGTTTACGACAAAACTTCGCATTTTCTTTTTAGATTTACTGTCGCATTCAATTTCCAAAGTCCAAAATATATATTAAGTAAATTAATTAACATCCTTACTTAATTATCCTTTTAAATGCTTAGATAGCATAATAATTTGATAGTAATTCGAAATCGCTTAGGAAAAGTCCCAAAAGTTCACAGAAATTCAGAAATATGATATTCTTTATCATATAAAAATTTCAAGACCAAAATCCATATTTAATTATTTTAAATAATTAAAACCTGAAAATAACTCAATTTCCTCCTTAGGAAATACATAAAATATTATGTTTAATTTGGAAAATTATAAAATTAAAAACTCATGTCCAAAAATAACGTTTTACTTAACATATCCAAAAATCAAATCGTTTGGAGATAAAAATATTAGGCTTGCCTTCAAAACCCATTTAAATAATTTCATAAAAATTCCATAAATCATAATTCTATCCAAACAATAATAAAATCAACATGGCACAACATATCATCAAAAACGAACGAATCCAAGCAATATTCGAAAACAAATAGTTAAAAATGAGATGGCTTATTATTATTCACCTTGATTTTGATAATAGAGTTGAGATTTGATGAATGCTTTAGTTTCCCTAACTTTGCTCTTGAATCTCCTTTAGATCTTTCGTGATTTCTCCCTTAGCAATAGCCTGCCTCCTTATATTATTTTAATTGCTTATGTTTTGTGAAAGTGAGAATGAAAGGGGAGAGGGAAGGTTTAAGGTATGAAGGGTTTTTATATTCCTAAATTACCCCTCTAATATATCTATTATTCTTAAGTCAAAAAACAATTTTGTTAACCAATCTGTTAGATAATTATGGCTCGACCATGTTGATTATCGAATCTCAATTACTTATCACACTACACATCATATTGTTCTATTTAATTTACCTAACGAAATCTCCTTAATATTGTTAATTAAAATTAGGGGTGTTACAGGCTCCCCTCCTTAAAGAATTTCGTCCTCAAATTCAAGAAGGACTATATACTAAGCATATTAAACATTCAAACATCTGTAACATCATATAACAATAATACTAGCCTATCTGATCAGTAAACAGTCCATATACAAAAAATATATAACATATTCTCAAAATAGTGTAGGAAAAGTCTCTTTAATCCTATCCTCTGTCTCCCAAGTACAATATTTCTGGTTGTCGCTCAACTGAAATTTCACTAACTTGATTGTCTTTTTCCTTAATCTCTTCTCATCTATTGCTATAACTTGAACTGGTTGTCTCACAAAAGTCAGGTTCGGTTCTACTACTAAATCTTCCAGTGCAGTCAGAGCAATAGTAGTCTCTGGATCATGCACATACTTATTAAGATGAGAAACATATAACACATTATGGACACCTTCCAAACTGTTTGACAACTCTACTCGGTATGCAAGCTTTCCACTCTACAATAGGGAATGGTCCAACATATCTTGGTGCTAACTTTCTTGTCTTTTCGAATCGCACCACACCTTTCATCGGTGGTACTTTGATAAAAATCTTAACTCCAACTAAGAACTCTAGATCTTTATGCATCTTATCTATGTAACTCTTCTGCCTAAACTGAGCTTCTCTCATCCTAAGTCGAATTAACTCAATCTTCTTTATGGCTTCTCTTACCATATCTGGACCAAGGACCAATCTGTCTCCGGTCTCTAACCAACATGCTTATGATTTTCACGACCTTCCATACAAAGCTTTGAAATGCGCCATTCCTATACTACCTTGATAACTGTTATTATAGGAAAACTAAACCAAGTGCAAATGGTCTTCCCATGACCCACCAAAATCTAGTACACAAGCCCTTAACAAATATTCAAGTACCTTATTGACTCTCTCAGTCTGCCCATCCGTCTATGGGTGATAAGCGGTACTCATCTTAAGCTTGGTACCTAATACCTCCTGTAGACTCTTCCAGAATTCACTAGTCAACAATGCATCTCTGTCAGTGACTATACTACTAGGAATCCCATACAGTCTAACTATGTTTTTCATAAACAACTTAGCTAATACAGGCACCGTCCTATTTGATTGGGCACTCTTGGTTAATTTATCTACCACAACCCATATACTTTCATTTCGCTTGTTCGACCTTGGCAACCCATCAATAAAATCCATGAATATTGAATTCCATTTCCAAACCGTTATATCCAAAGGCTGAACCAATCCATTTGGCTTCTGATGTTCGGCTTCCACTCTGCTGGCAATTTACACATTGCTTCACCTATAAGCCTACATCCCTCTTCGTACCTTCCCAGAAGAAACTTCTCTTCATATCCTGATTAATCTTGGTTCCCCCAGGATGAATCGTAAACTTTGATCGATGACATTCCCTAAGAACTTCACTCCTTAGGCTTCCGACATCGGAACACATAACCGTCCCTTCTTTCTCAACCATCCATTCTAGTCAAGGCCGAAACCTTTTAGATCAACAATCTCGGTTCCACCTTCCAATCTACTTATCTTTTCGGTTAGCAATAGATCATCTCGCTGCTTTGAAGCAATCCCTTCGATCAACATTGGTTGAATTCCAAGCAAGATACACTACAAGAAAACTTAGTTTTAGTAGCAGTTATTGGTAGCCTTTGTAAGCTATCATAGGTATTTGATTTTGATTATTTAACACGGTAAATGCTGGTTAAAAATTTTGTTCTCCCACCAAAAAATTACATGAAAAAAGCATCACGTCTCTCCATATTCATACCTCTCTTGTGCCTACTTCGCAACATTCTCATTAGCTCTAAATCACCATCTTCAACCTCTTGTTACTCCACCTTCAAATAAAAAAACATTGTTGATAAAGCTGGAGAGGTAGTCACTTTGAGCTACGCAAATTATAGGGCACCAATGCATATCAAACATCAAAATACATAGCTGAAAGGGAAAAAAACATTGGCGATCGAATCCAAATTGCTATTCAGGATGAGGCAAAGATGGCACATGATGCGACTAGCGACTCCAGACTTCGATCGATTGTTGGCTGGTGGTTACTCAGGACTTTGATCGATTGTGGGCTGGTGGTGACTCCAGACTTGGATCGAATTCAGCACAGCACACAACTTGACAGCACTCCAAACCAGGTGGTCATGGTGACTCCGACTAATCACTATAGGAGATTCAAACGGCGAGTCAGTTGTTGACTTCTTGGAAAGGTACTAAATTTTGGTTTGGCAATTGATAATTGACATCGTGACATGTTTAATTTGTTACAGTGTTGGACATTTGAGTTGAACCGACATGCGAATAAATTTTTTTGTAGTTGTAACATATAAATCACCAATTTGATTTTTATACATATGATCAGGTTTGCATTGCAGTTTATTTTTCACATAATGTTTGTACGTAGAGCCAGATTGAGATGTGAATTCTTTACTCAACATTTTTTCACTTGGTAATAAATTTTTTACCTAACTTTTAATCACAAAATTTTAGGCTATAATCAAATATGTTAAACTTTATTTTCACCTTGGCTCAACTCTGCTACATCTTTATTTTACTTTTTGGTCACCATGAGTTGCTTATATGACGAACACTAATAACAGTAATAACAGTAAGTTATACAACAAACTATTGATGTATAAACTTTTATGAAAAATCATTTTGAAAATGTTCCCTATTAGCGATGTAGCTTTCTTCAATTCGGGAATAGGAGTTAAGTTATCCAGAGATTTCTCACCATATTTTACAAACAGCTTCTAGTTAACTTATTTGGGAGCATCCGTTTATAACGTACAATTAAGTCACTTTGTGCTTTAGACACTTATAGTGTTTGTTCAATCATAAAGATCATTTGTAGGAAGGTTATGATAAAGTTTTGTCAGTTTTTAACCTCAATCGCTAAATTTTCTTATGCTAAACATTTATAGGTTACGGGGTGTTGTGAAGTTTTTGAAGAACGGCAAGTAGGAAACGAGAGGTTCGATATATTCATTGGCTACCCATTTTGTCAAACTGCAACTATTTTTTAAAAAATTGCATGTAAGTAAGTTTATCATAAAAATTAACAAAATTTTATAAAAATTAATCTAAGTTAACTAAGATTTATAAAAATTATTTAAATTTAATAATTGTTTAACTAAGAATGTTTTACATACCTTTAATATGTAAAGCACTTTCATAATCATTTGTTAATTGTTAAAATTGTCTAAAGATAATTAGCTTTTTCAGAGTAAAGACCAATTGCGGTAAAGAAAAACAAAGAATTGTGGGTAATCAAGTAATGAATATTGCTCTACTTGTTATATATATTATAGCATTTTGTTAGTACTAGTTGTGTACATTTGTTCATAAATGGTTATGGATTTTATGTGACTTTGCTCATTTTGTCGAAAAACTGTTATCGAAAATGGTTATGGATATCATATTTGATTATGTGATTAACGTGTTTTTTCAATTGTTTGAATTGTGTGAATATGACGATTATGTGATTGATTGTTAGTTTTAATACGACTATTATGTGCGTGGTTGTGGGAAATGTTATAAGCCTTTAACAGGAAATGGTAGCATGTAAAGTATGCTGCAAAACAATCAATAACTTTTAGTAGTATTTTAAAAACGCTACAAAAATAAATATAAACCACTAAAAAAATATCCTTTAGCAGGGTACAAATGCTAATGTATTAGTGGCAAAAAAACCACTACATAAACAAAAGAAGGATGCAAGCAGAAAACCTACTAAAAAATGTTAATTTGGTAGCAGTTGAAAATGCTACAGAAATACACTTTTGTAGCATTTGTAAAATGCTAAATATGCCAAGTTCTGGTAGCGTTTACTACAACGCTACAAAACATTTCAGACTTTTAGTAGCATGTCGTATCGTAGCTTTTATCGAAATGCCACTAAATGTTTTGGTAGCGTTTTTTAATGCTACGAAAGACCTTTCCTTGTGTAGTGATAACATGGCTATACTTTGACTAGAACTAGCTATCGACCTTAACCGCATACTACAAGTATTCAATGCATCCAGATCCTTCCATTCTGCCAACATAGCTAACACCGCATTCTGATGTTTCATGTTAAGTGCATCTGCAACTTTATTTCCTTTCCCCAGTGTATACTCCATACCAAAATCATATGCTACTAAAAACTCCAGCCACCTCTATTGTTTCATATTCAACCATTTCTGAGAGAATAAATATCTTAAAGACTTCCATGTACAACTCGAATCATTCTCCTAAGAGGTAATGTCTTTACGCTTTCATTGCGAAAAGCACTATTGCTAACTCCAAATCATGAATCAGATATCTAACTTCATGCGGTCTGGGCTGTCGAGAAGAGTAGGCAATAACTTTACCCTTCTGCATCAACACAACTCCTAATCCTATTCCATATGCTTTTGTACATGCCACTAAATTATGATTCCCATCTGAAACTACTAAGACGGGCACATTGGTCAACAAATGTTTTAACTTAATGAATGTTTCCACACATTTGTTGGACCAAATGAACTTCATGTCCTTTCAGGTTAGCTTAGTCAAAGGCGCTGCTATCCATGAGAAATCCTTTATGAATCTCTTGTAATAGCCATCTAATTCAAGAAAACTTCTTATCTTGATCACAATCTTGGGCCTCTTCCAACTGTTAACAACTTCGATCTTGGCTGGATTGACCGACAACCCCTTCTCTGAAGCTAAATGACCAAGAAACTTCACTTCTTTCTTCTAGAAATGACACTTCGAAAACTTAGCTTTCAGCTGATGCTGCCTCAGCATACCTAGCACTATTGTAAGATGAATCTCATGATCTCTTTCATCCTTAGAATATATAAAAATGTCATCAATGAATACCAACACGAACCTATCCAATTGCTTTTGGAGAATATGGTCCATTAAGTCTACGAAGAAAGCTGATGCATTAGTCAATCTGATTGGCATCATTAACCACTCATATGAACCGTACCTCGTTTAAAATGTCATCAACGGAATACTGTCCCTTGCCACCCTTAATTGATGGAATCCTGTCGCCAAATCCAATTGGGAAAATACTTTGGCTCCACTCAACTGATCAAATAAATCATCAATTCTCGGCAAAGAATATCGATTCTTTATCGTCTTACCATTCAACTTACGGTAATCGATGCACAATTTAACGACCCGTCAGGTTTCTTTACGATAACTGCGGCCGTGCCCTAAGGTGAACTGCTTGGTCTAATAAAACTCTTTCCTTCAAAGTCCACTAGCTGCACCTTTAACTCCTTCATCTCGTAGTTGGAATCCTACTAGGTGGTCTACTTATGGGTTTAGATTTAGGTGCAAGATCTATTCAAAGCTCGTTAGCTCGTTTCGGTGGTAGTCCTGTAACTGGCTAATAAACATCTGTAAATTATCTTACAATTATGACCCGATTCAATTTGTCTTCCACTTCCGTGGCTTGCAAAAAGCACATATTCTTGGACTCGAATTCTCAACTGGGTATACTATTCGGTCACTACATTAGGGTGTCTCAATGATAGTTTTCTATCCTAACAAAATATCCTGGCATCATATTTGCTCAACCAATCCATACCCAAAATAATCGTGAAGCCTACGAAATTAAATGCATACAAACTTCAAGCAAATTTATGACCTAATAAATCAAGTTCTAACTAGTCACATCTCATCCCCAGAGTCACATATCCTCCTATCAGATTCGCAACCCTCGAGGAAGTAATAAGGTATGATGGTTCTGAGTCTAACTGATCTACCAAACACTGAGAGATAAATGAATGTGACGCACCAGTATCAAAAAATACTCTAACTGGCATGCTATGAATCAAAAGTGTACCTTCCATCATGGACTTTCCTTTCTAATCAATAGTTGGTCTAGAAGATGATGGCTCTAAAGAAAAAAAAATTCCTTCGTCGGCTTTGACCAGCTCTGGACATTGATTATTGTAGTGACATATCTGGTCATAGTTGAAGCACTTCACACTTTTCTTTTCTGCAACCTTCTTTCCTTTACCATTCTGGCACTCATGAGCATAATGTCCTAAATTGTCGCATTTGAAGTAGACAATATCAGCTTTCCCTTTCTTGGTAGCTCCGCCCTTCTAAGCTCCCTTCTTCTTAAAGAACTTCCTCTTCTTTCCTGGGAACCTTAAGTCTCTACTGACTTCTCCTTTCCAAAAGTTAAAAAAGCATTTCTTCATTCTGGATAGCCATTTTCAGCACTACGTTCGATGGATATCTGAGATGCGACATTATGGCCCTAGCAATCTCTAGCCTCAACCCTTAATAAACTTCCCATTTCTCTTAATCATGGTGTCAATAGTAGCATATCCATATCTAGATAGCTCATCAAACTTGGTAGAATATTCCAATACCGTCATATCCCATTGCTCCAATTACATAAACTTCCTAAGCAAAGCAGACTTAGCTACTTCAAACAAAAAACTTTCCTCGAATCTCCTTCAAATATCTACCTAAGTTAACTCCTTCTCGGGCACTCCTAGGGTAACTTCGTTCCACAAGAATAAAGCGGCTCCTTGCAACTGTCTAGAAGCAAATCTCATTTTCTACTCATCATTCAATCCAAAATCGGCAAAAATTCTCTCATAGTGCAACGACCAATTTTCCACTTCAATTGCATCTTCAGTTCCCAGAAAAGGCTTTCCATCTAGACTAGTGCAATCTCAGCTCAGCTTGGCCTAGTTATTACCAACTAGCGCTACGGGATTGACTCCTCCTGCATTAGCAACATTTCCTCTAGCTGCTTCAAAATACATTAAGTTGATGAAGAATTGATACATATCCCCATATCTACTGGTGGGGTTATAGCACCTACATTGGCATTTGCATTTTGATTAGCATTAGCCTGTAGGATCTAGATTAACCCTAGAGGGGGGGGGGGTGAATAGGGTTATCACAATTTTCTCAAATTAAACGCGGAAGTAAACAGCAGATAAATAAATATGCAGTAAAGTAAATCACACACAGAATTTACCCAGCTTCGGCAACCCCTGCCTACTGCTGCATTCCCAGATTTCTATTAGAGTTAAACAGTATCCCGCTTACAAACACTCTGACAGACTCGCAGACACTCGCTCCCGCTCACAAACACTCCTACAGACTCGCACACCCTGCTCCGCCTATAGAGTTTCGTTTACTCGCAAACTCTGCTCCCGCCTATAGAGCTTTGCAAACTCGCAGCCTCCCTGCTCACTGAACTAACCCTAACTAGACAATCTGACAACACCTAAACCCTAGGTGGTGATTCACTCTGACTGGACTTTGAGAAAACTGAAAATACAAAATACAGTTTGAACCCTAGGGCAAAATATAGATTGACAGTTTAAAATATTTTTGCCCTCAAAATAAATTTGGCCTAAAAGTTATTTCAATAAAACCTGACCCCAATTTAAAAAACTAAATTAAAAATCCTATTTAAACTCAAACTAAATTTAAACCCTTAATAAACTAAACCCTTAATTAAAAATAGGCTGGCCCCTTCTTTTGTTTGTATCGGCCCGCTCCCTTTTATTTGCTCTGGAAAAAATAAATGACGCCTCTTCTTTCGATCTGAAAATTAGGGCTTGTGCTCCGACTCTTTGTCGCTTTGAATTAGGGCTTCGTCCTCACTTGTGTTGGTTTAATTGATCGTTGCCGTGCTCTGTTGATTGCGAATTAAGGTTGGCTTGACTTGGCTTCGTTGCTCTGTCACTCTTCGATGTTCCGTTCTTTAATCAGGACTTCGGCTGAAATCTTTGAAGCTGCTGCTTGAAGGTTGATCGATTACTGGTCGTTCATGTGTTGCTCTGTCGATCGTCTGACTCCTTGTAGTTCGCTTTGGCTGCTTCAAGTTTGATCGAGTTCGACTTCGGTATGTGATAATTTGCCTTTTGTTTCTTCTGATTTGCTTGCTCGAACTCAATGCCTCTAGTCGATGATGATTGGGTTTGTTTATATAGACGTTTGATTTGATATGCGTGCTCTTCACGTTGTTGAGACTTTCCTGTTTTAATCTTTGTATTTTTGGAAAATCCTTTTGATGCACGGCTTTATTCTTGTGACGTTCGATCCTTCTTTGATTTTAAACAGTCGAATCTTTCCAATTTTAAACTTTGACTATTTCAAAAATACAGCACTTGAATTTTTGACTTTCCTCTTTTGATTTTGTTTGACTGTTTCAAAAACAACAGATACGCACTTGATTTTTTTTTTATTTGACTTGGAGTAGAATTTTTATCTCGATCAATTATTGTATTCGTGAATTTCCATTTCATCTCGACTTGCCTCTGTAGTTGTTCATATGCCAGTTAGCTTGCCACTGTATTTCATTGTATATTCTGTAGCATGGTCTGGAGTTGTTGCATTCAAATGTTAGTTTCATTTTTGTTATGTTGATACTGTCTGGTCTTCTTCATTGTGGTTGATCTGTGAGTTCTCTGGTGGACTCTTCATTGTTGTTGTTGAACACTGTATGCACCTTCACTTGAAACTGTAGCCTGTAGACTTCACTGTGTACACTTTGTATTGATTTGGGTTGAGTAATTTCTTCGAGTCACTGCAACTTGAACTATGCTGCATTTTCATGTATCTTCTGCCTAATCTCTGAATTTGTTGAACTTGAGTCACTTGAAACTGGACGTGTGCATTTCTTTGTTGTAGTTCTGGTTTGCATTGAGTTTGAACAGTCATTGATGCACTGTTGCATATCACCTCTGTTCTCAACTTGACAATTCTGGTTTCACTTCAGTATTGCCTGTGTCCATATGTTGTTTGAGATGTATACTATTGTGACTGGGCATGTGTACTTCCATATTTTTGTTAGACACTTGATCATTTCCAAAATGTTGTTTCAATTTGCACTTCTTTGTTGCCATATTGATCCCTCTGTTCACTTTGGCTTTACTTCCAGTATGCATTGATGCTAGTTTGTTTGTTGACTATGGGCTTGATATTCTCTGATACTTAACTTGATTTGATCTATGATTTTGACCTGTTTGGATGTTGAACAGACAGTTGCATTCCTGTCTTTGATCACCTTCACTTGGAATTAGTTTGTTTGTTGTAGTTGATTTTTGAACTTCTTGCTTTGTTTTTCATCCATATACTTGAGTCTTTTGGAGGCACATGTTTTGGCTCTGCAGCATTGTTGTTGACACTTCTTGGTTTTGACATTGCTGTTTTGATTTGTTAGTTGTGCCTTTTGAATCTAGTGTACATAGCTTGATTTTGATCGAGACTATTTGCACTTGTGTTGAATCTAACTTTGATTTGACCTTGTGCACTCGAGTTGGCGAGGCAGTGCACACGTGCATACGTGTGTACTGCAGCCACTCGTAATTCCCTGTCCCTGATATAAATACTGATATGCACAGATATTACACAATCAAAGATGATGACAATAACCCATATATCTGAGACAGCTTTAAAAACAAATTTTATATTTTTGCAAATTAAATTTGTTTCTGTTCAGATTACTGCTGTAGATTGTCAATTATACAGGTACACAGGAGACAAGACAGATACTGGAACTGGATAGTGCAAATGCAGACAAACAACTGAGTGTATGAGTGATGTAGTGAGGACTGTTACTGTAAAATCAAGTTGTGATGTATTCAGAAATTGTACAGTTATAGTGAGTCAGAATTTGTACCATTCAAAATTTGTAATAAAATTGTTTGAATAAAATTTCAGTTTGAATTCAAATTCTGTGTTGATAAAATTTCTGTTATTCCTATATGTGTATAATCTGTAAACATATCTAAAATACGATATATATAGTTTGTTATCATCAAACACTAAACACACATCAAACAATCTCCCCCTTTTGATGATGACAAACATATATATTAGAGATTTTGAAATTCAGTAGATATGTTTAAACATGACTATATTTAGCTCCCCCTACATGTATACTCCCCCTACATGAATACTCCCCCTACAACTGAGACTATTCCATATTCAGTCGAATAAAAAAGAACTATAGAAAATAACTAACAACATTTAACAAATTTGGTAAATAAATATTCCAGAAATACTTATTTTCTTATCAAAATCTCTTCCTTCTCCCCCTTTTGTTATCATCAAAAGACTGACAAAAAATAATGAAACAGTAGGGGAAAACAAATGGAAAAAACAAGGAAAAATCATAATATATCATAACACGATAACAATTTCCACATTTTAGAAAATGGATCGATGATTCGACTTTTATATAATGAGAAGAGGAGTGTTTTCTCTTTTTCTTTAAAAATAATTTGACATTTAAGCACAAAAACAAATAAGCACCTACTAACCACGCATAACCATAAGGACTTTTAAATGGGATTAGCAGTTACTTATTAGCTATCAAGCTCCATCCATGCATAACCATAAGGACTTTTAAATGAGAATGGAGTGATGATAACCTCTCATGATCCATTCATGCATAACCGTAAGGACTTTTAAATGAGAAGGGATGCATGAGGAATATTTTAAAATTTTCTTTGATTTTTCCTTTTTAATTTAAAAAACAATTCACTCTTCTCATTTTTCAAAACCATTATGAGTGATAGAAAGATGGTAGAAATAGAAATGGTCGTGGAATAAGTTACCAAATTAATCATATTATGAAATTTCATAAACCAAACGTATTTCCACTACTGAATACCATATTCGAATCAATCTTTGAATGATATCCAAAACAGGTTTGAATTCTAGAAATTGAAGTTGAAAATAAATATCCAAGAATATTTCAACCAAAGATTGAAAAATGATTAGTCAATTTCCATAATCCCCAAATCCAAATGTAATCTGAAAAATCTGTCTTCGGGGAGGGGTTTTGTGAAAATATCAGCAAATTGATTCTCAGTTGAATTCAATGCAAATGTTTTTCCTAGCAATGTGATTTCTAAAAAATGGTGTTTCACATCAATGTGTTTCGTGAGTGAATGATGAACATGATTATTAGACAAAGAAATTAGTGAGTGTCCTAGCATGAAGCATGTCCTACTAGTACTTTTCCTGTCAACCAGTGAACCCGTATAATCAACATTAGAATACCCAACTAAATTAAAGTTTTCACACGAAAGATATCATAGTCCAAATTTGTGCGTGTGTGAAGGATATCTCAAAATTTTGTTTAGTGGCATTCAAATGTGATTCTTCAGAGTTAGAGTGAAAACGTGCAAACACAAACACACAGAAAACATAATACGGGGTCTAGAAGCAGTTAAGAGCTATTTCAACAGAATCAGATTCAACTTCAGAAATAAAATACTGTGACAACAATAACACACACAAACTTTTATCAAATGAAGAGCGAGTGTGTATACCTTCCGTAGAATCACAGTTAAAATATCAAGATTATCTCAAAATTAATTTGAAGTTTTCACCAGTGAAGCATCAGTTTCAACAGTTTCTTAAAAAAACTCTTTGACAGCACGAGTAATCGGAAATCAATCAACTTCACAATTTGACCAAACAGATTAAGTTCAAGAAGAAGATGGTTGATCAATTTTTAACCACTGATTAAAGTCAAGTCATTAAAGATCAAGCAAGTTAGATCCATCACAATTACTTCAAGCAAGATAATTGGTTAAAAAATCGGAATTAACATCATCAATCATAACTGGCTGATTTAATTCAGACGCAGATTCTTACCGGTTATCTATCGTTTGAAAGAAATACAACTACCTGTTTTACCTGTACGATAATCTTTCGTTGTTTGTCCATAGTGAATCTGTCACCTTTATACTAGGCTAAGGAACGTTGATTTGTCGCTCGTTGTGTATCTGAAACAGCCAGAATCCAAATAATACCAATGTTGTTCCTCAGCCTGCCCCCACACCTACACGATTAAAGATGTATGTGACCTATTTATAGGTCCATGGTTGTTAGTGGCAGAATAATTATTAATAAACAATCCTTTTGGAACCCAAATTTGTTTTGTCTTTTTATTTTTGTTCCAATACACTTGAAATTTATTCGTAGAATTTTTAGGAACCCAAACTTGTATAAATTTCGTGTTCTTGTTCCTATGACTACCATTTTCAACACGATGTCCAAATATTTCACGTTCAGTAAAGATGCCCTTTCCTTTTGCACTATCATCAACTTGTGATTTACCAAAACCTAGCCCTTTTCGGTTGTTAGCAAACAGTTGGTTTCCTAACAGCATATTGAATGATTTTTCTCCTCTAGAAAAGTTATTCAGTGATTTTTCAAGATCTTGGACTCTGGTTTTTAATGTTGAGTTTTCAGACACAAGTGAGGTGCATCTATTCACAAAATCCTTTTTCCTAGTTTCAATAGTTTCTTTTAGATTCAGGTTTTCTTTTTCAAGATCCTCGAAGCTATTTTTCAGTTTAGATAATTCTGAATCTAAAGCTTTACAGTTTTTACATTCTAGGTTTTGAATTTTTTCAAGTTCAGATTCTAACCTAAAATTTTCACGGGCAAGTTCTTTCCTATCAGATTTCAGTTTTTCATTTTTAGAATCCAGAGCTTCAACTGTTTTAGTGAGATCGATGCAGAAATAAGCAAGGTCTTTATAAGAAAAGTTTTTTACCTCATTATATACCTCTGGGCTTACTTCTGAATCTGATTCTGCTTCTGAATCTGATCTGGCCGTAAGACACAGGTTAGCCTCCTCTGAGCTATCACTCAAAGCTTCCTCTCCTTCCTCATCATCCCAAGTCGCTGCGAATGCCTTCTTCTTCTTTTTCTTTCCTTTGTTGATTTTGAGAAGTGGACAATTTTGTTTGTAGTGACCAGGCTTGTTGCAGTTATAGCAGATTAATTCATTTTCAGAGTTGTCAGAATCTTTAGATCTATTACCACTGGTTTTCTTCTTTCGTGGCTTGAATTTTGACCATCTTCTAAAATTATTGACAGCCGTTACAAGTCCTTCAATTGGATCCACTTCTTCTTCATCGCTCTCTTCTCTACTCTTTAAGGCAATCGTCTTCTTCTTTGATTCGGAATTGATGCGTTCCTCCTTTGCTTTCAACTCAAGCTCATACGTCATCAGATTTCCGATCAAATCCTCCATGCTCAGTTTGCTCAAATCTTTTGATTCTTGTATTGCCGTGACTTTTGCCTCAAAGTTCATCGGTAGGATTCGTAGTATCTTCCTTATTAGCTCTACCTCAGAGAATTCTTTTCCAAGCGCTCTAGCATTGTATACCAAGGTTGAGAAGCGTCCAAACATGTCTTTAATGCTCTCGCCTTTGTCCATCACAAAGTTCTCGTATTCATTGCTGAACAGGGCTAGACGAGACTCTTTGACTTGAGAAGTTCCTTCGTGTGTCACCTCCAAAGTATGCCAAATTTCCTGTGCTGTTTTACAATGAGAAATTCTATTAAATTCAGTTTTATCAAGAGCACAGATAAGAGCATTCATTGCTTTAGCATTTGTGGTTTTCAATTTCTTATCGTTAGCATCCCACCTATCCCTCGGTTTAGGAATCTCAGTATCACCAATAGTTATAGTGGGAGGTGTATAGCCAGTTTCAATAATATCCCAAACATCGTAATCTACAGAACTAAGATAAATACTCATCCTAACCTTCCAGTAAGCATAATCATTCCCATTAAACATTGGTGGCCTAACAATAGATTGCCCCTCGGAAAAAGCATTATTTGATAAATTCATGACTCTAGAGTTAAAAAAAAAAATTTACCTCGCTCTGATACCACTTGTAGGATCTAGATTAACCCTAGAGGGGGGGGGTGAATAGGGTTATCACAATTTTCTCAAATTAAACGCGGAAGTAAACAGCAGATAAATAAATATGCAGTAAAGTAAATCACACACAGAATTTACCCAGCTTCGGCAACCCCTGCCTACTGCTGCATTCCCAGATTTCTATTAGAGTTAAACAGTATCCCGCTTACAAACACTCTGACAGACTCGCAGACACTCGCTCCCGCTCACAAACACTCCTACAGACTCGCACACCCTGCTCCGCCTATAGAGTTTCGTTTACTCGCAAACTCTGCTCCCGCCTATAGAGCTTTGCAAACTCGCAGCCTCCCTGCTCACTGAACTAACCCTAACTAGACAATCTGACAACACCTAAACCCTAGGTGGTGATTCACTCTGACTGGACTTTGAGAAAACTGAAAATACAAAATACAGTTTGAACCCTAGGGCAAAATATAGATTGACAGTTTAAAATATTTTTGCCCTCAAAATAAATTTGGCCTAAAAGTTATTTCAATAAAACCTGACCCCAATTTAAAAAACTAAATTAAAAATCCTATTTAAACTCAAACTAAATTTAAACCCTTAATAAACTAAACCCTTAATTAAAAATAGGCTGGCCCCTTCTTTTGTTTGTATCGGCCCGCTCCCTTTTATTTGCTCTGGAAAAAATAAATGACGCCTCTTCTTTCGATCTGAAAATTAGGGCTTGTGCTCCGACTCTTTGTCGCTTTGAATTAGGGCTTCGTCCTCACTTGTGTTGGTTTAATTGATCGTTGCCGTGCTCTGTTGATTGCGAATTAAGGTTGGCTTGACTTGGCTTCGTTGCTCTGTCACTCTTCGATGTTCCGTTCTTTAATCAGGACTTCGGCTGAAATCTTTGAAGCTGCTGCTTGAAGGTTGATCGATTACTGGTCGTTCATGTGTTGCTCTGTCGATCGTCTGACTCCTTGTAGTTCGCTTTGGCTGCTTCAAGTTTGATCGAGTTCGACTTCGGTATGTGATAATTTGCCTTTTGTTTCTTCTGATTTGCTTGCTCGAACTCAATGCCTCTAGTCGATGATGATTGGGTTTGTTTATATAGACGTTTGATTTGATATGCGTGCTCTTCACGTTGTTGAGACTTTCCTGTTTTAATCTTTGTATTTTTGGAAAATCCTTTTGATGCACGGCTTTATTCTTGTGACGTTCGATCCTTCTTTGATTTTAAACAGTCGAATCTTTCCAATTTTAAACTTTGACTATTTCAAAAATACAGCACTTGAATTTTTGACTTTCCTCTTTTGATTTTGTTTGACTGTTTCAAAAACAACAGATACGCACTTGATTTTTTTTTTATTTGACTTGGAGTAGAATTTTTATCTCGATCAATTATTGTATTCGTGAATTTCCATTTCATCTCGACTTGCCTCTGTAGTTGTTCATATGCCAGTTAGCTTGCCACTGTATTTCATTGTATATTCTGTAGCATGGTCTGGAGTTGTTGCATTCAAATGTTAGTTTCATTTTTGTTATGTTGATACTGTCTGGTCTTCTTCATTGTGGTTGATCTGTGAGTTCTCTGGTGGACTCTTCATTGTTGTTGTTGAACACTGTATGCACCTTCACTTGAAACTGTAGCCTGTAGACTTCACTGTGTACACTTTGTATTGATTTGGGTTGAGTAATTTCTTCGAGTCACTGCAACTTGAACTATGCTGCATTTTCATGTATCTTCTGCCTAATCTCTGAATTTGTTGAACTTGAGTCACTTGAAACTGGACGTGTGCATTTCTTTGTTGTAGTTCTGGTTTGCATTGAGTTTGAACAGTCATTGATGCACTGTTGCATATCACCTCTGTTCTCAACTTGACAATTCTGGTTTCACTTCAGTATTGCCTGTGTCCATATGTTGTTTGAGATGTATACTATTGTGACTGGGCATGTGTACTTCCATATTTTTGTTAGACACTTGATCATTTCCAAAATGTTGTTTCAATTTGCACTTCTTTGTTGCCATATTGATCCCTCTGTTCACTTTGGCTTTACTTCCAGTATGCATTGATGCTAGTTTGTTTGTTGACTATGGGCTTGATATTCTCTGATACTTAACTTGATTTGATCTATGATTTTGACCTGTTTGGATGTTGAACAGACAGTTGCATTCCTGTCTTTGATCACCTTCACTTGGAATTAGTTTGTTTGTTGTAGTTGATTTTTGAACTTCTTGCTTTGTTTTTCATCCATATACTTGAGTCTTTTGGAGGCACATGTTTTGGCTCTGCAGCATTGTTGTTGACACTTCTTGGTTTTGACATTGCTGTTTTGATTTGTTAGTTGTGCCTTTTGAATCTAGTGTACATAGCTTGATTTTGATCGAGACTATTTGCACTTGTGTTGAATCTAACTTTGATTTGACCTTGTGCACTCGAGTTGGCGAGGCAGTGCACACGTGCATACGTGTGTACTGCAGCCACTCGTAATTCCCTGTCCCTGATATAAATACTGATATGCACAGATATTACACAATCAAAGATGATGACAATAACCCATATATCTGAGACAGCTTTAAAAACAAATTTTATATTTTTGCAAATTAAATTTGTTTCTGTTCAGATTACTGCTGTAGATTGTCAATTATACAGGTACACAGGAGACAAGACAGATACTGGAACTGGATAGTGCAAATGCAGACAAACAACTGAGTGTATGAGTGATGTAGTGAGGACTGTTACTGTAAAATCAAGTTGTGATGTATTCAGAAATTGTACAGTTATAGTGAGTCAGAATTTGTACCATTCAAAATTTGTAATAAAATTGTTTGAATAAAATTTCAGTTTGAATTCAAATTCTGTGTTGATAAAATTTCTGTTATTCCTATATGTGTATAATCTGTAAACATATCTAAAATACGATATATATAGTTTGTTATCATCAAACACTAAACACACATCAAACATAGCCTAATGACCGGGATTCCTTCTAGTTGTCTGTCAAGCATTTCCGTTGATTGTGGGGCTTCCTCCACCTAGATTCACTCTTCCTTTTCCTGTCTTCATATCTTTCTTTCTCACAAATCTGTTAAGAGCCTTAGTAAGATATAGAAGAACGGTCTAAGAGAGGGAGAATAGAGATGGAATACATACTTATATATAGCAAATACAAGTACGTTATTATAGCGGTATTTCATACCCTAATCTTATTCTACGATTCATTAGGCTTGTATTTTCTTAAACTCTTTAGCTTTAAAATTCTTTTAATCATAAACCTATGCTCTGATACCAACTTGTAACATCCCTCATTTTGAAGCCCAAAATTAACTGCTATGGATGCTGCAGTCACCTATAATTATTAATTCTCGTTGACAAAATACAGCTATGTTCATCATATCAATAATCAAAAGCACACAATTATAAAAAAAATTCAACACAATTTAATAATAAACTCTCACATCTCATTTCTCAAATGATATTTCAAATACATAATCCCATTCATAAACCCTCGTTCAAAGAAATTATAATTATTATAAAAATACTCCAAGAATGACATATGAAGATGCTCCATTGGTTGATCAGAGTTAAATACTAAGCAATTTTATAACTTTTCCCTTACATACTTTCAAACAAAATCAAACACATAGCGGATCTGATAAGAACTCCTAATTAACTAGAATGCACCATGCACGTCTACGAAAGCTTATTCACCTAATGAAAAACTAAAAAACCTTACTCTCGATCTACTCAAATGAGCACCTGAGAGTTTAAGGGGAAATACAAAAACTTCAGGTCAGACAAAAAGTCTAGTGTAAATAATAACCTACCATCCCAAACCTACAGATATCTAGTGAGACCATGCCACTAAGTGAAACAGGTTTTCCCCTCAGTAGTACTTTTGCCAAAATACATTAACCATATACCATGCTTTTGCATCCACAATGGTTAAAACATAATAATATATGATGATATGCAAGAATGCAATATACCCTGGATTACCCATCCCAATTTATCTGAATATCTGCCTAAATTTATAGTTTTTCTAAGGTCACTATGAACCTATTAGTTTTCATGGGCTGACTAATAACCTATCTCAATTCTTAGGGATAATTTGTCCAACTTCATAATTTTCATGGGATCACTAAGAACCTATTAGTTTCTACCAATAACTTTCTAATCATAGTTTTCATGGGCTTATTATGAACCTATTAGATTCTCCAATAAAATCTCTCAAATCATAGTTTTCATGGGATCACTATGAAACTATTGATTTCTATCAATAACATCATCTGTACCTAGTTTTCATGGAATCACTAGGAACCTATTGGATCTTTCCAATAACATTTCTCACGTCATAGTTTTTATGGGATGACCTTGAACCTATTGGACCCTTCCAATAACATCTAAATCAGTCATCTTTTGATCAGTTCTAGGCATCCTATACTTCTGTTCTACGCGATCTCCCTGATGCAATTCTATTTACCAAGTAGTTAATTCTATTTATACTCACTACTGGCTCAACCTAGCTGG